>CM060688.1:1802500-4202500 GCA_030686995.1 Artemisia argyi
GGTTTGACATAAAATAGATAGGTTTCTAAGCCAGAAGTCAAAATTCCACTCAACTCATTATATCAGTTAGCATAAGTAGATTTAGGACATGTAAGTTTGCAATCTTGTAGAATTATAGCACATCTAGGGTAATACAACTAAATAGTAGCTTATTATATCATTAGGAGCAAGCTTTGATCATTAGAATCTCACATTAGTCAAACTTGTGATGCAATTAGAAAGTCAAAATTGAAGGATGACATGTCCCAATAGCTGCTGATCTTTGGCTTTTTTAGGAGTCCAAATAGGTTTTAAATTTTGTTTTATTTGATTTTCTTAGTAGCCAGTAGTTCTAGGTTCATGATTCTGCTTTGCTTTTATCCGACTTAGCTTATTTGAGTGCTTATTTAGTTATTAGAAGTAGGATTAATTGGCCATTTTTCTGATTTAAACTTGTATTTGCATACTACTTATTGAGCCTGTTCTCATAGATCTACTATTTGAATTCAGTTGTTGAGTGCTTAATTTAGTTATTGGAACTGTTGTGAGCCTTCTGTGATCATAATTGCTTATTCTGTTACTCACTGCTTATCTCATTTGAGCTTAATTGAACCTGTTTTGAGCCTTAGCTGTGTTTCTGAATTCAAATTGCTTTACATCTGTTCATTTGAGCTTTTCTGAGTATAAATTTCACTTGGTCAAAGTTTCACTGAGTTTGAGTCAAAACTGCTTATTAATAAGCACTCCAAATAAGCAGTTTCTAGCCAAACAGTACTTATCTGGCTTATTTTACTCTCAAATTTTTTTCCCAAGCTTATTTTTATATTTTAGATTTTCTGTACTTTTTTCAAATTTTTTGCAAGTCCATTTGATATTTTTCTTATTTAATTTTCATTTATATTCAATTTTTAATACTTTTTAATTACTAAAAAATCCAAAAAAATCAGAAAAAGCTAAGAAAAATCCAAAAATATTTTATAAATTTATTTTCATTTATTTTAGAATTTTAGAAATTTATTTTGCATTTTCCCATTTATTTTGAATTAAATTTTAATTTTAAATTAGATTAAATAGTTTTTAATTCCCAAAAATTACACAAAAAGCCAAAAAAATTAGTTTTTAGTTTTAAAATTACTTTTTATTTATTTTATAATTTTCAAAATTTAATTTGCATTTTTTTCACCTTATTTTCATTTTCTTTTCATTTTTAAATTAGTTAATTAGTTTTTAATTCATAAAAATTAATTAAAGAGTCAAAAAAATATTTTTCTTTTTCTTAAAATTTTCTTTTATCATTTTGAATTTTTCAAAATTATTTTCAACTCCGTAGGAGTAGTGTAGCTTAATATTCGCGTTTTATTTCGTACGTTACGTTTTATTTTACGTTTAAGCTTACGGTTTTCGATTCTACGTTACGTTTTTGGTTTAATTTCTTGAAATACGTGTTTAAGTGATTATTTGTGTTTCATTTGTTATTTCATTAGTATAATCTCATGTAAATCACTTTTTACCACTTTCATGACACGTTTCACAAATCGGGAATTCGAAATTCCATTCACACCTTCGTTGGGACACGACCCGGGGAAATACTTTCCTAAGCATTTCTTCGGAAAAAAAAAACCTATATAAAAACGACTACATCAAAATTTTGATGCCTCTGCCGGGGAAGGTTGAAGAGAATTTTTCGTTTTCGTTTTCGTTTTTCGAAATTGTGTTTTGAAAACCTTCCTTGTATATATTTTCTATAAAAACCAAAAAAAAAAATAAAAAAAAAATGAAAAATCAAAACCACTTTTCCTAAAGTGTTTTCAAAAATACCAAAAAAATAATAAAGTTACAGCCTCGACTCTCCCGTGGAAGGGAGGGCGTTGTAAATCAAATAAGCTTAACAATATAACAACGCGTGAAATTAGTTGCTAATCAGATTACTTTAATTCTACGACCGAATAAGCGGAAAATACGGATAGCTTTGACATTAAATTGCAAGCTGAAGAGAGATCTATTCTTCTCTCCCGTTCCGTCGCGAGTAGATTTAAAGGAAATGGTTTACGATTAATGTAACGTTTGAAAAACAAAAGAAAATAAAAGTTTTAAGTTTTTGAATTTTGTTTTCCAAAAATATAAAAATACATAAAGATTTTCCTTTTCTACTTTGATTTTCTTTTTCAATAATTAAAAAACCAAAAATAATCTTCTTATCCTCTTAACATTTGATTCTTTTCCTTTAACCCTCTAAACCGATAATTCTTTAATTCTCATGGATCCAATTTGTTTTAAATGTGGAGAACCGTTCTTTGAAGGTTCATGTGTTTGGTGTACGTGCGAACAATGTGGTAATGATATTCACGATGGAGTTTGTTTGTTTTGTAATACTCCCGAGTAAGTTCGAAACGCAATCCTTCAAAACGTTCCCGATTACTATCCAACACCACCGCCGTCTCCGTTCACTTGCTTTAATTGTAGAAATCCATCCGACGAAGGATTACCGTGTGGGCAATGTTTTTGTAATCAATGTGGATATATCAATTGTATATGTTACACCCCGAGTACTGAAACGTCTTACGCTTGTGATATGAGTTTTGATAATTATCCTCAAAATGATTTTAATCTTCCTTTTCAAAAAATTTATGAGCAAGTACCAAATTACAATGATATTTCGTTCCAAAGTTCATCAAATTTTGAAAATTGTGGGGGATCGTTTGAAAATTTTTATTATGAGCAGAATTCATGTTACGATTCTTATGGTTTTAACCAACCCTCACAAACTTCCGATATTACTAATGATATTTTTGAAATTAAATCCCTTATCGAGAAGTTAAAAGAAATGGTAGCTAATCGTGAAACTCATACTCCCGAGCCTCGTGAGAAGTCTATTGCAGAATTACTTGCTGAAGAGAGAGCGTCTAATCCTTTTAAAAATTTTGTTTACTATGATTCCAACTACGATGATGAGAAAATTACGATCGTTCTTAATCCTCACAAAGCTTCTGATGTTTTTCCCGTAGAACCCGAGGACTCTCTAAAAATGGGGGACGAGCATCTTAACACTATTCCGGCAACGGAATCGGACGAATTCAATAATTCTAGTGTTGAGAACCTCGTCCAAATCCCAAGTGAGTCCGGAAAAATTTCTAATGGTGATTCTGAAATTGTTTCTAATTCTTCCTATCCTTCTTTCACACCGGTTGAGAGGAATGATGTCTTTTTAGACGAAATCGAGGCTTGTCTTGCTAACAATGATTCTAATCCGATGATGGTTGATGATACTAATTTTGACCTAGAGGGAGACATCCGTTTAATTGAAGAATTATTGAATGAAGTACTGTTATCTTCTCTCCATCCGATGAGCGATGAATTAATTGATAATCTGAATGATCGTGTTGAGATGTTCTCCGATTCTGACAATGATAATACTTTATCTTATGGAGACATCGATTACGTGGATGAAGTACCTTCTGAGCTCGTCAGCTTAGAAGAAGAGAGTAATGTAGAAAATGAAGTTGAATTCGATCAACCTGAAGATATTGATGACCTTGTTCCTAGGGTTTCCGAAACATTCAATATGACTTTTCCAAATCCGTTATTTGATTTTGATTTGGAATTGACTCTTGATAATCCAATCTTCGATATCCCTTGTGATGAGTCCGAAATGAAACCCGAGGTCCAGGATTTACATAACATGATTGATTCTCCTCACGAGAAGTTCTCCGATGAACTTACTCATACCATTTCTCCACCAAATATTGAAAATAACGAGAATGGCTTTCAAAGAAACGTGCTTACTGAAGAAATACGTAATGATGATTTACTTCCTAATACCAACTCGACTCTCGTTGATTTACCATCTTCTCGTCCACCTGCGAAACCACCGGATGTAGATTTTGAATCAGATACGAATGAAGATATTTTTGGAGTGGTGGATGAGATTTCCGAACAAGATGTTCCTGTGCTTGATATTTTACCCACCCAACCCACCTGTGATTTAGAAATCGAATTTGCTTTTATCATCAGGGTGTTTTATCCGTTCTTTGCTTATCCCATCATTTCTTCACTTTTCCACTCCACTGGGAGTGAGGATACCGTCTTTGACCCCGGCATCTCCGTTTATGCCGGTTGTCCGTTTCATCTGTTCTCCCCAAGGACGAATTAATTCAAGGATCGAGTCAAGCTCATGTGACTCGGTGAACCAAAACAAGCGCTTCGTGGGAGGTACCCCATGCTTATCCATTTTCATTTTCTTTATTTTCTATTTTCTAAGTAACGTGACGTGAGCGGGGCGACCCTTTCCAAACTTGTTTTTTCGTGGTTGTTTGTGAATGTTCAGAAATTTCCCCGAAGTTTGAGGACTCTCGTGCTCGTGGATTGTCGTTCTCTCCACTCGAGTCTCCTTCTTCGCTGCTCTTTCGGAAAATTCACCATATCCAAAATCTTATCTACTAACGTTTATCTCTTGGCATACTTAATAAACGGCCTTAGATATTACGTGGACTACCCGTACCCTTTAAACATTGAGGACAATGTATGGAAGGATTCTTTGTATTGATTTGTGCAAACACTTGGGATGTTAATCTCAGTAATGTGTTTAGGATATTTATGAATGAATGTGAGTTAGCACGCGGAATCTACTAAAACACACTAAAGGAACAAAGGTGGTGAATAAGTAAATGAGAATGAACACAATATGAATAACACAAAACGATTCAATATTATTGATGAAATAATACGGGTGATCTAAACTATCACCAGGATTACAAGTGTAACCTTGAATCTTTGATACGTGAAAGGGTTTAAATATGCAGGTTATGCATGAAAAACTATGAGAAGGTTATTGAAAAAGATATCTAAGAAGGTGACTTAAGGGTTCCTTTTATTGCATAAGGAGCCCTTATTACAAGTTTTCAAGTTGCTAATATAATATATTAGAGGCTTATCTTATCCTAATATTACACCTTTCAAGGTAAAACACTTATTATATCTACTGAGACTTCTGAATTTCTTCTACTTAACGTATAACTTTGTACAAAGACTAATAATACAACTAAATATCTCTAAATAAAATATAACAACTTGTCGTGAAAATTGGCAGGACCTTCTAAAACTAGCAGTACCTTCTTACCCAGAAGGTACTGTTAGTATATCTTCAATATCAGCAAAACTGAAGAGGCAGGCTTAACTATCAACTAGCAGGCTCTTCTGGCAGACTCTTTACTTTGTGCATTTTATTCCCAACAATCCTCCCCTAAACTTGTTATTCCCATTTAAAATAACCAAGTTTCTTTGTGAATAAAATTCATACCTTGAGGATTTGAGGGAACTCTTCCAAAAACCTTATATTTTTTTATTTATTTTTTTTTTAGGCTTTCATACTGATCAAATATGCTCTCTTTCAATCTTTTGACTGCATCAGTTTCTTCTTCACATAATAGCTTGTTGGAGATCAAGACTGATAATACTTCGTAGCTTAAAGGGTACTCCTTCTCACCTAGCATAAAAAGCTCAATTCCACTCTTAGTTGAAAGATGATGAACATGGCTCATGCTGAAGTATTCCCATGTAACAGATAAGTCATAATAAGGAAATTTCCAATGAGTATCAGTAGGATTTGGATCATACAATCTACTGAACTCTACCCATAGCTCTTGCTCCTTTACATCAGGCTTATACTTGGTTTTCAGCTTCTCTTGAACTAATACCCATAATTCATCTAAATCCATTCTGCTACAAGCTCTTAGTAGATTTTCAAAGTTCTTGAAAATCTCAACCTTATTTCCAACTCTTGTTATCTTCCATGCTTTGCCAAACTTGTCATTGAAGATTTCCCAATCCATAACTGGATGCCTTGTATGTAAGGGTTCAGCAAAAATAACTTGTGGAACATGGACAACCATTTCTCTTGATTGAACAGGAGGCAATTCTGCTTTCTCTTTTTGTTCCTTCTGATCATCTTTTCTTCCTTTGGAAGGTCTTTCTTGTGTATCCATGAGAAAGCTGGTTTTGTTTCTTCTGTAAGCCTCTAAGTATAGAAGCTTCAATTCATCAAAAGATTTACCTTTGAGTTGATGATCTTTCATGTTCACTTCTCTTTTCAGATATATCTTGAAGAACTTCTTCTGATCTGCTTCAGAATGTGGCATCTTAAATCCTTTCTTCTGATTCTTCTGAATCTGCTGATAGACATCATCCAATGCCTCTTGATTGTATTTCTTGGTGATGAAATCATTGAGCTTGATTGTCATTTCATCTGAGCTAAGAGATTCATCACACACCAGGGTATAAGCTTCACCTCTTACAATTGGATCAATAGAAATGATGTATTGTAGCTGAGCATCAAACTTTTCTTGCAGCATTCTTGTTTCTTCTTCAGCTCCTATGACTTCTTCTTCATGAAGCTGTTTGGACAACTCTTCATCAACAACCAATTGTGCTTGCTCTTTCTGCTTCATCTTTTTAGGCTTTGGTTCATCTTCAACCACAATTTTATTGCCCTTGTCTTTTGGTGATGATACTGGACTTGGAGCAGCAGATTGTTCATCAGAAACAAGAAACCTCCCCTGAGGCTGTGATCCTCTCTTTCTTTTGTAAGACACTTGATCAGAACCTTTTAAATTCATAGCTAGTAGCCTCTGAATCCCAGCAGGCTCTTGCTCTGCTTCAGCAGTATCTTGCTTTGCTTCAGCAGTATCTGTTGCAGCAGTATCTTTCAAGCTAATAGGCTCTTTTTCTTGAGTAGCAGGCTCTTCATCAAACACTTGAGTTCCTTCATGAAACTGAAATTGAATCTCTTCTTCATTTTTAGAACTACCCATCCTCCCCTTTTTGGAAGAGGGACCCAAACCCTCTGCATCTGAACTTGAGGAACTAGAAACAACCAACTGAGTAGACTTTTTACCCTTAAACAACTTCACTTTTAACTCTAGTTTCTCAACCCTCTTAACTAACTTGGTGTTGATCTCTGTAAAATGTTTGTTTTGACTTTCAAGAGTAGTTTGCAAGTGCTACACTTGCTCCTTTAATTCCCTGATAGTCTGAGCATCTACACTTTGTTGTGGAGGAGATTGTGGTGGTGAGTTATGATGTGGCAATGATGGTGATGTTGCAGATGGTGTTTGTGTTGGATGATGAGATGGTAATGGTACTGGTGATGGTGGTGTGATTGATGGTACTATTGCTGAGTGGGATGGTACTGGTGATGGATGTGGTGATGAATGATCAGGTTCTTCAGAATGTTGTGGTAACATTTCCTCAAAAAGTGGTACTTCTTCTCCTTGAAAACCAATTTTCATGTTTGAAAACACCTTGTCTGTCAGTTTGGGAGTTTTAAAAGGTTTGTTTGGGGGAAGTAACAAATGTTTGGATTTGTTGATGAGGCACTGAATAAACCTTGGGTACATCAAAAACTTTGTTTCACTGTCCACATTTTTAACCAATCATTCAAAAATATATTTTGAAAAGTTGAATTTCTTGTTTGTTGCCAGACAAATGAGAGCTGCAGCCATGTTGCCACTAAATTGCTCCCATGAGGTTTTCTTTTGGCTTAAACAATGAAGGATGGTATGAATCAAAAATATCCATTGAGGGGTAAAATGCTTTTTAAGAAATGTAAGCTTTGTAGAAGTTACATTATACCCCATTTTTGTCAAATTTTCAAAGATTTTAGTATCAGGCAGTTGACTAATGCCAGTTGAATCATCCAAATGAAGATGTCTTCTAATGGATGAATCGGTAAAAGTCAAGGTTCTACCATCTACTTTGACCTCTAATTCTTGAATCCCATTCCTAAGAGTGTTAACTCTAGCAGTTTGCCAAAATTGTAAAATTTGAGATTCAAAAATAGTGGGTGTGGAAAACTAGAAGGGGGGTTGAATAGTTTTATGTCCTTTTAAATTTATTTCCAAAATATTTTGTAGGTTATAAAAACTTTCGATTCGATCTTAAGTGAGTTCAAGCAACAACCAATATAAGCAAGTCTAAACTAATATTGAAAGTATTGAAATATAATGAAGAAAAGATAGAGTTAGAAAGATCAAACCACAACACGTGAATTTATAGTGGTTCAGCTACAAGGACACCTTCCTTGCCCTACTCCACTCCCCGAGTACCACACTCGAGAGTTTTCTTCACTATGTCAACAAACTCCTTATGGTGGAGAAACCTTACACACCTTGGCTTACACAAGTTAACGACACTAAGCTAAATGTCGAGTTCTAATCGTAGCTAGAACCAATCTCACACCAAATATCACACCACGTGATCTTCACACCTTAATCACACCTTCACACCTTCTTCAAGACTTCACACCGTCTTCACACCTTGTCAATCTTCACACCTTCTTCTATGCACAACTAAGTCACAACTACTAAACTAGTTTACAACACACCAAGATTCTACAATCAACAAATATACACAACACCTTAACAAATAACTATCACTAGTACTATATGAAACTAGCTATACACAACACCACTACAATAAGATTGATGTAGAGAAGTGTTCTTCTTCTTGCACTTGAATGGATGAAGCTTTGGATCACTTGGAAACAAAGACTTATGAAATATATGATCAAAGGATTTTAGATCTAGAGAAGAAGATTGGATCAGAAAGTTTTTAGTGCAAAAAGGTACGAAAAATATGTGGAATGATCCAATATTTATAGGGCCAGAAAATACTGTTCGGGAGCATGCCGGTCCCCTTAATTATAGGCCGGTCCCCTTAGTGATTAAGGGGGCCGCCTAGTAAAATTAAGGGGGCCGCCCTCCTGAACGTTTGAAAAGTTTTTCTGGATAAAATTTGCCCTTTTTGGTTGGAAATTTGAAATCATATTTTTGTGGTTTAATAAAGCTTTACCAAAAATGATTTACAAATATATATAAAATGTTAAAATCATTTTATATAATGTTATGTATTAATATAAAATTTCCTTTGATCATGTAATGCATAAGTTACTAAGTTTATGCATACCTTGAGTGATATAAGATGTAGAGGTAAATATTTGTCACCAAATACTTGTTTATGTCTTATTCTTGACTTAATTTGATTTAAGTTTTGTGATTATCAAAACATAGGTTTATTGAGAAATATTAATAACATTCACAAACATTATTTATATCAACAATCTCCCCCTTTTTGATGATTACAAAACTTAAACTCATTAACTCAAAAATTAGTTTTTAAACAAGTATTTTTCTGAGTTTATATGTACTTCTCCCCCTTTTTGTAACATCAAAAAGGTTATGCCGACAAGTTTTCATTCGTGAAAATTTTGACGGGTAGAAACTCCCCCTTGATGTGTACTCCCCCTCGTTTGGGGGCACCAAGAGAACGAGCTATGGAATGCTTGCAAAACAAAAATATTAGAAGCACAAGTATATACATGTACACAAATATAGGGTGATGAGAAAAGAAAGAAACATTCATATTAGAGCAATGGTTGTTTTAAGACACAATAATACGAGTACATAAGCTAACAACATAATAGCAAATACATAAGCCAATTAATCAAGAAAGATACATCATCATGCAAAAGTACATGGACTTCATAGAGCTTGCAAGCAAAAGGGGTGGCAAAGACTTTATTTATTAAGGATATCAAATGCTTAATTTGGAGAGCATGATGGTGATGGTGGAGGAGTGGATGAGAATTGTGGTGGAGGAATTATAGGAGAGGATGGTGGAGTTGGAGGTGGTGGTGGGTTGGTAAGCAAATGTTCAATATATGAAAACATATATTGAATTTCATCTTTAAGGCCAAAGATGATGGTTCGGCTGTGGATACAACAAAGGCAAGTATCACCATGTGATTCAAGCATCCTCCAAGGTACGGGATTGGCAAAGTATGGTGGTGTAATTTGTGGAGATGAGAGTTGAGTATCAAGTGGTGTTATTGGTGAAAGTGAGATTGTAAGATGGGTGGATATAGGTTCTTGTGTGGGAAGTGGTGATGATACTTGTGGTGACAAGTGTGAATTGATGTAGTCATTGATTGATGAGGTTGAGGGTAAGGAAGATGAGGAAGTTCCATGAGTGGAAGGTGTTTTGGATGGTGCATTAGGTGCACTTAGAGAGGAGCATTTTGGTGGAGGTGATGGGGTATGTTGTCTTCATTTGTTAAGTCAATGAAGAGTTGTTTTGGAGGAATGACCACAAGTTTTTGTTTCTTGGAGGTTTTGGAGTTTGAGGTGCTTGGAGGAGTCATAATGATATGATGAATGATGAGGTGAAGAATGGTGATAATGGAGGGAATTTATAGTATGGAAATGGGTGATTTAGGTAAATGTTTGAAATGGTTGAAAGAGATTCTAAAATCAGTTGGGTCAAAATGGGAAATGGCAGCTGAAACTAGTGAAAGTATTCACAAGATGCAAAAGAATACAGTAAACCCAGTTCCAGATGGCCGGTCCCCTTAATTGTATGCCGACCCCCTTAATAGTTAAGGGGACCGCCTAGGGAATTAAGGGGGCCGCCCATCTGGTGTTTTCCCAGACGACCAGAAACCCAAAATTTGCAAAATTTGGTGATTTTTCAAGTGTGTTTTTCCAGCAAGCTCTATTAGGAGTACATACTTTAGGAATGATGATATATAAACATATATATATATATATATATATATATATATATATATATAATCAAATTTTGCATGCAAATAAACATATTATAATCCATATTGAAAAGAAGCATGGCATAACATTAATATAGAAGCATGATAATAATTAAAGTCTAAACATCATTCCGAATAACACAAGAGATTAACACAAGTATTTCCGAATAAATCGGACAAATAGCAAACCATACAAATGTCTAAAAGAAACAAGTAATAACAAGTAGCAACACGTCAATATCTTCTACTACTTTTTCTTTCCAAGCATCTTCCTAAACATCTTCCCAACGGATTTGAATCCCCCTCAAAGTTCTTCATGCATTTGTTGTTGACGATTGAGGATAGACGTTTGACGAGTGAAGAGAAGCTCATCGGTACGTTCATGAGGAAGAGGAATTTGATACTCGGTATCATCAAGATCGGAAAGATCTACAACAAAGGTCGTGGGGGATGGAGTACTAACACGTGAGGTGTCTTCCTCCTCATCATCATCTTCATCACGATGAGATGTAGAACCACGAGGCCTAGAATACAAAGGAACACGAGATTTTCCTTTGTCACTACGAGGACGGCGAGTACGAACATGAGTAAGTTGGTTCAAAGTAGGAAGGATATGAACGTAGTAGTCTCTTTGAAGATGTGGGTAATGTTCCATCACATAACGATAAAGTCGTGTGAGAAACATACCATAAGGAAGATTGGCATTTGGGGTGTTTTTGGCGGACATGATTCGATGAACAAAAAGATAAGCCAAATTGTATTGCTCTTCAGCAATAACACAATAAAGCATGTAGGCAATGCTCGCCGTGACATGATCACGGTGACCACCAGTACCAAACGCATTCTCTCGAATGAGTTCTTCCCACTTCTTCATATCTTGGCTTAGCTCTTTGAGGAGGATTTGATTGGCATGAATATCGACATTCTTCAACTTGATTACTCGACTAGTCGTACGACATTCTAGTTCAAGCATTCGACGAATGTCTTTAGGACTAGGAATCTCAGAACAGTAGTGGCCATCCTGAGGACGATTTCTTTCAAGAGTGGAAAGATCTCATTCATTTGAGAAAACGGCTTGGCCGTTGAATGGGATTCTGAGAATTTGCCCAAATTGAGCAAGAGTAAGAGTGATGAATTGATTTTGAATCATGAAGGAAATGAGGAGATGACCATAGGGATCGGTTTGCACCATCACTTGGCTGTAGAAGTTGAGGATAAAACGAGGAATGATAGGTTCGTTGATTTGGAAAAGACCTTCAAAACGAATATTGGTGAACATTCGTTCGGTTTGATCATTTTCATAGAAAGATGGATCGACAATTCGTCCTTCGTGAATGTTTCTATTTTCAATAGGAGGATAGAAACATGCAACTGAAGGAGACATGCCAGGAGTAGAAGAGACATTTGGAATGTATTGTTTGGTTTTGGAGACATCACCAACCGTGGTCTTAGGCATTTTCACCTAAACAATATAACAACAAAAATAAACTTAATATAAAAACAACTATCATGCATATGTTATATATTTATATAATTATATGCACTATATGTGGAACGAAATTCTACTTCGACACAAAAAAAAAAAAAAAAAAAAAAAAAAAAAAAATATTCAATGAAGTAGTTTCATGATGTTCCTTTTATTTTGATTTTAAACTCGTTTAGAATATATAATATCGAAGAGTATGATATCATAATTCATTTCGAAATAAGGCTAGATATATATTAGATTATATATCTTCCATTTTGTAAGAGTTTGACACAACATAAGCTTGTTTAAAAGATTGAAATGCGAATTTTAGTTTTCAAAAATATCATTTTAAAGATAAACTAAACGCTCCCTTAACTAGATAACAATATCCTAAAAATATCAATATATATATTGATTATATATCTTGATGACCTCTATTGATTCTAGTATTATTAACAAAACTTATAAGCTAGTTTTAGGTTTCAAATAACTTCATATAGTTATGGTTTGTTCATGAACCAAACGCCCATGTTGTCTTCATGAACCATTTAACAACAACTTGAAAAGCATGCTTTGATTGTTTAGAGTGATAAAACAATGTAATGTAGTAAGTTTTACATGGTTTTTAATAGTTATATCAATAATGTGCCTTTTGAAAAATAAAATTCGACTAGGGTTTATGGGCGATTAATGATTTTGACTAGATGATATGTTATACTAATTTTGAGTTGCAAAACATCATCCTAATCCTATGGGGAGCATTTGGTAGTTCAATTTCTAGCTTCAATAACACTTAAAATCGAATTAAAATGAATTTTAATAAAATGCATAATTATTGATTAGACACCAAATCGAATGAAATGTGATGAAATGCATGTTGGAAAACTTACAAAAGATGTTGTTATATGTTTGGTTAATGTTTGCCCCTTGCGAAATAACCCCGGATTGGTGATTTGGTGAAGGATTTTGGTGGTTTTGGAGGTTTAGTTTCGTTCACAGCAGTATAGGGGAAGAGGTGAGTGAGTAAATGGAGTGTTTGGAAATGAAATTAAGGAGGAAAATGATTTTGAAAGTGTCAGATGGCCGGCTCCCTTAAACATTAAGGGGACCGCCCTCGATAACAAGTCGGTCCCCTTAATCATTAAGGGGGCCGCCTTTGAAACTTTCCAAATTTCACGGAATTCGTTTCTGGAATAAAAATATTTATACGTATATAATTAGATTTATAATATATCAAAAGTACGTAAACGTTTATTGACACGATGATAAAATTCTTAACAATTTTTAATTACCGTTTCGATAATTAAAATATACCTTTGACACTTTTTGGATAAAATGATCAAAGTGTTAAGTTGATGAAGGGTTTGAGGTGTGTTCGGGAATATGTGAATAAGTGTGTATATATATATATATATATATATATATATATATATATATATATATATATATATATATATATTGTTTATATATAAGTATAGATGTGATTGAAAGATGGGTTGATGAGTTAGATTTGAAGGATAGTAGCGGAGATAGGATATAGTTGGCGAGAGGAGTTTGTTTCATCCATAGTGTTCACGTGCGAAGGCGTTCTTGCATTATAAAAGTCCACTTGACTCATATCCCTTCATCATCATGAGTCTCCTAAAAGAGGACTTACTAGAATAACGTGAGGGGGGGAAAGAAAGGGTTCGATAAAGAACGATTTCTTGGAGTTCTAGAAAGTCAACAAATGACGTATCTAGGTTATGTACAAGTGAATATATATATATGTATAAATATATTTAATATATTACGTATAATAGTATATATATGTATATATAAGTATATATGTGATTCTAACAAATAGAAGACAATAACAAATTATATCTAAATAATTGACGAAATCAAACAATGCATATTTATCTAAGCATGGCAATGAGTTGTGAAAGAATGGCGTACCCGGTGGTCTTCAAAAGAAATCTTCAACATCATCAAGATGAAATATAGACTTTGAAAAAGTCTATGTTGAGAGAAAAACCAAGATTGCCTCAAGGAATGTTCGTCTAGCCATTTGATCTCCATTGTCCTTTTGGTCCAAAGTTGTTTGGTCCAAACATGTTTAACATTTGACTCGGGTGCATGAAAGGTGGTAGAATGCCCCAAGGATTGTAGCTTTGTTGGTAGTTCCACATTTGATTACTATTGTTATTATAGTTTTGTCTATTTTGATTTCTTCTTGGTTGAGGTGTTTTAGACCTAGGATGAGAATTATTTGGTTTTCTAGGTGGTGGAGTTTTAGATCTTATTTTGGGTTTAGAAGATCCTACTTCGGTCTTTAAAGACGGTTTATAAAAATCTTTAACTTCTTCATCGTTGGCAAGAGGTATTTTCTTATCATTAATAAGTATATACTTAGGATTAGATTTTAAAGGTTTTTGTTTGTTGAGTCCACTTTCAAATTTTACATTTTTAATCTCGCTTGTTGAAGCCTCATTTGAATTAAATCCTAAGCCGGTTTTGTCTCCGGATGTTCTTTGAATACTTATTATTTTACTAAGTGACTGACTACTATTTTCAAATTTGTCAAGTTTGCGAATTTCTTCCCTAAGTATTTCGTTTTCACCTTTAAGCTCTTGACATGATTTACATTCTTCAAAAATTTCTTTACCTTTTTCTAGTTGATGTATTTTAATTTTTAGTTCAAGTACTTCATTTTCTAATTGATTGTTAATGTATTTTAGTGATTTGTTTTTGGCCATTACTAGTTGTCCTAATTTGCATAGTTTAATATATTCATTATCTAGATCTTTTTCATCTAATGATATACTTTCATCACTAAAATATTCGGTTTCGGAACGTACCTCATTTGGTGTATTCGCCATGAGATATTTTTCTTCCTTTGTCGTTTCATTCTCATCATCATCACTATCACTCCAAGCACCTCCAACAAATGCTCTTTGATTTTGATCTCTTGTCATCATTGGACATTTTCCAATAAGGTGATTTGGATCTCCACACTTGAAACACTTTCTTTCAATCTTGTTGTTCTTGTCATCTTTACTCTTTTGAAATGTTTTCTTTTCATCATACGGTTGTCTTACGAATCTTCCTCGCCTTTTGAAGAATTTCTTGAAATCTCTTACGGCCATGGCGTATTCTTCGTCATCACTTTCGGAAGATGAGCTATCTTCGATACTAGATTCCTTTCTAGCTTTCAAGGCGATTGACTTGCTTTGCTCTCGTTTTTCCTTGACCATTTCAGAGTCCTTCTTAATGATGACTTCGCAGACTTTTAGATTTCCAATTAATTCGTCAAGTTGCAAAGTTGACAAATTCTTCGATTCTTCAATAGCCGTCACTTTAGCTCGCCATTTTGGATGAAGAGCCCTAACAAACTTCCTAACAAAATTCTTACTAGAAAAATTCTCATCAAGTGCTTTTAAACTTGTGATGATAGTGTTAAATCTAGCACAAGCATTGTCAATTGATTCCTCTTCCGGAATCGTGAATTGCTCGTATTGTTGAACAAGTAGATCTATCTTATTATCTTTGACTTGATTATTACCTTGGTGAGTTATCAGTAAAGAGTTCCAAATTTCTTTTGCGGTTTCACACATAAAGATCCTTTCGTACTCTTTACGTGGTAGTGCATTATAAATAACCATTTTTGCTTCATTATTTTTAGCAAGTTTTCTTTTTAAATAATCATTTTGTTTTTCAAAAGGTACGATTTCATCTTTCTTAGTTTCCGGGTTATTTTGAATAGGTAAAAAATCACCATTAGTAATAACATGCCAAAGATCTAGATCTTTTGACTTCACATAAGTTTCGAATCGATTTTTCCAATATAAAAATCCATCACTTTCAAATAGTGGTGGTCTTTGCATAGATTGCCCTTCTAAATATTTTTCAGATTCCATAGATCGTTACAAGTTTTAAAATACAATATATTTTAAAGATCTTGCTAGACGTGGCTCCTGATACCAATTGTGGAAAACTAGAAGGGGGGGGGGTTGAATAGTTTTATGTCCTTTTAAATTTATTTCCAAAATATTTTGTAGGTTATAAAAACTTTCGATTCGATCTTAAGTGAGTTCAAGCAACAACCAATATAAGCACGTCTAAACTAATATTGAAAGTATTGAAATATAATGAAGAAAAGATAGAGTTAGAAAGATCAAACCACAACACGTGAATTTATAGTGGTTCGGCTACAATGACACCTTCCTTGCCCTACTCCACTCCCCGAGTACCACACTCGAGAGTTTTCTTCACTATGTCAACAAACTCCTTATGGTGGAGAAACCTTACACACCTTGGCTTATACAAGTTAACGACACTAAGCTAAATGTCGCGTTCTAATCGTAGCTAGAACCAATCGCACACCAAATATCACACCACGTGATCTTCACACCTTAATCACACCTTCACACCTTCTTCAAGACTTCACACCGTCTTCACACCTTGTCAATCTTCACACCTTCTTCTATGCACAACTAAGTCACAACTACTAAACTAGTTTACAACACACCAAGATTCTACAATCAACAAATATACACAACACCTTAACAAATAACTATCACTAGTACTATATGAAACTAGCTATACACAACACCACTACAATAAGATGGATGTAGAGAAGTGTTCTTCTTGCACTTGAATGGATGAAGCTTTGGATCACTTGGAAACAAAGACTTATGAAATATATGATCAAAGGATTTTAGATCTAGAGAAGAAGATTGGATCAGAAAGTTTTTAGTGCAAAAAGGTAAGAAAAATATGTGGAATGATCCAATATTTATAGGGCCAGAAAATACTGTTCGGGAGCGTGCCGGTCCCCTTAATTATAGGCCGGTCCCCTTAATGATTAAGGGGGCCGCCTAGTAAAATTAAGGGGGCCGCCCTCCTGAACGTTTGAAAAGTTTTTCTGGATAAAATTTGCCCTTTTTGGTTGGAAATTTGAAATCATATTTTTGTGGTTTAATAAAGCTTTACCAAAAATGATTTACAAATATATATAAAATGTTAAAATCATTTTATATAATGTTATGTATTAATATAAAATTTCCTTTGATCATGTAATGCATAAGTTACTAAGTTTATGCATACCTTGAGTGATATAAGATGTAGAGGTAAATATTTGTCACCAAATACTTGTTTATGTCTTATTCTTGACTTAATTTGATTTAAGTTTTGTGATTATCAAAACATAGGTTTATTGAGAAATATTAATAACATTCACAAACATTATTTATATCAACAGTGGGATTCACCAATAAAGCAAACCTGACATAAGAATTGTTTAGAAAATCCACTGCTTGATGAAAAGTTTCATTGTCATCAGACTTTTCCAAAAATGCTAATTGGTTGTGACGTTTGACAAAACTTAGACGAGCCATGGTGAAAGGTTTGATGAAAATTTTGATTTTGATGGTGGGATTTTATTGTTGTACTGGTAGAAGATGAAAGGTGAGAGTGAATTATGATAAGGATTGATTATGAGAAAAATGACTTTTGACCGACTATAAAAGATATGGATAAGTAATTGAAGAGGCGGTCAAAAAGATCTTTTATTATAATAACTATATCCTTAATTCGAGGAAAACATTAATAATTCACAAAAATACCCTTCAAAACAACGGCTATATTTTTAACCTGACAGACTCAACGGCTATGTAGCAGTACCATTTTACTCTACCAGTACTAAAAGTTGAACAACCAGTACCTTGTTGTTGAAATAAAACTTGGCAGTCTCTTTGAAATTTTAGAAAATATCCCTTATAGTTTTTAGCAAACTATCAGCTATCAACGGATTTGATAAGTCTTTACCAAGAGCTGTTTGCTTTGGACTAGTCAGTTCGTTAAGTTTTTGAAACTGGGTGAACTGATTACCTTATAGTTTTTAGCAAACTATCAGCTATCAACGGATTTGAGAAGTCTTTACCAAGAGCCGTTTGCTTTGGACTAGTCAGCTCTTAAAGTTTTGAAAAACTTGGTGAACTGATTACCATTTCCACATCCTGGTTGTGTTAGCAAGCTTGAGTAACCTGAAATGGTTAGTTGTAAACCAAAAGAACAGAGTGCAAAGCACTTGTTTTATAGTATTGTTAACATTTAAACATCAAGATGAGCAAAAACAGAGCAAACTTTGAACTAACAGTATCAATTATGTACTGACAGTACCTTATGACTAACTAGCAGTACCATGTTTAGTGTCCAGAACTTGTTTATTTATATACAAAACACATGTTTTTCAAAGATTTATCATACCAATACCTGCTAACAGGTATTTAATCCTACCTAAATCAAAAGCTTTGGTGAGAAGGTCTGCAAAATTATTTTCAGAATCAATTTTGACAACTTGAATTAACCTTTTCTCATTGCAATCTCTTATGAAATGGTGTCTGATTTCAATGTGTTTTGTTTTTGAATGTTGAACTGGATTTTTAATGATACAAATAGTACTGCTATTGTCAATGTAAATAATGGTGTTAAGAAAATTGTACCCATAGTCAAGCAATTGATTCTGGATCCAAAGAACTTGGCCACAACAACTTGCACTTGCAACATATTCTGCTTCAGTTGTAGAGTTGGCCACCATTGTTTGCTTCTTGCATTGCCATGATATGAGTCTGCAGCCAAGAAATTGACATCCACCAGTTGTGGATTTTCTGTCTAAGGTGGCACCAGCATAGTCACTATCTGAATAAGCTACCAAAACAAAAGATGATTCCCTTGGATACCATAGACCCAACTTAGGCTGGCCCTTGAGGTATCTAAAGATCCTTTTGACTGCCGTGAGATGAGAACTTTTGGATTTACTTGAAATCTTGCACATACACACACTGAGAACATGATATCTGGTCTTGATGATGTAAGGTACATTAGGGACCCAATCATTGATCTGTAGTTGTGCACATCAAAATCATCACCCTCAGCATCTTTGTGTAACCCCTTTTCTGGATCCATTGGTGTACTTGCAACCTTTGAATCTGCAAACCCAAATTTCCTTAGGATCTCTGCTACATACTTATCTTGGCTGATAAATATGCCTTCATTAGATTGTTTCACTTGGAGACCCAAAAAGAAAGTAAGTTCACCCATGGAACTCATTTCAAACTTACTATGCATAAGTTTTTCAAACTCCACACACAATTCCTGATTTGTGGATCCAAAGATAATGTCATCAACATAAATCTGCACCAGCAAGATGTCTTTCTTGGTTTTTTGATGAACAAAGTTGGATCAATATTGCCTCTTTGAAATCCATTTTCCAATAAGTAGAAATCCAATGTTTCATACCATGCTCTAGGAGCTTGGTGTAGACCATAAAGAGCTTTGGTAACCTTGTACACCTTGTCTGGATATTCTGCATCAATGAAGCTTGGAGGTTGAGAAACATACACCTCTTCTTCAATAGTACCATACAAAAAGGCACTTTTGACATCCATTTGGTAGACAGTGAATCCTATGAAAGAAGCATAGGCCAAGAATAGCCTAATTGCTTCAATTCTTGCAACTGGAGCAAAAACTTCTTCATAATCCATTCATTCTTCTTGAGTATACCCTTGGGCCACCAATCTGGCTTTGTTTTTTATCACTATTCCCCTTTCATCTTTCTTATTTCAGAAAACCTATTTGGTTCCAATTGCCCTGTAACCTTTGGGCAAATCAACCAGTACCCAAACCTTCTGTAGCTTGAATTGAAGAAGCTCTTCTTGCATTGCTTCAACCCAGCTTGAATCATCTAAGGCTTTTGTAATGTTTTTGGGTTCTACTTGAGAGAGAAAGCATGAAAACAGGCATATGTGGGCAACTTCATGGTTCTTTTCTTTATACACAGCTAGGACAAACCCATCTTTGTCTGAAGATAAGACTTGAGTTCTTGTTTTAACACCAGAATCAATGCTGCCAATCACATTATCAATGGAGTGATCTTTGAGAATTCTTGTGTTGTGTTTTGTAGGAACATCATAGGAAAATGGAAGATTTCCAATCTCTACATCTTCTGGTAAGGAATCATCTGAAAGAACATTTAATGGTTCAGCAGGACCAATTTGTGAACTGGCAGTACCATCTGTTGAACTGGCAGTACTATCTTGTGGATTGACAGTACCATTTCCATTTTCAGAATTTTCTTGATTCCCTTGATCTTGAGTTCCATGATCATCTTCAACACCTTCTTTTGTTGTATTTGAAGGCTCTCCATGACTTGAAGATGAATCCAATCCTGTCCAAATTGGCATCAAGATGTAATCTTGATCCTCAGATGTTTCAACATTGTCTTCAAGACCTGCATTGTCATTAGTATTTGTACCTGTGACAGGCACATAATTCATAGATTCTGAAAGCTTATCAATATCAAAACACCAATCTGGTCCAGTGCCTGCAACATTTGGTAGTTTCTCTTGGAACTCTATGTGCAGGTTTTCTTCCACTAGCCTAGTGCATTTATTATACACCCTATAGGCCTTACATTGCAAAGAATACCCTATCATGTAGCCTTCATCAGCTTTTCCTTCAAACTTTCCTAGATGATATTTGGTATTGAGAATAGTGACATGACATCCAAAAGGTCTCATAAAACTTAGAGATGGTGTTCTACCAAACAAAAGTTCATAAGGAGTCTTTCTATGAGGTTTTATCACAAGAACCCTATTCTGTACATAACAAGCAGTACCTAGTGCTTCAGCCCAAAATGAAACAGGCAACTTAGAATATACTAGCATTGTTCTAGCAGCCTCTATAAGTGTTCTATTTTTCCTTTCTGCTACTCCATTTTGCTGTGGGGTTCTAGCTACACTATATTCTCTTTTTATTCCTTTTTCTTTGCAAAAATCATCCATAACTCTATTCTTGAATTCTGTCCCATTGTCACATCTAATTACTTTTACCTTCTTATCAATTTGGTTTTCTATTCCTATAATGTAAGACTTAAGGATCTCATTTGTTTCATCCTTAGTTTTTAAAAAGAAAACCCAAGAGAATCTGCTGTAATCATCAGTATCTACAAGACAATATCTTTTACCATTCAAGCTATTCACAGAAGTAGGACCAAACAGATCCATATGAAGCATGTATAAAGCTTGAGAAATTGAGTTATGGGTCTTGGGCTTACAAGAAGCTCTATGTTGTTTGCCTTTTAGCCAATCAACACAGGTTTGGTCATTTTGAAAAATCTTTTTGGGTAAACCTTTAACCAAATCATATTTTGCAATTGTACTGATTGTTTTAAAGTTTACATGACCAAGTCTTCTATGCCAAAGCATAGATTCATCCAATGAGGCTTTTGCTACTAGACAGGTTAAACTCTCTTTAGGAACAATGTTCTTTAAATCAACAATGTACATATTGTTCTTTCTAGGGATTTTAAGAAGAATCTAACTTTCATCAGGAATTTTAAAATCAGGAGAAAGTACAATGCATTCAGTGTCAGTAAAAAGAACATTGTTCTTTGTGTCACACATTTGTGAGACACTTAAGAGATTAAACTGTAGTTCTCTCACAAAATATACATTTTCAAAATCTAATTTACTGGTTTTAATTGTACCTTTACCAGTAATCTTTCCTTTGATTCCTCCCCCAAAGGTAACATATCCTCCATCAAATGATTTGAAGTCTGTGAGGTAAGACATGTTGCCTGTCATGTGCCTTGAACATCCACTATCTACATATCCTTGATCTGCAATATCATTTGAATGTTCCTGCACATGTATACACATATTAGTTTCCTTGGGGTACCCAAGCCATGACTGACTTGGGTTTGCCTCGTGCATCAATGTAATCAAACCTTTTTAGGACTGTTGATGCACCATTTGATTGGAGTGGTCTCCAAATCCAACATGCTGAGGACTTAACAGCATTGTCATTTTTAACACATTTTGTGGTTTTTGGTCTAACAGTACCAAATTTGGCAGTACCATTTGGTCTAGCAGGACCATATGGTCTAGCAGGACCTTTTAGTTTTGGTCTCCAGTCTTGTGTTTTAACCACAAAATTCCTTTCAATATGACTTTTCACAACTTTTGGTGTTTGTTTGAAAGTATTTCTTGCACCCTTAGTAGTGAATTTTGGGAAAACAGGCTCATTTGGTCTAACAGTATGATTGACTTTTGGTGTGTTAGATTTCACAAAACCTTTTCTGGGGTTTGTATTATTTGTTTTAGACTTTGATGTACTCCCAGAAACCCAATTGTTACAATAAGCATGAGTATGATTAAAACTACCACAGTAATAACATGCTTTATTGTACAAAACAAAGTTATCACCAAGTTGATGTGACTTAAGATTGTTCCAATTTCTCTGACTACCTCTAGGTTTGCTATTACATTTAGCACAACATTCAACTGTTTTTAGAACAACTTTAGTCTTTGTGATACTTTCTACACTTTTAGGACTGGTTGGTCCTACTTTGTTTCTTTTCTTAGAAACAGTCTCTTTTCCATTTTCATCAGATGTCCAACCTTCATTAGATGTAACATCTGAGCTCTTATCAGTGAGCACCTTTTCTTTGGAGAGTGAAGTATCACTTGTACTCTCAAAAGGTTCACTATTTTCTAAAGGTTTTACTTTTTCTAGTTTATTTGTGAGTTCATGTAAACCTGATTCAGCAAGATCTAAACCTGGGGGACAGGGAATTCCTCTGTAAGGAGGTAGACATGTGTTGTATCCAATCCCAGATTTGATTTTCTTGTTCATTTGGTTCTCAACTATACTTTTAGTACATGCAGAAGCATTTTCCAATGTTGTAACAGTTGTTGAATATTATCTTTTGCTTGTTTCACTTTAGCAAACTCAGTTCTTAACAGGTTTATTTCAGCATCTTTAAGAAATATGTCTCTATTAAGAATAGCTTTTGTGTCAGAAAAGGTGAGTTCATTTTCTCTAAAGTGAATTATCTGTTTCTCAAGTTTGGACATACCACACTTATGATTAACTAGGTCTTGATGAGTTTTTCTTTGTTCTTCTTTCAGTTCATCATAAAGTTTTCTTAAGATTTCTAGTTCTTTAAAAACTTCACATGTAGCAGAACATTTAGTAATTTGTACCTCAGGATTGGAGAGAGCCATTAAAGCCATTTCATTTGAGGATGACTCTTCTTTACCCATAAAGCTCCAATCAAAACCCAGCCCATCAATAGCTACCATTGCTTCCACTTCCTTGCTCTTGTTCTCATTGTTTCCCCTGTTCTTGTTCTCAAAACCTCTTCCCTTATCACCCTGCTTCTTTGGTCTTCTACATTCTCTTGAGTAGTGACCATTCATGTGGCAGTTGTAGCACTCCACTTTAGACTTGTCATACCCAGCAGGTTCAGTGCCATTGATGACAATCTTCTTTCCAGTCCTCATCAAATATTTCTTAGCCCTCATGCTAAGAAGTGAAAGCTGTCATTTTATGTCCATTTCTTCAAGATCATCATCACTGATCTCTTGAAGATCTTCAAAGGTTAATGTGGAACCATTGTGTTGTGATGTTAGGAAAGCACAACCAATTGTTTCATCTAAAATGGTTTTGGTACTGCTGGAAGTACTGGCAGTACCAAAATTTGTGTTGGCAGTACCTTCTTCTCCACCATCTTTTTCTTCATCAACTTTCTCGGAAGTACCATGAGATGACATAAATGCCATATTTCTTGAGCTTGAACTAGTAGACTTCTTTAGTTCATGCTCTACTATTTTGAAGTTGCTGTAAAGATCATTGAGACTCATGGAATCAATATCTGGTTTGTTTTTCCAGACAATGACATGCATGGCCCATTCAGAGGGTAGACTTCTAAGGAATTTGGAGTTTAAGTCTTCTTGAGATATTATCACCTCATGAATAGCTAACTGACTAGAAAGCTTTTGTAGTCTATTGAACATGCTGTCCAAAGACTCATTTGGTGTGGCTGAAAAGTTTTCAAACTGTTGTTTTAAAAGTGTTTTCTGAGTTTTCTTGGTGGCATCATTACCACCAAATATAGCCACAATAGCTTGAAAAAGGGTTTTAGCACACTTGTACTTGTTAAAAATTAAAAGCTGGTCGTTTGGAATAGACATAAGAAGCATACTCCTGGCTTTAAGATCATTTCTCTTTTGAATTCTTTCTTCAGCGGTTATTGGGTTTACTTGCACAGTTGTGACAAGTGTATCATTTACTGTGGAGGTGGTGGTTACTGGTTGAAATGAGTTTCTTTCTTCAATAATCTCCCATAGTGCAAAGTCTTGCACTTGGAAGTATTGTTCACCCCTCAGTCTCCACATCTCAAACTCATTATGTTAGAGTAATGGAAGTTTTGCAGCCACATTGGTTTGAATGTGCTCAACATCCATTTTTGCTTTGTTCTTTTATGTCGTAAATATCAGCCTTTCTCTGATACCACTTGTGGAAGGATTCTTTGTATTGATTTGTGCAAACACTTGGGATGTTAATCTCAGTAATGTGTTTAGGATATTTATGAATGAATGTGAGTTAGCACGCGGAATTTACTAAAACACACTAAAGGAACAAAGGTGGTGAATAACTAAATGAGAATGAACACAATATGAATAACACAAAACGATTCAATAATATTGATGAAATAATACGGGTGATCTAAACTATCACCAGGATTACAAGTGTAACCTTGAATCTTTGATACGTGAAAGGGTTTAAATATGGAGGTTATGCATGAAAAACTATGAGAAGGTTATTGAAAAAGATATCTAAGAAGGTGACTTAAGGGTTCCTTTTATAGCATAAGGAGCCCTTATTACAAGTTGTCAAGTTGCTAATATAATATATTAGAGGCTTATCTTATCCTAATATTACACCTTTCAAGGTAAAACACTCATTATATCTACTGAGACTTCTGAATCTCTTCTACTTAACGTATAACTTTGTACAAAGACTAATAATACAACTAAATATCTCTAAATAAAATATAACAACTTGTCGTGAAAATTGGCAGGACCTTCTAAAACTAGCAGTACCTTCTTACCAAGAAGGTACTGTTAGTATATCTTCAATATCAGCAAAACTGAAGAGGCAGACTTAACTATCAACTAGCAGGCTCTTCTGGCAGACTCTTTACTTTGTGCATTTTATTCCCAACACAATGTTTCACTTTAGTCTGGGGGGGGGGGGTGAATCTTCGATTCAATTTGACGTGTTACCTTCGTCTGAGCTGTTAACTTACGCAACTCCGTTTTCCACCAAAAATTTTAAATTTTATTCACCTCTTTATAATTTAAAAAAAAATTAAAAAATGAATGATATATGATATGAATAATAAGATTTGACACCTTGTTTTGACTTTCCTACCGGCGAGAGTAGAAATAAATGTTTTGACTTGACCGGGCGTGTTGAGCCCTAGCTCTTCTCCCTTAACCAATATAATCAAAAGATTATGGCTAAGCATCAGCGGATCTCATTACTTGTGATTTTAAATTTGCGGAGATCGAGGAATGATAGAGTTTATTTAGAAGTTTCGTGCTTAACGTGGAGTAGTTGGATCTCTTTAGAGCCCACGAAAGGTACTTGTGGCCTCCTTGTTCCCACAAGATTGCACACCAATAATAATAGATCTCTAGGATTAATTAAGTGTATGGGGTTTGGGCAATACTTAGTTTTTTCTCGTTCCCAAAAAAATCTCTACATATGGGGGTTTGGTTCACATAGGGGTACTGCCAGCGTTACGGTGAAATAGACTATTGCATCTTGCCGGTTCGCAGCCGATGTTGTGATCTTAGTAAAGGCCGTAGGACTCGGGGTTTGGCATATGATTATGAATATCAATAATAATAGTCCAAAGCCAAATAAAAAGGCAGAGGAATCCAAAGCTATAAAAAGTAGCGGATATAAATCCAAGGTCATACTAAAGCTCTTACATCTTGGCGGCTCAAAAACCGTTGTTGTAAAAGCAATAAAGGACTAAGGACCAAGTATTATTAAAGTGCTTATAATTATGCAAAAAAAATGCCAAGCTTCGACTCCGGGGGTTTCCCTAATAAAAAGCTTCTGTTTCGGGTCTCAAACATGGGATGTCTTGGTCGTAAATAAAAAGGGGGACCTCCACAAATCGTGTTAAATCAGAGACCTTCATGTGGACCCGATTTCTGTATGCAGGGGTTTTCGAGGGAAAGTTTGGAAACTACTTAGCGTTCAAATTTTGTGCTCTTATCGGACTAACAAATATCAAAACGAGAAAATATGAAGGAATTCATTTCTCATAAATTAAAATCTTGAGATACAAAACTTAGGAACTAGGAACAAGAGGTAATGACCCAATTAACTTTTGTCGGAAGTGTTAGCATCTAACTTATGGATAAACAATGATCTCGATTTTACGCTTAGTTTGGGAGCTTGTGAAAAATCAAGGATGACGATTTTTATCCGTATGGTTTATTCTCTGTGAGAAGTGTTTCTACTCGTTGACCCTGAAAGTTATCAACATATAAGAATTGATAATGAAGTTCAAAGCAAACCGTCACCTATATAAAATTGAAAAAGTACAAAAAGAGTAGTAGTAGTTATTATTCATGAAAATTGGAAAACGGAGCGTTTTTTAGAATAAATGATTTTACTATCTCTTTTGAACATCATTGCTACTTTACAACGTCAGTAAAGAGAGGTTTTGAAATTATTTATCTCTAAAGCGTTAGGTGATGACATTGCGTGAGGACACGGCAATACCATAGTCTGGGGGATTTTGGTGTGTGCTTTTTCACACATCATTTTTAGACCAAAATCAGACCAAATACATCAAATACTAACCAAATATGTCAAGAGAATGTGTGTTTTTGTATTTGTGTATGTGTGGAAAACTAGAAGGGGGGTTGAATAGTTTTACGTCCTTTTAAATTTATAAACACAAGTTTGTTTTAAAAACTTCGATTCTAGTTTATGTGAATTCAATACTTGCACTATATGAACTATTGTATTGTAACTAACTAACAAAACTAATATAGTAAAGGTAAATAAATAAGTAATGAGAAGAGTTAGAAAGATCAAACCACAACACAAGGATTTATAGTGGTTCGGCTACAAGGACACCTTCCTTGTTCCTACTCCACTCCCCGAGTCACCTACTCGAGAGTTTTCTTCACTATGTCAACAAACTCCCTTTTGGCGGAGAAAACCTTACACACCAATTTACACACCACACAACTTCACAACTTGATCACGCCTTCTACACAACTTCTTCACACCAATATACTACACACCAATCTTCTTCACAACTATCTTCTACACACCAATCTTCTACTTCACACCTATCTTCACAACTATCCTACTTCACTACTTATCAACTTTTATTATCTACACAACTAATCACAAGCACAACACAATATTCACAAATGAATATATATATATATATATACACTATACACAACTATTCTTCAACACTTCTTGAGCTTGGTTGTAGAGAGAGTGTTCTTCTTTTGCACTTTAAATGAGAATGGATGATTAGGAATTGAATCATTTGAAACAAGGATTAATATACTAATGATCAAAGGGTTTTAGAGGATGTTTAGAGAGTTATAGATCTGAAAATTTCGTGCAAAAGGTGGAGAAAAATTCCAGAATTAAGGTGGTATTTATAGGAGAAGAATTCTGACAGTTTCTGACAGGGGAGCCTGGCCGGTCTCCTTAAATCATGGCCGGCCCCCTTAAAATTAAGGGGACCGCCCCTTATAATTAAGGGGGCCACCCAACTATAACGGCCAGAAAACTTGTCTTTTAGTGGGGAAAGTTTATTTGGTGAAAAACTAACTGATTTTGGTTAAATATTTGAAATCATATATTTAGTATGATTAAAACATTTTTCTTTATTACCAAAAGTGTTTTTCAAAAATATATAATATGTTTATATGATTAAATAAACTTTGTGTTAATTAATTAAATACCCCTTTGATCATGAGATGTATTAAGCACTTGTTTATCCATACCTTAAGTGATTAAGTTGGATATAGTGATATAAACTAGCTTAATACTTGTTTACGTAGTAATTATACGATTGACGATTTTACATTTTGTGATCGTCAAAATATAGAGATATCGAAAGATATGAATAACGTTTTCACACATTATTTATGTCAACAATCTCCCCCTTTTTGATGATTACAAAATTTAAACTCATTAATCGAAAATTAGTATATATTCAAGTATTATTTTGAGTTTATATCACTTCTCCCCCTTTTTGTTAGCATCAAAAAGGTTATCCCGTGTTAATGGAAGCTCCCCCTTGAAGTATACTCCCCCTCGTTTTGAGGCCAAAAGGAATCGAGATATGGATATCTTGCAAAAATATTTAGTGGCAAGGAACATATATATGTATATAGCATGCAAAAGTGTAAACTAAACATAACCATATCATTAATCAAGTGAAATAAAATCAAGCATTACATCAACAAGTGAAATAGGTAATGCAACTAACAAAAGCCTTTAAAGGCTTACAATCATCATAGAAATAATAAACCAAGTCTCAAACATGAGAGTCCTCTCTAGAGCTTGCCATCCAAAAAGGTTCAACACAATTTTATTTGTGAAACACCAAGCATGTTTAATTGGGAGGAATGGATGGTGAACATGGAGATGGTGATGGTAGAGGTGTGTTTGTTGATGGTGGTGGAGGTGTTGTGTTTGTTGTTGGTGGTTGATGCAACATGTTTTCAATATGAGAAAACATGTATTGAATCTCATCTCTTAATCCGAACACAATTGTTCGGTTGTGAATGCAACAAAGGCAAGTGTCTCCATGAGCTTCAAGTAAGCTCCATGGGATGGGGTTATAGGTTGGTGGGTTGATAGGAGATGATGAGAAATGTGCATCAAGAGGTGTTAATGGTGATAATGAGAGAGTGAGTGCAAGAGATGTGTTCTCATTGGTAGGTTGTGATGGTTGATCAATTGTTGGAGGAGATAAGTGGGTGTTGATGTAGTCACTTATGGATGAAGTGGAGTTTCCATTTGTTGAAGGTGTTTTGGAGGGTGCATTTGGTGCACTAGGAGATGAACATTGAGGTGGTGGAGATGGAGTGGTGTTGTCTTCATTTGTAAGATCTATGAAGAGTTGTTTGGGTGGAATGATGACAAGTTTTTGTTTCTTGGCATTGTTTGAGTAGGTGGTTCTTGGTGATGACATGATGATGTTTGATGAATGTTTGAGGATGATGGAATGTGAATTAAACATGCATGGAGATTATATAGTGGGAAAACATGTTTAGAAGTGGAATTAATTTGAAATTGTAATGTTATATTCCAAAATCAGTTTAGTTTTTAAGGGAAATGGTAGCTGGGACTAGCAAAAAGGATCACAAGATGCAAAAGAAAACAGTGTAAAAACTGTTCCAGATGGCCGGTCCCCTTAAATGGAGGCCGGTCCCCTTAATTTTAAGGGGGCCGCCCTTTATGATTTAAGGGGGCCGCCCATCTGACGACCCAGAAACCAAAATTTTCAAAAATTTTCTGGAAAAATGTTATGTTCTGTTTTGTATTTGCAGCAAGCTCTATTTGGACATTTCACATTTGTTTTGGTCTATTAGAAAGCATATATGTCATATAGTTATATAAACATTAACTAATCATGCAAACATATATATAGATTAAGAGAAGCATGCATTAAAAAAAACATATCAAAGACAATCAAGTTAGCATCCTAAGCAAATATCCAAGTAACAAGTACCTCCGAATAAACTTTGGACAAATAGCACACAAGACATAAAAATTAAATATTGTTTAACAAACATAATCCAAGCACATTATTTCTTTTTCTTCCCGAAGATGCCCTTCAAAGTTTCTCCGATAGACTTGAACCCACCTCTAACTTCTTCGTGCAAGCTCTTTTGTCTTCTAAGCATCTCGGTAGTTCGTTCATGAAGCACTTCTTTAGTTTGATCACTTGGAGATGGAGTAGAATACTCGGGATAGTCAAGATCCTCTAAATTGTCAACGAACTCAGAAAACGAATGGGTACTAGCATCATGGATGTTTTCCTCCTCATCGTCATCGTCTTGCCTTGAGGATGATCCATGAAAGCTATGACGACGAGGTTTACCCTTGTCACTTCGAGTTCGTCGAGCTTGTTTTAGAGCGAGAGGACGTAGAGTGGGGTAGATGGACTCATAGATACTATTGTCAAGATCGGGGTAGTACTCGATAACATGACGATAGATACGAGTAAGGAACATTCCATATGGAAGGTTGGCTTTGGGAGTTTTTCTAGCACACTCAATCCGTTTGATAAAGAAGTAGGCCAAATTGTATGGCTTTTCGACAGCTATACAATACAACATGTGAGCAAGGCTAGCCGGGAGATGGTCCCAGTGACCTCCAGTACCAAACGCATTCTCACGAATGAGTTCTTCTCAACGCTTCGTGTGAGGGCTTAATTCTTTGAGGAGAAGTTGGTATGGAGAGATTTGAACGTTTTTGGATTTTATTTTTCGACTTGTGGTGGCACGATCTATACCAAGGACTTGACGAATTTCGTCGGGATGAGGAATTTCGTCGAGATAGGGACCGAAGGTTGGTCGATAGCGATTAAGAGATTCGAGGTCCCACTCGTTTGAGAAAATGGCTTGACCTCTAAATGGAATTTGGAGGATATGACCAAATTGTTCGAGAGTTAGGGTGATAAATTCATTTTGAATCATGAAAGAGATGGTGATGAAACCAAGATCATTGGCTTGGACGGTGACTTGGCTATAGAAATCCATTATGAAGCGAGGAATGATAGGTTCATTTATTTCATAAAGACAATTGAAGTTGATGCTTGAAAACAAGCGATTTATGTACTCGGATTGAGCAAAAGCAAGATCTACTACACGTCCCTCATGAACATTTCTATCTTCAATTTGACGATAGATAAGTCCAATGGAAGGAGATGTGGTAGGGAGTTGGGAAACTTTAGGAATGTAGTTTTTAGTGTGAGAAAGATCTTCGGTAGTTGCTTTGGGCATTTTCACCTAAACACATCAACAATACAAAAAGACCAAAATAAATATAAAGAAAGATAAAAGTATATGTTAATTGTTAAAGCTTATGTTGGAACGCAAACATACTTCGTTACTAATCCTAAGAAGTAGATTACCATGTTCCTTAATATTGTTTTTAACTCGTTCTAGATATACTTTACGATGTTTAATGAGTAGTTATGGACAAATCCAAACGCCCCTTTAAACATCTTAATATATCATGAAATTTACTAGATTTACATTAGATTGTAAAACTAGCTATTTCTTGCGAGTTTCTCATGCATGTGATTTGTTTTTGAAAAAGATGGTTTGTATTTTTACTTAAAAATGTCATTTTTAGTAATAAAAAAAAATGCTTCCTTAACTAATGACTTATACCCCTAGTATGTCAATATATATATGAATTATATATCTTGACGAGTTCGATTAGCAATTTTAAGGTTTATAATTATAGCAAAGTTTTATAAAAATTATAGTGACTATGTTTCGATATTATTTGGACATAATCCAAACACCCCTATATTGTGAACCAATATAATTTTTCTTAGTCGAAAAGATGTAATTTCAAGTTTTACAAGTATAATGTGATTAGTTTTAACACGTTTTCAAATCATTATTCAACAATAAGTTTACTAAACTTTGTGTTAATTAATTAAATACCCCTTTGATCTTGAGATGTATTAAGCACTTGTTTATCCATACCTTAAGTGATTAAGTTGGATATAGTGATATAAACTAGCTTAATACTTGTTTACGTAGTAATTATACGATTGACGAATTTACATTTTGTGATCGTCAAAATATAGAGATATCGAAAGATATGAATAACGTTTTCACACATTATTTATGTCAACAGTATGTGCAGGAGCGGATATGTTAAAAATGAACAAAAACAAAGCCAAAACTGACAAAAATGAGCACGAGATTGGAAAATGGTCAAAAGCCGGAGCCGGGGAAGCAAAATGATCAAAGAAAGCTTAAAATGTAATTAGAAGTCCTCAGAGATTCACAAAGTTGCAATATTAGTCTCTGATCAAAGTTTGATGAAATGGCAACTTTTGTCCCTGTACTTTCTTACTTTGGCAAAAATAGTCCCTTGAAGTAATTTTCAAAGAAAAGTCAAAATTGGTCCTTCATAAATCTAAGAATGTCAAGAAATGCCCTTGGAAAATATTTTGCAAAAATATCAGTTTTGGTCCTTTGGATTTTCAGGATTTACAAACTTGATCCTTATGATTTATATTACTCCATTATAACCTGATCCAAAATAATACTAATCCAAAAATCATAAGCCAAGCCCAAAGCAACCTAAGCCCATCCCCTTTTTGATACAACCCGATCCACCACCACCTTTTACCCGGTCAACACCACAACAAATAAATAAAAACATCCCCAAACAAACCCTGCCCCCCAAATTCACCAAATACCCAGGAAAGATACTGTTTGAAGAACCCTAACTTTCACCATCCCAACAAATTACCCCACTTAAGCTATAATTACCCAATGATTGGGCTTCTAGAAACTGACAGCTACGTCAGGGAATGTCAGAGAGGGGCACGTGGACCAATAAGAGAAGACTCGCAGGATCACATCACATCACAAAGTTAATCCAACGGATGTGATTAAAATATTAGAGGCCAAGGGTGATCATACGGCTTAGGAGGGCTCAAAAGAAACACAAATCACCTGGATTGGTGACCTGGCAACTACTCCTCATCAGGCTATATAAACCCTCCTCCTCATTCAGTTTTGGGTGTAGTTATTAGTGTAGGTTTTAGTAGTAGTTAGCTTATTTTTCGTGTTTTTTTTAAATTACTTGTAACCCCTTTCATTATTGTACTCTGTTTTTTTTATCAATGAAATTTAGTTTAATTACAGTTCAGCTTATTGTCTTATTTAGTTAAATTTTAAGTTCATTTACTGCTTATTAGTTCAAATTAATCATTATCAGTTTATTCTAAGTCTGCATTTAATTTTTATTGAAAAGCACAAAGAAATTAGAAAATTCCAAAAATCCAAAAACAAGTTTTCATTTCATAAGCTTCAATAAACTTTGTTTTCTGTTCCAAAAACCCATATAAGCTCTCTTAAGCTTATTGTGAGTGGTTAGTTGGTTAATACTGTTTCATTACTCAAATTTATTAAAAGTCAAACTAAGGTCAAAAAATAGCTTATTCAATAAGCTTAAGCTGATTCAGAAGGGGTGATTGACAGACCAAGAAGGAGCCATTGGCCTGTCTAGAGACAGACAAGCAGAGTGAACCCCCTCTGTTTGAGCTGAGGGGGAGCCTACGTGTAGGTTCCATTTTGATTTTTAGTTCTTATTTTGCATCTGGTAGTTGTAGAATAAATTTGGTTATAGTTGATTGTTTGCTGTTTCATTTAAGCTTTTTAGTTATATTTTAGCCTTATAATAGTAGATTGCATTGTTAGTTAGTTATTTGCTTTTGGTTTACTAAATTATGTCTAATCTGTCATTTGCATCTCTACTGCCTTAAGATAACATAATTGCACATCTGTGTTTCTAAGATTCTTAAGTTGTTTAGATTGGTAACTTAGCATTAAAACAGTTAGGTAGCTTATTAGGATTAGTAGTTTGGTTAAGTTAAGTTTAGAACCTAGAATTATAGTTTAAGCCTGCAATTTAAGGGGTGTTTGGATTAATAGCTTTGTGTTTGTCCTTGTGGTTATTTTGCTTTATTCCCTGCATAAACAGATTGTATTAGGATGGACTAGGCTGGTTTGACATAAAATAGATAGGTTTTTAAGCTAGAAGTCAAAATTCCACTCAACTCATCATATCAGTTAGCATAAGTAGATTTAGGACATGTGAGTTTGCACTCTTGTAGAATTATAGCACATCTAGGGTAACACAACTCAACAGTAGCTTATTATATCATTAGGCGCAAGCTTTGATCATTAGAATCTCACATTAGTCAAACTTGTGATGCAATTAGAAAGTCAAAATTGAAGGATGACATGTCCCAATAGCTGCTAATCTCTGGCTCTTTTAGGAGTCCAAATAGGTTTTAAATTTTGTTTTGTTTGATTTTCTTAGTAGCAAGTAGTTCTAGGTTCATGATTCTGCTTTGCTTTTATCCCACTTAGCTTATTTGAGTGCTTATTTAGTTATTAGAAGTAGGGTTAATTGGCCATTTTTTCTGATTTAAACATGTATTTGCATACTGCTTATTGAGCCTGTTCTCATAGATCTACTATTTGAATTCAGTTGTTGAGTGCTTAATTTAGTTATTGGAACTGTTGTGAGCCTTCTGTGATCATAAGTGCTTATTCTGCTACTCACTGCTTATCTCATTTGAGCTTAATTGAACCTGTTTTGAGCCTTAGCTGTGTTTCTGAATTCAAAATGCTTTACATTTGTTCATTTGAGCTTTTCTGAGTATAAATTTCACTTGTTCAAAGTTTCACTGAGTTTGAGTCAAAACTGCTTATTAATAAGAGCTCCAAATAAGCAGTTTCTAGCCAAACAGTACTTATCTGGCTTATTTTATTCTCAAAATTTTTTCTCAAGCTTATTTTTATATTTTAGAATTTCTGTAATTTTTTCTAATTTTTCCATGTCCATATTATATTTTTCTTATTTAATTTTCATTTATATTCAATTTTTTCATACTTTTTAATTACTAAGAAATCCAAAAAAATCAGAAAACGCCAAGAAAAATCCAAAAATATTTTAGAAAATTATTTTCATTTATTTTAGAATTTTAGAAATTTATTTTGCATTTTTTCCATTTATTTTGAATTAAATTTGAATTTTTAATTAGATTAAATAGTTTTTAATTCCCAAAAATTACATAAAAAGCCAAAAAAATTAGTTTTTAGTTTTGAAATTACTTTTTAGTTATTTTATAATTTTCAAAATTTAATTTCCATGTTTCTCACTTTATTTTCATTTTCTTTTGATTTTTAAATTAGTTAATTAGTTTTTAATTCATAAAAATTAATTAAAAAGTAAAAAAAAAATATTTTTCTTTTCCTTAATATTTTCTTTTATCATTTTTAATTTTTCAAAATTATTTTCAACTCCGTAGGAGTAGTGTAGCTTAATATTCGCGTTTTATTTCGTACGTTACATTTTATTTTACGTTTAAGCTTACGGTTTTCGATTCTACGTTACGTTTTTGGTTTAATTTCTTGAAATACGTGTTTAAGTGATTATTTGTGTTTCACTTGTTATTTCATTAGTATAATCTCATATAAATCACTTTTTACCAGTTTCACGACATGTTTCACGAATCGAGAATTCGAAATTCCATTCACACCTTCGTTGGGACACGACCCGGGGAAATACTTTCCTAAGCATTTCTTCAGAAAAATAAACCTATATAAAAACGACTACATCAGGGGTTTAGCGGTATTTTGGGAATTTGAGAATTTTGGGTTTCGGGTGAAGGGTATTTTCATCATTTTTGGGTTTAGGTTAAGGGTAAAAGATAATTACGGTTTTGGTTAGGTTTTCCATACGTCTCCTTATGTCACATCCCGGGATTGTTTTCGACTCTTGAATTCTTTAATATATGCTCCAAATTGTGTCGAATCGATTCGGTATTGCTCCATTTAGCTCCATAATCCCATCAACGCTCCGTTTTGCTAAAATTTTTGTCTTTTTTTGAATCCAATTGTACCTAAAATACATAAAAATACATTCCACAGATATTTGTAACATTATATGGTCGTTTCGGGTGTTTTTGGTCATTTTTTATCTGTTAAATAAGGTAAAAGATATGTGTAAATAGGCAGATATAAGTCTCTTCCAATTCTCTCTTCGTGACCAAGCTAGTCAATGGCTAGAGCGTTTACCCGCAGGATCTATCACCTCTTAGGATGATCTCACCCCTCGTTTCTTTGCTCAATTTTTCCCGCCTGGTAGAACTACCAAGTTAAGGAATGACAACTTGATGTTCCAACAACGTCAAGGTGAAAACCTTTATGAAGCTTGAACTCATTTCAAAGACTTACTCCAAAAAGTCCCTCTTCATGGCATTGATCTTTGGCTTCAAGTCCAAATCTTCTATGATCATGTCAGTCAAGCCACAAGGTAAACCATTGACCAAGCGGCCGGTGGTAAGTTAGGTGACAAGAATGTGGAAGAATCATGGGGAATCATAGAAGATTTTGCACTCTATGACAACTAATGTTGGAATGATCCCCATGACTTGAACAAAACGGTCAAGGCAATATCTTTGCCATCGAATAATTCAAGCATTCCTGAACGTAGGATCATGCAACTTGAGGACCAAGTAAAGTTTCTCATGAAATCCAACGAGGCTCCTAAACATTCAAGCCAAGTGAACAAAATCACTTCTTCATGCGAATTATGTAGTGGTCCCCACGACACTCATGATTGTATGAAACTCCTCGAACAAGCTTTTGCAGACTACGCATCTTCGTGTACCGACGGAGTGGGAGACAAGTGATATACTTTCAAGCCCGAGCCAAACACTTATGGTGATTCCTACAACCCCTCTTGGAAAAATCACCCAAACCTTAGGTGGAAACAAAACCAAAACCCCTCTCAAAATAATTCTTCCAATCCACCTAATCATTTTCAACCAAACGGTTCAACCCTGAACCTTACATTCAACAACAATCCTTCCAACAATTATGATGGTACCAATAATTTTGAAGGATTAATATCCAATTTTATGGCATCTCAAGAAGCTCGCATCTCTAAGTTTGAAGCCGATTTCAACCAACAACAAAATGAGATGAACAATAAAATTGATAATTTAATAAAAGCTTTTAATAACCAAGGAATGACCCCATCTACCAAAGTTGTAAGAAATCCTAATGAGGGAAATGAGGTTAAGGATCCTTCATCATTCAAACACGTGCATTTTGACAACGTAGTTACTATTAAACCACTTGATAGTAGTTATAAGGATAATGATGAAGGTAAGGTTGAGGTAGGAGGGAGTTCTGAGAAAGATGTCGAAAATGTGACGGAAAAGGAAGAGGAATGCTTCAACAATTTTCCCACTAAGAAGGAGCTCGCATAACACAAAAATCTGTTGGATGATCCAAACCCGTTAATCTATAGAAATCTACCGATCATACGAGCTAGCAACCCAACCAATATAAACATACCATGCAATATTAGACATTTGCATGTGTGGAAAGCTTTCATCAATCTTGAGTCACCCATCAATATCTTGTCTAGGAGTTTTACAATTGGATTATAAAAAAGCAATTACCTCCTAGGATTGAACCTATTACGAGAAGAACAAGTAATTTTGTTGGAATAGTTAAAGGGTTGCCCGTTTACGTAGGAAATTTCACCTATGTCTTAGATTTTGTGATTTTAGAAAATGTTAACCCCGAAGTTGACATCAATTTATCAAATGTTGTGCTAGGAAAACCATTCATTGAGGTCTCTAAAATAAACTATGATCCATCATTAGGGATAGTTAAGTTTAAAGATGAGACCGATGAAATTTCCTACTAAATGCCCTATAAGATAGAACAATTCCGACTCATGTCAAGCCTAGAAAAAGAATTCAAGCAGTCGGTATACTATAGGAGTGATGAGGATAAGAGGAAGGGAGTAGACTACGTAATGAGAAAAATATTGGGGTTCTACAAAGAATATCTATAGTTAGGTCTGGAATACAAAACCAAACCCGAGGATGACCTAGAGGACGTGACAAATGATGGAGTCACGTAATAGGGTATGACTTTGAGTCTAGCTACAAGACTCGTAAATAAAGAAAAACGCTTCTTGGGAGGCAACCCAAACTTTTTATTTATTTGTTTGTGATTGGCCCTAAACAATCAACTTATATTGACCAAGGAATGGTCAACAAAGTCAAATAGCCTAGAGTCAATCTCCGGGTAACATAGGGTATCACCAGGTCGTTATGTCCCGACGAGGTGTGAATTGTGCTTCAGCGTGCTTATGATCGGGTGATTTTTCACAGGAAAGGGTTGTGATGAGAATTATTTGAGAATTATGAAATAAAATAGCTTAGGAAAGCTATATGATTGATTACGTGAATTTAGATTAAGAAGAATTGAGCTAAAACCTAAAAACGTGCGTTTTACTGAAAACGGGAACAAACGTACGTGATAAAAGGTGAATTTTTACAAACCTAATGATTAAGGAAAATTTTTAAAAAAAGAATGTAAGATAAACATAATATGAACTAGTATGGTTTATGTGGTTAGATTAATTCAAGAATAAAGAAGAAGAGATTTTAGAGAGAGAAAGTGGGTTGGGTGTTTCTAGTGAGAGAAAGAGATGAGAGAAAATGAGAAAATGTTAGATTGAAAGAAAAGCACCAACCCTCTCCACATGTGGAGAGGGGTATATATAGTTTACTACAAACGCCCACACCCGGGCTGTGGATCAGGCATATAGTGGGTAAAGACCCGTCCTTCTTCCACGGTGTTACTTAAACTAAACTAACTAATACTTATAATTAACTAACTACGAGCTAACTAAAATGCTATTACATCAATTAGGTGACCGAGACTTTTATAGGAATATTTGTATTCCTAACAATCTCCCCCTAAGCGAGGTCACCTTTGAAATTAAGCTCTTTAGTCTTTAAGCATTCTTTCGTCTCTGTAGCTCGTAGGATCTGATTCTTCTCTTTACTTCACACTTTGTACTTCAAGCAACAAACTTGTGATTCGGATTCTTTTGTGATGTGTGATCCTTGAGCTTCCTTTGAGATCATCAGCCAAAGTAAATCTCCAAGCTCATCCATAGTCGTATTGCCTTCATGTGATGTAGTGACAAGGGACCATCATGCTCACACCCTTCTGTATCTACAGACGTTGCATTGGAGTTTGTGAATCAGGAGACTTTTTCATCAGAGTTGCGGAAACGTTGTTGGTAGTCTCTCAACATTTTGTTGTAGCAAGTCTCTCATCTTCATTGATTGTGTGGTGGATGTGTGAGCATGAGGTATGGATTGACCCGATTCAGTTGGAAACTGAAGCCATCAACGCCAACTTTATATGTGTCCCTGAAATAAAACAGTTAACACTAAAGATAGAGAACGAATATGGCTTTGTCATTCGTTCTGCGAGGACAGACTACCCTCCGGTTTTGTGAAAACCGACCTGTGATCAGGTAGAGTCTCTTTTAAAGAGGACTCTCCTTGACAGGAATTTCCAGCTTGTAGTAATGAATTTTCCAAAGAATCCACTTCGGAATCTTCATACTTAGCATGTTCTCATACCGGAACGTCGCAAAGCAGACAGCACGATAGAGTGAATCGGTGAATGAATATTCACGGATTGATGAGACATAGATTTATATAAATCACTCGTGTGTCCTATGATAAACATTTTTGAGACACGACGAGAGTTTTATACTTTGAATCACATTTCCATCAAAAATAGTTTTGTTTGAAAGATATTACACAATCAATGTGCTCGAAAGATAAGTTGGTGAGCACATTGAGAGGTTTTGGCAAAAGTATCCGTCAATCCATATCCTGGAACAAGTTTGATTCAAATTTGAATCGCACCATCGTTGCTTTCTAGTTGTCACTTGATCATTGATCCAAGATGGATCTCACATGTCACCTACCAAGAGCTTGAGTGATGTTCGCTCTAGAAGGATTTCCATCTTCATTGTGAATATTTTCATATCACTCGGATGTTCTGGCAATACCACAAGGATAATGCGTAGGACTCTAAATATTTTATCTTATTTTCCACATTGTGTGAAACAATAAGCATATTTGGAATGTGTCCTAACGAGATTTATGGATGATCTCATGGCTCTAGACTCAATAGTGCGTTTTGATCCGCTCCTGGAGACTGGGGAGGTGTCTCCTGTTTTAGGTATCAACATAGCTCGCAATGAGCGGTCGATACATTGCACAGGGTTCCCCGTGAGAATGAAACAAGCTCTTTTAAGAGAACTTGAGTGGTTGGGAAGTTTAGTGCAGTGCGTCACTGGGTCCATGACGTCTTGTCTTCAATACCGGTGTTACCTTAGTAACCGCCAGTAGATTATGAATTGAACCCGGTTTCTGCCCTAAGGTTGAATACATGGAGGGCTATTTCTTATCACCCTTTCTCATTTCATTTCTTTTTCATTCTTCAACCCCTTCAGTGCTTACCGAGACTTCATCACTAGAACCTTGTTGGGTTTGTTCCAGTCCTAGCTCTATCTCAGTCCGCACTCTTCCCTTTCTCACTTTACTCCTTTTTTCATAATCATTCCTAAGGACTTCTAATCTATCTATGGATTGTCCCTGGGAAGATCCTTCCGGTTCTGGTGGATCATGGGAATTCATACCTAACCTTAACCAACCTTATAACTCCATGCATAAAGATAAAGGGTCGGTCTTTGGTATAACTTCCACAAACGCCGTTTGCTCCCCCTCAATATGTGCATCGATATTTGAAAGTGTTTAGCACATATGCGGGAGCCTTTTATTGAGTCTTAAAGATCACATTTGATTATCAGATTTCATATTTAAATCACATTCTCTCCCCCAATCAAAAATATCAAATCTTTCGAGATTTTTGATCTCAATTGATTTAAATAATTTAGAAAACGTTTTTGGGAGAGAAATGCGGTCAATTTTAATATTTTCTGATAAAAAGAACTTTTTCTTGCTCCCCCTCAAACTGTGAGGGAGGTTGTTATGTGTCAGATTTGAAGAGTTTGCAAAAGATTCGAAGTTTTAATGAAAACTCTTTGAAAAATTTACTCATTCTGACACATAACCATCACAAATCGTATTTTAGCTTTTGTTTTGTACAAAGTGTGGGGAGTTTTGTTGATACATAAAATTTTGAGAAATCACTCTCCCCCTCAATCAATGACGGATGTTAAAGCATAAATATTTTCATAAACTATAAACGTCATTGATTGAGTGAAAATTTTATCAAACTTTGGAGTTCAATTTGATTTTCATTCAAAATTTCATGGTACCACCAAGTTTTGCACAAATACTTTCCGGAAAAATCATAGAAGGGAAAGTATTTAGCGAGAAAAAGAAGATTTCTCTTCTTTATGAAGAAATAATGCACTGAAACGTACATTAGATCGAGGGTGCATGAATATAAAGTAATTCACGCTCGGATGAACGGCACCCTTTGTTAGGAACAACCGTCTTTTTGGCGACGTGTTTTCCTTAATTTTGAAAAACGGGTTGCTATCTAAAGTAATAGCAAGCCATATTTTTGAAGACCGGGTTGTAGCCTGAAATGACTACAAGCCATAATTATGAAGTTCGGGTTGCAGCCTGAAATGACTGCAAGCCATAATTTTTAAGAATGTTTTGAGAAACGACATGTTTTAGAAAAAAAAAAACTTTATTTGAAACCGAAAAACTCTTGCTCAAGCATATGTATGATTCCGTGTCATTATTAAATGACATTTCTAGAAACGTACATAATATTGATTACACAAGAGACATGTCGTGAGAAGAATATTTTTGGATTTTTTATGATTTTTCATATTTTTATGGTTTTTTTATAGGTTTTATATTTCTCTATTTTCTTTTTGTTTTTATAATATATACAAGGATATTTGAAGCAAATCCATTACTCCTCGTTCTCTTCATGAAGACTTTTGACTGATTCTGGCGAGAGACACTTCATACCAAGTAGCAGGAGAATAAATAGAAACCGTTCTTCCTGGAAGTGCCTTTGTGAGGAAATCTGCCAGCTGTCCTTCTGTCCTTCTGAAGAAAAATTCCACAACCCTCTTTTCCACTTGTTCTACCAAACCTTTGGAGATTCCATTTGTCAGAAGAAGCATTGACAGTATATCGTACCAACAAGGATTATCTTTGCTCCATTTTGCAATATTGTTCATGTGGTTGAGGGTTAGGAACTGATGTAGCCCTATCAAGATCTCCTGAAGAATATGCCTTAGAGGAAAATTCAGGAGCAAGTGTGTTCTCGAACGGAACAACATTGGGAGGAGGAAATGAATTAACTTCAAAAGAATCGTCGACTGCAGTGCCTTGATGTACTGGTGGAGATTGAAAGTATGATGATGTTGATGAATGACTTGCTGTTGGAGCATCTTGACCTATTGAAACAGGACAAGATGAACCATTTTGGATCGTTTGGTACATGAGCTGCGATGGCTGGTGGTACCGGTGTATCACCAATTTGCAGCTCGACATATTCATCAACCATTGGATCAGCCAAGATCTCCAAATCCTTATCGGTAGGAGGTACATAAGGTACATGCAGGAGTGGGATACTATACAAAGCTTGAACTGAATGGTTCAGAAGACAAAAATTTAGACGCGGGTCCTGTACTGATGTGTACAGAAGCCATTTGATCAGTCAGCTCATTGTGGAAGTGTGTAGCCAACATCTCTGAAACATCTACTACCAAAGCTTTCGAGGCTCTTGAGTAATCATCTGAAGCCGTAGATGCCATGATGAGATCTTAAACGGAATTTTACAATTTTGTGACTTAAACCGAGAGATCGGTTCTCTCCCGGGATTTTACTAAAGTCAACAAAAGAAACCGAAAGATGTAATATGTGAGTTAGACTTAGAATGAGATCTTGGATAAGTTACAACTAGCATTAAGTGTCAAGTCGCGACAAGTCAAGTTACAATAGATCCGATCGTAATAAGTCAAGTTGTAACGATTAACTCACAACGTCAGATTACAATCAGATTAATCGAAACGACTTAAGTCACAACAATTCACCAAACACAGATTGATAACAAATCACAAGAATCTTACTACTGAGTCAATCGCTAGGCACCACCAAATTGCTGAGTTTTGGCCTCCTCAATGTGAAGCTTTGGTAGCTTCCCCCCAAACCGACAATCATCTTCATGAGACACTTCCCCCAAGTAGTTGAAGTGATGCAAAAAGTCTCATTGCATGAAGCTCGAGAACCCGAAGAGAACGATTATACCGAAGTAACAGGGTGAACCATGGATCATCTCTACGGTTAACAATCCCGGAATGTATGATGAAGCCCGATCACATGACCCTGTTGTACATCCCCAATGTATACATTACTCTGAGGTTTGGAGCAGTTGTCAATTAGGGGGAATCAGATATCAACATCTTCATTTCACTAAATGCTTTCCAGCTATCTTACACATGCCAACTCAATCCATATTGTACGCATGCATCCAATGCAAGAAGAGACGATGACACCAAAGTAACAGGTTGAAGCACTGATCATCTCTGCGGATATCACCTCCGGATTATATGATTAAGCCCGATCACGTGAACCTGTTGCGCGTCCTTGATGTACACAAATCTCTCCCCTGATGGTTGCGATCTCATCGGAATCAGCATAACATAGTGTACATGAACCATTAACCAGAAGAACTTTACCAAAAATCATATCAGCTCATATGAAGATGTCGATAAGCAATATCATCTCACTCTCCAATTGTTCTTCTCATATTTCTTCCTACTGAAAGCTAAAGTAATACATACCACAAGTATCAGAAGACCACTTCCCCCACGTAGTTGGAATAATACACCAAACGCCACAAGTTAATACACTGATATTCTCTGCGGTTATGACATTAGTCTTCCCGGGATAACTTCAATTAAGAAGAAGTATTAAGTTCATCACGTATACTCATTATGCATTAAGATGTATGTCTCCTTCCCCCTTGCTGGTTTTGATACCTTAGAATCAGCAACACATTATAAGCACATCTACTTGAAATCTTGTGAGAAGAATAAAATTGGTTTAACTGGATCTGGTGAGAATCAACTGCTACAAGAACTCTCTCTGACTATCTTTACCAACCCTTATGTAGGCTATTTGAAGTGACCACTGATGAAGTAAACCCGATATACCAAAGTTGAAACTGAAGAAGAATCCCCCAAATCCATAACTTAAGCTTGCACTATTGTTGATTAAAGAACGATGTAGAAGAATAAGTACAACACCTCTTGAGACTATCCACATTCGCATATGCATGTGACACTGAGCACTACAATGTAACTCCTTGAAGTGATAGCCATAACCCGTGAGTCCTACAATGTAACTCCTTCCATCGGGTATAACTAGATAATCCAAGTCCCAATCATAAACTTTAAGAGTTCACGCAAGTCATCAATCGATGCATGAAGTTTCGATGATGAAATAAGTAGACGCCTTCGTAAAATACTCTTCAATCTCAATTAAGGGATGACAAATAAACTCCGTGATCACTTGACATGTCATTTCCAAATTGTAAGCCGTTTAGACATTTTAACCAACATTTTCCATAATGTTCTTCGGGTTGATTTACAAAGTGCACACTGGTAGGAACAACAATCCTTGATATAAGAACAAAAAGACGGATCATTATTCATGTGTGCAACTTCATAATCATGATATTATTCATGTGTGCAACTTCATAATCATGATAGTCATCATCAACACCTTGAGGAATAACTTGAGATTGGATTACTTGAGCAAGTGATCAATCATCATTCATAATACTTCAAGATGGTGCATCTTGATCAATCATCATTAGTTGAATCTTGGAAGTAATCATCAAACATAAATCCCAGTCATCCTTCGTAAGTAGAGCATTAGGTGTTGGAGGAGAGTCGTATGACCATACTTCAAGCATTAATCAGCATGTGGTATATTCACACTTCTCCCCCTCAAAAATTGCAAGCGAGGTTTGCCATTTTTGATTGAGCAAGTGAATAATAATACAATTAGTCATGTATTTTATTCACACTTCTCCCCCTCAAAAATTGCATACGAGGTTGCCATTTTTGATTGAGCATGTGAATAAGAATACACTCCATCATGTAGTTTAAGCACTCTTCTCCCCCTCAAAAATTGCATACGAAGTTTGCCATTTTTGAATGAGAAAGCATGAAGCACGTTGTTGATGATGGTCAAAACAAGAAGATTTCTCTTCTTCCGAAGATAAGGCACATTGAATCGTACACCTTTCTTTTCTTTGATGAACGGGGCCTGAAGAGTTGTCAGCAGACGCCATAATGATAACATTGAAGACCGAGGCTTGAACTGATTTGTTCAAACGTCATAGTCTTTGAAGAACGAGGCCTGAACTGATGTGAACAGACGTCATAGTCGTTGAAGAACGAGGCCTGAACTGAAGTATTCAGACGTCATAGTCTTTGAAGAACGAGGCCTGAACTGAAGTATTCAGACGTCATTATGCACATACATCAGCATCGACATTCTAGAACTCCTGAAGCTGGGGAAATGATTGCTTTAGGTCTCCAGACTTTGAGTTTTCTCATATAGTGAATGGTTGATGTACCTGCAACTGAGTAAGGACTACCTGCACTAACATCACAAACTTGATTGCACATATATAGGTTAGTGACAACAGTATCCAAACCCTTGGGGGTTTCATGGTCAACCATGGCATTGCCATCAGTAAGCACCTTTCCGGTAGGTATCCACTTAAGTCCAATGTCCTTAAAAATTCTACTAGTTGGAATCCACTTATAGCAAGGTCTAGGATTACTAAGCTTCTTATGCATAGTGGAAGGCTTAACGATATTCCTAGTCTCCAAAGATTTAGCAGTTTGTGTCCACCTAGGAGAAGTTTTAGGTTTGTTTTGCTTCTTATGCATTGTAGATGACTTACTGTAATTCCTAGACTTAACAGGTTGAACCTTAGCATTGTACCTCAATATCCTACGATGGATCATACAAGGTTGAGAACCTAAGATTCCATCCTTATGAAGTAGTGCCCTTTTCCTAGCCTTTTCTAGATCATAGTTCTTGTGCAGGTCATTTATAACATAAGTGTTTTGAGCCTTAGTGCTAGGTTTCGACACTGTTTTCGAACTAATCCTAGAGGATCTGGGTGTAGGAGTAACTACTTGTTGAGGCTTAGAAGAACTAGAAGAAATAATCTTAGGCAAATAATGTGTAGTGACTTGTTTTGTCAAAACTTGTTCCGCATCAACTTGGGAGGCAAACCGTGTTTTTGAAAGTTTTGGTCATTCAGATCTAAACGCAGTCGGTTGCCTAACAACGGATTGGTTTCTAATTGGTTGAGAAACTGGTTTCCCCAAGATTGATGGTTTTGCAAACTTAGTGTTCACACTATTCCCTGTTGCTTTTCTTAGCTCGTTCTTTAATGCTGTTATTGTGAAACCCTTTTCCTGAACTTGAGCTTTGAGTTCATCAATTTTTGCAATCAAAGACGTTGTTTGCTCAACAGTTTTAGTATTCGTTTCTTTGATTGAATCACACAGTTCTTTGCAATGAATTTTCAAAGACTCATTATCATCACATAATTTAGCCACATTATGTTCCAATTCAATAACATTGCAGTCATGTTTAGCTTTAACTTCATTACACATATCACACATCTCAGTAACACGTTTTTTCAGGTTGTTGATTGTCATGTTCTTGGTTTCTAGCTGAGCTTTCAAATCATTAATCATAAAGTATTCACGGAAATCAGGAAGTTCCGGATTTTTACATGGTTGATTAGTTTGAAAACTTTCTTCCTTTTGTTGCATTGCGATTTCAAGTGAAATACAATGTTTTTCAAGTTGCAAAAATCTCTTTGAAAGTTCAATAAAAGTTTCTTTATCAACCATATCATTTGATTTAAAAGCATCAGCCGTCAACACAGAACTTAACAATTTATCACGTTCAGCATCCTGATCACTTTCTCCCCCTTTATGACTCATATTTGTTGGATTAGTCATGGTATTGCTATCAGTCTTTTCCAACAAATTTGTGTCATAAGTTAGTTTGATTTGATCAGTATGCTCCCGTTCATTAGAGAGCACATTATGTTGAACAGTTAAGGGTACCTCAGCACATGACATTTGTTCATTAACTGGACTAAAATCAGCATCCATGCCATGGGTGTCTAGAGTCACAGATTTGTTGGTAGTGTCAAGCTTATCAGTCTCTGATCCTTTACGCATCGTGACACCTAACTCAACATCCAAAGCATTTCCCGAATCGTCAATACCATCACATGATTGTACCAGAGATCCCTTCATTTTGTCGTCATCTAAACGTCTGTGTTGTGCTCTTTCCACAATGAACGCCTTAACATCACCCATGAGTTGGATGAGTGTACCTCTGAACGTGTCAACCTCAATTCCCGTGTGATCAGCAAAGCACCTTCTAGTCATCTCACTGTAATGGTCATACTCCAGAGTGAATTTTGAATCAAAGAATCCTTGGAATTGTTTGTTAATCACACAAAGAGCAGCCATGGATCCAATTTTTGAAGATTCTTCTTGGTCAAGTTGTTGTTGTAATTGATCTAAGTAAAGAATCATTGTGTCTGTGAAAGTCTGAACATCTTGACCAAAGAGTGTTACAAATGCGCGTTCGAATCCCATCTTGAAGCCAGTTCCCTCTAAAAGTACCGAGAGATGTGAATGAAGTTGTCGAAAGCATTCTATGCAGCTTTCATTTGCATCATCGAGCAATTTAAGTGGCTGGTGAAGTACACTCTCAGATCTGGCAGAGTTAGAAGTAGTAGACATGATGTAACCGTGCACGGGATTTTACAATTCTATGATTTAAACCGAGAAATAAATTCTTTCGCGGGATTTTACAAAATCAAGAATAAACCGTGAAACACTGAAGTATTGATCTGGTTTAATTGAAGTGAGTTTGAGTGGTGAGTAAGTCAAGTCACAGAGAATTTCCAACAATGTTCGTGTTATGAAATTCGAATAAATCCCGTTGGTATATCCAATGACCCCGATAACTCAATTCCCAAATTACAACTCATAGTTACGGATTCTTGAAGCTCAATAAAAACCGTGGTCCAAAAATATGGAACAAAATTTTTCCCAAGGTTTTAGTATACTACAGAAAAATGTTGACAAATAATGTCTAACAAAATTCGTAACTAAACAAGATCGTCCCTTGTGGTATAAAATTTGTCCAGTTATCACGAATCCATATTCAGCCCGTATATGAAAAAATTCGTGCAAGCCCAGACTACTTATCAAACCCGTCCAACTATACTTACCCTAATGTCACCCTACAACTCTCTATCACAAGCAGCCACCAAAAAAAATACGCCTCAGTCACACAAAAAAAATAAAATCTCCTCCTCACTATTTTTCTTGATCTTTGCTCAGACAAATCACAATACAACAATAACCTTTTGGTGTTTACCTTTGTAAATCGAACAGTAATAAACCTCGAACACCCACCCAATCAAATCTCTAGCAAATCGTAAGATGAAATTTGGCTACAAGATCTTGTAATAGGTCTCGGGTAAGTGATGGTTTGTTCTTGTGTCTGATTATCGTATCTTGTTCTCAATTGAAAGAAAGTGAGAAAGGATGAGACAACTTTGTCTTTGTGCTTTCTTAATGATTTTCTGATATTAATTATAAGCTTGTGCTACACACGGATCTGTGATGGTGACTCTCTTTGTGATTCAGTTGTTGAACGAATTATAGATGTGAAAGAGATAAACTGAGATCTATAAACCTTTTATTCTTTCTATCTTAGTTGTACAAATAGAATAAAGGTTAGGATGTAAGCCGTTTGAAATCAGTACTTTCCTTTGATTGTTTGAATAGAAGTAAAGTGGAGTGTAAACTTCTAAATCGATCTATGATGTAATTTCTATCCGTGTGAATATTTCCTTTAAACGAATCCTTTTAAGGTCTCATGACTTAAAATACCACACAAGATATAAAGCAAACTGAGATCATATAAACTTGTTTGTTGTTTGAGTTTTGGTTATACGAATGGTTTGTTTGTTGGTACGACACACAAACTAAGATCTAACCGCAAACCATGAGCTAACCGCTAACTTTCGAGTTAACCGCTAACTTGAGTAAACCGCAAATGTTATTGAAATAACCGCAACATATAACTCAAAAACCAAGAACAAATCCGAGAAAACCACGTCCTAAGATGAAACCTTGGCTCTTGATACCAATTGTAAGATAAACATAATATGAACTAGTATGGTTTATGTGGTTAGATTAATTCAAGAATAAAGAAGAAGAGATTTTAGAGAGAGAAAGTGGGTTAGGTGTTTCTAGTGAGAGAAAGAGATGAGAGAAAATGAGAAAATGTTAGATTGAAAGAAAAGCACCAACCCTCTCCACATGTGGAGAGGGGTATATATAGTTTACTACAAACGCCCACACCCGGGCTGTGGATCAGGCATATAGTGGGTAAAGACCCGTCCTTCTTCTACGGTGTTACTTAAACTAAACTAACTAATACTTATAATTAACTAACTACGAGCTAACTAAAATGCTATTACATCAATTAGGTGACCGAGACTTTTATAGGAATATTTGTATTCCTAACAAAGAAAATGAATTTTTACACTATTTATATAATTATTAATAATTAAATACTAATTTCCTATTTACTTTTAATTATTTAAATTAACCTAAAATACAAACAATTATGAAATTAACTTAGAAAAATCTAAAACAATATAAAACTAATTTTAAAACTGAAAATATGTTTCTAAGACTTTTTAATTAACTATTATTAATTATTTACTATTTTCGAATTACTTTTTAATTATTTAAATTACCCTAAATTCTAATTAATTATGAAATTACACTAGAAAATTGAAAATAAAATTTGGAAAACTAAAAACTAATTTTAAAGCTAAAGTTATATTTTTCTGATTTTTTAATTAATTATTATTAATTATTAACTATTTATTAATTATTAAAAACTAACTTAAATTAAGAAAAATACCAAATGATGAAAGAAAAATCTGAGAAAATTACTAAAATTATTTTTAACATTAAGAAGCCTAGGAAAAATATAAAAATGAGAATTGCTTATAAGTAAGCTGAGGAAATAAGCAAATTTGCTTAAATAGAAGCTATCACTTTTATTAAGTTGGAGTTTTTTTGGATTTTTCTTTTTCACAACTGCTTATCCACTGTTTTTAGGCAACTTTTGTGAAGCAAGTTTGAATGGAACTCAATAATAAGCAATTTGGTGGCTTAATTGTTTGACAGTTAAGCTTTTTAGCTTATTAGGACTTTGCTTGTAATGAAAAAGCTACCAAATGAGATTATAAACACCAACAAGCTTTAAACAGATTGAGAACTACTTATAATAAGCCAAATGAAAACAAAAAGCACAAGGAATAAGCAAATAATAAGCAATAAGCAATCCCAAATACCAAACAGTCCAAACAGGTCACAATGGTCACCTTTGAAGGCCTGTGAGGTCCACTAGGGACTTTGGAAGTCCAAACAAAAAGCTGAGCCAATAAGCTGAGCTTATTGGCTTTCTATAAAGCTAAGGGGTGATCCCTGGGTCCCACATGTTAGGTCAGGGGGGACTTGGAATATGATCACAAAAGCTGATTGATCAGCTTTGGTCAGGAAATGGACAAACTTAATGGGCAATGCAGCCCTAGCAAGTAAGCTACAAGCCACAAAATAAGCACTGAACCTTGAATATTGGCTTATTGGCTTTCCAATAAGCCAATAAACAGGGTGTGGGGCCCACTGGTTAACCCTATGGGGTCCATTAAAGATGGGTGAATGAGACTGTTAGTAGTGCACAATGGAGTACCTTCCCCTGCAACTCACTTTGATCTTGTGCACAAGCTTGTGGAAAAATCACAAAAATAAGCTATAAGTGGGATTAGATAGTTCAGCTATGACATGATAACATATGAAAATCACACAGCTTAATTCACACTACAAAAATCCCAAAAATTCTTGGGAGTTTTGAATTTCTTACAAAAGGCAACTTTTGACTTTTTGAGATTATGATCTAAGTTGACTTTATTGAACTTTGATTGAGCTCAATTGACTAAAAATGTGTTAATAAGCGAACAAGAAGCTAAAATAAGCTAATCCAACTGTTTTTTAACAAATTAGGAGAGATTTGGCCCTCAAAATCCTAACAGTGAAGTAAAATGGTGGTGATCAAAGTGGATTTGACATTCTGAGGTTTAGCATACAAATTTTGTGATTTATATGTTCTAATACAGCCTAAAGGGACCACAGGAAACAACAAGCAACTAGTTAAACACCCTGATACACCCTAAGTCATCTTGATCCAAACACCCCTACACTATACTGTTTTTATCATTTAAGAAACAAATGAAGGTTATAACTATGAGACTGATCCACAACAACTTAATATGATTAAGTGACCTAAAGTAAACACAAAAGCATAAGCCTAGACCACAAATTCCTCGAATACTATAAGATGCTAAAAATGGCAGTCAAAATGGAAATATGAGCACAAATGAGAACTAGTGAACAAGGACCATATATTAAGCAATATTATGACTAAGTAACCCTAAATAAGTATAAAAGCACAAAGATAAGTAGCAATAAGCAGAGCTACAGCAAAAATGCCAAAAATGAGAATTTGGCTTACAAATGGATCCAAGCACAGAAGTAAGGTACCAAGGACTCTAACCACTATCCTAAGCTTCCCATGAAGCTACTAAACCCAAAGCAATCCAGCATGCACCTTGTTCTTCTCTTCTTTTACCTTCTCTGGTTATTTTTTATTTTATTTTTATTTTTTTATAGATTTTTGACTATTTTTTGATACTCAGATTCTGATTATAATAGAAGCTTATCAAGCTTCTAAAAACTTATTGTTTGAGCTTATGAGACTATGTAAACATTTGATAATCACTAATGAAGTTAAAATAGCAACCTTGTAATTCTTAAATGAGACTTCAAATTTAAAAATTAGGATTAAACTTAAAACAGAAATTTCATTGATTAAAAACTTATTACAATACATAAACTAAACATAAAAACAACTAAATTAAAGTAATACATGCCTTTTGAGGCTTCTACCATCTAATATTTATACTACGATTCTAAAATAATCCACACACTCTCCCACATGGCTTCCTGTTGTAATTTGAGAGTCCCAATGGCTCTTTTGTTGACTCAAGACCATATCCCCATCGTCCAATTGAGATATCACCAATCCTAGCCATTGATTGCCAATTTGGCGCCAAAAATAAGACGGGGCAATATTAGTGGTGCTGGTAGAGCATTAAATAGAGAGAGGGGGGTTGGTTTGGTTGGTGAAGGAGTATTTATTGTGGGTGGTTTAGTTGGTGAAAAGGTGGAGGGGGGAGAGATAAAGTAGCAGAAAAACGGGGGAAAAAGGTTGAGGTGATGGTGTTGACCGGTTTGACCCAGTGGTTTGACTATTTGACCTGGGGGTTTTATTATTTTGGGGTTGGCCCTAGGTAGTGGGCTTGGGTATGTTTTGTTTGCATTTGGATTGGTTTTGGGTATAATAAATAAGGGTCCGGTTTGGTTATTTGTATCACAAGGACCACTTTTGTAATTTGACCAAACTTTGAGGGCTGAAGTTGCACATTCGACAAAGTTATCCAAAGGACCAAACATGCCAAGTACCATTATTCCAAGAACCAATTTTGCATTTTTTTCATTTTTCAAAATTCCCAGGGACCTTTTCTGCCAAACTTTGAATTTTTGGGACCAAACAAGTCAACTTTTGAAACTTAAGACCCAAGTATCATATTTTGTGATTTTTAACTTTCAAAAGACTTGGGTTGACTTTTTTTTTCAAATAAATGCATAGGGACTATTTTTGACAAGTTTTGAAACTTGGGGGACTGAAACTGCCAATTTTGCAAACTTTGATCATTTTTCATTTGTTTTTGCTCATTTTGCATTTAAAACATATAAAACATAATCCCTGGGATATTTCCAATATTTTGATGACTTTTTGATTGTTTTTGTATGTTTTGCAGTTCAGATTTGATCAAAAATGATAAGTGTTTGAGCACTCATCAATCCCCCACACTAAACTATTGCTAGTCCCTAGCAATCTTTTTAGAAAACATAATGGATTTAAATTTCTTTACCAAAAGCCATTACTTCTGGAGTAGCCAAATGTTTCAGTTCAAGTAATAACCATGGTACACCGATAACCATGTGATTTTGAACAAACCACCAGCTTTCAACGGTTTTTATTTGTCTTTACCAGAAGCCGTTTGCTTCTGGACTAGCCAACTCATGATGGACACAGTCAACATCTTGGTGAGCTGATTACCAATTATGGCTTTCCACTGCCTTTACCACAAGCCATAACCTTGCGGGCTAGCCAACTCTTTTACTTTTTAGGATATGGCGAGTTGAGATACCATACAATTTTGGGCAAATTGTAAGCCGTCAACGGATTTGAGTTATCTTTACCAAGAGTCGTTTGCTCCTGGATTAGCCAATCCCTTTGTCGGTTAGACATGGCAGACTGATAACCACAAAAATTTTGAAATAAAGTGAAAAAAATTTTGAAAATTTTGGCCAAAAACGGGGGTACTAGAAGATATAATGTGATGAATTCGCTAGAATTCCCCCCCCCCCCCCCTCCACACTTAGAATTGAAAATTGTCCTCAATATTCAAAGTCCTGGCGATTATGCCGACTCTTTGAACAGAAAAGGGCAAGCTTCGAAGCTAACTGTGGGAACACCATTTTTCACTTTATTTCTACATACATACAGACACATTTTTTTTTTGTTTGTTTGTTTTGTTTGTTTGTTTGTTTTTTTTTTTTTTTTTTTTTTTTTTTTTTTTTTTTTAACTTATATACATATATACATTGCAAACGGCAGGGGACGGCCACTCCCCCACACTTGGGTATTAGAAAGTAGAAAGAAGTCAGAGATATGGGTGAAAACCCATATTGTGCTACTGTTTTTATTCATCGAGTCGCTAGCTTGACTCGATCCCCGAATTCAATTGTCCTTGGGGAAAGTTTGGAGATATGGGACAACCATAGATCGTATGTCCTCTCCAAAGTAATGCTTCAACCGATGCCCATTCACTTTGAAATTCGGACCGTCATTTTGAGATAATTCGACGGTGCCATAAGGGTAAACCTTTGCAATAGTGAATGGACCAGTCCAATGGGTCTTTAGCTTTCCCGAGAAGATCTTAAGTCTAGAGTTGAAAAGAAGGACTCGATCACCAACGTTGAAAATGCGTTTTTTGATTTTGGAGTCATGAATATTCTTTGTCTTTTCCTTATAGATCAAAGAGTTCTCGTAAGCTTGATCACGAAGTTCATTTAATTCATTCAGTTGAACTTTCCTATGATCACCCACAGTTTTGAGGTCAAAATTTGCATGCTTGAGAGCCCAATAGGCTTTGTGCTCAAGCTTAATCGGCAGATGGCACGTTTTTCCGTACACAAGCTTGTAAGGCGTACACCTGATGGGTGTTTTGTAAGCTGTACGGAAAGCCCAAAGTGCATCATCTAATTTATCTGACCACGATGCACGATTTTCACCTACAGTTCTTTCCAAAATTCTTTTAACGCCCCGATTGGAAACTTCAACTTGTCCACTTGTTTGAGGGTGGTACGCAGTAGAAAGACGGTGAGTTACACCGTACTTTTGCATGACTTTATCAAATTTGTCATTACAGAAATGCGTACCACGATCACTAATAATAGCACGTGGAGTTCCAAATCGGGCAAAAAGAGCTTTCAAAAATTTCACAACTACTCGGGCATCATTTGTGGGTAAGGCTTTTGCTTCAACCCATTTTGACAAGTAGTCAACAACCACGAGTATGTATTTATTTCCATGAGATGATGGAAATGGCCCCATAAAGTCTATGGCCCATACGTCAAAAATTTCACAAACTTGAATTGCATTTTGAGGCATTTCGTTATTTTGTGAAATATTCCCGTGACGTTGACAAGCGTCACAGGACTTGACCAATTCTTGGGCATCCTTATAGATTCTGGGCCAATAAAAGCCGGAATCAAACACCTTTTTGGCGGTGTAGTTTGGATTGTGGTGGCCCCCCGTGGGACCAGCATGGCAAGCCTTGAGAATTTCAGTGGCTTCTTGACCATAAACACACCGCCGGATGACTTGATCCGCACAGATTTTGAACAGGTAGGGGTCGTCCCAGAAGTAATGTTTTACATCTTTGAAGAATTTATTTTTTGGTTGGGTCAACATCCCTTTCACAACAAAGTTACGCGCATAGTAATTTGCAAAGTCGGCAAACCATGGGGTAATAGAGTCACCATGAAAGGTAACCGCGTTGAGTGTCTCGAGAGTGAAGGTTTCATTAATTTCCTTTTTCTTGAAGACATCTTGATGAGGGTTTTCCAAACGGGATAGATGATCAGCAACTAGGTTCTCAGCTCCTTTTTTATCACGAATAATGATATCAAATTCTTGCAGGAGGAGAACCCAACGGAGTAGTCTCAACTTTGCATCTTGTTTTGCAAAGAGGTACTTCAAAGCTGAGTGATCCGTATACACTATGCTCTTGGTCAATATCAAGTATGGCCGAAATTTTTCAAAGGCATACACAACAGCTAATAATTCTTTTTCAGTGGCGGTGTAATAGCTTTGAGCTTCGGTCATAGTTTTGCTCGCATAGTGTATAGGCTGAAAGTGTTTTGTTTTTCATTGCCCCAAGACTTCCCCTATTGCATAATCACTAGCATCACACATGAGTTCGAAGGGCATGTCCCAATCGGGGGCAACAAGAATCGGTGCCTCAGTAAGCTTTTTCTTTAATGTTTCAAAAGCTTCGATGCACTCGGGGGAGAAGATAAAAGGAGCATCCTTCTCGAGGAGATGGGTCATAGGCCGGGCGATTTTATAAAAATCTTGAATAAACCAACAATATAAACCGGCATGACCCAAAAAGCTCCTAACACCTTTGACGGTAGTGGGATGAGGTAATTTTGCAATGACATCCACTTTCGCTCTGTCAACCTCAATCCCGTTCTTTGAAATTTTATGGCCGAGGACAATGCCTTCTTTGACCATAAAGTGACTCTTCTCCCAATTTAGACATAACTTTGTGTCTTCACAACATTTGAGCATGTTGTCTAAATGGGAGAGACATGATTGAAACGAATTCCCAATGACCGAAAAATCGTCCATAAAGACCTCCATAGTTTTCCTGATCATGTCGGAAAATATGGCCATCAAACATCTTTGAAACGTGCCCGGAGCATTACATAAACCAAATGGCATACGTTTATAAGCAAAAGTTCCATAGGGGCACGTAAAAGTGGTCTTTTCCAGATCCTGCAGATCAATGGGAATCTGAAAGTAACCAGAGAAACCATCGAGGAAGAAATAGTACTCATTCCCTGCCAATCTCTCGAGCATCTGATCCATAAAGGACAGAGGAAAATGGTCTTTGCGGGTGGCGTCATTTAACTTGCCATAGTCAATGCAGACACGCCAACCCGTAACCAATCAAGTTGGAATCAACTCATTTTCCTTATTAGTGACAACAGTAATGCCACCCTTTTTTGGAACACAATGTATTGGGCTAACCCAAGGACTGTCCGAGATAGGGTATATCAAACCGGCATCAAGAAGTTTTAAAACTTCTTGTTTGATGACCGCATGAATTTTTGGATTCACCCTTCTTTGTTGTTGGACTGCTGGTTTGAAGTCATCCTCCATTAAAATCTTGTGGGTACAAAATTCAGGGTCAATGCCCTTGATGTCAGAGAGTCTCCAAGCAATTGCTTGTTTATGTGACTTCAAAACCTTTATTAGAGCAGCCTTTTACTCAACACTTAAATCTTTAGCAATTATGACAGGTAATTTATCATCACCCTCAGAAATGCATATTCAAGATGAGGCGGCAAGTCCTTAAGTTCGACCTCAGGAAAGTCATCAGTTTTCTCAACATTTTTGACTTCCTCCATATGAAGTGTTTGTGGTAGAACAGGAAGAAGAGAGGGATCTTTGTTTAATAATTTCTCAAGCAGGAGAATATCCCTCTCGGGGTCAATCTCTTGGTTATCGATTTCATCGGGAATCAAATCACTTTTGAGAAAGGCCTCAATTTCTTCTAAGATGAAGTCACTTCCCTCAAACGGAGTGAGAGAAGGAGAAGAATTGGCAATGATGAGATAAGAAAATGGAGTGAGGTTGTAACACCCCCAATTCAGTGATGCAGTAGAATTCAAACTGGATGTTACTCAACGACACAATAGTCACAATAATAGAAAACAAACTCTAATTGAGTCGTTTTAAAAGATTTATCATTCAAATTATAGAAATATCAGAGATTACAAAATGAGGTCCCGGATGGTTCTATGTTTACAATTTACATTAAATGAGTTTTCGAATGATAATAAAATTTATAGCCCTCTTGAATATCCATGCTCCTTGACGAGTGCGCAAACACTCATCATTTTTATCGTATCTAAACTGCCAAAACATACAAAAACAATCGACAAGTCATCGAAATACTTAAATTATCCCAGGGATTGTGTTTTATGTGTTTTAAATGCAAAATGAGCAAAAACAAATGAAAAATGATCAAAGTTTGCAATATTGGCAGTTTCAGTCCCCCAAGTTTCAAAATTTGTCAAAAATAGTCCCTATGCATTTATTTTGAAAGAAAAGTCAAACCAAGTCCTTAAAAATTCAAAAGTTATCAAAAACGGACTTTGGGTGAAAAGTTTGGAAAATTTACATGATTGGTCCCTCGAGTTTGGAAATTTGTAAATATAGTCCCTGGGAATTTTGAAAATAAAAAAAAAGATTGCAAAAATGGATTTTGGAATATTTAACTTGGCAACATTGGTCCTTGGTGGTACTTTTGGAGAATTACACTTTCAGTCCCTTGGTTTGGTGGAAATTTCATTTTTGGTCCTTGTTTTCTTTATCACCACAAACGGACCCTTAATAAAAACCAAAACCAAACTATTACCCAAATCCACTCCAAGCCCACTCACCCTCCAGCCCACTCCATCACCACATCCTCAGCCCATTCCCACATCAGCCCACCATTTCAAAAAAAAAAAAAAAAAAAAAAAAAAAAAAAAAAAAAAAAAAAAAAAAAAACGCCTCGTTTTAATACCCCCTTTCCCAGTCAACCAAAGTCAAACCATCACCTCCCCCCTCCAACTTGTAAACCTGCTCCCCCCCCTCCTCCACCTCAGCAAGCCATCCCTCTCCATTGACTATCAAACAAAGCTCCAAAAGCTTTAATTGCTTTCCTTTTTCCCTCACTCCACCACCAACTAACAAAGAAGAAAAAAGGCGCCAAAAGTGGTTTCAACGGCTTGGATCATTCCCACCCAATTCAATGGGTGGGATTTACTCAGAAAAGTACAAAGAATTCAAAGGCAACCATATAAAGGGAGGAGAAGCATTGGTGAGAGGAATAGAATATAACTTATTAAAATTTAGGTCGTTTGTAATATTTTTTAAGTTTGTAATTGTATTTTTAAGCTTTTTATTATCAAATTCAGTGATATCAGTGTAATGTGAACCTTTTTTATTAATGAATTTTTGTGTTTCATTTTGAATTCCATTTTGTTCAATTTTCATTAAAATCTTAAGCATGGTTCAAATGATAGTTACAGTTGTTGTTATGGACTAGACTAGGTCACTAAGCTCCCAAGAAGCTTATAAGAGCTTCTAGTAACTTAAAACTTAATCTGGTTAAAAAAATTCACAAATATACAATTTGGTCATTAAAAGTCAAACTGTGTTGGTGTGGCTTTGAAATCTGGATTCAGAGGTGAATTGGATGCAAGGAGGCTTTGGAATGTTGGTTTAGATCCTCAGGGAGGAATTAGGAATCTTGTGGTTCTCTTGGTTCTTGTTCTTTGGTGCTCATTGTTTCACATTGTAAGCTTTATACCCATTTCAAGTTCTTTTAACATAAATATGCTCATTGTTTGTGTTTACTTTAAGTTTTCTAGTGATATCATAATCTTGAAATGCATGATTGTTAATTAGTTTCTTAGTTGCTTAGTATTTTATTTTTTTGACTGTGGAAATAGTTTGTGGGAGAATTTGTGGTATTCAGTTGTTGTTCTTGGTATTCTTGTGTCCAAACTAGTTTTTTATATCATAAGTAATTACTATGGATAGGTTTTGAAGCTTAGATTATAGTTTTACTTGAAAAACCTTTTTGTAAACTTGATTTAAGGGGTGTTTGGTTTTAGACAGATCACTGTGTTTCAATAAGATTTTGTTGTTCCTTGTGCTCAAAACAGTCTCACTTAGGTTAAATTAGGTCAAAGTAATCAAGAAATCAAGGCTACAATTAGCCCAAAGTCAAAATCACACAAATCCTACCCACACAGTTAACTGTGTGGGTTTTGTAGTTCATAAAGCATTCACATTGGTTTGAATATTGTTGATTTTCATTAGTTTAACTTTATTTAAGCTCATTAGTGTATTTTAAGTCATTAAATCAAGATCTAAACTCATCCAAGTCAACTTTGCAAGTTTTCTCAAAAAGTCAAAAAGTGCAATCACAAATTTTTGCAAAAATGGGATGAATTTTACTGATTTTTGTGTTTGGATTTGAGGTTTGAAACTTGTTGTGAGTTTAATATATCAGCTAAATTAGTGATTCCCATGTAGGGTATATTTTTGTGAATTTTTATTAAGGACCAAATTGCCCCTGGAACACAGCTGCAGGGCAAGCTGTGTGCCCTGCTTCAGTAGACCCTCTCACCCACCATCTTTGGTGGTAGTTTGTGGCCACCCCAGTGGGTCTCATAACCCACATTTGGTTCCTTACAACCCCCCTCCTACCAGGGATCATAAGTTGACATTTAGTTTGACCATTGGACCAGTGGACCCCACTTTGTTTTGCTTCCCATTTCTGTCCCAAATCTGTTTTAGAATCACAATAAGCAAAGTGCTTATTTGTGTTTTGTGGCTTATTCGAGCTGCTTATTTGTTTGAAACTTGCTTATAATTGATCAAACAACTCAGAGAAACCAACTTTAATCATTGTGGACCCCACATTACTCCATTTGAGCTTAATTCCATTCTCAGTCAACAAAAGTCAACTGTGTAGATAAATAAGCTCTCAAGTGCTTATTTCTGGGTTACATCAAAAGTGTTTTCATAAAAAGTTTTAGTTTTTAGTGTATAATTAGTTTGGAAAAAGAAAAAACAGCAAAAAACCAACTTTAATTATAGTGATAGCTTCTATTTAATAGGAATTATCATTTTAATCTTCTTTTTAGCTTATTTATAAGCAATATATCATTTCTATATTTTTATTAATTCTCTTTTAGGTTAAAGTGATTCTAGAAATTTTTCTAGATTTTTCTTTTGTTTTTAGTGGTTTTCAGAATTAATTTTAGCTTAATTAATTAATAATTAATATTAAGTAATTAAATAGCATAATTAGATTTTATAAAGTACAACCTAGTTTTTATAATTTTTTTAGCTTTTATTTAAGTTAGAACATTTTTATAAATTTTTCTAGAATTTATACTGTTCATTTTCTATTTTTTATAATATAAATAGTTTAATTGGTAATTAATTAATAATTATATTAATAATTAGTAAATTAGTTTAAAAATACATAAAATCAACTTTTTATAATTTTTTAGGATCCCATGATGGTTAATTAGATTTTTAAAAATTTTCTTAATTTTCCAAGCCTTTTTAGTATTTTTAATAATTCTAATTAGTTTAATTAGTTAATAAATACATAATTAGTAATTAATTAATAATTAATAATTAAATAGTGTAAAAATAATTTTTCTTTTTCTTAAAATTTTCTTTATTTATTAGGATTGTAAAAATAATAATTTCACACTTGTAACCTTTTCCGTCCATCAGTTGTACTTTCTGTTTCGTTCGTTTGCGTACGTTTTTAATTAAAACGTACGTTTTTAGGTTTTAGCTCAAATCTTCTTAATCTCAATTCCCGTAATTAATCACATATCTTTCCTAAGCTATATCTGTTAATAATTTCCAAATAATTCTTATCACAACCCTTTTCTGTGAATAATCACCCGATCACAAATACGCTAAAGCACAATCCACACCTCGTCGGGACATAACGACCCGAGGAAACCACTGTACTTCCACGGAGCATTGACTCTAGGCTGTTTGACCTAGTTGACGATTCCTTGGTCAATTTAGGTTGACCATTTGGAGCCAATCAATTTTTGGCGCCGTTGCCGGGGAGGTGTGCGCGTTTCTATAGCGTCAATTGAGATTAGTGTTATTTCACCTCAATCACTGTACAAATACCACCACTTTTGTAAATTTTAAATCAAAACATAAAAAAGTCATTAGCACTTTTCCTAAAGTGTTAAAACACCAAAAAGAAAATTAAAAACAACAAAACAGATCGTAACATTTTCTGATTCGGTTTTCTTTTAAGGTGATTCTTAAAGAAAAACGATTTTAGATTACGAGACGATACCAAAAATATTGTCCAAAAGTTTTTAAACCCATACACAAAACACAAAAACATCCGTCTTTTCTTGTGAATAATAATAAATACATAAAAACCAACCGTCGCAAACCAAGACAGAACACCTACCAACGGGGGGTGTGAACATAATAAGTTCCCAAACCAAAGATATAAAACTTGCCTTTGTATCCCTGTGAGTGGTGTACCTTTCTTAAAGAAGCCACTTGCTTGTGATTATTGGTTTAAGTTCACTGTTGATTTGCCTCAATTTTGTTTTGATTGGTTTTATCTCTAGTGCATGCGCACTCGTTCTTCAAGGTCCACGAGCCCATTACGTGAGCTTGTTCGGAAACCTCGAAGACCTCGTCGACGTTCAACACCAACAGTCGGATCTGAGATCCGTACTGTTGCCACACCCACTGTCACCATGGCGGACGACCGCCCCATGTTTGAGCTTCTCCAAGCACCCATCGAGGGTTACGGAGATGCCATTGTTGTTCCAGCCATTGTGGCTGATAATTTTGAGCTCAAAACCGGGTTACTCAATCTTGTAACCTCAAGTCAATTCTACGGTTTTTAGATGGACGATCCTCATGCTCACATTCGATGGTTCAATAAAATCACTTCGACCATCAAGTATAAAAATGTCCCTTGTGAAGCAATAAAACTTCTTCTCTTCCCATTCTCCCTGGAGGGACAAGCCCGGATTTGGCTTGAAAAACAACCTCCACGATCTATTGAGACATGGGAAGATCTTGTGAAAAAATTTGTGAATGAATTCTTCCCACCTTCCAAGACCACGAGTCTTAAGAATGAAATCACCAAGTTCACTAAAAAATATGATGAATCTTTTGGTGAAGCGTGGGATCGTTTCAAAGAATTACTTATTAAGTGTCCACATCATGGTTTCTCTGAGTTGATGCAACTCGATACTTTTTACAATGGCGTGAGCCAAGCTGATCAGGATTCTCTCAATGCCTCCGCGGGAGGTAATTTTTTGAGTAGAACCACAAAAGAAGCTTTGCAAATCATAGAAACAAAGTCCAAGGTCCGGTCTACACGAAGCAAACCGATTGTTTCTCACATCAATGCGGGTCCTTCTTCTTCATCTTCTGTGAGTCAATCTAGCATGGATGCTAAGATTGACAAGCTCACTGAAGCGATCCAAGCTTTGGTTCTCGCCCAAAAAAAGAAAGTTTCATTTCCACAACATCCTCCACCTGCTGAGGTTAAAAAAGTGGATGTCTGTGTGACTTGTGGTGGGCCGCATGCCTACTACAATTGCACAGCTACTGATGGTACTCTATATGAAGCTCATGTTGTAGCCGGGTCCCAAAATCAAGGAGGCAATCAATATCTCGCTCCTATGGACCCTAGCTATCGTCCTCATCATCATTATCCTAGACCTCCTGGTTTTAATCAAAACCAAAATGTCCAAAACCGTGGCCAAAATAAAAATAGAGTGAACCAAGGTTTTCAAAACCAAGGTAACTTCAATCAGGGTCACGGTTTTCAAAATCAAAACTAAGGTTTCCAAAATCAAGGTTTCCAACATCAAAATCAAGGAAACTTTAACCGGAACCATGGTCAGGGTAATTTCAATCCGGTATATTTTCATGGAAACAACAACCCTAATCAGGGTAATTTTCAAAATCAAGGTCCCAATCCGAACAATCGAGCTCCAAATATTCCTAATCCGAATCAAGCCATTGTTCCAACCGGGCCTTCATCTGACGAGTTGTTGAAACAATTCATGAAGTCCCAAGAAGAGTTGAACAAGTTGCTGGTCAGCCAGATTTCTGACATCAAGAAGTCTTTAAATGATCGACCCTCGGGCTCAGGTACTACTTTACCGAGCAACAAGATCGCTAACCCGAGGGGCGATGCTAAGGCGATCACAACACGAAGTGGTGCTTCATATGATGAGCCCGCGATTCCTTCTACCCCTTCTTCCTCCCCTCCAAAGGTAGTGGATCGTGAACCTGAGGTAACAAAGGACAAAGTGCAAACTCCTAGCCCACGAAGTACAGCACACGTCCAACCTCAGGTTATTCCTGAAACCATATGTAAGCCTGGAGTTGTATTTGATCCACCAGAAACTCCAGTGGACAACCCTAAATCCAAAACTTCTATTCCCTATCCATCACGTCTCAGTGAACAAAAGCTCCGCGAAAAACCTAATCACCAAATGGATAAATTTTTCCAAATCTTCCAAGATTTGCATTTTGATATCAGCTTCGCGGATGCTATTCTCTTGATGCCCAAGTTTGCATCGACAATCAAAAATCTGTTGAGTAATAAAGAGAAACTGTTTGATATGGCAAGAACTCTGCTGAATGAGAACTGCTCAGCAATTCTTTTGAAAAAGCTTCCTGAAAAGCTTGGAGACCCCGGGAAATTCCTCATTCCTTGTACTTTCCCGGGTATGGTTCAATGCTTCGCCTTGGCCGATCTAGGTGCTAGCATTAACCTAATGCCATATTCTGTGTGGAAGAAACTCTCTCTTCCCGAACTTACCCCCACGTGCATGACTTTAGAGCTTGCCGATCGTTCCATTTCTCGTCCCATTGGCATTGCTGAGGACGTATTTGTTAAAGTGGGGATGTTCCATTTTCCGGCAGATTTTGTGATTGTTGACTTTGATGCCAATTCTAGGGTCCCTCTCATTCTTGGAAGGGGATTCCTTAGAACTGGGCGAGCTCTTATCGATGTATTTGAGCATGAGATCACATTACGTGTTGGAACGGAAGCCATAACCTTCAACCTAAATCAAACTTCGAGATACTCCTCCAATTATGACTGTGAATCGGTGAATCAAATAGATGTCATCGATGTTGCTGCTGAGGAGTATGCTCAAGAGATTTTAGGTTTCATTGATGATTCTTCGAGTGAAAACCTCACTCAGTCTTCTCATCCCATCGTTGCCAATTCTTCTCCTTCCCTCACTCCGTTTGAGGGAAGTGACTTCATCTTAGAAGAAATTGAGGCCCTTCTCAAAAGTGACTCGATTCCCGATGGAATCGATAACCAAGAGATTGACCCCGAGAGGGATATTCTCTTACTTGAGAAACTATTAAACGAAGATCCCTCTCCTCTTCCTGTTCTACCACAAACACTTCATAAAGAGGAGGTCAAAAATGTTGAGAAAACTGATGACTTCCCTGAGGTTGAACTTAAGGACTTGCCGCCTCATCTTGAATATGCATTTCTGGATGGTGATGATAAATTACCCGTCATAATTGTTAAAGACTTAAGTATTGAGGAAAAGGTTGCTCTCATAAAGGTTTTGAAGTCTCATAAACAAGCAATTGCTTGGCGACTCTCCGACATCAAGGGCATTGACCCAGAATTTTGTACTCACAAGATTTTAATGGAGGACGACTTCAAACCTGCAGTCCAACAACAAAGAAGGGTGAATCCAAAAATTCATGAGGTAATCAAACAAGAGGTTTTAAAACTTCTTGATGCCGGATTGATTTACCCTATCTCGGACAGTCCTTGGGTCAGCCCAATTCATTGTGTTCCAAAAAAGGGTGGCATTACTGTTGTCACAAATGAGGAGAATGAGTTAATTCCAACTCGTTTGGTTACGGGATGGCGTGTCTGCATTGACTATCGTAAGTTAAATGACGCCACCCGTAAAGATCATTTTTCTCTGCCCTTTATGGATCAGATGCTCGAGAGGTTAGCGGGGAATGAGTATTATTGCTTCCTCGATGGTTTCTCGGGTTACTTCTAGATTCCCATTGATCCGCAAGATCAGGATAGGACCACTTTCACGTGCCCTGATGGAACTTTTGCGTATAAACGTATGCCATTCGGCTTATGTATTGCTCCAGGCACGTTTCAAAGATGGATGATGTCCATATTTTTCGACATGATCGGGAAAACTATGGAGGTCTTCATGGACGATTTTTCGGTCATTGGGGATTCGTTCCAATCATGCCTCTCCCATTTAGACGACATGCTAAAACGTTGTGAAGACACAAAGTTATGTCTAAATTGGGAGAAGAGTCACTTTATGTTCAAAGAGGGCATTGTCCTCGGCCATAAAATTTCAAAGAATGGGATTGAGGTTGACAAAGCCAAAGTGGATGTCATAGCAAAATTACCTCATCCCACAACCGTAAAAGGTGTTAGGAACTTTTTGGGTCATGCCGGTTTCGTAGGTTTATTCAAGATTTTTCTAAAATCGCCCGGCCTATGACCCATCTCCTCGAAAAGGATGCTCCTTTTATCTTCTCCCCCGAGTGCATCGAAGCTTTTGAAACACTTAAGAAAAAGCTTACCGAGGCACCTATTCTTGTTGCCCCCGATTGGGACTTGCCCTTCGAGCTCATGTGTGATGCTAGTGATTATGCGATAGGGGCAGTCTTGGGGCAACGAAAAACAAAACATTTTCAGCCTATACAATATGCCAGCAAAACTATGACCGAGGCTCAAAGCCATTACACCACCACCGAAAAAGAATTATTAGCTGTGGTGTATGCTTTTGAAAAAATCCGGCCATACTTGATACTCACCAAAAGCATAGTGTATACGGATCACTCGGCTTTGAAGTACCTTTTTGCAAAACAAGATGCAAAGCCGAGACTTCTTCGTTGGGTTCTCCTCCTACAGGAATTTGATATCATTATTCGTGATAAAAAAGGAGCTGAGAACCTAGCTACTGATCATCTCTCCCGATTGGAAAACCCCCACCAAGATGTCTTCGAGAGGAAAGAAATTAATGAAACATTCCCTCTCGAGACACTCAATGCGGTTACCTTTCGTGGAGACTCTAGTACCCCATGGTTTGCCGACTTTGCAAACTACCTTGCGGGTAACTTTGTGGTGAAAGGGATGTCATCCCAGCAAAAAAATAAATTCTTCAAAGATGTAAAACATTACTTCTGGGACGACCCCTACTTGTTCAAAATATGTGCGGATTAAGTCATCCGGCGGTGTGTTTATGGCCAAGAAGCCTCTGAATTTCTTAAGGCTTGCCATGCTGGTCCCACGGGGGGCCACCATAATCCAAACTACACCGCCAAAAAGGTGTTTGACTCCAGTTTCTTTTGGCCCACGATTTACAAGGATGCCCAGGAATTAGTCAAATCCTGTGACGCTTGTCAACGTCACGGGAATATTTCACAAAAGAATGAAATGCCTCAGAATGCAATTCAAGTTTGTGAAATTTTTGACGTTTGGGGCATCGATTTTATGGGGCCATTTTCGTCTTCTCGTGGCAACAAATACATACTTGTGGCTGTTGACTACTTGTCAAAATGGGTTGAAGCGAAAGCTTTACCCAATAATGATGCCCGAGTAGTTGTGAAATTTTTTAAAGCTCTTTTCGCTCGATTTGGAACTCCAGGTGCTATTATCAGTGATCGTGGTACGCACTTCTGTAATGACAAATTCGATAAAGTCATGCAAAAGTACGGTGTAACTCACCGTCTTTCTACTGCGTACCACCCACAAACAAGTGGACAAGTAGAAGTTTCCAATCGAGGAATTAAGAGAATTTTGGAAAGAACTGTAGGTGAAAATCGTGCATCATGGTCGGATAAATTAGATGATGCACTTTGGGCTTTCCGTACGGCTTACAAAACACCCATTGGGTGTACGCCTTACCAACTTGTGTACGGGAAAGCGTGCCATCTTCCGATCGAGCTTGAGCACAAAGCCTATTGGGCTCTCAAGCATGCCAATTTCGACCTCAAAACAGCGGGTTATCATAGAAAAGTTCAACTGAATGAATTAAATGAACTTCGTGATCAAGCTTACGAGAACTCTTTGATCTACAAAGAAAAGACAAAGAAGATTCATGACTCAAAAATCAAAAACCGCGTTTTTAACGTTGGTGATTGAGTCCTTCTTTTCAACTCTAGACTCAAGATTTTCTCGGGAAAGCTAAAGACCCGATGGACTGGTCCATTCACTATCGCTAAGGTTTATCCTTATGGCACCGTCGAATTATCTCAAAATGACGGTCCAAATTTAAAAGTGAATGGACATCGTTTAAAGCACTACTTTGGAGAGGACATACCATCCATGGTTGTCCCGGATCTCCAAACTTTCCCCAAGGACAATTAAATTCGGGGATCGAGTCAAGCTGGCGACTCGATTAACAAAAATAATAGCACAATACGGGTTTTCACCCGTATCTCTGATTTCTTTCTACTTTCTACCACCCTAGTGTGGGGGAATGGCCAACCCCCCGCTATTTGAAAATGTATATATGTATATAAGTTGGAAAAAAATGTGTATATATAGAAATAAAGTGAAATATGGTGTTTCCACAGTTAGATTCGAATCTTGGCTTTTTACGTTCAAAGAGTTGGCATAATCGTCGGGACTTTGAATATTGAGGACAATATTCATTTCTAAGTGTGGGGGTGAAATTCTAGCGAATTTTATCGCAAAATTCTTTCAAGTACCCCCGTTTTTGGCCAAAATTTAAAATTCTTTCAAGTACCCCCGTTTTTGGCCAAAATTTTCAAAAATTTCACTTTATTTCAAAATTTTTGTGGTAATCAGTCTGCCATGTCTAACCGACATAGGGATTGGCTAATCCAGGAGCAAACGGCTCTTGGTAAAGATAACTCAAATCCGTTTACGGCTTGCAAAAGCAAATGAGTTGCCTAGCCCGCAAGATTATGGCTTGTGGTAAAGGCCGTGGAAAAACCATAATTGGTAATCTGCTCACCAAGATGTTGACTATTCCATCAAGAGCTGGCTAGTCCAGAAGCAAACGGCTTTTGGTAAAGACTAATCAAATCCGTTGACAGCTGGTGGTTTGCTCAAAATCACACGGTTATCAGATGTGCCACAGTTCTTACACCTGGCTACTCCAGAAGTGATGGCTTTTGGTAAAGAGTTTAAAATCCATCAAGTTTTCCAAAAATATTGCTAGGGACTAGCAATAGTTTAGTGTGGGGGATTGATGAGTGCGCAAACACTCATCATTTTTATCGTATTTAAACTGCCAAAACATACAAAAACAATCGAAAAGTCATCAAAATACTTAAATTATCCCAGGGATTGTGTTTTATGTGTTTTAAATGCAAAATGAGCAAAAACAAATGAAAAACGATCAAAGTTTGCAATATTGGCAGTTTCAGTCCCCCAAGTTTCAAAATATGTCAAAAATAGTCCCTAAGCATTTCTTCTGAAAGAAAAGTCAACCCAAGTCCATAAAAATTCAAAAGTTATCAAAAACGGACTTTGGGTGAAAAGTTTGGAAAATTTACATGATTGGTCCCTGGAGTTTGGAAATTTGCAAATATAGTCCCTGGGAATTTTGAAAAAAAAATTGCAAAAATGGGTTTTGGAATATTTAACTTGGAAACATTGGTCCTTGGTGGTACTTTTGGAGAATTACACTTTCAGTCCCTTGGTTTGGTGGAAATTTCATTTTTGGTCCTTGTTTTCATTATCACCACAAACGGACCCTTAATAAAAACAAAAACCAAACTATTACCCAAATCCACTCCAAGCCTACTCACCCTCCAGCCCACTCCATCACCACACCCTCAGCCCATTCCCACATCAACCCACCATTTCAAAATTAAAAAAACAAACACCCCGTTTTATTACCCCCTTTCCCAGTCAACCAAAGTCAAACCATCACCTCCCTCCTCCAACTTGCAAACTTGCTCCCTCCTCCTCCACCTCAGCAAGGCATCCCTCTCCATTGACTATCAAACAAAGCTCCAAAAGCTTTAATTGCTTTCCTTTTGCCCTCACTCCACCTCCAACTGACAAAGAAGAAAAAAGGCGCCAAAAGTGGTTTCAACGGCTTGGATCATTCCCACCTAATTCAATGGGTGGGATTTACTCAGAAAAGTACAAAGAATTCAAAGGCAGCCATATAAAGGGAGGAGAAGCATTGGTGAGAAGAATAGAATATAACTTAGCAAAATTTAGGTCGTTTGTAATATTTTTTAAGTTTGTAGTTGTATTTTTAAGCTTTTTATTATCAAATTCAGTGATATCAGTGTAATGTGAACCTTTTTTATTAATGAATTTCAGTGTTTCATTTTGAATTCCATTTTGTTCAATTTTTATTAAAATCTTAAGCATGGTTCAAATGATAGTTACAGTTGTTGTTATGGACTAGACTAGGTCACTTAAGCTCCCAAGAAGCTTATAAGAGCTTCTAGTAACTTAAAACTTAATCTGGTTTAAAAAATTCACAAATATACAATTTGGTCAATAAAAGTCAAACTGTGTTGGTGTGGCTTTGAAATCTGGATTCAGAGGTGAATTCGATGCAAGGAGGCTTTGGAATGTTGGTTTAGATCCTCAGGGAGGAATTAGGAATCTTGTGGTTCTCTTGGTTTTTGTTCTTTGGTACTCACTGTTTCACATTGTAAGCTTTATACCCATTTCAAGTTCTTTTATCATAAATATGCTCATATTAGTTTAAATCTGTCTTGTTTGTGTTTACTTTAAGTTTTCTAGTGATATCATAATCTTGAATAGCTTGATTGTTAATTAGTTTCTTAGTTGCTTAGTATTTTATTTTTTTAACTGTGGAAATAGTTTGTGGGAGAGTTTGTGGTATTCAGTTGTTGTTCTTGGTATTCTTGTGTCCAAACTAGTTTTTTATATCATAAGTAATTACTATGGATAGGTTTTGAAGCTTAGATTATAGTTTTACTTGATAAACCATTTTGTGAACTTGATTTAAGGGGTGTTTGGTTTTAGAGAGATCACTGTGTTTCAATAAGATTTTGTTGTTCCTTGTGCTCAAAACAATCTCACTTAGGTTAAATTAGGTCAAAGTAATCAAGAAATCAAGTCTACAATTAGCCCAAAGTCAAAATCACACAAATCCTACCCACACAGTTAACTGTGTGGGTTTTGTAGTTCATAAAGCATTCACATTGGTTTGAATATTGTTGATTTTCATTAGTTTAACTTTATTTAAGCTCATTAGTGTATTTTAAGTCATAAAATCAAGATCTAAACTCATCCAAGTCAACTTTGCAAGTTTTCTCAAAAAGTCAAAAAGTGCAATCTCAGATTTTTTCAAAAATGGGATGAATTTTACTGATTTTTGTGTTTGGATTTGAGGTTTAAAACTTGTTGTGAGTTTAATATATCAGCTAAATTAGTGATTCCCATGTTGGGTATATTTTTGTGAATTTTTATATCAGGTGTATGACACATGTGAGAAGGTTAAATGTGTTTTAAGCAAAACGTTTTTAGTTTTATTCAACAATGTTTTGACGTGACTTCAAGTGTGCATTATAATAACAAAAAAAAAATTTAATCTTGTTTTTGATTAAAATAATGGTTATGAAATAAATCTTAGTTAAGTAAAGAAGTATTTCATTCAAAAAGAGAGTAGTTTTAAATATGATGTTTTAATCATAATAATCAAGAGGTTGCAAGTGAAGGATTTGAAATGGAAACTTGTCATTGTCATGAGAATCAATTAAGCCCATTGTCACATATAATCATCTTTAATGACACCTACAGATATTAAAGTGAGATGATAGATACTTATGATCTACAAGCAATGGGACAGGAAGAAACAAGGTAAATAGTTCATGGATACAAGATAAACATATGTATATATATATATATATATATATATATATATACAAAGAACCTCATAATATCAAGTTGCAAGCAAGTATCAATAATAATGCATCTATTAAGGCAACTAGTAAGACATATAGCTTAAGTGGAAGGGTTCTACTATAGATTATAGAAGATTTAATAAAAATGATACTAGACTAAACAACAAGAAGGTTAATAATGCTAATGTCATGTATGCATATATTAGTGTTGATAATCTAAGAGCATGGCAGCATATCAGTTAAATTTTATTCACACACTAATTAAAACATTCTAAAGTATAATATAACATTGACAAGTTTTAGAAAAGAAAAACTTATCTCAGGTCCAACTTTTCAAAAAGGATGGGCATGACGGTGAAAGAAGAGATTTAGGAGGCTTCATCATGAAAAAGTAACCGATACACCATGATACCAATACTCCAAGAGTGAAGAACAAAATGCCGATACATGAATAAATCCACAACAACATCATAGGCGAAACATTTGTAGAAAGTGAAACAATATGATAGAGACCAATATCCGTCAAAGGTAATAGAGCGAGATGAGTAGATTAACACGTAATAGGCTCTTCATTCATAGATTACCTAAACAAGATAAACAGCTTGGTACCCAGATTGTCAGGGGTCCTAGATGGTTAGATGACAACATCCATTGCATTTGAATGCACATGATGTAGATGTCGTCGATAAGTACAAGAATTCATCAATAGTTTGTTTTAATTAACAAACAGTGACTTTCTTGACTAGAATAAAAAGTAATGAATGTTAATAGTATTAGTTCTAAATTTACTCACTATATTTAACAAATTTTATTTGTTTTAATGCATTTGTTGAAGGATCATTTACGATAAATCCTAACCCGGTTTTATCATAGAATGGCTTTTGAATGTCGAGAAGATATTTTAAAGATTTAGAGCTGTTTTCGAATTTTGCCAATGTTTTTGCTTTTTCATTTTCCATTTTAATTTCATGTTTGTAATCTCGACATTTTTTACATACAAGATCGATTTCAATATTACTTTTAAGTCTAGACATTTTATCTTCGAAAATGATTTCTTTTTCAAAGTTGTTTTCAGCAGATGTTGAAAATTTATTTTTAAAAATAATTTTTGAGTCAATGTTGCAAAAATGTTTGAAATTGTTTTCCATTTTTAAAAATTCTAATATAAATTGATCATAACAAAAATGTTCAGTTTTGAATTGTACCTTCTTTGTAGTTGTACATTCCTCACATGCTATACGGTGATCAATTTCATTTTCCATGTCGCTCCATGTTTTGTTTGTAGTTTCACTTGAATCTAGGAACATGTAGTTCTTGCCATCAATACTCGTGTTCTCATTTGTTTGAATATTCTCATGAGCCGTATTATCATCGTCTTCTTTGCACTTGTTGCACCATGATTTATTCACGCTCTTTCTTTGGATTTGACTCATGTATTTTTCGTTGTATATACCTTCAATGATAACATTTGAACTAGTAGTACATGTATTTACATCAACTAAATATTTATTTACTAAATTTTCTAGATTAACTATTTCTTGTGCAATATCAAGTTTATTATCTTTGGTTTTACATTTCTCTTGGTGAATCTTTAAAAGACAATTCCAAATATCATTTGCCGTTTTACAATGAAATAATCTTTCATATTTAACTTTTGGTAGAGTTTCGAAAATAAGTAATTTGGCTTTAGTGTTTTTATCAATATTAGTTTGAAGATTATTATATTGATTTTCAAAATCTATTTTGGTTGGTTTAAGATCGCCAATTGAAATGATATGCCAAAGATCAAGATCTATTGATTTCACATAGTTTTCAAATTTGTTTTTCCATTCAAGAAAATGATCATTTTCAAATAACGGTGGTTGTTGTGCAAATTTCGCTTCTTCATATTTTTCAAATTCCATTGATCGTTGCCAGTTTTAAAATACAATCTATTTTAAAAGTCTTGCTAGACGTGGCTCTTGATACCAATTGTGGAAAACTAGAAGGGGGGGTTGAATAGTTTTGCGTCTTTTTCGTTTCAATAAAAGTTAGCTTTCAGATATTTAATGGTAGTTTGTAAAAACTCTTTGAAGCTAAAGTATAGATACAAGTTAATTCACATATGTCACATAAATACTTCTTATTTAAAGTGTTAAATAAAAATTATAATTTCATATATCTCACTTAAATATAAGTTTGTATTTATATATGTATATGTGTTTTAATGATTGTATACACTTTAATTTACTAATGTATAATTTATGTTTTGAATGGAACCTAGTTTGATCTTTATGTGAAATCAATATATGCACAACACACAAGCAGTTGTAACTATGAATGATGTGCAAGTGAGTTATAAATCAAAGAGTGAGAGATGGAAAGATCAAACTGAGAGACAAAGGATTTATAGTGGTTCGGCTACAAGGACACCTTCCTTGCCCTACTCCACTCCCCGAGTCACCTACTCGAGAGTTTTCTTCACTAGATCAAAAACCTCCTTTATGGCGGAGAAAACCTTACACACCAATTAGCACACCACAATGATATCACACCACAATCATAACTTCAACACAACTTCTTCACGCCAATCTTCTTCACACCTAACTTCTATACACCAATCTTCTACACTTCAAGTATCTTCACAACTTTCTACTTTGCTCCTAGCTTCTTCACAACTTAATACTTCCTAACTCTTTTTCTTCATGCTACTTGTTTCTTCACACCTTCACTACTAAGTCCTATCCACCACTCCAAGATATATACTACTTCACAACTTCTAGGCTTCAAGGTCTTTTCAACTTCAAAGCTTCAACTTCTTCGTCTTCACAACTATCTCCACTTCAATGAACTACCACAACTTATTTCTTCTATCACTAATCCGATCCACCTCTACTTCTTCACTTCTATTACTACTTCATGCCTTGAATAGATCTAGATCCTATATCTAAATCTATCTAACCAATGTATACAATATGTTCACAAAGAAATAAAAGATATACAAGATGAACAAAATAAACAACTTAGATAGCAAGATGATACTAAGTTGTAATACTTCTAGTAGAAGTATTCTTCTCTTTGTACTTGAGTGTTGAGGCTTGAATCACTTTGAAACAAAGATCAAAGTATGTAAGATCAAAGGTTTTTTAGAAGATGGAGAGGGATGTTTAGATCAGAAAGTTTTAGTGCAAAAAGGTGAGGAAAAAATACAGGTTTAAGGTGGTATTTATAGGCAACAGAATCTGACAGAGGAGCGTGGCCGGTCCCCTTAAATCATGGCCGGCCCCCTTAAAATTAAGGGGACCGCCCTTTGTAATTAAGGGGGCCGCCCAGCTGAAACGGCCAGATTCTTTGTCTTTTAGTGGGGAAAGTTTATTTGGTGAAAAACTAACTGATTTTGGTTAAAAATTTGAATTCATATATTTAGTATGAATACAACATTTTTCTTTATTACCAAAAGTGTTTTTCAAAAATATATAATATGTTTATATAATTAAGTAAGCTTTGTAATACTTAATTAAACTTTCCTTTGATATTATAATGCTTTAATTACTATGTTTATTCATACCTTAAGTGATTAGATGGTGAAAGTGAATATTAACTACTAAATACTTGTTTACGTCATTATCTTTGATTTAATGAGTTTTCGTTTTGTGATTATCAAAACATAGAGATATCGAAAGATATGAATAACGTTTTTAGTCATTTATTTATATCAACAGAAATGATCCGACGAGTGTCAAACTCTCGGATTATCATTAAAATAGTTTAACTTACGAGAATATGAAATAAAAATTTCGGGAGTGAATAGTGAAAGTGAATAGTAAAAAGTGAATAGTAATAGTGAATAGTAAAAATGAATAGTAATCTGAAAATGCGAATTGTTACAGAGGTTTTCACTCGGAGAATCATCAAAGAAACCTAAAACCTCTTGAGTGTACTCCTCAGCAGCAATATCAATGACATCTATTTGGTTCACCGATTCAGAGTCATAATTGGAGGAGTACCTCGAAGTTTGATCGAGGTTGAAGGTGATGGCTTCCGTTCCAACACGCAATGTGATCTCTTGCTCAAATATATCGATGAGAGCACGCCCAGTTCTAAGGAATCCCCTTCCAAGAATGAGAGGGACCCTTGAATTGGCATCAAAGTCAACAATCATAAAATCTGCCGGAAAATGGAACTTTCCCACTTTAACGAATACGTCCTCGGCAATGCCAAGTGGACGAGAAATCGATCGACCGGCAAGCTCTAAAGTCATGCACGTGGGAGTGAGTTCGGGAAGAGAGAGTTTCTTCCACACAGAATATGGCATTAGGTTAATGCTAGCACCTAGATCGGCCAAGGCGAAGCATTCAACCATACCCGGAAAAATACAAGGAATGAGAAATTTTCTGGGGTCTCCAAGCTTTTCGAGAAGCTTTTTCAAAAGAACTACTTAGCAGTGCTCATTCAAAGGAGTTCTAGCCATCTCAAAGAGTTTTTCCTTATTACTTAACATATTCTTGATTGTTGATGCAAACTTGGGCATCAAGAGAATAGCGTCCGCGAAGCTAATGTCAAAGTGCAAATCTTGAAAGATTTGGAAAAATTTATCCATTTGGTGACTAGCCTTTTCGCGGTGCTTTTGTTCATTGAGACGTGATGGATAAGGAATAGAAGTTTTGGATTTGGGGTTGTCCCCTGGAGTTTCTGGTGGTTCAAAGACAACTCCAGGCTTTCATCTAGTTTCTGGAATAACCTGAGGTTGGACGTGTGCTGTACTTCATGAGCTAGTAGTTTGCACCTTGTCCTTTGTCACCTCAGGTTCACGTTCCACTACCTTAGGAGGAGAGGAAGAAGAGGTAGTAGGGATCGCGGGTTCATCATATGAAACACCACTTCTTGTTGTGATCGCCTTAGCTTCGCCCCTTGGGTTAGCGATCGTGTTGCTCGGTAAAGTAGTACCTGAGCCCGAGGGTCGATCATTTAAAGACTTCTTAATATCAGAAATCTGGCTGACCAGCAACTTGTTCAACTCTTCTTGGGATTTCATGAATTGCTTTAACAACTCGTTAGAATAAGGTCCAGTTGGAACAATGGCTTGATTCGGATTAGGTAAATTTGGAGCACGGTTGTTCGGATTAGGACCTTGATTTTGAAAATTACCCTGATTAGGGTTGTTGTTTCATGAAAATACCCGGGATTGAAATTACCCTGACTTTGGTTTCAGTTAAAGTTTCCTTGATTTTTATGTTGGAAACCTTGATTTTGGAAACCTTGGTTTTGATTTTGAAAACCATGACCATGATTGAAGTTACCTTGGTTTTGAAAACCTTGGTTCGCTCTATTTTGATTTTGGTTACGGTTTTGGACATTTTGGTTTTGATTAAAACCGGGAGGTACATGGTAGTGGTGAGGACGATAGTTCGGGTCCGTAGGAGGGCAGTATTGATTGCCTCCTTGATTTTGGGACCCGACAATAGCATGAGCTTCATATGGAGCACCATCAGTAGCTGTGTAATTGTAGTAGGCATGCGGCCACCACAAGTCATACAGACTTCCACTTTTTTAACCTCAGCAGGTGGAGGATGTTGTGGAAAAGAAACTTTCTTTTGTTTGGCGAGAACCAAAGCTTGAATAGCTTCAGTGAGCTTGTCAATCTTAGCATCCGTGCTAGATTGACCTATAGGAGATGAAGTGGAAGGACCCGCATTGATTTGAGAAACAATTGGCTTGCTTCGTGTAGAGCGGACCTTGGACTTGTTTTGTATGATTTGCAAAGCATCTTTGGTGGTTCTACTCAAGAAGTTACCTCCGGCATTGAGTGAATCCTAATCAGCCTGGCTCACGCCATTGTAGAAAGTATCGAGTTGCATCAACTCAGAGAAACCATGATGTCGACACTTACGAAGTAATTCTTTGAAACGATCCCACGCTTCACCAAATGATTCATCATATTTCGGAGTGAACTTGGTGATTTCGTTCTTAAGACTCGTGGTCTTGGAAGGTGGGAAGAATTCATCCACAAATTTTTTCACAAGATCTTCCCATGTCTCAATAGATCGAGGAGGTTGTTTTTCAAGCCAAATCCGGGCTTGTCCCTCAAGGGAGAATGGGAAGAGAAGAAGTTTGATTGCTTCACAAGGGACATTCTTGTACTTGATGGTTTATGTGATTTTATTGAACCATCGAATGTAAGCATGAGGATTGTCCCTCTCAAAACCGTAGAATTGACTTGAGGTTACAAGATTGAGTAACCCGGTTTTGAGCTCAAAATTATCAGCCACGATGGCTGGAACAACAATGGCATCTCCGTAACCCTCGATGGGTGCTTGGAGAAGCTCACACATGGGGCGGTCTTCCGCCATGGTGACAGCAGATGTGGCAATAGTACGGATCTCAGATCCGACTGTTGGTGCTGAACGTCTACGAGTCCTTCGAGGTTTAACAAGCTCACGTAATGGGCTAGTGGACCTTGAAGAACGAGTGCGCATGCACTAAAAACAAAACTCACTCAAAACAAAGTTGAGGCAAAATGGTAGTGAACTTAAACCAATAATCACAAGCAAGTGGCTTCTTTAAGAAAGGTACACCACTCACAGGGATACAAAGGCAAGTTTTGATCTTATGTTTGGGAACTTATTATGTTCACACCCCCAGTTGGTAGGTGTTCTGCCTTTCTTTGCGACGGTTTACTTTTATGTATAATTATTCACAAGAAAAAGACAGATGTTTTTGGGTTTTTGTGCATATGTGAAAAACTTTTGGACAATATTTTTGGTATCGTTTCATTAACCAAAATCGTATTTCTTTAAGAATCACCTTAAAAGAAACCCGATTCAGAAAACGTTACGATCTGTTTTGTTGTTTTTTTAATTTTTTTGGTGTTTTAACACTTTAGAAAAAGTTTTAATGACTTTTTTGTGTTTTCATTTGAAAATTTACAAAAGTGGTGGATTTTTACAGTGATGATGGTGAAATAACACTAATCTCGAAAGACGCTGCAGAAACGCGCACACCTCCCCGGCACCGGCGCCAAAATTTGATTGGCCCTAAACAGTCAACTTATATTGACCAAGGAATGGTCAACAAAGTTAAATAGCCTAAAGTCAGTCTCCGGGTAATATAGGGTATCACCACGTCGTTATGTCCCGACGAGGTGTGAATTGTGCTTCAGCGTGCTTGTGATCAGGTGCTTTTTCACAGGAAAGGGTTGTGATGAGAATTATTTGAGAATTATGAAATAAAATAGCTTAGGAAAGCTATATGATTGATTACGTGAATTTAGATTAAGAAGAATTGAGCTAAAACCTAAAAACGTACGGTTTACTGAAAACGGGAACAAACGTACGTGATAAAAAGTAAATTGGATTATCTAAAAAGGCTACGGGTATAATTATTATTAATTAAATACTAATTTCCTATTTACTTTTAATTATTCAAATTAACCTAAAATACAAATAACTATGAAATTAACTTAGAAAAATAAAATTTAAAGTTAGAAAAATCTAAAACAATATAAAACTAATTTTAAAACTGAAAATATATTTCTAAGACTTTTTAATTAATTATTATTAATTATTTACTATTTTCTAATTACTTTTTAATTATTTAAATTACCCTAAATTCTAATTAATTATGAAATTACACTAGAAAAGTGAAAATAAAATTTGGAAAAATTTAAAATAACTAAAAACTAATTTTAAAGCTTAAGTTGTATTTTTCTGATTTTTTAATTAATTATTATTAATTATTAACTATTTATTTATTATTAAAAACTAACTTAAATTAAGAAAAATACCAGATGATGAAAGAAAAATCGGAGAAAATTACTAAAATTACTTTTAACAATAAGAAGCCTAGGAAAAATATAAAAATGAGAATTGCTTATAAATAAGCTGAGGAAATAAGCCAATTGGCTTAAATAGAAGCTATCACTTCTATTAAGTTGGAGTTTTTTGGATTTTTCTTTTTCACAACTGCTTATCAACTATTTTTAGGCAACTTTTGTGAAGCAAGTTTGAATGGAACTCAACAATAAGCAATTTGGTGGCTTAATTGTTTGACAGTTAAGCTTTTTAGCTTATTAGGACTTTGCTTGTAATGAAAAAGCTACCAAATGAGATAATAAACACCAATAAGCTTTAAACAGATTGAGAACTACTTATAATAAGCCAAATGAAAACAAAAAGCACAAGGAATAAGCAAATAATAAGCAATAAGCAATCCCAAATACCAAAAAGTCCAAAAAGGTCATAATGGTCACCTTTGAAGGCCTGTGGGGTCCACTAGGGACTTTGGAAGTCCAAACAAAAAGCTGAGCCAATAAGCTGAGCTTATTGGCTTTCTAAAAAGCTAAGGGGTGATTCTTGGGTCCCACAGGTTAGGTCAGGGAGGACTTGGAATATGGTCACAAAAGTTGAGTTATCAGCTTTGGTCAGGAAATGGACAAACTTAATGGGCAATGCAGCCCTAGCAATTAAGCTACAAACCGCAGAATGTGGAAAACTAGAAGGGGGGGTTGAATAGTTTTACGTCTTTTTCGTTTTATTTGTTTTGTAAAATATAGCTTCTAAAGATTAGACGAAAACTTCAAAACACTTTAATACGAAAATATAGATACTAGTTTATTTACGATTTTATATAAACACTACTTATGTATAATGTTGGGAAAGAATTTATAATTTCATATATTATATATATATAAGCATATATATATATATGTATAAGTGTTTTAATGTAAGTTTATGTACTTTATTTGTTTTAGTAAGATTAATGTTATGAATGAATTTTAGTTTGATCTTTATGTGAAATCAATATATGGACAACACAAGCAATAATGATTATGTATGAAATGCTAATGAGTAAGTAATCAAAAAGTGAGAGATGGAAAGATCAAACCGAGAGACAAAGGATTTATAGTGGTTCGGCTACAAGGACACCTTCCTTGCCCTACTCCACTCCCCGAGTCACCTACTCGAGAGTTTTCTTCACTAGATCAGAAGCCTCCCTTATGACGGAGAAAACCTTACACCCCAAATTACACACCACAACTTTGTCACAACACAATCACAACTTCTACACAACTTCTTCACTCCAATCTACGTCACACCAATTCTTCCTCACACCTTTCTACTTCACTCCTAGCTTCTTCACAACTTTCTACTTCGCTAACTCTTTATCTTCACGCCACTTGTTTCTTCACACCTTCACTACTAAGTCCTAATCACTACTCCAAGATATATACTACTTCACAACTTCTAGGCTTCAAGGTCTTCTCAACTTCAAAGCTTCAACTTCTTTATCTTCACAACTATCTCCACTTCAATATACTACCACTACTTATTTCTTCTATCGCTAATCTTATCCGCCTCTACTTCTTCACTTCTAGTACTACTTCACACCTTCAATAAATCTAGATCCTATATCTAAATCTATCTAACCAGTGTATACACTATATTCACCAGAGAATGGATGATATACAAGATGAAATGATCAAGCAACTTAGATAACAAGATGATACTAAGTTGTAGTACTCCTAGTCTTGATGAATAGAAGTATTCTTCTCTTTGCACTTAAATGAATGAGGCTTTGGATCAATTGGAAGCAAAGGCTTATGAATTATATGATCAAAGGATTTTTAAGATTGAAATGGAGATGTGAATCAGAAAGTTTCTAGTGCAAAAAGGTGAGAAAAATTCCAGATTTAAGGTGGTATTTATAGGCAACAAGTTCTGACAGAGGAGCGTGGCCGGCCCCCTTAAATCAAGGCCGGCCCCCTTAAAATTAAGGGGACCGCCCCTTATAATTAAGGGGGCCGCCCAACTGTAACGGCTAGAAAACTTGTCTTTTAGTGGGGAAAGTTTATTTGGTGAAAAACTAACTGATTTTGGTTAAAAATTTGAAATCATATATTTAGTATGATTAAAACATTTTTCTTTATTACCAAAAGTGTTTTTCAAAAATATATAATAAGTTTATATATTAAAATAAACTTTGTAATAATATCCCTTTGATCTTATAATGTATTAAACACTATGTTTATTCATACCTTAAGTGATTAGATGGTGAAAGTGATTATTTACTACTAAATACTTGTTTATGTCATGATCTTTGGTTTGATGAGTTTTCGTTTTGTGATTATCAAAACATAGAGATATCGAAAGATATGAATAACGTTTTTAGTCATTTATTTATATCAACACAAAATAAGCACTGAACCTTGAATATTGCCTTAGTGGCTTTCCAATAAGCGAATAAACAGGGTGTGGGGCCCACTGGTTAACCCTGTGGGGTCCATTAAAGATGGGTGAATGAGACTACTAGTAGTGCACAAGGGAGTACCTTCCCCTGCAGCTCACTTTGAGCTTGTGCACAAGCTTGTGGAAAAATCACTAAAATAAGCTATAAGTGGGATTAGATAGTTCAGCTAAGACATGATAACATATGAAAATCACACAGCTTAATTCACACTATAAAAATCACAAAAATTCTTGGGAGTTTTGAATTTCTGACAAAAGGCAACTTTTGACTTTTTGAGATTATGAGCTAAGTTGACTTTATTGAACTTTGATTGAGCTCAATTGACCAAAAATGTGTTAGTAAGCTAACAAGAAGCTAAAATAAGCTAATCCAACTATTTTTGAACAAATTAGGAGAGATTTGGCCCTCAAAATCCTAACAGTGAAGTAAAATGGTGGTGATCAAAGTGGATTTGACTTCTGAGGTTTAGCATACGAATTTTGTGATTTATGTGTTCTAATACAGCCTAAAGGGACCACAGGAAACAAAAAGCAACTTGTTAAACACCCTGATACACCCTAAGTCATCCTGATCCAAACACCCTTACACTATATGTTTTTATGATTTAAGAAACAAATGAAGGTTATAACTATGAGACTGATCCACAACAACTTAATTTGATTAAGTGACCTAAAGTAAACACAAAAGCGTAAGCCTAGACCACAAATTCCTAGAATACTATAAGATGCTAAAAATGAAAGTCAAAATAGAAATATGAGCACAAATGAGAACTGATGAGGCGAAAAATGATCCATTTTTAGGGGGTCATTTAAGCCCGAATCCGAATTTATTTGATCAAATATTGCCCTAAATCGTTCCTTTTGTGATTTTAGGTGTTTGGAGAGTGAATTCTGGAAAAGAAGCCATTTTGGACGTTTTTGGAGCATAAAAGTGAAGAAAACGGCTAAGTACCAAATTTCCATGCTGAAGATACAAGGTAACGGCGTCAAGACTACCATCTTGACGGCGTCAGACATGAAGAATTAAACACCGTAGGTGGTGACGGCGTCAGAAGGCTTCATGACGGCGTAAAAGTGGCAAGAATAAAATACCGTGGTCGGTGACGGCGTCACATAGGCCGTCATAAGTGTATCAAGGCCGTCCGAGGAAGTATATGGCGGCGAGGTGACGGCGTCACATGCAACTCTTGACGCCGTCAGCCTGTTTTTCCTATATATAGTTTTCTAGTTTTTTTCATTAAAAAAAGAGAGAAATTTTGGTGAAACCCTAAAGACGATTTTGGTGCCTCTTTTACAGGTTTTTCAAGGGTTCCAAACCCTTGAGACCTTGCATTGTAATTGAGATAAGTGTACTTTCAATTCAATCAATATGTCTATGTGTTGGTTGTTTATATCTTGTTCTTGTCTCAATTCTACTATGCTAGGCTAGATCTCTTTTGTGTTTGCTTAGATCTAATGAAACCTTGATGTTGATTATGTGTTGATTACTTGTCTATTCTTGTTTTGGATGAATGATATTATATGTTAGGCTTAAGAAAACTGGCAGATCTCCTAATGGTAACATGCTTGAACGTCTTAAGAAACATGAACCGAGGCGTACTAGGTCTTTATTGGTTGTATTTAATGCATGAGCCACTGTTTACAATCCCTATAGTTGTGCTGGGTCATGGTGTAGGAGGAGATAAGAGCTCATAGAGTTGGGGAGTTATGTATGCCACCCCACGAATGGTATTAAGGAATACAATCCGTCATCCATACAAGTGTAACAAGTAATTAACATGTAAAAGATATCTAGGGAGTAATGAAGTCTAAGTAAACACAATTTCTCCAACCACTGCTCACAACCTTAGTATAATTTAGTTTATTTTCATTTTTATTATTTTATTTTGATTGCATCTTAGTTTTGGGTTAGTTGATTAGCAACTAATTCCGCCCACTCCTTCAAAACCCGAGATTTTACTTGCTTTCATAAAAATATAAAAATACAAAAATAATCATCTTTCACCTCTAGAACTATTAATTAGGTTTTCTAATCCTAGCGACACTATTCCTAAGCTGAACGATCAATCCCCCGGTACTTGTCACTATACTATACTACAACGATCAGGTACACTGCCTGGTGGGGGTTGTAAGCTTCTCGAGATCCCTCGAGAGGTAAAGCAAGGTGCGATTCCCACGCATCAAGTTTTTGGCGCCGTTGCCGGGGAAATAGTTATTGTCTAGGTTAGGATTTCTTTTTATTAGGTCTACTTGCTAGATTCCTTTCTAGTAAGATTTTTATTTTTATTTTTTTTAGGTCTTCTTTAGTCTATCTCATTTCTTTGTGTCTTTGTTCGTAAACTTTTTCGATGGATAACAGTAACATTGATCGCTCGATTCCTATTATTCCTGTTTTTCGTCGTAGGATTTTCCAAATGCCCGCCCCACTTCCTTTAGCAGAAAATGAGAACCCACCTAACCTCTCACCCAATCACCACTTTGACAATAATTCTGAGTTAGAAGAGTCTGATCATGATGATGACCATAGGGCTAGTCCTTTTTACTATTCAGACTCCGATGAGGATCTTGATGATGGTGACGTGATTAATGAGGATAGAATGGAAGAGGAAATAAACCCTCTTAGGTATGTTGACCCTAGAACTAGGATTGAGTGTGATAGTTCATTTAACATGCAATTCCCTTGTAAGATTGGATTTAAAAGCTTTAACGCCTATCTCAACTCATCTCTTCCAATGAACATAATCTCACGTAATGAGTACAATAAAATCATGGTAGATGAGTTGGAATACAAAGGAGAAAACATTGTGGTTAGGGCTATACCATTGCATGTGTTTGTAGGGAGTTTGGTTTATCTTGTTGAGTTCATGGTTATGGAGAATCTAGGAGAATTTATTGATGATAAATTGACCCAAGTTGTGTTTGGAAAACCTTTCAAACAGTTGACCAACCTCGATGAAAAACTCATAGAAGGGTTAATTACATTCTCGGGTGGGGATGAAGAATTTGTCTATCAAATGCCCCGCACACACCCTAGGTTCAAGGATTTCTCCATGGAAAAGTGTAGTAGGTATCCGCCTATGGAAATGCTAAGTGAGAATGATAAGAGAAAAGGACTTAAGTACACGCATGAAAAGAATAAAAGATATTATCGCGGGTGCTTAAAGTTAGGAGACGAATATAAGAAAGATGAGGCGACTATTAGATGGCTCACACTTGGTTACGTGAGCATAAGCGATACACGATAACCCATGACTTTGAGTCTAGCAACAAGACTCGTAAATAAAGAAAAGCGCTTCTTGGGAGGCAACCCATGTTTTGTGTGATTTTATTTGTTTGATTGTTATTTGTTTCCGTATGCATGTTTTATTTTTATTGTTGGTTAATCATGTTTCTCAACTAAAAATGTGGAAATACTTTATTATGTTGTTTGGCCTAGTCTTAACTTCAACCTAAAGGTATTTTTGCAAAAGATAAGTGTAAGGGGAAACCCCAAATATGTTTTTAAGAAACAACCCGATCATGATTCTCAACAATATTTAATGAACATGTATACTCGTATTTGTTAGAGTCAAATGCTTGTATTGAGTCATAATGAAGTTTTGCAGGATTTTCCAGGAAGTAGGACAAAGTTTTTCCAGAAATTTTCCGGAAACTTAACATAAGAATTTCTGCAGGTCCATTCTGACGGTGTCAGAGCATTGCTCTTGACGGCGTCAGGAGTCAGAAATCTGGAAATTTTACCGGTTTTGTTTTTCTAACGGAGTCTTATGGTTTTTGTGAATTATTAAGTTTTATAATCTCCAGGAAATCTGCAAACTTCATTCCATAAGCATTATATCTTACTTTGTTTTCTAGGATTTAGTAACTTATATAGGATGCCGCCGATTTTACGCGAGGTTGCCTTGTCTATTGTTGTCAGGATTTACAGGTTATTTATGACAAGAAGATGATTTATATTCTGGAAGGGAAGCTTTGATTGTTCGTTTTCTTGGAGGAAGATTTAACCTGACCAACCTATAATCCATACCGAGCGAATCAGGGGAGTATTTGATTTCATTCTCTTTACCTCTTAACTTTTACATTCTTTACTTGAACATTGGGGACAATGTTCATCCTAAGTGTAAGGGGAGGGTAAAAAGATGATACCTTACATATGCACTTTCGCTTGAGTTTGTTTTGTTTGATAGTAGATGTGTAATAAAACTATGAGAAATACTTGTTAGTGTAATTTTAGCGCCAATTTTAAAATTTTTTTACAACATTTAGGAGTGAAACTTTAGCCATAGCAAGCGTCTCATGGATAGGAGATTGTATGACTAGCACATAACCGTATATTCAGAAAAATTTTCCACCCAAAAATGTGAGGTTCGCCTTTAGATTTAATAGGAAAAGCATTTACTATTAGTGCTTATGAGTGTACCGGTAGCATTTAGATTCTAGAACTTGCGTTAGTGATGCATCCCGAGACCGCTAGTGAGACTACATTCGTGTGGTAGGATTTACTACATGATAAGAGGCATTAGGATCACCCTTGTGTTAAACCCGTATCATAATTACTTGACCATTTAAGTCATATTACTTGGCTAGTTAAGTCAACTAATTTTTCCCACACCCTTTGCGTTGTACTCATTTTTAGTACACGATACCCCTAGTACACCCCTCCGAGCCTATCTTTTTGTTTCTAACTTTAAGCATTTTACTTAAAGGAAGAATTTGTTACACCCCACTTAAATGTACAACCAAATCGCCTTAGCCTTCCGTGTATGCGCTCATTTTTAGTGCATTATTCTTATTTGTTAAACCCTAAGTTAACTTTCTAATTGATTACATGGTTGCTAAGTCGAGTCATATCCTTGTACATATTGTTTTGGGACGATTGGGACTCATGGGTAAGTACTTATTTTATGGAGTAATGGGGAAGAACATCATATTATTACCCCCATATGTACGTTAATCTTAAAAGTGCTCCAAGTGTTTTGATTTTCTTAATTCGAGTCATTAGAATAGTTTAATGTAAAGTATGTAAAGATTCAAGTGTAAGGGGAACGTTTATACCCCTATGATGTATTATTTTGGATGGTAGGGTAAGAGTGTATGCAAAAAAAAAAAAAAAAAAAAAAAAAAAAAAAAAAAATTAAGAAGAAGAAAAAAAAAGAAGAAGAAAAAGAGGAATAAAACATACGGACTACCACCCCGTTTTTATTCTATGTTCATTTTATGTTTTTGTTATTTTTCATTTGATAGCTTAAGTCGAGTCTAGTCTTGGCTTAGCAACGCCATCTTGTACATGTAATTAACCAAGATTGTTAACTCGCCACCAGTAAAACTTCCTTTATCCAACAAAACCGTGTAATTCATATCCCTACACCTAACGTTATAACCCTTTAAAAGACCTCTTTGATAGTTTATCCTAGGTGCTTACGCCATGTGGTGGAGGTTTGATCCTTTCCCAAGCCTATGGTAATCTATTTTGCTATGACAGGTAGTGAGAGATATCTTCCATTTCCATAATGTTATATTACTTTATTACACCCGAGAGATGTGAGTATCTAAACACTATTTGTGAGGTGCTTGTATATGACCTCCGTGCTTGTCTATTGGTCTTTAGTGGAATGATTATTTGTTGTAATTACTTTTATATTAGTGTTAAATGACCCCTAACTTGTCTTTTGAGTAGAATAAAAGCGCATTTGCTTGAGGACAAGCAAATCTCAAGTGTAAGGGTATATGATGAGGCGAAAAATTATCCGTTTTTAGGGGGTCATTTAAGCCCGAATCCGAATTTATTTGATCAAATATTGCCCTAAATCGTTCCTTTTGTGATTTTAGGTGTTTGGAGAGTGAATTCTGGAAAAGAAGCCATTTTGGACGTTTTTGGAGCATAAAAGTGAAGAAAACGGCTAAGTACCAAATTTCCATGCTGAAGATACAAGGTGACGGCGTCAAGAATACCATCTTGACGGCGTCAGACATGAAGAATTAAACACCGTAGGTGGTGACGGCGTCAGAAGGCTTCATGACGGCGTAAAAGTGGCAAGAATAAAATACCGTGGTCGGTGACGGCGTCACATAGGCCGTCATAAGTGGATCAAGGCCGTCCGAGGAAGTATATGGCGGCGAGGTGACGGCGTCACATGCAACTCTTGACGCCGTCAGCCTGTTTTTCCTATATATAGTTTTCTAGTTTTTTTCATTAAAAAAAGAGAGAAATTTTGGTGAAACCCTAAAGACGATTTTGATGCGTCTTTTACAGGTTTTTCAAGGGTTCCAAACCCTTGAGACCTTGCATTGTAATTGAGATAAGTGTACTTTCAATTCAATCAATATGTCTATGTGTTGGTTGTTTATATCTTGTTCTTGTCTCAATTCTACTATGCTAGGCTAGATCTCTTTTGTGTTTGCTTAGATCTAATGAAACCTTGATGTTGATTATGTGTTGATTACTTGTCTATTCTTGTTTTGGATGAATGATATTATATGTTAGGCTTAAGAAAACTGGCAGATCTCCTAATGGTAACATGCTTGAACGTCTTAAGAAACATGAACCGAGGCGTACTAGGTCTTTATTGGTTGTATTTAATGCATGAGCCACTGTTTACAATCCCTATAGTTGTGCTGGGTCATGGTGTAGGAGGAGATAAGAGCTCATAGAGTTGGGGAGTTATGTATGCCACCCCACGAATGGTATTAAGGAATACAATCCGTCATCCATACAAGTGTAACAAGTAATTAACATGTAAAAGATATCTAGGGAGTAATGAAGTCTAAGTAAACACAATTTCTCCAACCACTGCTCACAACCTTAGTATAATTTAGTTTATTTTCATTTTTATTATTTTATTTTGATTGCATCTTAGTTTTGGGTTAGTTGATTAGCAACTAATTCCGCCCCACTCCTTCAAAACCCGAGATTTTACTTGCTTTCATAAAAATATAAAAATACAAAAATAATCATCTTTCACCTCTAGAACTATTAATTAGGTTTTCTAATCCTAGCGACACTATTCCTAAGCTGAACGATCAATCCCCCGGTACTTGTCACTATACTATACTACAACGATCAGGTACACTGCCTGGTGGGGGTTGTAAGCTTCTCGAGATCCCTCGAGAGGTAAAGCAAGGTGCGATTCCCACGCATCAAGAACTAGTGAACAAGGACCATATATTAAGCAATATTATGACTAAGTAACCCTAAATAAGCATAAAAGCACAAAGATAAGCAGCAATAAGCAGAGCTACAATAAAAATGCCATAAATGAGAATTTGGCGTACAAATGGATCCATGCACAGAAGTAAGGTACCAAGGACTCTAATCACTATCCTAAGCTTCCCATGAAGCTATTAAACCCAAAGCAATCCAGAATACACCTTGTTCTTCTCTTCTTCTACCTTCTCTTGTTATTTTTTATTTTATTTTTATTTTATTATAGATTTTTGACTATTTTATGATACTCATATTCTGATTATAATAGAAGCTTATCAAGCTTCTAAAAACTTATTGTTTGAGCTTATGAGACTATGTAAACATTTGATAATCACTAATGAAGTTAAAACAGCAACCTTGGAATTCTTAAATGAGACTTCAAATTTAAAAATGAGGATTAAAATTAAAACAAAAATTTCATTGGTTAAAAACTGATTACAATACATAAACTAAACATAAAAACAACTAAATTAAAGTAATACATGCCTTTTGAGGCTTCTACCATCTACTACTGATGAGGCGAAAAATGAACCACTTTTAGGGGGTCATTTAAGCCCGGAATTGAATTTATTTGGTCAAATATTGCCCTAAATCGTTCCTTTTGTGATTTTAGGTACTTTGGGAGAGAAATCTGGAAAAGGAAGCAATTCGGACGTTTTTGGAGCATAAAAGTGAAGAAAACGCCGAAGTCTTAATTTTCCTTGCTGGGAACAGTAGGTGACGGCGTCAAGAGCAACATCCAGACGGCGTCAAGAGTAATTTGCATGACGGTCCAGTACAAACATGAAGGCGTCACAAGTAGAGCGTCAAGAGTAAAAGACGTGACGGCCTGGAAGACCATAACACATGACGGCGTCAGATGAAGATTAAGGCAGTCCGAGAAGTATTTTGGCGGCGAGATGACGGCGTCACCTATTTGGTCTTGATGCCGTCAGCCTCAATTTCCTATATATAGTTTTCTAATTTTCATTCATAAAAAAGAGAGAGAAGTTTGGAGAAACCCTAGGGCCGAACCTATTATGAATTTTACAGGTTTTTCAAGGGTTTTTAGCCCTTGAACCCTTTCATGTTTAATTGAGATAAGTGTTCTTCTAATTCAATCAATATGTCTATGTGTTGGTTGTCTATATCTTGTTCTTGTCTTAATTCCATCATGCTAGGCTAGATCTATCTTGTGTTTGCTTAGATCTAATGAAATGTAGATGTTTATTATGTGTTGATTACTTGTTTATGGTTGTATTGGATGAAAGATTTTGATGTTAGGCTTAAGAAAACTGGCAGATCTCCAAATGGTAACATGCTTGAATGTCTTCGGAAACATGAACTGACGTGCACTAGGTTTTATTGGTTGTATTTAATGCATGAGTAAATTCTAATGATCCCATGTTAGGAGCTTCTTAGCCGGCTCAACATAGGAGTGAAGTAGGCACTCATAGGATTGGGGAATTAAGTGCGCCACCGCATGAATGGTATTAAGGAATACAATCCGTCATCCACGCAACTATAACAAGTAATTAACGTATAAAAGATATGTAGGGAGTAGTGAAATCTAAGTAAACACAATTTCTCCACTTATTGCTCACAACCTTAGTTTAATTTAGTTTATTTTCATTTCTAGTATTTTATTTTGATTGCGTCTTTAGTATTGGGTTAGTTGACTAGCAACTAATTCCGCCCAAATTTTTCAAACCCGAGATTTTTACTTGCGTTCTAAAAAATATAAAAATATAAAAAATAATCATCCCTTATCTTTAGAACTAGTATTTAGGTTTTCTAATCCTAGCGACACTATTCCTAGCTGAACGATCAATCCCCCGGTACTTGTCACTATAGTATACTACAACGATCAGGTACACTGCTTGGTGGGGGTTGTAAGCTTCTCAAGATCCCTTGAGAGGTAAAGCCTGGTGCAAATCCCTACGCATCAAGTTTTTGGTGCCGTTGTCGGGTAATAGTTATTGTATAGGTTAGAATCTCTTTTTATTAGGTCTACTTGCTAGATTCCTTTCTAGAAAGATTTTATTTTTACTTTTAGGTTTTCTTTAGTCTATCTTATTTCTTTCTGTTTTTGTTCGTAACTCTTCACCACCCGACATCATGGACGATGGGAACATCTTTGAACCGGTCATCCCTCCACAACAAAACCCACCACTAGAACCTCTTAGGCCCCAAACCTTAGGAGAGTATTCCCGACCTAGCCACCAAGGCTATCGAAACACAATTGAGCTCACCGGAGCCAATGTGACCCCCTTGCGATCCGACACCATCCGGTTGGTGCAAAGCGGATGTGCATTCCATGGACTTCGTTCCGAAGATCCAAACCAACATCTTAAGGACTTCCTTAAAATTGTAGATTCCATAGACCTAGATGTTGAAACTAGAGAGACAACCATATTACGCCTATTCCAATTCTCTCTACGGGATCAAGCTAGTCAATGGCTTGAGCGTTTACCCGCGGGATCCACAACCACATGGGATGATCTCACCACTCATTTCCTTGCTCAATTTTTCCCACCGGGGAGAACTACTAAGCTTAGAAATGACATCTTGATGTTCCAACAACGTCAAAATGAATCTCTTTATGAAGCATGGACTCGTTTCAAGGACTTACTCCAAAAAGTCCCTCATCATGGCATAGATCTTTGGCTCCAAGTCCAAATCTTTTATGACCATATCGATCTCTCCACGAGGCGAGCCATTGACCAATCGGCCGGTGGTAAGCTACGTGATCTAAGTGCGGAACAATCATGGGAACTCATAGAAGATCTTGCTCTCTATGACAACAAAAGTTGGAATGATCCCCGTGATTTGAACAAAACGGTCAAGGCAATATCTTTGCCTTCGAACAACTCTAGCACTCCCGACCGTAGGATCATAGAACTTGAGGACCAAGTCAAGTTTCTCATGAAATCTTACGAAGCTCCTAAGCCTTCAAGCCAAGTGAACAAAATCACTTCTTCATGCGAATTATGTAGTGGTCCCCATGACACTCGTGATTGTGTAGAACTCCCCAGAACAGCTTTTACGGACTACGCATCCACGCGTACTGACGAAGCGGGAGATAAGTGGTACACTTTCAAGCCTGAGCCAAACCCTTACGGTGATTCATACAACCCCTCTTGGAAAAATCACCCAAACTTTAGGTGGAAACAAAATCAACCCAATTCTTCCAATCCGCCTAATCGTTACCAACCAAACGGTCCACCCCCCAACCGTACTTTCAACAATAATCCTTCTAACAACTATGGTAGTACCAACAATCTTGAAGGATTGATGTCTAAGTTCATGGCATCTCAAGAAGCTCGCATAGCTAGGTTTGAAACCGAATTCAACCAACAAGAAATGGAGATGACCAACAAGATAGATAACTTGTTGAAAGCCCTCAACAACCAAGCGTTAACTACACCTAGAAAAGACACTAGGGACACCAATAACGGAATCCAAATTAAGGACCCCTCATCATCTAAACATGTCCACTTTGTCAATGTTGTCACCATTAAGCCAATAGATAAGAAGATTGAAGAAAGTGACAAGGATGAAGTTGGAGTAGAAACCGAAACTAGGGATGAAAGTAGGGGAGTTGAGATTAATAAGGAAAAGGGGTTAGAAGCAGTAGAAACTATAGAAAAGTACTTTGATAAGATGCCCACCAAGGAAGAACGGGAATACCATAAGGATTTATTCGATAGTCCCAAGAGACCATATATCCTTGGCACACCCCTTATCACAATGGGAGACCCCTCTAACATTAACATACCATGCAACATAGGGCATATGCATATATGGAAAGCTTACATCGATCCTAAGTCTACTGTTAACATAATGACTAGGACCTATTACAACTGGGTGATGAAGAGACAACTTGATTTTAGGATGATGCCCAATACGAATCTGATAAGTAATTTTACAGGAAGAGTGAAGGGATTACATGTGATTATAGGCAATCTCACTTATGAGATCGATTTTATGATAGTAGAAGACACTCGTCCGGTGATAGATGCTTGCCTAAGCCAAATAATATTTGGAAAACCATTTGTTGAAGCCACTAGGATGAGTTATGATCCGACTCTAGGGATAGTTAGATTCAAAGTAGAGAATGATGAGGTTGCCTACCAAATGCCCTACAAGATTGAGCAATACCGCCTCCTCTCTAATCAAGAAAAGGAACACAAGCAAGCGGCTTATTGTAGGAATGATGAGGATAGACGTAGAGGAGTAGAGTATGTAAAGAATAGGATGCTTGGTTTCTACAAAGAATCCTTGCAACTAGGTCCGGAATACAAAACTGGTTTAGAAGACGACCTAGAGAGTGAAACCAATGATGAGATCATGTAGTAACCCATGACCTTGAGTCTAGCTACAAGACTCGTAAATAAAGAAAAGCGCTTCTTGGGAGGCAACCCATGCTTTGTGTGATTTTTATTTTATTTTGTTTGTTTGTTATTTGCTTCCGTATGCATGCTTTATTTTTATTGTTGGTAGATCATGTTTCTAAATTAAAAAGTGGAAATACTTTGCTTTGTTATTTTGGACTAGTCTTAACTCCACCTAAAGGTATTTTTGCAAAAGATAAGTGTAAGGGGAAACCCCAAATATGTTTTTAAGAAACAAACCGATCATGATTCTCTACAATATTAAGTGGACATGTATATTCGTATTTGTTAGAGTCAAATGCTTGTATTGAGTCATAATGAAGTTTTGCAGGATTTTCCAGGAAGTAGGACCAAGTTTTTCCAGAAATTTTCCGGAAACTTAACATAAGAATTTCTGCAGGTCACTTCTGACGGCGTCACGTGTAAAAATCTGGAAATTTTACCGGTTTTGTTTTTCTAACGGAGTCTTGGAGTTTTTGTAAATTTTTAAGTTTTATAATGTCCAGGAAATCTGCAAACTTCATTCCACAAGCATTATATCTTATTTTGTTTTCTAGGATTTAGTAACTTATATAGATTGCCGCCGATTTTATGTGAGGTTGCCTTGTTTGTTTTCTCAGGATTTACATGTTATGTATGACAAGAAGATGATTTTTATTCTGGAAGGGAAGCTTTGATTGTTCATTTTCTTGGAGGAAGATTTAACCTGGCCACCTTATTATCCATACCGAGCGAATCAGGGGAGTATTTGATTTCATTCTTTTTACTTTTTCATTTTTACATTCTTTACTTGAACATTGGGGGCAATGTTCATCCTAAGTGTAAGGGGAGGGTAAAAAGATGATACCTTACATGTACACTTTCGCTTGAGTTTGTTTTGTTTAATAGTAGATGTGTAATAAAACTTTGAGAAATACTTGTTAGTGCAATTTTAGCGCCAAATTTAAAATTTTTTACAACATTTAGGAGTGAAACTTTAGCCATAGCAAGCGTCTCATGGATAGGAGATTGTATGACTAGCACATAACCGTACTATTCAGAAAAATTTTCCACCCAAATATGTGAGGTTCGCCTTTAGATTTGATAGGAAAAGCATTTACTATTAGTGCTTATGAGTATACCGGTAGTATTTAGATTCTAGAACTTGCGTTAGAGATGCATCCCGAGACAGCTAGTGAGACTACATTCATGTAGTAGGATTTACTACATGATAAGAGGCATTAGGATCACCCTTATGTTAAACCCGTATCATAATTACTTGACCATTTAAGTCATATTACTTGGCTAGTTAAGTCAACTAATTTTTCCCACACCCTTAGCGTTGTACTCATTTTTAGTACACGAAACCCCTAATACACCCCTCTGAGCCTATCTTTTCGTTTCTAACTTTAAGCATTTTACTTTAAGGAAGAATTTGTTACACCCCACTTAAATGTACACCCAAATCGCCTTAGCCTTCCGTGTATGCGCTCATTTTTAGTGCATTATTGTTATTTGTTAAACCCTAAGTTAACTATCTAATTGATTACATGGTTGCTAAGTCGAGTCATATCCTTGTACATATTGTTTTGGGACGATTGGGACTCATGGGTAAAGTACTTATTTTATGGAGTAATGGGGAAGAACATCATTTATTACCCTCATATTATGTTAATCTTAAAAGTACTCCAAGTGTTTTGATTTTCTTAATTCGAGTCATTAGATTAGTTTATTGTAGAGTATGTAAAAATTAAAGTGCAAGGGGAACATTCATTCCCTATGATGTATTATTTTGGATGGTAGGGTAAGAGTGTATGCAAAAAAAAAAATAAATAAATAAATAAAAATAAAAATAAAAGAAAAAAGAAAAAAAAATCAAAAAATCAAGAAAAAGAAAAAAAAAATAGAAAAAGAAAAGAGAAAAGAACATACAGACTACCATCCCGTTTCATTCTATGTTTATTTTATGTTTTTGTTATTTTTCATTTATTAGCTTAAGTCGAGTCTTGTCTTGGCTTAGCAACGCCATATTGTACATGTAATTAACCAAGATTGTTAACTCGCCACCAGTAAAAACTTCCTTTATCCAACAAAACCGTGTATTTCATATCCTTACACCTAACGTTACAACCCTTTAAAAGACCTCTTTGATAGTTTATCCTAGGTGCTTACGCCATGTGGTGGAGGTTTGATCCTTTCCCAAGCCTATGGTAATCTATTTTGCTATGACAGGTAGTGAGAGATATCTTCCGTTTTCATATTGTAATTTATACTTTATTACACCCGAGAGATGTGAGAATCTAAACACTATTTGTGAGTTGCTAGTGTATGACCTCCGTGCTTGTCTTTGGTCTATAGTGGAACGATTATTTGTTGTAATTACTTTTATATTAGTGTTAAATGACCCCTAACTTGTATTTTGATTAGAATAAAAGCACATTTGCTTGAGGACAAGCAAATCTCAAGTGTAAGGGTATATGATGAGGCGAAAAATGAACCACTTTTATGGGGTCATTTAAGGCCGGAATTGAATTTATTTGATCAAATATTGCCCTAAATCGTTCCTTTTGTGATTTTAGGTACTTTGGGAGAGAAATCTGGAAAAGGAAGCAATTCGGACGTTTTTGGAGCATTAAAGTGAAGAAAACGCCAAAGTCTTAATTTTCCTTGCTGGGAACAGTAAGTGACGGCGTCAAGAGCAACATCCTGACGGCTTCAAGAGTAATTTGCATGACGATCCAGTACAAACATGAAGGCGTCACAAGTAGAGCGTCAAGAGTAAAAGACGTGACGGCCTGGAAGACCATAACACATGATGGCGTCAGATGAAGATTAAGATAGTCCGAGAAGTATTTTGGCGGCGAGAGGACGGCGTCACCTATTTGGTCTTGACGCCGTCAGCCTCAATTTCCTATATATAGTTTTCTAATTTTCATTCATAAAAAAGAGATAGAAATTTGGAGAAACCCTAGGGCCGAACCTATTACGAATTTTACAGGTTTTTCAAGGGTTTTCAGCCCTTGAACCCTTTCATGTGTAATTGAGATAAGTGATCCTCTAATTCAATCAATATGTCTATGTGTTGGTTGTCTATATCTTGTTCTTGTCTTAATTCCATCATGCTAGGCTAGATCTATCTTGTGTTTGCTTAGATCTAATGAAACCTAGATGTTAATTATGTGTTGATTACTTGTTTATGGTTGTATTGGATGAATGATTTCGATGTTAGGCTTAAGAAAACTGGCAGATCTCCAAATGGTAACATGCTTGAACGTCTTAGGAAACATGAACTGACGTGCACTAGGTTTTATTGGTTGTATTTAATGCATGAGTAAATTCTAATGATCCCATGTTAGGAGCTTCTTAGCCGGCTCAACATAGGAGTGAAGTAGGCACTCATAGGATTGGGGAATTAAGTGCGCCACCCCATGAATGGTATTAAGGAATACAATCCGTCATCCACGCAACTATAACAAGTAATTAACGTATAAAAGATATCTAGGGAGTAGTGAAATCTAAGTAAACACAATTTCTCCACTTATTGCTCACAACCTTAGTTTAATTTAGTTTATTTTCATTTGTAGTATTTTATTTAGATTGCATCTTTAGTATTGGGTTAGTTGACTAGCAACTAATTCCGCCCAAATCCTTCAAACCCGAGATTTTTATTTGCTTTCTAAAATATATTAAAATACAAAAAATAATCATGAGAACTAGTATTTAGGTTTTCTAATCCTAGCAACATTATTCCTAGCTGAACGATCAATCCCCCGGTACTTGTCACTATACTATACTACAACGATCAGGTACACTGCCTGGTGGAGGTTGTAAGCTTCTCAAGATCCCTTGAGAGGTAAAGCCTGGTGCAAATCCCCACGCATCAACTACTTATACTACTATCCTAAAATAATCCACACACTCTCCCACATGGATTCCTGTTGTAATTTGAGAGTCCCAATGGCTCTTTTGTTAACTCAAGACCATATCCCCATCGTCCAATTGAGATATCACCAATCCTAGCCATTGATTGCCAATTTGGCACCAAAAACAAAACGGGGCAATATTAGTGGTGCTGGTAGAGCATTAAAAGGAGAGAGGGGGGTTGGTTTGGTTGGTGAATGAGTATTTATTGCGGGTGGTTTAGTTGGTGAAAAGGTGGAAGGGGGGAGATAGAGTAGTAGAAAAATGGGGGAAAAGGTTGGGGGTGATGGTGTTGACCGGTTTGACCCTGTGGTTTGACTATTTGACCTGGGGGGGTTTATTATTTTGCGGTTGGGCCTAGGTAGTAGGCTTGGGTGTCTTTGGTTTAGATTTGGATTGGTTTTGGGTATAATAAATAAGGGTCCGGTTTGGTTATTTGTATCACAAGGACCACTTTTGTAATTTGACCAAACTTTGAGGGCTGAAGTTGCACATTCCACAAAAGTTATCCAAAGGACCAAACATTCCAAGTACCATCACTCCAAGAACCAATTTTGCATTTTTCCATTTTTCAAAATTCCCAGGGACCTTTTCTGCTAAACTTTTAATTTGAGGGACCAAACATGTCAACTTTTGAAACTTAAGACCCAAGTATCATATTTTGTGATTTTTAACTTTCAAAAGACTTGGGTTGACTTTTCTTTCAAAATAAATGCATAGGGACTATTTTTGACAAGTTTTGAAACTTGGGGGACTGAAACTGCCAATTTTGCAAACTTTGATCATTTTTCATTTGTTTTTGCTCATTTTGCATTTAAAACATATAAAACACAATCCCTGGGATATTTTCAGTATTTTGATGACTTTTTGATTGTTTTTGTATGTTTTGCAATTCATATTTGATCAAAAATGATGAGTGTTTGAGTACTAATCGGTTTGTTTATTTCCTTTTATTTGTTTCCGTATGCATATTTCATTCGTATTGTTTATAGTTCATGTATCAAATATAAATTGTGAAAATGTTTTATTTTGTTTTTAACCTCGTCATAATTACATATAAAGGTATTTTGCAAAATATAAGTGTTAGGGAAATCCAAATTTGTTTAAAGAACGAATTGAACATGAACGATAAAAATAAGATATAAGCATGCATACTAATAATTGTTTGAGTCACAATGAATGTTTTTGCAATATTCCAGGAATTAAAACATAGGTTTTTCTAGAAATTTTCTGGAAACAAAATATAAAGAATTCTGTCAGATCAATTCTGACGGTGTCAGGGGTTGCAACCTGACGGCGTCAGATGTTATTTTTTGAAAAATTTTCCAGGTTTTATTTTTCTGCTGGAATTGTAAAGTTTCGTAAAATCTATAATTTATAAACTCCAGGAATTTGAAAATATTCATTCCACAAGCATTATATCTTTACTTGCTTTCTAGTATTTACTATTATATAGATTTTACCGCAGATTTTAAGTGAGGTTTCGTGTTGCTTTTCTTAGTTATTTAACAGGTTATATTAGACAAAAAGATGATTATATTTCAGGAGTGAAGCTTTGTGTGCTCATTTTCTTGGAGAAGGATTTAACCTTGTTACCACATCATTCACGCCGAGCTAATGAGGGGAGTATTTGTTTCATTCATTTTTATTTATCTTTACTTTATTACTATTTAAGAACATTGGGGACAATGTTTAACTTTAGCGTGGGGGGGGGGGTAAATTAGGATACCTTAGAAACTACAATTGTGTCACAACTCGTAATTTCAGATCCCTTGTTCAGATGTCGAAATTTAATTTTTCATCTCGAAAGTTACTATTCATCATTTACTATTCACCGATCACTATTCATCATTTTTGGAGTAAGTTTGAGATTTCGAGAAGTGTTCAGAAAATTTACTATTCACATGACACTATTCATTTCCGAAGAGAAAACACTATTCATGTGCATCACTCATTTCATCGTAAATTTAGTTTACGGATATTTACATTCGCGAAACCAGTCAGGTTAAGCTGCGAATTCATACATCATCAGTAGGGACACTTCATATGGACTAGAAATGGCTTGCATATCATCATTATGACATTTGCATACTATTCCACTCGTAGGATATTCAAATTAATATTTTTGGTAAATTTGACTTTTTACGTATGTTTATTTTTAATAAACGTTAACACATAATCAATAATGTGTCTAACACGTCCGACACTCCCGACTATGATCCCTATATATTTTTATATTCATTTTAATAGTATATAAATTATATTATTAATTTACCCGGTATTTTGGAAATTTATTTATTTCGCATCGTAAGTTTACTATAATTACGACGGTTTTCGTAGAAATTAAACAATAATTATCCAAACACTCAATATTTATACCCAACATATTTTTAAAATTTTTATGACTTTATTATGTCCCGGTTAACTCCGTTAAAATTTATTTCTAGTTAACTCGGTACCCGGTATCCCCTAAAACTATTAATATACACTTAATATTACAAAAAGTCTTACAAAGTCTTACACCAATCTTACCCCCCCATCCTTGCCGCCCCACCCCCATCCCAATCACTTACAAACCTTGAAAATCTTTACTTGCTCTCATTAATAGGGCACCTTTTTGTCTACTACAATATATATAATATATACATAAGATATTTTCTCATTTTTTCAAGTTACAAAAGAAAGTTTCATCTCTTTGTTTCTCTCCTCTCTTGAACCGGCCAAACCACAAGACCAAGAGGAAACCATAAAGTTTTCAAGATCAAGTGTTTTTGAAGTTCTATTAGTAACCTATTTTAAGGTTTTGAAATAAAAACCTTTAGGTTAATTAGGTTTTCATCTCCAAAACTCTCTAATCTTACAAGTAAGTAAACAAAACCCATTTTTATAATTTTACCAAGTTTTTATAATGTTCATATGATTTATATACAAGATCTACATGCATATGTTAGTTATACCACCCCATTTTATACATATATAACTTTTGAGCCCTAGAAATAGATTATAGGTAGATCCTTGTTAGATCCACCTGATTTATGATGTTTAGGAACCCATGACACCCTAAGAAGGTGTATGGTAATATTAGACTAGATTTGTGGTGATTGAAAGTGATTTGGTTGAAGTTGAAACTAGTTGGAAACCCTATAATTGATTTTTGAAACTATATATATACCTACTGTCCTCATTTTAAAAACGTGGGAAAATCAGTAGATGGTGGGTAATTTTTTACCAAAGATTTAGAAAATACTTTCAAAAACGAAACTTTTGGCGAAAGAACGGATTAAAACGAGTTTATAACGAAGGAGACATGATTTTTGCAACTTTAGTGACGAAAACTATTTTCTGAAAATTTAACGTGCTGTTGGACGATTTTCGACGGACAAATAGAGGCGTTAGGCGTAACCTAGAGGAGCCGAGCTATCAAAAACATATTAATACATGTTAAGACGAATCCGTGGATATAAAGAACGAGGAAAATGAACTTAAAACGACAAAGATATACACGTTTCAAAATCGACGAAACTATATTATTTTGGCAGCTACAATTGGAAATAATAAACTACGTACTAAATACTATATTTCCTAGAAATATTATTAAAGAACTACATTCTCAACAAATGCAGTATGTATGACCCAAAGCTTATTTATACGACTAATTGACGTTATTTTAAGGTTTTCAAAACGAGGAACGTAACACTAACATTTTATATACGATATATTACGACAAGATTTTATTAGTCTAGTTGGACTTATTTTTCCTAAGTATGGAAAATACCTTACTTTGACAATAACTAGTATTTTCAAGTTACGAGTGATATAGGTATCATGTGCATGTGCACTCATTACATCACGGCATGATCTAGAGTAGATCGTTATTATTCATATTAGGTTGCGGCTAATATTCGCGCTTTGTTGTCCCTATCAATTCACGTCATAGTATCATCGCTTCAGGTGAGTTTTCATAGCCCCATTTTTAATTCAATATTTGATTTCAAATCCCACGGGGGAGAATACACTGCATCAATTATTTTTTTTGTATATGCCAAAGTAATAAATTTCTTACATTGCTTAAGTTGCCTTATTACCACGTCATGACAAGTCCCCTTTATTATCATGGACCGTTAATTAATCTACAAGCGAGAGTGAGTGAATAGATCTATTGAGGGTGACTCCTCCATCCGTGTTCGGGTTGCTCCAACGTGAAAACGGATGCATTTCATGTCTAATATATTTAGAGTGTCTGGTAAACACTCATTTGGGGCCAAGTAACGTCTAGCTTCGCGGTCATGAGCTTAAGAGCCAATGTAGCACTTTTGACATTTTGTCAGTTTACTTTATACTTGTGGCAAATGTACATACGATTTAACTTACAAACCTATGATTATTCACCAACATTATTGTTGACCGTTTTCGCAATGTATTTTCAGGTAATTAAGACATATTCTACATGGCATGCATGGAGTCATATCATTGAGTAACAAGGATGACGCGTCTCATTTTGGATTTTCATGCACTTATGAACTATCGTTTGATTGTACTAAACTTATTTCCTTAAACTTTTCAAGACTTTTGGGACCTATGTTGTATAACTCTAAATATTTTAAATGAATCAAACGATGTATTTTCAAAACGACACTTTAGATCGTTCAATATATTTGTAACTGTTGTGCTATGACAGTCACCCCCAGGCATTCCATTCCGCTGCCATTCAGGTATTTTGGGGGTATGACAGATTGCACTTGATTTTTGTTTTGTTTAAAAGTAAATGTGTAATAAAACTAAGAGGAATACTTTTAAGGACAATTTTAGCACCAAATTTAAATTTTTTTGCAACATTTAGGAGTGAAACACTAGTAATAATAAGCGTCTCATGGATAGGAGTAATATGACTAGCACAAAAAAAAACTGTACCACTCAGTAATTTCCACCCCAAAATGTGAGGTTCACCCCTAGATTTGTTAGGAAAGCATTCATTCGTGCTTGTGAGTGTACCGGTAGTATTTAGATTCTAGAACTTGCTTTAGCGATGCATCCTGAGACCGCTAGTGAGACTACGTTCGTGTAGTTAGGATTTACTACATGATAATAGGCATTAGGATAACCCTTGTTTTAAGCATGTTATATAATTACATTGACTTCATTGGTCAAGTAATTCTTCAACACCTTTGTGATGTACTCATTTTTAGTACACGATACCCCTAGTACAGCCCTCAGAGCCTATCCTTTTTCATTTCTAACTTTAGGCATTTTACTTAAAGGAAGAATTTGTTTGCAATCCACCCCCAAATGTACACCCAAATCGCTTTAGCCTACTGATACGTGGGAATTGCACCAGGCTTTACCTCTCGAGGGATCTCGAGAAGCTTACAACCCCCACCAGGCAGTGTACCTGATCGTTGTAGTATAGTATAGTGACAAGTACCGGGGGAGTGATCGTTCAACTTAGGAATAGTGTCGCTAGGATTAGAAAGCCTAAGAACTAGGTCTACAGATGAGGGATGATTCTTTTTGTATTTTTATGTTTTTTAGAAAAGCAAATAAAAATCTCGATTTTTGAAGGAGTAGGCGGAATTAGTTGCTAGTCAACTAACCCAATAACTAAAGATGCAATAAAAATAAAATAACAAAAATGAAAATAAAGTAATTTGCTAGTCAACTACTCCCTAGATATCTTTTACAGGTTAATTACTTGTTACAGTTGTGTGGATGACGGATTGTATTCCTTAATACCGTTCATGGGGTGGCATACTTACTTCCCCAATCTTATAAGCTCCTACTTCATACCTATGTCGAGCTGGCTAAGAAGCTCCTAACATGGGATCACTAGAATTCGCTCATGCATTAAATACAATCATAAAAACCTAGTACACATTAGTTCATGTTTCTTAAGACGTTCAAGCAAGTTACACAATGGAGATCTGCCAGTTTTCATAAGCCTAACATTGAAATCATTCATCCATTACAACTATAAACAAGCAATCAACCTATAATTAACATCTAGGTTTCATTACCTCTAAGCAAACACATGATAGATTTAGCCTAGCATGTTATAATCAAGACAAGCATAAGATATATTCAAACAATACATAGACATATTGAATGAATTGAAAGAGGACTTATCTTAATTGAACATGAAAGGTTTCAAGGGGTGAAAACCCTTGAAAATACAGTTACAAACGACCTAGGGTTTATTAGGTTCGACCCTAGTATTCTCCACACAAGTTCCTCCTCTAATGAATGAAAAATAGAAAAGTATATATAGATTTTGCGAGGTGACGGCATCAAGAGTAAATGTCTGACGCAGTCATCTCGCCGCCAATAAAGTTCTCGGACTGCCTAGATCTGGGTTTGACGCCGTCATGTGCAATCTATCTTCAGGCCGTCACCAAAATAACTCTTGACGCCCTTCTCTTGACGCCTTCAGGTTTTCTCTGGGTCGTCATGGATTTTGCCCCTGACGCCGTCACATTTCCTTTCTTGACGCCGTCAGGTACTGTTCTTAGCATGGAAAATTAAGTCTTTGCAGTTTTCTTCACTTTTATGCTCCAAAAACGTCGAAAATGCTTCATTTTCCAGAATTCACTCCCAAAGTACCTAAAATCACAAAAGGAACGATTTAGGGCAATATTTGATCAAATAAATTCAATTCCGGGCTTAAATGACCCCTTAAAAACGGTTCATTTTTCGCCTCATCATATACCCTTACACTTGAGATTTGCTTGTCCTCAAGCAAATGTGTTTTTATTCTAGTCAAAATACAAGTTAGGGGTCATTTAACACTAATATAAAAGTAATTACAACAAATGATCGTTCCACTAAAGACCAAAGATAAGCACGGAGGTCATACACTAGCACCTCACAAATAGTGTTTATATACTCACATCTCTCAGGTGTAATAAAGCAATATCACAATATGGAAATGGAAAACATCTCTCACTACCTGTAATAGCAAAATAGATTACCATAGGCTTGGGAAAGGATCAAACCTCCACCACATGGCGTAAGCACCTAGGATAAACTATCAAAGAGGTCTTTTAAAGGGTTGTAACGTTAGGTGTAGGGATACGGAATACACGGTTTTGTTGGATATAGGCAGTCTTTACTGGTGGGGAGTTAATAATCTTGGTTAATTACATGTACAATATGGCGTTGCTAAGCCAAGACTAGACTAAACTTAAGCTAATAAATCAAAAATAACAAAAACATAAAATAAAAATAGAATGAAACGGGATGGTAGTCCGTATGTTTTTCTCTATTCTTTTTCTTTTTTTTTTTCTTTTCTTTCTTTTTTTTTAATTAATTAATTAATTAATTTTTTTTTTGTGTGCATACACTCTTACCCTATCATCCAAAATAATACATCATAGGGAATGAACATTCCCTTTACACTTGAATTTTTACATACTTTACAATAAACTAATCTAATGACTCGAATTAAGATAATCAAAACACTCAGAGTACTTTTAAGATTAACGTACATATAGGGGTAATAAAATGATGTTCTTCCCCATTACTCAATAACATAAGTACTTTACCCATTCGTCCCAAAAACAATATGTACAAGGATATGACTCGACTTAGCAACCATGTAATAATTAGATAACTAACTAAGGGTTTAAACAAATAACAATAATGCACTAAAGATGAGTGCATACACGGAAGGCTAAGGCGATTTGGGTGTACATTTAAGTGGGGTATAACAAATTCTTCCTTTAATAAGATGTTTAAAGTTAGAAACGAAAAGATAGGCTCGGAGGGGTGTACTAGGGGTTTCGTGTACTAAAAATGAGTACAACGCTAAGGTGTGGGAAAAATTAATTGACTTTACTAGCCAAGTAATATGACTTAAATGGTCAAGTAATTATGATACGGGTTTAATACAAGGGTGATCCTAATGCCTCTTATCATGTAGTAAATCCTACTACACGAATGTAGTCTCACTAGCGGTCTCGGGATGCATCACTAATGCAAGTTCAAGAATCTAAATGCTATCGATACACTCATAAGCACTAATAGTAAATGCTTTCCCTATCAAATCTAAAGGCGAACCTCACATATTTGGGTGGAAAATTTTTCTGAATGGTACGGTTTTGTGCTAGTCATACAATCTCCTATCCATGAGACGCTTGCTATGGCTGAAGTTTCACTCCTAAATGTTGTAAAAAAATTTAAATTTGGTGCTAAAATTGCACTAACAAGTATTTCTCATAGTTTTATTACACATCTACCATCAAACAAACAAACTCAAGCGAAAGTGTATCTGTAAGGTATCATCATTTTCCACTCCCCCTACACTTAGGATGAACATTGTCCCCAATGTTCAAGTAAAGAATGTAAAAGTAAAACAAGTAAAAGAATGAAATCAAATACTCCCCTGATTCGCTCGGTATGGATAATAGGATGGCCAGGTTAAATCTTCCTCCAAGAAAATGAACAATCAAATCTTCCCTTCCAGAATATAAATCATCTTCTTGTCATATATAACCTGTTAAACCTGAGAAAATAGACAAGGCAACCTCGCGTAAAATCGGCGGCAATCTATATATGCTAACAAATCCTAGAAAACAAAATAAGATATAATGCTTGTGGAATGATGTTTGCAGATCTCCTGGAGATTATAAAACTAAAGATTAAACAAAAACCTTAAGACTCCGTTAGAAAAACAAAACTGGTAAAATTTCCAGAATTTTACACGTGACGCCGTCAGGAATTTCTTCCTGACGCCGTCAGAAGTGACTTGCAGAAATTCTTATGTTAAGTTTCCGGAAAATTTTTGAAAAACTTTGTCCTACTTCCTGCATAACATCATTATGACTCGATACAAGCATTTGACTCTAACAAATACGAATATACATGTTCATTTAATATTGTGGAGAATCATGATCGAGTTTGTTTCTTAATAAACATATCTGGGGTTTCCCCTTACAATTATCTTTTGCGAAATAGCTTTGATGAAGTTAAAACAAAGCCAAACGACAAAATAAAGTATTTTCACCATTTTAGTTTTGAAACATGATCTACCAACAATAAAAATAAAGCATGCATAGGGAAACAAATAACAATCAAAAAAATAAAAATCACACAAAACATGGGTTGCCTCCCAAGAAGCGCTTTTCTTTATTTACGAGTCTTGTAGCTAGACTAAAGGTCATGGGTTACTACGTGATATGGGTGAGTTCCTCATTGAGGACATCTTTGGGATCAAACTTAGGTTTCAACTTCCTATCGGTTTTCTTAGTACGGTATGATCTTTCAAACTTTTCTCCATCCAGATCATACAAAATCATCTTCATATGCCATGATCCATCACCTTCCTTAGGTGGCTTGTCCCACCTCCATTTACACTTATCCACCTCTCTTTTTCACTTGTTCATCTCTATGTTAATAGGCATTACGCTTAAGAACTCAATCATTTTCCTAAAGACTAGGGGGTCCTCAAAAGGGTCTAGCTCTTCATCTCTAGCTTTGAGTTGTTCCACCGAATGTGTTTTATCGATGAAATCTTTTTCTAGATAGAATGGGCGTTGAGGTCCTATGAAGTTTCTTTCTATCCAAGGTCCATATTTAGATGGTCTCCGATTCATCTCTACCCAATGTGATGTCGGTTCATCCTCACAATCATAGCTATGTTTCTTGACATCATATACCCACCAATTATCTCCCTCACCTACCGCTATTTTAGACTCCTTACAATCTATCATGGCGCTAGCGGTTGCTAAAAATCCTCTTCCTACTAACAATGGGCATGTAGTGTCACTAACCACGTCTAGGACGTGAAAATCTGCTAAGATAGTTAACTTCCCTACGTGAACAACTACATCCTTAATCATCCCAACCGGGTGGGCAATACTTCCATCCGCTAGACCAATTAACACCTCTGTCTCCTCTAACTTTCCTAGCTTGAGAGTGGTGAAAAGGGATAAGGTAATCAAGTTGAGGCTTGACCCTAAATCGGCTAATGTGTCGAAAGCTTCGGACCTTCCTATCTTATAAGGCAAAACAAATATACCCGGATCATCAAGCTTTTTAGGCAACTTGTTTTGAACGAAGGCGGTCCCATTTTTACCTAGTTTAAACTTCTCATATTTTTCTAGGAGGGCACTATAGTAGGGAGCACGGGCTAAGACATCAATGACGGGACGTTCAAGGTGAAGCTCCTTGAATTCATCGTCAAGGTCTTGCGTAGGAGGTGTTTAAACTATGCTTTTGACCGGATTTATATCGGGTGTTTTATTTGATTGGTCCTTTTGAAGAATTTGGTTTTGTTTGAAACACGTGCTCGTTGATTTAACCGAGTAGTATTGCGGACAAGAAGTGGGTGACGAAACTGATGATATGGAATTAACGTTTAGTTTCGGGTTCTTGACCGTGTCGTTTGGGAGTGCTCCCATTTCTCGGTCATTGAGGACTTTCAACAATGTGTCAATTTTGGTGGTCAACTCGCTTTGCTTTTGTTTGAAATCGGCTTCAAACTTAGATATGCGAGCTTTTTGAGATGCCATTAACTTGGACATCAATCCTTCAAGATTTTTGGTACTACCATAATTGTTAGAAGGATTGTTGTTGAAAGTACGGTTGGAGGGTGGACCATTTCGTTGGTAACGATTAGGCGGATTGGAAGAATTGGTTTGGTTTTGTTTCCACCTAGGGTTTGGGTGATTTTTCCAAGAAGGGTTGTAGGAATCATCATACGGGTTTGGCTCTGGTTTGAAAGTGTACCACTTATCTCCCGCTTCATCGGTACGTGAGGATGCGTAGTCCGCAAAAGCTGTTCCGGGGAGTTCCACACAATCACGAGTGTCATGGGGACCACTACATAATTCGCATGAAGAAGTGATTTTGTTCACTTGGCTTGAAGGCTTGGGAGCTTTGTAAGATTTCATGAGAAACTTGACTTGGTCCTCAAGTTCTATGATCCTACGGTCGGAAGTGCTAGAATTATTCGAAGGCAAAGATATTGCCTTGACCGTTTTGTTCAAATCACGGGGATCTTTCCAACTTTCATTGTCATAGAGAGCAAGATCTTCTATGAGTTCCCATGATTCTTCCGCACTTAGATCACGTAGCTTACCACCGGCCGATTGGTCAATGGTTCGCCTTATGGAAAGATCAATATGGTCATAGAAGATTTGGACTTGGAGCCAAAGATCTATGCCATGATGAGGGACTTTTGGAGTAAGTCCTTGAAACGAGTCCATGCTACATATAGAGTTTCACCTTGACGTTGTTGGAACATGAAGATATCATTTCTAAGCTTGGTAGTTCTCCCCGGTGGGAAAAATTGAGCAAGGAAACGAATGGAGAGATCATCCCATGAGGTGATGGATCCCGCGGGTAAACGCACAAGCCATTGACTAGCTTGATCACGTAGAGAGAATTGGAATAGGCGTAATCGAGTCGTCTCTCTAGTTGCAACATCTAGGTCTATGGAATCTACGATTTTAAGGAAGTCCTTGAGATGTTGATTTGGATCTTCGGAACGAAGTCCATGGAATGCACATCCGCTTTGCACCAACCGGATGGTGTCGGATCGCAAGGGAGACACATTGGCTCCTTGGGTGAGCTCAATGGTGTTTCGATAGCCTTGGTGGCTAGGTCGGAAATACTCTCCTAGGGTTCGGGGCCTAAGAGGTTGGTTAGCTAGTGGTTGGTTTTGTGGGTGGTCTTGTTGTGGTGGGTTGATGGGTTCAAAGATGTTACCACCTTCCATGATGTTAGATGGTAAAGATTACGAACAAAAACACGAAGAAATGAGATAGACTAAAGAAAACCTAAAAATAAAAATAAAATCTTACTAGAAAGGAATCTAGCAAGTAGACCTAGACAATAACTATTCCCCGGCAGCGGCACCAAAAACTTGATGCGTGGGAATTGCACCAGGCTTTACCTCTCGAGGGATCTCGAGAAGCTTACAACCCCCACCAGGCAGTGTACCTGATCGTTGTAGTATAGTATCGTGACAAGTACCGGGGGATTGATCGTTCAACTTGGGAATAGTGTCGCTAGGATTAGAAAGCCTAAGAACTAGGTCTAGAGATGAGGGATGATTCTTTTTGTATTTTTATGTTTTTTAGAAAAGCAAATAAAAATCTCGGTTTTTGAAGGAGTGGGCGGAATTAGTTGCTAGTCAACTAACCCAATAACTAAAGATGCAATAAAAATAAAATAACAAAAATGAAAATAAACTAATTTAACTAGAGGTGTGAGCAATATATGTGAGAATTGTGATTACTTAGATTTAACTACTCCCTAGATATCTTTTACAGGTTAATTACTTGTCACAGTTGCATGGATGACGGATTGTATTCCTTAATACCATTCATGGGGTGGCGTACTTACTTCCCCAATCCTATAAGCTCCTACTTCACTCATATGTCGAGCCGACTAAGAAGCTCCTAATATGAGATCACTAGAATTCGCTCATGCATTAAATACAATCATAAAAACCTAGTACACATCGGTTCATGTTTCTTAAGATGTTCAAGCAAGTTACACAATGGAGATCTGCCAGTTTTCTTAAGCCTAAGATTGAAATCATTCATCCATTACAACTATAAACAAGCAATCAACCTATAATTAACATCTAGGTTTCATTACATCTAAGCAAACACATGATAGATCTAGCCTAGCATGTTATAATCAAGACAAGCATAAGATATATTCGAACAACACATAGACATACTGAATGAATTGAAAGAGGACTTATCTTAATTGAACATGAAAGGTTTCAAGGGGTGAAAACCCTTGAAAATACATTTACAAACGACCTAGGGTTTATTAGGTTCGACCCTAGTATTCTCTACACAAGTTCCTCCTCTAATGAATGAAAAATAAAAAAGTATATATAGATTTTGTGAGGTGACGGCGTCAAGAGTAAATGTCTGACGTCGTCATCTCGCCGCCAATAAAGTTCTCTGACTGCCTAGATCTGGGTTTGACGCCGTCATGTGTAATCCATCTTCAGGCCGTCACCAAAATAACTCTTGACACCCTTCTCTTGACGCCTTCAAGTTTTCTCTGGGTCGTCATGGATTTTGCCCCTGACGCCATCACATTTCCCTTCTTGACGCCGTCAGGTACTGTTCTCAGCATGGAAAATTAAGTCTTTGCCATTTTCTTCACTTTTATGCTCCAAAAACGTCCAAAATGCTTCCTTTTCTAGAATTCACTCCCAAAGTACCTAAAATCACAAAAGGAACGATTTAGGGCAATATTTGATTAAATAAATTCAATTCCGGGCTTAAATGACCCCCTAAAAATGATTCATTTTTCGCCTCATCACCTACCTTGTATGCACTCATCTTTAGTGAATTATTGTTATTTGTTTAAACCCTTTGTTAATTGTCAAATTGGTTACATGGTTGCTAAGTCTAGTCATATCTTGAACATATTGTTTTGGGACGATTGGGACTTCTGGGTAAACTACTAGTCTTATGGAGTAATGGGGAAGAACATCATCTATTACCCCCCATATGTACGTTAATGTTTTAAAGTACTCCAAATGTTTCGATTATCTTGATTCGAGTATTTATTTTTATTTATGTAAAAGTTCAAGTGTAAGGGGAGAACGAGCCCCCTTGATGTATTATTTTTGGATGGTAGGGCAAGAATGTATCAAAAAAATATCAAAAAGGAAGAAAAACGAAAAAAAAATTAGAAAAAAATAAGTGAGAAAAAAACATACGAACAACCATCTCGTTCCTTTTATTTTATTTATATTTATGTTATTTCGTAATTAGCTCAAGTCGAGTCGAGTCTTGGCTTTGCAACTGATGAGACGAAAAGTGTTACGCTTTTAATGGGTCATTTAAGCCTTAAATCGTGATTATGTGATCAAATATTGCCTTAAATCGTTTCTTCTGTCATTTTAGGTACTTTTGAGAGGAATTATGGAAAAGGAAGCATTTTAAGCGTTTTTGGAGCATAAAAGGTGACGTCGTCACTTATTGATAAAGAGGTGGATAGTTACTGTGACATTTTAAAAATTTTATGTCACTAATTTTAATATTCTTATTATTTAACAATTTTTTTTATAATTAATTTCGTCGGAAGTTATCCGTGTACGTAAAAACACATTCAATTAATTTAACTGCGACTAGATTATGTCTACCTGATGAGTGCTCAAAGACTCATCATTTTTGGTCTAATCTGAACTGCAAAACATACAAAAACACTCAGAAATGCATCAAAATACTGAAAATATTTCAAAATTGTGTTTTATATGTTTTAGATGCAAAATGAGCAAAAACAGATGAAAAACGTACAAAGTTTGCAAAATTGGCAGTTTCAGTCCCCCAACTTTCATAAAATTACAAAATTGGTCCCTGGATATTCAAAATATAGAAAATTATCACCAAAGGTCCTTTTGAAATCATAAGTTGTCATATTTAGTCCTTTAGTGAAAAATTAGAAAATTTTGGAAATTTACAGTTTGATCCCTAGAGTTTCAGTAATTGGCAGATTTGGTCCCTGGTGGGATATTTTTGAAAGGAAAATCATTTTTTGCCCTTGGAAAATCAAAATGTATCACAAATAGTCCTTGGGTGAAATTTTCAGAAAATTGCAAGTTTAGTCCCCGAGGTTTGGAAATTTACAAATTTGGTCCCCGGGAAATTTTGAAAAATGAAAACGAAAAAAAAATGGTTTTTTGAAATATTGGTGTTTGGCATTTTGGTCCTTGGTGTTACTTTTGGGGGATTTCATTTTGAGTCCCTTAGTTTTGCAAAATTACAACTTAGGTCCTTGTGGTGTTTTGCAAAGTTAATCAAACGGATCCTTATTGTTATTTAATCCACAATCCAAACCCAAAAAAAAAAAAAAAAAAAAAAAAAAAAAAAACCCATAGCCTGATCCAATTACCCCCACAGCCCACCAAGCCCACTCCCTAATAAAATTAGCCCCCGTTTTTATTTTAAACCCGGTCAAACCAAATTTGACCATCCCTAACCTCCCACAAATACCACCACCACTTGCACCTGCTACCCCTGCCATGCCCTCTCCTCCACATCACCACTCCCATACCATGTCTCCCCAGCTCACCAATAACTCCAAGATACATTTAATGCTCCTTATAATCCTCACAAGCAACCCAACTGCCAAAGTCCCAATTGGCGCCAAAAAATGGATTCAAATGTCATGATGAATTCTAGCCATCCAATGGCTGGAAACTGGTGGGAAAGTCCAAAGAAGCTCCAAGGACTCATATAAATGAAGAAAAAAAAGAGAAGAAGAGGGAGTAGTTAATAAATTAGTTAATTATTATAGGTATAATGTCGTTTTTAGTGTAATACCATTTCCAGTTGTAAACTTAGTCTAAAAGGTTTGTAATCAATCTTTTTCAGTGTTATATCAACTTAATCTAAGCTTAATTTCAAAGTTCCATTAGTTAAATTCAGATTTTGAAGTTTCATATGAAATCATCATTTTACTCTAATCTTGTTAAAAGTTGTTGTTTTCTGTTCCTTTAAGCTCATGAGAGCTCACTTATAAGCCTTGATAAACTTTTAAAGCTCAGAAAACAATTTAGGTTGGGATACTCATAAATACTAAAAATGCCAAATAAATAATTAAAAAATCAAAAATATGTGGAACAGAAGAAAGAAGCAGAAGCATGGCAAGCAGTAATTTGGTAATGGTTTAGTGCTCAGGGGAGCTTTAGGGTAGATTTGGATCATTGTGGTTTGTTGATTGTAAGCTAAGGATTGTTGTAAGTACTTTCTAGTATATTTTTCTCAAATTTGGATGTATGATCTTCTGTTATCATCTGTTGTTTATTGTTGTTTATTAGTGTTCATTTTGTGTAGTTTTGAGTTAAATCCATGCTTAAATGATCTAGGTCCTTAAACTACTTGATAAAATCCATTTTCAGTCATTAAAAGGGTGTTTGGCACAGTGGTTTTGACCACTATGTGTTGGTTCATTTGTTGGATTGATAGTTTGGTTAGCTTTCTTTTGGTAGTAAGATCACAGTCACGGTTTTAAAACATACCCCTGAGCTTGGAAAGTCAAAATCACATTAATCTATCAATTGTTGTTCACTGTGAGAATTTTTAGGTAGCATAACAATATATATGTGTCCATTTGTAGTTAATTTAGTCTACTTAACTCTTAATGTAGCTTAGTATCTTGTTTTCAGTTCATGAGATCAAATCAAAATCCATAAAAGTCAAATAAGTTGTTTTAAGCAACAAAGTCAAATAGCATGTTTCAGATTTTTCCCAGATTTCAAAGATTTACTGTGATTTATGTAATGTGATTCAGGATCTGATCTTTTGATATGTTATAACATGCCATCTCAACTCTTGATTCCCCCTTGTGTTATTTTTGTGAATTTTGTTCTGGTCCACATCATTGTTCAAAGTAGCCTGCAGGGCATATGCATGCCCTGCTGCACAGATATCAGTCCAATACCTCAACTTCCAAGGCCTCTCATGGCCTACACAGTGGGCCCCACAATGAGCTTATTGGCTTTTTGAGAAGCCAATAAGCTCATCTTCATGTCCATAAGTTTGTTTTCAAGTTTAGATTTCATTTCACAACCTTGTCCCTTGACTGAGTGGCTGTTTGGCACTTGGATTAGCTTAATCCATTTCTCAGCTTATTTTGAGCTTCATTCTTGCTTATTCTAGCTCATTTTAGTTTAATCAGCTTATTTGCATCTTATTTTACCTTTGTGGGCCCCTCTTGTAGACCACACCACCATTTTCTCTTGACAGTTGACCAAAGTCAACTGTCACCCAAATAAGCTTGTTCTCAGCTTATTTTTAAGTTCCACCAAGTTTGTTTTTACAAAAAGTTTTCATTTTTAGGTATAAATCAAGTTTCCAAAAAGAAAATCCAGAAAATTTAACTTAATTTTTAAGTGATAGTTTCTATTTAATTTTATTTAAATTTTATTTTTCATTTTTAGATTTTAATTAAGCACTTGTCATTTCTATATTTTTATTAATTTCCTCTTATATTAAAGTATTTATAGTAATTTTTTTCAGATTTTTATTTTATCAATTAGTATTTATTAGAATTAATCTTAGTTTTATTAATTATTAAGTAATAATTAGTTTAAAATAGCATAATTAGTTTTTATTAAGTAAAACCTAGTTTTTATATTTTTTATAGCTTTTATATGTTGTAAAATAATTTTAGAAATTTTCTTATAATTTTTACTGTTCATTTTCTATTTTTCTTAATTTAAAATAATTTAATTAGGTAATTAGTAATTAATTAGTAATTAATTAATAGAAAAACCACAAAAAGACAAAAACACTTATTTTTAATTTTAAAACTTATTTTTAGTTATTTTATAATTTTACAAATTTTATTTTCATTTTTCTAGTGTTTAAATAATATTGTATTATATTTAAGTTGTTTAAATATTAATAATTAGTAATAATTAGTATTTAATTAATATTAAATAATTAATTAGTGTAAAAATTTATTTTCTTTTTCTAAAAATTTTCTTTTATCTTTTAGTTTGGAAAAAAGTCATTTTCACCCCCTGGGTGTTTTCAGATTTCAGTTTTTACGTTTTATTTTGTACGTTTACGTTTTATTTAAACGTAAACGTATACGTTTTAGGTTTAAATCGTTTCCAGTTTTTCCTAGCTTCCAGTCTTGTTTATATAGCTTGTTTAAGCTATTTCTTCGTATATTCCTTAGTTTAATCACTCACAAACCCCTTTCTGTCCAAATTCACCTAATCACGAAACCGTTTTATAACCATTCACACCTCGTCGGGACTTAACGACCTGGGGAAACACTATATTCCGCGGAGCATTGACTCTGAGCAGTTTGACCTTGTTGACCATCCCTTGGTCAGTTTAGGTTGACCGTTTGGAGCCAATCAAATTTTGGCGCCGCTGCCGGGGAGGTGTGCGCGCTATTCTAGACGGTTTTTCTGATTAGTTATTTTGGAATTCATTCCATTGTACATTTATCCATCCTTTGTTCATATTTTCCTATTTTCAAAACAAAACCGTTCCCAAAAACATTTTAAACTCAGTTTTCAACGAACACAAAAAACGCAAAAACATTTTCTTTCTCATTTGTACAAAATGTCTTTCCAAAAACCCAAAAACATTCTCCTTTACCCTTTCACATCTTTGATTCTTCATCCCTACCCCTCTATACACATTTGATTCTTTCTATGTCTCATCCACACTTTCTGGTTTGCCAATGGTGTGGTAATCCTCATAATGGTGGCAATTGCCGCAGTTGTGGCATGGTAGACTCAGGAAACGGGTCTGTCTATAACCAAGATCCCTATTCCTACCATGACACGACTGATTCATTCCATCAGTTACCACACCATGATACTCAGCAGTTTTACTGTTGTGAGTACTGTGGTGGTTCACACTACAGTTCTGATTGTCAATCGGGAAACACGCTTGTCTATGAGCAGTTTCCTGATAACAATTTAGACTTTAGCACATACAACTCACAGCCACATCAGTTTTACTGTTGTGATTACTGTGGAGGTCCACACTTCAGCTCAGATTGTCAAACGGGAAATCCATATCCTTATGACAATTTTGACACACCTTATTACGACCAACCTCCACAGTACGACATGAATCAAGCACTTCTTCCAGAAATGCAAAATATGATGAAAATCGTTGATGAGCTTAAGGGTTTAGTTCAAGACTTTGCCCAAAGACACACTCATCAAAAATCCATGGAAGAATTGCTTGCTGAAGAGCAGGCTGCTAGAATAAATTCCCAAGATGCCTATGAAAAATCTGTGAGGGAATCCATTGCAAGAGAAAAAGCAGCCAAGTCTCGCTCTTTGTTCCGTTTTATTCCTGATGACAGTGATGATGAGGATACACTTGACATCCTTGAATTTTATAAAACTTCATCAAGTTCATCAGCTGATATCCCTGCAGTTGAGATTCCATCGCAAACAACTGCTATCACACCCGAGGTTCCCACTCATTCTCTGAGCATGGGGGACGAGCATCTTGACACTGTTCCTGAAAGGGAATCGGACGAATTCATAAAGTCTAGTGTTGAGAACCTTGTTCCAATCCCAAGAGAGTCACAGGGAACTCTTGAGCACGTGTGTGATTTACCTTCCCCTCTTGAGTGTTCAAACGATCATTTTGAGACTTTCTCAGATTTTAATGATGATTGTACATCTCATGGAGACATTGAGTATATTGAGGCATCACTCCCTCAGTCTGATGTTGATCCTCTTCTTGAGGAGTTCGCTGATGAACTTACTCACATCAATCCACTTTCATTGGAAAATGATAATGGTCTCCTCTACTTTGAAGCCGATCTGGGAGAAATTGAAAGTCTCCTTTATCATGATCCGTCACTCACTTCTTATCCCGACAGTCCAATAGAGAATAATAATCTCTTTGTTCCCGAAACATTCAATACCACGCTCACCAATCCTCTATTTGAATTCGATTTTGAATTCACTTTGATTTCTGATAATCCACTCTTTGATATTCAGAATGAGGATTGTGATGAGTCTATTCCGGAACACGAGTTCACAGATTCACATCTTGTGAATGATTCTCTTCATGAGGAGTTCTCCGGTGAACTCACTCATCATATCATGACTCCTCCGGAGTTTGATATCCCGGGGGGAGATGCCCTCAATCATGAGAATTTACAAATTCCCACCCACCCTCCCGGGTTGTTTACGAGCTTACCCTTTGAAATCCAAACTCAGGCTATGGAGCCTCCTCTCGAGGAAGAAGATCAAATCATGCTTTTTATCATGCCTTCTTCCTTTTCTTCACCTATAAGGTGACTTCTTATCTTCTTCACTCCTTTGGGAATGAAGATACCATCTTTGATCCCGGCATTTTCATGTATCATTATCTTAAGCCGGATACTTATCTCATCGGTGTGGAACTTTCACGTGCTTCAAATGTTTGTCCAAACATCTTGAATGAAAGTCCGATTGAGATTGTTTCTTCCACATCATGCTTTCCCAAGGACAAATGAATTCGGGGTCGAGTCAAGCTAGCGACTCAGTAAACAAAAACAATAGCATGCTTATAGGGTTTTCACCCTAAGTGTGGGGGAGTCCCCCATGCTATGATTACTTATTAAGTGAAAATACAAAATGGTGTTTTCCACGCTTACCTTGTAATGTTGCCCTTTTACGTTCAAAATGTCGGCATAATAGCCGGGACTTTGAATATTGAGGACAATATTCATTCTAAGTGTGGGGGGGTATTTCGCTATTCTAGCGAATTTTATCACATTTTACTATCTTACACCCCTGTTTTTAGCCAAAATTTCAAAAATCTTTCAAAAAAATTTCACTGGTGCTTCAAAATTTTTGTGGTAATCAGTCTGCCTTGTCTAACCGACAAAAGGGATTGGCTAGTCCAGGAGCAAACGGCTCTTGGTAAAGACATCTCAAATCCGTTTATGGCTTGCAATTTGCCCAAAATTGTATGGTTCCTCAACTCCCCAAAAGCAAATGAGTTGACTAGCCTGCAAGATTATGGGTTGTGGTAAAGGCAGTGGAAAATCCATAATTGGTAATCAGCTCACCGAGATGTTGACTATTCCATCAAGAGCTGGCTAGTCCAGAAGCAAACGGCTTTTGGTAAAGACTAACCAAATCCGTTGACAGCTGGTGGTTTGCTCAAAATCACACGGTTATCAGGTGTGCCACAGTTCTTACACCTGGCTACTCCAGAAGTGATGGCTTTTGGTAAAGAGTTTAAAATCCATCAAGTTTTCAAAACAGTATTGCTAGGGACTAGCAATAGTTTAGTGTGGGGGATTGATGAGTGCTCAAACACTCATCATTTTTGGTCTAATCTGAACTGCAAAACATACAAAAACACTCAGAAATGCATCAAAATACTGAAAATATTTCAAAATTGTGTTTTATATGTTTTAGATGCAAAATGAGCAAAAACAGATGAAAAACGTACAAAGTTTGCAAAATTGACAGTTTCAGTCCCCCAACTTTCATAAAATTACAAAACTGGTCCCTGGATATTCAAAATATAGAAAATTATCACCAAAGGTCCTTTTGAAATCATAAGTTGTCATATTTAGTCCTTTGGTGAAAAATTATAAAGTTTTGGAAATTTACAGTTTGATACCTGGAGTTTCAGTAATTGGCAGATTTGGTCCCTGGTGGGATATTTTTGAAAGGAAAATCATTTTTTGCCCTTGGAAAATCAAAATGTATCACAAATAGTCCTTGGGTGAAATTTTCAGAAAATTGCAAGTTTAGTCCCCAAGGTTTGGAAATTTACAAATTTGGTCCCCGGGAAATTTTGAAAAATGAAAATGAAAAAAAAATGGTTTTTTGAAATATTAGTGTTTGGCATTTTGGTCCTTGGTGTTACTTTTGGGGGATTTCATTTTCAGTCCCTTAGTTTTGCAAAATTACAACTTAGGTCCTTGTGGTGTTTTGCAAAGTTAATCAAACGGACCCTTATTGTTATTTAATCCACAATCCAAACCCAAAAAAAAAAAAAAAAAAACCCATAGCCTGATCCAATTACCCCCACAGCCCACCAAGCCCACTCCCTAATAAAATTAGCCCCCGTTTTTATTTTAAACCCGGTCAAACCAAATTTGACCATCCCTAACCTCCCACAAATACCACCACCACTTGCACCTGCTACCCCTGCCATGCCCTCTCCTCCACATCACCACTCCCATACCATGTCCCCCCAGCTCACCAATAACTCCAATATACATTTAATGCTCCTTATAATCCTCACAAGCAACCCAACTCCCAAAGTCCCAATTGGCGCCAAAAAATGGATTGAAAGGTCATGATGAATTCTAGCCATCCAACGGCTGGAAACTGGTGGGAAAGTCGAAAGAAGCTCCAAGGACTCATAAAAATGAAGAAAAAAAAGAGAAGAAGTGGGAGTAGTTAATAAATTAGTTAATTAATATAGGTTTAATGTCGTTTTTAGTGTCATATCATTTCCAGTTGTAAACTTAGTCTAAAAGGTTTGTAATCAGTCTTTTTCAGTGTTATATCAACTTAATCTAAGCTTAATTTCAAAGTTCCATTAGTTAAATTCAGATTTTGAAGTTTCATATGAAATCATCATTTTACTCTAATCTTGTTAAAAGTTGTTGTTTTCTGTTCCTTTAAGCTCATGAGAGCTCACTTATAAGCCTTGATAAACTTTTAAAGCTCAGAAAACAATTTAGGTTGGGATACTCATAAATACTAAAAATGCCAAATAAATAATTAAAAAATCAAAAATCTGTGGAACAGAAGAAAGAAGCAGAAGCATGGCAAGCAGTAATTTGGTAATGGTTTAGTGCTCAGGGGAGCTTTAGGGTAGATTTGGATCATTGTGGTTTGTTGATTATAAGCTAAGGATTGTTGTAAGTACTTTCTAGTATATTTTTGTCAAATTTGGATGTATGATCTTCTGTTATCATCTGTTCTTTATTGTTGTTTATTAGTGTTCATTTTGTGTAGTTTTGAGTTAAATCCATGCTTAAATGATCTAGGTCCTTAAACTACTTGATAAAAATCCATTTTCAGACATTAAAAGGGTGTTTGGCACAATGGTTTTGACCACTGTGTGTTGGTTCATTTGTTGGATTGATAGTTTGGTTAGCTTTCTTTTGGTAGTAAGATCACAGTCAAGGTTTTAAAACATACCCCTGAGCTTGGAAAGTCAAAATCACATTAATCTATCAATTGTTGTTCACTGTGAGAATTTTTAGGTAGCATAACAATATATCTGTGTCCATTTGTAGTTAATTTAGTCTACTTAACTCTTAATGTAGCTTAGTATCTTGTTTTCAGTTCATGAGATCAAATCAAAATCCATAAAAGTCAAATAAGTTGTTTTAAGCAACAAAGTCAAATAGCATGTTTCAGATTTTTCCCAGATTTCAAAGATTTATTGTGATTTATGTAATGTGATTCAGGATCTGATCTTTTGATATGTTATAACATGCCATCTCAAATCTTGATTCCCCTCCTTGTGTTATTTTTGTGAATTTTGTTCTGGTCCACATCATTGTCCAAAGTAGCCTGTAGGGCATATGCATGCCCTACTGCACAGATATCAGTCCAGTACCTCAACTTCCAAGGCCTCTCATGGCCTACACAGTGGGCCCCACAATGAGCTTATTGGCTTTTTGAGAAGCCAATAAGCTCATCTTCATGTCCATAAGTTTGTTTTCAAGTTTAGATTTCATTTGGTAGGGCTGCACTCCCCCACAACCTTGTCCTTGACTGAGTGGCTGTTTGGCACTTGGATTAGCTTAATCCATTTCTCAGCTTATTTTGAGCTTCATTCTTGCTTATTCTAGCTCATTTTAGTTCAATCAGCATATTTGCATCTTATTTTACCTTTGTGGGCCCCTCTTGTAAACCACACCACCATTTTCTCTTGACAGTTGACCAAAGTCAACTGTCACCCAAATAAGCTTGTTCTCAGCTTATTTCTAAGTTCCATCAAGTTTGTTATTACAAAAAGTTTTCATTTTTAGGTATAAATCAAGTTTTTAAAAAGAAAATCCAGAAAAGTTAACTTAATTTTTAAGTGATAGTTTCTATTTAATTTTATGTTAATTTTGTTTTTCATTTTTAGATTTTAATTAAGTACTTGACATTTCTATATTTTTATTAATTTCCTCTTATATTAAAGTATTTATAGTAATTTTTTTCAGATTTTTATTTTATCAATTAGTATTTATTCGAATTAATCTTAGTTTTATTAATTATTAAGTAATAATTAGTTTAAAATAGCATAATTAGTTTTTATTAAGTAAAACCTAGTTTTTATATTTTTTATAGCTTTTATATGTTGTAAAATAATTTTAGAAATTTTCTTATAATTTTTACTGTTCATTTTATATTTTTCTTAATTTAAAATAGTTTAATTAGGTAATTAGTAATTAATTAATAGAAAAACCACAAAAAGACAAAAACACTTATTTTTAATTTTAAAACTTATTTTTAGTTATTTTATAATTTTAGAAATTTTATTTTCATTTTTCTAGTGTTTAAATAATATTGTATTATATTTAAGTTGTTTAAATATTAATAATTAGTAATAATTAGTATTTAATTAATATTAAATAATTAATTAGTGTAAAAATTTATTTTCTTTTTCTAAAAATTTTCTTTTATCTTTTAGTTTGTAAAAAAATCATTTTCACCCCCTGGGTGTTTTCAGATTTCAGTTTTTACGTTTTATTTTGTACGTTTACGTTTTATTTAAACGTAAACGTATACGTTTTAGGTTTAAATCGTTTCCAGTTTTTCCTAGCTTCCAGTCTTGTTTATATAGCTTGTTTAAGCTATTTCTTCGTATATTCCTTAGTTTAATCACTCACAAACCCCTTTCTGTCCAAATTCACCTGATCAGGAAACCGTTTTATAACCATTCACACCTCGTCGGGACTTAACGACCCGGGGAAACACTATATTCCGCGGAGCATTGACTCTGAGCAGTTTGACCTTGTTGACCATCCCTTGGTCAGTTTAGGTTGACCGTTTGGAGCCAATCAAATTTTGGCGCCGTTGCCGGGGAGGTGTGCCCGCTATTCTAGACGGTTTTTCTGATTAGTTATTTTGGAATTCATTCCATTGTACATTTATCCATCCTTTGTTCATATTTTCCTATTTTCAAAACAAAATCGTTCCCAAAAACATTTTAAACTCAGTTTTCAACGAACACAAAAAACGCAAAAACATTTTCTTTCTCATTTGTACAAAATGTCTTTCCAAAAACCCAAAAACATTCTCCTTTACCCTTTCACATCTTTGATTCTTCATCCCTACCCCTCTATACACATTTGATTCTTTCTATGTCTCATCCACACTTTCTGGTTTGCCAATGGTGTGGTAATCCTCATAATGGTGGCAATTGCCGCAGTTGTGGCATGGTAGACTCAGGAAACGGGTCCGTCTATAACCAAGATCCCTATTCCTACCATGACACGACTGATTCATTCCATCAGTTACCACACCATGATACTCAGCAGTTTTACTGTTGTGAGTACCGTGGTGGTTCACACTACAGTTCTGATTGTCAATCAGGAAACACGCTTGTCTATGAGCAGTTTCCTGATAACAATTTAGACTTTAGCACATACAACTCACAGCCACATCAGTTTTACTGTTGTGATTACTGTGGAGGTCCACACTTCAGCTCAGATTGTCAAACGGGAAATCCATATCCTTATGACAATTTTGACACACCTTATTACGACCAACCTCCACAGTATGACATGAATCAAGCACTTCTTCCAGAAATGCAAAATATGATGAAAATCGTTGATGAGCTTAAGGGTTTAGTTCAAGACTTTGCCCAAAGACACACTCATCAAAAATCCATGGAAGAATTGCTTGCTGAAGAGCAGGCTGCTAGAATAAATTCCCAAGATGCCTATGAAAAATCTGTGAGGGAATCCATTGCAAGAGAAAAAGCAGCCAAGTCTAGCTCTTTGTTCCGTTTTATTCCTGATGACAGTGATGATGAGGATACACTTGACATCCTTGAATTTTATAAAACTTCATCAAGTTCATCAGCTGATATCTCTGCAGTTGAGATTCCATCTCAAACAACTGCTATCACACCCGAGGTTCCCACTCATTCTCTGAGCATGGGGGACGAGCATCTTGACACTGTTCCTGAAAGGGAATCGGACGAATTCATAAAGTCTAGTGTTGAGAACCTTGTTCCAATCCCAAGAGAGTCACAGGGAACTCTTGAGCACGTGTGTGATTTACCTTCCCCTCTTGAGTGTTCAAACGATCATTTTGAGACTTTCTCAGATTTTAATGATGATTGTACATCTCATGGAGACATTGAGTATATTGAGGCATCACTCCCTCAGTCTGATGTTGATCCTCTTCTTGAGGAGTTCGCTGATGAACTTACTCACATCAATCCACTTTCATTGGAAAATGATGATGGTCTCCTCTACTTTGAAGCCGATCTGGGAGAAATTGAAAGTCTCCTTTATCATGATCCGTCACTCACTTCTTATCCCGACAGTCCAATAGAGAATAATAATCTCTTTGTTCCCAAAACATTCAATACCGCTCTCACCAATCCTCTATTTGAATTCGATTCTGAATTCACTTTGATTTCTGATAATCCACTCTTTGATATTCAGAATGAGGATTGTGATGAGTCTATTCCGTAACACGAGTTCACAAATTCACATCTTGTGAATGATTCTCTTCATGAGGAGTTCTCCGGTGAACTCACTCATCATATCATGACTCCTCCGGAGTTTGATATCCCGGGGGGAGATGCCCTCAATCATGAGAATTTACAAATTCCCACCCACCCTCCCGGGTTGTTTACGAGCTTACCTTTTGAAATCCGAACTCAGGCTATGGAGCCTCATCTCGAGGAAGAAGATCAAATCATGCTTTTTATCATGATTTTCTTCCTTTTCTTCACCTATAAGGTGACTTCTTATCTTCTTCACTCCTTCGGGAATGAAGATACCATCTTTGATCCCGGCATTTTCATGTATCATTATCTTGAGCCGGATACTTATCTCATCGGTGTGGAACTTTCACGTGCTTCAAATGTTTGTCCAAACATCTTGAATGAAAGTCCGATTGAGATTGTTTCTTCCACATCATGCTTCCCCAAGGACAAATGAATTCGGGGTCGAGTCAAGCTAGCGACTCGGTAAACAAAAACAGTAGCATGCTTATAGGGTTTTCACCCTAAGTGTGGGGGAGTCCCCCATTCTATGATTACTTATGAAGTGAAAATACAAAATGGTGTTTTCCACGCTTACCTTGTAATGTTGCCCTTTTACGTTCAAAATGTCGGCATAATAACCGGGACTTTGAATATTGAGGACAATATTCATTCTAAGTGTGGGGGCGTATTTCGCTATTCTAGCGAATTTTATCACATTTTACTATCTTATACCCCCGTTTTTAGCCAAAATTTCAAAAAAATTTCAAAAATTTTTCACTGGTGCTTCAAAATTTTTGTGGTAATCAGTCCGCCTTGTCTAACCGACAAAAGGGATTGGCTAGTCCAGGAGCAAACGGCTCTTGGTAAAGGCATCTCAAATCCGTTTATGGCTTGCAATTTGCCCAAAATTGTACGGTTCCTCAACTCCCCAAAAGCAAATGAGTTGGCTAGCCTGCAAGATTATGGCTTGTGGTAAAGGCAGTGGAAAATCCGTAATTGGTAATCAGCTCACCAAGATGTTGACTATTCCATAAAGAGCTGGCTAGTCCAGAAGCAAACGGCTTTTGGTAAAGACTAATCAAATCCGTTGACAGCTGGTGGTTTGCTCAAAATCACACGGTTATCAGGTGTGCCACAGTTCTTACACCTGGCTACTCCAGAAGTGATGGCTTTTGGTAAAGAGTTTAAAATCCATCAAGTTTTCAAAACAGTATTGCTAGGGACTAGCAATAGTTTAGTGTAGGGGATTGATGAGTGCTCAAACACTCATCATTTTTGGTCTAATCTGAACTGCAAAACATACAAAAACACTCAGAAATGCATCAAAATACTGAAAATATTTCAAAATTGTGTTTGATATGTTTTAGATGCAAAATGAGCAAAAACAGATGAAAAACGTACAAAGTTTGCAAAATTGGCAGTTTCAGTCCCCCAACTTTCATAAAATTACAAAATTGGTCCCTGGATATTCAAAATATAGAAAATTATCACCGAAGGTCCTTTTGAAATCATAAGTTGTCATATTTAGTCCTTTGGTGAAAAATTAGAAAGTTTTGGAAATTTGCAGTTTGATCCCTGGAGTTTCAGTAATTGGCAGATTTGGTCCCTGGTTGGATATTTTTGAAAGGAAAATCATTTTTTGCCCTTGGAAAATCAAAATGTATCACAAATAGTCCTTGGGTGAAATTTTCAGAAAATTGCAAGTTTAGTCCCCGAGGTTTGGAAATTTACAAATTTGGTCCCCGGGAAATTTTGAAAAATGAAAATGAAAAAAAAATGGTTTTTTGAAATATTGGTGTTTGGCATTTTGGTCCTTGGTGTTACTTTTGGGGGATTTCATTTTCAGTCCCTTAGTTTTGCAAAATTACAACTTAGGTCCTTGTGGTGTTTTGCAAAGTTAATCAAATGGACCCTTATTGTTATTTAATCCACAATCCAAACCCAAAAAAAAAAAAAAACCCATAGCCTGATCCAATTACCCCCACAGCCCACCAAGCCCATTCCCTAACAAAATTAGCCCCCGTTTTTATTTTAAACCCGGTCAAACCAAATTTGACCATCCCTAACCTCCCACAAATACCACCACCACTTTCACCTGCTACCCCTGCCATGCCCTCTCCTCCACATCACCACTCCCATACCATGTCCCCCCAGCTCACCAATAACTCCAAGATACATTTAATGCTCCTTATAATCCTCATAAGCAACCCAACTGCCAAAGTCCCAATTGGCGCCAAAAAATGGATTCAAAGGTCATGATGAATTCTAGCCATCCAACGGCTGGAAACTGGTGGGAAAGTCCAAAGAAGCTCCAAGGACTCATATAAATGAAGAAAAAAAGAGAAGAAGAGGGAGTAGTTAATAAATTAGTTAATTAATATAGGTTTAATGTCGTTTTTAGTGTAATATCATTTCCAGTTGTAAACTTAGTCTAAAAGGTTTGTAAACAGTCTTTTTCAGGTTTATATCAACTTAATCTAAGCTTAATTTCAAAGTTCCATTAGTTAAATTCAGATTTTGAAGTTTCATATGAAATCATCATTTTACTCTAATCTTGTTAAAAGTTGTTGTTTTCTGTTCCTTTAAGCTCATGAGAGCTCACTTATAAGCCTTGATAAACTTTTAAAGCTCAGAAAACAATTTAGGTTGGGATACTCATAAATACTAAAAATGCCAAATAAATAATTAAAAAATCAAAAATCTGTGGAACAGAGGAAAGAAGCAGAAGCATGGAAAGCAGTAATTTGGTAATGGTTTAGTGCTCAGGGGAGCTTTTGGGTAGATTTGGATCATTGTGGTTTGTTGATTATAAGCTAAGGATTGTTGTAAGTACTTTCTAGTATATTTTTGTCAAATTTGGATGTATGATCTTCTGTTATCATCTGTTGTTTATTGTTGTTTATTAGTGTTCATTTTGTGTAGTTTTGAGTTAAATCCATGCTTAAATGATCTAGGTCCTTAAACTACTTGATAAAAATCCATTTTCAGTCATTAAAAGGGTGTTTGGCACAGTGGTTTTGACCACTGTGTGTTGGTTCATTTGTTGGATTGATAGTTTGGTTAGCTTTCTTTTGGTAGTAAGATCACAGTCAAGGTTTTAAAACATAACCCTGAGCTTGGAAAGTCAAAATCACATTAATCTATCAATTGTTGTTCACTATGAGAATTTTTAGGTAGCATAACAATATATCTGTGTCCATTTGTAGTTAATTTAGTCTACTTAACTCTTAATGTAGCTTAGTATCTTGTTTTCAGTTCATGAGATCAAATCAAATCCATAAAAGTCAAATAAGTAGTTTTAAGCAACAAAGTCAAATAGCATGTTTCAGATTTTTCCCAGATTTCAAAGATTTATTGTGATTTATGTAATGTGATTCAGGATCTGATCTTTTGATATGTTATAACATGCCATCTCAACTCTTGATTCCCCCCCCCCCCCCTTGTGTTATTTTTGTGGATTTTTTTCTGGTCCACATCATTGTCCAAAGTAGCCTGCAGGGCATATGCATGCCCTGCTGCACAGATATCAGTCCAGTACCTCAACTTCCAAGGCCTCTCATGGCCTACACAGTGGGCCCCACAATGAGCTTATTGGCTTTTTGAGAAGCCAATAAGCTCATCTTCATGTCCATAAGTTTGTTTTCAAGTTTAGATTTCATTTGGTAGGGCTGCACTCCCCCACAACCTTGTCCTTGACTGAGTGGCTGTTTGGCACTTGGATTAGCCTAATCCATTTCTCAGCTTATTTTGAGCTTCATTCTTGCTTATTCTAGCTCATTTTAGTTCAATCAGCATATTTGCATCTTATTTTACCTTTGTGGGCCCCTCTTGTAGACCACACCACCATTTTCTCTTGACAGTTGACCAAAGTCAACTGTCACCCAAATAAGCTTGTTCTCAGCTTATTTTTAAGTTCCACCAAGTTTGTTATTACAAAAAGTTTTCATTTTTAGGTATAAATCAAGTTTCTAAAAAGAAAATCCAGAAAAGTTAACTTAATTTTTAAGTGATAGTTTCTATTTAATTTTATTTAAATTTTGTTTTTCATTTTTAGATTTTAATTAAGTACTTGACATTTCTATATTTTTATTAATTTCCACTTATATTAAAGTATTTATAGTAATTTTTTTCAGATTTTTATTTTATCAATTAGTATTTATTAGAATTAATCTTAGTTTTATTAATTATTAAGTAATAATTAGTTTAAAATAGCATAATTAGTTTTTATTAAGTAAAACCTAGTTTTTATATTTTTTATAGCTTTTATATGTTGTAAAATAATTTTAGAAATTTTCTTATAATTTTTACTGTTCATTTTCTATTTTTATTAATTTAAAATAGTTTAATTAGGTAATTAGTAATTAATTAATAGAAAAACCACAAAAAGACAAAAACACTTATTTTTAATTTTAAAACTTGTTTTTAGTTATTTTATAATTTTAGAAATTTTATTTTCATTTTTCTAGTGTTTAAATAATATTGTATTATATTTAAGTTGTTTAAATATTAATAATTAGTAATAATTAGTATTTAATTAATATTAAATAATTAATTAGTGTAAAAATTTATTTTCGTTTTCTAAAAATTTTCTTTTATCTTTTAGTTTGTAAAAAAGTCATTTTCACCCCCTGGGTGTTTTCAGATTTCAGTTTTTACGTTTTATTTTGTACGTTTACGTTTTATTTAAACGTAAACGTATACGTTTTAGGTTTAAATCGTTTCCGGTTTTTCCTAGCTTCCAGTCTTGTTTAGATAGCTTGTTTAAGCTATTTCTTCATATATTCCTTAGTTTAATCACTCACAAACCCCTTTCTGTCCAAATTCACCCGATCACGAAACCGTTTTATAACCATTCACACCTCGTCGGGACTTAACGACCCGGGGAAACACTATATTCCGCGGAGCATTGACTCTCAGCAGTTTGACCTTGTTGACCATCCCTTGGTCAGTTTAGGTTGACCGTTTGGAGCCAATCAAATTTTGGCGCCGCTGCCGGGGAGGTGTGCGCGCTATTCTAGACGGTTTTTCTGATTAGTTATTTTGGAATTCATTCCATTGTACATTTATCCATCCTTTGTTCATATTTTCCTATTTTCAAAACAAAACCGTTCCCAAAAACATTTTAAACTCAGTTTTCAACGAACACAAAAAACGCAAAAACATTTTCTTTCTCATTTGTACAAAATGTCTTTCCAAAAACCCAAAAACATTCTCCTTTACCCTTTCACATCTTTGATTCTTCATCCCTACCCCTCTATACACATTTGATTCTTTCTATGTCTCATCAACACTTTCTGGTTTGCCAATGGTGTGGTAATCCTCATAATGGTGGCAATTGCCCCAGTTGTGGCATGGTAGAGTCAGGAAACGGGTCTGTCTATAACCAAGATCCCTATTCCTACCATGACACGACTGATTCATTCCATCAGTTACCACACCATGATACTCAGCAGTTTTACTGTTGTGAGTACTGTGGTGGTTCACACTACAGTTCTGATTGTCAATCGGGAAACACGCTTGTCTATGAGCAGTTTCCTGATAACAATTTAGACTTTAGCACATACAACTCACAGCCACATTAGTTTTACTATTGTGATTACTGTGGAGGTCCACACTTTAGCTCAGATTGTCAAATGGGAAATCCATATCCTTATGACAATTTTGACACACCTTATTACGACCAACCTCCACAGTACGACATGAATCAAGCACTTCTTCCAGAAATGCAAAATATGATGAAAATCGTTGATGAGCTTAAGGGTTTAGTTAAAGACTTTGCCCAAAGACACACTCATCAAAAATCCATGGAAGAATTGCTTGCTGAAGAGCAGGCTACTAGAATAAATTCTCAAGATGCCTATGAAAAATCTGTGAGGGAATCCATTGCAAGAGAAAAAGCAGCCAAGTCTAGCTCTTTGTTCCGTTTTATTCCTGATGACAGTGATGATAAGGATACACTTGACATCCTTGAATTTTATAAAACTTCATCAAGTTCATCAGCTGATATCCCTGCAGTTGAGATTCCATCTCAAAAAACTGCTATCACACCCGAGGTTCCCACTCATTCTCTGAGCATGGGGGACGAGCATCTTGACACTGTTCCTGAAAGGGAATCGGACGAATTCATAAAGTCTAGTGTTGAGAACCTTGTTCCAATCCCAAGAGAGTCACCGGGAACTCTTGAGCACGTGTGTGATTTACCTTCCCCTCTTGAGTGTTCAAACGATCATTTTGAGACTTTCTTAGATTTTAATGATGATTGTACATCTCATGGAGACATTGAGTATATTGAGGCATCACTCCCTCAGTCTGATGTTGATCCTCTTCTTGAGGAGTTCGCTGATGAACTTACTCACATCAATCCACTTTCATTGGAAAATGATGATGGTCTCCTCTACTTTGAAGCCGATCTGGGAGAAATTGAAAGTCTCCTTTATCATGATCCGTCACTCACTTCTTATCCCGACAGTCCAATAGAGAATAATAATCTCTTTGTTCCCGAAACATTCAATACCACTCTCACCAATCCTCTATTTGAATTCGATTCTGAATTCACTTTGATTTCTGATAATCCACTCTTTGATATTCAGAATGAGGATTGTGATGAGTCTATTCCGGAACACGAGTTCACAGATTCAAATCTTGTGAATGATTCTCTTCATGAGGAGTTCTCCGGTGAACTCACTCATCATATCATGACTCCTCCGGAGTTCGATATCCCAGGGGGAGATGGCCTCAAACATGAGAATTTACAAATTCCCACCCACCCTCCCGGGTTGTTTACGAGCTTACCCTTTGAAATCCAAACTCAGGCTATGGAGCCTCCTCTCGAGGAAGAAGATCAAATCATGCTTTTTATCATGATTTTCTTCCTTTTCTTCACCTATAAGGTGACTTCTTCTCTTCTTCACTCCTTCGGGAATGAAGATACCATCTTTGATCCCGGCATTTTCATGTATCATTATCTTGAGCCGGATACTTATCTCATCGGTGTGGAACTTTCACGTGCTTCAAATGTTTGTCGAAACATCTTAAATGAAAGTTCGATTGAGATTGTTTCTTCCACATCATGCTTCCCCAAGGACAAATGAATTCGGGGTCGAGTCAAGCTAGCGACTCGGTAAACAAAAATAGTAGCATGCTTATAGGGTTTTCACCCTAAGTGTGGGGGAGTCCCCCATGCTATGATTACTTATGAAGTGAAAATACAAAATGGTGTTTTCCACGCTTACCTTGTAATGTTGCCCTTTTACGTTCAAAATGTCGGCATAATAACCGAGACTTTGAATATTGAGGACAATATTCATTCTAAGTGTGGGGGGGTATTTCGCTATTCTAGCGAATTTTATCACATTTTACTATCTTATACCCCCGTTTTTAGCCAAAATTTCAAAAATTTTTCAAAAATTTTTCACTGGTGCTTCAAAATTTTTGTGGTAATCAGTCCGCCTTGTCTAACCGACAAAAGGGATTGGCTAGTCCAGGAGCAAACGGCTCTTGGTAAAGACATCTCAAATCCGTTTATGGCTTGCAATTTGCCCAAAATTGTATGGTTCCTCAACTCCCCAAAAGCAAATGAGTTGGCTAGCCTGCAAGATTATGGCTTGTGGTAAAGGCAGTGGAAAATCCATAATTGGTAATCAGCTCACCAAGATGTTGACTATTCCATCAAGAGCTGGCTAGTCCAGAAGCAAACGGCTTTTGGTAAAGACTAATCAAATCCGTTGACAGCTGGTGGTTTGCTCAAAATCACACGGTTATCAGGTGTGCCGCAGTTCTTACACCTGGCTACTCCAGAAGTGATGGCTTTTGGTAAAGAGTTTAAAATCCATCAAGTTTTCAAAACAGTATTGCTAGGGACTAGCAATAGTTTAGTGTGGGGGATTGATGAGTGCTCAAACACTCATCATTTTTGATCTAATCTGAACTGCAAAACATACAAAAACACTCAGAAATGCATCAAAATACTGAAAATATTTCAAAATTGTGTTTTATATGTTTTAGATGCAAAATGAGCAAAAACAGATGAAAAACGTACAAAGTTTGCAAAAGTGGCAGTTTCAGTCCCCCAACTTTCATAAAATTACAAAACTGGTCCCTGGATATTCAAAATATAGAAAATTATCACCGAAGGTCCTTTTGAAATCATAAGTTGTCATATTTAGTTCTTTGGTGAAAAATTAGAAAGTTTTGGAAATTTACAGTTTGATCCCTGGAGTTTCAGTAATTGGCAGATTTGGTCCCTGGTGGGATATTTTTGAAAGGAAAATCATTTTTTGCCCTTGGAAAATCAAAATGTAACACAAATAGTCCTTGGGTGAAATTTTCAGAAAATTGCAAGTTTAGTCCCCGAGGTTTGGAAATTTACAAATTTGGTCCCCGGGAAATTTTGAAAAAGGAAAATGAAAAAAAATATGGTTTTTTGAAATATTGGTGTTTGGCATTTTGGTCCTTGGTGTTACTTTTGGGGGATTTCATTTTCAGTCCCTTAGTTTTGCAAAATTACAACTTAGGTCCTTGTGGTGTTTTGCAAAGTTAATCAAACGGACCCTTATTGTTATTTAATCCAGAATCCAAACCCCAAAAAAAAAAAAAAAAAAAAAAAAAAAAAAAAAACCCATAGCCTGATCCAATTTCCCCCACAGCCCACCAAGCCCACTCCCTAATAAAATTAGCCGCCGTTTTTATTTTAAACCCGGTCAAACCAAATTTGACCATCCCTAACCTCCCACAAATACCACCACCACTTGCACCTGCTACCCCTGCCATGCCCTCTCCTCCACATCACCACTCCTTATAATCCTCACAAGCAACCCAACTGCCAAAGTCCCAATTGGCGCCAAAAAATGGATTCAAAGGTCATGATGAATTCTAGCCATCCAACGGCTGGAAACTGGTGGGAAAGTCCATAGAAGCTCCAAGGACTCATATAAATGAAGAAAAAAAAGAGAAGAAGAGGGAGTAGTTAATAAATTAGTTAATTAATATAGGTTTAATGTCGTTTTTAGTGTAATATCATTTCCAGTTGTAAACTTAGTCTAAAAGGTTTGTAATCAGTCTTTTTCAGTGTTATATCAACTTAATCTAAGCTTAATTTCAAAGTTCCATTAGTTAAATTCAGATTTTGAAGTTTCATATGAAATCATCATTTTACTCTAATCTTGTTAAAAGTTGTTGTTTTCTGTTCCTTTAAGCTCATGAGAGCTCACTTATAAGCCTTGATAAACTTTTAAAGCTCAGAAAACAATTTAGGTTGGGATACTCATAAATACTAAAAATGCCAAATAAATAATTAAAAAATCAAAAATCTGTGGAACAGAAGAAAGAAGCAGAAGCATGGCAAGCAGTAATTTGGTAATGGTTTAGTGCTCAGGGGAGCTTTAGGGTAGATTTGGATCATTGTGGTTTGTTGATTATAAGCTAAGGATTGTTGTAAGTACTTTCTAGTATATTTTTGTCAAATTTGGATGTATGATCTTCTGTTATCATCTGTTGTTTATTGTTGTTTATTAGTGTTCATTTTGAGTAGTTTTGAGTTAAATCCATGCTTAAATGATCTAGGTCCTTAAACTACTTGATAAAAATCCATTTTCAGTCATTAAAAGGGTGTTTGGCACAGTAGTTTTGACCACTGTGTGTTGGTTCATTTGTTGGATTGATAGTGTGGTTAGCTTTCTTTTGGTAGTAAGATCACAGTCAAGGTTTTAAAACATACCCCTGAGCTTGGAAAGTCAAAATCACATTAATCTATCAATTGTTGTTCACTGTGAGAATTTTTAGGTAGCATAACAATATATCTGTGTCCATTTGTAGTTAATTTAGTCTACTTAACTCTTAATGTAGCTTAGTATCTTGTTTTCAGTTCATGAGATCAAATCAAAATCCATAAAAGTCAAATAAGTAGTTTTAAGCAACAAAGTCAAATAGCATGTTTCAGATTTTTCCCAGATTTCAAAGATTTATTGTGATTTATGTAATGTGATTCAGGATCTGATCTTTTGATATGTTATAACATGCCATCTCAACTCTTGATTCCCCCCCTTGTGTTATTTTTGTGAATTTTGTTCTGGTCTACATCATTGTCCAAAGTAGCCTGCAGGGCATATGCATGCCCTGCTGCACAGATATCAGTCCAATACCTCAACTTCCAAGGCCTCTCATGGCCTACACAGTGGGCCCCACAATGAGCTTATTGGCTTTTTGAGAAGCCAATAAGCTCATCTTCATGTCCATAAGTTTGTTTTCATGTTTAGATTTCATTTGGTAGGGCTGCACTCCCCCACAACCTTGTCCCTTGACTGAGTGGCTGTTTGGCACTTGGATTAGCTTAATCCATTTCTCAGCTTATTTTGAGCTTCATTCTTGCTTATTCTAGCTCATTTTAGTTCAATCAGCTTATTTGCATCTTATTTTACCTTTGTGGGCCCCTCTTGTAGACCACACCACCATTTTCTCTTGACAGTTGACCAAAGTCAACTGTCACCCAAATAAGCTTGTTCTTAGCTTATTTTTAAGTTCCACCAAGTTTGTTTTTACAAAAAGTTTTCATTTTTAGGTATAAATCAAGTTTCTAAAAAGAAAATCCAGAAAAGTTAACTTAATTTTTAAGTGATAGTTTCTATTTAATTTTATTTAAATTTTATTTTTCATTTTTAGATTTTAATTAAGTACTTGTCATTTCTATATTTTTATTAATTTCCTCTTATATTAAAGTATTTATAGTAATTTTTTTCAGATTTTTATTTTATCAATTAGTACTTATTAGAATTAATCTTAGTTTTATTAATTATTAAGTAATAATTAGTTTAAAATAGCATAATTAGTTTTTATTAAGTAAAACCTAGTTTTTATATTTTTTATAGCTTTTATATGTTGTAAAATAATTTTAGAAATTTTCTTTTAATTTTTACTGTTCATTTTCTATTTTTCTTAATTTAAAATAGTTTAATTAGGTAGTTAGTAATTAATTAATAGAAAAACCACAAAAAGACAAAAACACTTATTTTTAATTTTAAAACTTATTTTTAGTTATTTTATAATTTTAGAAATTTTATTTTCAATTTTCTAGTGTTTAAATAATATTGTATTATATTTAAGTTGTTTAAATATTAATAATTAGTATTTAATTAATATTAAATAATTAATTAGCGTGAAAATTTATTTTCTTTTTCTAAAAATTTTCTTTTATCTTTTAGTTTGTAAAAAAGTCATTTTCACCCCCTGGGTGTTTTCAGATTTCAGTTTTTACGTTTTATTTTGTACGTTTACGTTTTATTTAAACGTAAACGTATACGTTTTAGGTTTAAATCGTTTCTAGTTTTTCCTAGCTTCCAGTCTTGTTTATATAGCTTGTTTAAGCTATTTCTTCGTATATTCCTTAGTTTAATCACTCACAAACCCCTTTCCGTTCAAATTCACCCGATCACGAAACCGTTTTGTAACCATTCACACCTCGTCGGGACTTAACGACCCGGGGAAACACTATATTCCGCGAAGCATTGACTCTGAGCAGTTTGACCTTGTTGACCATCCCTTGGTCAGTTTAGGTTGACCGTTTGGAGCCAATCACTACCCTACACTTCTTAGGCATTTTTGTTTCCTTACAATCCTATTTTAAAAGTCATAATTCAATTTTTCAATTTTTACATAAACCTTGCACCTTTTACGTTTTACGCGATTTAAAATTTTGTTTTTTGGTTTTAACAACCTGAACCAACCTTAGACTATGAAAATTTTACATATTCTATAAACTTTAACCTTTTTTCATATTTACAAGTGATTTTATACTTTTCGTTGCATTTTTATAATTTACGTCACTTTTAACAAGAACCCGTGTCACCAAACGTGTTTTTCAACTCACGGTTTCAGTTTTAACGACGTTTAAACACTTCGGCAAACCCAAAGCTTCCATGAAATATTGAAATTAGCCATTTTAATACTTTACAACAATTTCATAATATTTTTATAACACTTTTATAAAATTTACGTTTTCAGGTCACCCGGTACTGCGTAATTCGCATTTTTAAGACCGTACGCTTAATGTAAACCCCACAAACACACTAATACACCAAATATTAATCCAATATTAATAAAAATATGATCTCTACCCTTTTTTTTTCAATCCTTGGTCGTTCACCACTCTTCACCTTTCCAAATCACCACTTAAAACCCCTAAATACTACTCATTACCTCACCTAATCCACACCAACACTTATACATATCATTCACACTTTATTTACTTAAACTTTTAAAAAAAAAATACAAATAAAACTTCTGTTGGAAGCCCCAAAAACCGTCACTCCCATCAAAACCACCAACACTTCACATTTTCTCCTTTTCAAGAAAGTTATATCCTTCTCTCTCTTCTCCACATGCAAATCTCATAAAATCATCCATCTCCCTTCTTCCTCCCTTGTTGCTGCCGTGAATCAACACCAAGACACCACCATCTCATCATCTTTTTGATCACAAAATCATCACCACATTATCCTCTTGAAGTCCCTTGAAGAAGATGGTGATTTGAATTGAACATTTGAATGTTTTCTTGATGTTTCTTGACGTTTTAATGAAGTTTTCTTGAAGTCTTCCTCAATATTATTTTAGAGCCATCTCCACAGCCCTCAATCTCTATTTGAAGAGTAGAAGAGAAGGTCCAAGCTTGTGGTGGTGTCTCTTCGTCATTTCTATCCAAGCCCTAGAGAAGGTTTCATTGATTTTCACTCCTAGTAAGCATATCCCATCATCCTCTTTGATTTTTGTCACATGCAAATGGTTGTTATTTAATTAATTATGGGTTTTCTGATTTTGATGAGTTTTTGTGTATGAGATATGTTATAAGAGGTTTAGATGGCATTGCATGGTATTGGATAGTGTTAGAATTGATGTTTTGATGGATTTTGAGGTTGATTATAGGGACTGTTTTAGACCAGCCAGCAGATAAAACAAATTGGTGTGCAATATTTTTTGCTTATGGCCTTCTGGGAAATTATATTTTTAGATATATATATGTCTTAGCTTCAAGTGGCGAATTGGAGGGTTTATCAACTCCTCCGAATGAATGAGTTATGGCCGTTTTGCTAATATTGATCAGTTCTGAATTACTGTTGTAAAAAGGAGTTTAACTCCAGGTTTTTACACTAAAAGTGTTGGAATAAAAGTTGAGACCTGTAGTAGACATCTTATGCTACCATTTCCAAGTGGAATCACGTTAATAGCTATCACGGTTTGGGACATGCGTTAAAATTAGTGTTTCATAGGAAAAGTTGGCACTGCTGCAGACCAGCAGCATATATGGGTTAATTGCAGAAAACTTTTGGCCTAAGAAGGTCTATATTATTTGATGTGATTTTGTAAATAAGTTTAAGGTACATGTGTCGAATTAGATAGGGTGATATCTCCTCCGGATGAGTGAGGTACGGTCGTTTTATAGAAACATGTCTATTCTGGAGCTACTGTTGGAAAACATGTTTTTGCTCCAGATTTTTGCACATTAAGCTTAGGTTTTAAAACATGGTTCAACACTAGACATTATAAGCTTTCACCTCCAATTGGTTTCAACTTAATAGCTATTATAGAACATTATTTATGACCAAAACCATAAGCGTTAGAATTTCAGCGAACTTTCTGGTTGGAGTTATAGTTAGTAAAAACTCTCTTCCCATTGATTGGTAAATGATTTGATTGAATGGCCTAATGTTTTGGAAACTAAACTTAAGTATATTTCCATAGGTGAAAGCCCCATCCTTGTATCTGTTAGGATCATACTTTAGTATTTAGTCAAGTCTCGGTCATTACATTTTGTAATAGGTTGCTTAAGTATTATTTATGTTTAGGTTTTTGTTAATGGGCAACATGTTAAAGCCCATAAGGCTTTTAAGCCCACAAATTTGATGCATGAGGGAGGAAGGGAGTGTTGCCCTACTCCTCCCCTATATATACCATGCTTATGTTATCATAATACTTGTTGGTTATTTGAATATATTAATGAAACTTTAGTTCTTTCACTCTTCATAATCTTATAATCAACCATCTTTTATTCTCATCTTATTTCTTATACTTGTGTTTACTAAATGGTGACCTAACAAGTGGTATCATTCGCCTAATAGAGATTGAAGTATTGTTCTTATTGTTAACGTGGGGTTCTCATCATATTTCTTCATCTTTTTGCTTTTTCCTTTGTTTCTTTCACTCAAATCTTGAGGCTTGGACAAGTTTCAAGCTTGATATAGTGTTTAGAAGCTTAGATTTTGCATAAAGTTTTAATCTTTGATCGATTTTAGTACTTTTTCACCTATTGTATTGAGTTTGTAGCTTCTTTGATATTGGAAAACTAGTTTTTGGTAGCTGAATCTTAGATATTTAGTGTTTTCTAAGTGTTGGAGAAGTTATTTGATCAAAAGAACCTTATTTCTAAGCTTTTTCTTCAAAAAGTAGTGATTTTTACAAGTTATTGGTCACTCTACGCATAAAATTAGTGAAACACTACTATTTCAAGCTATCAATAGTACTTTCTTGTCCCCCTACGCATAACATTGGATTCTACGCATGAGTTTATGCATAAAACCCCTTTTCTACGCCTAACATTGCTTTCCTACGCATAAGTTCTACGCAGAAATTAGATCCTACGCAGAAGTTGATTCCCTACGCCTAAGTTTCTACGCAGAAGTTAGATCTTACGCATAAGTTTCTTAAGTCTACGCATAAGCTTCATCAAAGGTCTTTTCTTCATGCTACAGTGACTCAGTACTTCCCTAGCTTGGATAAGTTAGTGGAATACTTCGACTACGGATATCTTTCAAGCTTGGATAAGTTTGAAAGATGCATAAAACTCTTACGCATAAGCTTAAAACTTACGCATAAGGAAAATCTTACGCATAACTCACAAGTTTACACATAAGATCAACCTTTACGCGTAACTTTGAAGTCTACGCATAAGTTCAGTGTTACGCGTAAGATTTCATCTTTGCCTTAGGATTCTTAAATCTTAACCAAAGGAACATACATTTCAATCTTCTACAAGATCCATTACTACACAAGTGTTCTAAGATGTCTCAACCACCACATTACTACTTCTCTCATCCTCAGCAACAACAACATCAGCAGTATCAGCAACAACAATACCATCAGCAACAATCATATCAACAACCTTCACAATCACACTTTCATCAACAACCGTTTAATCCACAACCACAATATCTCATGATGCAACAACATCAAATCATTCCTCAACAACAACCATATCGAATGTCACAACAAAATACTCAGTTTTCCTCTAAACCACCTCACTGGTTTGATAGAATGTGTGAAGTTATTACAACTCAACAATCCAGACATGAGGCGGGATCACTTGAAACACCTCCAATGCTAACACCTGGGAACTATGTTCAGTGGTCAAGTCGATTCTTACGATTTCTTGAACTAAAGAAACCTCATGGGAAATTCTTGAAACAAGTGATACTTGAAGGACCATTTGAGTGGCCAACAAGACTTGAAATTGGTGATCCAACTGCAGATCCTCCATGTGCTCCTGCAGAGAAACCTGTTCCAGAATCTCAACTCACAGAGGATCAAAAATACCATCGTGAAGCTGATGAGTATGCAATGGCCTATATACTTCAAGGAATACGTAATCCAATTTATCGAAGTGTCGATGCTCAGAAAACAGCCAAAGCTATGTGGGAACATGTTCATCTCCTAATGGAAGGCACTCAATTGAACAAAGATGATATGGAATCGAAACTCTACATGGAATACACTAACATCACAATTGAACCAGGAGAGTCACTTGAATCCTACTATCATCGTTTCACTAATGTGGTAAATGATTCGGAAAGACACAAAATTACAGTACCAAGGATCGCAGTGAACTCCAAATTCGTCGGTAGTCTTGGTCCGAATTGGCATAAATATGTGACATTCGTTCGACAAACCAAAAATCTTCATGATGCACCATATGGATTGTTGTATGATTTTCTAAAACACCATGAACCTGAAGTGGAAAAAGATCGAGCTCTTCGAGGAGGATACTTATCATCACCAACACCAAATTCTTTGGCACTCGTAGCTCAATGTCACTATGCTCCACCACCAATGTGAAATCATGCATATGTTCAAGAGCAAAACTACTTCAGTTATCCACAATCTTCTACCTCAAACCAAATGGTTCCTTATGATTCATCTCCACAGAATACTTCTACTCAACTTGTTCCATACAACAACAATGATGCAGTGTATTACTCAAACTCCAATGAAGATGACGATGAGGACATTAATACGTTGAATCAGGGACTTGCTCTTATCGCTCGTGCTTTTAGCAAATTCTCCAACAAAACAAACAACCGTCAACGTTCATGTTCTAACACAAGGAATCAAGCTGTTGTAAATGATGGAAGGGTGGAAATTCAGAATCATAACTATGGTCGATCTGGTTTAGGAAGTTCTTCAGGAAATTTTGGGAATGGTCAGAGGTTTAATAACAATGGAGGGTTCAGGAACAACTCAGGTTCTTCTCAGCAAAGGTCTGAACCAGTTGAAACTAGGAACTCAAACTCTGGGAATGTAGTGTGGTGTTATAACTGTAATGAAAAAGATAATATAGCAACAGCATGTCCTTAACCGAGAACTCGGGGTAGTAAGTTTCACAAGCAGGCATTACTTATGGCTCTCCAAGATGAAAAAGATGGACATTTCACTGAGCAGGAAAACAATTTCATGGCAAATGTGAACAATGATGATGAAATGGAAGATCTGGAAGCTAATGCAGCTGTGATGCTTATGGCCAACATGCAGTAACTTCAGTTTAATGATTCAGGTCCAGTGTATGACACTAACGGCTTGTCTCAGGTACATGACCTAAATGCATGCCTAATACATGACTTAACCTCACCTTTTGCTTCTGAATCAGATATGGCGCAAGTAGTTCCATCTGACTCATCTTCATCTTCTCAAGCAGATGAACAAATAAGCACATTTGTCATATTTGATGATGACACAGTTGTTTCATTTGATGATCCTATTGAGAATGATAATCATGATCATATTGAACAACAGGAACCATCGTTTGATCCAGACCCTGACCTCATATTGTTATCCAAACAACTGAACGCTCAACAATTGCAAATCATTAAATGCAACGAGAAAAACAAAGCCTTAAAAGAAACAAATGCGTCACTTGCAAGAGATATTGAGTGTTATAAAATACAACTTTCAAATCAGGAAGACAAGGTTAAACACGCAAAAAGTTTTGAAAAATCTTTTCAAGAATCTTACAAAAAAGAGCAAGATACATAAAATGCAAGATTTAATTGAGTCAAATGGTGTAAACACCCGTAAATTTCCCTAAAAATAGTAAAATTAAATCAAAGACTAATATACCATTACGTTAATTTATAACGTTTTTACCGATAACAAATTTTTTTTATTATTTTTATTTATTTAAATATGCTATGTTACTCGAAATCACCACGATACTCATAAATCCTTTTTCCTCGGAACGATGCTCACACATGTACCACTATAGTCTAACAATCGCGAGAATATTAAATTTTCACCACTTATGAACTTACGTAGCATATTTTAACAAAACGCGTTCGACAACATCCGGACTCACGTAAACGTCTCACTAAACATTTACTAAACTTTTCACTAAACAAAATTAATAATTTTACTAATTATAATTACCCCTAACCGGACCCTAAATCTCACCCTAAGCCCAAAAATAATCTCGGCCTGTTACTATTCCTAGCCCAAACCAATTTAGCCCATTTTCCTTCTTTTATTTTTCAAACCACTCGACTAGGACAAGCTAGAAACGAGCCTCGTATGCTCAAATCCTACACACGACACACACTTCTTTTTACACATACTCATTCCTCCCCTAGCCAATAATTAGAGTGTCGAATTTTAGTTCCTCACGTCGAGTCTAGATACGTTTTTACTAGGCAAAGCATATGTCCCCAAAACGATTTCATAAAAATTACAACATATCCAAAACTCAACCATTTTAACCCACGTTTATTTATATAACATCCTAAATTCATTTCTAAACCCAACCTAATGTCTAAATGTTGCAAAGTTATCAAATTTCACAAGTCTCAACCAATTTACAAATCGGTTAACAAATGAAATGGTGGTCGACATGCATGTTTCAAGACAAACTAGTACCTCCTTGTTTCAAGCTCACTCATGTGCATATTATATTCACCTAGGCCAAGTACTACAACCTTTTAAAATGTATTTCACAAGTACCATTTCATTTTAAAGTTTCAATGCCCACGTTTACTTTGAATTTGAGGATGTCGACACCATAAGAAACCAAAACATGGAGTAACTTGTTTACTCTTACACACTAGGACTTTTGGATACACGTAACAATCCCATCACATTAAATTTTAGATACAAGAATACACTAGGTACCATATAAAAACCCCATGCATGCATGCTTTCGTTTTCATTTCCTTGCAAACCGAAAACTCACCTAAAATTTCTAAGTATTGAGTCTAGTCTTGGGTCGAAACATTTGGGTAGGAATTCAAAGGATTCGTGTGGGTTTAGGAGGAACAAGTTGTTGTTTGTGAATCTTGGTCGAGCAAACATACACGCTACGTACTCATATCACTCACTTCTCGACTCTACGTCTCATTTACCCCACCATTTGGTGTCGTAAGTCCCTAAACGACTCATTTCATTTTTTAGCTATACATTCATTTGCATTATTTTTATACGCGACACAAACAAATGCACCTCTTTATTCAAAAACTAAATAAACAACATATATATATATTTTACGTTCGTCTATATATTTTACACCTTAACAATCAAGTTATGAAAAGTTTTGAAACTAAAAAGCTACGTACAAACTATTTTGGAATACCATTCCTAACGTATACAACAAGTATTGAAAACTCTAAAATTTTTGTAAGTCTTTTAATACTAAAAACTCGTCCCATGCAAGCCCCAAAACGCACGTATATTTCTAAAATTTACTTAACGAGCGTATTGTTTTATTTCACCAACCAGTCGACCCCCTAGCAGCCTATCACTTTCATATAGAGACTTAATAAAAATACGTACGTTTGGATATAGTAAATGACCAAAAGCAAATCGACTTGGAAATTAGTTTTGAAAACTAATTAGTAACGATTGGGCCTTAAGGCCCAATCATCCAAAAATAAGCCGGTCGAATAAGCTATGGCAATAAGCAGTTTGGTAACATTTTTATAGTCCTAACTTTAGCCCAAAACAAAGCCCAAAACCCTCGTAGGCCCATTGGATCTAAAAACCTTAACGGGCCTTACATTTTCGTTAAAAAGCCCATAAGCTATCAAATAAGCTTTTTCGACTAATAAGCTGTTAGAACAAGTTAAATAGGCTATTTTGAAACTAATTAAGAAATAAAAACAATAAGTCTTGAAATTAGTGAAGTTTGGACTAGATTTGCAAATTTTACAAAATTCAGGTTAAAAGTGTCAACTTTTCAAAGTTGTGGTATAAACTGTCATTTCGTAAACTTAAGGATGAAAACTGATTTTTATAAACTTTTGGGTGAAAAGTGTAAGAAATATAAAGTTTTGGACGTAAAATGTAAATATATTTTATTTTGGACTAACGGCGTAACGCTAACGCCGTTAGGGTAAAAAGTGTAAATTTTTGGAAAAGACAAGGGTCATATATAAAAATTAACATTTTTATTTTTATTTTCCATTTTTACGATTTCACGTCACGACGTTACGTTTATTTTCAAACTATTATTATTATTACTATTATTATTATTAAACGTTACGTTATATTTATATATATATATATATATATATATATATATATATATATATATATATATATATACACATAAATAAACTAAACGTACGATATACTATAAAACCCAAAAGTTTTACTAACGTTAAATTAACAAATCACGTATTCAAAAACTACTCGCGATTAAAACATTAAGACTATCAAAAACTAAAACTTGCCATATATTATCTAGGTCGTGTATGGAACCGTTCCCATTTTGCAAACTGAGTATCGATATTTTTATCACTAAACCACTAAGGTGAGTTCATAGCCCACTTTTATAAAACTGGTTTCGTGGGGAGATACATGCTTTAAAAATCTGAACACAAGTATTTTCTTATACTATGCCTGAAATTGTTATTGCTTAAGTCCCTTTTTGCCAAAAGCCCCTCATATCATGAACCTTAGTCACCCAGAGGGTGAACGTAAATAATTGTGGATAGATCTATTAGGGATTGACAATCCCCGTTTGGGCGTTGAGAAAACAACCAAACGCACTTTATTTGAAATCTAATAGGTTACTGGCAAGGACCTATCCCGAGGGCCCCTGTTACTATAATCCATCATTTATGATGAGATCTGTTAATCGGCTGAGTGTCATGAGCTTAATGCAATAACAACTTATTTTTAAATTATAATTGTATACCGGTGCAATTATCACTTATTGCTTGTGTTCAACTATTAAACTTAAACCTATGAATATCACTCAACTTTTGTTGATTTTTAGCATGTTTATCTCAGGTCTATAACGAGCAAGGATGGGACGGAGGAGCACGAAATTCTTACAAAGGCTATAAAATTTTACTATCATTCGAAAACCTATTTAACAAATTTTGAAACCACTGGGACCTCATTTTTAAAACTCTGATATTTATAAAAAATTCGAATGATAAATGTTTTAAAATGACTAAATTAATAATCATTTTCAACTGAAAAACTGTGAGCTGTGAAGTAACACCCAATCTTTATTCCGCTGCAACTATTTTAAAAATCGGGGTGTTACAAACGGAAAGCTGGTTTCAAAACTAAAAAGTGAAAAGTGTGAACTTCAAATACAAGTTGAGCAACTTCAAAAAGTATGTTGAGATCATACTTTTGTATTTTAGTCAAGTCTCGGTCATTACCTTTTGTAATAGGTTGCTTAGTTATTTATTTCACTATATGTATGTTACTAGGCTTAAGTAATCTAGACCATGGGCCTTGAAAGCCCACGTTTAAGGAGAATGAGGGAGGAAGGGAATGTTGCCCTACCCCTCCCTTATAAATACTAAGCTTATGTAAACATTATTCTTGTTGGTTATTTGAATACACTAAGGAAACTCTTGCAATTACTTTTCTCTCATTCTTATAATCAACCATCTCTCATTCTCATCTATTTTCTCATACTTGTGTTTACTAAATGGTGACCTAAAAAGTGGTATCATTCGCCTAATAGAGATTGAAGTGTGTTTCTTGGATTTAACATGGGATTTAGGGTGTTATTTTTCTTCTTTTTGCTTCTTTCTTTGTTTCTTACACTCAAATCTTGAAGCTTGGATAAGTTTTAAGGTTAAAATAGTGTTTAGAAGCTTAGATTTTGCATAAAGTTTTGATTTTTAAGGTCTTTTCTACTCAAAATCTTCAATAGTTAGTGTTTTCTAAGTATTGGTGAAGTTATTTGATCAAAAGTACCTTATTTCAAAGCGTTTTTCTTCAAAAATTTGAGATTTTTCAAGTTTCTGACCTTCTTACGCGTAAGTTTCGTGAACAGCACGATTCAAAAGCTGTCTACAGTACTTTTTGTCCTTTCTACGCATAAGTATTGTCAAAACCCCTTTCCTACGCGTAAAACTGGTCAAAACCCTCTTTCTACGCGTAACTTAGTCTTCTACGCCTTAATCCTACGCGTAAGCTCAAATCCTACGCTTAAGTTCTACGCTGCAGTTGCCTTTCCTACGCAAAAGTTGCCTTTTCTACGCAGAAGTTCAATCCTACGCATAAGAGTTAATCTTACGCGTAAGTTGCTGGAATCTACGCTTAAGTTTCATCAAAGGTCTTCTCCTTGTGTTACGGTGACTCAGTACTTCCCTAGCTTGGATAAGTTAGTGGAATACTTCGACTTCGAATATCTTTCAAGCTTGGATAAGTTTGAAAATTTTGTTTGGTTTTTGAACCTTACGCATAAGAATCCTACGCATAAGCTTAAAACTTACGCATAAGGTTATATCTTACGCATAACTCACAAGTTTACGCATAAGATCATACTTTACGCGTAACTTTAAAGTTTACGCATAAGTTCCATTTTACGCGTAAGATTCCAACTTACCCCAGGGATTTTTGAACTTTAACCAAAGGAACGTGCATTTCAATTTTCTACAAGAACCATCTTTCACACAAGTCTCTTTCTACTATCTTCTAACTTATTTTCAAAAAAAATAAAAAAATAAAAAAAAAATTAATTTAATTTTTTGGCAGGAAAATTTGAGTAAAATTTAATTTTTACAGGAGACTAAACTTTCTATTTTTACGCGAAATTTAAATTTTGGTATAACGGTGAAAATTTTGGCCCAAAATTCAAAATTTTTTTTTGGTAAAATTTGGCGGCAAAATTTTTAAAACTCAAATTTTTTCTATAACCTTAGAATTGCATTTTCTAGTGATTTTCAAAATTTTGGAAGAGAAAAATTTTCAAATTATTTTGGAGGGAAAACCAGAAATCACTATTTTGACCTTGAGTGTGAAATTTTGTTTGATTATTTCGATTACGTCGCAACAATCAAGGGGAAGAGATATGTCATCTACAATGTCTCAATCACCTTCTTCCAACTACCTTCCTCACCAATATTCTCATCTGCAGCAGTCATTAGCAACTGTACCTTCTTCCAACTACCTTCCTCACCAATATTCTCATCTCCAACCGTCATCAGCAACTGTACCTTCTTCCATCTACCTTCCTTACCAATATTCTCATCTGCAACAGTCATCAGCAACTGTACCTTCTTCCAACTACCTTCGTCACCAATATTCTCATCTGCAACATTCATCAGCAACTGTACCTTCTTCCAACTACCTTCCTCACCAATATTCTCATCAGCAACAATATCATCAACAACAAAGTCACAGCTCCCTCATTGATCATGTTCTGCTCTTTGGCAATGAATCAAGGCCTCCAATGTTGCTACCAGGAACATATACTATTTGGAAATGGAGATTTCTACAATGGCTCACAGATCGTCCTACTGCAGATCTCATGCTTAAATCCATTCAAGATGGTCCATACAAAATGACATTTCTTGCTGACTCAACAGGGATTATCAGACTACAAACCAATGAAGATTTGAATGCTTGTAAACTCGCTAAGTACGATGCTGATGAACAGGATGCATGGTTCATAACATTGGCACTTCCCAACTCTATTTACATGAATATGGACTTTCAAGCTAGTACTTATGAAATGTGGAAATATCTTGAAGCTATGCATCGTACAGTAGAACTTCATCACATCAGAATGATGCAAACTCTTGAATCTTGTTTAAGCATGAATCCACTGAAGACCATTCTCCCTGCTCCACCATCTCCTGATGTTGACCATGGATCATTAATCTACACTCCTAATGGTCTCTTCTTCAATCCTCCGAATGCACCTGAGCCTTTCTTCATTCCTCAGTACCATCCTGCTACACTACATAATAATGTGCAATCTCTTCTGCAAAATCTAGTGAAGCTTAGTCAAGTATCTACAGAGAAAGGCAAAGGCGTAATGACGTCTAGTTCTGAATGGTTAAACACAATGGAAGATACTGATGATGAAGAAGATCTTATCGAACCAAGCATGGCATTTTTGGCATATGCGGAAAATATTGTAGATGTGGAAGATCAAGATTACGATTCAACTCCACTCTTTGACGCTAATGTTGAATACGATGCCACACTTAGTCAAATGGAAGTTGAAGGGGGTAATCTCAATGCAGCTTTGCAAAGTGTCATGGGAGATATTCCATCTGATGATGAATATGCAGATTTGGAATCCAATGCTGCAGATTTGGAAGCCGATACAACAGATGTGATGTTAATGGCAAGCATGCAGGATCTTCACATGAATGTTCCAAGCCCAGAGTATGATTCTGAAGATCCATTTGTGGAACTAAACAAAGGACTGATATTACTAACTAAAAGGTTCTCAGAATAAAAGAATTCACAAAGTCAGACTTCATCTAACCCCCGAAATCAAGAAGTCAAGCAAGGTGAAAGAGTTGTCGTACAAGGAAGGAATGCTCAAAGGTTTGTCGAGAATGGTGAGAATACTGCAGATGTCGGTAATAAAGGTTATAAGGATAAAGTATTGGATAAACATGATGACAACAGCAGATTGGGGAATGATACAGATGCAGTTTGTGCAGAAATCAGACCATCCTATGACTCAGAGCCCAACGTTGACAAAGAGCAAATGGTTGAGGTACAATCTACTGTTGATCATATTATGCCTGCTAATGAGAAACAACAATCTGAGCAAGCTAACTTCGGTAATGAAGGAGAGGTTGACCAGAATGTTGTTCAATGTCTTGACAATCGTTCTGAGTCTATATCCTTACCTGATAATCTTATAACTGATACATCATACCAAACTCTTGAGTCTGAAAACATTCTTCTCAAAAAGATCATTGCCCAGTTTCATAAAGATTTTTCAAAACTGGAGGCACATTGCATCTCACTGGAACTCAAATTGCAAAACGAATCTCTAAATTCGGGCAACAATGGTCAATCTTTGAATAAACAAAGTAAACGTGTGGATACATTAGTTAAAGAAAATGAGCTTTTAAAAGGTCAAATTCAAGCAAAGGTGTTTGCACATGCTGCATTGCAAAACAAATTAAGAAGACTGACTGGTCAGAGTGTGGATACTAAGTTTGCAAAACCATCAATCTTGGGGAAACCGCCTTCTCATACAAACATAAAACAATCAATGGTTAGACAACCAACTGCATTTAAATCTGAAAGACCTAAATCTTCAAAATCTCGGTTTGCCTCCCAAGTTGTTGCGAAAAACAATTTGACAAAACCAGTCACTCCACATTCTTGGCCTAAGGAAAATGCATCTGTGTCTGCCAAATCTCAACACGTGATTATACCTGGCTCATCTAGGATTAGTTCGAAAATATACGAGCATTAAAATTAAAAATTCTTATGGAAGATATGACATGTACAAGAACTATGATCTAGAAAAGGCTAGGAAAAAGGCGCTACTACAAAGGATGGAATTCTAGGTTCAAAACCTCATGTGATACCTTCCACTGTAGTACAGAACACTGCTTGTAATAGCACACCAGAACCTAAGAGTAAACAACAAACTAATAGGAATTGGCTAGCTTCTAAGAGTATTTGCGTAAATAATCATGTTGTCTGGGCTTTAATATATCTTCAAAAAGGAAATTCACTAGAAAAGGCTCAATCGACTAAGACAGATAAACCCGTTGAACCAAAAGTCATAAGTCAGAAACCTAAGAATTGGATCAATATAGGACATAGGTTTTCTCAACCAAGTGATGCTCCCACTGCATCTAAAAGGAAAACATCTCCGAGATCTAACATTAGGTGGGTACCCACGGGTAGAATTCTCAAATCGATTGGTCTTAGGTGGATTCCTACAGGAAAGAGTTTAGACATTTGCACCAAAACTAATGTGATTTCCACAGCATCAACCGCTGAGAAAAATATGAAAACCATCGGAATTGTGTGTTCGAGTGTCAAGAAGATAGTTGACACTACATCTTTATGCTTCTAACACCTGGAACCCAGTTACCCTTAGGGCTCCATGTTCTATGTTTTGTCTCTTCTTTCTTTATTTGCAGATTCAACAGGAATGGCTTCGGAACAAATCAGTTTCGGACCCGAGCTTAATGTTATGGTTTCTAAGCACAACAGCTTAGGATCCGTAACCAACCGTTTAAAAGCACATCAATAATGGCTTCTGAGCAACACAGCTTAAGACCCGAATTCAACCGTCTTAATTCTCCGGACTCTTCGGCTGAATCATTGCCGCTCAACCGCAAAGAATTGGAAACCTTGTTTGCTCCACTGTTTGATGATACAATTGAATACCGTTCTGCTGAGGTCTCACCCAATTCCGCTGCTCAACCTGATAATATTCCAGTACCTGACTCACCTCAACAAACAACAACAACTGTTGAGAAAGACAGTCCTCCAATTGCATCACCATTTACAGCAGAACAAACTGTTTCTAACTCCCGACAATCAGCTGAAGATCCTACACCACAATCAGTTCCACAACCCGCAGAGCATGATCCTGATGCGTTCTTTAACCCGTTTGCACCGGCTCCTACATCTCCTGACATAGCTGAGTCGTCTACACGCAATTTGGATCCTGCTAACATGCGAGATACTTATCAACTACACCCTTCGACACACAAATGGACTCGAGACCATCCACTAGTTCATATTATTGGCCATCCAGATGCACCTGTAATGACAAGACAACAACTTCACATTGATGGAGAAACTTGTATCTATGCACTCACAGTTTGTCATGAAGAACCAAAGAACATCAAAGAAGCAATGACTTATGACAACTGGATTGAATCTATGCAAGAGGAATTTCAGCAGTTCATACGATTAGAAGTCTGGGAATTAGTTGAAAGACCTGACAGAGTCTTTGTCATCGGGTTAAAATGGATTTGGAAAAATAAGCTGGACGCAGAAAGCACAGTGATTCGCAACAAATCTTGTTTAGTTACATAGGGATACAGTCAATGAAGCAGGATTGTACATCACTGTCATCAACAAAAGCTTAGTATGTAGCCATGTCTGCTTTCTGTGCTCAAGTCATTTGGATGAGAACTTAGCTCACAGACTACGGCTATGTATTTGACTAGATCTCAATGTACTGCGACTCAAAGTGTGCTATTGCTATCTTGTGCAACACCATTCATCTTTCCAAGGCCATACAAATTGCTCTCCGCTACCATTTCATAAAGGAGCATGTTGAGAAGGGTAAAATTGAATTAGAGTTTGTGGGTACTGAATACCAATTGGCGGACTTATTTACAAAGACATTACCTCCATCAAGGTTTGTTGATTTAGTTCACCAAAATGGTATGTGATGTTTGACTCCAGATGATGTAACAATTCGCATTTTCGGGTTACTATTCATTTTTACTATTCACATTACAATTCACTTTTTACTATTCACTTTCACTATTCACTCCCAAAAATTTTATTTCATATTCTCGTAAGTTAAACTATTTTAATGATAATCCGAGAATTTGACACTCGTCGGATCATTTCTGCAAATATCGCGAAACCGTGTCCGAGATTTACTTTTAGTTTAAACGTCATTCCAGCATCCTGATATGTCCATAAAACATTATAAACAATAGAAATATGATTTTCTCTCATTTTAGGACAATTCCAAAAGTTTTGGAATTTTACGTTTTCCAGTTCAGCGTTTTACGCGAATTACGCGTTTTAGACCCGCGTTTCCAGTTTTAGCAGCGTTTAAGCAACCCGATAGAACTTGTCACTCATTAAATATGCTAAGATATGTTATATTGATAAGTTCTAACATATTTATAAGTTTCATATTTTTAGGATACCCGATTTTAAGTTTCATGACTTAATAACTTACCGTTAGCGATTACCGGGACCAAAACTCACTCCGTAAGCTAGATAATACCAAGTTTAAGTACCTAGTCACTCCTCCCATCATATGAACGTGTATATGATGATTCACCAAGCCTTGGTGGCTTGGTGATAAGCCTTGGACTTTAGGATACTTGTATATTAAGCAAACCTTGTCACCAAGGGTTCATTAGATCATTACAAGTGTACAACTTGGCCTCCAAGTTTAGGCAACTTCCTAACACCTTCCTAACCTCCTCAACTCACCATATAAGCCCTCCCCATCCCTCCAAGTCATTCACAACACCAACACCCTTCCATTTGCTAGTTTACTTTCTAGTTTCATGCAAGAATCAAGTGCAACATCAAACATAGAAACCCTAGCTTGGTTTTAGGTAATCAAACTACTTCCAATCCTTAGAAACTCTTGGTGATTCTCTTGAGTTTAGATCCACTCAAGTCACCTAAACCTTCATCATAAATCATTCAAGAATACAAGGGTAAAAGGGTTGCTAAAGTGGAGGAAAGCTTATTCAATCAAAGTCCTAGTTCCTAGTTCTTGTCCTAGTTTCCCTTTTCATTAAGGCCAAAAGTTGTAAGAACCCTATTACACTTTCTTGCTCAATATCATTTTCATGCTTATTATGTTTCTTTCATGCTATATATGGTCTTTGTATTATGTTCATGATGTATAAAAACTAGTAAAACAAGTATTGGTATACATATGTTAACCTATGTTATTTAAACAAGTAAACTAGTGACTTATATTAAGAACCACGACCAAAATAAAGTAACCATGACATGAAACACTTACTTACTGTTATATATGACTTAAAAAGGAAAACATAGCAATTTGAATCACCCAAAACGAGTACACGAGTCAAAAGATACGGCCATAAGAAGTTAGCGAAACTAAAACGCCGAAACTGCCAATACCCTACTGTTTGCATTCTGCCATTTTGAAAGTCACCCTTCTGATCCGATTCATCAAAAAGTTAAAACACGAAAGTTGTCCGGAACGACGTTTTCGTTCAGGAACAAAGAAGTTCGAGCCCTAAAAACGCTTTCTGAGTGATAATTTTCTTCAAATTCTTAACAGCCCATTTTTAGACCAAAGTCACTATATAATAGTTATGATTTACTAAGACCAAGAAGTCTAATGACCTAAAGCCAAGACAACAACCTTGGCTAAAGCCAAGGTTGAGTCTCGAGACCATGGTAACAATGACCAAGGTCACGGCAAAGCCACGGCTAAAGACCATATAACTTTTAAAGATCAAAAAGCTTATATATATATATATATATATATATATATATATATATATATATATATATATATATATATATATATATATATATATATATATATATATATATATGTTATCAAATACTACAATAGTAGGGAGCCTCATGTGAGGAGTTCATTAAGTAAGCCGTCGAGACGAGTTGTGGATTTACGAATTAAAGTGTCCTGGCTCCTCGAACGTTTACTCCATGACTTCTGAATTATGTCGGCCCGAACGGTAGTAAGAGATATACAACCTAAACATGTTTCATAAACCATTTATATTTAAAGACTTACACTATATACTAAGTACTACATCATGAACATTATGCAAGACATATATAGGCAATTCTTCGTATTCTTAGACGTTACTCCAAACCTAAGTCGCAACGTTCTATTATAGGCTGCTCTTAGAGACTTTCGCGATTCGACTACCACTTTCATTTCTCATTACTTAAGCTTAAGGTGAGTCATAACCCCTACTCTTTTCATACTTGTTTTAACTCTTGGGGGGGGGGATACATGCTCAACTACTTGCTTACTTGTACAAATACTCAAAACATTTATACTTGATTGCTTTATACTTGATTGTGTTATACTTGATTGCATTATACTTGATTGCATTATACTTGATTGCATACATACATGACAGTTTTATACTTTGGGAAGTGGCTCCCAGTAATCTTTTATCTTTGGGAAGTGGCTCCCAGCAAACTTTTATCTTTGGGAAGTGGCTCCCAGTTTTCTTTGGGAAGTGGCTCCCAGTTGTCTTTGGGAATTGGCTCCCAAGTGAGGTCTTCAGAGATGAAGTAGAGACTCACTACTAATTGCTTAATTGTTTTGATGAACTTATACATGTCTTTATTATACTATATGTTAGCAGTGGGTTGTGAACACACAGGTTACAAGTCTCTTATGGCGGGACTTGCAACTGAGTGGATTCACAATGCCTTTGCTATGTGAACATTCTTTATAGGCTTTTCAACTGTTTTAAGACAAACTCTATGAACTCACCAACCATTGTGTTGACACTTTAGCATGTTTATCTCAGGTTAGTAATGCGATAGCTAGTGCGTGGAACTTAGAGTCAAGCTGCATATTCTGAAGACTTACGCTTTTTAACATTTACCATTCAAAACATTTTGTATACATTTATGTATCATACTTTGGAATCTCATGTTTGTAACTTTGAATTCATTAATCGAATGGTAACTTTTCAAAACGTCTCATTTAGAGTTCGTTTTCTATAACTTGTACTTTGTATTATGAAGTAGCACCCCAATGACACAGTCTTCCGCTGCGGTATTTTGGGGGTGTTACAGATTGGTACCAGAGCCTTGGTTATAGAGAACTAGGTTGCATTTAGTGCCTAGACTATAACTGCTATATACGTTAAGACTCTCCTCTTTATTTGCCTTACACACACTACATACACATACGCTTCTTGGTAGTTGTTGGTTTAGTTCCACGCTGTTAGATGATGTGACTTTAGTATTATAAGGAGCCCCAGAGATTAGTCGAGTCATTAAAAACATGGAGCTCAGTAATAACTAATTATTTAACTTGATCTTGTGACAGTTCTTGTTTGATGAGACACAAGATTTGAGTTAAATAATATTATTGCTTAGCTTTAGGGATTTGATGACTTGATTATCTTACTATCGGCCTCAGAAGGCGGATTTTGTGTCGGAAATTCTTAAGTAGGATGATTTAGAATCTCCTTATTTAAATGGATTGGGACGCCTCTTCATTTAAATAAAGAAATTTTAAATCACCAAACCATAAGTTTATGATCCCTTACTTACATAAATTTGGACACTTCTTTATGTAAGTAATGTGTTATAAATAAGTGGGCTTAATTGTAGCCGATACAACTCCTTAACTAGAACCTTAGACGAATCAGAGTAAACACCACTATTTTAGAGATCCTGAAACTCCAAATTCTCTTAGACACACCGTAAGTAGTTAACATCAACAGAACTTCGGGACGAAGTTCTCCTTAAGGGGTAGAGACTGTAACAATTCGCATTTTCGGGTTACTATTCATTTTTACTATTCACAATTACAATTCACTTTTTACTATTCACTTTCACTATTCACTCCCAAAATTTTTATTTCATATTCTCGTAAGTTAAACTATTTTAATGATAATCCGAGAATTTGACACTCGTCGGATCATTTCTGCAAATATCGCGAAACCGTGTCCGAGATTTACTTTTAGGTTTAAACGTCATTCCAGCATCCCGATATGTCCATAAAACATTATAAACAATAGAAATATGATTTTCTCTCATTTTAGGACAATTCCAAAAGTTTTGGAATTTTACGTTTTCCAGTTCAGCGTTTTACGCGAATTACGCGTTTTAGACCCGCGTTTCCAGTTTTAGCAGCGTTTAAGGAACCCGATAGAACTTGTCACTCATTAAATATGCTAAGATATGTTATATTGATAAGTTCTAACATATTTATAAGTTTCATATTTTTAGGATACCCGATTTTAAGTTTCATGACTTAATAACTTACCGTTAGCGATTACCGGGACCAAAACTCACTCCGTAAGCTAGATAATACCAAGTTTAAGTACCTAGTCACTCCTCCCATCATATGAACGTGTATATGATGATTCACCAAGCCTTGGTGGCTTGGTGATAAGCCTTGGACTTTAGGATACTTGTATATTAAGCAAACTTGGTCACCAAGGGTTCATTAGATCATTACAAGTGTACAACTTGGCCTCCAAGTTTAGGCAACTTCCTAACACCTTCCTAACCTCCTCAACTCACCATATAAGCCCTCCCCATCCCTCCAAGTCGTTCACAACACCAACACCCTTCCATTTGCTAGTTTACTTTCTAGTTTCATGCAAGAATCAAGTGCAACATCAAACATAGAAACCCTAGCTTGGTTTTAGGTAATCAAACTACTTCCAATCCTTAGAAACTCTTGGTGATTCTCTTGAGTTTAGATCCACTCAAGTCACCTAAACCTTCATCACAAATCATTCAAGAATACAAGGGTAGAAGGGTTGCTAAAGTGGAGGAAAGCTTATTCAATCAAAGTCCTAGTTCCTAGTTCTTGTCCTAGTTTCCCTTTTCATTAAGGCCAAAAGTTGTAAGAACCCTATTACACTTTCTTGCTCAATATCATTTTCATGCTTATTAGGTTTCTTTCATGCTATATATGGTCTTTGTATTATGTTCATGATGTATAAAAACTAGTAAAACAAGTATTGGTATACATATGTTAACCTATGTTATTTAAACAAGTAAACTAGTGACTTATATTAAGAACCACGACCAAAATAAAGTAGCCATGACATGAAACACTTACTTACTGTTATATATGACTTAAAAAGGAAAACATAGCAATTTGAATCACCCAAAACGAGTACACGAGTCAAAAGATACGGCCATAAGAAGTTAGCGAAACCAAAACGCCGAAACTGCCAATACCCTACTGTTTGCATTCTGCCATTTTGAAAGTCACCCTTCTGGTCCGATTCATCAAAAAGTTAAAACATCAAAGTTGTCCGGAACGACGTTTTCGTTCAGGAACAAAGAAGCTCGAGCCCTGAAAACGCTTGCTGAGTGATAGTTTTCTTCAAATTCTTAACAACCCATTTTTAGACCAAAGTCACTATATAATAGTTATGATTTACTAAGACCAAGAAGTCTAATGACCTAAAGCCAAGACAACAACCTTGGCTAAAGCCAAGGTTGAGTCTCAAGACCATGGTAACAATGACCAAGGTCACGGCAAAGCCACGGCTAAAGACCATATAACTTTTAAAGATCAAAAAGCTTATATATATATATATATATATATATATATATATATATATATATATATATATATATATATATATATATATATATATATATATATATATATGTTATCAAATACTACAATAGTAGGGAGCCTCATGTGAGGAGTTCATTAAGTAAGCCGTCAAGACGAGTTGTGGATTTACGAATTAAAGTGTCCTGGCTCCGCGAACGTTTACTCCATGACTTCTGAATTATGTCGGCCCGAACGGTAGTAAGAGATATACAACCTAAACATATTTCATAAACCATTTATATTTAAAGACTTACACTATATACTAAGTACTACATCATGAACATTATGCAAGACATATATAGGCAATTCTTCATATTCTTAGACGTTACTCCAAACCTAAGTCGGAACGTTCTATTATAGGCTGCTCTTAGAGACTTTCGCGATTCGACTACCACTTTCATTTCTCATTACTTAAGCTTAAGGAGAGTCATAACCCCTACTCTTTTCATACTTGTTTTAACTCTTGGGGGGGATACATACTCAACTACTTGCTTACTTGTACAAATACTCAAAACATTTATACTTGATTGCTTTATACTTGATTGTGTTATACTTGATTGCATTATACTTGATTGCATTATACTTGATTGCATACATACATGATAGTTTTATAATTTGGGAAGTGGCTCCCAGTAATCTTTTATCTTTGGGAAGTGGCTCCCAGCAAACTTTTATCTTTGGGAAGTGGCTCCCAGTTTTCTTTGGGAAGTGGCTCCCAGTTGTCTTTGGGAATTGGCTCCCAAGTGAGGTCTTCAGAGATGAAGTAGAGACTCACTACTAATTGCTTAATTGTTTTGATGAACTTATACATGTCTTTATTATACTATATGTTAGCAGTGGGTTGTGAACACACAGGTTACAAGTCTCTTATGGCAGGACTTGTAACTGAGTGGATTCACAATGCCTTTGCTATGTGAACATTCTTTATAGGCTTTTCAACTGTTTTAAGACAAACTCTATGAACTCACCAACCATTGTGTTGACACTTTATCATGTTTATCTCAGGTTAGTAATGCGATAGCTAGTGCGTGGAACTTAGAGTCAAGCTGCATATTCTGAAGACTTACGCTTTTTATCATTTACCATTCAAAACATTTTGTATACATTTATGTATCATACTTTGGAATCTCATGTTTGTAACTTTGAATTCATTAATCGAATGGTAACTTTTCAAAACGTCTCATTTAGAGTTCGTTTTCTATAACTTGTACTTTGTATTATGAAGTAGCACCCCAATGACACAGTCTTCCGCTGCGGTATTTTGGGGGTGTTACAGATGATTTGCAAAATTTTCTTAAAACCTAAGCAGTGTCAAACATCAAAGTCTTTCTGTAAATACTTTTTCTACAAAAAGAATCTTCTTTCTTTGTGTACAAACTTCAAATCTTCAAAACTATGTTCCTCCATTTAAACAAATTTTGCTTTTCTCTGTCAAAATGGAACATGTTTTGAGGGGGAGAAAACTTTTCACAATATCGTGAAGTTTGGACACCTCATTTTTATTCATCAAGGATAAAATGTTTCTTCATCATTCGGATTTAAACTCATTTTCAAAAAGGTTCTACGATCTCTCAAATTAAAAGTGCAAAAAGGTTTCACAAAAAATATGCTAATTCGAGGGGGAGAAAAGGATTTTTTTTCTGCAACGATCCCAAATTAATCTAGTTTGGACATCAAATGGAAAGGTAATTAACCTTTTAATGAGTAAAGTTCACAAAAGTCTTAAACTTTGGTAAAAGGACCTTGCAAGAAAAATAAAACAGGCTCTAATCAATGTTTTCACACATGTTCTCAAAAGTTGCACACATGATTAAAACCTCAACGAATCAGACTAACGATTTTTTTCTCAATTATCTCCATAATTGTGAGTTTCTAATTTCCTCATTGTTGTTGTCTAATCGTTCCCTAAATATTTCAAGTGTTTTTCAACGGTCAAAAAGGTATAATCAGAAACTAAGGTTAATGTAATTATCGATCGGGGCATTTCTTTTTTATGTGTTTAGTCTAATTTATTATTTCATATAGCTTTAGAGAACACTAAAATATGCTCGATTGGTGTGTTTGCACGATTAGAAACAACATAGGTTTGAAATCAAGTGATTTAGGGTTTAAGATTTTGATGTCTTTGCTGCTACTAGGATGGTTAATTTGTACAATATTCATGCATTATAATGCTAAAATGCGTGCAATGTCTCTAATTATAACCCCTAACCATTATCGTAATTGGAAAATCTCGAGTGATAGGATGAGTTAATCTGTGATCTTGTGTGTTAATTAGAGAATTCTGAGCATTTTGGTAGATTTAGAATGAGCTTCTTGATTCATCTGTATACTTGTTTGTGCCTGATGCATTTTCTCTGTGTGCAAGTACATGTCATCCCATTGAAAGTCAAAATTTCAACATTCGACAAAATGTTTCTTATGGAACATATTTTGAGGTCAAAGGGCAAAATGTGTTTAAAAGCTAAACTGGTAAATGGATTCAAAATGGTGAGAAACAAATCTTTCCAAACTCTACACTATTGTTTTACACCGGTAAAGCAAGTGTGAAGACCAAAGCAAAGTTGTCCTAAATTTTTCAAATTTTCATAATCCGGAATGCTTTGGCTACGATTAATAAATGACTCTGATTTAGCCATCCCAAATACCGGAAGTTTTTCCATTCATCACAAAAACAAATTTTCAAAAAGAACCCAAGCGGTTCAACTTTAGATGGAAATATTCTTCTTCAGATTTTAAAAACTCAAAAGAGAGACTCCGGGTCTCAAACAACTTTTTAAAGTAAAAGAGTTTTTAAATTTCCATTGATTCGACGAGTGTTTTATCATAATGAAACTAAGATTTTTCAATCCTCGTTGGAATTCAACATCTTTTAATCAGATTGACACAACCTACATATGGATTTCAAATTTTGGTAAACAAAGATTTTCAGTCTCGAGGTTGTTGTCTAATATGATTTTCATGCATTCTTTGTTGTACAATATTTGATTATGTTTTCTAAAACCTTGAGCAGAATCATCTCACGAATTTTTCACAAAGTATTTCATAAATACGATTCAATATTCTGCTCAAGAAGACTATCTCTCGAATAAACTTCATTATTTGAGGGGGAGTATTTTCTTAAAAGAAAACTAATTTTGTATTAAAACAATGGCTTGTGCACATATTACAGTGCACAACCCGAACTTGTAAAGAAAGGACCCTGAGGTACGCATCAGTGCCTCAACCCTAATATAAAGAGCGAAGGCTTCTTACTTTTGAGTAGAATTAATCAAATGTTTATGAATTTTCATAATTCAGCTGAAACGGACAAGTATTTCACCTCAATAAGACCTAATCACTTGTTGAGGGGGAGCACTTGTCAAAAACAAAATACTTTGTTCTAAATCAAAAGTTCTTGGTGAATCTCCCCATAAGACTCAAAAAGGCATATTTTAATCTAAAAGATTGTCAAAAACATTATGTCATATGCTATTTTTGAGGGGGAGAAAATGAAAAAGTGATTAAAATATAAGTAGCCAAAAGGCTAAAAGTTGTATCATGTGCGAGCTAGACTCAGAAATGACCCAGGAAGTGACGAGACAATAAAAGTTAGTAATATCGAAAAGACTTATCCTGGACGGGTGATAACATCAAGTTAGTTACTAGAGCTAGTTGTCACCTAAAAACTGATAATGTATCTCTTTAACTAACCACGTAAGCGTGTCTCGAAAAGGATTTGTCTTAGTAGAAATGTACCGTCTCGAGAATCTTTCTGTGGACTTGACCAGGCCGGGTAAGAACTTCAAGCTAGTTTATCTAGTGATGTAAGCGTGTCTCGAATCGGTCTTGTTCACGGAAAGTGGATCAATTCAAAATGATTGCTCCTCCCGCATGTGCAAATTTATTAAATACTTATGAGCACATGTGAAGCGGGAGCCCTTCAAAAGTGTACATGATGAGGCGAAAAATGATCCATTTTTAGGGGGTCATTTAAGCCCGAATCTGACTTTATTTGATCAAATATTGCCCTAAATCGTTCCTTTTGTGATTTTAGGTGTTTGAAGAGTGAATTCTGGAAAAGAAGCTATTTTGGACGTTTTTGGAGCATAAAAGTGAAGAAAACGGCAAAGTACCAAAAATCCATGCTGAAGATACAAGGTGACGGCGTCAAGACTCTCTTCTTGACGGCGTCAGACATGGAGAATATAATACCGTAGCTGGTGACGGCGTCAGATGGATAGGTGACGACGTCAAAGTGGCAAAGAATAAAGTATCGTAGGTGGTGACGGCGTCACATAGGCCGTCACAAGTGGATCTAGGGCGTCCGAGGAAGTATATGGCGGCGAGGTGACGGCGTCAGAATTAACTCTTGACGCCGTCAGAGTGTTTTTCCTATATATAGTTTTCTAGTTTTTTCATTAAAAAGAGAGAAGTTTTGGTGAAACGCTAAAGACGATTTTGGTGCCTCTTTTACAGGTTTTTCAAGGGTTCCAAACCCTTGAGACCTTGCATTGTAATTGAGATAAGTATACTCTTAATTCAATCAATATGTCTATGTGTTGGTTGTTTATCTTTTGTTCTTATCTTAATTCTACTATGCTAGGCTAGTTCCTTTGTGTTTGCTTAGATCTAATGAAACCTAGATGTTGATTATGTGTTGATTACTTGTCTATTCTTGTTTTGGATGAATGATATTATATGTTAGGCTTAAGAAAACTGGCAGATCTCCAAATGGTAACATGCTTGAACGTCTTAAGAAACATGAACCGAGGCGTACATGGTCTTTATTGGTTGTATTTAATGCATGAGCCACTGTTTACAATCCCTATAGTTGTGCTGGGTCATGGTGTAGGAGGAGATAAGAGCTCATAGAGTTGGGGAGTTATGTATGCCACCCCACGAATGGTATTAAGGAATACAATCCGTCATCCATACAAGTGTAACAAGTAATTAACATGTAAAAGATATCTAGGGAGTAATGAAGTCTAAGTAAACACAATTTCTCCAAATACTGCTCACAACCTTAGTATAATTAGTTTAATTTCATTTTCATTAGTTCATTTTAATTATATATTAGCTTTGGGTTAGTTGAATAGCAACTAATTCCGCCCTATCTTCCAAAACCCGAGATTTTACTTGCTTTTATAAAAAATATAAAAATACAAAAATAATCATCTTTCACCTCTAGAACTATTAATTAGGTTTTCTAATCCTAGCGAAACTATTCCTAAGCTGAACGATCAATCCCCCGGTACTTGTCACTATACTATACTACAACGATCAGGTACACTGCCTGGTGGGGGTTGTAAGCCTCGCGAGATCCCTCGAGAGGTAAAGCAAGGTGCAATTCCCACGCATCAAGTTTTTGGCGCCGCAGCCCGGGGAATAGTTATTGTCTAGGTTAGGATTTCTTTTTATTAGGTCTACTTGCTAGATTCCTTTCTAGTAAGATTTTTATTTTTATTTTTATTTTTAGGTCTTCTTTGGTCTATCTTACTTCTTCGTGCCTTTGTTCATAACTCTTTACCATCCGACATCATGGAAGGTGGTAACATCTTTGAACCCGTCATCCCACCACAACAAAACCCACCATTAGAACCCCTTAGGCCCCGAACCTTAGGAGAGTATTCCCGACCTAGCCACCAAGGCTACCGAAACACCATTGAGCTCACCGGAGCCAATGTGACCCCATTGCGATCCGACACCATCCGGTTGGTGCAAAGCGGATGTGCATTCCATGGACTTCGTTCCGAAGATCCAAACCAACACCTTAAGGATTTCCTCAAAATCGTAGATTCCATAGACCTAGGTGTTGAAACTAGAGAGATTACCCGTTTACGCCTATTCCCATTCTCTCTACGAGATCAAGCTAGTCAATGGCTTGAGCGTTTCCCCGCGGGATCCATCACCACATGGGACAATCTCGCCAATCGCTTCCTTACCCAATTCTTTCCGCCGGAAAAGACCGCAATGCTTAGAAGGGACATTTTGATGTTTGAGCAACAGCGGGGTGAACCTTTCTACGAGGCGTGGGCCCGTTTTAAGGATCTCCTCCACAAGATCCCTCATCATGGCATAAACCTTTGGCTATTAGTTCAGATTTTCTACGACCATGTTGATTATCACACTAAGCGCACTATCGACAGGGCCGCGGGAGGCAAATTGCGTGATAAGAATGCTGAGGAGTCATGGGCGATTATAGAAGAGCTCGCTGTCGATAATAATGAGATTTGGGAGTTTAAACATACGGTAGAAGCGGCCATCAATGCAGTCTCGGCATCTGGAGGAACCACCGAAATCCCCGATGAACTCTTATGCAAACTTGAGGCAAAAGTTGACTATTTTGAGGAAAGGCAAAGGAGACCCTTAAGTCCTAGACAAGCCACTATCAATTCTGTCTCAAGATCAACTTCGGTACCATTATCTGAATCACCTTCTAGAGAACATGTCGAGACTTTTCAGGGGTGCACTCCACCTTGTTCCCCTCCCAAGGAACTTAGCTCAGAATTTGAGGCTAGGATGAGAGAATATATGGCGACTCACTCTGATCGGCTTGCTAGATTCGAAGAAGCAATTTATAAGCAAAAAGAGGAGATGCAGGAGAAAATGAATGAGATGTTGAGTCTATTGGAGGAGTATACCAGTCAGAAAACCCCCGAACGAATACTGCTAAGGAAAGAAAGCGCCACCCCCACCACCCAATTTGTTAACTCCATCACCATTGTCCATAAAGATAATGAGAAGGTAAAAACTCCTGCTAAACAGACCTTAGAAAAACTGCCTGAGTCCCAACCTTTGAGCTACTACCTGAAACACGACATAAACAAAAACACCATAACAAATTGGATTAAGGGTGATAGGCGTAACCAATCCTCCGAACAGGTTCCCGAGAAAGAGAAAGAAGAGGAAGATGAGTATGATACGCTTATTGGAGGATCAGTGGTCGATAGGTTACTGGTACAGAAAGTGGCTACTAAGCAGGTAGCATGTGGAAACTTTGAAATACCAACAAGCATCGGGGACTTGAAACATCTTAGTGCTTTCGCCGACCAAGGATCGGAAGTAAATCTTATGCCCCTAACTATTTACATCCAACTAACGTCAAAAATGCCAGCACCTACTCGTGTTAGGCTATCTCTTGTTGGACACTCGTACGTATACCCCCTAGGAATCGCAGAAGATGTATTAGTTAATGTGGCAGGATTCATGTACCCCGTTGACTTTATGATCATTGATGATAAAGGGGATGGATGCATGCCAATAATCCTTGGGGCACCATTCCTCACCACCGCTAGGGCTGTCATTAAGTATGAAGATAGGAAGATTGAGCTTAAATCTGGAAAAAGAAAGATTAGCTTCCACATGACTCCGCGAAGTGGACATGAGAACATGAGTTGGAGAATGATTAAAAACAACATTGGCGCAACACCCATTCGTGTTCAGAATAAAATTCTTGCATGGGAGGCAAGAATCAAAAGCTATAAGAAAGCTAAGGATGAAAGGAGAAAAAGCAATAAGGTTCCGATAGAACTCAAACACACTCAACACGAAAGCAATCATACACCGTTTGAGGAAGGGAACTTAGTACTCTTGAGACACTTAGAAACAACAATACCACCCGATAAACCAAGTCCTTGGTGGTATGGGCCATTCACAATCGTAGGATTGAGCCAAGATGGGGTAGCTAACTTGAGAAGCAAATTAGGTGGGAAGGTGATTGCGAGTATTGATAGATTGAGGCACTACCACCATAACAGTAATGATCGAAATTATATGGGGTACATCATTTCAAATAATGAAATTACGTAGTAACCCACAACTTTGAGTCTAGCTACAAGACTCGTAAATAAAGAAAAGCGCTTCTTGGGAGGCAACCCATGTTTTGTGTCATTTTAATTGTTTGATTGTTATTTGCTTCCGTATGCATGTTTTATTTTTATTGTTGGTTGATCATGTTTCTCAATTAAAATGTGGAAATACTTTATTATGTTGTTTGGCCTAGTCTTAACTTCAACCTAAAGGTATTTTTGCAAAAGATAAGTGTAAAGGGAAACCCCAAATATGTTTTTAAGAAACAAACCGATCATGATTCTCCACAATATTTAATGAACATGTATATTCGTATTTGTTAGAGTCAAATGCTTGTATTGAGTCATAATGAAGTTTTGCAGGATTTTCCAGGAAGTAGGACAAAGTTTTTCCAGAAATTTTCCGGAAACTTAACATAAGAATTTCTGCAGGTCCATTCTGACGGCGTCAGGGTATTGCTCTTGACGGCGTCAGGAGTCAAAAATCTGGAAATTTTACCGGTTTTGTTTTTCTAACGGAGTCTTACGGTTTTTGTGAATTATTAAGTTTTATAATCTCCAGGAAATCTGCAAACTTCATTCCACAAGCATTATATCTTACTTTGTTTTCTAGGATTTAGTAACTTATATAGGATGCCGCCGATTTTACGCGAGGTTGCCTTGTCTACTTTTGTCAGGATTTACAGGTTATTTATGACAAGGAGATGATTTATATTCTGGAAGGGAAGCTTTGATTGTTCATTTTCTTGGAGGAAGATCTAATCTGGTCAACCTATAATCCATACCGAGCGAATCAGGGGAGTATTTGATTTCATTCTCTTTACTTTTTCACTTTTACATTCTTTACTTGAACATTGGGGTCAATGTTCATCTTAAGTGTAAGGGGAGGGTAAAAAGATGATACCTTACATATGCACTTTCGCTTGAGTTTGTTTTGTGTGATAGTAGATGAGTAATAAAACTATGAGAAATACTTGTTAGTGTAATTTTAGCGCCAAATTTAAAATTTTTTACAACATTTAGGAGTGAAACTTTAGCCATAGCAAGCGTCTCATGGATAGGAGATTGTATGACTAGCACATAACCGTATATTCAGAAAAATTTTCCACCCAAAAATGTGAGGTTCGCCTTTAGATTTGATAGGAAAAGCATTTATTATTGGTGCTTATGAGTGTACCGGTAGCATTTAGATTCTAGAACTTGCGTTAGTGATGCATCCCGAGACCGCTAGTGAGACTACATTCGTGTGGTAGGATTTACTACATGATAAGAGGCATTAGGATCACCCTTGTGTTAAACCCGTATTATAATTACTTGACCATTTAAGTCATATTACTTGGCTAGTTAAGTCAACTAATTTTTCCCACACCCTTTGCGTTGTACTCATTTTTAGTACACGAAACCCCTAGTACACCCCTCCGAGCCTATCTTTTCGTTTCTAACTTTAAGCATTTTACTTAAAGGAAGAATTTGTTACACCCCACTTAAATGTACACCCAAATCGCCTTAGCCTTCCGTGTATGCGCTCATTTTTAGTGCATTATTGTTATTTGTTAAACCCTAAGTTAACTTTCTAAATGATTACATGGTTGCTAAGTCGAGTCATATCATTGTACATATTGTTTTGGGACGATTAGGACTCATGGGTAAGTACTTATTTTATGGAGTAATGGGGAAGAACATCATATTATTACCCCCATATGTACGTTAATCTTAAAAGTGCTCCAAGTGTTTTGATTTTCTTAATTCGAGTCATTAGATTAGTTAAATGTAAAGTATGTAAAGATTCAAGTGTAAGGGGAATTCTCAACCCCTATGACGTATTATTTTGGATGGTAGGGTAAGAGAGTATGCAAAAACAAAAAAACAAAAAAACAAAAAAAAAAAAAAAAAAAAAAAAAAAAAGAAAAAAACATACGGACTACCATCCCGTTTTTCATTCTATGTTCATTTTATATTTTTGTTATTTTTCATTTATTAGCTTAAGTCGAGTCTAGTCTTGGCTTAGCAACGCCATCTTGTACATGTAATTAACCAAGATTGTTAACTCGCCACCAGTAAAACTTCCTTTATCCAACAAAACCGTGTAATTCATATCCCTACACCTAACGTTATAACCCTTTTGAAAGACCTCTTTGATAGTTTATCCTAGGTGCTTACGCCATGTGGTGGAGGTTTGATCCTTTCCCAAGCCTATGGTAATCTATTTTGCTATGACAGGTAGTGAGAGATATCTTCCATTTCCATAATGTTATATTACTTTATTACACCCAAGAGATGTGAGTATCTAAACACTATTTGTGAGGTGCTTGTGTATGACCTCCGTGCTTGTCTATTGGTCTTTAGTGGAATGATTATTTGTTGTAATTACTTTTATATTAGTGTTAAATGACCCCTAACTTGTCTTTTGAGTAGAATAATAGCTCATTTGCTTGAGGACAAGCAAATCTCAAGTGTAAGGGTATATGATGAGGCGAAAAATGATCCATTTTTAGAGGGTCATTTAAGCCCGAATCCGACTTTATTTGATCAAATATTGTCCTAAATCGTTCCTTTTGTGATTTTAGGTGTTTGAAGATTGAATTCTGGAAAAGAAGCTATTTTGGACGTTTTTGGAGCATAAAAGTGAAGAAAACGGCAAAGTACCAAAAATCCATGCTGAAGATACAAGGTGACGGCGTCAAGACTCTCTTCTTGACGGCGTCAGACATGGAGAATAAAATACCGTAGCTGGTGACGGCGTCAGATGGATAGGTGACGGCGTCAAAGTGGCAAAGAATAAAATATCGTAGGTGGTGACGGCGTCACATAGGCCATCACAAGTGGATCTAGGGCGTCCGAGGAAGTATATGGCGGCGAGGTGACGGCGTCAGAATTAACTCTTGACGCCGTCAGAGTGTTTTTCCTATATATAGTTTTCTAGTTTTTTCATTAAAAAGAGAGAAGTTTTGGTGTAACCCTAAAGACGATTTTCGTGCCTCTTTTACAGGTTTTTCAAGGGTTCCAAACCCTTGAGACCTTGCATTGTAATTGAGATAAGTATACTCTTAATTCAATCAATATGTCTATGTGTTGGTTGTTTATCTTTTGTTCTTATCTTAATTCTACTATGCTAGGCTAGATTTCCTTTGTGTTTGCTTAGATCTAATGAAACCTAGATGTTGATTATGTGTTGATTACTTGTCTATTCTTGTTTTGGATGAATGATATTATATGTTAGGCTTAAGAAAACTGGCAGATCTCCAAATGGTAACATGCTTGAACGTCTTAAGAAACATGAACCGAGGCGTACTAGGTCTTTATTGGTTGTATTTAATGCATGAGCCACTGTTTACAATCCCTATAGTTGTGCTGGGTCATGGTGTAGGAGGAGATAAGAGCTCATAGAGTTGGGGAGTTATGTATGCCACCCCACGAATGGTATTAAGGAATACAATCCGTCATCCATACAAGTGTAACAAGTAATTAACATGTAAAAGATATCTAGGGAGTAATGAAGTCTAAGTAAACACAATTTCTCCAAATACTGCTCACAACCTTAGTATAATTAGTTTAATTTCATTTTCATTAGTTCATTTTAATTATATATTAGCTTTGGGTTAGTTGAATAGCAACTAATTCCGCCCTATCTTCCAAAACCCGAGATTTTACTTGCTTTTATAAAAAATATAAAAATACAAAAATAATCATCTTTCACCTCTAGAACTATTAATTAGGTTTTCTAATCCTAGCGAAACTATTCCTAAGCTGAATGATCAATCCCCTGGTACTTGTCACTATACTATACTACAACGATCAGGTACACTGCCTGGTGGGGGTTGTAAGCCTCGCGAGATCCCTCGAGAGGTAAAGCAAGGTGCGATTCCCACGCATCAAGTTTTTGGCGCCGCAGCCCGGGGAATAGTTATTGTCTACGTTAGGATTTCTTTTTATTAGGTCTACTTGCTAGATTCCTTTCTAGTAAGATTTTTATTTTTATTTTTATTTTTAGGTCTTCTTTGGTCTATCTTACTTCTTCGTGCCTTTGTTCGTAACTCTTTACCATCCGACATCATGGAAGGTGGTAACATCTTTGAACCCGTCATCCCACCACAACAAAACCCACCATTAGGACCCCTTAGGCCCCGAACCTTAGGAGAGTATTCCCGACTTAGCCACCAAGGCTACCGAAACACCATTGAGCTCACCGGAGCCAATGTGACCCCATTGCGATCCGACACCATCCGGTTGGTGCAAAGCGGATGTGCATTCCATGGACTTCGTTCCGAAGATCCAAACCAACACCTTAAGGATTCCCATTCTCTCTACGAGATCAAGCTAGTCAATGGCTTGAGCGTTTCCCCGCGGGATCCATCACTACATGGGACAATCTCGCCAATCGCTTCCTTACCCAATTCTTTCCGCCGGAAAAGACCGCAATGCTTAGAAGGGACATTTTGATGTTTGAGCAACAGCGGGGTGAACCTTTCTACGAGGCTTGGGCCCGTTTTAAGGATCTCCTCCACAAGATCCCTCATCATGGCATAAACCTTTGGTTATTAGTTCAGATTTTCTACGACCATGTTGATTATCACACTAAGCGCACTATCGACAGGGCCGCGGGAGGCAAATTGCGTGATAAGAATGCTGAGGAGTCATGGGCGATTATAGAAGAGCTCGCTGTCGATAATAATGAGATTTGGGAGTTTAAACATACGGTAGAAGCGGCCATCAATGCAGTCTCGGCATCAGGAGGAACCACCGAAATCCCCGATGAACTCTTATGCAAACTTGAGGCAAAAGTTAACTATTTTGAGGAAAGGCAAAGGAGACCCTTAAGTCTTAGATAAGCCACTATCAATTCTGTCTCAAGATCAACTTCGGTACCATTATCTGAATCACCTTCTAGAGAACATGTCGAGACTTTTCAGGGGTGCACTCCACCTTGTTCCCCTCCCAAGGAACTTAGCTCAGAATTTGAGGCTAGGATGAGAGAATATATGGCGACTCACTCTGATCGGCTTGCTAGATTCGAAGAAGCAATTTATAAGCAAAAAGAGGAGATGCAGGAGAAAATCATCAAAGTGTGCACTGATAGAGTCTAGTGCCTTGAGATACATCAAAGATCTCTTAGGAACACTTAGTATTTCTACAACTGGTGTTCTACATCAATGGACACAAGCTATAAATTTACGAGTCCTTCGTAGATCTTAGCAATCTGCCGAGAACGTTTATGAGAGGATTACTTATGTAATTCTCAATGATTGAACAGAAATCCTGCCAGGGTCAACATCAAACAGCCCTGACAGCAGGTCACTTCGGTAACCCCACAAGGATTACGCTTAGTGTTTGCGGTGGTTCCATAACAGTCTACAGTCGTGGAGTGATCCCCAGCGACTCACCCACTCATTGAGCTACTTAGTAGGTCTCGTAAGCTCCCTCGGGAGTATCTGATATGGGAACGGCCTTGATAAGGATTAGAAGGAGTCTTCACACTACGCTGTTGACGAATTCTAATTCCTTATCTGTAAGTACCGGTTATTTATTGCTAACTGTTTACTTGCAGGTACCTCACTTCCATGATGGCAGATTCCAACATGCTCATACATACATCTTGAAGCAAATGTTAGCTCCCCCAAAGATCTTAAGCACCACAAAGTTCAAAGAAAGATTCTACGCCAATAAGAAGAATCTACAAAGTATAAAGTCTAAAGATCTTAGAGTATGAAAAGGAACTTCGTGCACGTGAAAGTTGATACGTGGGAATCGCACCAGGCTTTACCTCTTAAGGGATCTTGAGAAGCTTACAACCCCCACCAGGCAGTGTACCTGATCGTTGTAGTATAGTATAGTGACAAGTACCGGGGGATTGATCGTTCAGCTAGGAATAGTGTTTCTAGGATTAGAAAACCTAAATACTAGTTCTAAAGGTGAGGGGTGATTATTTTTGTATTTTTATATTTTTTTAGAAAGCAAGTAAAAATCTCGGGTTTGAAGGATTTGGGCGGAATTAGTTGCTAGTCAACTAACCCAATACTAAAGATGCAATCAAAATAAAATACTAGAAATTAAAATAAACTAAATTATACTAAGGTTGTGAACAATAAGTGGAGAAGTTGTGTTTACTTAGATTTCACTACTCCCTAGATATCTTTTACACGTTAATTACTTGTTATAGTTGCGTGGATGACGGATTGTATTACTTAATACCATTCATGGGGTGGCGCACTTAATTCCCCAATCCTATGAGTGCCTACTTCACTTATATGTCGAGCCGGCTAAGAAGCTCCTAACATGGGATCATTAGAATTTACTCATGCATTAAATACAACCAATAAAATGTAGTGTACGTCAGTTCATGTTTCCTAAGACGTTCAAGCATGTTACCAATTGGAGATCTACCAGTTTTCTTAAGCCTAACATAGAAATCATTCATCCAATACAACCATAAACAAGTAATCAACACATAATTAACATCTAGGTTTCATTATATCCAAGCAAACACAAGTGTAGCACTTATCTAACTTCATCACCAGACTTTCTCTCCTTGCATTCTCTTAAGAAGTGGCCCATCTGACCACAAGTGTAGCACTTAACCTTCCTTCTATCAAATCTTGCTGCATCTCTTCCATTAAAACCAAACTTTCTCCCAGACTTATTCTCAAACCTTTTGATGTTCATAGAAATCATTGCTAACTGCCATTTCAAGTGCATCTCCTCCATCTCCAATGGATCCACCTGTTCAAAATCCTCATAAGCTAGAAACTGCTGATGTTCATATTCAGCAACAAAAGAGTGAAGAATATCTTCCATTATATTACTGGATTTTAATTTAGGAGTTGGTTTAGTTTGGGTTTGAGAAAATGCTCCTGAGGTGTAAGAACTTGAGGCATGATGCACCGGATTGGATGTGGTGCTAACAAAGGCTGAGTGAGTGGATGGACGAATGGGACTACTAACATCAGGCTCAAGAGATTTAAGCTTGTTGTAGAGGTCATCAAAAGAGATTATATCCAATCCACCCTTGGTTTTGAGAGCAATGCTGACTTGCAACAAGGATGATCGCAAAGATCTTAGAAACTTAGCATTGCAGTCCTCATTATCCGGCCTAGCCTTCAACTGATTAAGTTGACTCAAGATCTTGTGGAACCTGTCATAACCTTTGTGGATTCCTTCTTCCTCAGATATCTGAAACTCTTGAAATTGTTGCTTCAGCATTGACTTCTTCATCCTTCTTGAGTCCTCATTCCCACCAACTCTAGCCTTAATGGCCATCTAAATGTCCTTGGCATCTTCTATGAAGTGGAAATCACCCATGTGGTCATCTGGTATAGCTTGAAGGAGAATTGTTCTGACTTTATTCTCCCTTTGCACGGCAAGAACTTCTTCAGCTGTTTTGGGACCTACAATAGTTACAATCCCATCAACATCTTTGACATGTCTCTTTAAACTGTTGCCCTTACGAACAACTTCCCAAAGGTTCCAGTCAATGTTTGTAATCCAGTTTTGCATCTTCATAGACTACACTTCATAATCCTCAGCATTCTTTAGGTATGGGAATTTGGTATTACTATTTGAGAGATTGAGTTGTTGGAGAGAAGTGGTGTTTATGTTCTGAGTTTTATCAGCTTCATTATCTGATCCAGGCATTGTCTTTGATTGTTTTTGATTGAGAGGGTGTGAGATTGGTGTTTCTTAGTTTCACAGAGACTCTCTCGAGGCTCTGATACCACTTGATGAGACTTAAGACCTTGATAGATCTTTGAGCACTCTCGGATCGTTAGTTATGTTAATGTAATCACTAACACACTAATAGATAATCTCTGTAAATTGTATTTTTAAAGTGGAAACAAACACAAGTTTTATCAACTGAATACTAAGAACAATTGATCCTCTTTGGATCTTTTAATAATAACGAAAGTGTTTTTCTAAAAACGTATATAATACATAATCGTGTGTTCCTTTTATACACAAGGAACCCTAAACCGTTTCACAAGAAACGTATATTCTAAAAACTTCTAAAAGATATGCATTATCACTTCCTAATTAAACTCATGCATATCCTAACTAAAATACATAAAATACGGAATAACTATATCCGCAGGAACTAATAATGCTGAAACTAGACTTCAGCAAAAACACTCTGTCAGCTGGAACTGTCTCTTCAGCAGGATCCATCAACAGATTCTTCAGCAGAATTCTTACTTAGCAGAATTCCCAACAGATGATTACAAAATCTAAACTCATTAAGCGAAAATTAGTATATATACAAGTATTATTGTGAGTTTATATCAATTCTCCCCTTTTTTGTTAGCATCAAAAAGGTTATCCCGATATAATTGGAGCTCCCCCTTGATGTATATTCCCCCTCTTTTTGAGGTCATAAAGGAATCGAGATATGGAATTCTTGCAAAAAAATAATTAGAGGACAAGCAACATATATATAGCATTCAAGAATAGAAACTAAACATAACCATAATCATTGATAGAATTAAAAGGTTACAACAAGTATTACATCAACAAACTAAATGATTAAACAAGTAATACAAATAATAAAAGCCTTGAAGCCTTACAATCATAACTAAAATAAACCAAAGCTCTAACATGAAGGTCCTCTCTAGAGCTTGCCATCCAAAATGGTTTAAGACAATTTTATTTGCAAAATACTAAGCATGTTTAATTGGGTGGAATTGATGGTGAACATGGAGATGGTGATGGTGGAGGAGTTTTTGTTGATGGTGGTGGATGAGATGTGTTTGTTGTTGGTGGTGGTGGAGTTCTAGTAGTGGTGGTTGGTAGTTGATGCAACAAGTTTTCAATGTGTGATAACATGTAAAGTATCTCATCTCTTAGTCCGAACATAATCGTTCGGTTGTGGATGCAACAAAGGCATGTGTCACCATGAGCTTCAAGTAAGCTCCATGGGACGGGGTTATAGGCTGGTGGATTGATAGGGGATGATGAGAAGTGTGCATCAAGAGGTGTTAATGGTGATAATGAGAGGGTTATGTCAAGAGTTGTGTTTTCAATGGTAGGTTGTGGTGGTGGAGGTCTTGGTGGAGGAGACAAGTGGGTGTTTATGTAGTCATTTATGGATGAAGTAGATGGTATGGAAGAAGTGGAGGTTCCATTTGTTGATGGTGTTTTGGAAGGTGCATTTGGTGCACTAGGAGATGAGCATTGAGGTGGTGGTGATGGAGTGGTGTTGTCTTCATTAGAGAGATCAATGAAGAGTTGTTTTGGTGGAATAATGACAAGTTTTTTATTCTTAGCATTGTTTGAGTAGGTGGTTCTTGGTGATGAAATGATGAAAGGATGAGGTTTGATGAAGGTTGAGGATGATGGAATGTGAATTAAACATGCATGGGGATTATATAGTATGAAAACATGTTTAGAAATGGAATTAATTTGAAAATAGATGGTTAGATACCAAAAGCAGTTTAGATTTAAAGGGAAATGGTAGCTGAGACTAGCAAAAGAAGTCACAAGATTCAAAAGAAAAAGTAAAAATTATTGTATGGGTGGCCGGCCCCCGTAAATGCAGACCGGTCCCCTTAAATTTAAGGGGGCCGCCCCTTATGAATTAAGGGGGCTGTCCATCTGACGACCCAGAAATCAAAATTTTTCTGGGAAAACGTTGTATTCTGTTTTGTTTTTGCAGCAAGCTCTATTTGGACATTTCACATTTGTTTTGGTCTATTAGAAAGCATACATGTTATATACATATATATACATAAACTAATCATGCAAGCATATATATAGATTAAGTGATAAAACATGCAATTATAAGCATATATTAAACATAATTAAGCAAGTTATCATCCTAATCAAATATCCAAACAATTATCTAAGAGAATTACAAGTACTTCCGAATATAAGTCGGACAAGTAGCACATAAAAATCCATGATCAAAAGTCATAAACATAAATAATGTTCAACAATCATAAGCTAATCTCCATCATCTCCTTTTCTTCCCGCAGATACCCTTCAACGTCTTCCCGATGGATTTGAAGCCACCTCTAACTTCTTCATGCAAACTCTTTTGTCGTTTAAGCACCTCGGTTGTTCGTTCATGAAGTACTTCGTCGGTTTGATAGCTAGGAGATGGAGTTGTATACTCGGGATAGTCGAGATCCTCTAGATTATCAACGAACTCGGAGAACGAAGGGGTACTAGCACCATGGGTGTTTTCCTCCTCATCGTCATCGTCTTGTCGAGAAGATGAACCGTGAAAGCTATGACGACGAGATTTTCCCTTGTCACTTCGAGTTCGTCGAGTTTGTTTTAGAGCGAGAGAACGTAAGGTGGGATAGATGGACTCGTAGATGCTATTGTCAAGATCGGGGTAGAACTCAATAACATGACGATAGAGACGAGTTAGAAACATTCCATATGGAAGATTGTCTTTGGGAGTTTTTCTAGCACACTCAATCCGTTTGATAAAGAAGTAGGCCAAATTGTATGGCTTTTCAATAGCGATACAATACAACATGTGAGCAAGGCACGCCGGGAGATGATCCCGGTGACCTCCGGTACTGAACGCATTCTCACGAATGAGTTCTTCGCAACGCTTCATGTGGGGGCCTAATTCCTTGAGGAGAATTTGGTATGAAGAGATTTGGACATTTTTGGATTTTATTTTTCGGGTTGTAGTGGCACGTTCCACACCAAGGACTTGACGAATTTCGTCGGGATGAGGGATGTCGGAGAGATATGGACCAAAGGTTGGTCGACAACGATGTAGAGATTCGAGGTCCCACTCGTTTGTGAAAACGGCATGACCTCTAAAAGGAATTTGGAGGATTTGACCTAATTGGTCGAGAGTTAAGGTGATAAATTCATTTTGGATCATGAAGGAGATGGTGATGGCACCAAGATCATTGGTTTGAACCGTGACTTGGCTATAGAAATCAACTATGAAACGAGGAATGATGGGTTCATTGATTTCAAAGAGGTAATTGAAGTTGATGCTTGTAAACAAGCGATCAATGTAGTCGGATTGAGCATGTAGTAGGGTGTTGGGAAACTTTAAGAATGTAGTTTTTAGTGAGGGAAAGATCTTCAGTAGTCGCTTTTAGCATTTTCACCTAAACACAACAACAATACAAAAGACCAAAATAAGTATAAAGAAGAATAAAAATGTATATATTGTTAAGACTTATGTTGGAACGTAAACATACTTCGACTCTAAGACGATAATCCTAAGAAGTAGTTTACCATGTTCCTTAATTTTATTTTTAACTCGTTCTAGATATATTTTACGATGTTTAGCTAGTAGTTATGGACAAATCCAAACGCCCTTTTAAACATCTTAATATATCATGAAGTTTACTAGATTTACTTTAGGTTGTAAAACTAGCCATTTCTTACGAGTTTCTTATGCATGTGATTTATTTTCTAAAAGGATGGTTTATGTTTTGACTCAAAAATGCCATTTTTCGTACTAAACCAAACGCTTCCTTAACTAGACACTTACACTACTAGTATGTCAATATATATATATATATATATATATATATGAATTATATATCTTGACAAGTCCGAATTACTAGTTTTAGGTTTATAATCTTGACAACGTTTTATAAAAATTACAACGACTTAATTTCGACATTATTGTCACATAATCCAAACACCCTCTTATCGTTTACAAAAATATTTTTACTTAGTCAAAAAATATAGTTTCGTGTTTTAAAAGTTATAAAAACATAATATTATTAGTTTTAATAAGTTTTTATAGCATTATTCAACAATGTGTTTACTAAAAATTTTGAAAAGGAGTGTATGAAATTTTTCAAAAATTTTCGACAAGAGGGTTTGTAATTATTAGTTTCTAGTGTCAATTTAGCATCCTATTCCTAAGGGAAGCATTTAGTTATGGAAATTCTAGACCCAATTCGAAAGAAATTATGAATTTGAAAAAGTTATTAAAACATGCATAATCTTGAGTTTGACCAAATTAGATGGAATTAGATGAAATGTGTTATGAAAAACTTACAATATGTAATGGTGATCGTGTTAGATGAATTTTCCCTTTGCGAATTAACCCGAATTAAGTGAATTAGAGGTTGGTTTTTGAGTTTTTGGGGTTTAAAATTCGTCACAGCAGCAGCAGATGGAAGGGGTGTTTGAAAAGTGGAGTGTTTGGCAAAAGAAACAAGAGGAAAAACGATTTTAGACTATCAGATGGTCGGCCCCCTTAAACATTAAGGGGGCCGCCCTTTATTTGGCTGCCGATCCCCTTAAGCATTAAGGGGGCCGCCCTCCAAAACTTGATATTTCATGGTTTTGGTTTCTGGAAAGAAGAAAATATATATATATATATATATATATATATATATATATATATATATATATATATATATATATATATATATATATATATTAGATTTATGTTTAATCAAAAGTACGTTGGAGAGTATTCGCACGGAAGGAGTTACATGACACTTTTACTTAACATTTCGTCAATTAAAATTTTTTGATCATTTCGGATGAAATTTATCAAGTTGTCAAGTGGACGAGAGAGTTGTGAAAGGTTTAAAAGTATCTATATATATATATATATATATATATATATATATATATATATATATATATATATATATATATATATATATACGTATATAGTATGGGCTTATAAGACGAGAATATAGGAGGGAGACGTATGCAACATAGTTTGTTTCATCCATAGATTTTTCGACTCATTTCTCTACATCAACATGAGTGTCGTTGAACATTGAAGTTCAAGAAGGCAAATGGGGGGAAAGAAAAGGTTCTTAAACGAACAATTTCTAGTTCTAGAAAGTCAACAAATGAATTTTCTAGATTATAAGATCCTAGATATAGCTAAGTGTGTGTATATATATATATATATATATATATATATATATATATATATATATATATAAAATATAAACAGATAAGTATATATATGTATAGATATAAAATCTAGAGGAAACTATAAGCCAAACAAAATCACATAAATGCTGGAGACCAAACTAAGCATGCATTTCTTGACAAGGAAATAAAAGGAAATGTGTACCTTTCGTCTTTAATGCGTTTTTCTTCAAAGTCTTCGAGGAATTGTACGAACTAGAGGTGACAACTAAAATTTCCAAGTTTAAATGGCGAACATTCTACGTTGGTCCCCATTGTCTCATTTGACCAAAGTTATTTGATCCGAACATGTTTAACATTTGGCTAGAATGCATGAAGGGTGGTAGTATTCCCCAAGGATTGTATCTTTGTAGACAATTCCACATTTGATTACTAGTGTTATTGTAGTTTTGCCTATTTTGGTTTTTTCTTGATTGAGGTGTTTTAGACCTAGGATGAAAGTTATTTGGTTTTCTAGGTGGTGGAGTTTTAGATCTTGTCTTAGGTTTAGAGGATCCTACTTCGGTTCTTAAAGACAGTTTATAAAAATCTTTTACTTCTTCATTGTTTGCAAGATGTATATTTCTATCATTAATAAGTATATACTTAGGATTAGATTTTGGAGGTTTTAGTTCTTTAAGTTCACTTTCAAATTTGACATTTTTGATTTCGCTTGTTGAAGCTTCGGTTGAGTTAAATCCTAAACCGGTTTATCTCCGGATACTCTTTGAATACTTATTATTTTACTAAGTGATTGACTACTATTTTCAGATTTATCAAGTTTGCGAATTTCTTCCCTGAGTATTTTGTTTTCACCTTTAAGCTCTTGACATGATTTACATTCTTCAAAAATCTCCTTACCTTTTTCAAGTTGATGTATTTTAATTTTTAGTTCTAGTATTCATTTTCCAATTGGTTGTTTATGTATTTTAGTGATTTGTTTTTAGCCATTACTTGTTATCCTAGTTTGCATAATCTATTATATTCACTATCTAAATCTTTTTCATCGAATGATAAATTTTCATCACTAAAGTATTCGGTTTCGGAACATACCTCACTTGATGTCTTAGCCATGAGACACTTTTCTTCCATTGTTGTTTCTTTCTGATCTTCATCGCTATCACTCCAAGCTCCTCCAACAAATGCTCTTTGATTTTGATATCTTGTCATCATTGGACATTTTCCAATGAAATGATTTGGATCACCACACTTGAAACATTTCCTTTCATTCTTGTTATTCTTGTCATCCTTACTCTTTTGAAATGCTCTCCTTTCATCATGTGGTTACCTTATGAATCTTCCTCGCCTTTTAAAGAATTTCTTGAAATATCTTACGGCCATGGCATATTCTTTGTCATCACTTTCGGAAGATGAGCTATCTTCGTTGTTGGATTCCTTTCTAGCTTTCAAGGCAATTGACTTGCTTTGCTCTCGTTTTCCTTTGACCATTTCGGAGTCCTTCTTTATAATAACTTCGTGGACTTTCAAGTTTCCAATTAATTCATCAAGTTGTAACGTTGATAGGTTCTTTGATTCTTCAATAGCCGTCACTTTAGCTCGCCATTTCGGGTGAAGAGCCCTAAGAAACTTCCTAACAAAATTCTTACTAGAAAAATTCTCATCAAGTGCTTTTAAACTTGTGATGATAGTGTTAAATTTAGCAAAAGCATTATCAATTGATTCCTCTTCCGGAATCGTGAATTGCTCATATTGTTGAACAAGCAGATCTATATTATTATCTTTGACTTGACTATTACCTTGGTGAGTTATTAATAAAGAGTTCCAAATTTCTTTTGCGCTTACACATATAAAGATCCTTTCGTACTCTTTACATGGTAGCGTGTGGAAAACTAGAAGGGGGGTTGAATAGTTTTACGTCTTTTTCGTTTTATTTGTTTTATAAAAGTTTGCTTCTAAAGAATAGACGTAAATTTCAAAACTCTTTAATGCAAAAATATAGATACTAGTTTATTTACGGTTTTCTTATAAACACTACTTATATATATAAAGTTGGGAAAGAATTTACAATATCATATATCATATATAAGCATATATATGTATAAGTGTTTTAATAAAAGCTTATGTACTTGGTTTGTTTTTGTAAAATTAATGTTATGAATGAATCCTAGTTTGATCTTTATGTGAAATCAATATATGCACAACACAAGCAATTATAATTATGTATGAAATGCTAACAAGTAAATAATCAAAGTGTGAGAGATGGAAAGATCAAACCGAGAGACAAAGGATTTATAGTGGTTCAGCTACAAGGACACCTTCCTTGCCCTACTCCACTCCCCGAGTCACCTACTCGAGTGTTATTCTTCACTAGATCAAAAACCTCCCTTATGGCGGAGAAAATCTTACACACAAAATTACACACCACAACTTCGTCACAACTCAATCACAACTTCTTCACACCAATCTTCTTCACACCAATTCTGTTGATATAAATAATGATTGTGAATGTTATTAATATCTCTCAATAAACCTATGTTTTGATAATCACAAAACTTAAATCAAATTAAGTCAAGAATAAGACATAAACAAGTATTTGGTGACAAATATTTACTTCTACATCTTATATCACTTAAGGTATGCATAAACTTAGTAACTTATGCATTACATGATCAAAGGAAATTTTATATTAATACATAACATTATATAAAATGATTTTAACATTTTATATATATTTGTAAATCATTTTTGGTATAGCTTTATTAAACCACAAAAATGTGATTTCAAATTTCCAACCAAAAAGGGCAAATTTTATCCAGAAAAACTTTTCAAACGTTCAGGAGGGCGGCCCCCTTAATTTTACTAGGCGGCCCCCTTAATCATTAAGGGGACCGGCCTATAATTAAGGGGACCGGCACGCTCCCGAACAGTAAAATCTGGCCCTTTAAATACTGGATCATTTTGCACATTTTCCTTACCTTTTTGCACTATAAACTTTCTGATCCAATCTTCTTCTCTAGATCTAAAATCCTTTGATCATATATTTCATAAGTCTTTGTTTCCAAGTGATCCAAAGCTTCATTCATTCAAGTGCAAGAAGAAGAACACTTCTCTACATCCATCTTATTGTAGTGGTGTTGTGTATAGCTAGTTTCATATAATACTAGTGATAGTTATTTGTAAAGGTGTTGTGTATATTTGTTGATTGTAGAATCTTGGTGTGTTGTAAACTAGTTTAGTAGTTGTGACTTAGTTGTGCATAGAAGAAGGTGTGAAGATTGACTAGGTGTGAAGACGGTGTGAAGTCTTGAAGAAGGTGTGAAGGTGTGATTAAGGTGTGAAGATCACGTGGTGTGATATTTGGTGTGAGATTGGTTCTAGCTACGATTAGAACTCGACATTTAGCTTAGTGTCGTTAACTTGTGTAAGCCAAGGTGTGTAAGGTTTCTCCACCGTAAGGAGTTTGTTGACATAGTGAAGGAAACTCTCGAGTGTGGTACTCGGGGAGTGGAGTAGGGCAAGGAAGGTGTCCTTGTAGCCGAACCACTATAAATTCACGTGTTGTGGTTTGATCTTTCTAACTCTATCTTTTCTTCATTATATTTCAATACTTTCAATATTAGTTTAGACTTGCTCATATTGGTTGTTGCTTGAATTCATTTAAGATCGAATCGAAAGTTTTTATAACCAACAAAATATTTTTAGAAATAAATTTAAAAGGACATAAAACTATTCAACCCCCCCTTCTAGTTTTCCACAATTGGTATCAGGAGCCACGTCTAGCAAGATCTTTAAAATATATTGTATTTTAAAACTTGTAACGATCTATGGAATCTGAAAAATATTTAGAAGGGCAATCTATGCAAAGACCACCATTATTTGAAAGTGATGGATTTTTATATTGGAAAAATCGATTCGAAACTTATGTGAAGTCAAAAGATCTAGATCTTTGGCATGTTATTACTAATGGTGATTTTTTACCTATTCAAAATAACCCGGAAACTAAGAAAGATGAAATCGTACCTTTTGAAAAACAAAATGATGATTTAAAAAGAAAACTTGCTAAAAATAATGAAGCAAAAATGGTTATTTATAATGCGCTACCACGTAAAGAGTACGAAAGGATCTTTATGTGTGAAACCGCAAAAGAAATTTGGAACTCTTTACTAATAACTCACCAAGGTAATAGTCAAGTCAAAGATAATAAGATAGATCTACTTGTTCAACAATACGAGCAATTAATGATTCCGGAAGAGGAATCAATTGACAATGCTTTTGCTAGATTTAACACTATCATCACAAGTTTAAAAGCACTTGATGAGAATTTTTCTAGTAAGAATTTTGTTAGGAAGTTTCTTAGGGCTCTTCATCCAAAATGGCAAGCTAAAGTGACGGCTATTGAAGAATCGAAGAATTTGTCAACTTTGCAACTTGACGAATTAATTGGAAATCTAAAAGTCTACGAAGTCATCATTAAAAAGGACTCCGAAATGGTCAAGGAAAAACGAGAGCAAAGCAAGTCAATCGCCTTGAAAGCTAGAAAGGAATCTAGTATCGAAGATAGCTCATCTTCCGAAAGTGATGACGAAGAATACGCCATGGCCGTAAGAGATTTCAAGAAATTCTTCAAAAGGCGAGGAAGATTCGTAAGACAACCGTATGATGAAAAGAAAACATTTCAAAAGAGTAAAGATGACAAGAACAACAAGATTGAAAGAAAGTGTTTCAAGTGTGGAGATCCAAATCACCTTATTGGAAAATGTCCAATGATGACAAGAGATCAAAATCAAAGAGCATTTGCTGGAGGTGCTTGGAGTGATAGTGATGATGATGAGAATGAAACGACAAAGGAAGAAAAATGTCTCATGGCGAATACACCAAATGAGGTACGTTCCGAAACCGAATATTTTAGTGAGGAAAGTATATCATTAGATGAAAAAGATCTAGATAAGGAATATATTAAACTATGCAAATTAGGACAACTAGTAATGGCCAAAAACAAATCACTAAAATACATTAACAATCAATTAGAAAGTGAAGTACTTGAACTAAAAATTAAAATACATCAACTAGAAAAAGGTAAAGAAATTTTTGAAGGATGTAAATCATGTCAAGAGCTTAAAGGTGAAAACGAAATACTTAGGGAAGAAATTCGCAAACTTGACAAATTTGAAAATAGTAGTCAATCACTTAGTAAAATAATAAGTATTCAAAGAACATCCGGAGACAAAACCGGCTTAGGATTTAATTCAAATGAGGCTTCAACAAGCGAGATTAAAAATGTAAAATTTGAAAGTGAACTCAACAAACAAAAACCTTTAAAATCTAATCCTAAGTATATACTTATTAATGATAAGAAAATACCTCTTGCCAACGATGAAGAAGTTAAAGATTTTTATAAACCGTCTTTAAAGACCGAAGTAGGATCGTCTAAACCCAAAATAAGATCTAAAACTCCACCACCTAGAAAACCAAATAATTCTCATCCTAGGTCTAAAACACCTCAACCAAGAAGAAATCAAAATAGACAAAACTATAATAACAATAGTAATCAAATGTGGAACTACCAACAAAGCTGCAATCCTTGGGGCATTCTACCACCTTTCATGCACCCGAGTCAAATGTTAAACATGTTTGTACCAAATAACTTTGGACCAAAAGGACAATGGAGATCAAATGGCTAGACGAACATTCCTTGAGGCAATCTTGGTTTTTCTCTCAACATAGACTTTTTTAAAATCTATATTTCATCTTGATGTTGAAGATTTCTTTTGAAGACCACCGGGTACGCCATTCTTTCATAACTCATTGCCATGCTTAGATTAATATGCATTGGTTGATTTCGTCAATTATTTAGATATAATTTGTCATTGTCTTCTATTTGTTAGAATCACATATATACTTATATATACATATATATACTGTTATACGTACTATATTAAATATATATATATATATATATATATATATATATATATATTCACTTGCACATAATCTAGATACGTCATTTGTTGACTTTCTAGAACTCCAAGAAATCGTTCTTTATCGAACCCTTTCTTTCCCCCCTCACGTTATTCTAGTAAGTCCTCTTTTAGGAGACTCATGATGATGAAGGGATATGAGTCAAGTGGACTTTTATAATGCAAGAACGCCTTCGCACGTGAACACTATGGATGAAACAAACTCCTCTCGCCAACTATATCCTATCTCCGCTACTATCCTTCAAATCTCACTCATCAACCCATCTTTCAATCACATTTATACTTATATATATAAACAATATATATATATATACACTTATTCACATATTCCCGAACACACCTCAAATCCTTCATCAACTTAACACTTTGATCATTTTATCCAAAAATTGTCAAAGGTATATTTTAATTATCGAAACGGTAATTAAAAATTGTTAAGAATTTTATCATCGTGCCAATAAACGTTTACGTATTTTTGATATATTATAAATCTAAGTATATACGTATAAATATTTTTGTTCCAGAAACGAATTCCGCGAAATTTGGAAAATTTCAAAGGCGGCCCCTTTAATGATTAAGGGGACCGGCTTGTTATCGAGGGTGGTCCCCTTAATGTCTAAGGGGGCCGGCCATCTGACAGTTCCAAATCCGTTTTTCCTTCTTAATTCCATTCCCAAACACTCCATTCACTCATTTGTTCTTCCCCACTGCTACTGAGTACGAACCAAAACCCCCAAAAACTTCAAAATCCTCCATCATATCACCAATCCGGGGTTATTTCGCAAGGGGCAAACATCAACCAAACATATAACAACATCTTTTGTAAGTTTTCCAACATGCATTTCATCACATTTCATTCGATTTGGTGTCTAATCAGTAATCATGCATTTTATTAAAATTCATTTTAATTCGATTTTAAGAGTAATTGAAGCTAGAAATTGAACTACCAAATGCTCCCCATAGGATTAGGATGATGTTTTGCAACTCAAAATTAGTATAACATATCATCTTGTCAAAATCATTAATCGCCCATAAACCCTAGTCGAATTTTATTTTTCATAAGTCACATTGTTGATATAACTCTTAAAAACCATTTAAAACTTACTACATTACGTTGTTTTAACGATCTAAACAATCAAAGCATACTTTTCAAGTTGTTGTTAAATGGTTCATGAAGACAACATGAGCGTTTGGTTCATGAATAAACCATAATTATATGAAGTTATTTGAAACCTAAAACTAGCTTATAAGTTTTGTTAATAATACTAGAATCAATAGAGGTCATCAAGATATATAATCAATATATATATTGATATTTTTAGGATATTGTTATCTAGTTAAGGGAGCGTTTGGTTCGTCTCAAAAATGATATTTTTTTTTTGAAAACTAAAATTCGCATTTTAATCTTTTAGACAAACTTGTGTCGTCTCAAACTCTTATGAAATGGAAGATATATAATCTAATATATATCTAGCCTTATTTCGAAATGAATTATGATATCATACTCTTCGATATTATATATTCTAAACGAGTTTAAAATAAAAATAAAAGGAACATCATGAAACTACTTCATTGAATATTTTTTTGTGTCGAAGTAGAATTTCGTTCCACATATAGTACATATAATTATATAAATATATAACATATGCATGATAGTTGTTTTTATATTAATTTTATTTTTGTTGTTATATTGTTTAGGTGAAAATGTCTAAGACCACGGTTGGTGATGTCTCCAAAACCAAACAATACATTCCAAATGTCTCTTCCACTCTCGGCATGTCTCCTTCAGTTGCATGTTTCTATCGTCCTATTGAAAATAGAAACATTCACGAAGGACGAATTTTCGATCCATCTTTCTATGAAAATGATCAAACCGAACGAATATTCACCAATATTCGTTTTGAATGTCTTTTCCAAATCAACGAACCTATCATCCCTCGTTTTATCCTCGACTTCTATAGCCAAGTGACGGTGCAAACCGATCCCTATGGCCATGACTCCTCCCAAACCAACCAGTCAGCCGTGTGCAGCTGTTAGGCCCACCTGGGAGAAAGTGCAAGTTAATATTGACCATGGAAATATAGGGAAATCCCCGGGTCGTTAAATCCCAACGAGATTGAAATTGTATTTGTAAACGGATAGGAGAGTGAGTGGTACTGAGGACAGTAACAAAGATGATTTGAGGGTTGATTATACTACTGATTGCTTGATATTTGGAAAATATGAAATGATAACAGAAATACAGATATAAGCACAAAATCAGATAATCAGATAACAGACAGAGAAAAGTGGTATTTTAACAAGTTACAAACTACAGGGGTTAAAAGTGGAACTTTTGAAAACTTAATATTAAAGAAAATAGAAAATGAAATTTAAACTATGAAAATGATTATTATAAATTACAACTATTACAAATAAACCTAAAAACTTATAACAATAATTTCTAAACCTAAATAAGAACTTGAAGAAAGTATAAAAAATGAAAATAAATATTTTTGTCTTTTTATAAGTATTTTATTAATTAATAACTATTTAACTTAATTAAACTATTTTAACTATTTTAAATTACTATTAATACTAAATTACCTTAGAAAATTATGATAAAATTTATAAAACTATTTAAACACTACAGGAATACTACAAAATTATAAAAACTTGCTAAAAATTATATTTAAGCTAATTGACTAATTAATTACTTATTAATTAATTTTAAGCTAATTTAATTAATTTAAATAAGAAAATTATAAAATGAACAATGGAAATTATGAAACTATTTTTTAAAAGACTTAACTATTTTATAAAACTTAGGAAAAATATAAAATTCTACTTTAGTTGATTGAAATTAAAGAAATCTATTTAATTACTAATATTACCTATTTAATTATTTAAACTAGTTTTAAATCTAATTAATAGTAAACTGCTTAGGAAAATTCTAATAAAATTATTTTAACTACTTTAAGGTACTAAGTAATTTATAAAATTATAAAATTGGACAAGTGCTTATTAATAAGCTGAAATGAAAATTAATTAGATAATTTCTATTAAATAGAAGCTATCACTATTTTTATGTTTGCTTTTTCTGGTTTTTCTTTTATAAAACTATTTAAATACTTAAATAATGAAACTTTTACAAAAACAACTACTTTGGAAATCAAGAATAAGCACTGTAAGTGCTTATTAGCTTATACAGTTGACTAAGGTTGACCAAATTAAGAAATAAGCTAAGTTGAGGTTATGTGGGGTCCACTATGATGAAATCTGGTTTACCTAAGTTACTTGAACTATTTTAAACTAAACTTGGTGAGATAAGCTCCTAGAATAAGCTGAGAAGCTCAAATAAGCACTTGCTTATTTGAGTTCTGACTGAGAAATGGGACAGAATTTGGGGACAAGTTTAGGTGGGGTCCACTGATCTATTGGTCAAACTAAGGGTCAAGTTTTGAACCTGGGTAGGAGGGGGGTTGTAATACGCTAATTAGAAGGTGTGGGGCCCACTGATTTGGCCACAAATCACCACCAAAGTGGTGGTGATGGCTGTGTATCTGATGTGCAGGGCAGTTACCTTGCCCTGCAGGTATGTTTGGTTGAGCTTATCTTGCTTAATAAAAATCTTAAAAATGAACTAGATGTGGGAAACTAAAGTTAAACTGGTAGGTTATACTCACAACAAATTTCAAGTTCCAAATCACAACACAAAATTCATGAAAATTACTACCATTTTGATGAAAATCAGAGGTGTGCACTTTGACTATTTTGCTTAAAACTTAAACTTTGACTTTGTTCAATTTCTAACTTATCTTACTGATTGATCATGTCATATTAAGCTATACTAAGATTGAAATAAACTAAATCACTAACTTGTGAGTAGATTTGATGAGTTATGGACTCAAATTCCACCACAGTTAACTGTGGTGATGGAATGAGTTTGATTTTGACTTTTTGTGGTTTAAACCTAAACTTTTATGCCTTAATTTACCTAAGTGATACTACTGCAAACTATTGAAACACAGATAATCACCAATTGACAATAAGAGCTCAGCTCAAAAGCTTATTCCAAACACTATTGCAATCCTGCTTTAACCATGAACCAAGAACAACCTATTTCCTCCCCTGAGGATCTAAACCAAACTCCACAGCTTCCTTATTGCTTCCAAATCAGCTATGAAACCCAGAAATCAAGAACAAATGCCACAATTGACTTTCTTTGACCAAATTTGTATATGATGAATTTTTTTATCTTATACTGATTTGTAGATTACTAAAAGCTTTATTGAGCTTATGGGAGCTTATATGATCTTATTCAATCCATTAAACCATACAATAACAACAACACAGATTATTAGAATTTTGAAATGAGAATGAAAATTGCACCAACTGAGATATAACTTGAAACTTAAATTTGATTATCACAAAAGCTTAGGTTACACTTTAATTTACTAGTACAGAGCTTAAAAGCTTGAAAATTAACTGAGATAACAAGTTACAATTTAAACGAGACTAATTTTGCTAAATTAAACTATATATTTCACTTCTGATCTTCTCTTCCTTTTATAAGCTTCCAATTAGGTTTAGGAACATCTTCTGAGCTTTTCCCACTTCATCTGAGCCATCCATTTCTCTGAATTGATCAAGACCGTTTAAACTCACTTTTGGCGCCAAAGTCCTCCACGTTAACTTGGAGGCAAAGGGTTGCAATTAAAGATTGTTGGGAGTATGTGGGTGTGTCAGAAGACAATTGGAATGTTTTTTATGGCAAGTTGGTGTTTTATGGAAGAAACAGAGGAAGTAGTATGGTTTGGGGTGAAAATCTGTGGAGAAGGCATTAAATGCTTATGTGGTTTGGTGTGTGAGGTGGAAAGGAGGTAAGCTAGGTGAGCTGGGGGGTAAGGTGGCACAAAACCACCATGGTTTTGGGTGAAGCAGGGGTGGAGGTGGAGGTGCTACAGTGGTAGTGGTTTGGCGGTTTTGGGTGGGTCAAACTGGGTCAACGCGTTTTAAATAACAAAGGGTGGTTTGGACTGGGCTTATTTTGGGCTAGGGGTGTGTGTGGGCTGGATTTGGTTTTGGTATAAATAAATAAAAAGGGTCCGAATTGGTGTGGTATTAAATCAAGGACCAAAAATGTAAACTTGGCAAAGTTGAGGGGCTGTTATTGTGATTCTCCCAAAATATTTTAAAGGACTTAACTTGCCAAATATGATAAACCAAGGACCAATTTATTTATTTTTCCATTTAAAAACATCCAGGGACCTTTTCTGCAATTTTTCAAACTCCAGGGACCATTATTGTAAATTTGGATTTTTAAGGGACTGTGATTGTAATTTCTCAAAATGTTATCAAAATTGTTCCATTTTGTCATTCATGCATAGTACAAGGGTATTATTTGTAAATTTCCAATTTTGAATACCCAAGGACCATTTTTGCCAATTTTGTAACTTGAGGGGTAATAGTTGCCAGTTTGTGTAAACTTTCATCCAGGGATCATTTTTGAATATTTTTAGTTTCCCAAGGACTTAAGTTGACTTTTCATTTATTTTAAACCTTCAGGGACTAGTTTTGACAATATTTGAAACTTGAGGGACTGAAACTGCCAATTATGCAAACTTTGTACGTTTTTCATTTGTTTTTGCATATTTTGTATTTGAAACATATAAAACACACTTCTAAGATATTTTAAGCATTATGATGCATTTTTGAGTGTTTTTGTATGTTTTGACAGTTCAGATTGGTACAAAATGATAAGTATTTAGACACTCATCAATCCCCCACACTAAACTATTGCTAGTCCCTAGCAATCTATTTGAGAAAAAATTAATGGATTTTTACTCTTTACCAAAAGCCATCACTTCTGGAGTAGCCAGGTGTAAGAACTGTGGCACACCTGATAACCGTGTGATTTTGAGCAAATCACCAGCTGTCAACGGATTTGATTAGTCTTTACCAAAAGCCGTTTGCTTCTGGACTAGCCAACTCTTGATGGAATAGTCAACATCTTGGTGAGCTGATTACCAATTATGGTTTTTCCACGGCCTTTACCAAAAGCCATAATCTTGCGGGCTAGCCAACTCATTTGTTTTTGGGGAGTTGAGGAACCGTACAATTTTTGGCAAATTGCAAGCCATCAACAGTTTTGAGATGTATTTACCAAGAGCCGTTTGCTCCTGGACTAGCCAATCCTGTTGTGGGTTAGACATGGAGGATTGATACCATTATTTGCATTTCTAAGTGTGAAAAAACTGGTAATTTTGATCAAATGGGGGTTCTTGATGGAACATGTGTTGTAATTTGCATTCGTGAGAACGCTCCCCCACACTTAGAACTGAATATTGCCCTCGATATTCACAGTACTTGGTGTCCCACCAAGACTTAGAACGTAAGAAGGTAATATTATTAACCGTTTATTTTACTCTATTTACATACAAACTCACTTTTTTCTTTTTATATGTCTTATACCATTTTTTTTTTTTTTTTTTTTTTTGAAAAAATATTTTACATATGTACAACATGTGGTTCGTCTCCCCCACACTAGGGTGGTAGAAAGGGATGAGAAGACGGAAATATGGGTGAAAACCCATATTGCTATGCTTTTGATTACCGAGTCACTAGCTTGACTCGACCTCGAATTGATTTGTCCATGAGGTAGCTTGTTTTTGATTCCCGAGTCACTAGCTTGACTCGACCCCGAATTAAAATTGTCCTTGGGGAAACTAGTTTTTGTTAACCGAGTCGCTAGTTTGACTCGACCCCGAATTTCTTGGTGCATGGGGTAAGTTTGGAGATCCGGGACAACCATTGGTTGTATGTCCCCTCCAAAATAGTGTTTTAACTGATGTCCATTTACTTTAAAATTGGGACCGTCGGGTTGCAATAACTCAACAGTTCCATATGGGTATACTTTGGTTATAGTAAATGGTCCAGACCAACGGGTTTTTAGTTTACCCGAGAAAATTTTTAACCTTGAATTGAAAAGAAGAACTCTGTCACCAACGTTGAAAACGCGGTTCTTTATTTTAGAGTCATGTATCTTTTTAGTCTTTTCTTTATAGATTAAAGAATTTTCATAAGCTTGATCACGTAATTCATTTAGTTCGTTAAGTTGAACTTTACGGTGATCACCCGCTGTCTGAAGGTCGAAATTTGCATGTTTTAAGGCCCAATAGGCCTTATGTTCTAATTCGATCGGAAGATGACATGCTTTCCCGTACACTAGCTTATATGGAGTACACCCGATGGGTGTTTTGTAAGCAGTGCGGAAAGCCCATAATGCATCGTCCAGCTTATCCGACCAAGAGGCACGGTTTTCACCAACCGTCCTCTCGAGAATTCTCTTAATACCCCGATTTGAGACCTCCACCTGCCCACTTGTTTGGGGGTGGTATGCTGTAGAAAGACAGTGAGTAACACCATATTTCAGCATTACTCTTGCAAATTGTTCATTGCAAAAGTGAGTACCACGATCACTGATAATGGCACGAGGAGTCCCGAATCTGGCAAAGAGAGATTTTAAAAATTTACAAACTACTCGGGCATCATTGGTGGGTAAGGCTTTTGCCTCAACCCATTTTGACAGATAGTCGACAGCGACGAGTATATACTTATTCCCTCGTGAAGACGGGAATGACCCCATAAAATCAATGCCCCACATATCAAATATTTCACAGACTTGGATGGCGTTTTGCGGCATCTCATTCTTTTTAGAAATATTCCCGTGACGCTGGCAAGCCTCACAGGTTTTGATAAGTTCATGGGCGTCTTTATATATCGTGGGCCAAAAGAATCCTGAATCAAACACCTTTTTGGCGGTGTAGTTTGGGTTATGATGTCCCCCCGTGGGTCCATCATGACAAGCTTTAAGAATTTCCATGGCTTCTTGGCCATGGACACACCGTCGGATGACTTGATCCACACATATTTTGAACAAGTAGGGGTCGTCCGAGAAGTAATGTTTTACATCTTTAAAGAATTTTCTTTTCTGTTGGGACGACATCCCTTTCACAACGAAATTTCCCGCACGGTAATTTGCAAAGTCAGCAAACCATGGGGTGGTGGTATTATCCCGGATAGAGATTAGATTTAGAGTCTCCAGAGGAAAAGTTTCATTTATTTCTTTTCTCTCGAGAATATCCTGATGAGGATTTTCTAACCGTGACAAGTGATCAGCAGCAAGGTTTTCTGCTCTTTTTTTACCTCTTATGAGAATATCGAATTCCTGGAGGAGCAGGACCCAACGGAGTAGTCTTGGCTTTGCATCCTGTTTAGTGAACAGGTATTTCAAATCCGAATGGTCCGTATACACCACGCTTTTGTTTAAGATTAAGTAAGACCGAAATTTTTCGAAGGCATATACCACAGCTAATAATTCTTTTTCTGTGGTGGTATAGTGTGTTTGAGCCTCATTCATGGTCTTACTTGCGTAGTGTATTGGCTGAAAATGTTTGGTTTTGCGTTGCCCCAGAACTGCACCAATAGCATAATCGCTAGCATCGCACATAAGTTCAAAGGGTAAGTCCCAGTCAGGGGCAACAAGGATTGGTGCCTCGGTAAGCCTTTTCTTTAAAATAGAAAAAGCCTCGATGCACTCAGGGGAAAAGATAAAAGGAGCATCCTTTTCAAGAAGATGAGTCATAGGCCGGGCTATTTTAGAGAAATCTTGAATGAATCTCCGATAGAACCCGGCATGGCTGAGGAAACTCCTTATTCCTTTAACAGTTGTGGGATGAGGCAGTTTAGCAATAACATCAATTTTGGCCTTATCGACCTCAATCCCACTTTTTGAAATTTTATGGCCGAGGACAATGCCCTCTTTAACCATAAAATGGCTCTTCTCCCAGTTTAGACAAAGATTAGTGTTTTCACAACGTTGAAGCATTTTTTCTAAATGGGAGAGGCACGAGTCGAAAGAATTCCCGATGACTGAGAAGTCATCCATAAATACCTCCATGGTTTTTCCAATCATGTCATGGAAAATAGCCATCATGCACCTTTGGAAAGTGCCTGGAGCATTGCATAACCCAAAAGGCATGCGACGATAGGCAAATGTCCCGTAAGGGCATGTGAAGGTAGTTTTATCTTGATCCTGTGGATCAATGGGAATTTGGAAGTAACCCGAGAAGCCGTCAAGGAAACAATAGTACTCATTTCCCGCTAGTCTTTCGAGCGTTTGGTCCATAAAGGGTAGAGGAAAATGGTCTTTGCGGGTGGCTTCGTTAAGCTTTCTGTAATCAATACATACTCGCCACCCTGTAACCAAACGTGTTGGTATTAACTCGTTGTCCTCATTTGTGATAACCGTAATGCCACCCTTCTTTGGAACACAATGAATTGGGCTAACCCAAGGACTATCTGATATAGGGTAAATCAATCCCGCATCAAGAAGTTTGATAACTTCAGCTTTTATAACTTCGTGGATTTTTGGATTTACCCTTCTTTGATGCTGCACAGTAGGTTTAAAGTCCTCTTCCATTAGGATTTTGTGTGTACAAAAATCCGGGTTAATACCCTTTATGTCTGAGAGCTTCCAAGCAATTGCTTGTTTGTGGGACTTTAAAACCTTGAGCAGCGCGGTTTTCTCCTCATCCTTTAAGTCTTTTGCAATAATGACCGGTAACTTATCGTTACCTTCCAAGAATGCATATTCTAGATGAGGAGGCAGGTCCTTAAGTTCAACCTCGGGGAAGTCATCATTTTTCTCAACATATTTGACTTCCACCTTATGAAGTTGTGGAGGTAGAACAGGAATGGGAGAAGGATCTTTGTTCAATAACTCCTCAAGGAGAAGTATATCCCCCTCCGGGTCAATCTCTTGGTAATCAATTCCTTCGGGAACTGAATCACTTTTGAGAAAGGCCTCTAATTCCTCAAGGACAAAATCACTTCCCCCAAACGGAGTGAGGGAAGGAGAAGAATTAGCGATTATGGGATCAGAAGAAGTAGTGGGATTGCCACTCGAAAAATTATCAGCGAATCCAAGGATTTCCTGAGCATACTCCTCGGATGCAATGTCAATGACATCAATTCGGTTGACCGATTCAGCATCATAATTCGAGGAGTATCTCGAGGTTTGATCAAGGTTGAACGTTATCGCTTCATTGCCAACTCGTAACGTGATTTCCTCATCGAAAACATCGATTAATGCACGTCCCGTTCTTAAGAATCCCCTCCCAAGAATGAGAGGAACTCTTGAATCTGCATCGAAATCAACAACGACAAAGTCTGCCGGAAAATGGAACTTGCCCACTCTCACAAATACGTCCTCGGCAATACCGAGGGGACGTGAAATTGAACGGTCTGCAAGCTCGAGAGTCATGCATGCGGGACTAAGTGCCTGAAGAGAGAGCTTTTTCCAAACTGAATGAGGCATTAAGTTGATGCTTGCACCAAGATCGGCCAAGGCAAAGCATTCAACCATACCCGGGAAAGTACATGGTATTAGAAATCTCCCGGGGTCTCCTAGCTTTTCGGGAAGCTGTTTTAACAGAACCGCAGAGCAGTTCTCATTAAGTGGAGTTCGTGCCATTTCAAACATTTTTTCTTTATTGCTCAACAGGTTTTTGATTGTCGATGCGAATTTGGGCATTAAAAGAAGAGCGTCCGCGAAACTAATATCGAAGTGTAGTTCTTGGAAAATCTGAAAGAATTTTTCCATCTGATGATTAGCTTTTTCACGGAGCTTTTGGTCTTGCAATCGTGAGGGATATGGAATTGTTGTTTTTGGGTTGGCTTTTGGATTTTCAACAGGACCTTCGGTAGTTTCAAACCTGACTCTTTTAAAGGGAGTTGGGACCGGGATAACTGGAGGAGGGATGTCATTAGTACCTCCGTTATTATTAGGAAGTACCGTATCCATAGTATCCTCAGTTTCACATTCCTCTACAGGGATAGGAGATGAGGTAGAGGGAGCTGTAGGTCCTTGGTAAGAAACTCCACTTCTTGTGGTGGTCGCCTTTACATCGCCCCTCGGATTAGCGATCGTGTTGCTAGGTAAAGTTGTACCTGAGCCCGAGGGTCGATCATTTAAAGACTTCTGGAAATTAGACATTTGACTAACCAGCATTCTGTTCAGTTCTTCTTGGGATTTCATAAACTGTTTTAATAACTCATCATGTGATGGTCCAGTTGGAACAATGGCTTGATTTTGGTTTTGAAAATTTTGAGCCCGATTGTTCTGGAAATTCCCATGTTGCTGATTGTTGTTACCTTGGAAGTGGTTTTGTTGTTGAAAATTACCCTGTGGGTAATTGTTCTGACCTTGATTTCTGTTACAATTCCCCTGGTTTTGATTTTGGTGAACCTGGTTTTGACCAGAGTTGAAATTCCCTTGGTTGTTATAACCTTGGTTCATTCGGTTCTGGTTCTGATTCTGGTTATAATTCTGGTTCCTGTTTTGAGGTTGATTAAACCCTGGTGGTCCGATATAGTTATTAGATCGATAGCTCAAAAGGTTTCGATCCCCTTGCGGTTGGTAAGAATTACCTCCCGTGTTATAGGAACCTTGAGCTGCAGACACGTTTTCACGAGAAAAGCCACCGGAAGCTGGGCAATCTGTGTACGTATGTGGACCACCACAAGTTTCACAACTTGGATTAACAGTTTTGACCTGATTAGGATTATTCTGATGGATACGCAAAACTGCTGTAGACAAATCATCCAGCCTTTTAGCTAGGATTGATATTTCATTGCTTGCCGGAGTGTCTGACTTAAATGAGTCGTTCCTCTCAGCAGAGGAGTCCCAAAAATTATGATGGGCAGTCATGTTTTCGATTAAGTCATAGCACTCTTCAGGGGTTCTTTTCATAAAGGTACCCCCAGCAGCAGCATTGATGGTGTCACGATGACGGAGTGTCAAACCATTATAAAAGGTGTCAATAATGGTGACAAGAAGCATGTTATGATTGGGACACTTATCAATGGCAAGTTTGTAGCGTTCCCATGCCTCAAATAAGGACTCTTCGGGAAGCTGTCTGAAGTTGCTGATATCATTCCTCAGCTTTGTGACCATAGATGGTGGAAAGTATTTGGCCAGAAATTTAGTGATCATCTCATCAAAAGTGTGTATCGAATTCTTTGGAAGTCGATCGAACCATGAAGTCGCATGATGAGAGAGAGAATAGGGGAACAAGTATAAACGTAGGCTGTCTTCGGCGACGCCATGTTGTTTCATGCTTTGGGTGACAGTTAAAAATTTGTCGAGATGCCTGTTGGCATCGTCACCCTGCAATCCGTGGAACTGGCACGTATTCTGGATCTGTTGTATCATGTGGTGTTTTAATCCAAAATCTGTGGCTCCAATAGTGAGTGGTGCAATTGGTCCACCCCTCCCTTGCATAGTAGGCTGACACAGTTCCTCCATAGTTCGGGTGTCAGGAACTGGCTCATCCTTGGGAAGGAATGGGGGCTCGTCGTTCATTTTTAATGTGTGTTCTTCTTCAACAATACGTAACTCGGGTACGTTTTTCTTCTTTTTATTCTTTGTTTGTGAACGAGTGCGCATGCACAAAAATTAGTTTTCAACACAAGATCGAGGCAAAACTACAGCGAACTTAAACCCAATAATCACAAATGAACAGCTCCTTTAAAAAAGGTACACTATTCACAAGGATACAATGGTAAGTTTTTAATCTTTTAGGTTTGGGAACTTATTATGTTCACACCCCCAGTTGGTAGGTGTTCTGCCTTGGTTTGCGGTGGTAAACTTTTATGTAATTATATTCACAGTAAAATGTTTTTGGCTTTTCGTGTATGGGTGAAAAAACTTGGACAATATTTTTGAAACTGATTCGTTAACCGAAATCGTTCCTTTAAGATTACTCGCAGGCTGGCGGGAGGAAATAAATGGATCCCTCTTAAGTTCGCAATTTAATGTCAGAACTTACCTTAAACCAACTGTATAGGTTGTAATCGTAAAGATACGAAGTAATTTAACTTCACAGTTTATTTTGTTGTTTATGATTTGTTTGGTGTTGTTAACACTTCAGGAGAAATGTTAATGAATGTTTTCAGATATGATTTTGCTTTTCGTAAAAATTTACAAAGTGGTGATATTTGTACAGGAGGGTTTTTTAAAACCACTAAACTTTTACCGTTTTAAAATACGCAACAACCTCCCCGGCAGCGGCGCCAAATTTTGACTCCTCCCAAACCAACCAGTCAGCCGTGTGCAGCTGTTAGGCCCACCTGGGAGAAAGTGCAAGTTAATATTGACCGTGGAAATATAGGGAAATCCCCGGGTCGTTAAATCCCAACGAGATTGAAATTGTATTTGTAAACGGATAGGAGAGTGAGTGGTACTGATTGCTTGATATTTGGAAAATATGAAATTATAACAGAAATACAGATATAAGCACAAAATCAGATAATCAGATAACAGACAGAGAAAAGTGGTATTTTAACAAGTTACAAACTACAGGGGTTAAAAGTGGAACTTTTGAAAACTTAATATTAAAGAAAATAGAAAATGAAATTTAAACTATGAAAATGATTATTATAATATTTAATTACTATTTAATTAATAAAACTAATTAAAATCTAATTTAAAACTTAATTTAAATTAACTAAAAATTACAACTATTACAAATAAACCTAAAAACTTATAACAATAATTTCTAAACCTAAATAAGAACTTGAAGAAAGTATAAAAAATGAAAATAAATATTTTTGTCTTTTTATAAGTATTTTATTAATTAATAACTATTTAACTTAATTAAACTATTTTAACTATTTTAAATTACTATTAATACTAAATTACATTAGAAAATTATGATAAAATTGATAAAACTATTTAAAAACTACAGGAATACTACAAAATTATAAAAACTTGCTAAAAATTATATTTAAGCTAATTGACTAATTAATTACTTATTAATTAATTTTAAGCTAATTTAATTAATTTAAATAAGAAAATTATAAAATGAAAAATGGAAATTATGAAAATATTTTTTAAAAGTCTTAACTATTTTATAAAACTTAGGAAAAATATAAAATTCTACTTTAGTTGATTGAAATTAAAGAAATCTATTTAATTACTAATATTACCTATTTAATTATTTAAACTAGTTTTAAATCTAATTAATAGTAAACTGCTTAGGAAAATTCTAATAAAATTATTTTAACTACTTTAAGGTACTAAGTAATTTATAAAATTATAAAATTGGACAAGTGCTTATTAATAAGCTGAAATGAAAATTAATTAGATAATTTCTATTAAATAGAAGCTATCACTATTTTTATGTTTGCTTTTTCTGGTTTTTCTTTTATAAAACTATTTAAATACTTAAATAATGAAACTTTTACAAAAACAACTACATTGAAAATCAAGAATGAGCATTGTAAGTGCTTATTAGCTTATACAGTTGACTAAGGTTGACCAAATTAAGAAATAAGCTAAGTTGAGGTTATGTGGGGTCCACTATGATGAAATCTGGTTTACCTAAGTTACTTGAACTATTTTAAACTAAACTTGGTGAGATAAGCTCCTAGAATAAGCTGAGAAGCTCAAATAAGCACTTGCTTATTTGAGTTCTGACTCAGAAATGGGACAGAATTTGGGGACAAGTTTAGGTGGGGTCCACTGATCTATAGGTCAAACTAAGGGTCAAGTTTTGAACCTGGGTAGGAGGGGGGTTGTAATATGCTAATTAGAAGGTGTGGGGCCCACTGATTTGGCCACAAATCACCACCAAAGTGGTGGTGATGGCTGTGTATCTGATGTGCAGGGCAGTTACCTTGCCCTGCAGGTATGTTTGGTTGAGCTTATCTTGCTTAATAAAAATCTTAAAAATGAACTAGATGTGGGAAACTAAAGTTAAACTGGTAGGTTATACTCACAACAAATTTCAAGTTCCAAATCACAACACAAAATTCATGAAAATTACTACCATTTTGATGAAAATCAGAGGTGTGCACTTTGACTATTTTGCTTAAAACTTAAACTTTGACTTTGTTCAATTTCTAACTTATCTTACTGATTGATCATGTCATATTAAGCTATACTAAGATTGAAATAAACTAAATCACTAACTTGTGAGTAGATTTGATGAGTTATGGACTCAAATTCCACCACAGTTAACTGTGGTGATGGAATGAGTTTGATTTTGACTTTTTGTGGTTTAAACCTAAACTTTTATGCCTTAATTTACCTAAGTGATACTACTCAAACTATTGAAACACAGATAATCACCAATTGACAATAAGAGCTCAGCTCAAAAGCTTATTCCAAACACTCTAGATATTGACTGATAAGATGATTTTCAAAGAGAACAAAGATTTTAATCCAAACAATTAACACAGAACCATTTATTACTATAAATTAAACCTGTATAAACCTAAAAATACCAACAATAACAACTACAACTTAGAAATTAAAATTAAGCTACTTAGTACTAATTTATGAAATACTGAGCAACTATTAATTTCAACAAGCAAACAATTAATTTTAGACTAGATTATGGATAAATAATACTGAATAAACACAAATAAGCAATATTAAGTACCTAAACAACAATAAAATAGGAAATACTAAAAATTAAGGCTTGAACTTACAAATTGCAATCCTGCTTTAACCATGAACCAAGAACAACCTATTTCCTCCCCTGAGGATCTAAACCAAACTCCACAGCTTCCTTATTGCTTCCAAATCAGCTATGAAACCCAGAAATCAAGAACAAATGCCACAGTTGACTTTCTTTGACCAAATTTGTATATGATGAATTTTTTTATCTTATACTGATTTGTAGATTACTAAAAGCTTTATTGAGCTTATGGGAGCTTATATGATCTTATTCAATCCATTAAACCATACAATAACAACAACACAGATTATTAGAATTTTGAAATGAGAATGAAAATTGCACCAACTGAGATATAACTTGAAACTTAAATTTGATTATCACAAAAGCTTAGGTTACACTTTAATTGACTAGTACAGAGCTTAAAAGCTTGAAATTAACTGAGATAACAAGTTACAATTTAAACGAGACTAATTTTGCTAAATTAAACTATATATTTCACTTCTGATCTTCTCTTCCTTTTATAAGCTTCCAATTAGGTTTAGGAACATCTTCTGAGCTTTTCCCACTTCATCTGAGCCATCCATTTCTCTGAATTGATCAAGACCGTTTAAACTCACTTTTGGCGCCAAAGTCCTCCACGTTAACTTGGAGGCAAAGGGTTGCAATTAAAGATTGTTGGGAGTATGTGGGTGTGTCAGAAGACAATTGGAATGTTTTTTTATGGCAAGTTGGTGTTTTATGGAAGAAACAGAGGAAGTAGTATGGTTTGGGGTGAAAATCTGTGGAGAAGGCATTAAATTCTTATGTGGTTTGGTGTGTGAGGTGGAAAGGAGGTAGGCTAGGTGAGCTGGGGGGGTAAGGTGGCACAAAACCACCATGGTTTTGGGTGAAGCAGGGGTGAAGGTGGAGGTGCTACAGTGGTAGTGGTTTGGCAGTTTTGGGTGGGTCAAACTGGGTCAACGTGTTTTAAATAACAAAGGGTGGTTTGGACTGGGCTTATTTTGGGCTAGGGGTGTGTGTGGGCTGGATTTGGTTTTGGTATAAATAAATAAAAAGGGTCCGGATTGGTGTGGTATTAAATCAAGGACCAAAAATGTAAACTTGGCAAAGTTGTGGGGCTGTTATTGTGATTCTCCCAAAATATTTTAAAGGACTTAACTTGCCAAATATGATAAACCAAGGACCAATTTATTTATTTTTCCATTTAAAAACATCCAGGGACCTTTTCTGCAATTTTTCAAACTCCAGGGACCATTATTGTAAATTTGGATTTTTAAGGGACTGTGATTGTAATTTCTCAAAATGTTATCAAAATTGTTCCATTTTGTCATTCATGCATAGTACAAGGGTATTATTTGTAAATTTCCAATTTTGAATACCCAGGGACCATTTTTGCCAATTTTGTAACTTGAGGGGTAAAAGTTGCCAGTTTGTGTAAACTTTCATCCAGGGATCATTTTTGAATATTTTTAGTTTCCCAAGGACTTAAGTTGACTTTTCATTTATTTTAAACCTTCAGGGACTAGTTTTGACAATATTTGAAACTTGAGGGACTGAAACTGCCAATTATGCAAACTTTGTACGTTTTTCATTTGTTTTTGCATATTTTGTATTTGAAACATATAAAACACACTTCTAAGATATTTTAAGTATTATGATGCATTTTTGAGTGTTTTTGTATGTTTTGGCAGTTCAGATTGGTACAAAAATGATGAGTATTTAGACACTCATCAGGCCATCTCCTCATTTCCTTCATGATTCAAAATCAATTCATCACTCTTTCTCTTGCTCAATTTGGGCAAATTCTTAGAATCCCATTCAACGGCCAAGCCTTTTTCTCAAATGAATGGGATTTTTCCACTCTTGAAAGAAATCGTCCTCAGGATGGCCCCTACTATTCTGAGATTCCTAGTCCTGAAGACATTCGTCGAATGCTTGAACTAGAACGTCGTACGACTAGTCGAGTAATCAAGTCGAAGAATGTCGATATTCATGCCAATCAAATCCTCCTCAAAGAGCTAAGCCAAGATATGAAGAAGTGGGAAGAACTCATTCGAGAGAATGCGTTTGGTACTGGTGGTCACCGTGATCATGTCACGGCGAGCATTGCCCACATGCTTTATTGTGTCATTGCTGAAGAGCAATACAATTTGGCTTATCTTTTTGTTCATCGAATCATGTCCGCCAAAAACACCCCAAATGCCAATCTTCCTTACGGTATGTTTCTCACACGACTTTATCGTTATGTGATGGAACATTACCCACATCTTCAAAGAGACTACTACGTTCATATCCTTCCTACTTTGAACCAACTTACTCGTGTTCGTACTCGCCGTCCTCGTAGTGACAAAGGAAAATCTCGTGTTCCCTTGTACTCTAGGGGTCGTGGTTCTACATCTCATCGTGATGACAATGATGATGAGGAGGAAGACACCTCACGTGTTAGTACTCCATCCCCCACGACCTTTGTTGAAGATCTTTCCGATCTTGATGATACCGAGTATCAAATTCCTCTTCCTCATGAACGTACCGATGAGCTTCTCTTTACTCGTCAAACGTCTATCATCAATCGTCAACAACAAATGCATGAAGAACTTCGAGGGGGATTCAAATCCATTGGGAAGATGTTTAGGAAGATGGTTGGAAAGAAAAAGAAATAGAAGATTTTGATGTATTGCTACTTATTATTTGTTTTTATTTGACATATGTATGGTTTAATATTTGTCCGACGTGTTCGGAAGTACTTGTGTTAGCTCTTGTTTATCTCTTGGATGATTTTTAGTCTTTGAATAATTATCATGCTACAATCTTAATTATATGATATGCTATGTTTCTCTTTTCATATGGATTATAATATGTCAATTTGTATGCAAAATTTGGTTATACATATATGTTTATATATCATCATTCCTAGTGTATATGATTCTAATAGAGCTTGCTGGAAAAACAAACTTGAAAAATGGCCAAATTCTGCAAATTTTGGGTTTCTGGTCGTCTGGGAAAACACCAGATGGGCGGCCCCCTTAATTCCCTAGGCGGTCCCCTTAATGATTAAGGGGACCGGCATACAACTAAGGGGACCGACCATCTGGAACTGGATTCACTGTGTTCTTTTGCATCTTGTGAACCCTTTCTCTAGTTTCAGCTATCATTTCCCATTTTAACCAAACTGATTTTAGAATCTCTTTCAACCATTTCAAACATTTACCTAAATAACCCATTTTCATACTATAAATTCCCTCCACTATCACCATTCTTCATCTCATCATTCATCATATCATCATGACTCCTCCAAGCACCTCAAACTCTAAAACCTCCAAGAAACAAAAAGTTGTGGTCATTCCTCCAAAACAACTCTTCATTGACTTAACAAATGAAGACAACCTAACCCCATCACCTCCACCAAAATGCTCCTCTCCAAGTGCACCTAATGCACCATCCAAAACACCTTCCACTCATGGAACTTCCTCATCTTCCTTACCCTCAACCTCATCAATCAATGACTACATCAATTCACACTTGTCACCACAAGTATCATCACCACTTCCCACACAGGAACCTATATCCACCCATCTTACAATCTCACTTTCACCAATAACACCACTTGATACTCAACTCTCATCTCCACAAACTATACCACCATACTTTGCCAATCCCGTACCTTGGAGGATGCTTGAATCACATGGTGATTCTTGCCTTTGTTGTATCCACAACCGCACCATCATCTTTGGCCTTAAAGATGAAATTCAATATATGTTTTCATATATTGAACATTTGATTACCAACCCACCACCACCTCCAACTCCACCATCCTCTCCTATAATTCCTCCACCACAATTCTCATCCACTCCTCCACCATCACCATCATGCTCTCCAAATTAAGCATTTGATATGCTTAATAAATAAAGTCTTTGTCACCCCTTTTGATCGCAAGCTCTATGAAGTCCATGTACTTTTGCATGATGATGTATCTTTCTTGATTAATTGGCTTATGTATTTGCTATTATGGTGTTAGGTTTTGTAGTTGTATTGTTGTGTCTTGACACAACCATTGCTCTAATATGAATGCTTCGTTCTTTCCTTATTACATTATATTTGTGTGCATGTTTACACTTGTGCTTCTAATATTTTTGTTTTGCAAGCATTCCATAGCTCGTTCTCTTGGTGCCCCCAAACGAGGGGGAGTACACATCAGGGGGGAGTTTCTACCCGTCAAAATTTTCACATATGAAAACTTGTCGGCTTAACCTTTTTGATGTCACAAAAAGGGGGAGAAGTACATATAAACTCACTAAAATACTTGTTTAAAAACTAATTTTTGAGTTAATGAGTTTAAGTTTTGTAATCATCAAAAAGGGGGAGATTGTTGATATAAATAATGTTTGTGAATGTTATTAATATCTCTCAATAAACCTATGTTTTGATAATCACAAAACTTAAATCAAATTAAGTCAAGAATAAGACATAAACAAGTATTTGGTGACAAATATTTACTTCTACATCTTATATCACTTAAGGTATGCATAAACTTAGTAACTTATGCATTACATGATCAAAGGAAATTTTATATTAATACATAACATTATATAAAATGATTTTAACATTTTATATATATTTGTATATCATTTTTGGTATAGCTTTATTAAACCACAAAAACGTGATTTCAAATTTCCAACCAAAAAGGGCAAATTTTATCCAGAAAAACTTTTCAAACGTTCAGGAGGGTGGCCCCCTTAATTTTACTAGGCGGCCCCCTTAATCATTAAGGGGACCGGCCTATAATTAAGGGGACCGGCACGCTCCCGAACAGTAAAATCTGGCCCTTTAAATACTGGATCATTTTGCACATTTTCCTTACCTTTTTGCACTATAAACTTTCTGATCCAATCTTCTTCTCTAGATCTAAAATCCTTTGATCATATATTTCATAAGTCTTTGTTTCCAAGTGATCCAAAGCTTCATTCATTCAAGTGCAAGAAGAAGAACACTTCTGTACATCCATCTTATTGTAGTGGTGTTGTGTATAGCTAGTTTCATATAGTACTAGTGATAGTTATTGGTAAAGGTGTTGTGTATATTTGTTGATTGTAGAATCTTGGTGTGTTGTAAACTAGTTTAGTAGTTGTGACTTAGTTGTGCATAGAAGAAGGTGTGAAGATTGACTAGGTGTGAAGACGGTGTGAAGTCTTGAAGAAGGTGTGAAGGTGTGATTAAGGTGTGAAGATCACGTGGTGTGATATTTGGTGTGAGATTGGTTCTAGCTACGATTAGAACTCGACATTTAGCTTAGTGTCCTTAACTTGTGTAAGCCAAGGTGTGTAAGGTTTCTCCACCGTAAGGAGTTTGTTGACATAGTGAAGAAAACTCTCGAGTGTGGTACTCGGGGAGTGGAGTAGGGCAAGGAAGGTGTCCTTGTAGCCGAACCACTATAAATTCACGTGTTGTGGTTTGATCTTTCTAACTCTATCTTTTCTTCATTATATTTCAATACTTTCAATATTAGTTTAGACTTGCTCATATTGGTTGTTGCTTGAATTCATTTAAGATCGAATCGAAAGTTTTTATAACCAATAAAATATTTTTAGAAATAAATTTAAAAGGACATAAAACTATTCAACCCCCCCCTTCTAGTTTTCCACAAATTCTTCTTCACACCTTTCTACTTCACACCTATCTTCTTCACACCTTTCTACTTCCTAACTCTTCTTCTTCACGCCACTTGTTTCTTCACACCTTCACTACTTAGTTCTATCCACTACTCCAAGATATATACTACTTCACAACTTCTAGGCTTCAAGGTCTTCTCAACTTCAAAGCTTCAACTTCTTTGTCTTCACAACTATCTCTTCTTTAATATACTACCACTTCATATTTCTTCTATCACTAGTCCTATCCACCTCTACTTCGTCACTTCTAATACTACTTCACACCTTCAATAAATCTAGATCCTATATCTAAATCTAGCTAACCAATGTATACACTATATTCACCAAAGAATGAATGATATACAAGATGAAATGATCAAACAACTTAGATAGCAAGATGATACTAAGTTGTAATACTCCGAGTCTTGATACTTAGAAGTATTCTTCTCTTTGCACTTGAATGACTGAGGCTTTGGATCACTTGGAAACAAAGTCTTATGAATTATATGATCAAAGGATTTTTAAGATGGAAATGGAGGTTAGAATCAGAAAGTTTTTAGTGCAAAAAGGTGAGAAAAATTCCAGATTTAAGGTGGTATTTATAGGCAACAAAATTTGACAACAGGAGCATGCCGGTCCCCTTAAATCATGGCCGGCCCCCTTAAAATTAAGGGGACCGCCCCTTATAATTAAGGGGGCCGCCCAGCTGTAACGGCCAAAATTTTTGTTTTTTAGTGGGGAAAGTTTATTTGATGAAAAACTAACTGATTTTGGTTAAAAATTTGAATTCATATATTTAGTATGAATAAAACATTTTTCTTTATTATCAAAAGTGTTTTCCAAAAATATATAATAAGTTTATATATTAAAATAAACTTTGTAGTAATTAATTAAATACCCCTTTGATCTTATAATGCAACTAACACAATGTTTATTCATACCTCAAGTGATTAGATGGTGAAAGTGATTATTTACTACTAAATACTTGTTTACATCATGATCTTTGGTTTGATGAGTTTTCGTTTTGTGATTATCAAAACATAGAGAACTTGAAAGATATGAATAACGTTTTTAGTCAATTATTTATATCAACAATCTCCCCCTTTTTGATGATTACAAAACCTAAACTCATTAAATCCAAAAATTAATTTTTAGACAAGTATTTAATGAGTTTATATTCACTTCTCCCCCTTTTTGTAGAATCAAAAAGGTTTAAGCCGTAAAGATGAAAGCTCCCCCTTGATGTATGCTCCCCCTCGTTTGAGGGCACCAAGGGTTCGAGTTATGGAATTCTTGCAAAAAAAAAAAAAAATATTAGAGGCACAAGCATGGCACAAGCAAATACATATAGCATAATAACAACTAATAATAAGCATGGAAAAAGAGAATTTGAAAAACATATTAAATCATTCATTAATAGAAAATGATTATGTCAACCCATAATCATTGTTACATAAGCCATCAAGATAGAATTCTAAACTAAGTAGAATATCCTATTGTGCCAACAAAGAGTGTCACCAAACTTTCTTGCATCCCAGAATGGTTGAGGTGTTTTATTTGAACATGAGAAACATAAGCATATAAAATGCTTGGTGGTTTAATGGATGTAAACTTTTGGTTGCATGGATGTTGGTGAGTTTGGAGATGTGGAGCTTGGAGGTGGTGGATTAGAAGTTGGGTTTCTTGATTGAGGGTTTTGATGTTATTCAAGTGATGGTGTTTGTTGAGATCTAGTAAGAAGATACTCAATCCAAGTAAAGTGCTCATTCAATGCAATGGTTTGTTGTTGGAGGAAGATGCAACAAGGGCAATTGTTCACATGCTTGTCAATTTGGTTAATGTTGTGTGGTGATGATGGTGAGCTTGATTGAGGTGGATCCAAATTGCATTGAGCAAGATGTAATTCTAAAAGAGCTCTAAGCTCATGAGCCTCTTTTAGCTCCTCAACGAACTTCAAGTGTTCGGAGGAAGGTGATGGTGGTGGAACATGATAGTTGTCTTGGGTGAATATTTGAACATGCAACATAGGAATGGCATGTGAAGTTGTAGGATGTGGTGGTGGTACTCTTGGTGGTGGAGACATGGTTGAGCTTGGGTAGTCATGAAAACATGATATGGGTGGAAGAGGTTCTTCATGAGTGGGTGGTGTTTTTGTTGAATGAGCAACATGTGAAGTATTGATTGAGATATTGGGATTATTGTTTTGGGATTGAGCATGCTCATCATAAGAAGAAGCATTAATGAGGGCATGAGTGGATGATAGGTTGTGAGATGAGTCATTAGTGTGGGTTTGAGGTTTAGTTGTTGGTTGACTTGGAACAACATCACTTGAGTTATCACAAGAATCAAGTTTCCTCCTCCAAACGGGTTTGACGAAGATCCTTGCGGTTCTTGAAATCTTTGGTTTTTGGTTGTTGGGAGATGACATGTTTAGGTGTGATGGAATTAATGATGGAAAGAGGGTATTTATAGTGTTTGAGAAATGTGGTTTAGGAAGGTAAATTTTGAGGGATAGTATGGGACAAAATATGTTTGTGAATTTTCGGAAGTATAGGGTAAAATGGGTCAAAAAGCGAAAGAAAACAGTATCCCCAACCATCAGATGGCCGGTCCCCTTAATTAGGGGCCGGTCCCCTTAAAATTAAGGGGGCCGCCCATCTGGTGATTCCCAGAATGCCAGAAATGGGTTTTTGGCAGAAAATTTTCAAAAAGGTTGTGTTTTTGGATTTGGATTCAGGTAAGTTCAACTCTTTGAGGCAATATAGGGCATACTATTCATGAATGTAGAGAGTGTTATAGAAATAAGTAAAGTAGACAATTAATTTCTAATAATCATGCAATCTACTAATTGATCAATTAAGATAGGCAACCAAGGAAGCAATAAAGCAAACTAGTTAAATATGCAACTATATGAAAATGATAATATGTAGGCTAGTGTAAACATATTGATGAGTGCTTACAAGTAACAAGTAGGAAGATATGATTATATGGACTTCAAGTCTTGTTCCAAACAAGATCCATATGGGCAAACCATGATTCTCATGAAATGATTTGATTAAATTGTGAATATCATTTCCATAAAAGTGTATGACTCATGTGAGATAATCAAATGTGTTTTAAATAAAACGTTTTTAGTTTTATTCAACAATGCTTTGAAATAAATTCAAGTGTGCATTAGAATAAAATAAATTGAGCTTTGCTTCATAATCATGTTGAAGAAGAAAAAAAAAATCAATCTTGATTTTGATTAAAATAGAGTTATGGTAGCTTATAGTTGAACATATTGTTTGAAGAAAAATGATATAGATATTTGAAAGATTATTATTCAAAGAGAGAGGTTTTAAACATGATGTTTTAATTTTGATAAAAAAAATATCAAGTGAAGGATTTGAAATAGAAACTTATCATACTTAAGAGAATCAATTGAGCCCATTGTCACATATAATCATCTCTAATGGCAGCTAAAGATATGGAAGAGAGATGGTAGATATTTATGATCTAAATGCAATGAGATAAAGAGGGATAAAGTAAATCATCTATGGATACAAGATAGACATATGGATATATATATATATATATATATATATATATATATATATATATATATATATATATATATATATATATATATATTTATAACACATCATAATATTAAGTTACTAACAAGTTTTAATTATGACACATCTATTAATGTAACTAGTAAGGTCATATAGCTTAAATGGTAAGTATTCTACTAAAGATCATAGATGATTTTCAATATAAATGAAGAATAAGATAAATGATAATAGACTTAACAACAAGATGGTTAACTAGCCTAATATCATGTATACATATATTAGTATTAATGATCTAAAAGCATGGCAACTTATAAATTAAATCATATTAATATACTAATTAAAGCATACTCTAATATAATGTAATATAGACAAGTTTTTTAAAAGAAAACTAACCTCAGGTCCAGCTTTTCTTAAAGAGTGGTCATGAGAGTAATAGAAGACATCAAAAAGTTTGCCCAAAGCATGTCGAAGTAGCAAAGTAAAATCCCAACGCAATGAAGATCAAGGAGGCTTGATCTGAAATACTTAATCGATCACAACAATCATCACAAGTCGTGTAGATCAAGAATGGTAATACAATAATCCCTCGTCTTGAGGTAGTAACGAACACACCATAAAATCAATGCACCAAAAGTGAAAAACCAACCGCCAAAACAATAAATGACCGCAACAACGTCATAAGCAAATCATGTGTAGGATGTGAAACCGAGTAATAGGAACCAATAGTCATCAAATGAAAGAAAGCGAAGAGAGCGATCCAAAAAGTAGCATTCCCTTCGTTCGTTAATTACCTAAACATGACAAAGAGCTTGGTAGCCATATTCTCATGGGTCCGAGATGGTTAGTTGAGAACATCTATTGCATTTGAATGCACATGATGAGGATGTCGCCGAGAAGTACAAGGATTCATCAATAGTTTGTTTTAATTAACAAACAATGACTCTCTTGACTAGAGTAGTAAACAATGAATGTGGCTAATATTTTTGCTTTTTCATTTTCCATTTTAATTTCATGTTTGTAGTCTTGACAATATTTACATTTAAGATCAATTTCAATATTACTTTCAAGTCTAGACATTTTATCTTCTAAAATTATTTCCTTTTCAAAATTGTTTTCAATGGAAATTAAAGATTTATTTTTAAGAATCATTTTTGAGTCAATGTTGCAAAAATGTTTCAAGTTGTTTTCCAATTTTGAAAATTCTAATATAAATTGATCATAGCAAAAATGTTTAGTTTTAGATTGTACCTCATTTGTAGTTGTATATTCTTCACATGCTATACGGTGATCAATTACATCGTCCATGTCGCTCCGTGTTTTCTATGTAGTTTCGCTTAGATCTTGAAGCATGTAGTCCTTGCCATCATATTTGTATTCACATTTGTTTGAATATTCTCACAAGTCATATTTTCATCATCTTCTTCGTTATTGCTACCTTCAATGATCACATTTGAATTAGTAGTACATGTGTTTATTTCAACTAAATATTTATCTATTAAATTTTCTAGAGTGACTAATTCTTGTGCAACATCAAGTTTATCATCTTTGGTTTTACATTTCTCATGGTGAAACTTTAAAAGACATTTCCAAATATCATTAGCCGTTTTACAAAAGAATAATCTTTCATATTTAACTCTCGGTAGAGTTTTAAAAATAAGTAATTTAACTTTAGTATTTTTATTAATCTTAGTTTGAAGATTATTATATTGATTTTCAAAATCCATTTTGGTTGGTTTAAGATCACCAATTGAAATGATATGCCAAAGATCACGGTCTATTGATTTCACATAATTTTCAAATTTATTTTTCCATTCAAGAAAATGATCATTTTCAAATAATGGTGGTTTTTGCGTAAATTCCCCTTCTAGATATTTTTCAAATTCCATAGATCGTTACAAGTTTTAAAATACAATATATTTTAAAAATCTTGCTAGACGTGGCTCTTGATACCAATTGTGGAAAACTAGAAGGGGGGTTGAATAGTTTTACGTCTTTTTCGTTTTATTTCTTTTATAAAAGTTTGCTTCTAAAGAATAGACGTAAATTTCAAAACTCTTTAATACAAAAATATAGATACTAGTTTATTTACGGTTTTCTTATAAACACTACTTATATATATAAAGATGGGAAAGAATTTACAATTTCATATATCATATATAAGCATATATATGTATAAGTGTTTTAATAAAAGTTTATGTACTTGGTTTGTTTTTGTAAAATTAATGTTATGAATGAATCCTAGTTTGATCTTTATGTTAAATCAATATATGCACAACACAAGCAATTATAATTACGTATGAAATGCTAACAAGTAAATAATCAAAGAGTGAGAGATGGAAAGATCAAACCGAGAGACAAAGGATTTATAGTGGTTCGGCTACAAGGACACCTTCCTTGCCCTACTCCACTACCCGAGTCACCTACTTGAGAGTTTTTCTTTACTAGATCAAAAACCTCCCTTATGGCGGAGAAAACCTTACACACCAAATTACACACCACAACTTTGTCACAACTCAATCACAACTTCTACACAACTTCTTCACACCAATCTTTTTCACACCAATTCTTCTTCACACTTTTCTACTTCACACCTATCTTCTTCACACCTTTCTACTTCCTAACTCTTCTTCTTCACGCCACTTGTTTCTTCACACCTTCACTACTTAGTTATATCCACTACTCCAATATATATACTACTTCACAACTTCTAGGCTTCAAGGTCTTCTCAACTTCAAAGCTTCAACTTCTTTGTCTTCACAACTATCTCTTCTTCAATATACTACCACTTCTTATTTCTTCTATCACTAGTCCTATCCACCTCTACTTCATCACTTCTAATACTATTTCACACCTTCAATAAATCTATATCCTATATCTAAATCTAGCTAACTAATGTATACACTATATTCACCAAAGAATGAATGATATACAAGATGAAATGATCAAACAACTTAGATAGCAAGATGATACTAAGTTGTAATACTCCTAGTCTTGATAATTAGAAGTATTCTTCTCTTTGCACTTGAATGAATGAGGCTTTGGATCACTTGGAAACAAAGGCTTATGAATTATATGATCAAAGGATTTTGAAGATGGAAATGGAGGTTGGAATCAGAAAGATTTTAGTGCAAAAAGGTGAGAAAAATTACAGATTTAAGGTGGTATTTAAAGGCAACAAAATCTGACAACAGGAGCGTGCCGGTCCCCTTAAATCATGGCCGCCTCCCTTAAAACTAAGGGGACCGCCCCTTATAATTAAGGGGGCAGCCCAGCTGTAACGGCCATAATTTTTGTTTTTTAGTTGGGTAAGTTTATTTGGTGAAAAACTAACTGGTTTTGGTTAAAAATTTGAGTTCATATATTTAGTATGAATAAAACATTTTTCTTTATTACCAAAAGTGTTTTTCAAAAATATATAATAAGTTTATACATTAAAATAAACTTAGTAGTAATTAATTAAATACCCCTTTGATCTTATAATGCATTAAACACAATGTTTATTCATACCTTAAGTGATTAGATGGTGAATGTGATTATTTACTACTAAATACTTGTTTACATCATGATCTTTTGTTTGATGAGTTTTCGTTTTGTGATTATCAAAACATAGAGAACTTGAAACATATGAATAACGTTTTTAGTCAATTATTTATATCAACATAGCGCATTATAAATAACCGTTTTTGCTTCATTATGTTTAGCAAGTTTTCTTTTTAAATCATCATTTTGTTTTTCAAAAGGTACGATTTCATCTTTCTTTGTTTCGGGGTTATTTTGAATAGGTAAAAAATCACCATTGGTAATAACATGCCAAAGATCTAGATCTTTTGATTTCACATAAGTTTCAAAATGATTTTTCCAATATAAAAATCCATCACTTTCAAATATTTGTGGTCTTTGCATAGATTGCCCTTCTAAATATTTTTCAGATTCCATAGACTGTTACAAGTTTTAAAATATAATATATTTTAAAGATCTTGCAAGACGTGGCTCCTGATACCAATTGTGGAAAGCTAGAAGGGGGGGTTGAATAGTTTTACGTCCGTTTTAAAATTTATAAAAAAAAAAACAAGTTTGTTTATAAAAAAAAAAGAAAAAAAAACTTCGATTTTAGTTTATGTGATTTCAATACGTGCACTATATGAACTATTATATAGTTACTATCTAACTAAGCTAATATTGTATAAGTAAATACGTAAGTAATGAGAAGAGTTGGAAAGATCAAACCACAACACAAGGATTTATATTGGCTCGGCTACAAGGTCACCTTCCTTGTCCCTACTCCACTCCCCGAGTCACCTACTCGAGAGTTTTCTTCACTATGTCAACAAACTCCTTTGTGGCGGAGAAACCTTACACAACTATCGCTTAGACCTGCTTAACGACACAAAGCTAGATGTCGGGTTCTAATCCTAGCTAGAACCAATCTCACGACTTCTTCACAACTTCTATACTACTTATACACACCACACCTTCTTCACAACTTCACACTACTTCACTACTACACAACTTCTTCTCCCTACACAACTTCTACTTCTTCTAAACTACTTATTACAAGCACAACACAACTTCACAAATAATATACACAATATACACAACTACTCTACAATACTTCTTGAACTTTGTTGTAGAAGGAGTATTCTTCTTTTGCACTTTGGATGAGAATGGATGAGAAGAGATTGAATCACTTGAAACAAGGATTAGTAATCTAATGATCAAAGGGTTTTGTAAGATATTTAGAGAGTTTTAGATCTGAAATTTTCGTGCAAAAGGTTAGGGAAAATACCAGATTTAAGGTGGTATTTATAGGAGAAAATTTTTGACAAATTCTGACACAAGAGCCTGGCCGGTCCCCTTAATTTTAAGGGGACCGCCCCTTATAATTAAGGGGGCCGCCCAGTTGTAACGGCCAGAAAATCTGTCATTTAGTGGGGAAAGTTTATTTGGTAAAAAACTAACTGATTTTGGTTAAAAATTTGAATTCATATATTTAGTATAATTAAAACATTTTTCTTTATTACCAAAAGTGTTTTTCAAAAATATATAATATGTTTATATAATTAAATAAACTTTGTAATAATTAATTAAATACCCCTTTGATCATGAGATGTATTAAGCACTTGTTTATCCTTACCTTTAGTGATTAAGTTGGATATAATGATATAAACTAGTTTAATACTTGTTTATGTAGTAATCTTACGTTTGATGATTTTACATTTTGTGATCGTCAAAACATAGAGATTTCGAAAAATATAAATAACGTTTTTATGCATTATTTATGTCAACACAAATGCCACATATATGATATATTTATGTGGCCAAAGGTTGAAAAATAGTTACTCTCAAAAAACATTCGCGTGACTATAAAATGTTTACGGTCACTGATAATGACTAATCCAACAAAACTTGTGCCTAATTTATCACACATATTCGGGGTTTTGGTCACTCTTTTTCAATGGAAAAGGCCACGAACTCAACAATGTGACCATATGCCACCTACGGTGGCGGGACCTATGGTGACACACAATGAAAAAAACGTGTGTGACTATAGGCATATCGTCACACATTTTTGGCGTGACCAATACAACTTTTTGTACCAGTGTAAACACACAAGAGCAATAGCAATATTGCTACTGAATTGCTCCCATGAGGTTCTTTTAGGACTTAAGCAATTAATAATAGTATGGATTAGAAACCTCCATTGAGGTGAGGAACATCGCTTTTGAAAAGTAAGAAGATTGTTGGATGTATCATACCCCATTTGTGATATAGTATTTAAATTTTTTGTGTTGGGCATGTCTATGGTACTATTTGAATCATCTAAGCAGAGGTGTCTCCTCAAAGACTTTCAGTAACATAGATGGTTTGCCGATCCACAGTTGCACTTAGTGCATGTATAGGTATATCCTCATCATCTTCATCAAGTGTTATGAAAGATGCAGTCTGCCAAAACTGTTTGATTTATGAGGAATAGATAGTAGGATTAACTGTTAAAGCATACCTGATGTAGGAGTTGTTAAGAAATCTACAATCTGATAGAATTTTGGACCATCCCCCTCATCTGATTTGGTCAAATGAGCAACCTGGTTGTGTGTCTTTGAAAATTTCAAGTTAGCCATGAAAGAATTCTTTTAATAACAGAACAGTGATCATTTATGAATGAGTTTGAGATGAGAACAGCCAACTGAGTTATTATAGTGAAACTGTTAAGGTTTAAGAAACTTGCGCAAGAGATAAGAATTTTCTAAATGAATTATCTTTGGAAAAAGAATAAGGTAAACTTAGGAAAGAAGATAATTATTTCTTTACAAAAACCTTATGAGTATGGTAACAAGAAATTTTACCCAACGGCTATAATCAAAATTCTGTTACTGACACAACAATTGCAACGGCTTGTTCAGCAGTACAAAGTTTGCACTAGTAGTACTAACTTTGAACTAGTAATACTAATTTTTTCACAAAAATTTCAAAGAGCAGTAGAAACATAAAATTGGTTTAAACTAGACTGCTCATGCATAGTTCTGAACAAACTACCAGCTATCAATGGATTTGATTAGTCTTTACCAATAGTTGTTTGCTTTGGACTAGCCAACTCTTCACTTTTAAGTATGGCGAGTTGATTGCCATATAGTTTTTGGTAAACTATCAACCATATTTGAGAAGTCTTTACTAGAAACCGTTTGCTCTGGACTAGTTGGTTCTTGTTGTGTGTGATTGGTGCAAAAGCAGTCAACTAAAGTCAATCACAAGTGTGGTCAATATAGTCAAACTACCTAGACCAATGCTTCCGGGTAATATAGGGTATCACCAGGTCGTTATGTCCCGACGAGGTGTGGATGGTATCCAAACGGGTTTGTGATCGGGTGAATGTGGATAGAAAGGGGTTGTGAATGATTACACTACTGATTTATACAAGGAAATAGCTTAAGTAAGCTATATTAACATATACGTGAATTTAGAAAAAACAAAAACCTCAAAAACATAAAAACGCGTACGTTCAGTTTAAAGTTACGTGAACGTACGAAATAAAAAGTGAAAACTGAAATCTGAAAACCCTTCGAGGGTGAAAATGACTTTTTTACAAACCTAAGGATGAAAGAAAATTTTTAGAAAAAGAAAATAAATTTTTACACAAATTACTTATTTAATATTACTTAAATACTATTTAATATTAATTATTAATATTTAAATAACTTAAATACAATATAATATTATTTTAATACTAGAAAAATGAAAATCAAATTTCTAAAATTATAAAATAACTAAAAACTAATTTAAACTTAAAAATATACCTTTTTGTCTTTTTGTGATTTTTATATTAATTAATTACTTATTATATTGAATTAAACTAATTAACTAATTTTAAATTACTAATAATACTTAAATGACTTATAAAATTATAAAAAAATTTATAAATCTAATTAACAATCACAGGAATCCTAAAAAATTAAAAAAAGTTGGTTTTATGTAATTTTAAACAATTTACTAATTATTAAACTAAATATTAATTAATTACTAATTAAACAAATTAAATTCTAAAAAATAGAAAATGAACAGTAAAAATTCTAGAAAAATTTCTAAAAATATTTTCTAACTTATAAAAGCTAGGAAAAATATAAAAACAAGGGTTTGTTTAATAAAAACTAATTATGCAATTTAATACTTAGATATTAATTAATAATTAATTTAATATTAAATCTAATAAATACTAAATGACAATATTTAAATTTGGAAAAACTACTGAAAGTACTTTAATATAAAAGAAAATTAAGAAAAATATAAAAATGTAAGTTACTTAATAAAAATCTAAAAAGGAAAATTAAAAAGATAAATAATATTAAATAGAAACTATCACTTATTTTAAATTTGGATTTTTCTTATTTTTCTTTTTGAAAACTACTTAAATACTAAAAATAGAAAACTTTTGTGAAGACAACTTTTTTATATCTTAAAAATAAGCAAAATGGACACTAAAAGGTAAAATAGTTGACTTTCTTTGACTTTCAATGGAAGTCAGACTTTGTGGGGTCCACAGGGGTGAAAATAAGTTCAAACAAGTACTTTGGACAGGAATAAGCTAAGAACTATCAAATAAGCCCATTGAATAAGCCAATAAGCTAGTGCAAGCACTTAATCTCCTATTTTTCACACAGAAAATAGGACATAATATAATGGTATTTTCAGGTGGGGTACACAGAACTTGAGCTTCAAAACTTGCTCAATCTTGGTAGATGGCCAGGAGGGGGGTTCAAAGGAACAACAATGGGGTTGCGGGACCCACTGAGGTGGCCAGGAAGAACCACCAAAGATGGTAGTGTGGTGATTGTGGTGGTGCGGCAGGGGAGGTTCTCCCCCTACAGGTGTGTTTAGGCAAAGGTGGGGCCCATAGAAAAATTGCAAAAATATAGTGAAAGTGGGATATCAAAGTTGAGGTGATAGACTACATTCCCTGAAAAGCACAAGGCTTAAAACCTAGCCCAAAAATCACAATAATTCATACTATTTTTGAGATTTTTCCTAATGTGCAATATTTGACTTTTTCACTTGTGATGAAATTTTGACTTTTATGGACTTTGATCCTGATCTACTGATTGATGTTGATGTAATATGATAAGTGGATACTAAAATAAGTTATACTAACCAACCATGGACTGAAATGAATAATCAAGAAGCCTAGAAACCCAACAGTGGACTTACACATTGGATTTTTGAGTGAAATTGACTTTTTGCAAAATAACCTTTGTGTTTTATGACTGATCCAACCTAAAGGCACCTATGTGAGACTGTTTCAACCAATTACAACCACAGAAGCACAGGTGTTAGTCTAGAATGCTTCTGTGCCAAACACTAGTTAAGTAGAGTGTTTTTGAGATTTTCTTTGATTTAGGTTGATTAAATGATGAGGCAAAAAATGATCCGTTTTTAGGGGGTCATTTAAGCCCGGAATTGAATTTATTTGATCAAATATTGCCCTAAATCGTTCCTTTTGTGATTTTAGGTACTTTGGGAGTGAAATCTGGAAAACGAAGCAATTCGGACGTTTTTGGAGCATAAAAGTGAAGAAAACGCCAAAGTCTTAATTTTCCATACTGGGAACAGTAGGTGACGGCGTCAAGAGTAACTCCCTGACGGCGTCAAGAGCAAAATTCCATGACGATCCAGTAAAGATTTGAAGGCGTCACGAAGCAGGGCGTCAAGAGTAAAAGTCATGACGGCCTGGAAATGATTAACACTTGACGGCGTCAAATGTAGATCAAGGCAGTCCGAGAAGAGTTTTGGCGGCGAGGTGACGGCGTCACAAGGTTGGTCTTGACGCCGTCAGACCCCTTTTCCTATATATAGTTTTCTAATTTTCACATTAAAAGAGAGAAGTTTTGGAGAAACCATAAGTACGAACTTGGTGTGAATTTTACAGGTTTTTCAAGGGTTCCAAGCCCTTGATACCTTTCATGTGTAATTGAGATAAGTGTTCTTTTAATTCAATCAATATGTCTATGTGTTGGTTGTCTATATCTTGTTCTTGTCTTAATTCCATCATGCTAGGCTAGAACTATCTTGTGTTTGCTTGGATCTAATGAAACCTAGATGTTAATTATGTGTTGATTACTTGTTTATACTTGTCTTGGATGAATGATTTATATGTTAGGCTTAAGAAAACTGGCAGATCTCCAATTGGTAACATGCTTGAACGTCTTAAGAAACATGAACCGACGCGCACTAGGTCTTTATTGGTTATATTTAATGCATGAGCCACTGTTTACAATCCCTATAGTTGTGCTGGGCATGGTATAGGAGGAGATAAGAGCTCATAGAATTGGGGAGTTAAGTGTGCCACCCCATGAATGGTATTAAGGAATACGATCCGTCATCCATGCAATTATAACAAGTAATTAACGTGTAAAAGATATCTAGGGAGTAGTGAAATCTAAGTAAACACAGTTTCTCCACTTATTGCTCACAACCTTAGTATAATTTAGTTTATTTTCATTTTTAGTATTTTATTTTGATTGCATCTTTAGTATTGGGTTAGTTGATTAGCAACTAATTCCGCCCAAATCCTTCAAACCCGAGATTTTTAATTGCTTTCATAAAATATAAAAATACAAAAATAATCATCCCTCACCTTTAGAACTAGTATTTAGGTTTTCTAATCCTAGCGACACTATTCCTAAGCTGAACGATCAATCTGTAACACCCCCAAAATCATCACGCCAGCGGAAGACTTAAAATGTCAGCGAAAGACTTTTTGGGTGTTACTTCGAGGATCTTTGTCACAATCATAGAAAACGACACAAAAGTGACGCTATAAAGTTTAATTCATTCAAAATACCAAATATTCAAGACATCAAGATGTTTCATAATTTAAACAACAAGTTTATTATGTCAAAATGTTTATTTAAGCCCATGCCGGGTTACAAGCCCACTCCGTGCCTTCAAGTTCCTTCTTGTTTAATTACCTAAGATAAACACATGCTAAAAGTGTCAACACAAAGGTTGGTAAGTTCATAGAGTTTATAGTTTAAATCATTAATTAGAAAATGAGTGATTTCCTTATCAATTCAAAAATAGTTCGTTGGGTTGCCCTTCACCGGGTCAACACCCAAAATAGTAGTTGGTTTTTAAATCCATTTAACACGAGTTTCGATATTTGGGCCACGTTGTTGCGTCCAAAACATAAACAGTTTACGAGGAACCGTATTTAAACAGTTGAAACCGTATCCAAACAGTTTGCGGGGAACCTTATTTAAACAGTTGAAACTGTATCCAAACAGTGTGTGGAGAACCGTATTTAAACAGTTTGTTCCATAATTCCAAATATCGATAGTAAAATCGTTAGAAAAGTTGTTACACATGCATCTCTTCCAAAGAGTTTATAAAACAGTTAAACGATAGAAAGTGTAGCTATGAACTTATAGTAATATGTAAATAGTTAACGAGTACTTGTAAAAGTATAAAACAATAGTTAAGCATGTATCTCCCCCAAAAACGTTTATAAACCATTGTAAAACAAGTAAGAGTAGGGGCTATGACTCACCTGAAGATTATGATAGGCATAGATAACGTAATGTCAGAGATAGAATGGAAACAACTTCAAAGATAACCTGAATGATATGGAAGTTTGAGATAAGTTTGACTTATCGAGAATAGTGTTAGATGACAGAATGACTTTTGTGGCAGAGGTGGCTTGCGTGGCAAAACGCTTAATAGTTCAAGAGCAAGTTATATACTATATAACTTGTCTTTATGTACAAGTATCGTTTATTATTTATATTTCTCGTTATAAATAAATGATATGTATCAAAAGTTGATAAATGATAAATTATAGTAATTGCAAGTTTACGTCAGGTTAAGTGGACCGATGAGTTTTATTGTAATAAGAATCATTACTTAATGTGTATTCAAGTTAACCGTTAATAACGTCAAGTTATATAATTTACGTTATAAATTATATATATTCAGAAATATATAGTTATTCGTATTTAACACTTCATTATCGCCTCCAAAGGTAGGTCTCGTTATATGTTACTATGATATAGTCATGAAATGTTAATTTGTCAAGCTTAATTAAGCTGTTATGTAAACTTTTAAACTATGCCAATGTTACTCTTTTAAATGATGTTCGTATTTAGCCCAAAATAAATATGTTTACAACTAGTAAAGGTTTTCAAGAAAATGATAATAACGTCAAGGTATATGTTTTATAATTCAAGTTATTATTTCGTTATAGTCTCACAATGTAGCTTCCGATATCTTATATTATGATGACGTCATAAAACATTACCTTTTCAATTTATATTTATTATTTGGTTAGTTCTCGAGGTGTGAAAATATGTAAAGTATATTCTTAAAATATATTAGAATGAATATATTATTTATAGTTTACACCGATGTGGTTACCAAATGAAATACGGGTTAGACAACCTTATATAACAAGAAGCGGTCAAAATAAAATATGCGTATTAACTTAATAAAGTTTTTAGGCAAGTTGATAAGTTATCCGAATTGGAGGGTCGGAAGTTGTCAATAAGTGAAAGTTAAAAATAGCAAAAATATAATTTAGTTACCACTCAGGCTCGAACTCGCGACCTTTAGTATAAACACGATTATCTTTACCAACTAAGCCACTAGACCATTTGTGTTATATTTCACCAACTAGTCCTATTTAACTGTTGCCTAAATGTTTTAAGTTTTATATACATTTCAGTTTGAAACGTTGGTGATTATATATCTTGCTTTCTCTAAAAAAAAAATAAACAGCTGTTGCTTAATACTCGAGGCCCAAACGAGCACCAAGATAAGCTTGGCTTATCTTGGAGTTTTTGTGAATCAATAAAACGAGTTCAAGTTCTAAACATTTGGCTGTCCTTATTTGACCAAGTTTCAAAAGTTGGTGTACCATTTATATAGACGAGACCATGCAAGCTCAAATGAGTCACGAGTTGGGTTTTCTTCATTGCATGGCTACTCAAGTATTAATGATAGGTTCAAGGTGAGCTTTTCACAGCAACTTATTACTATAGTTTATTTGTTTTCAAATTGTTTTCTTTCTGACTTGTACTAATGAGTAGGTTACCACATGGGTTAGAATAACTAAATTCAAGTTTTAGCTTATCAGTGAGCTTATCAAAGTAGCTTATTAGTAAAGTATATATTAAGATTTTACCATACAAGCTTAGCCACACAAAGACTTTGATGCCACGTTTGTATACAAAATGTGTGACGAGAGCACAAGCTGATCAGAGTAGTACGATATAAAGCATTATGGTAACTAAAGTGTACGTATCAAAGGAGAGATATGAGACTTACATCACCCCTATGGGTGGGTAGGACACTCGATATGGCCTAGGATCAGGAAAGGTGACAAGGTGGCTCGCATGTGGCTCCAACAACGAACCAAGACTAGCAACATTTTGTTTTTCAAGTCGAGTTATACTCCTTGAAATGGGTCTAGTTTCTGCTCGTACACACCACAGGAGACCACGACTTTATGAACCAAGATTTTATGAATGTGAAGGAGGGTACATATGAAAAGAATTATGTTGCATGGTTCCTTCTTCTTCTTTCTTTCTTCTTCTCGACAGCAACAACAAAAGCAATAATTTAGGTTTAAGTTTGATTTAAGGGTAGTGAAGGAAGTGGAAGGGTGATGGTGTACGGCTCAGTTCAGGGCTCACTCACGAACCAAGATTAGTTACTAGTTTCCAAAACCTTTCTTTCTCCATCACCTGGTTCGACAGAAACCCCAAGTATGTATGATTTTATGTGATGTGAGTTGTAGTGAGTTAGAAAAGCATGAGCCTTTATATACATAGCTGGAATGTGATAAGGAAGTAGGGATAAGATGTTTGCATGCATTTTGATTGGAGATTGTTGGAGGTGGCGTATGAAGGTTCATCAAATGAAACAAGTGTCGAATGAGTTCAGGAATATTGCAAGATTTGGAGGGTGATTGTATCTTGATTGCTACCAATGTCGAATGTTATGTAGGAGCTTGTGTAGTTTACTTTAGGTCTTATTTGAGGTAGCAAATAAGTGAGGGAGGTCACAAACTTGCACATGGTGATCTTGGGTGATACTTGGGGTAGTAACGAGCGAGGGAGGGTGTGAGTGTGAGCTGTCGATTTACATGTATCCATATATATGAACAAGAAGGTGATAAGTGATAGAATGGAGCAGGAAGGTGGTGTAAGATATGCACTGATGAGGCGAAAAATGATCCGTTTTTAGGGGGTCATTTAAGCCCGAATCCGATTTATTTGATCAAATATTGCCCTAAATCGTTCCTTTTGTGATTTTAGGTGTTTGGAGAGTGAATTCTGGAAAAGAAGCTATTTTGGACGTTTTTGGAGCATAAAAGTGAAGAAAACGGCAAAGTACCAAAAATCCATGCTGAAGATACAAGGTGACGGCGTCAAGACTCCCTTCTTGACGGCGTCAGACATGGAGAATAAAATACCGTAGCTGGTGACGGCGTCAGATGGATAGGTAACGGCGTCAAAGTGGCAAAGAATAAAATATCGTAGGTGGTGACGGCGTCACATAGGCCGTCACAAGTGGATCTAGGGCGTCCGAGGAAGTATATGGCGGCGAGGTGACGGCGTCAGAATTAACTCTTGACGCCGTCAGACTGTTTTTCCTATATATAGTTTTCTAGTTTTTTCATTAAGGAGAGAGAAGTTTTGGTGAAACCCTAAAGACGATTTTGGTGCCTCTTTTACAGGTTTTTCAAGGGTTCCAAACCCTTGAGACCTTGCATTGTAATTGAGATAAGTATACTTTTAATTCAATCAATATGTCTATGTGTTGGTTGTTTATCTCTTGTTCTTATCTTAATTCTACTATGCTAGGCTAGATTTCCTTTGTGTTTGCTTAGATCTAATGAAACCTAGATGTTGATTATGTGTTGATTACTTGTCTATTCTTGTTTTGGATGAATGATATTATATGTTAGGCTTAAGAAAACTGGCAGATCTCCAAATGGTAACATGCTTGAACGTCTTAAGAAACATGAACCGAGGCGTACTAGGTCTTTATTGGTTGTATTTAATGCATGAGCCACTGTTTACAATCCCTATAGTTGTGCTGGGTCATGGTGTAGGAGGAGATAAGAGCTCATAGAGTTGGGGAGTTATGTATGCCACCCCATGAATGGTATTAAGGAATACAATCCGTCATCCATATAAGTGTAACAAGTAATTGACATGTAAAAGATATCTAGGGAGTAATGAAGTCTAAGTAAACACAATTTCTCCAACCACTGCTCACAACCTTAGTTTAATATTAGTGTAATTTCATTTTCATTAGTTTAAATTAGTTATATAATAGTTTTGGGTTAGTTGAATAGCAACTAATTCCGCCCACTCTTCCAAAACCCGAGAATTTACTTGCTTTTATAAAAATATAAAAACACAAAAATAATCATCTTTCATCTCTAGAACTATTAATTAGGCTTTCTAATCCTAGCGACACTATTCCTAAGCTGAACGATCAATCCCCCGGTACTTGTCACTATACTATACTACAACGATCAGGTACACTGCCTGGTGAGGGTTGTAAGCCTCGCGAGATCCCTCGAGAGGTAAAGCAAGGTGCGATTCCCACACATCAAGTTTTTGGCGCCGCAGCCCGGGGAATAGTTATTGTCTAGGTTAGGATTTCTTTTTATTAGGTCTACTTGCTAGATTCCTTTCTAGTAAGATTTTTATTTTTATTTTTAGGTCTTCTTTAGTCTATCTTATTTCCTTGTGTCTTTGTTCGTAAACTGTTTCGATGGATAACAATAACATTGATCGGCTGATTCCTGTTATTCGTGTTTTTCGTCGTAGGATGTTCCAATTGCCCGCCCCACTTCCTTTAGCAGAAAATGAGAACCCACCTAACCTCTCACCCAACCGCCACTTTGACAATAATTCTGAGCTAGAAGAGTCTGATCATGATGATGACCGTAGGGCTAGTCCTTTTTACTGTTCAGACTCCGATGAGGATCTTGATGATGGTGATGTGATTAATGAGGATAGAATGGAAGAGGAAATAAACCCTCTTAGGTATGTCGACCCTAGAACTAGGATTGAATGCGATAGTTCGTTTAACATGCAATTCCCTTGTAAGATTGGATTTAAAAGCTTTAATGCCTATCTCAACTCATATCTTCCAATGAACATAATCTCACGTAATGAATACAATAAAATCATGGTAGAGGAGTTAGAATACAAGGGGGAAAACATTGTGGCTAGGGCGATACCATTGCATGTGTTTGTAGGAAGTTTGGTTTATCTTGTTGAGTTCATGGTTATGGAGAATCTAGGAGAGTTTATTGATGATAAATTAACCCAAGTTGTGTTTGGAAGACCTTTTAAACGGTTGACCAGCCTCGATGAAAAATTCATAGAAGGGTTAATTACATTCTCGGATGGGGATGAAGAAATTGTTTATCAAATGCCCCGCACACACCCTAGGTTCAAGGATTTCTCCATGGAAAAGTGTAGTAGGTATCCGCCTATGGAAATGCTAAGTGAGAATGATAAGAGAAAAGGACTTAAGTATACGCATGAAAAGAATAAAAGATACTATCGCGGGTGCTTAGTGTTAGGAGACGAGTATAAGAAAGATGAGGCGACAATTAGATGGCTCACACTTGGTTATATGAGCATAAGCGATACACGATAACCCACGACTTTGAGTCTAGCTACAAGACTCGTAAATAAAGAAAAGCGCTTCTTGGGAGGCAACCCATGTTTTGTGTGATTTTAATTGTTTGATTGTTATTTGCTTCCGTATGCATGTTTTATTTTTATTGTTGGTTGATCATGTTTCTCAATTAAAATGTGGAAATACTTTATTATGTTGTTTGGCCTAGTCTTAACTTCAACCTAAAGGTATTTTTGCAAAAGATAAGTGTAAGGGGAAACCCCAAATATGTTTTTAAGAAACAAACCGATCATGATTCTCCACAATATTTAATGAACATGTATATTCGTATTTGTTAGAGTCAAATGCTTGTATTGAGTCATAATGAAGTTTTGCAGGATTTTCCAGGAAGTAGGACAAAGTTTTTCCAGAAATTTTCCGGAAACTTAACATAAGAATTTCTGCAGGTCCATTCTGACGGCGTCAGGGTATTGCTCTTGACGGCGTCAGGAGTCAAAAATCTGGAAATTTTACCGGTTTTGTTTTTCTAACGGAGTCTTATGGTTTTTGTGAATTATTAAGTTTTATAATCTCCAGGAAATCTGCAAACTTCATTCCACAAGCATTATATCTTACTTTGTTTTCTAGGATTTAGTAAATATAGGATGCCGCCGATTTTACGCGAGGTTGCCTTGTCTACTTTTGTCAGGATTTACAGGTTATATATGACAAGAAGATGATTTATATTCTGGAAGGGAAGCTTTGATTGTTCATTTTCTTGGAGGAAGATTTAACCTGGCCAACCTATAATCCATACCGAGCGAATCAGGGGAGTATTTGATTTCATTCTCTTTACTTTTTCACTTTTACATTCTTTACTTGAACATTGGGGACAATGTTCATCCTAAGTGTAAGGGGAGGGTAAAAAGATGATACCTTACATATGCACTTTCGCTTGAGTTTGTTTTGTTTGATAGTAGATGTGTAATAAAACTATGAGAAATACTTGTTAGTGTAATTTTAGCGCCAAATTTAAATTTTTTTACAACATTTAGGAGTGAAATTTTAGCCATAGCAAGCGTCTCATGGATAGGAGATTGTATGACTAGCACATAACCGTATATTCAGAAAAATTTTCCACCCAAAAATGTGAGGTTCGCCTTTAGTTTTGATAGGAAAAGCATTTACTATTAGTGCTTATGAGTGTACCGGTAGCATTTAGATTCTAGAACTTGCGTTAGTGATGCATCCCGAGACCGCTAGTGAGACTACATTCGTGTGGTAGGATTTACTACATGATAAGAGGCATTAGGATCACCCTTGTGTTAAACCCGTATCATAATTACTTGACCATTTAAGTCATATTGCTTGACTAGTTAAGTCAACTAATTTTTCCCACACCCTTAGCGTTGTACTCATTTTTAGTACACGATACCCCTAGTACACCCCTCCGAGCCTATCTTTTCGTTTCTAACTTTAAGCATCTTACTTAAAGGAAGAATTTGTTACACCCCACTTAAATGTACACCCAAATCGCCTTAGCCTTCCGTGTATGCGCTCATTTTTAGTGCATTATTGTTATTTGTTAAACCCTAAGTTAACTTTCTAATTGATTACATGGTTGCTAAGTCGAGTCATATCCTTGTACATATTGTTTTGGGATGATTGGGACTCATGGGTAAGTACTTATTTTATGGAGTAATGGGGAAGAACATAATATTATTACCCCCATATGTGCGTTAATCTTAAAAGTGCTCCAAGTGTTTTGATTTTCTTAATTCGAGTCATTAGAATAGTTGAATGTAAAGTATGTAAAGATTCAAGTGTAAGGGGAATTCTCAACCCCTATGATGTATTATTTTGGATGGTAGGGTAAGTGTGTATGATGAAAAAAAAAAAAAAAAAAAAAAAAAAAAATCGAAAAAATCAAGAAAAAGAAAAAAAAATAGAAAAGAAAAAAAAAAACATACGGACTACCATCCCGTTTCATTCTATGTTTATTTTATATTTTTGTTATTTTTCATTTATTAGCTTAAGTCGAGTCTAGTCTTGGCTTAGCAACGCCATCTTGTACATGTAATTAACCAAGATTGTTAACTCGCCACCAGTAAAACTTCCTTTATCCAACAAAACCGTGTAATTCATATCCCTACACCTAACGTTATAACCCTTTTAAAAGACCTCTTTGATAGTTTATCCTAGGTGCTTACGCCATGTGGTGGAGGTTTGATCCTTTCCCAAGCCTATGGTAATCTATTTTGCTATGACGGGTAGTGAGAGATATCTTCCATTTCCATAATGTTATATTACTTTATTACACCCGAGAGATGTGAGTATCTAAACACTATTTGTGAGGTGCTTGTGTATGACCTCCGTGCTTGTCTATTGGTCTTTAGTGGAACGATTATTTGTTGTAATTACTTTTATATTAGTGTTAAATGACCCTTAACTTGTCTTTTGAGTAGAATAAAAGCTCATTTGCTTGAGGACAAGCAAATCTCAAGTGTAAGGGTATATGATGAGGCGAAAAATGATCCGTTTTTAGGGGGTCATTTAAGCCCGAATCCGACTTTATTTTATCAAATATTGCCCTAAATCGTTCCTTTTGTGATTTTAGGTGTTTGGAGAGTGAATTCTGGAAAAGAAGCTATTTTGGACGTTTTTGGAGCATAAAAGTGAAGAAAACGGCAAAGTACCAAAAATCCATGCTGAAGATACAAGGTGACGGCGTCAAGACTCCCTTCTTGACGACGTCAGACATTGAGAATAAAATACCGTAGCTGGTGACGGCGTCAGATGGATAGGTGACAGCGTCAAAGTGGCAAAGAATAAAATATCGTAGGTGGTGACGGCGTCACATAGGCCGTCACAAGTGGATCTAGGGCGTCCGAGGAAGTATATGGCGGCGAGGTGACGGCGTCAGAATTAACTCTTGACGCCGTCAGACTGTTTTTCCTATATATAGTTTTCTAGTTTTTTCATTAAGGAGAGAGAAGTTTTGGTGAAACCCTAAAGACGATTTTGGTGCCTCTTTTACAGGTTTTTCAAGGGTTCCAAACCCTTGAGACCTTGCATTGTAATTGAGATAAGTATACTTTTAATTCAATCAATATGTCTATGTGTTGGTTGTTTATCTCTTGTTCTTATCTTAATTCTACTATGCTAGGCTAGATTTCCTTTGTGTTTGCTTAGATCTAATGAAACCTAGATGTTGATTATGTGTTGATTACTTGTCTATTCTTGTTTTGGATGAATGATATTATATGTTAGGCTTAAGAAAACTGGCAGATCTCCAAATGGTAACATGCTTGAACGTCTTAAGAAACATGAACCGAGGCGTACTAGGTCTTTATTGGTTGTATTTAATGCATGAGCCACTGTTTACAATCCCTATAGTTGTGCTGGGTCATGGTGTAGGAGGAGATAAGAGCTCATAGAGTTGGGGAGTTATGTATGCCACCCCATGAATGGTATTAAGGAATACAATCCGTCATCCATACAAGTGTAACAAGTAATTGACATGTAAAAGATATCTAGGGAGTAATGAAGTCTAGGTAAACACAATTTCTCCAACCACTGCTCACAACCTTAGTTTAATATTAGTGTAATTTCATTTTCATTAGTTTAAATTAGTTATATAATAGTTTTGGGTTAGTTGAATAGCAACTAATTCCGCCCACTCTTCCAAAACCCGAGAATTTACTTGCTTTTATAAAAATATAAAAACACAAAAATAATCATCTTTCATCTCTAGAACTATTAATTAGGCTTTCTAATCCTAGCGACACTATTCCTAAGCTGAACGATCAATCCCCCGGTACTTGTCACTATACTATACTACAACGATCAGGTACACTGCCTGGTGGGGGTTGTAAGCCTCGCGAGATCCCTCGAGAGGTAAAGCAATGTGCCATTCCCACGCATCATGCACATGGATTCCTTAGGCTTCATTTGGGGAAGTAACAAAGGAGGGAGGGTGAGTTGTAGGTTATAATTGAGGGAGGTCTACTTGGGTCAGGTTGTGTTTTATAGATATCAGCCACGAATTACATTTCTGGTTCAAAATCTCGCGAGTCTAGACGTAAAACATTATTTCGGACAACTTTCGTGCTTTACACTTTTCCTAGTTCGGACCAGAAGGGCCTTAAAATTGGGATTTAAATACGTTACAGAAAGTTGGTGGTTTATTCGAATTTATACGAAGTGTTTATTGGAACAAGGTTATTATTTGTGTCAAATTGAGATGAAACTTGTAAGGTGCCTTAACTTGATCAATATCCTAGTATCATAATTATATTCGAAGGTTGATAACAATTGTCGTTCATGGTTCTTAGAGGTCCAATATTATTAGCGAGTACACATGGGAATTTTAGTAGGCTCGGGATTTATTTAAATTGTATTTGTCAATTATTGAAACGTATACTTATTAAGTATCAATGTTTTAAGTTATATATGGTATATAGGTTATTAACGTTTAGGTGTAATTGTCGTTTCAAGGTAAAAGTGAATAACGTTGTAATTGACAAAGTATATATATATATATATATATATATATATATATATATATATATATATATATATATATATATATATATATATATATATATATATATATATATATATATATATATATTGAAATAAAAAAAATTGTTATGGGTAAAAATGGTTAATCTATGTTATGGTAACGTGTTAATCGTAGGAAAATTTTACGGGGTGTTATATTACCTACCCGTTAAACGGAATCCCGTCCCGGGGTTCTAAGATAAGGTAGCTGTAAAGGTGAGTGGAAAGGGTGAATAGATAGTCATTCCTAACGATCAAATCCCTGAGCGGTTTTAATTTTTCTTTTGAGCTTAACGTATCTACTACTACATTAGCTTCTTCTTTTAAAATTTTTTTTTCTTTCCAGCTTAACGTATCTACTACTACATTAGCTTCTTCTTTGATGATAGCAGTTCTCATAGTCATAATTGTTGATTAGTTCTAACTACTTACATTGTCTTATGTTTAATCCCTTTTGATTAATTTGACTTAAGAAACAATTCCATTTTTGAATGAAGATTTTTATTTTAACATGTTTTGAAGATAAACATGGTTCACAATATTTTGTTTCGTGAAAGTTAAAATTTGGGGGGGGGGGGGGTAACCTACCCGTTAAACAAAGTGTTTGCTAGTTACAGACTTTTAAAAATGAGGGTTTCGGATGAGAACTTGATTAGTGTAGAGAAAGTTGTTGAACTTCAGCTTTTGTATAGTTTTAAGTGACAACACGGTATTTGGTTTCAAGCTTTTGTAGATGATGAATCTGTTTGTTCCTTAGCAATACCTTATCTTGAATTTTTATTAGAGGAATTTATAGATTTTTGATGGATTTTAGGTAAAGTTGTGAAAGGTTCGAAGATCACTATATCACTCATAGTGCCAGAGAAGTAAGAGAGACCATTGTAATCACATACAATGTCGTGGAAAGGTTTCATATATCGCCAGAATGTAAAGTAAGTACATGATTGGTTGTGCCGTAATGCCTTAGAATTAGGCATACGCAGAAGAAAATTGTGAGTCTTTGGCTGAAGTTTTAGTGTTTTATGAACTTTAGTGATCCTTGATTTCATACGCATGCCATTTCAGATATAATTATGCCCACTTATTTATAATTCGTTATTTACATAGAGAAGCGTCCCAAACGATGGAAATAACGAAGTATAAACTTATGGTTCGGCGGTTTACAATTTCTTTATTTCAATAAAAAGGCGTCCCAATCCATTCAAATAAAGACATTGTAAATCATCCTACTTAAGAATTTCTGACTCAACACCCATACTGATCGAGAAGGTAATGCGCAGATTTTTCCGAGAGTACGAAAAGAGTATGTCATATACATCTATAAAGTTGAGAGTGAGATAATTAAGGAGGATTGTTATAGTATTCAAAATAGTTGGGGGAGCATATATATATATATATATATATATATATATATATATATATATATATATATTAATATACTAGAGTGTAGTTGTAGCATAAACTATCTAAAAGTCATATAATCGTCTGGCGGATCAAAATATAAAGACACGGTATTTGTAATAACCCCGATTAGTAAATATAAGTTATAACATGTTAACATATGTAAGAAATCATGTAAAACTAATGTCTCTACCAGATGTTGGAAACGCGTAGGCACGGAGGGCATAAGGTGGTATTTTGTAAAAGTGGTTCGTTTTAAAAGTGTAGTTATAGTCCAATGTTCAAAACACTTGGTTCTCTATAACTGTAGCTCTGATGCCAATATGTAACACCCCCAAAATCATCACGCCAGCGGAAGACTTAAAATGTCAGCGGAAGACTTAAAATGTCAGCGGAAGACTTTTTGGGTGTTACTTCGAGGATCTTTGTCACAATCATATAAAACGACACAAAAGTGACGCTTTAAAGTTTAATTCATTCAAAATACCAAATATTCAAGACATCAAGATGTTTCATAATTTAAACAACAAGTTTATTATGTCAAAATGTTTATTTAAGCCCATGCCGGGTTACAAGCCCACTCCGTGCCTTCAAGTTCCTTCTTGTTTAATTACCTGAGATAAACACATGCTAAAAGTGTCAACATAAACGTTGGTGAGTTCATAGAGTTTATAGTTTAAATCATTAATTAGAAAATGAGTGATTTCCTTATCAATTCAAAAATAGTTCGTTGGGTTGCCCTTCACCGGGTCAACACCCAAAATAGTAGTTGGTTTATAAATCCATTTAACACGAGTTTTGATATTTGGGCCACGTTGTTGCGTCCATAACATAAACAGTTTATGAGGAACCGTATTTAAACAGTTGAAACCGTATCCAAACAGTTTGCGGGGAACCGTATTTAAACAGTTGAAACTGTATCCAAACAGTGTGTGGAGAACCGTATTTAAACAGTTGAAACCGTATTTAAACAGTTTGTTCCATAATTCCAAATATCGATAGTAAAATCGTTAGAAAAGTTGTTACACATGCATCTCTTCCAAAGAGTTTATAAAATAGTTAAATGATAGAAAGTGTAGCTATGAACTTACAGTAATATGTAAATAGTCAACGAGTACTTGTAAAAGTATAAAACAATAGTTAAGCAAGTATCTCCCCCAAAAACGTTTATAAACCATTGTAAAACAAGTAAGAGTAGGGGCTATGACTCACCTGAAGATTATGATAGGCATAGATAACGTAATGTCAGAGATAGAATGGAAACAACTTCAATGATAACCTGAATGATATGGAAGTTCGAGATAAGTTTGACTTATCGAGAATAGTGTTAGATGACAGAATGACTTTTGTGGCAGAGGTGGCTTGCGTGGCAAAACGCTTAATAGTTCAAGAGCAAGTTATATACTATATAACTTGTCTTTATGTACAAGTATCGTTTATTATTTATATTTCTCGTTATAAATAAATGATATGTATCAAAAGTTGATAAATAATAAATTATAGTAAGTGCAAGTTTACGTCAGGTTAAGTGGACCGATGAGTTTTATTGTAATAATAATCATTACTTAATGTGTATTCAAGTTAACCGCTAATAACGTCAAGTTATATAATTTACGTTATAAATTATATATATTCAGAAATATATAGTTATTCGTATTTAACACTTCATTATCGCCTCCAAAGGTAGGTCTCGTTATATGTTACTATGATATAGTCATGAAATGTTAATTTGTCAAGCTTAATTAAGCTGTTATGTAAACTTTTAAACTATGCCAATGTTACTCTTTTAAATGATGTTCGTATTTAGCCCAAAATAAATATGTTTACAACTAGTAAAGGTTTTCAAGAAAATGATAATAACGTCAAGTCATATGTTTTATAATTCAAGTTATTATTTCGTTATAGTCTCACAATGTAGCTTCCGATATCTTATATTATGATGACGTCATAAAACATTACCTTTTCAATTTATATTTATTATTTGGTTAGTTCTCGAGGTATGAAAATATGTAAAGTATATTCTTAAAATATATTAGGATGAATATATTATTTATAGTTTACACCGAGGTGGTTACCAAATGAAATACGGGTTAGACAACCTTATATAACAAGAAGCGGTCAAAATAAAATATGCGTATGAACTTAATAAAGTTTTTAGGCAAGTTGATAAGTTATCCGAATTGGAGGGTCCGAAGTTGTCAATAAGTGAAAGTTAAAAATAGCAAAAATATAATTTAGTTACCACTCAGGCTCGAACTCGCGACCTTTAGTATAAACACAATTATCTTTACCAACTAAGCCACTAGACCATTTGTGTTATATTTCACCAACTAGTCCTATTTAACTGTTGCCTAAATGTTTTAAGTTTTATACACATTTCAGTTTGAAACGTTGGTGATTATATATCTTGCTTTCTCTAAAAAAAAATAAACAGCTGTTGCTTAATACTCGAGGCCCAAACGAGCACCAAGATAAGCTTGGCTTATCTTGGAGTTTTTGTGAATCAATAAAACGAGTTCAAGTTCTAAACATTTGGCTGTCCTTATCTGACCAAGTTTCAAAAGTTGGTGTACCATTTATATATACGAGACCATGCAAGCTCAAATGAGTCATGTAACACCCCCAAAATACCGCAGCGGAAGACTGTGTCATTGGGATGCTACTTCAGGGCACAAAGTACAAGATATAGAAAACGAACTCTAAATGAGACGTTTTTGAAAAGTTACCATTCGAATTGATAAAAGTCATAGTTTACAAAACAAAGATCCCAAAGTAGAATAATACATAAGTTTTTAAAGTATGTCGAATGGTAAACGATAAAAATGAAAGTCTCCAAAAGCATGCCCTAAGACTCTCAGCTCCACACACCTGCTATCGCCTTTCTAACCTGAGATAAACATGCTTAAAAGTGTCAACACAAAGGTTGGTGAGTTCATAGAGTTTGTCTTAATGCAGTTGAAAAAGCTTATAAAGAATGTTCACACAGCAAAGGCATCGTAAATCCACTCAGTTGCAAGTCCCGTCATAAGAGACTTGTAACCTGTGTATTCACAACCCACTGCTACAATGTATAGTATGAGTAAGATATGTATAAGTTCATAACAACAGTTTAGCAATTAGTAGTGAGTCTACACTTCATCTCCGAAGACCTCACCTAAGTATGTATACTTCCATGGTTGTGCCCAGAACCTTAATCTGGGGCCATAAGAAGTATATATGTTTCCATGGTAGTGCCCAGAACTGAATCTGGGGCCATTGGAAGTATGTATGTATGTATCCATCACAGTTTAGTATAACACAGTTAAGTATAACACAATCTCGTATGTATGACATCAAGTGTAATGTAATCAAGTATAAATGTTATGTGAATCTGTACAAGTAAGCAAGTAGTAGCATGTATCTCCCCCAAAGAGTTGATAAAACAATTAAAAGAGTAGGGGCTATGACTCACCTCGAAGTAATAGTACAATGCTATGGAATGTTAAGGACAACAATGCACGGTTATCTGCCGCAACCTAAAATGAATGATGAATGATCTCATTTAGATCACCAAATGATGTTATGAATGTCCATGCTCATGTTTCTATACCACTCTAGTCTTTGGTAAAACACTTGTGTTGTCAAAAATATATAATCCAAGAATTTGGAAAAATATTGCTATTAGAAAATATAATAAGCTAGTTATAATATATATATACTTATATATATATATAACGTAAGTTTCCATGTTAGCGTTGAAAAACTCGGGTTGTAATCCTTGAAATGATGAAAACATACTCGTAATAACTAATACTACATTAGTTATAAAGCTCGGTACTTAAAATTATGTCTAGCTTATAAATGTACTTCGTAGTTTTTGCGCCAAATTTATATAAAAGCTGTCAAATATAAAATGGTTTTAGCCGATATTCAAACGTGTATATCTTTGTCGTTACTTGTCCGTTTTACTTGTTCTTTATGTCCACGGTTACGTCTTAGTATGTAGTAATATATTTTGGAAAGCTCGGCTCCTCCGGGTTAAGTCTAAAGCCTCTTTTTGTACCATGAAAAACGTCCAACAGCAACTATTTTCAGAAAAATACTTTTCGTCAACAATCTTGCAAAAATCATAACTTCTTCGTTATAAGCTCTTTTTAATCCGTTCTTTCGCCTACGGATTCGTTTTTGAAAGTATTTTCTAAAAATTTTGCCAAAGTTTCCTTGGTGTTTACTGATTTTCCAGGTTTTCACAAAATGGGACAGCATGTCTAAAATATGTTCCAAATCAAGTTTTCAAGGTTTATAACTAATTTCTACCATCACCAAACCTCTTGTAATCACCACATAGCTAATCTAATCCTACCATACACCTTCTTAGGGTGCCATGGACTCCTAACCAAGTTATTAGAGCAAGGGGATTCATAACTAAAAAGTTAGGGTTTGTATGTTTCTTTTTAGCCAAAATAAAGAGTGGTATAGCTAGTTGTACATGGTTTTTAGCATGATACTTATGAAATACATGTAAAAATAAGATGATCCATGAAAAAATATAGTTGATAACTTACTTGACAAAATGAGATGATTATAGGATGATTATGCTTGATGTTCTTGTGTTTTTGTTGCTTGATTCTTGATTAGGCTTGTAAAATGAACAAGTTTAGTGTTTTACTTTATGGAAAATGATCACTTGAGCTAATTATGGTGGTTTGGTCGTGGGTTTGCAAGAGGAGATGAAGAAGATGAGAAGAAAATCTATCTTATCTAAAAAAGTTGGATTATGATTTGTAATTTTTGGTAAAGTAAAGTTTTTGAGGTTTAATATATAAAACTTAGGAAATTTAATGCATAAGGTTAAAGGGTGTGATCATGGGCCGGTTTTCAAAGGGTGAAGGGGGGGGGGGGTAGGGTGCTTGTGATTTAATTAGAAAACCTAGTGTATCGTTAAGTGTTATTACGTGTTATTCGTTAAAGTCGGGTACCGGGTTTAATAGCAATAAACGTTCACAAAGTTAACCGGGATGAAAATAATGTTATAATAATGTTAAAAACATATTAAAAATATGTTGGGTACATTTACTGAGTGATCGGGTGATTGTTGTTTAGTTTTCACGAAAACCGTCGTTATATTCGTACGCGTACGTTATTAATAAAATAAATTTCCAAAATACTGGGTAACTGAATGTTATAAGTTTTATGATGTTAAAATGGATATAAAAATATGTCGGGACCATAGTGGGAATATTTAGATATATTCGTCGTGTATAAACCGGGTGTTAACGTTTACTATAATTACTTATACGTAAAAACGTTAAATGTATCAAATGTATAAATTTGAAAATCCTGAGAGTGGTATAATATGAAAATGCTGTTATGATGATATGCAGACTGTCTCTAGTCCGTATGCAGTGTCCTTAGCACTAATGAAATGAATTCGCACCTAAACCAATCCGGTTACGCGAATTTGAATACCCGTAAACTAAATTTACGATGCAGTGAGTAATGCAAGTGAATGATGAAAACTTTTCCGGAAATGAATAGTGTTTAGTGAATAGTAAATTTCCCAAATGTTTCTCAGAATATCAAAATGACCTCGAAAATGATGAATAGTAAAACGATGAATAGTGTTTTGATGAATAGTGATTTATGAATAGTGTTTTTCCAAAGTTCGGGAAATGACCTGAAATGACCTGAAATGATGAGTTGTGACAGTCTTCCCCTCTAATAGGAACTTCGTCCCGAAGTTCAGTTAATGTTAATCAGTTAAATGTGTCAAAGCTTATGTATGTGGGTTTCTATCCAACTAGGTATGTTCTCGTGGTCAGACTTGATGAGGCAAACCTTCCCAATCCCGAGCATAGTCCTCAAAAGACCTCTTTTAGGTTAATCATTTAGGTAACCGATTTTCACTTAAGCCCACAACCCAATCAAACAAGAACAGTCATGAGATTAAGCTAAATCGGTTTGAGTGATGACTTTAACTTTTAGCTTGATTTTCGCAACCCAATCAAACAAGAACAGTCACTAGAACCAAGCTAAAAATCAAGGTCTGGATTCAACATCCTTGAAAAAGATCTTTTGAAAGATTTGCTCGACTTTGGAATTGCTTACACTAATCAAATTACTACCGTTAGTATGACTAAGGTTAATGCTGCTAGGTCTCAGATTAGTCTATGTTGTGTATAGGTTCTATATTAAGACTTAAGTGCTACTAAAATACGATAGTTGTTCAAGAGAATGTACCCGATGTGCTACCGCGGACATGTTGGGTGATAGGATTTCCTAGGAAGTAAGCTCTGCCAAGTGCGGGTGGAATCTCATTGGCCTCATCTCGTGGCCCTTCAATTGCTGCTGCTAAGTTTGGACGATTGCCCCCTTGGTTAAGATTCCTTTTCAACTTAGGACAGGTGTTCCGAAAGTGATCCGGGCTGTTACACTCATAGCATGTCTTTTGGTTCGTACACTGGTTTGCATAATGACCAGACTGTCTGCAATTAGCACACATACGGCAGGGCACAGTCTTTTGGTGATGAAAGTTACATTTCGTACATTTAGGATGCTGGCCTAAATACTCTCTCTGACCCAAATTAGTCGCCGCAAAAGTCCTTGCCCTTTTGTTGTCAGTCTGCTTGTTCGACTCGCTTGTTCCCTTCCTTTTATCACTGTCCCTCAAGCTTCCATTTCTAACCATCTCATCTGTCAGAGTCCCTGCTCTCAATATTGCACTCTGAATTGTTGAAGGCTCCGTTGTTTTTACAATCCCACGAATTTCTGGGACAAGGCCATATATGTACCTCTCGATCCTCTTGGACTCAGGGGTAACTAGGTGTGGAACTAGTCTGGCTAATTCATGGAATCGATCTGTATAGGCTGCATGACCAGCCCCTATCATAGAGAGATGATAGAGTTCATCCTCCAGCTTTTGCATCTCGTTGTCCGGGCAGTATTCCTCCTTCAGTAATGCCTTAAAATCATCCCATGTCATACCTACAGCTGCCGCTCTACCCCTAGCTTGAATCTGCGTATTCCACCATGTCAATGCCTTTCCTGATAGTAAGCACATGGAATACTTCACCATTTGATGTGCTGCACAGTTACTAATGTCGATCACCGACTCCATCTTTTCAACCCATCGAGTATACACCAACGCGCCTCCTACTCCATCGAAATCAATTGGCTTACATGACGTAAATTCCTTATACGTACATCCAGTCCTAATGTTGTTGTTGCCATTACCATTCTGGCCTATACCATTGGTGTTGTTAATTCCGCTTTCGTGGTTTGCCAAATTATTCATATGATCGCCAACTTGAGTGACAATAGTGGGGAGAAAGTTTTCAAGTTGTCGGGCGATGATGGCTTCAAAATCAGTATTTCCACCGTCGTTATTATCATTGTTTTCAACTCCGTGACCACCTCCTCTACCTCCACGTCCACCAGTTCTTCCACCATCGTTACTTGGGTTACTAGTGTCATGAGCAGCTCCTCTACCTCCTCTACCTCCACGTCCACCAGTCCTTCCACCCCTTGGTGTTGCGCCTCCTCGAACAGAGCTACGAGTCACTCTCTTTGGTGCCATGATTTCCTAAGAGGGAGGACATTTAGTGAACGTCAGAGATGAGGGAAAACCGTTGATTATCCCAAAGTCTATACTTCACATCCTCATATATAATACCGTGCTACCAGTTGTTTCCTAGGTTGTGCCAACACCGATCTACATCTGCATAGTCATATGTCCACGTGTGTCGTGAAGCACTTATAATTATGTTGGCCACCACAATTATAAATGTTCCCTTTCACAAGTGTACATATCACCAGGCACACATATCTCAGTGGTAGACGTTGCTTAAATGGGCATCTAGGGAATGTCACGCTTAGTACAAAGGAACAAAGGATTCTCCCTTAAGTGTTAAAGTCACTGGGAAGTCTAGTTTCTAACGGTTTCTACAAAGTATCTAATAGCGTAGGTCCAAAAATAAATAAGTTACCAGCAAGCGTAAGTGTATGTAAAGTGCAAGGCGATAGGGAGGAGAGTCTACATGTATGTAGTTATAGTCTAGACTCTAAAACAACCTAGTTCTCTATAACCAAGGCTCTGGTACCAATCTGTAACACCCCCAAAATACCGCAGCGGAAGACTGTGTCATTGGGATGCTACTTCAGGGCACAAAGTACAAGATATAGAAAACGAACTCTAAATGAGACGTTTTTGAAAAGTTACCATTTGAATTGATAAAAGTCATAGTTTACAAAACAAAGATCCCAAAGTAGAATAATACATAAGTTTTTAAAGTATGTCGAATGGTAAACGATAAAAATGAAAGTCTCCAAAAGCATGCCCTAAGACTCTCAGCTCCACACACCTGCTATCGCCTTTCTAACCTGAGATAAACATGCTTAAAAGTGTCAACACAAAGGTTGGTGAGTTCATAGAGTTTGTCTTAATGCAGTTGAAAAAGCTTATAAAGAATGTTCACACAGCAAAGGCATCGTAAATCCACTCAGTTGCAAGTCCCGTCATAAGAGACTTGTAACCTGTGTGTTCACAACCCACTGCTACAATGTATAGTATGAGTAAGATATGTATAAGTTCATAACAACAGTTTAGCAATTAGTAGTGAGTCTACACTTCATCTCCGAAGACCTCACCTAAGTATGTATACTTCCATGGTTGTGCCCAGAACCTTAATCTGGGGCCATAAGAAGTATATATGTTTCCATGGTAGTGCCCAGAACTGAATCTGGGGCCATTGGAAGTATGTATGTATGTATCCATCACAGTTTAGTATAACACAGTTAAGTATAACACAATCTCGTATGTATGACATCAAGTGTAATGTAATCAAGTATAAATGTTATGTGAATCTGTACAAGTAAGCAAGTAGTAGCATGTATCTCCCCCAAAGAGTTGATAAAACAATTAAAAGAGTAGGGGCTATGACTCACCTCGAAGTAATAGTACAATGCTATGGAATGTTAAGGACAACAATGCACGGTTATCTGCCGCAACCTAAAATGAATGATGAATGATCTCATTTAGATCACCAAATGATGTTATGAATGTCCATGCTCATGTTTCTATACCACTCTAGTCTTTGGTAAAACACTTGTGTTGTCAAAAATATATAATCCAAGAATTTGGAAAAATATTGCTATTAGAAAATATAATAAGCTAGTTATAATATATATATACTTATATATATATATAACGTAAGTTTCCATGTTAGCGTTGAAAAACTCGGGTTGTAATCCTTGAAATGATGAAAACATACTCGTAATAACTAATACTACATTAGTTATAAAGCTCGGTACTTAAAATTATGTCTAGCTTATAAATGTACTTCGTAGTTTTTGCGCCAAATTTATATAAAAGCTGTCAAATATAAAATGGTTTTAGCCGATATTCAAACGTGTATATCTTTGTCGTTACTTGTCCGTTTTACTTGTTCTTTATGTCCACGGTTACGTCTTAGTATGTAGTAATATATTTTGGAAAGCTCGGCTCCTCCGGGTTAAGTCTAAAGCCTCTTTTTGTACCATGAAAAACGTCCAACAGCAACTATTTTCAGAAAAATACTTTTCGTCAACAATCTTGCAAAAATCATAACTTCTTCGTTATAAGCTCTTTTTAATCCGTTCTTTCGCCTACGGATTCGTTTTTGAAAGTATTTTCTAAAAATTTTGCCAAAGTTTCCTTGGTGTTTACTGATTTTCCAGGTTTTCACAAAATGGGACAGCATGTCTAAAATATGTTCCAAATCAAGTTTTCAAGGTTTATAACTAATTTCTACCATCACCAAACCTCTTGTAATCACCACATAGCTAATCTAATCCTACCATACACCTTCTTAGGGTGCCATGGACTCCTAACCAAGTTATTAGAGCAAGGGGATTCATAACTAAAAAGTTAGGGTTTGTATGTTTCTTTTTAGCCAAAATAAAGAGTGGTATAGCTAGTTGTACATGGTTTTTAGCATGATACTTATGAAATACATGTAAAAATAAGATGATCCATGAAAAAATATAGTTGATAACTTACTTGACAAAATGAGATGATTATAGGATGATTATGCTTGATGTTCTTGTGTTTTTGTTGCTTGATTCTTGATTAGGCTTGTAAAATGAACAAGTTTAGTGTTTTACTTTATGGAAAATGATCACTTGAGCTAATTATGGTGGTTTGGTCGTGGGTTTGCAAGAGGAGATGAAGAAGATGAGAAGAAAATCTATCTTATCTAAAAAAGTTGGATTATGATTTGTAATTTTTGGTAAAGTAAGGTTTTTGAGGTTTAATATATAAAACTTAGGAAATTTAATGCATAAGGTTAAAGGGTGTGATCATGGGCCGGTTTTCAAAGGGTGAAGGGGGGGGGTAGGGTGCTTGTGATTTAATTAGAAAACCTAGTGTATCGTTAAGTGTTATTACGTGTTATTCGTTAAAGTCGGGTACCGGGTTTAATAGCAATAAACGTTCACAAAGTTAACCGGGATGAAAATAATGTTATAATAATGTTAAAAACATATTAAAAATATGTTGGGTACATTTACTGAGTGATCGGGTGATTGTTGTTTAGTTTTCACGAAAACCGTCGTTATATTCGTACGCGTACGTTATTAATAAAATAAATTTCCAAAATACTGGGTAACTGAATGTTATAAGTTTTATGATGTTAAAATGGATATAAAAATATGTCGGGACCATAGTGGGAATATTTAGATATATTCGTCGTGTATAAACCGGGTGTTAACGTTTACTATAATTACTTATACGTAAAAACGTTAAATGTATCAAATGTATAAATTTGAAAATCCTGAGAGTGGTATAATATGAAAATGCTGTTATGATGATATGCAGACTGTCTCTAGTCCGTATGCAGTGTCCTTAGCACTAATGAAATGAATTCGCACCTAAACCAATCCGGTTACGCGAATTTGAATACCCGTAAACTAAATTTACGATGCAGTGAGTAATGCAAGTGAATGATGAAAACTTTTCCGGAAATGAATAGTGTTTAGTGAATAGTAAATTTCCCAAATGTTTCTCAGAATATCAAAATGACCTCGAAAATGATGAATAGTAAAACGATGAATAGTGTTTTGATGAATAGTGATTTATGAATAGTGTTTTTCCAAAGTTCGGGAAATGACCTGAAATGACCTGAAATGATGAGTTGTGACAAGTCACGAGTTGGGTTTTCTTCATTGCATGGCTACTCAAGTATTAATGATAGGTTCAAGGTGAGCTTTTTACAGCAACTTATTACTATAGTTTATTTGTTTTCAAATTGTTTTCTTTTCGACTTGTACTAATGAGTAGGTTACTACATGGGTTGGAATAACTAAGTTCAAGTTTTAGCTTATCAGTGAGCTTATCAAAGTAGCTTATTAGTAAAGTATATATTAAGATTTTACCACACAAGCTTAGCCACACAAAGACTTTGATGCCACGTTTGTATACAATATGTGTGACGAGAGCACAAGCTGATCAGAGTAGTACGATATAAAGCATTATGGTAACTAAAGTGTACGTATCAAAGGAGAGATATGAGACTTACATCACCCCTATGGGTGGGTAGGACACTCGATATGGCCAGGATCAGGAAAGGTGACAAGGTGGCTTGCATGTGGCTCCAACAACGAACCAAGACTAGCACCCTTTTGTTTTTCAAGTCGAGTTATACTCCTTGAAATGGGTCTAGTTTCTGCTCGTACACACCACAGGAGACCACGACTTTATGAACCAAGAATTTATGGAATGTGAAGGAGGGTACGTATGAAAAGAATTATGTTGCATGGTTCCTTCTTCTTCTTTCTTTCTTCTTCTCGACAGCAACAACAAAAGCAATAATTTAGGTTTAAGTTTGATTCAAGGGTAGTGAGGGAAGTGGAAGGGTGATGGTGTACGGCTCAGTTCAGGGCTCACTCACGAACCAAATTAGTTACTAGTTTCCAAAACCTTTCTTTCTCCATCACCTGGCTCGACAGAAACCCCAAGTATGTATGATTTTATGTGATGTGAGTTGTAGTGAGTTAGAAAAGCATGAGCCTTTATATACATAGCTGGAATGTGATAAGGAAGTAGGGATAAGATGTTTGCATGCATTTGGATTGGAGATTGTTGGAGGTGGCGTATGAAGGTTCATCAAATGAAACAAGTGTCAAATGAGTTCAGGAATATTGCAAGATTTGGAGGGTGATTGTATCTTGATTGCTACCAATGTCGAATGTTATGTAGGAGCTTGTGTAGTTTACTTTAGGTCTTATTTAAGGCAGCAAATAAGTGAGGGAGGTGACAAACTTGCACATGGTGATCTTGGGTGATACTTGGGGTAGTAACGAGTGAGGGAGGGTGTGAGTGTGAGCTGTCGATTTACATGTATCCATATATATGAACAAGAAGGTGATAAGTGATAGAATGGAGCAGGAAGGTGGTGTAAGATATGCACATGCATTCCTTAGGCTTCATTTGGGGAAGTAACAAGGGAGGGAGGGTGAGTTGTAGGTTATAATTGAGGGAGGTCTACTTGGGTCAGGTTGTATTTTATAGATATCAGCCATGAATTACATTTCTGGTTCAAAATCTCGCGAGTCTAGACGTAAAACATTATTTCGGACAACTTTTGTGCTTTACACTTTTCCTAGTTCGGACCAGAAGGGCCTTAAAATTGGGATTTAAATACGTTACAGAAAGTTGGTGGTTTATTCGAATTTATACGAAGTGTTTATTGGAACAAGGTTATTATTTGTGTCAAATTGAGATGAAACTTGTAAGGTGCCTTAACTTGATCAATATCCTAGTATCATAATTATATTCGAAGGTTGATAACAATTGTCGTTCATGGTTCTTAGAGGTCCAATATTATTAGCGAGGACACATGGGAATTTTAGTAGGCTCGGGATTTATTTAAATTGTATTTGTCAATTATTGAAACGTATACTTATTAAGTATCAATGTTTTAAGTTATATATGGTATATAGGTTATTAACGTTTAGGTGTAATTGTCGTTTCAAGGTAAAAGTGAATAACGTTGTAATTGACAAAGTATATATATATATATATATATATATATATATATATATATATATATATATATATATATATATATATATATATATATATATATATATATTTATTGAAATAAAAAAAAATTGTTATGGGTAAAAATGGTTAATTTATGTTATGGTAACGTGTTAATCGTAGGAAAATTTTACGGGGTGTTATACAATCCCCCGGTACTTGTCACTATACTATACTACAACGATCAGGTACACTGCCTGGTGGGGGTTGTAAGCTTCTCAAGATCCCTTGAGAGGTAAAGCCTGGTGCGATTCCCACGTATCATTAAACTATTCTAATAATGCAAAATTGATTCCCTAAGCTACATGACTTATAGGACACTAAATTTGAACAGAAAGATAAGTAGTTTAACAGTTCACAGCTTAATGTACTAAATGAGATAATGGTATAGCAAAATTTGCAAAACAGAAGAATAAAAAATGAAAGCAGGCAACAAGCAACTATAGATCTTAATCAAAATGTAATAAGCATAAAAAAACAGAAGAGCACTGAATAAGTTGTTAAGACAAATAGATAAAAATAAGCAGTGAAAGCTTAGAAATTTAAGAGTTTACTCACAATCTATCCAAGCTCAGAAAAAAGTGATCCACAAACTCAATCCCTATCCTAATACCCCCCCCCCTGAGGCTGTAAACCATGCTTCCACACTTTCATTCTACTCCTCTTGGACTGTTGACCAATTTTTGATTTCCATCATCATGGTTTTTTAGTATTTTTGGTATTTTTTTTTTTTAATTTTCTGAGTAACACAATTTGTTAGGCCTTAGAAACTTACAAAAGCTTGTAAATTAGCTAAACTAAGTTAAAAGGAGTAGGAAACAACACTTTTTAACATAAAACGAGCTATGATGGAATTTTGAGTGAATTTGAAGTAAAAGCTGAATTGAACAACAAGAAATGATTCTTTGATTAGCAAAGCATTATATTACACTAATAAAATTAACAATACAAGTTTAAAACTGATTGGAACAAAGGAAGGTTATATTTTACAAACTACACTACTAAAACTACTACTACTCTCGCTACTCCCTGCCTCCTCTTCCTCTTCTCTCTTTTATAAGTGATTGGAGCTTTTCTTCTCTCTATGAATCTTTCCCACCAATAATGGACCATTGGATTGATCTAATTAATCCTAGCCATTTAAAACACCTTTTGGCGCCAAAATCATATCTTTGCCAGTTGGGGTTTCTTGTGAGGATTTTAAGGAATTAATGGGACTTTGGATAGTTGTGGAAGTGGAGGGGACAAAGCATGGGAGAGGAGCAGAGTTGGTGATGGGGTGGTTTGGATTAGCAGGGTGTTTAGTGGGAGGGAAAGAGGTTAAGGGTGAAGGTCAAAGGAGGGGTTGACCGGGTGGAAATATTAAAACGGGGTGGTTAATTGTTGGTAGATTGGGCTGGATGGGAGATGGGCCTGGTTGTGTGGTGGATTGGGGTGTGTTGTGTTTGGTTTTGGGTTAAATAACAACCAAGGGTCCGTTTGGTAGATAACGAGTAAACCACAAGGACTAGATTTGTAATTTGCTAAAACTTTGAGGACTAAACCTGCCATTCTTCCAAAGTTGTTCAAAGGACCATTGTTGCCAAACCCCAATAATACAAGGATCAAAAATAAAATTTTCCATTTTAAAAGCACCCCAGAATCATGTTTGTAAATTTCAAAAGTTGAGGGACTTTTTCTTTCAATTGCCCAAACTTATGATCCAAGGGTGTTTCAAGCCAAGTTTCATTTACCAAAGGACCCTGAATGTTAATTTTCCACTTTTTAAATATCCAGGGGTGTTTTATGTCAATTTTGAAACTCGAGGGACTAGTTTTGCCAATTATGTAAACATTGTTTGTTTTTCAATTGTTTTCAATCCTTTTGCATTTGAAATACACAAAAACACATTTCAATGATATTTGTAACATTTATATGGTCATTTGTGTGCTTTTGGTCATTTTTGTGGGTTTAAACAGTGTAAAATATATGTGTATTTAGCAATGTTGCAAAAATCGTGAATCGGTACTGAGGCGGTCTAGGGCCATGTAGCGTTTTTTTTACCGATTAATCAGCCAATTACCTTGTAATCGCCGATTAATCGGCCATTTTCCTTGTAAATCTCTCCAAGTTCCAGGGCCTTGTAGCTTGTAATCACCGATTAATCGGCCGAGTTGGCCGATTTTTGCAACACTGGTATTAGACACATATCAAATCCCCCACACTAAACTATTGCTAGTCCCTAGCAATCTTTTGAGAAAAATTAATGGATTTGAATCTCTTTACCAAAAGCCACTACTTCTGGAGTAGCCAAATGTTTCAATTCAAGTAAGAACTATGGTACACCGATAACCATGTGATTTTGAGCAAACCACCAGCTTTCAACGGTTTTGATTTGTCTTTACCAGAAATTGTTTGCTTCTGGACTAGCCAACTCTTGATGGACACAGTCAACATCTTGGTGAGCTGATTACCAATTATGGCTTTCCACTGCCTTTACCACAAGCCATAACCTTGCGGGCTAGCCAACTCTTTACTTTTTAGGATATGGTGAGTTGAGTACCATATAATTTTGGGCAAATTGTCAGCCATAAACGGATTTGATATATCTTTACCAAGAGCTGTTTGCTCCTGAATTAGCCAATCCTTTTGTCGTTTAAACATGGCAGAGTGATAACCACAAAAAATTTTGAAGCTCAAGTGAAAAAATTTTAAACTTTTTGCCAAAAATGGGGGTACTAGATGGTAAAATGTGATCAAATTCGCTAGAATTCCCCCCACACTTAGAATTGAATATTTTCCTCAATATTCAAAGTCCCGGCTATTATGCCGACTCTTTAACGTAAAAGGGCAACATTACAAGCTAAATGTGGAAACACCATTTTTTTTTCACTTTATTGGTAACCACAGCAGGGGTAACTCCCCCACACTTAGGGTGAAAACCCTATATGCATGCTACTGTTTTTGTTTACCGAGTCGCTAGCTTGACTCGACCCCGAATTCATTTGTTCATGGGGAAGCAATATGTAGAAGAAAAAATCTCCATCGGACTTTCATTCAAGATGTTTGGACAAACATTTGAAGCACGTGAAAGTTCCACACCGATGAGATATATAGACCCTGGCTTTAAATAGTATAAACTCTAAGCGGTGATGCCGGGGTCAAAGATAATGTCTTCATTCCCGAAAGAGTGAAGAACAAGAGAAGTCACCCGGTAGGTGAATAAAAGAAAGAAGATCATGATGATAATCATGATAAGATCTTCTTCCTCGAGATCAGGCTCAGGTGCCTGAATTTGGATTTCAAGGGTTAAGCTCATTGGGTTTGAAAACATCCCAGGTGGGAGGGTGGGAATTTTCAAATCCTCATTATTGAGTGCATCTCCCCCGGGCTACCATACTCTGGAGGAGTCATGATATGAGTGAGTTCACCGGCGAATTCCTCATGAAGAGAATCATTCACATGATGTGAATCTGTGAACTCTTGTTCCATTGTGGACTCATCACTATCCTTATTCTGAATACCAAAGATTGGATTATCAGAAATCAAAGTGAATTCAGCTTCGAATTCAAACAGAGGATTGGTGAAAGTAGTTTTGAATGCTTCGGGAACAAAGTGATTAACATTCTCTATTGGACTATTGGGATCAGAACTGAGTGACGGATCATGATATAAGAGACCTTCAATTTCTCCTAGATCGGCTTCAAAGTCAACGAGATCATCGTCACTTCCCGTTGGTAGTGGATTGATGTGAGTGAGTTCATCGGCGAACTCCTTAAGAAGATGATCAGCATCAGAATGTGGAATTGATGCCTCAACATACTCGATGTCTCCATAAGATGCACAATCTTCGCTACAATCGGAGAAAGTCTCAATTTGATCTTCTGGACACTCAAGAGGGGACGGTAAATCACACATATGATCAAAAGTTCCCTGTGACTCTCTTGGGATCGGGACAAGGTTCTTAACACTAGACTTTATGAATTTGTCCGATTCCTTTTCAGGAACAGTGTCAAGATGCTCATCCCCCATGCTCAGAGAGTGAGCGTGAACTTCGGGTGTGATAGCAGTTGATTGAGATGGAACCTCAACTGCTGGAATATCAACTGATGAACTTGATGAAGTTTTATAAAATTGAAGAATATCAAGTGTATCTTCATCATCACTGTCATCAGGAATGAAACGGAACTGAGAGCTAGATCTGGCTGCTTTTTCTTTTGCAATTGATTCCTTAATAGATTTTTCATAGGCATCTTGGGAATTTATTTTAGCAGCCTGCTCTTCAGCTAACAATTCGTCCATGGATTTCTCATGTGAATTTTGAATGAAAGAACATTGTGGGGATGGGGATTTGTCAAAACCGAAAGGTTGACATTGATAATCATCATGAGGACCCCCACAATATACACAAGAAAAACTGGGAGCATTTTGAAATGTTGTGCTATTCAACTCCTCCTTAAGTTCTTTTAATATTTCAAGAGCCTTTAGACAAAGGTCTTGCTGAGTTTCTTGAGGAGTTGTGTGAATCATTTGGTACTGTGGAGGTTGGTCATGATACGGATAGTCATAATTGTTACAAGGAAATGAATTCCTTGTTTGGCAATCTGATCTGAAGTGTGAACCTCCACAGTACTCACAACAGTAAAACTGATGTGGCTGTGAGTCGTATGTGCTGTAGTCATAATCGTTATCAGGAAACTGCTCATAGACAAGCGCGTTTCCCGATTGAAATTCAGAACTGTAGTGTGAACCACCATGGTACTCACAACAGTAAAACTGCTTAGTCTCATGGTGTGGTAGCTGATGGGATAAATCAGTCGTGTCATGGTAGGAATAGGGATCCTGGTTATAGACAGACCCGTTTCATGACTCTACCATGCCACAACTGGGGCAATTACCACCATTATGAGGATTACCACACCATTGACAAATCAGAAGGTGTGGATGAGACATAGAAAGAATTAAAAGTTTTGGGAGGGTAAGGAATGAAGAATCAAAAGGGTAGGTGATGAAGCGAAAAATGAACCACTTTTAGGGGGTCATTTAAGCCCGGAATTGAATTTATTTGATCAAATATTACCCTAAATCGTTCCTTTTGTGATTTTAGGTACTTTGGTAGTGAAATCTGGAAAAGGAAGCAATTCGGACATTTTTAGAGCATAAAAGTGAAGAAAACGCCAAAGACTTAATTTTCCATGCTGGGAACAGTGTTTGACGGCGTCAAGAGGAAGTAGTTGACGGCGTCAAGAGTAAATTCCATGACGACCCAAAAGAAACATGAAGGTGTCCCAAATAGAGAGTCAAGAGTTAAAGGCATGATGGCCTGCATAAGGTGTACACATGACGGCGTCAGACCCAGATCTAGGCAGTCCGAGGAACTATTTGGCTGCGAGATGACGGCGTCACACATTTGTTCTTGATGCCGTTACCTTCCAAAATCTATATATAGTTTTCTAATATTCATTCATAAAAAGGAAGAAGTTTGGAGAAACCCTAAGGCCAAACCTTATACGAGTTTTACAGCTTTTTCAAGGGTTTTCATCCCTTGAACCCTTACATGTGTAATTGAGATAAGTCTTCTCTTAATTCAATCAATATGTCTATGTGTTGGTTGTCTATATCTTGTGCTTGTCTTGATTCCACCATGTTAGGCTAGATCTATCTTGTGTTTGCTTGGATCTAATGAAACCTAGATGTTAATTGTTGAGGCGAAAAATGAACTACATTTAGGGGGTAATTTAAGCCCGAATTCGAATTTATTTGATCAAATATTGCCCTAAATCGTTCCTTTTGTAAGTTTAGGTACTTTGGGAGTGAAATATGGAAAAGGAAGCAATTCAGACATTTTTGGAGCAAAAAAGTGAAGAAAACGCCAAAGTCTTAATTTTCCATGCTGGGAACAGTAGGTGACGGCGTCAAGAGTAACACCCTGACGGCGTCAAGAGCAAAATTCCATGACGATCCAGTACAGATTTGAAGGCGTCACGAAGTAGGGCGTCAAGAGTAAAAGTCATGACGGCCTGGAAATGATTATCACTTGACGGCGTCAGATGTAGATCAAGGCAGTCCGAGAATAGTTTTGGCGGCGAGGTGACGGCGTCACAATGTTGGTCTTGACGCCGTCAGACCCCTTTTCCTATATATAGTTTTCTAATTTTCACATTAAAAAGAGAGAAGTTTTGGAGAAACCCTAAGTACGATTTTGGTGCGAATTTTACAGGTTTTTCAAGGGTTCCAACCCCTTGATACCTTTCATGTGTAATTATGATAAGTGTTCTTTTAATTCAATCAATATATCTATGTGTTGGTTGTCTATATCTTGTTCTTGTCTTAATTCCATCATGCTAGGCTAGATCTATCTTGTTTTTGCTTGGATCTAATGAAACCTAGATGTTAATTATATGTTGATTACTTGTTTATAGTTTGTTGTGGATGAGTGAATTTATATGTTAAGCTTAAGAAAACTGGCAGATCTCCAAATGGTAACATGCTTGAACGTCTTAGGAAACATGAACCTATTGCACTAAGGTCTTTATTGGTTGTATTTAATGCATGAGCCACTGTTTACAATCCCTATAGTTGTGCTGGGCATGGAGTAGGAGGAGATAAGAGCTCATAGAATTGGAGAGTTATGTGCGATACCCCATGAATGGTATTAAGGAATACAATCCGTCATCCATGCAACTATAACAAGTAATTAACATGTAAAAGATGTCTAGGGAGTAGTGAAATCTAAGTAAACACATTTTCTCCACTTATTGTTCACAACCTTAGTATAATTTAGTTTATTTTCATTTCTAGTATTTTATTTTAATTGCATTTAAGTATTGGGTTAGTTGAATAGAAACTAATTCCGCCCAAATCCTTCAAACCCGAGATTTTTAATTGCTTTCTAAAAAATATAAAAATACAAAAAGAATCTTCCCTCACCTTTAGAACTAGTATTTAGGCTTTCTAATCCTAGCGACACTATTCCTAAGCTGAACGATCAATCCCCCGGTACTTGTCACTATACTATACTACAAGGATCAGGTACACTGCCTGGTGGGGGTTGTAAGCTTCTCAAGATCCCTTGAGAGGTAAAGCCTGGTGCAATTCCCACGCATCAATTTTTTGGCGCCGCTGCCGGGAATAGTTATTGGCTAGGTTAGAATTTCTTTTTATTAGGTCTACTTGCTAGATTCCTTTCTAGTAAGATTTTATTTTTATTTTTTGGTTTTCTTTAGTCTATCTTAATTCTTTGTGTCTTTGTTCGTAACCACCCGACATCATGGATGATGGGAACATCTTTGAACCCGTCATCCCACCACAACAAAACCCGCCATTAGAACCCCTTAGGCCCCGAACCTTAGGAGAGTATTCCTGACCTAGCCACCAAGGCTACCGAAACACCATTGAGCTCACCGGAGCCAATGTGACACCCTTGCGATCCGACACCATCCGGTTGGTGCAAAGCGGATGTGCATTCCATGGACTTCGTTCCGAAGATCCAAACCAACATCTTAAGGACTTCCTCAAAATCGTAGATTCCATAGACCTAGATGTTGAAACTAGAGAGACTACCCGATTACGCCTATTCCAATTCTCTCTACGGGATCAAGCTAGTCAATGGCTTGAGCGATTACCCGCGGGATCCATCACCACATGGGATGATCTCACCACTCGTTTCCTTGCTCAATTTTTCCCACCGGGGAGAACTACTAAGCTTAGAAATGACATCTTGATGTTCCAACAACGTCAAAATGAATCCTTTTATGAAGCATGGACTCGATATAAAGACCTGCTCCTAAAAGTCCCTCATCATGGCATCGAACCATGGCTCCAGATTCAAATCTTTTACGATAAAGTTGACTATCAAACAAGGAGAGCCATTGATTACGCAGCCAAGGGCAGGCTAAATAGACTTGGCATTGACAAGTGCTGGAAAGTTCTTGAGGGGTTGGCACAATATGAAGAAGAAGGATGGGAGGACTCAATGTTTCCAAGCAAGGGAAAACTTGACTACGCACACGCCACCCAAGAACAGTTATTAGGAAGCATCTAGAAGCAGGTAAAAGAATTAATGAGTATTGAGAAACCTGCTGCTGTAACCATGAGGAATCCTAATTTACGTAGGAATACGGTTATCGACCACAATTTTCCTGAACGTTCACGACAAGAGGAATTTGAAGGGATAATGGTAACCTTCATGGATAATCAGGAAAAACAAATCCAGCACCTAGAAGCACGCATGGAAAGCACTCACAAAGCTTTTATGAATTTTGTAGACCAATTCATATCAAGGGTCAAAGAAAAGATCAAAGAAAGTTCCGTACCTAGAAAAATCGAAAAAGTTTTTGAGGTTTCAACTCCTTTGGCATTTGACCAAGAGGATAACGAGAAGTTTTCTCCCAGTGCTTCACCATCAATCACCCCCCACTTTTGTGAGCATCCTCAGAAAGAGAAGAATTCGCAATTCCATAACATTTTTGTTGGATGCTTGCGAACCACACTCCCAAACCTATCCAAGAAACTTTCTTTTGGTTTTAAACCCGGTGTAAAGAGGTTGTACCTCAAAACACCACTGACTTGAGACCCTCCATGGAACAACATCTCCCCTCACACACCAGTGACCCGTGCATAGGTTACAACTTAGCCAAAACGTCACCTAACCCCCTCTACAACCTTACCTCTTTCTTTATAGTAATGAGACGTTCGACCCTGGCGGACCTCGTTAACGGAATAGCTACTCATAAGTTTTACTAATGTTTGGCTATTCACACAAAGTGTAGGGACTAAACATGGAATTACTCCATTTCTCACCTCACACGGGCATTTGACAGCGTCAGACATAACTCTTGACGCCGTCAGCTCGATGGATCAGCACTTTCAACCCATACCCCACAAATCTCACCCAAAGTGCTGCTGCTACTCCGATTCTCCACCCTTCAATTTGACGTCTTCCGCATCCAATCTTCACTTGGTAAGTGATTTTTCTTCATTCTTTTTCGATCAATTGTCCTTGGGATCCATCAATTTCGAAAACCCCTTTCGCCCGAAACCCCATTTTTGACCCATTATTAACAAATCGTAATGCCATCTATTTGGTGATTTGTGAACATGGGGTTACCCGTTGATTATGTTATCCCACTCGAATCATGCATTAGTTTAGGGAAAGCCACTCATGCTACGGATTCTTTGACCCCCCACCCATGTTTTCTGATTAAAGGAGCGTTTGGGTAATGGGTTAAGAGTTTGAAAATTGATTTTTCCCTCGCATTTGCATGATTCGGATTCTGATCAATCTGACGGCGTCAGGATTACTCCTGACGGCGTCAAATGTGTCTGACAGCATGAAGTTCATTAGAATTCTCGTTCTAATCGTTTTCGTTCACTCTACCTTTTTCCAGGAAAATGAGCAAAAGATCTCGTCAACATAAGGGCAGTTCCTCTAGGTCTCAAAGAGTCAATTATGGAGAATTGGTCCATAGTTGGAGCGAGTTTGACACTGTTGGTGCTAACACCAAGTATGCGGAGCTTTGTAACCACCATATTGATGTTGGGGCTGTGGTTAACTGGGAGTTTCTTAGGGCCCAAGGGTTGGAGGCTGCGTTTTTGGAGAGGATCCACACTGATGGATTTGCGGGTCCTCAGTGGGAGAGGTTGTTTAGGATTAGAGAGACAGTGTATAGTGAGTTGGTGAGGGAGTTCTTTGCGACCTTCCGTTTTGATCAGGCTGAGGCTAGGATGGATGTGGGGGGCACCACTGTAAATTTTAGGCTAGGGGGAGAGTTGCAGTCATGTTCAGTCGCTGAGTTTGGTTGGAGGATTGGGTTGTATACTAGAGAGGAGGTTGATGGGACTTTTATGCAGAGGTTGTTACATGGGAAGACTCAGAGGAGTGAGATGAGGTGTATCACTTTTTGGCCGACCATAAGGAACAGGGTCTACACCTCGACTACTGGGGCAGCATCCATCAGGGACCCCATAGCTAGGTTGGTCCACAGGTGCATCACATACAGCCTGTCAGGACGTCATGGCACCACTCACCGTGTCACTGCTTCAGATCTTTTCTACTTGTACACCATCTTTTCAGCGGATGTCTACTGCAACATCCCATTTTGGGTGGCCAGTTATTTGAGGACCAGTGTAGGTGAGAGGGATATCGACAAGGTGTATGGGGGGATGTTCGTGACCCAGTTGGCTCGTTCCTATGATCTTCTTACTCCTCCCATCATGGGGTACTTGAGCGACTGTGGGGCATGTAGGGTAGTGAGGGCTAAATCCCTCAGACAGATGAGTATTGTGATGCTGGAGAGGAATGGGACCTACAACTGGTATGAGGCAGGGGGGCCTGATGTCGAGGAGGATGCTGATGATGAGGTAGATCCCCAGCAGCATCAGTTTCAGGGTTATGAGGAGGGGACAGCTGACTACTACCGACACATGAGTCGGGGAGATTGGCAGGCACACCAGGTTGCCTGGATGGGTCAGATGGATGCATGGCGGGCCACCACTGATTAGTGCTTTGATTGGATGTATGATCACACCATCCGCCAGATGCAGCACCTCTCCACCCGAGATCAGCTTGAGCCTCACCTGCAGATTGATCCCTTCCCCGGCCGTGAGACTGACTACCCTCCCTACGGGTACACCGGACACCTCCCTCCTGGCTATGACTACCGCTTTGGTCCTCCTCCCCAGTGATTCCTCTTGATTTCTATTGTTTCTGAACAATTTATTGATGGTTGTGTAATTTGAAACTTTTGGTATTGTAATAGCTTAGGATGCGGCCTCTGTTGGCCTTGAACAATTTATTTTCATGTTTACGATTGTTTGAAATAATTAGTGGTTCTCATGGTGACGTTATTCATTTTGTTTGTTTGTTTATTTGTTTGTTTGTTATTTGCTTCCGTATGCATGCCTAATTTTTATTGTTGGTTGATCATGTTCGCAATTAAAATGTGGAAATACTTTACTTTGTTGTTTTGGCCTATTCTTATCTCCACCTAAAAGTATTTTTGTAAAAGATAAGTGTAAGGGGAAACCCCAAATATGTTTTCAAGAAACGAACCAATCATGATTCTCCACAATATTAAATGAACATGTATATTCGTATTTGTTAGAGTCAAATGCTTGTATTGAGTCATAATGAAGTTTTGCAGGATTTTCCAGGAAGTAGGACCAAGTTTTTCCAGAAATTTTCCGGAAACATAACATAAGAATTTCTGCAGGTCAATCCTGACGGCGTCAAGAGTTTACTCTTGACGGCGTCAGGTGTAAAAATCTGGAAATTTTACCAGTTTTGTTTTTTTTTAACGGAGTCTTATGGTTTTTGTGAATTATTAAGTTTTATAATCTCCAGGAAATCTGCAAACTTCATTCCACAAGCATTATATTTTATCTTGTTTTGTAGGATTTACTAACTTATATAGGATGCCGCCGATTTTACGCGAGGTTGTCTTGTCTATTTTATCAGGTTTTACAGGTTATGTATGACAAGAAGATGATTTATATTCTGGAAGGGAAGCTTTGATTGTTCATTTTCTTGGAGGAAGATTTAACCTGGCCACCTTATTATCCATACCGAGCGAATCAGGGGAGTATTTGATTTCATTCTTTTTACTTATTTCACTTTTACATTCTTTACTTGAACATTGGGGACAATGTTCATATTAAGTGTAAGGGGAGGGTAAAAAGATGATACCTTACATATGCACTTTCACTTGAGTTTGTTTTGTTTAATGGTAGATGTGTAATAAAACTATGAGAAATACTTGTTAGTGCAATTTTAGCGCCAAATTTAAAATTTTTTACAACATTTAGAAGTGAAACTTTAGCCATAGCAAGCACATAACCGTATATTCAGAAAAATTTTCCACCCAAATATGTGAGGTTCGCATTTAGATTTGATAGGAAAAGCATTCATTATTAGTGCTTATGAGTGTACTGGTAGCATTTAGATTCTAGAACTTGCGTTAGTGATGCATCCCAAGACCGCTAGTGAGACTACATTCGTGTAGTAGGATTTACTACATGATAAGAGGCATTAGGATCACCCTTGTATTAACCCCGTATTATGATTACTTGACCATTTAAGTCATATTACTTGGCTAGTTAAGTCAACTAATTTTTCCCATACCCTTAGCATTGTACTCATTTTTAGTACACGATACCCCTAGTACACCCCTCCGAGCCTATCTTTTCGTTTCTAACTTTAAGCATTTTACTTAAAGGAAGAATTTGTTACACCCCACTTAAATGTACAACCAAATCGCCTTATCCTTCCGTGCATGCGCTCAATTTTAGTGCATTATTGTTATTTGTTAAACCCTAAGTTAACTATCTAATTGATTACATGGTTGCTAAGTCGAGTCATATCCTTGTCCATATTGTTTTGGGACGATTGGGACTCATGGGTAAAGTACTTATTTTATGGAGTAATGGGGAAGAACATAATATTATTACCCCCATATGTACGTAATCTTAAAAGTGCTCCAAGTGTTTTGATTTTCTTAATTCGAGTCATTAGATTAGTTAAGTGTAAAGTATGTAAAGATTCAAGTGTAAGGGGAACGTTCATTCCCTATGATTTATTATTTTGGATGGTAGGGTAAGAGTGTATGCAAAAAAAAAAAAAAAAAAAAAAAAAAAAAAAAAAAAAAAAAAAAATCTAAAAATCAAGAAAAGAAAAAAAATAGAAAATAAAAAAAGAGAAAAACATACGGACTACCATCCCTTTTTATTCGATGTTCATTTTATGTTTTTGTTATTTTTCATTTATTAGCTTAAGTCGAGTCTAGTCTTGGCTTAGCAACGCCATATTGTACATGTAATTAACTAAGATTGTTAACTCGCCACCAGTAAAACTTCCTTTATCCAACAAAACCGTGTATTTCATATCCCTACACCTAACGTTACAACCCTTTAAAAGACCTCTTTGATAGTTTATCCTAGGTGCTTACGCCATGTGGTGGAGGTTTGATCCTTTCCCAAGCCTATGGTAATCTATTTTGCTATGACAGGTAGTGAGAGATATCTTCCGTTTCCATATTGTAATTTACACTTTATTACACCCGAGAGATGTGAGTATCTAAACACTATTTGTGAGGTGCTTGTGTATGACCTCCGTGCTTGTCTACTGGTCTTTAGTGGAACGATTATTTGTTGTAATTACTTTTATATTAGTGTTAAATGACCCCTAACTTGTATTTTGAGTAGAATAAAAGCGCATTTGCTTGAGGACAAGCAAATCTCAGGTGTAAGGGTATATGATAAGGCGAAAAATGAACCACTTTTAGGGGGTCATTTAAGCCCGAATTCGAATTTATTTGATCAAATATTGCCCTAAATCGTTGCTTTTGTGATTTTAGGTACTTTGGGAGTGAAATCTGGAAAAGGAAGCAATTCGGACGTTTTTGGAGCATAAAAGTGAAGAAAACGCCAAAGTCTTAATTTTCCATACTGGGAACAGTTGGTGACGGCGTCAAGAGTAACACCCAGACGGCGTCAAGAGCAAAATTCCATGACGATCCAGTACAGATTTGAAGGCGTCACGAAGTAGGGCGACAAGAGTAAAAGTCATGACGGCCTGGAAATGATTATCACTTAAGGGCGTCAGATGTAGATCAAGGCAGTCCGAGAATAGTTTTGGCGGCGAGGTGACGGCGTCACAATGTTGGTCTTGACGCCGTCAGACCCCTTTTCCTATATATAGTTTTCTAATTTTCACATTAAAAAGAGAGAAGTTTTGGAGAAACCCTAAGTACGATTTTGGTGCGAATTTTACAGGTTTTTCAAGGGTTTCAACCCCTTGATACCTTTCATGTGTAATTAAGATAAGTGTTCTTTTAATTCAATCAATATGTCTATGTGTTGGTTGTCTATATCTTGTTCTTGTCTTAATTCCATCATGCTAGGCTAGATCTATCTTGTGTTTGCTTGGATCTAATGAAACCTAGATGTTAATAATATGTTGATTACTTGTTTATAGTTTGTTGTGGATGAGTGAATTTATATGTTAGGCTTAAGAAAACTGGCAGATCTCCAAATGGTAACATGCTTGAACGTCTTAGGAAACATGAACCTATTGCACTAAGGTCTTTATTGGTTGTATTTAATGCATGAGCCACTGTTTACAATCCCTATAGTTGTGCTGGGCATGGTGTAGGAGGAGATAAGAGCTCATAGAATTGGGGAGTTATGTGCGATACCCCATGAATGGTATTAAGGAATACAATCTGTCATCCATGCAACTATAACAAGTAATTAACGTGTAAAAGATGTCTAGGGAGTAGTGAAATCTAAGTAAACACATTTTCTCCACTTATTGCTCACAACCTTAGTATAATTTAGTTTATTTTCATTTCTAGTATTTTATTTTGATTGCATCTTAGTATTGGGTTAGTTGAATAGCAACTAATTCCGCCCAAATCCTTCAAACCCGAGATTTTTAATTGCTTTCTAAAAAATATAAAAATACAAAAAGAATCTTCCCTCACCTTTAGAACTAGTATTTAGGCTTTCTAATCCTAGCGACACTATTCCTAAGCTGAACGATCAATCCCCCGGTACTTGTCACTATACTATACTACAACGATCAGGTACACTGCCTGGTGGGGGTTGTAAGCTTCTCAAGATCCCTTGAGAGGTAAAGCCTGGTGCAATTCCCACGCATCATTAATTATGTGTTGATTACTTGTTTATGGTTGTATTGGAAGAATGATTTCAATGTTAGGCATAAGAAAACTGGCAGATCTCCAATTGGTAACATGCTTGAACGTCTTAGGAAACATGAACCGATGTGTACTAGGTTTTATTGGTTGTATTTAATGCATGAGTAAATTCTAATGATCCCATGTTAGGAGCTTCTTAGCCGGCTCGACATAGGAGTGAAGTAGGCACTCATAGGATTGGAGAGTTAAGTACGCCACCCCATGAATGGTATTAAGGAATACAATCCGTCATCTACGCAACCATAACAAGTAATTAACGTGTAAAAGATATCTAGGGAGTAGTGAAATCTAAGTAAACACATTTCTCGCACTTATTACTCACAACTCTAGTTTAATATAGTTTAATTTCATTTTTTGTATTTTATTTTGATTGCATCTTAGTATTGGGTTAGTTGATTAGCAACTAATTCTGCCCAAATCCTTCAAACCCGAGATTTTAATTTGCTTTCTAAAAAAATAAAAAAAAAATACAAAAAGAATCATCCCTCATCTCTAGACTTAATCTTTAGGTTTTCTAATCCTAGCGACACTATTCACTACTAGAAAAAGGTATATCCTTGACTCGCATTTTATGACGCACACAATATAATGACTCGCATTTTTGTGTGTCATAAAAAACTGTCATAAATTGTAAATCCTTGACTCGCATTTTTGTGTGTCATAAAATTCGTGTCATATGTCAAATTTTTAAAAAAACGCGGACTAAACTTTCATTTCATATCTCAAATTTTTTTAAAAACGCGAACTAAACTTTCATTTCCCACTCCAACAAAACATATATCCCGCTAAAAACACAAAACACAAACACAAACACAAACACAACTTTATAATCTCCATCTTTTACCTCTCTCTCACCTAAACCTAGCCGCCGACCACCATAACCGGCTGCCGCCGTCACACCGCCGGCCACCATCTCACACCACCACCACCATATTAATCCTTGTCTTATCCCCTTTCATTTGGTATAACCCACACGCCCTAAATCCTACAAAAACACCCCTAACCCACAAGATTCGAGCCCCATCTTCATTGTTTTCTTTAGATCCGTGAGTTTTGAAGTTCGACAAGGTGAGTAGCATCATTTTGGCACCTTGGGTGCCTCGATGTAGTCATAAATCCATGGAAACCCGGATTGTTTTAAAGGGGTTTTGATATAAAATTTGTCTAAACTAATGGAAAACTCATTTTCATTAATAAAGATATGATTAAAATAAGTTTGGTATCCAAAGGGGTCTCGGTTTGTTGTGAGCCTAGGCTTTACAAGAGGCGGCCACGTTTTTTAAGAAGCTCGGTGTATCCGATTTCACTTTCGATACTTGTAGGCTGGTATGTATATATACATCACATTCAGATGTGTTACTACTACTTTTTTAGCTTATACCTTTATACTGAATAAATGATGAATATGTTTGTGAAATCTGTTTTAACTCACATAGGTCAGTTATTCTACAATGTTGTTCCAGAAGTAGATACATTAGCAAAAAGGTTATTTGCGATGAAATGTAATGTGCTTTGTTAATCCCACTGGATATTATTTAGGTTACTTTTTACAACTGTATGCAATATACTTGCGTTTTCGTGCAATTGCGTTTTCGTGCTTTTTTAGGGAACGTAGATTATATATTGAAAATAAAGCTTATGAAGTTAATAATTGATATGATTTTGGTTTTGTCTTAGTCTTGGTCTCAATATTGATGAAATTTACCTTTCGTTTTCGTTATGAATTGATATGTATATTTAGATAGTAACATTTGTTTAATTGCAGTGGGGATGGAGGTGCCGGGCTAAACTTGCTATACGAGGATCATCAGCTGATTCTCAGATTGGGCTTTATGAAGAGGGCACACACAACGTAGTAAATGTATCTTTGTTAGTCGATTGGAAACCGAGAGCCTAGGCTCTCGGCTTGAGATTGTTGTGAGCTTTTGAGGTTTTGTTGATACTTTTGATCGCGAGATGATGATAACTAGAATTCTCTGTTTTGTATCAAATGGATTTGATTAAGTTTTGAGTTGCAAAACTTGTAAGTTGTTGTTGTTGTGATGCCGTGACCCATTTCATATCTATTGGTCCATTTGATTACTTGTAAGTTTTGAGGTTTTGTTGATACTTTTGATCGCGAGATGATGATAATTATGGAGGTATTGAGGTAGAGCTGAAGGAGTGTATGGACATTGCAGGTTCTTTCTATATTATACACATTTCATATCTGTTTGCTGCCTATTTAGACGTCAGCAGAATATTATTACTTATATATTTGTATAGAAGACTTAAGTACTCCGTATATTACAGACTTTCATTGTTTCCTGCTAACTTCAGGATGGTTTTGACAGGGCAAGAGGGGTGTTTGGATTAAACTGCCAATCGATCTTGTAAATCTTGTCGAAAGTGCAGTGAAGGTACCTATCTAATTCTCATATAATTATTAAGTTTGGCTTAGGATTGTTGTTAAATTTAGATACACTTGTTATGTTTTCTTTTGTTAGGAGGGTTTCCGTTAGTGCTCACCAGCAGAAGCCAACAGTAGAAGCTGTTTTTCAGGCATATCAAGCAACTCCAAGTACAACCGAAGTTGTTAATTCATGCCCATATGTAATGCCAACTGCTGCAGGTTCTTTTGCATCTGTGGGTGAAGGGATGACAGAATCTGACAGATTTCAAGTTAAGTTGTAGGACTCAATTGTGGAGGAAATTAAATAAAAGTTGTCGTTTCGTACACTTTAGCAGCTTGTTTATCATCATCAAGAAGAATTTTGTGTTTTGGAATTTATTTGGTGCCTGGAATTTGAGTCCAAAAAGGGCCTGTTGGCCAGTTGTTACCCCTGCACCCAGGCCCCTTTGTTTTGACCCATTTCTTCTCAACCTCACAACTTGCTAATCTCTTGAGCCTAGTGTCTGATTTCCAGTTCTTTGTAAAGCCTGCTAGGTTGAGTTTTTAGATTTATAAGTTGTTGGACTGATTAGCTTATTTGCTAGCTTAAGTTGTTGGACTGATTAGCTTATTCTTAATTGCATTAAGCTGTGTTTATTAGTAGCTACTCTCTTTGTTGTTTTTTTTTTTTTTTTTTTTTTTTTTTTTTGTTGATTTTCAATGTTGTTAAGTTATTGTTGTTGCTGTTACAGGTTGTTGTCGTTGCTACTTGGCCGAGAGAAAGGAGAGCCGAGACGTAAAGTGGAGTCAAGGATAATATTTGGTATTGTGGAGGTTGTTGTTTGACAATCCGAGCTAAAGTGGTCCGATGTGTTGAGACAGATTTGATCTATATAAAAACTAGGCATATCGATATGTAATTTTTGTCGTTAATTAACTTGTGACTTATCGTGAATTAATTAACCTCATTGTTTTGATATATATATATATATATATATATATATATATATATATGAAATGCGTTATTTTGATATTTGTGTTTTTAATTTTGTATTATCAGGTTTTTAATTGTCATTTAATAAAAAATTAGGAACTGGAAAAAATTAATTTTTTTTAAAAAAAAAATTAAGTTATGACTCGCAAAAAGGAGAGTCATAAAACGTGGGTCATAAATGCGCGTCATAGAGGGATGACGCACAAATGCGAGTCATGAAGATTTATGACGGGTCTTTCCTTGACGCGCATTTGCGCGTCATAAAGCCTCTTTTTGACTCGCATTTGGAGTCAAGGATAGCCCTTTTTCTAGTAGTGATTCCTAGCTGAACGATCAATCCCCCGGTACTTGTTACTATACTATACTACATCGATCAGGTACACTGCCTGGTGGGGGTTGTAAGCTTCTCAAGATCCCTTGAGAGGTAAAGCCTGGTGCAAACCCCACGCTACCAAGTTTTTGGCGCCGCAGCCCGGGGAATAGTTATTGTCTAGGTTAGAATCTCTTTTCATTAGGTCTACTTGCTAGATTCCATTCTAGTAAGATTTTTATTTTTATTTTTAGGTTCTCTTTAGTCTATCTTAATTCTTTGTGTTTTTGTTCGTAACTCTTTACCACCCGACATCATGGACGATGGGAACATCTTTGAACCAGTCATCCCACCACAACAAAACCCACCACTAGAACCTCTTAGGCCCCGAACCTTAGGAGAGTATTCCCGACCTAGCCACCAAGGCTACCGAAACACCATTGAGCTCACCGGAGCCAATGTGACCCCCTTGCGATCCGACACCATCCGGTTGGTGCAAAGCGGATGTGCATTCCATGGACTTCGTTCCGAAGATCCAAATCAACATCTTAAGGACTTCCTCAAAATCGTAGATTCCATAGACCTAGATGTTGCAACTAGAGAGACAACCCGATTACGCCTATTCCAATTCTCTCTACGTGATCAAGCTAGTCAATGGCTTGAGCGTTTACCCACGGGATCCATCACCACATGGGATGATCTCACCACTCGTTTCCTTGCTCAATTTTTCCCACCGGGGAGAACTACTAAGCTTAGAAATGACATCTTGATGTTCCAACAACATCAAGGTGAAACTCTTTATGAAGCATGGACTTGTTTCAAGGACTTACTCCAAAAAGTCCCTCATCATGGCATAGATCTTTGGCTCCAAGTCCAAATCTTTTATGACCATATCGATCTCTCCACAAGGTGTGCCATTGACCAATCGGCCGGTGGTAAGCTACGTGATCTAAGTGTGGAACAATCATGGGAACTCATAGAAGATCTTGCTCTCTATGACAACAAAAGTTGGAATGATCCCCGTGATTTGAATAAAACGGTCAAGGCAATATCTTTGCCTTCGAATAACTCTAGCACTCCCGACCGTAGGATCATGGAACTTGAGGACCAAGTCAAGTTTCTCATGAAATCTTACGAAGCTCCTAAGCTTTCAAGCCAAGTGAACAAAATCACTTCTTTATGCGAATTATATAGTGGTCCCCATGACACTAGTGATTGTGTGGAACTCCCCGGAACAGCTTTTGCGGACTACGCATCCTCGCGTACCGACGAAGCGGGAGATAAGTGGTACACTTTCAAAACCGAGCCAAACGCTTACGGTGATTCATACAACCCTTCTTGGAAAAATCACCCAAACCTTAGGTGGAAACAAAATCAAGCCAATTCCTCCAATCCACCTAATCGTTATCAACCAAACGGTCCACCCTCCAACCGTACTTTCAACAACAATCCTTCTAACAACTATGGTAGTACCAACAATCTTGAAGGATTGATGTCCAAGTTTATGGCATCTCAAGAAGCTCGCGTATCTAAGTTTGAAGCCGATTTCAAACAAAAGCAAAGCGAGATGACCACCAAAATTGACACATTGTTGAAAGTTCTCAATGACCGAGAAATGGGAGCACTCCCAAGCGACACGGTCAAGAATCCGAAACTAAACGTTAATTCCATATCATCAGTTTCGTCACCCACTTCGTGTCCACAATACTACTCGGTTAAATCAACGAGCACGTGTTTCAAACAAGACCAAATTCTTCAAATGGACCAATCAAGTAAAACATCCGATATAAAACCGGTCAAAAGCATAGTTGAAATACCTCCTACACAAGACCTTGACGATGAATTCAAGGAACTTCACCTTGAACGCCCCGTCATTGATGTCTTAGCCCGTGCTCCCTACTATAGTGCCCTCCTAGAAAAGTATGAAAAGTTTAAACTAGGTAAAAATGGGACCGCCTTCGTTCAAAACAAGTTCCCTAAAAAACTCGATGATCCGGTTATATTTGTTTTGCCTTGTAAGATAGGAAGATCCGAAGCTTTCGACACACTAGCCGATTTAGGGTCAAGCCTCAACTTGATTCCCTTATCCCTATTCACCACTCTTAAGCTAGGAAAGTTAGAGGAGACAGAGGTATTGATTGGTCTAGCGGATGGAAGTATTGCCCACCCGGTTGGAATGATTAAGGATGTAGTTGTTCACGTAGGAAGATTAACTATCTTAGCGGATTTTCACGTCCTAGACATGGTTAGTGACACTACATGCCCATTGTTGGTAGGAAGTGGATTTTTAGCAACCGCTAGCGCCACGATTGATTGTAAGGAGTCTAAGATAGCAGTAGGTGAAGGCGATACTTGGTCGGTATACGATGTTAAGAAACATAGTTATGATTGTGATGATGAACCGACACCACATTGGGTAGAGATTAATAGGAGACCGTCTAGATATGGACCTTGGATAGAAAGGAACTTTATAGGACCTCAACGCCCATTCTATTTAGAAAAAGATTTCATCAAAAAGACACATTCGGTGGAACAACTCACAGCTAGAGATGAAGAGTTAGATCCTTTTGAGGACCCCTTAGTCTTTAGGAAAATGATTGAGTTCTTGAACGTAATGCCTATTAACATAGAGATGAATAAGTGGAAAAGAGAGGGAGACAAGTGTAAATGGAGGTGGGACAAGCCACCTAAAGAAGGTGACGGATCATGGCATATGAAGATGACTTTGTATGATCCGGATGGAGAAAAGTTTGAAAGGTCATACCGTACTAAGAAAACTGATAGGAAGTTGAAACCTAAATTTGATCCCAAAGATGTCCTCAATGAGGAACTCACCCGTATCACGTAGTAACCCATGACCTTGAGTCTAGCTACAAGACTTGTAAATAAAGAAAAGCGCTTCTTGGGAGGCAACCCATGATTTTGTGTGATTTTAATTTTGTTTGATTGTTATTTGTGATGAGTGTGTAAATACTTAACATTTTTACCGTATCTGAACTGCCAAAACATCCAAAAACACTCAGAAATGCATCAAAATACAGAAATTATCCCAAAAGTGTGTTTTATTTGTTTTAGATGCAAAATGTTTAAAAACAAATGAAAAACGAACAAAGTTTGCATAATTGGCAATTTCAATCCCTCAAGTTTCATAAATTGACAAAACTAGTCCCTGAAGGTTTAAATAAAAGAAAAGTCAACCCAAGGTTTTTAAAAGTCAAAAATTACCAAATTTTGTCCTCGGGTGAAAAGTTTGAGAAAATTACACATTAGGCCCCTTAACTTTTGAAAATGACAATATTGGTCCTCGGGGTTTCAAATTTTGGAAAATTGTAACTTTGGTCCTTATATTATTCACATGTGACATAAACGATCCCTATGGTAAATTTTGGAAAGTTACACAGCAGGTCCCTATATTTTTCAAAATTACATGAATGGTCCTTGTGATTAAACTTAAAACCAAATGGACATTTATCTTTAATAAACAAACAAACCAACCAACAACCTAATCCACCCAGGCCTGACCCAAAACACTTACCCAAGCCCAAGTTACCCCAGCCCACTCCACCTTTTCGTTTAATAATACCCTCTGGTCAATCCTTGACCGTTTGACTCCTTTGACCCCCTTCTACCTCCTTCCCCCACTTGAACCCTGCTAAAACCACTGCCACACTCCACTTCCCCCCCCCCTCTCATCATCATCTTCCCACTACCCCTTGCCTCCCCTACATTCCAAACACTAAAAACCAAAACCCACCACCCCCTGCCAAGTTATCAGACCCCAATTGGTCAAATACCCGTTTTCCCGCCAAATTGATAAATGAGACAAGACTCATCCAATGGATGATAAAAGTAATGGGAAATGATCGTGTGGGTCCCACAAGCAACCTGGAAGCCTTATAAAGAAGAAAGAATATAGAGAGAGAGGGTATTAGATTAGTTATAGTAGTTTAGATGTCGAAATAGTGTAATCTTTATATTTTCAGTTGTAGTATCTATTTTTCTTATGTAATTTCAATCACTCTTGTAATCTAAACATATTCTAATATTTTAATTCAAGTTTGCTTCTGAGAATTTGAAATTGGCATTTTTGATTGAATTTGACAAATTCATTTGAAGTTGTTAAGTGTTGTTGTTCAGTGTTCTTTTAAGCTCATTTAATCTCATTTACAAATTATTAAAAGCTTTCAAAACATTTACTTCAGTCTTACTCAGTTTACTAAAAGAATAAGAAAAATACCACAAAAAAATAGCTAATAAATAAAAATCAGGTATGATAACAAAGATGCAAAGGAGCATGGTGAAAATGTGGAATTACATGGTTATAGTACCTCAAGGGAGGTGTTAGGTTGGTTACTTGCCCTTGGTAATTCACATCTCAGTTGGATACCCTTTGTAAGCCATTTTTCAAATTTTGTTATTTAACTGTTCCATAGTTATCTACTTTTCATTTATGTGTTTACATGCTTATTAGGTTTATTAGAGTCATCTTATTGCTTAAAATCAGCTCCTTGTTCGTTATAGTTTTGGTTTGCTTAGTTTTCATTTCAAACTGCCAATTCAGTATTATTTTTAATCTTAGGTTACTGTTGTTACTTTTGATGTTTAAGTGTTCATCTTAGTTTACTTTATCATATATTAAGTTTCTGAATCAGTATCATGGCCTGGATTAGTGTTCTACTTTGAAAATCACATTTGAATCAGTTATAAGGGGTGTTTGGATCTATTGATTTGACTGTGTTAGATTGTGTTTGTATGGTTGTTCTTGTTTGAAGTACTTTACAAATGTGCCAATTATCCTAGTTAAGCCAAGAAATCCAGGGGTTATTTGATCAAAAGTCAAAATGACTTTCAATCCTCTATAAGTTATTCACTGTGTAAATTTTCATTCCCATAATCATCATGGTGTGTTCATAAGTTGTATTTATAGCTTAATCTAGTCTTATTACACCTTAGTATAACATTCTCAGTCACTAAGATCCATTCAAAATTCATAAAAGTCAAACAAGAGTAGATATCTCACAAGTCAAAAAGTGTATTAGTCAAAAATGTCAAAAATGGGATGAATTATTGTGAATTTTGTGTAGTGTTTTAAGACATGAGCTTGTATGGACTTGTAGTCCATCACCTCATCTTCAAGATCCCACCATTGTTTCATTTTTGTGAATTTTTCACTGGGTCCCACATTGGTCCAAAGTCACTTGCAGGGCTGCTACCTCCCCTGCATCAGCAAGTCACCACACCATCACCACCACTTTGGTGGTGGTTTCTGGCCACCCTAGTGGGCCCTACTTGTCCACTCTTGGTTCTCTCAACCCCCCTCCTACCACACTTCAAACATTGACCATAAGTTTGACCTCAAACCCCCTGGGACCCACTTGGAATCAGCCCTATACCTTGTCCCATTTTCAGTTTTCAAACAAGATATCAAACTGCTTATTGAAGCTTCTTTGCTTATTCTGTGGGCCCCAAGTACTTTTTCAGCTTAAACATGTGCACATAACTTATTGGAACCAGAATCACTCATAGTGGGTCCCACTTAAGCTCATTTGAGCTTATTTTCCTCTTTGGTCAACAAAAGTCAACTGTGGAGCAAATAAGCTTCCACGGTGCCTATTTTTAAGCTACACAAAAGTTGTTTTTGTAAAAGTTTCATGTTTTTAGTTTTAAAATAGTTTTCCAAAAATAAAATCCTGAAAATAAAAATTAATTTTAAGTGATAGTTTCCATTTAATTTTATTTAAATTTTAATTTTCATTTTTATATTTTTATTAAGTACTTGTCATTTTTATATTTTTATTAATTTCCTTTTATATTAAAGTAATTTCAGTAAATTTTCTAGATTTTAATTTTGTAATTTAGTAATTATTAGATTTAATATTAGTTTTCTTAATTATTAATTAATAATTAAGTGTTAAATAGCATAATTAATTTTTATAAAGTAACACCTAGTTTTTATATTTTTCCTAGCTATTATATAATATAATATAATTTTAGGAGTTTTTCAAGAATTTTTACTGTTCATTTGTTATTTTTATAATTTAAAATAGTTTAATTAGGTAATTAGTAATTAATTAGTAATTAATTAATAGAAAAATCACAAAAAGACAAACATACATATTTTTATTTTTAAAACTTTTTTTTAGTTATTTTATAATTTTAGAAATTTTATTTTCATTTTTCTAGTGTTAAATTAATAATATATTGTATTTAAGTATTTTAAATATTAATAATTAGTATTAATTAGTATTTAATTAATATTAAATAATCAAATAGTATAAAAATTATTTTTCTTTTTCTAAAAATTTTCTTTTATCCTTAGGTTTGTAAAAAAGTCATTTTCACCCCCTGGGGGTTTTCAGATTTCAGTTTTCACGTTTTATTTTGTACGTTTACGTTATTTCAAATGTAAACGTACGCGTTTTAGGTTTAAATCGTTTCTGGTTTTTTTTAATTCACAGTCTTGTTCATATAGCTTATTTAAGCTATTTCCTTGTAGATTCCTTAGTTTAATCAAACTCACAAACCTTTTCCTGTCCAATTTCACCCGATCACAAACCCGTTTAATAACCATCACACCTCGTCGGGACATAACGACCTGGGGAAACCCTATACTTCCGCGGAGATTGACTCTAGGCAGTTTGACCTGGTTGACCATCACCTGGTCAATTTAGGTTGACTGTTCTGAGCTAATCAAATTTTTGGCGCCGCTGCCGGGGAGGTTGTGCGCGTTTTTCTAAACGGTTTTGCGTATTGGTGAACCTGGATATACATCCATGGTATATTTCCCATCCTTGTTCATATATCTTCTTATTTTCATATAAAAATAAAACCGTTCACGAAAACATCTTAAATTCTGTTTTCAACAAACACAAAAACACAAAAACATTTTCTTTCTTATTTGTACAAAATGTTTTCCAAAAACTCCAAAAATATTCACCTTTACCCTCTCACATCTTTGATTCTTAATTCCTTACCCTCTGTAAACCTTTGATTCTTTCATATGTCGTATCCACACCATTGCGGTTGCCAATGGTGTGGTGGTCCTCATAATGGCGGGAATTGTCCCGGCTGTAGCATGGTAGAGTCAGGAGATGAGTCTGTCTATAATCAAGCTCCCTATCCTTACCATGATACATCTGATTCATCCTACCAGCCACCACATCATGAGATACTGACATATCTGTGTGAGTTTTGTGGAGGTCCACACCAAGGATTTGAGTGTCAAGCCGGAAACACATTTGTCTATGAACAGTTTTCCGGTGATACTCAGAACTTTGGTTATGACCAATACCCATACGATTCACCAGTCCAGACTCAACAGTTTTACTGTTGTGATTACTGTGGAGGTCCACACTTTAGCTCAGATTGTCAGACAGGGAATCCATATCCTTGTGATAATTTTGACACACCTTACTATGACCAACCTCCACAGTACCAAATAAATCAAGCACTTCTTCCAAAAATGCAAAATATGATGAAAATCGTTGATGAGCTTAAGGGTTTAGTTAAAGACTTTGCCCAAAGACATACTCATAAAAAATCCATGGAAGAATTGCTAGCTGAAGAGCAGGCTGCTAGAATAAGTTCCCAAGATGCCTATGAAAAATCTATTAGGGAATCAATTGCAAGAGAAAAAGCAGCCAAATCTAGCTCTCAGTTCCGTTCCATCCCTGATGACAGTGATGATGAAGATACACTTGATATTCTTCAATTTTATAAAACTTCATCAAGTTCATCAGTGGATATCCCTGCAGTTGAGATTCCATCTCAAACAACTGCTATCACACCCGAGGTTCCCACTCACTCTCTGAGTATGGGGGATGAGCATCTTGACACTGTTCCTAAAAAGGAATTGGACGAATTCATAAAGTCTAGTGTTGAGATCCTTGTCCCAATCCCAGGAGAGTCACAGGGAACTTTTGAGCATATGTGTTATATTCCTTCCCCTCTTGAGTGTTCAAACGATCATTTTGAGACTTTCTCAAATTTTAATGATGATTGTACATCTCATGGAGACATTGAGTATATTGAGGCATCACTCCCACAGTTTGATGATGATCCTCTTCTTGAGGAGTTCACCGATGAACTAACTCACATCAATCCACTTTCATTGGAAAGTGATGATGGTCTGCTCGACTTTGAAGCCGATCTGGGAGAAATTGAAAGTCTCCTATATCATGATCCGTCACTCACTTCTGATCCCGACAGTCCAATAGAGAATGTTAATCACTTTGTTCCCGAAACATTCAATACTACTCTCACCAATCCGCTATTTGAATTTGAATCTGAATTCACTTTGATTTTTGATAATCCACTCTTTGATATTCAGAATGAGGATTGTGATGAGTCTATTCCGGAACATGAGTTCACAGATTCGCATCTTGTGAATAATTCTCTTCATGAGGAGTTCTCCGGTGAACTCACTCATCATATCATGACTCCTCCGGAGTTTGATAGCCCGGGGGAGATACACTCAATCATGAGGATTTGCAAATTCCCACCCACCCTCCCGGGATATTTTTGAGCTTAACCCTTGAAATCCAAATTCAAGCTAATGAGCCTGCTCTCGAGGAAGAAGATCAAATCATGATTTTCATCATGGTTTTCTTCCTTTTCTTCACCTATAAGGTGACTTCTTCTCTTTTTCACTCCTTCGGGAATGAAGATACCATCTTTGATCCCGGCATTTTCAATTACCATTATCTTGAGCCGGATACTTATCTCATCGGTGTGGAACTTTCACGTGCTTCAAATGTTTGTCCAAACATCTTGAATGCAAGTCTGATGGAGATTCCTTCTTCCACATCATGCTTCCCCAAGGACAAATGAATTTGGGGTCGAGTCAAGCTAGCGACTCGGTAAACAAAAACAGTAGCATGCTTATAGGGTTTTCACCCTAAGTGTGGGGGAGTTACCCCTACAGTGGTTACAATGAAGTGAAAAACAAAATGGTGTTTTCCACACTTAGCTTGTAATGTTGCCCTTTTACGTTCAAAGAGTCGGCATAATAGCTGGGACTTTGAATATTGAGGACAATATTCATTCTAAGTGTGGGGGGGTATTTCACTATTCTAGCGAATTTTATCACATTTTACAATCTTATACCCCCGTTTTTGACCAAAATTTTTAAAAATTTTTCACTAAAGTTCAAAATTTTTTGTGGTTATCAGTCCGCCACGTCTAACCGACAAAAGGATTGGCTAATCCAGGAGCAAACGGCTCTTGGTAAAGATACCTCAAATCCGTTGATGGCTTGCAATTTGCCCAAAATTGTATGGTACCTCAACTCGCCATATCCTAAAAAGCGAATGAGTTGGCTAGCCCGCAAGATTATGGCGTGTGGTAAAGGCAGTGGAAAAACCATAATTGGTAATCAGCTCACCAAGATGTTGACTATTCCATCAAGAGTTGGCTAGTCTAAAAGCAAACGGCTTTTGGTAAAGACTAATCAAACCCGTTGACAGCTGGTGGTTTGCTCAAAATCACATGGTTATCAGGTGGACCATAGTTCTTACTTGAATCAATACATCTGGCTACTCCAGAAGTAATGGCTTTTGGTAAAGAGTTTAAAATCCATTAAGTTTTTCTCAAAAGATTGCTAGGGACTAGCAATAGTTTAGTGTGGGGGATTGATGAGTGTGTATATACTCATCATTTTTACTGTATCTGAACTGCCAAAACATCCAAAAACACTCAGAAATGCATCAAAATACAGAAATTATCCCAAAAGTGTGTTTTATATGTTTTAGATGCAAAATGTTTAAAAACAAATGAAAAACGAACAAAGTTTGCATAATTGGCAGTTTCAGTCTCTCAAGTTTCATAAATTGACAAAACTAGTCCCTGAAGGTTTAAATAAAAGAAAAGTCAACCCAAGGTTTTTAAAAGTCAAAAATTACCAAATTTAGTCCTTGGGTGAAAAGTTTGAGAAAATTATACATTAGGCCCCTCAACTTTGGAAAATGACAATTTTGGTCCTTGGGGTTTCAAATTTTAGAAAATTGTAACTTTGGTCCTTATATTAATCACATGTGACATAAATGATCCCTATGGTAAATTTTGGAAAGTTACACAGCAGGTCCTTATATTTTTCAGAATTACATGAATGGTCCTTGTGATTAAACTTAAAACCAAATAGACATTTATCTTTAATAAACAAACAAACCAACCAACAACCTAATCAACCCAGGCCTGACCCAAAACACTTACCCAAGCCCAAGTTACCCCAGCCCACTCCACCTTTTCGTTTAATAATACCCTCCGGTCAACCCTTGACCGTTTGACTCCTTTGACCCCTTCCACCTCCTTCCCCCACTTGAACCCTGTTAAAACCACTGCCACACTCCACTTTCCCCCCCCCCCCCCCTATCATCACCACCTTCCCACTACCCCTCACCTCCCCTACATTCCAAACACTAAAAACCAAAACCCACCACCCCCTGCCAAGTTATCAGACCCCAATTGGTCAAATACCCGTTTTCCCGGCAAATTGATAAATGAGACAAGACTCATCCAATGGATGATAAAAGTGATGGGAAATGATCGTGTGGGTCCCACAAGTACCCTGGAAGCCTTATAAAGAAGAAAGAATACAGAGTGAGAGGGTGTTAGATTAGTTTTAGTAGTTTAGATGTCGAAATAGTGTAATCTATATATTTTCACTTGTAGTATCTATTTTTCTCATGTAATTTCAATCACTCTTTTAAGCTCATTTAATCTCATTTACAAATTATTAAAAGCTTTCAAAACATTTACTTCAGTCTTACTCAGTTTACTAAAAAAATAAGAAAAATACCACAAAAAAATAGCTAATAAATGAAAATCAGGTATGATAACAAAGATACAAAGGTGCATGGTGAAAAAATGGAATTACATGGTTATAGTACCTCAAGGGAGGTGTTAGGTTGGTTACTTGCCCTTGGTAATTCACATCTCAGTTGGATACCCTTTGTAAGCCATTTTTCAAATTTTGTTATTTAACTGTTCCATAGTTATCGACTTTTCATTTATGTGTTTACACACTTATTATGTTTAATAGAGTCATCTTATTGCTTAAAATCAGCTCCTTGTTCATTATAGTTTTGGTTTGCTTAGTTTTCATTTCAAACTGCCAATTCAGTATTATTTTAAATCTTAGGTTATTGTTGTTACTTTTGATGTTTAAGTGTTCATCTTAGTTTACTTTATCATTTGTTAAGTTTCTGAATTAATATCATGGCCTGGATTAGTGTTCTACTTTGAAAATCACATTTGAATCAGTTATAAGGGGTGTTTGGATCTATTGATTTGACTGTGTTAGATTGTGTTTGTATGGTTGTTCTTGTTTGAAGTACTTTACAAATATGCCAATTATCCTAGTTAAGCCAAGAAATCCAGTGGTTATTTGATCAAAAGTCAAAATGACTTTCAATCCTCTATAAGTTATTCACTGTGTAAATTTTCATTCCCATAATCATCATGGTGTGTTTATAAGTTGTATTTATAGCTTAATCTAGTCTTATTACACCTTAGTATAACATTCTCAGTCACTAAGATCCATTCAAAATTCATAAAAGTCAAACAAAAGTAGATATCTCACAAGTCAAAAAGTGTATTAGTCAAAAATGTCAAAAATGGGATGAATTATTGTGAATTTTGTGTAGTGTTTTAAGACCTGAGCTTGTATGGACTTGTAGTCCATCACCTCATCTTTAAGATCCCACCATTGTTTCATTTTTGTGTATTTTTCACTGGGTCCCACATTGGTCCAAAGTCACTTGCAGGCCTGCTACCTCCCCTGCATCAGTAGGTCACCACACCATCACCACCACTTTGGTGGTGGTTTCTGGCCACCCTAGTGGGCCCCACTTGTCCACTCTTGGTTCTTTCAACCCCCCTCCTACCACACTTCAAACATTGACCATAAGTTTGGCCTCAAACCCCCTGGGACCCACTTGGAATCAGCCCTATACCTTGTCCCATTTTCAGTTTTTAAACAAGATATCAAAGTGCTTATTGAAGCTTATTTGCTTATTCTGTGGGCCCCACATACTTTTTTCTACCTAAACATGTGCACATAACTTATTGGAACCAGAATCACTCATAGTGGGTCCCACTTAAGCTCATTTGAGCTTATTTTCCTCTTTGGTCAACAAAAGTCAACTGTGGAGCAAATAAGCTTCCACAGTGCTTATTTTTAAGCTACACAAAAGTTGTTTTTGTAAAAGTTTCATGTTTTTAGTTGTAAAATAGTTTTCCAAAAAGAAAATCCAAATTAATTTTAAGTGATAGTTTCTATTTAATTTTATTTAAATTTTAATTTTCATTTTTATATTTTTATTAAGTACTTGTCAGTTTTATATTTTTATTAAATTCCTTTTATATTAAAGTAATTTCAGTAAATTTTCTAGATTTTAATTTTGTAATTTAGTAATTATTAGATTTAATATTAGTTTTCTTAATTATTAATTAATAATTAAGTGTTAAATAGCATAATTAATTTTTATAAGGTAACACCTAGTTTTGATATTTTTCTTAGCTCTTATATAATATAATATAATTTTAGGAATTTTTCTAGAATTTTTACTGTTCATTTGCTATTTTTATAATTTAAAATAGTTTAATTAGGTAATTAATAATTAATTAGTAATTAATTAATAGAAAAATCACAAAAAGACAAAAATACATATTTTTATTTTTAAAACTTGTTTTTAGTTGTTTTATAATTTTAGAAATTTTATTTTCATTTTTCTATCGTTAAATTAATATTATATTCTATTTAAGTATTTTAAATATTAATAATTAGTATTAATTAGTATTTAATTAATATTATTCAATCAAATAGTATAAAAATTATTTTTCTTTTTCAAAAAATTTTCTTTTATCCTTAGGTTTGTAAAAAAGTCATGTTCACCCCCTGGGGGTTTTCAGATTTCAGCTTTCACGTTTTATTTTGTACGTTTACGTTATTTCCAATGTAAACGTACGCGTTTTAGGTTTAAATCGTTTCTGGTTTTTCTAAATTCACAGTCTTGTTCATATAGCTTATGTAAGCTATTTCCTTGTAGATTCCTTAGTTTAATCAAACTCACAAACCTTTTCCTGTCCAATTTCACCCGATCACAAACCCGTTTAATAACCATCACACCTCGTCGGGACATAATGACCCGGGGAAACCCTATACTTCCGCGGAGATTGACTCTAGGCAGTTTGACCTGGTCGACCATCACCTGGTCAATTTAGGTTGACTGTTCTGAGCCAATCAATTTGCTTCCGTATGCATGCTTTGTTTTTATTGTTGGTAGATCATGTTTCTAAACTAAAGAGTGGAAATACTTTATTTTGTTGTTTTGGCCTAGTCTTAACTTCACCTAAAGGTATTTTTGCAAAAGATAAGTGTAAGGGGAAACCCCAAATATGTTTTTAAGAAACAAACCGATCATGATTTTCCACAATATTAAATGAACATGTATATTCGTAATTGTTAGAGTCAAATGCTTGTATCGAGTCATAATGAAGTTTTGCAGGATTTTCCAGGAAGTAGGACCAAGTTTTTCCAGAAATTTTCTGGAAACTTAACATAAGAATTTCTGCAGGTCACTTCTGACGGCGTCACGAGTTTGCCCTTGACTGCGTCACGTGTAAAAATCTGGAAATTTTACCAGTTTTGTTTTTCTAACGGATTCTTAAAGTTTTTGTTGAATTATTAAGTTTTATAATCTCCAGGAAATCTGCAAATTTCATTCCACAAGCATTATATCTTACTTTGTTTTCTAGGATTTAGTAACTTATGTAGATTGCCGCCGATTTTATGCGAGGTTGCCTTGTCTGTTTTCTCAGGATTTACAGGTTATGTATGACAAGAAGATGATTATTTTTCTGGAAGGGAAGCTTTGATTGTTCATTTTCTTGGAGGAAGATTTAACCTGGCCACCTTATTATCCATACCGAGCGAATCAGGGGAGTATTTGATTTCATTTGTTTTACTTATTTCACTTTTACATTCTTTACTTGAACATTGGGGACAATGTTCATCTTAAGTGTAAGGGGAGGGTAAAATGATGATACCTTACAAATACACTTTCGCTTGAGTTTGTTTGTGTGATTGTAGATGTGTAATAAAACTATGAGAAATACTTGTTAGTGCAATTTTAGCGCCAAATTTAAAATTTTTTACAACATTTAGGAGTGAAACTTTAGCCATAGCAAGCGTCTCATGGATAGGAGATTGTATGACTAGCACATAACCATACTATTCAGAAAAATTTTCCACCCAAATATGTGAGGTTCGCCTTTAGATTTGATAGGAAAAGCATTCACTATTAGTGCTTATGAGTGTACCCGTAGCATTTAGATTCTAGAACTTGCGTTAGTGATGCATCCCGAGACCGCTAGTGAGACTACATTCGTGTAGTAGGATTTACTACGTGATAAGAGGCATTAGGATCACCCTTGTGTTAAACCCGTGTTAAAATTACTTGACCATTTAGGTCATATTACTTGGCTAGTTAAGTCAATTAATTTTTCCCACACCCTTAGCATTGTACTCATTTTTAGTACACGAAACCCCTAGTACACCCCTCCGAGCCTATCTTTTCGTTTCTAACTTTAAGCATTTTACTTAAAGGAAGAATTTGTTACACCCTACTTAAATGTACACCCAAATCGCCTTAGCCTTCCGTGTATGCGCTCATTTTTAGTGCATTATTGTTATTTGTTAAACCTTAAGTTAATTATCTAATTGATTACATGGTTGCTAAGTCGAGTCATATCCTTGTACATATTGTTTTGGGACGATTGGGACTCATGGGTAAAGTACTTATTTATGGAGTAATGGGGAAGAACATCATATTATTACCCCCCATATGTACGTTAATCTTAAAAGTACTCCAAGTGTTTTGATTTTCTTAAGTCGAGTCATTAGAATAGTTCATTGTAAAGTATGTAAAAATTCAAGTGGAAGGGGAATTTTCATTCCCTATGATGTATTATTTTGGATGGTAGGGTAAGAGTGTATGCAAAAAAAATAATAAATAAATAAATAAATAAAATCGAAAAAACCAAGAAATAAAAATAGAAAAAGAAAAGAGAAAAAAAAACATACGGACTACCATCCCTTTTCATTCTATGTTTATTTTATGTTTTTGTTATTTTTCATTTATTAGCTTAAGTCGAGTCTAGTCTTGGCTTAGCAACGCCATATTGTACATGTAATTAACCAAGATTGTTAACTCGCCACCAATAAAGACTGCCTATATCCAACAAAACCGTGTATTCCATATCCCTACACCTAACGTTACAACCCTTTTAAAAGACCTCTTTGATAGTTTATCCTAGGTGCTTACGCCATGTGGTGGAGGTTTGATCCTTTCCCAAGCCTATGGTAATCTATTTTGCTATGACAGGTAGTGAGAGATATCTTCCGTTTCCATATTGTAATTTATACTTTATTACACCCGAGAGATGTGAGTATCTAAACACTATTTGTGAGGTGCTAGTGTATGACCTCCGTGCTTTTCTTTGGTCTTTAGTGGAACGATTATTTGTTGTAATTACTTTTATATTAGTGTTAAATGACCCCTAACTTGTATTTTGATTAGAATAAAAGCGCATTTGCTTGAGGACAAGCAAATCTCAAGTGTAAGGGTATATGATGAGGCGAAAAATGAACCACTTTTAGGGGGTCATTTAAGCCCGGAATTGAATTTATTTGATCAAATATTACCCTAAATTGTTCCTTTTGCGATTTTAGGTACTTTGGGAGTGAAATCTGGAAAAGGAAGCAACTCGGATGTTTTTGGCGCATAAAAGTGAAGAAAACGCCAAAGACTTAATTTTCCATGCTGGGAACAGTGTTTGACGGCGTCAAGAGGAAGTAGTTGACGGCGTCAAGAGTAAATTCCATGACGACCCAGAAGAAACATGAAGGCGTCACAAGTAGAGAGTCAAGAGTTAGAGTCATGACGGCCTGCATAAGGTGTACACATGACAGCGTCAGACCTAGATCTAGGCAGTCCGAGGAACTATTTGGCGGCGAGATGACGGCGTCACACATTTGTTCTTGACCCCATCACCTTCCAAAATCTATATATAGTTTTCTAATTTTCATTCATAAAAAGGAAGAAGTTTGGAGAAACCCTAAGGCCGAACCTTATACGAGTTTTACAGCTTTTTCAAGGGTTTTCAGCCCTTGAACCCTTACATGTGTAATTGAGATAAGTCTTCTCTTAATTCAATCAATATGTCTATGTGTTGGTTGTCTATATCTTGTGCTTGTCTTGATTCCACCATGTTAGGCTAGATCTATCTTGTGTTTGCTTGGATCTAATGAAACCTAGATGTTAATTATGTGTTGATTACTTGTTTATGGTTGTATTGGATGAATGATTTCAATGTTAGGCTTAAGAAAACTGGCAGATCTCAAATTGGTAACATGCTTGAATGTCTTAGGAAACATGAACCGATGTGTACTAGGTTTTATTGGTTGTATTTAATGCATGAGTAAATTCTAATGATCCCATGTTAGGAGCTTCTTAGCCGGCTCGACATAGGAGTGAAGTAGGCACTCATAGGATTGGGGAGTTAAGTACGCCACCCCATGAATGGTATTAAGGAATACAATCCGTCATCCATGCAACTATAACAAGTAATTAACGTGTAAAAGATATCTAGGGAGTTGTGAAATCTAAGTAAACACATTTCTCCCACTTATTGCTCACAACTCTAGTTTAATATAGTTTAATTTCATTTTTTGTATTTTATTTTGATTGCATCTTAGTATTGGGTTAGTTGATTAGCAACTAATTCCACCCAAATCCTTCAAACCCGAGATTTTAATTTGCTTTCTAAAAAAATAAAAAAATACAAAAAGAATCATCCCTCATCTCTAGACTTAATCTTTAGGTTTTCTAATCCTAGCGACACTATTCCTAGCTGAACGATCAATCCCCCGGAACTTGTCACTATACTATACTACATCGATCAGGTACCCTGCCTGGTGAGGGTTGTAAGCTTCTCAAGATCCCTTGAGAGGTAAAGCCGGGTGCAAACCCCACGCTACCAGTAGGAGGGTAAAGATGAATATTTTTGGATCTTTAGAAAGACATTTTGTATACAAATAAGAAATAAAATCTTTTTGGGTTTTTTGTGTTCGTTGAAAACAGATTTTAAAATGTTTTCAGGAATTGTTTTGTTTTTATATGATACTAATAAGAAAATACGAACAAGGATGGGTAAATATACAATGAGTGTATATCCAGATTTACTAATCTGCAAAACCGTTTAGAATAACGCGCACAACCTCCCCGGCAGCGGCGCCAAAATTTGATTGGTGCAAAAGCAGTCAACCACATGTGTGGACAATATAGTCAAACTACCTAGACCAATGCTTCCGGGTAATATAGGGTATCACCAGGTCGTTATGTCCCGACGAGGTGTGGATGGTATCCAAACGGGTTTGTGATCGGGTGAATGTGGACAGAAAGGGGTTGTGAATGATTACACTACTGATTTATACAAGGAAATAGCTTAAGTAAGCTATATTAACATATACGTGAATTTAGAAAAACCAGAAACGTGAAAACCCTAAAAACGCGTACGTTCAGTTTAAAGTTACGTGAACGTACGAAATAAAAAGTGAAAACTGAAATCTGAAAACCCTTAGGTGGTGAAAATGACTTCTTTACAACCTAAAGATGAAAGAAAATTTCTAGAAAAAAGAAAATAAATTTTTATACTAATTACTTATTTAATATTACTTAAATACTATTTAATATTAATTATTAATATTTAAATAACTTAAATCTAATTTAATATTATTTTAATACTAGAAAAATGAAAATCAAATTTCCAAAATTATAAAATAACTAAAAACTAATTTTAAACTTAAAAATATATCTTTTTGTCTTTTTGTGAATTTTATATTAATTAATTACTAATTATATTTAATTAAACTAATTAACTAATTTTAAATTACTAATAATACTCAAATGACTTAGAAAATTATAAAAAAATTTATAAATCTAATTAACCATCACAGGAATCCTAAAAAATTATAAAAAGTTGGTTTTATGTAATTTTAAACTATTTTACTAATTATTAGACTAAATATTAATTAATTACTAATTAAACTAATTAAATTCTAAAAGATAGAAAATGAACAGTAAAAATTCTAGAAAAATTTCTAAAAATATTTTATAACTTATAAAATCTAGGAGAAATATAAAAACTAGCGTTTTCTTAATAAAACTAATTATGCTATTTAATACTTAAATATTAATTAATAATTAATAAAACAAATATTAAATCTAATAAATACTAAATGACAATATTAAAATTTGGAAAAATTACTGAAAGTAATTTAATATAAAAGAAAATTAAGAAAAATATATAAATGTAAGTTACTTAATAAAAATCTAAAACGGAAAATTAAAAAGATAAATAATATTAAATAGAAACTGTCACTTATTTTAAAATTGAATTTTTCTTATTTTTCTTTTTGAAAACTATTTAAATACTAAAAATAGAAAACTTTTGCAAAGACAACTTTTTTATAGCTTAAAAATAAGCAAAATGGACACTAAAAGGTAAAACAGTTGACTTTCTTTGACTTTCAATGGAAGTCAGACTTTGTGGGGTCCACAGGGGTGAAAATAAGTTCAAACAAGTACTTTGGACAGGAATAAGCTAAGAACTATCAAATAAGCCCATTGAATAAGCCAATAAGCTAGTGCAAGCACTTAATCTCCTATTTTTCACACAGAAAAATGGGACAGAATGTAATGGTATTTTCAGGTGGGGTCCATAGAACTTGAGCTCAAAAACTTGCTCAATCTTGGAAGATGGCCAGGAGGGGGGTTCAAAGGAACAACAATGGGGTTGTGTGACCCACTGAGGTGGCCAGGAAGAAGCACCAAAGATGGTGGTGTGGTGACTGTGGTGGTGCAGCAGGGGAGGTTCTCCCCCTGTAGGTGTGTTTGGGCAAAGGTGGGGCCCATAGAAAAAATTGCAAAAATATAGTGAGAGTGGGATATCAAAGTTGAGGTGATAGACTACATTCCCTGAAAAGCACAAGGCCTAAAACCTAGCCTAAAAATCACAATAATTCATACCAGTTTTTAGATTTTTCCTAATGTGCAATATTTGACTTTTTCACTTGTGATGAAATTTTGTCTTTTATGAACTTTGATCCTAATCTACTGATTGATGTTGATGTAATATGCTAAGTGGATACTAAAATAAGTTATAATAACCAACAATGGACTGAAATGAATAATCAAGAAGCCTAGAAACCCAATAGTGGACTTACACATTGGATTTTTGAGTGAAATTGACTTTTTGAAAAATAACCTTTGTGTTTTACGACTGATCTAACCTAAAGGCACCTATGTGAGACTGTTTCAACCAATTACAACCACAGAAGCACATGTGTTAGTCTAGAATGCTTCTGTGCCAAACACTAGTTAAGTAGACTGTTTTTGAGGTTTTCTTTGATTTTGGTGGATTAAACTATTCTAATAACGCAAAACTGATTCCCTAAGCTACATGACTTATAGGACACTAAATTTGAACAGAAAGATAAGTAGTTTAACAGTTCACAGCTTAATGTACTAAATGAGATAATGGAATAGCAAAATTTGCAAAACAGAAGAATAAAAAATGAAAGCAGGCAACAAGCAACAATAGTTCTTAATCAAAATGTAATAAGCATAAAAAAAACAGAAGAGCACTGAATAAGTAGTTGAGAAAAATAGATAAAAATAAGCAGTGAAAGCTTAGAAATTTAAGAGTTTGCTCACAATCTATCCAAGCTCAGAAATAAGTGATCCACAAACTTAATCCTTATCCTAATACCCCCCATGAGGCATTAAACCATGCTTCCACACTTTCATTCTTCTCCTCTTGGACTGTTGACCAATTTTTGATTTCCATCATCATGGTTTTTTAATATTTTTGGTATTTTTTTTTTTTTTAGTTTTCTAAGTAACACAATTTGTTAGGCCTTAGAAACTTACAAAGATTGTAAATTAGCTAAACTAAGTTAAAAGGAGTAGGAAACAACACTTTTTAACATAAAACGAGCTATGATGGAATTTTGAGTGAATTTGAAGTAAAAGCTGAATTGAACAACAAGAAAGGATTCTTTGAACAAAAGGAAGGTTATATTTTACAAACTACACTACTAAAACTACTACTACTCTCGCTACTCCCTGCCTCCTCTTCCTCTTCTCTCTTTTATAAGTGATTGGAACTTTTCTTCAATCTCTGAATCTTTCCCACCAATTGTGGACCATTGGATTGATCTAATTAATCTTGGCCGTCTAAAACACCTTTTGGTGCCAAAATCATACCTTTGCCAGTTAGGGTTTCTTATGAGGATTTTAAGGAATTAATGGGACATTGGATAGTTATGGAAGTGGAGGGGACAAAGTATGGGAGAGGAGCAGAGTTAATGATGGGGTGGTTTGGATTAGCAGGGTGTTTAGTGGGAGGGAAAGAGGTTAAGGGTGAAGGTCAAATGAGGGGTTGACCGGGTGGAAATATTAAAAGGGGTGGTTAATTGTTGGTGGATTGGGCTGGATGGGAGATGGGCCTAGTTGTGTGGTGGATTGGGGTGTGTTGTGCTTAGTTTTGGGTTAAATAACAACCAAGGGTCCGTTTGGTAGATAACTAGTAAACCACAAGGACTAGATTTGTAATTTGCTGAAACTTTGAGGACTAAACCTGTCATTCTTCCAAAGTTGTTCAAAGGACCATTGTTGCCAAACCCCAATAATACAAGGATCACAAATAAAATTTTCCATTTTAAAAGCACCCAAGGATCATTTTTGTAAATTTCAAAAGTTGAGGGACTTTTTCTGTCAATTGCCCAAACTTATGATCCAAGGGTATTTCTTGCCAAGTTTCATTTACCAAAGGACCCTGAATGTTAATTTTCCACTTTTTAAATATCCAGGGGTGTTTTATTTCAATTTTGAAACTTGAGGGACTAGTTTTGCCAATTATGCAAACATTCTTTGTTTTTCAGTTGTTTTCAATCCTTTTGCATCTGAAATACACAAAAACACATTTCAATGATGTTTGTAACATTTATATGGTCATTTGTGTGCTTTTGGTCATTTTTGTGGGTTTAAATAATGTAAAGTATATGTGTATTTAGACACATATCAGAGTGTAAGACATGGTGAATAAATTACCATTTGTTGTGTGATAAGCAACAAACATTTCCATTCCAAAGCACACCATACACAATGCTAGTCTTACTTCTTTACTAGCCTGAAAATGTTAGTCCAAAACAAAGAAAAATACAAAGCAAAGTATTTTCTATATATGAAATTTATGAATAAGACTAACAATGCGAAATGACAATGACAACTATTCTTTAGGAACCCAAGCCATTACAGACTTGAATCTACCTCTTTCATCAATATAAGTATGTTTCTTTAAAACCATAAATGCTTTATCACCTGTGATTGGTCTCCAAACCCATTGTGTTGAGATCTTCACACCATTTCCCAAATTACCCTTAACAGCTTGAATTTGCCTGGCATTACTAATTGTTGGCCTAGCAGTAGAAACTTTAGTCTTAGCAGCTGTAACCTTAGGCACCAATTTTTAATTAGGTCTAGCTATTTTCTTGAAAAACGCATTGTTAAATGTTTGTGCTTCATTATTATAAGGAAATTTTGGTTTTTCACTTGAAACATTTTTCTTAGGAGAAACAAGTTTGTTTGGTATAGAAATAGAAAGTGGTTTATTGTCAGACCTTAACATGACTGCTCTTAGTATCATATTGGCATTGGAGTGTGTTTGTTTTGCATAGTTGTTGTTCACTCTAGCATGATTATTCCAAGAAACCCATGCATCCCTAGAATCCACCTTTTTCCATGGGTTGTGTTTACAATATGCAGCAAAGTGGTTGAAACTTCCACATACAAAACATGTCTTATTTTGCATGACAAAATCACTACCTAGTTGTCGAGATTTCAAATTATTCCAATTCCTTTGATTTCCTCTATGTGTTGACCTGTACATCTCTGCATATCTAAAAGTATTCATAACTGGTTTTACATTTTCTTGTTTTACCACTTTAGGAACCTTAGAGGCTTCTGCTTTGACCTTTGACTCAATCTTAGGGACACACTCATTGATTAGAGAAGTTTCACTCGCACTCTTAAAGGAATCCTCAGACTGTTTAACAGTAGGATTCTCATTGGTCTTAGGACCATAAGGAGGAAACTCCTTTTCTTTAAACTCATCTAGACCAGTGTGATCTAAGTCAACGCCTGAGGGTACAAACATTCCTCTGTTAGGAGTGCAAGAGATTTATATCCTAATTTTGATTTAGCTTTGTTAACTAGTTGAGCTTCTATAATCTTTTGAACACCTTTTGATATATACTCAAGAGTGTCAACACTTAACTGTATGTTTTCCTTTTGTTCCCCGAGCTTTTCTAAATCATATTTTAGCATACTGATTTGGGCATCTCTGTGTTCTAACTCCCTTTTTAAGACAGCTATATCCTCAGTGAAATTTGACTCATTCTTTCTATAAAAAGCTAGTTTTTTCTCTAACACACCTAGTCCTCTTTTATGATTAGCCAAACTAAAATTAACATTATTAAGTTCAATTCTTTGACTATCATATTTAACCTGAAGTGCCTCATACTCTTTTAAAGCAAGACAAGAGTTAGAACAACTATTGATATTATATACCTCGGAATCTGATAAAGCCATTAGTGCACACTCAGTAGGTTCTGCTTCTTCCTCCATAAAGCTCCAATCAAAAGCAGCTCCATCAATAGCTAACATGGCTTTAGAAGAAGGTTCCTTCACAGATACATCTTTCGAGTTGCCCTTCTTGTAATTATTTTCTTTGTTTTGTTGTCTAGGGCTTATGCATTCCCTGGAAAAATGTCCTTTCTTCTTACAATTGTAGCATTCCACCTTGGACTTGTCATAGCCAGCAACATCACCTGAGTTGAGGGTGATCTTCTTTCCAGTCCTCTAAAAACCTCTTGGCCCTTATGCTCATTAAACATAACTGCTATTTCAAATTCATTGCTTCCAAGTCATCATCATGAATTTGAAGCAGATCTTCATTGTAGAGATAGGCATCTTCAGCTTTGCTAGCTAAGAAAGCATAAACAGTGTCATCACTTAATCCAGCATGGCTAGCTTTTGAACTAGCAATACTAACTCTAAGGCTAGCAGTACTAACTCTAGTGTCAGCAGTACAAAGATAAGTGGAATCATCCTCATCATCAGAGCTACAATCCCTGGTAGATGATAAGAATGCCATGTTTCCAGATGTTGTGCTGTACTTCCAGACTTCTTCACCTTTGGTTCAGCAATCTTTAGGTTGTTGTAAAGATCATTGAGAGTCGATTTCTCCAATTCAGGCTTGTTTAACCAAAAAACAACATAAGTATGCCATACATCATTCAAACGATTGAGAAACATAATGCATGTTCAGTTCTTCTTGTGGAATAGGAGCTTTCAACACAGCTAATTGATTGAAAATCTTTTGAAGCCTATTAAAGACATGATCAATAGATTCATTGCTTGTGATGGCTAGCAATTGAACATGTTGCTTTGGGTTTTGGGAACATAACTTTTGAGTGCTTGGGTTCTAACCAAGTTAGTTGGCACATGTCAATATTTTAATAAGGGTGACCACATGTTAGGAGCTTGCTTGATTTGTACCATGTGTTTTATTAATTAGCTATACTACATATAAAAATAATAAACATTTGCTTAAAACTTATAGCTTAATAAATGAGTAATGTTGTTAGAATAAAATACACTTACTTACAAAAGGTAATGCAATTATTAAATATTCCTATCCTAAATGACAATTTAAATTAACTAGCTATAAGTCCCGTTCACGTACGGGGTTTACACATAAATTGAATTTATCTTAAAATTTTAGTTTAGTATATGGGCATATAAGAATTTGTCCGTGAAAATTGTGATATAAATATAACTAATACTTGTCCAAGATTTTTTATTATGTATTAATATCAATTACAATAACATTTTGTAAAAAAAATTGTTGCTTAAACGATTTAACTTTATTTAATTGACAAAGATGTTGAGGTTGATATTGATATTATTGTTTAACTTTAACTGTTAGGTCACCATTTTGTAAACACAAGTATGATTATGTAAGAAATGAGATGAGAATGAGAGTGGGATGATTATGAGAAATTTGAGAAAATGAAATGCAAGAGTTTCCTTAATGTTTTCAAATAACCAACCAAGTATTACATAGACCTAAGCATACTATATATAGGGAAGGAGCTAGGGCAACACTCCCTCTCCTTCCTTTCTCCAAAACGTGTGGGCTTTTAAGGCCCATGGATCATAAAACTTAAGCCTAGTAAACTTGAGACATTACATAAGTGTAAGTAATAAATAACTAAAGCAACCTATTATTACAAATGACCGAGACTTGATAAAATAGTAAAACTATGGTTCCAACAATCTCCCCCTAAGGGTCGGTCATCGTGGTTGCTTGACGTCTTCATCTTTATCTTTGACTTTCATAGCTTTAGACATCTTCAGAAATGATAAGAATAATGATGGATGTACTTTGCTCTTTGACTTTGTTCTTTGATGATGTTGTAGTGATAATTTTATGAAGTAATCTGCCATTCGTCACTCCTGCGTCTGTGGTGGTTGAGCTCCATTCCAACATACTCATACATCTTTGGACTTAGACTTTCACGTACAAGAAGTTCCTTTTCATGTATTGAGATCTTTGTCTTTATACTTTGTAGATTCTTCTTTTTGGCGTAGAATCTTTCTTTGAACTTTGTGTTGCTTTGATCTTTGGGGGAGCTTTCTTTGACTTCAAGATGTATGTATGAGCATGTTGGAATCTACCATCATGGAAGTGATGTACCTGCGAGTAAACAGTTAGCAATAAAACAACCGGTACTTACAGATAAGGAGTTAGAGCTCGTCAACAGCATAGTGTGAAGACTCCTTCTAATCCTTATCCAGGCCGTTCCCATATCAGATACTCCCGAAGGAGCTTACGAGACCTACTAGGTAGCTCAATGACTGGGTGAGTCGCTGGGGATCACTCCACGACTGTAGACCGTAATGGAACTACCGCAAACACTAAGCGTAACTCACGAGGAATTACCGAAGTGACCTGTCAAGGCTGTTTGATGTTGACCCTGACAGGAGTTTCCGTTCAATCATTGAGAAATACTTACGTAATCCTCTCATAAACGTTCTCGGCAGATTGCTAAGATCTGCGAAGGACTCGATAGTTTACAACTGATGCCCATTGATGTAGAACACCAGTCGTAGAAATACTAAGTGTTCCTAAGAGATCTTTGATGTATCTCAAGGCTCTAGACTCAATAAGTGCACACCTAGGTTTCCTATGCGGAGACTGGGGATGTCCTTCTTCAATATCAACCGTCTCTAAGAGATGGGTCGATAGGTTACGCGGGTTCCCCTGTGAGAATGAAACAAGTCCTTTTAAGAGAACTTGAGTGGTTAAGAAGGTTTAGTGCATTGCGTCACTGGGTCCATGACGACTTAATCTTCAATACCGGCGTCGCCTTAGCAACAACCAGTAGCATACGTATTGAACCCGGTGTCTGCCCTAAGGTTGAATCATCTGGAGGGCTATTTCTTTTCACCCTTTACTTTACTTTTTTTTTTTTTTTTAATTCTTCAACTCCTTCTTTCCCTTTCATTCATTTCTCCTTTTTTCGTATCATACCTAAGGACTTCTAATACTAACTATGGGAGATGTCCTTGGGTAGATCCCTCCGGCTCTGGCGGATCATAGGACGGATATTCCTATCTTAATCACCTTATAACTCCGACAGTAGCCAAGAAACCTTTGATTGAAAATCTCTCAAAGTGTTTGTAATAATCAAATATTTTGGTTAACACTTTGAGAGTTTTGCGTACACTTTTGAAGGGCTCCCCCTGCACATGTGCTCATAAGAATTTAATAAATTTGCACATGCGGGAGGAGCAAACACTTTTGAATTGATCCACTTTCTGTGAACAAGACCGATTCGAGACACGCTTACATCACTAGTTAGACTAGCTTGAAATTATTACCCGGCCTGATCAAGTCCATAGAAAGTTTCTCGAGATGGTACTTTTCTACTAAGACATATCCTTTTCGAGACACGCTTACGTGGTTAGTTAAAGAGATGCATTGTCAGCTTTTAGGTGACAACTAGCTCTAGTAACTAACTTGAAGTTATTACCCGTCGAGGATAAGTCCTTTCGATGTTACTAACTTGTATTATCTCGTCAATTCCTGGGTTAATACTGAGTCTAGCTCGCACATGATACAACTTAAAGCTTTGACTTCGTATGTTTTAATCACCTTTTCATTTTCTCCCCCTCAAAAATAGCATATAAAATGGTGTTTTTGACAAACTTTTAGATTAAAATATGCCTTTTGAGTCTTACGGGGAGATTCACAAAGAACTTTAGATGTTTGAACAAAGTATTTAGTTTTGACTAGTGCTCCCCCTCAACAAGTGATTAGGTCTTATTGAGGTGAAATACTTGTCCTTTTGAGCAGAATTATGAAAAAATCATAAATGTTTGATTAATTCTACTCAAAAGTAAGAAGCTTTCGCTCCTTATGTTTAGGATTGAGGCACTGAAGCGTACCTCAGGGTCCTTTAAGTACAAGCACGGGTTGTACACTGTTATGTGTGCACAAACCATAATGGAAAAAAATGATTCAATCACTGAAACAATTGATATTGAAGAAATATGATCAAATGTACCAAGTTATTCTTCGTCTGGAAGTGGAGCATTGAAGTTAGTGAACTTAGGTTCTGGTCTTTCGAAGTTTCTGACAGGAAACGATGGTCTGGCACCGATGTAGCTTTCCAGTCGTCTGATCTGTTCCCGTCGAAATAACCGTTCTTCAATCTTTAAGACAAAGTTACGAACTTGTCTTCTGGAGCTGGATTTCCATCTAGGTTGTTCCCCCTTAGCTATCTTACGTCGATCATCATTCAACCTTTTGACAAGCCCATCACGAACAAACTTGAGTGTAACATCACAGAATTTATGTACCTCATCGAACCTCATGAAGCTTTGTAGCTTTTTGCTGTTGATGTATGTGAAACCAAACGGTTCTTGGATGAGAGTAAACTGTGGTGTGTCATAGAGACCATCAAAGTAGAACTGTGGCTTTGTCAAATTGATCTTTTGTTGGTAACTTTCCACTCCAAGCTGAAGATCTTCCACTCTTTCTTGAACAATCAGTCGTCGGATGTAAAGAAGTAGCGATGCCATGAAGTTGTACTGAACGTCTCTATCGAATCCGCGCATTCTATTCTGAACCTTTTCAAGATACATATCTTCTATGTCATTGAGATAAAGGTTGGGAAAGTCTGCTTCGGAGAACTTGTACTTCTTTTCATCTTGTCGTTTAACAACAATTTCACGCATGAATAAGTAGTTAAACCGTTTCGACTGCTGAATCTCCAAGATAGCGATGATCTTTGATTTCTGCTTCACATTTTCCAATGATGTTTCTCCTAATCTGCTTGTATAACCGAGACGACGACGATCAGGCCAATGTTGAATTCCGTGTAGAGCATCTCTGTCGTAAGCAACGATGGAGTTGCTGAAAATACGGGTGGTTTCTTCAATGGCTGGAATTTCGTATCTAGCGGCTGGTACTGAGATTGTGAGTGAGGAAGCATATTTCTTCTTGGATATCTCTTGAGTGAGCTGGATGTTACGAAGATCTTTGTTGAAGAAGAAGCTGTAAGGTATCTTCGGTTTGTCAGGAAATCCTTTCAACGGTAATGGTTTGGTCCAGTCGGTGAAGTAAGGTTTTTCATGATTCTTGGAACTTAGATCGATATTCACTTCAGGATTTAACCAGTCAAAGTCGGCAGACATTGCACTAGCTATATTCTGCATGTGATATTCGTATTCGACTTTGTTTCCAGATCTTTTCTTGAGGAATTCTTGTGCATCCCTATTGATTCTCCTAAGCTCCGCCTTTGTGAGTTTGTTGATGTGAAGATCCTTCATAATGACCTGGGTGAACTGAAGAGTGTTACCAGGAAGAGGTTCTTCTTCTTCCAGAGGAGGTTGAGCTTGGACCATTTCTGTCAGCCAATCATTCTGAGGATTGTCATCATTGTCGAGCCATGAATGACGTGTTTTCTTCTTGGATTTCTTAGACTTGGATGTAGCATCTTTGTCTTTGGCTTTGGACGGTGATGATGGACCAGCATGAGAATCATGAGTTGGTGGAGCACGGTCATCGGTGTCAAGTTGATCTTGGAAGTCATCAGTTTGTTCCATGAACATTTCTTCATCTTCGGTTTGACCTGTTCCAGACTTCGGTTTCTTGCCTTTGGAGTTTGGGTCAGGATCGTCATCTTTTCTTGTCCGTTTTCTGGTTCCAGCAGCATCTTTGCATGACTCTTTTGACATATAAGCTACCATAGCATCATACAGGCCTTTTTCTTCAGCTGTCTGTGTGGTTTTGGTGGCAAGGTTGTCGAAGAGTTTGACAAGCATGTCATTGAAGGACAATTCTTGGACGGTTGGAGCCACAGTAGAAGATTTTGCGGTGTGAAGCGTGAATGGTGTAGTAGACAACATTTTCCTTGTTACACTTCTAATTCTGTGATCCAAGTTGTCATTGATTGGTGTGAGAAGGTTTGCTATCTCAGGAGTGATCATCTCAACCAGATTATCAGTGAGAAAATCATGTGTTGCAGTTCTGATAAACCCTTCGTAATCAGATTTCAAGAACTTGTCAATCAGCTGCGTAGAATCCTGGAATTCCTCAACTTGTTTAGTAAGTTTGGTAACCATGTCGGTGAGTTTGTTCACTTGCTCCTGAAGATCAACTTGTTGTTTTGGTTCATTGATCGAATGCTGTTTAGATGCGGTTGTGGGTGATGAGTGCTCTGGTGATGATTCAGATGAAGACTCGTTGTGAGAGTCTGAAGAAGAAGCAGGAGGAGTTGGATCCTTTGGCGGAGAGTCTTGAGGAGGTGGAGGTTGTGCTGAGGAAGTCTGCTGAGAAGATGACTTAAGAAACATGTTGGTGTCGAACGCGTTCTTCTCTTCGTTTTCCTTTCGACGACGTTCCTCTGCTTCCTCTGCTTCTCGTGCAAGAAACTCTGGAGTAATAAGATATTCATGTTCCTGATCCGTAGCTAAGTTCTCTTGACCGCCAACATTCTCCTCTAAAGTAGCAGTCTCTGTCATGAGGACATCTTCAGTCTTGTCTGTATCCTTAGCGTTGTCATCAGGTTGTGGAGCTGATTCTGACGTTGTTGGAGGAATCATACTGCTTGTAGCCCCTACATGTTCTGACTGATCAATAGGTGGTGGTGTTGGAGGGTGTGATAGAAGTCGGCTTTCAAGGCTTGCTTTCCTCTGTACTTTCCTAAGCTGCTTTTCTTCATCTCTAGTGTCGACAACTATACTCTTAAGTTTGCGTTTATCAACTAATGGTTCAACGATTGGTGCATCTTCATCATCATTTGGCTCATTGATAGTGACTCCTTTTCTTCTCCTTGTCTCTTCTTCATAAGTTTCCAGACTTTGTTGTACTGCAATCTCTATAGCTGGAAATCCTTCATCAGGTGCTCTGTATCTCAGTTCATAGTCTGGTTCTTCTTCGTCAGATTCTGTATCGAACTCAGACTCGGTGTCAGAAGGTGAAGGAGTAGGTTCATCCCGAATAAAGTACTCAGGAGTTGCCTTCTTCTTTGGTTTGGTAGCAGGTTTAGGTTTGGATGTAGGTTTAGGTGTGGTAGTAGTCTTGGGTTTTGCCATTGAAGCAGACTTAGATCTTGTAAGCGGTGATCCAGTGGTGCTCGTGGTACTCCCAGACTTTACACTTCCTTTGCTACGAGTCTTTGTAGTTGCTTCTTCCAGTTCCCCTTTGTAAGCCAGATCATACAACTTGAAGTTTGCCCTATTCTTAATGTTGTCATTCAGAAGGTATTCGGGAATCCTCATACCTTTGTTCTTGGTAGCGGAAGTGGTTGATTTGATGAATAATGTGGGGAAGTCGTCCTCGACGAGGTGCTTCGGCTCATTAGGATCAGCCATCCTCTTGATGTATTCTGGAGAACTTTTGCAGAGATGTTCAATGATAAGCTTGGTGAATCTGGTGAATGGTATCATAGTCTTCACACGGTCGGTCTGAATACTGTAGATGATATCATTCATGATAGGAATTGCAAAGTCAATTGGTGTCAGAGTCACCATTCCCCAGAATGTTTGCAGGTGTTCGAGCCTTGGATGTTCATGACCACTTTTCCTTCCAGATATAGATCTAACAACCAACAAACAGAATGTTCTCCAAGGCTGAGGTATATACTTGACATTAAATTTGGAAAGCTTGATTAGAGGTTCATCATCATCAACCTCATATCCTAATTCAATGAAGAAGTCAAGAAGTTCCAAGTCAGGTAGTATCGGAGCAAATTCGTTGTCAGTTTGTGGCATGAGAAGGGCTGTTCGAAGAACGTCATGATCTACAGAGTAATCTTGGCTATCTAAGGTAACAGTGAAAGACTCATTATCCAAGTTGGTCTGAGCAGTAAGCCAGAATTGATGAAGATAGAACAGTGGAACTGAAGTTGAGCAGGTGAGAAGTGGTTTGCATGGATGTGCCAGTAGGATATCTTTCACAATCTTGCATGATTTCTCTGTGATATTCAACTTGTTGAAATCGACTCTGGGATTGTTGTTGCCAATTGTGACATTGTAGTTCTCGGGAGTGATGTCATCCAAGGTGAGTAATGGAAGAGGTTGTTCTGCGACGTTCTCAGTGTGTTCAGCCATGTTTTTCTGGATGGTGCCAAGGATTTGGTAAGTAAGTCCGCCAATTGGTATTCAGTTCCAACGAAATAAAGTTCAACTGTACCCCTTTCCACATGCTCTTTGATGAAATGATAACGGAGATCAATGTGTTTGGATTTGCAATGATGCACAGTGTTGCAGGAGATAGCAATTGCACTTTTTGAATCACAGTAGATAGGAATCTTGTTGAATAGGTAGCCATAGTCTTTAAGTTGTGATCTCATCCAGATGACTTGAGCACAACAAGCCGACATGGCTACGTATTCAGATTCTGTAGATGATAAAGACGTGCAGTCCTGCTTCTTAGATTGCCATGACACAAGTTTGTCTCCAAGAAACTGTAATCCACCAGATGTGCTTTTGCGTGTATCACGCCCGTGGGGCTTGCTTGAGTCCGTAGAGAGCCTTTTTGAGTCGGTAGACATGATTAGGACGCTCAGGATCAACGAAGCCTTCAGGTTGACTGACATAAACTTCTTCACGGAGTTCTCCATTCAGAAATGCTGTTTTCACATCCATCTGGTAAACCACCATATTCCTATGAGCAGCATAAGCTAGAAAGATCCGAACAGCTTCATGTCGTGCCACTGGAGCAAAGGATTCAGCAAAGTCTAGACCTTCAAGTTGAGAGTATCCTTTCGCTACCAGACGTGATTTGTTGCGGATGACTGTTCCTTCTGCATCAAGTTTATTCTTCCAGATCCATTTTAACCCGATGACAAAGACTCCGTCAGGTCTTTCAACTAATTCCCAGACTTCTAGTCTTATGAATTGCTGAAATTCCTCTTGCATAGATTCAATCCAGTTGTCATAAGTCATTGCATCTTTAATGTTCTTGGGTTCTTCATGACAAACTGTGAGTGCGTAGATGCAAGTTTCACCATCGGTGTGAAGTCGTTGTCTTGTCATGACTGGTGCATCTGGATGGCCAATAATATGGACTAGTGGATGGTCACGAGTCCATTTGTGTGTTGACGGGTGTAGTTGATATGAATCTCGCATGTTGGCAGGATCCAAGTTGCGTGTTGACGACTCTGCTATATCAGGAACTGTAGTAGCTGGTGCAAACGGATTAATGAACGCATCAGGATCATGCTCTGCGGGTTGTGGAACTGATTGTGGTGTTGGATCTTCAGCTGGATGGCAGGGAGTAGAACCAGTTTGTTCTGCTGTAGATGATACAATTGAAGGACCGTCTCTCTCAACACTTGTTGAAGTTTGTTGAGGTGAGTCTGGTACTGGAATGTGATCAGGTTGAGCAGCGGAATTTGGTGAGACCTCAGTAGGACGATATTCAATCGTGTCATCAAATAGTGGAGCAAACAAGGTTTCTAATTCTTTGCGGTTAAGTGGTAAAGGTTCAGCTGAAGATGCCGGAGAGTTGAGACGGTTAAATTCGGGTCCTAAGCTGTGTTGCTCAGAAGCCATCTGGGTGAGTTCATCGAAATTAGCGTGAATGGTTTCTTGAATTTCTTTTGTACGACGATTCCATATCCGAAAACCTTTGGAATTTTCACAATATCCAACGAACACTCCGATGTCAGCCTTAGCTTTGAGTTTTCCTAAATCATCACGATCATTTTTCGGATAGCAAAGTGCTCCAAATACATGAAAGTAATCGATGTTCGGTTTTCTTTTGTGAACAATTTGATATGGTGTTTTGCGATGACATTTTGTGATCATGCAACGGTTTTGAGTATAACATGCGGTTGAAACAGCTTCTGCCCATAAGTAATCTGGTAATTGAGCATTAATCAACATAGTTCTAGCAGCTTCCACTAACGTCCTGTTGCGTCTTTCAACCACACCATTCTGTTCTGGGCTTCTAGGTATAGACGTTTGATGTTCAATTCCCACTTTCTCATAGTAAGACCGAAGTGTCTGATTCTTGAATTCAGTACCATTGTCAGTTCGGACGATTCGTACTGTGTTTCGAAGCTGAACTTGAATTTTGGTGAGAAAGGTGATGATCATCGAAGGAGCTTGATCTTTACTTCGTAGAAAATAAACCCAAGTCCATCTGGAGAAGTCATCCACAATTACGAGTATGTACCGTTTACCGTTGATACTTTGAACACGCATTGGTCCACACAAATCCATATGAAGCAGTTGTAAAACATGATTCGTACTTTGCTCAGGTTTAGACGGAAAATGAGCACGAGTACTTTTTCCTTGTTCACAGGCTGGACATAAGTGATCTTTGGTGAAACGGAATCTTGGAAATCCATCGACAAGTTTATAACGAGCAAGGTCAGTCATGGTTCTGAAATTCAAGTGAGAAAGACGTTTGTGCCATAACCAAGATTTAGTTGACTCTGCTTTGGAGAGAAGACATATCGGAGATGTTGCAATCATATCTGACATTGATATTGTATAAAGATTGGAGCCGCGTGAGCCAGACATTAGATCGTTTCCTTGTAGGTCGCGAACAAAGCAAGTTTTCTCACGAAATGCAACTTCTAGATCCCCATCACAGAATTGACCAACAGAGAAAAGGTTGTGTCCAAGGCCTTCCACATAATAAACACGGCTTATTTCGATGTTCCCACTTACATAGTCACCATATCCCATGATAAGAGCGTAATGATCATTCCCGAATCTGACAGTTCCAATAAACTTTGAGACAAAGTTGTGTAGCAGTTTGAGATTGCCTGTCATATGTCGGGTGCATCCGCTATCAACAATCCAGAGAACGATCTGTACCACCTGCATCACCAGAAGAAGACACGGGTGGAACAGAAGTAAGGGTGGAACCCAAAGACAATGCGGGTTCCTGTTGGTTAGTAACACATGTAATTAACAATTTAGGAATCCATTTAAAATCTGGTTTGTATTGTAACCAACGTTGCCAGTTCCAACTAGTTTTTGCTTTCTTAATGTTAAATGCACTAGTAGTTGGCTCAGTCCTAGATTTGTTCTCGGCACCTATGGGGGTAACTGGGATATCATTAGAAACCGTAGAAGACGGCTTTCCTAAGTTAGACTTAGAGGCATTAGTGGGCCTAAAAGGAATGCGTGTCCTACGTTTCTTATGACGATTGAGAAGAGAATTAGCTAAACATTTTGTATGATCACCAGATGATACGCTTTTACGACAAAATACACAAGATGCATTAATATTCAAAACATTCAAAGGTTCATCATTCGTTACATTTAGATTTTGATTACAATTTGCCAGATTAGAATCTAAATCGGATGCAACATGAGTTTTATTCAAAGTCCTAAGTTGGTCTTCTACTTCCTGAGCTTCTAGGTGTCCTCTCTTACGTTGCAAGATCCTATTCTTCTTTTTACTTTTTCGCTTGGGTCTGCTAACGCTAGAAGTGGAGACTAGTCCTGTAGAAGTGGAGGTATCAACATTAGTGTTTTGAACAACGTTTCCTTTATCAGTTTTGTTTATTTGATACATTCCTGGTGCTATCACCGTGGTGTCAACCATTTTTCCTTTTTGAAGTAGCTTAACTTTCTCTTTCAAATCAATGATGATGTGATTTTTGTCCTGAATTTCAGACTCAAGTAAACCATTGCAATATTTGATGTCGTCGCGGTTTTGTTGCCATTCGGCGTTTTCAATTTTTAAATCCGCAATTTCTTTCTCGTATTTGAAACATCGACCTTTGAAGGACTCGTTGTTTTTGCAAATCTGACAAGAGTTTGAAACATTTTGACTTTGAAACTTCAATTCCCTTTCAAGACTTTTAGCTTGACACCATTCAAGCCTTTGATTGAGTTGACAAATTTCTTTTGAAAATTGTTTTGTCACATCATCATTTTTAATTCTCAACTTTTCATTTTCCAGTTTAAGTGTCTCAATTTCCTCATTCAACAAGATATTATCAACACAATGATCATGCTTAAGCAAAGAAGTACCAGAATTATAAAGATCATTCATGATAACAGACAAAATATCAGCACAGAGAACTTGTTCCAAGAGTCGATCGGCATCATTTTTGAAAACTTTAGTTTGTAGCTTTTGGACCAAAATCTCATTTTCAGCAGTATCAAAAACGTTTATCATATTTTTGACCTCCTTTTGAAGTTCCTGATCCCAACGTGTAGCACATAGACGAAGGTGTTGAACAATTGGTTTCATTTGTTTTTGAAAAATATCTCTCTTTTCTCGCTCGTAAGCGGATTGAAAAGTTTCAATTTTTATTTCTGAATTTCGTTCAATTGTTTCCTCCAAAATATCGATGTCTTCCATAAAGGTTTTGAAATAATTTAAGACACGACATTTTGGTAAACGTGTAAGTTCACCGGATGATGGTAAAGGACCATTTATTTGTGCTACAGGTAGGACAGGAGCTGCATTGTGAGATGAAACATAGGACTCTTCGATAAACCATGATTTCTCAGGTAATTCCTTTTGAGTGACAAAAGATTTTGAAAGTGGAGGAGCTTTTGAATAGTCATATGGTGTCCAATATTGAACTTGACTCATTTTAGATCGACTCTCGTCTTCAAGTTCTTCTTCCTCCTCAGTATCAAAAACAACAGCACGCACAACCGTATTATCAAGAAAATAATCCATACTGTAAATCTTTGGAATTTCTTTGAATGCCGTGTGTAGAAACATTGAATTGTAATCACCAAGTGCATAACCGCAATTGGGTTTCGGTTTTAAAGTAAATTTCTGAATTGTTGTGACAGAGTTCCCGTGTTTGTAAACAATGTGACGAAATTCTTTGAGTTGTTTTTCAAGTTCAACAATATCACCGAGTAAGTTGTCTATGTACTTCCTTTTCCGTATTTTATGTTCATGAAAATCTTTTTGACAACTTGACAATTTTGTTTCTGTTTTTGAAAGTTCAGCTTGAAGACATTCAACCTGTTTTTTCAATTCACCCTTCTCACTTTCAAGTTTCGAAATCAACTTTCCGTGTGACTCAATTAAATCTTGTATTTTGCGTTGAAGATCTTGTTCTTTGTTGTAAGAATCTTGAAAAGCTTTTTCAAAACTTTTAGTGTGTTTAATCTTTTCATCTTGATTTGAAAGCTGAATTTTATAACACTCAATGTCTCTTGCAAATGATGCATTTTGTTCTTTTAAAACTTTGTTTTTCTCGTTGCATTTGAGTATTTGCAATTGTTGAGCATCCAGTTGTTTAGATAACAATATGAGGTCAGGGTCTGGATCAAATGATGGTTCATGTTGTTCTAAATTATCATGTTCATCATTCTCAATTGGATCATCAAATGAAACAACTGTGTCATCATCAAATATGACAACTGTGCTTATTTGTTCATCTTTTTGAGAGGATGAAGATGATAAAGATGGAACAACTTGCGCCGTATCTGATTCAGAAGCAGAAGGTGAGACTATTTCATTAATAAAGCATGCATTAAGGTCATGTACCTGAGACAAGCCGTCAGTGTCATACACTGGACCTGAATCATTGAGCTTAAATTCCTGCATGTTGGCCATAAGCATCACAGCTGCATTAGCTTCCAGATCTTCCATGTCATCATCATTGTGTACATTTGCCATGAAGTTGTTGTCTTGTTCAGGGAAATGTCCATCCTTTTCATCTTGAAGAGCCATGAGTAATGCCTGCTTGTGAAACTTACTACCTCGAGTTCTCGGTTTGGGACATGCTGTAGCTATATGACCTTGTTCATTGCAATTGTAGCACCAAACTGCATTCCCTGAGCTGGAGTTTCTTGTAGCAACTGAATCAGACCTTTGTTGAGGAGATGCTGAGTTGTTTCTGAACCCGGTATTGTTATTAAACCTCTGACCATTCCCATAGTTTCCAGAAGAGCTTCCTGAACCAGATCGACCATAGCTACGATTCTGAATTTCCACTCTTCCATCATTAACAACAGCTTGATTTCTTGTGTTTGAAGATGAACGTTGACGGTTGTTTGTTTTGTTGGAGAATTTGCTGAATGCACGAGCAATAAGAGCAAGTCCCTGATTCAACGTATTAAAGTCATCATCGTCATCATCATTGGAGTTGGAGTAGTACACAGCATCATTGTTGTTTGACGGAACAAGTTGAGTAGAAGAATCTTGTGGAGATGAATCATAAGGGACCATTTGGTTCGAGGTGGAAGATTGTGGATAACTGAAGTAGTTCTGCTCTTGAACATATGCATGATTAGACATTGGTGGTGGAGCATAGGGAGATTGAGCTACGAGAGCCAAGGAATTTGGTGTTGATGTTGGTGTGTATCCTCCTCGTAGAGCTCGATCTTTTTCCACTTCAGGTTCATGGTGTTTCAGAAAATCATACAGCAACCCATATGGAGCATCATGAAGATTCTTCGTTTGACGAACAAATGTCACATATTTATGCCAATCAGGGCCAAGACTACCCACAAATTTGGAGTTCACAGCGATCCTTGGTACAGTGATTTTGTGACGTTCCAGATCATTAACCACATTTGTGAAACGATGATAGTATGATTCAAGTGACTCTCCAGGTTCAATAGTGATGTCAGTGTATTCCATGTAAAGCTTGGATTCCATGTCATCTTTGTTCAATTGAGTGCCTTCCATGAGGAGATGAACGTGTTCCCACATTGCTTTGGCCGTTTTCTGAGCATCGACACTGCGATAGATCGGATTGGGTATACCTTGAAGTATATAAGCCATTGCATACTGATCAGCTTCACGATGTAGTTTCTGTTCTTCAGTGAGTGCAGTTTCTGGAAGGGGTCTATCACCAGGAGGACGTGGAGGATCTGCATTTGGATCACCAGCTTCAAATCGTGTAGGCCACTCAAATGGTCCTTCAAGTATTACTTGTTTCAAGAATGGCCCATGAGGTTTCTTGAGTTCAAGAAATCGTAGGAATCGACTTGACCATTGCACATAATTACCAGGTGTAAGCATTGGAGGTGTTTCAAGTGATCCTGCCTCATGTCGGGATTGTTGAGTTGTAATAACTTCACACATTCTGTCAAACCAGTGAGGTTGTTTGGAGGAAAACTGAGTGGTTTGTTGTGGCACTTGATATGGTAGTTGTTTAGGAATGAGCTGTTGTTGCATCATAAGGTATTGTTGTTGTGGATTGTATTTAGGAGGTTGTTGATTCATCTGGTGCGGAAGGTAATGTTGTTGTTGATACTGCTGAGGTTGTTGTTGCTGAGATGTTTGTTGTTGAACATGAGGAAAGTAGTAATTAGGTGGCTGAGACATCTTCGAACACTTGTGTAGAAATGGATCTTGTAGAAAGTGTAGAATAAACCAGTTATCGAGAAACACAATTTCACTAAAGATTGCGATAAAGAGTTTTCGAAAACTTGGCAAATTATCGAAACTGTTAATGTTATCGAGAACCTTGGTGAAATTTTATCGAGAACCTTGGCAAACTTATCGAGAACCTTGGTGAAATTTTATCGAGAACCTGGTGAAATAATTTATCGAGAAGGAAGATCTCGATAAAAAGATAAGTTTCTCGAAAAAATAGATTTCGATACTGAACCACTTTTCTCGATAAATTTCGAGAAATAGCGAAACTTGGTTTTCGAAATTATACAATTTCGAAAACTTTCCCAAAAGTCGAAGTACTTAACTTTCTTATACAAGAAAGTAAATACCGAGTTCACACAAACGAAGACGAGGGAGTGCACTTTTTAGAAGATCTCGATACTTAGTACTTATGAAGATCTCGATACTTAGTAGCTTTTGTATTTCAAAGAAAGCAATCCTTAAATTCGTTTTTCTTTCAAGATACTTGTATGTTTGTGAATAAAATGAGTAAATCTTAAGGAAAGTAGAAAACTTTATGAAAAATTTTAAACTTGAAAAAGATCTCGAAAAATAGTACAAGTAATGAGAAATCGAATTTTGTTGCAAAAGTTTGGAACTTTATGGTTTGTTTTGATTGTAAACACAAGTTTGTAAGCAAATATGTGAGAAAAACCAAGAAACAAAACAAAAGTTTCAAATTTAACAAAAAATTCGGTATGAAAAAAACGAATTTGAGAAGAAAAATCAATGAAAACAAAACTACACCTTCTTCCGGCGAATGATACCACTTGTTAGGTCACCATTTTGTAAACACAAGTATGATTATGTAAGAAATGAGATGAGAATGAGAGTGGGATGATTATGAGAAATTTGAGAAAATGAAATGCAAGAGTTTCCTTAATGTTTTCAAATAACCAACCAAGTATTACATAGACCTAAGCATACTATATATAGGGAAGGAGCTAGGGCAACACTCCCTCTCCTTCCTTTCTCCAAAACGTGTGGGCTTTTAAGGCCCATGGATCATAAAACTTAAGCCTAGTAAACTTGAGACATTACATAAGTGTAAGTAATAAATAACTAAAGCAACCTATTATTACAAATGACCGAGACTTGATAAAATAGTAAAACTATGGTTCCAACATTAACTATTCATATCATGTTGTACAAAATGTGCGAGTTTAGTAGCACATAATCAGCACGAATAGAAGATATATAAGTACGCCATCCACGAAACACCTTTTGTTGTGAGAGAAATCCTCTTTGTGAAGTTAAAATATCCTACGTAAAGTTTGTTAAAAATGTTTTTCTTGATATCCATATATAAACTTTTAAGAATTACATTAGTCTTTGTTATAAGTACAATAGCGTATATTTATTTTCATATCATAGTCATTCGTGCTTACATTTGGTATTCATATTCCCGTTAACAATAGTTTGACCGTATTTAATACTCAAGCCCATTTACGCATAAATTAAACTTTTGAAATAAAGTAATATGAGTCCTTATTTAACGTATAATTAAAAAAAATATTTAACGTGTATTGAAACTAATTCGTATATTTATAAAATTTTGTAATTTTAATAGATAAAAGTCTGAAAAAATACTAATACTCATCTTATAAAGTATATTGGTATAAAGTTTGAGTAAAGATCATTTGAGGACCAAACTTTTTTTACATACGAAGGGACTAGTCTCCACTCTCCATCTTCCCTCCATCTTTTTTTGATCTAATGATGAGATTAATCCCAACAATTTAAAAAACCCACTTTTATCCTTTTTTTTCAAATATTAATATCTTTCAAACCATTAACCGTTAAGCGAAAAAAAATATACCGTTACGACGAGCATTTAATTAACTTTCTATAGATAGGCTAATTGATATATTTTTGACAAAAAAATTTTTTTTTCGTTTCTTTCACGTTTTTTTTCGTGGCCGAAAAAATCATATATGATATTGCATATGATATCATATATGATATTACATATCATATATGATATGTAATATCATATATGATATTACAGTAATATCATATATGATATTACATATCATATATGATATGCAATATCATATATGACTTTTTTTCGGCCAGGAAAAAAAACGTGAAAAAAACGATTTTTTTTTTCGAAAGTATATCAAAGTGCCCGTCTATAGAAAGATATTTAAATGCCCGTCGCGATGGTGTAATTATTTTCGCTTAACGATTAACGGTTTAAGAGATATTTAAATTATAAAAAATGGGTGAAATAATAAAATGCTTTTAATCTCAACCATTGATTTCCTTTTTAGATGGATGGTGGAGATGAGTCCCTTGGTATGTGAGGAATGTTTGGTTTGTAGAATAACTCGACTCATAAAATTTAAGGGGTTATTTGTTATTTTTATAAAGTTATTAAAATGATATAAGATCATTTGAGGATCAAACTTTTTTTACATACCAATGGACTAATCTCCACCATCCATCTTCCCTCAATCTTTATTTGATCTAATGGATGAGATTAATCTCAACAATTTAAAAAACCCACTTTCATCATTTTTTTTTCAAATATTAATATCTTTCAAACCGTTAATCGTTGAACGAAAAAAAATATACCATTATGACGAGCATTTAATTATCTTTCTATAGATAGACATTTTGATATATTTTCGGCAATCATATATGATATACCATATATGATATTACATATCATATATGATATGTAATATCATATATGATTTTTTACGTTTCTTTCGTGACCGAAAAAATCATATATGATATACCATATATGATATTACATAGCATATATGATATGTAATATCATATATGATTTTTTCGGCAACGAAAAAAAACGTGAAAAAACGAAGAAAAAAAATTGTCGAAAATATATCAAAATGCCCGTATATAGAAAGATAATTAAATGCTCGTCGCGATGGTGTAATTATTTTCGCTTAACGATTAACAGTTTAAAAGATATTTAAATTATAAAAATATTTGTGAAATATTAAATGTTTTAATCTCAACAATTGATTTATTTTTAGATAGATGGTGAGGATGAGTCACTTGTTATGTGAGTAATGTTTGATTTTTTAAATAACTCGACTCTATTAAAATATATGATAACTTGTAATTTTACACTTAATTCTATATAATTTATGTAAAATTCAACCACTAAAGTTTATTAATTACTCCCTCTTTTTTTAATTTTTTTTTTTTTTTTTTTCATAAATTTGACACAAATACTTTTATATGTTTTTTTCTTAACCAAATTTATTAAAGTTTGGTTAAAATCAATATAATTTTAACTTTCTATTGACAAATCATATTACTTGATTTTGCCTACGTGGCAAAATTGAGTTTTCCTATTGATCCAATTTTTTTTTTGTGATTTGCAAAAACACTTCGAAATGATGTAATTTTTTTATTATATAAAATATAACTTTCTTCACTCTCACTTACTCAACACCAATGTATACAAAACAATTGCACACAAACTAATGTTATTATACACTTGTACTGCCGCTGCTATGCTCAGATATCGTCTAGTATCTTTGAATCAGGACGGAGATGTTTCAAGGACAGCGTTAATTGGATTTGTTGTATGATGTGTTCGCGCACTTGAGGTTTTATATAAGAATAAATATTTTACAGATTGATATAATCGATGGATTTGAACAACACAGAATTATCGTCTTTAATGGAATCATTTATAAGCTCAAAATTAGTCACATCTAAAGATTATGAAATAACTTACTACCATGCAACATGGGTATTTTTTATAGGCAGAAGAAGAAAACTTAATCTTGTTTTCTTACGTTGAAAAACAAACGAAAATAAATCACCTGACACTTATGACTGAGTCAAGCTAGGCGACTGATGAGTCTACAAGTTAAGGTTTACTAAACCCTATTAACCAAATTAGAGGTACTAATTTTGGCCAAACATATTACGGAAAGGAACAGTCATGCATGCATGTCAGATATATATTGAAACTTCTTGGAAGGTGACTGATTGACGTATGTATGTGGACCACTCAGCTGACAAATCAAAAATATTGAAACCATCGTGGATGTTAGCATGTAAAAGCTAGCATATATAAGAGTGAATCAATCACTACATACTATCCATATTAATTGGCGCTCATAAAACATATTTACATACTAAGTACTAACTGGAATTGAATTATATAAATAAATGTCTGGTAGGTGAGATGAGCACAGATCTAAAGAAGGGTGCATGGAGTTTTGAAGAAGATCAGAAGTTGATTAATTATATCAACAGATACGGTATCTGGAACTGGTCTCAGATGCCAAGATTTGCGGGTATATATGATTAAACCATAGGTGGTTTTGTTACGGAGTATTTTTTATCACAGTGAAATTTAACTTTTGATTATCATTCTTTCACTTTTAGGTTTGTCAAGAAGTGGGAAGAGTTGCAGACTTCGATGGATGAATTATTTAAGACCTAACGTAAAGAAAGGGAATTTTTCGGAGGAAGAAGAAGAAATTATACTTGTTTCTCATTCACAGCTGGGCAATAGGTAATTCATAAACTTTCTTGATCATTTTACTATTATTAATCATTGGCATAAATCCAGTATCTGATATCTACCTGTGTTTATCTACCTTATAGGTGGTCTGCCATTGCATCGAGACTTCCTGGAAGGAGCGATAACGATGTGAAAAACCATTGGCATTCCCATCTGAAGAAACGTGTGAGTGAACAAAACCTAGTGTGCGGAACAACCAAGGAAAATAACGTTAACTCATTACCAACATTTGAAACTGAAAACATTAACGACATACAACAGCCTGCTAATCATATTAATGATTTTTCCGAATCCCACGTTTCTTTTGAAGATCATAACTTCACATCCAGCTGCACTACCACTACCATTGATCAACAATTTGAGCATATATCTGATTATCATAATACTGGCTCACCAGGAACTATAGATGATCTTCGATATTTTTGGGATCAACTTTACCCACTCGAGAATTTGGAGCATATGAACAATCACATGGATCATGTGACTTCTGCTCATGCTTTTGAAGATTCAAATAATTATCTTGGTTCATATGACAGCTTCTACAACAATGACTACAGCAGCAGTATTTTTGATTGCCCTAATTAAATGCATGGGAATTATCGAAGAAGGGCAATATGATGAGTTCATGTGAAATTATACTTGGTCATTTAGTTTTACATAAGAATTACCATAAGTTAAATACAAATAATAATTGCAATATCATACTTTTAGCATAATTGTATTAGCCCGTATTTGCTGATCATAAGCAACCCACTAGCCCATATTTAGCTTCTAGTGTTTTACCCTTTGTTTTCTTGTATAAATACTCTATGTATGATTCTCATTTGATTATCACTTCAATAAGATACTTTGCAGTGTGTTTGGTTTCTACATAGTATCAGAGATTCAAGGTTGTTAGTTTTGCAGTTTGTACTTTACTTTGGTAACCGGTTAATTAGTCTGATTCGTATATGCTACTAGCTTCTGTTTGATCGTATTTAGATTTTACTATGTTGGAATTTGTTTGTTACTCGTTATTTTTCTACCATCTGCTTCCGCTATTCGTTATTAGGGTTTGTTTGTTCATTTGTTGTTGGTTGCTCATATTAGGGTTTGGTATCTGATTGTTAGTTAATTGTTATCATGGTTGCTCATAAAGATAATTCGTTGCTATCAATTAGTGTTTAGTTAGATGGTAAAAATTATTCATATCGGAGTATGTTATGGGGAAAAAAAAGTGGGGAAAGTTGATGTAGGTTTATGTTTCGGGTACAAAGACAAAACTTGTTGATTGATTATTAGTTGAAAATTTTTGCTTGTATTATGGTAGCATTGGAGGTTGATAATTCCAGTTGATAAGCGTGCATATTGCAAAGAGAAAGGTCATTGGAAGTCTCAGTGTCCTAATATCCCTTAAGGCAAAACAGCAGCTGTTGGAATTATTATATCATGACCTTCATATAAATAAACCAAGTACATCAAAGTGAGCATAGCGGAAGCAACTATAACAAGATCATATAACATGTAATTAATTAATCAATATTAACTAGTAAACGTACCTTTGTGATTCTAGCCCGAACAATAATCAATTGCAATCTTCAAATCAAGAACCTTAATTAGGGTTTATGTGGATTATAAGAATTACCCCTTACCTCTTTTGTAATTCAATCCAAGAATCAAACAAGAATGTGTTTGAATCACGTTCTTGTACACACGTACTAATTCAAAAAAAAAGTTTATGCAAGTAAATTAAACACAAAACTTTGTTTGATCAATAAAAATCGAATCCCTTAGGGATTAGTTTTGATGGATCGACTAGGGACAAAGAAAAGGAGAGAAAACACCAAGATGTGTGTGTACAAGTTATGAGAAACAATGAATCTTGGGTTTGTATTTATACTAATGAATACTTGGAGCACAAGGCACAAAAGAGGTGTATCCCCCCCTTATGGCCGATCGGTTTGGGTCCCTCCAAGGGATTTCGGAACCTTCTTTTGTTTCCAAAATTTCTTTAGTATTACTTTCCTAATCTTCGTTTAATAGGTCATTAGTCATTTATCATTAAATACTAATTACTATTATTAGTTTTGTGTTTATTAATAATTACTTATAACATTTATAAATAATTATTTCTTTTTCTCTTCATACGTATTGTGTGCAATCCCGTGATCTCGAGTTCGATCCTAACATACGACTACTAAAATAATGTCCATAATCTAACAGCTCCCACTTGAACATATTTTAATAGTGTAATCACATCGGTTAGCGTCTTGCAACACGCCGATGCCTCTAGTACGATCTCGAGTAAGGCTCCTGGAAAAACCTTTTAATGATTTCTCATTATTATTATCCGTTTGTTTTCTAATACCATGTTAATAAGGATATGGATTAAAGTCATTCCTTAATTAACTATTTTGTTTCTCGTTGTTTGTGATTGATCAAGATTACTAAATCTTCTGAACATATTCAGGGGAGACATTGGGTGTGGCCACACATAAATCTTACCAACCCTACGAGGGGCCCAGCAGTATTAAACTCCAAAAAATAAATTTGAAGGAACAAATTCTATCTTGACTACAAGCAAAACCCACAAACTTTGTAACACTTCCGAAAATAACCCTTATGACTACCAGTTACGTATAGCGTTAAGTTGTTCCACAAAAATGTACTACATTCATGACACTTATCTTGCATCTCAAGTCTAAGGATAACTTCTCATGATTTACTTAATAACAAAATCCATAAAGTAACATCATGTAGTTGGGATAAGTCCTATATTCGGTATCATTGAATATCATCTGAAATGGCATGACTACGCATCAATATACTTTAAGTATATTATACCAACCTTCAGATTTGTCTTGATTTAATAATATTCCCATTTTATTAACTGACAACGGACAATTTAGAATAACCTTTATTCATGGATTAAACATACAAATATAGGATACAATTTATTATAAATTAAACATACCATGTATTTAAATTTGTTATAATAATTGTTTAACATCCCTTATCCAAATACTAAATAGATCAATGCATGATAACTCTTGTTGATGAATTATGTCTCAAGTAATGACATTCCTACTTGTTGACAAAACATAAATCATCCAACTTTGATCTATCGGAATTTTAAGAATACTTATTTCAAGAATTCAACTAGTGAAGTTCTTGTATGTGCATACTCAACTATTTTGACAATGCCATATAATATTTCATAAAATGTGTGACATCCTTAACCACCAATTTATGATAATCAAACTCCCAAACATTTTAAAGTTTAAAGTATTCTTATTCATTTAATGTAAAATGCAACTATACTTTTAGTAAGCATAACTAGTACATATAGTCAAAGATGAAATCCTTACCATGACTAGTATTGAGTGTCATCTCAATTTCATTAGCATCATTGTATGCAACAACAATATGCTATTAAAACTTTCCGTAAACCATAATATCTATTGTGTAACATTTGATGCCCTTCAAACTTTCAAGTTTGTTGGCTATGACAATTTTCACAACAATTGAAAAATTGTTCATCTATAGAATTTGGAAGCTGTTCCAGATTTAGGATGTAATTCTATAATCAAACATATTCTTTTTAGAATATTACACAAGTTATCTAATAACTTTTTAATTTGATATTAATATTGCCAAATCATCTTGTAATCAAGCATGATACAACAAAACATGATGTTCATGAAAATCTTTGAGTCATACTTAGATTTTATTCATGTAATACATATTCATTTAGACTTTCTAAATGATATATCATGTTATATTAGATTCATTTACCGCACATGTTTCAACAATAAACATTGATTCCAAGGTTGTATGTTGATGCGTGGGAATCGCAACAGGCTTTACCTCTCGAGGGATCTCGAGAAGCTTACAACCCCCACCAGGCAGTGTACCTGATCGTTGTAGTATAGTATAGTGACAAGTACCGGGGGATTGATCGTTCAGCTTAGGAATAGTGTCGCTAGGATTAGAAAGCCTAATTACTAGTTCTAAAGGTGAGGGATGATTATTTTTTTTGTTTTTGTATTTTTATAAAAGCAAATAAAATCTCGGGTTTTGGAGGAATGGGCGGAATTAGTTGCTATTCAACTAACCCAAAACTAATATATAACAAAATAAAATACAGAAAATGAAATTAAACTAAATTATACTAAGGTTGTGAGCAGTAATTGGAGAAATTGTCTTTACTTAGACTTCACTACTCCCTAGATATCTTTTACACGTTAATTACTTGTTATACTTGTATGGATGACGGATTGTATTCCTTAATACCATTCGTGGGGTGGCATACATAACTCCCCAACTCTATGAGCTCTTATCTCCTCCTACACCATGACCCAGCACAACTATAGGGATTGTAAACAGTGGCTCATGCATTAAATACAACCAATAAAGACCTAGTACGCCTCGGTTCATGTTTCTTAAGACGTTCAAGCATGTTACCATTTGGAGATCTGCCAGTTTTCTTAAGCCTAACATATAAAATCATTCATCCAAGACAAGAATAGACAAGTAATCAACACATAATCAACATCTAGGTTTCATTAGATCTAAGCAAACACAAAAGAGATCTAGCCTAGCATAATGGAATTGAGACAAGAACAAGATATAGACAACCAACACATAGACATATTGATTGAATTAGAAGAACACTTATCTCAATTACAATGCAAGGTATCAAGGGTTTGGAACCCTTGAAAAACCTGTAAAAGATACACCAAATCCGTCTTTAGGGTTTCACCAAAACTTCTCTCTCTTTAATGAAAAAAACTAGAAAACTATATATAGGAAAACTGGGCTGACGGCGTCAAGACAACCATGTGACGCCGTCACCTCGCCGCCAAATACTTCCTCGGACGGGCTTGATCTACTTATGACGGCCTATGTGACGCCGTCACCAACCACGGTATTTTATTCTTTGTACTTTGACGCCGTCAGGATGACTTTTGACGCCGTCATCAACTACGGTGTTTTATTCTTGATGTCTGACGCCGTCAGGGTATAACTCTTGACGCCGTCACCTAGTGTCTTCAGCATGGAAAATTGATACTTTGCCGTTTTCTTCACTTTTATGCTCCAAAAACGTCCAAAATGGCTTCTTTTCCAGAATTCACTCTCCAAACACCTAAAATCACAAAAGGAACGATTTAGGGCAATATTTGATCAAATAAAGTCGGATTCGGGCTTAAATGGCCCCCTAAAAACGGATCATTTTTCGCCTCATCATATACCCTTACACTTGAGATTTGCTTGTCCTCAAGCAAATGAGCTTTTATTCTACTCAAAAGACAAGTTAGGGGTCATTTAACACTAATATAAAAGTAATTACAACAAATAATCGTTCCACTAAAGACCAACAGACAAGCACGGAGGTCATACACAAGCACCTCACAAATAGTGTTTAGATACTAACATCTCTCGGGTGTAATAAAGTAATATAACATTATGGAAATGGAAGATATCTCTCACTACCTGTCATAGCAAAATAGATTACCATAGGCTTGGGAAAGGATCAAACCTCCACCACATGGCGTAAGCACCTAGGATAAACTATCAAAGAGGTCTTTTAAAGGGTTGTAACGTTAGGTATAGGGATATGAATTACACGGTTTTGTTGGATAAAGGAAGTTTTACTGGTGGCGAGTTAACAATCTTGGTTAATTACATGTAAAAGATGGCGTTGCTAAGCCAAGACTAGACTCGACTTAAGCTAACAAATGAAAAATAACAAAAACATAAAATGAACATAGAATAAAAACGGGATGGTAGTCCGTATATTTTTTTCTCTTTTTTTTTTCTCTTTTTTTTTTTTTTTTTTTTTTTTTTTCATACACTCTTACCCTACCATCCAAAATAATACATCATAGGGGTATAAGCATTCCCCTTACAATTGAATCTTTATATACTTTACAATTAACTAATCTAATGACTCGAATTAAGAGAATCAAAACACTTGGAGCACTTTTAAGATTAACGTACATATGAGGGTAATAATATGATGTTCTTCCCCATTACTCCATAAAATAAGTACTTACCCATGAGTCCCAATCGTCCCAAAACAATATGTACAAGGATATGACTCGACTTAGCAACCATGTAATCAATTAGAAAGTTAACTTAGGGTTTAACAAATAACAATAATGCACTAAAAATGAGCGCATACACGGAAGGCTAAGGCGATTTGGGTGTACATTTAAGTGGGGTGTAACAAATTCTTCCTTTAAGTAAGATGCTTAAAGTTAGAAACGAAAAGATAGGCTCGGAGGGGTGTACTAGGGGTTTCGTGTACTAAAAATGAGTACAACGCAAAGGGTGTGGGAAAAATTAGTTGACTTAACTAGCCAAGTAATATGACTTAAATGGTCAAGTAATTATGATACGGGTTTAACACAAGGGTGATCCTAATGCCTCTTATCATGTAGTAAATCCTACCACACGAATGTAGTCCCACTAGCGGTCTCGGGATGCATCACTAACGCAAGTTCTAGAATCTAAATGCTACCGGTACACTCATAAGCACTAATAATGAATGCTTTTCCTATCAAATCTAAAGGCAAACCTCACATTTTTTGGTGGAAAATTTTTCTGAATATACGGTTATGTGCTAGTCATACAACCTCCTATCCATGAGACGCTTGCTATGGCTAAAGTTTCACTCCTAAATGTTGTAAAAAATTTTAAATTTGGCGCTAAAATTACACTAACAAGTATTTCTCATAGTTTTATTACACATCTACTATCAAACAAAACAAACTCAAGCGAAAGTGCATATGTAAGGTATCATCTTTTTACCCTCCCCTTACACTTAAGATGAACATTGTCCCCAATGTTCAAGTAAAGAATGTAAAAGTGAAAAAGTAAAGAGAATGAAATCAAATACTCCCCTGATTCGCTCGGTATGGATTATAGGTTGGCCAGGTTAAATCTTCCTCCAAGAAAATGAACAATCAAAGCTTCCCTTCCAGAATATAAATCATCTTCTTGTCATACATAACCTGTAAATCCTGACAACAATAGACAAGACAACCTCGCGTAAAATCGGCGGCATCCTATATAAGTTACTAAATCCTAGAAAACAAAGTGAGATATAATGCTTGTGGAATGAAGTTTGCAGATTTCCCGGAGATTATAAAACTAATAGTTCACAAAAACCATAAGACTCCGTTAGAAAAACAAAACCGGTAAAATTTCCAGATTTTTAACTCCTGGCGCCGTCAAGAGTAATACTCTGACGCCGTCAGAATGGACCTGCAGAAATTCTTATGTTAAGTTTCCGGAAAATTTCTGGAAAAACTTTGTCCTACTTCCTGGAAAATCCTGCAAAACTTCATTATGACTCAATACAAGCATTTGACTCTAACAAATACGAATATACATGTTCATTTAATATTGTGGAGAATCATGATCGGTTTGTTTCTTAAAAACATGTTTGGGGTTTCCCCTTACACTTATCTTTTGCAAAAATACCTTTAGGTTGAAGTTAAGACTAGGCCAAACAACATAATAAAGTATTTCCACATTTTAATTGAGAAACATGATCATCCAACAATAAAAATAAGACATGCATACGGAAGCAAATAACTATCAAACAAATAAACAAACAAATAAATAAAAACACACAAAACATGGGTTGCCTCCCAAGAAGCGCTTTTCTTTATTTACGAGTCTTGTAGCTAGACTCAAAGTCATGGGTTATCACGTGATTCGGGTGAGTTCCTCGTTGAGGACATCTTTGGGATCAAACTTAGGTTTCAACTTTCTATCGGTTTCCTTAGTATAGTATGACCTTTCAAACTTTTCTCCATCCGGATCATACAAGGTCATTCTAATATGCCATGACCCGTCACCTTCTTTAGGTGGCTTGTCCCACCTCCATTTACAGTTATCTCCCTCTCTTTTCCATTTATTCCTTTCTATGTTGATGGGCATTACGCTTAATAACTCAATCATCTTCCTAAAGACTAAGGGGTCCTCAAAGGGGTCTAGCTCCTCATCTCTAGCTATGAGTTGTTCTACCGAATGTGTCTTCTCAACAAAGTCCTTCTCTAGATAGAATGGGCATTGAGGTCCTATAAAGTTCCTTTCTATCCAAGGCCCACACCTAGATGGTCTCCTATTCATCTCTACCCAATACGGTGTTGGTTCCTCATCACAATCATAACTATGCTTCTTAACATCATACACCGACCAAGTATCGCCTTCACCTACCGTTATTTTTGATTCCTTGCAATCTATCATGGCACTAGCGGTTGCTAAAAATCCTCTTCCTACCAATAATGGGTATGTAGTGTCACTAACCATGTCTAGGACGTGAAAATCCGCTAATATAGTTAACTTCCCTACGTGAACAACTACGTCCTTAATCATTCCAACCGGGTGTGCAATACTTCCATCTGCTAGTCCTATCAATACCTCCGTTTCCTCTAACTTTCCAAGCTTAAGAGCGGTGAATAAGGATAAGGGAATCAAGTTGAGGCTTGACCCTAAATCGGCTAATGTGTCGAAAGCTTCGGATCTTCCTATCTTACAAGGCAAAACATATATACCCGGGTCATCAAGCTTTTTAGGCAACTTATTTTGAACGAAGGCGGTCCCATTTTTGCCTAGCTTACACTTCTCATATTTTTCTAGGAGGGCACTATAGTAGGGAGCACGCGCTAAGACATCAATGACGGGGCGTTCTAGGTGAAGTTCTTTGAATTCATCGTCAAGGTCTTGCGTAAGAGGTGTTTCAACAATGCTTTTGACCGGTTCTATAGTGGGTGTTTTATTTGATTGGTCCTTTTGGGGAACTTGGTTTTTTTTGAAACACGTGCTCGTTGATTTGACCGAGTAATATTGTGGACACGAAGTGGGTGACGAAACGGATGATATGGAATTAACGGTTAGTTTCGGATTCTTGACCGTGTCACTTGGGAGTGCTCCCATTTCTCGGTCGTTGAGAACTTTCAACAATGCATCAATTCTAGTGGTCATCTCGCTTTGCTTTTGTTTGAAATCGGCTTCAAACTTAGATATGCGAGCTTCTTGAGATGCCATGAACTTTGACATCAATCCTTCAAAATTGTTGGTACTACCATAGTTGTTAGAAGGATTGTTGTTGAAAGTACGGTTGGATGGTGGACCGTTTGGTTGGAAACGATTAGGTAGATTGGAAGAATTGGGTTGATTTTGTTTCCACCTAAGGTTTGGGTGATTTTTCCATGAGGGGTTGTATGAATCACTGTATGTGTTTGGCTCGGGCTTGAAAGTGTACCACTTATCTCCTGCTTCGTCGGTACGCGTGGATGCGTAGTCCGCAAAAGCTGTTCCGGGGAGTTCCACACAATCACGAGTGTCATGGGGACCACTACATAATTCGCATGAAGAAGTGATTTTGTTCACTTGGCTTGAATGCTTCGGAGCTTCGTAAGATTTCATGAGAAACTTGACTTGGTCCTCAAGTTCCATGATCCTACGGTCGGGAGTGCTAGAATTGTTCGAAGGCAAAGATATTGCCTTGACCGTTTTGTTCAAATCACGGGGATCATTCCAACTTTCGTTGTCATAGAGAGCAAGATCTTCTATGAGTTCCCATGATTGTTCCGCACTAAGATCACGTAGCTTACCACCAGCCGATTGGTCAATGGTTCGCCTCGTGGAGATGTCGATATGGTCATAGAAGATTTGGACTTGGAGCCAAAGATCTATGCCATGATGAGGGACTTTTTGGAGTAAGTCCTTGAAACGAGTCCATGCTTCATAAAGAGATTCATTTTGACGTTGTTGGAACATCAAGATGTCATTCCTAAGCTTAGTAGTTCTCCCCGGTGGGAAAAATTAAGCAAGGAAACGAGTGGTGAGATCATCCCATGTGGTGATGGATCCCGCGGGTAAACGCTCAAGCCATTGACTAGCTTGATCCCGTAGAGAGAATTGGAATAGGCGTAAACGGGTAGTCTCTCTAGTTTCAACACCTAGGTCTATGGAATCTACGATTTTGAGGAAGTCCTTAAGGTGTTGGTTTGGATCTTCGGAACGAAGTCCATGGAATGCACATCCGCTTTGCACCAACCAGATGGTGTCGGATCGCAAGGGGGTCACATTGTCTCCGGTGAGCTCAATGGTGTTTCGGTAGCCTTGGTGGCTAGGTCGGGAATACTCTCCTAAGGTTCGGGGCCTAAGGGGTTCTAATGGTGGGTTTTGTTGTGGTGGGATGATGGGTTCAAAGATGTTACCACCTTCCATGATGTCGGATGGTAAAGAGTTACGAACAAAGGCACGAAGAAATAAGATAGACTAAAGAAGACCTAAAAATAAAAATAAAATCGTACTAGAAATGAATCTAGCAAGTAGACCTAATAAAAAGAAATCCTAACCTAGCCAATAACTATTCCCCGGGCTGCGGCGCCAAAAACTTGATGCGTGGGAATCGCAACAGGCTTTACCTCTCGAGGGATCTCGAGAAGCTTACAACCCCCACCAGGCAGTGTACCTGATCGTTGTAGTATAGTATAGTGACAAGTACCGGGGGATTGATCGTTCAGCTTAGGAATAGTGTCGCTAGGATTAGAAAGCCTAATTACTAGTTCTAAAGGTGAGGGATGATTATTTTTTTTGTTTTTGTATTTTTATAAAAGCAAATAAAATCCCGGGTTTTGGAGGAATGGGCGGAATTAGTTGCTATTCAACTAACCCAAAACTAATATATAATCAAAATAAAATACTGAAAATGAAATTAAACTAAATTATACTAAGGTTGTGAGCAGTAATTGGAGAAATTGTGTTTACTTAGACTTCACTACTCCCTAGATATCTTTTACACGTTAATTACTTGTTATACTTGTATGGATGACGGATTGTATTCCTTAATACCATTCGTGGGGTGGCATACATAACTCCCCAACTCTATGAGCTCTTATCTCCTCCTACACCATGACCCAGCACAACTATAGGGATTGTAAACAGTGGCTCATGCATTAAATACAACCAATAAAGACCTAGTATGCCCCGGTTCATGTTTCTTAAGACGTTCAAGCATGTTACCATTTGGAGATCTGCCAGTTTTCTTAAGCCTAACATATAAAATCATTCATCCAAGACAAGAATAGACAAGTAATCAACACATAATCAACATCTAGGTTTCATTAGATCTAAGCAAACACAAAAGAGATCTAGCCTAGCATAATGGAATTGAGACCAGAACAAGATATAGACAACCAACACATAGATATATTGATTGAATTAGAAGAACACTTATCTCAATTACAATGCAAGGTATCAAGGGTTTGGAACCCTTGAAAAACCTGTAAAAGATACACCAAATTCGTCTTTAGGGTTTCACCAAAACTTCTCTCTCTTTAATGAAAAAAACAAGAAAACTATATATAGGAAAACTGGGCTGACGGCGTCAAGACAACCATGTGACGCCGTCACCTCGCCGCCAAATACTTCCTCGGACGGGCTTGATCTACTTATGACGGCCTATGTGACGCCGACACCAACCACGGTATTTTATTCTTTGTACTTTGACGCCGTCAGGATGACTTTTGACGCCGTCATCAACTACGGTGTTTTATTCTTGATGTCTGACGCCGTCAGGGTATAACTCTTGACGCCGTCACCTAGTGTCTTCAGCATGGAAAATTGATACTTTGCCGTTTTCTTCACTTTTATGCTCCAAAAACGTCCAAAATGGCTTCTTTTCCAGAATTCACTCTCCAAACACCTAAAATCACAAAAGGAACGATTTAGGGCAATATTTGATCAAATAAAGTCGGATTCGGGCTTAAATGACCCCCTAAAAACGGATCATTTTTCGCCTCATCATATGTCTTAGTTTCTAAATCTTTCAACTAAAGTTTCATTCCAAACTAAGACTTAACTTTTAACTTATATGGAATGTTACCTTTTATATGTTCTACAACATATATGATTTAAGAAATTAAACATAATACTCCCACTAGCTTTTAGGAATACTTAGAAATTATCTTATTTCAATTATAAATCAAAATATGAATTTAATAATTAAACATAAGACTAATCTTCTAGATGCATGCATTTATCCATCCATGGATTATTGCACTTTGTGCTCTTTCAAAGATTTATTTGAATTCATAAACTCCTTTTGATTACTTATCGTCCTTGCTCAAGTAATCACTCAAAAAAGAGTTTTGATATTCTATTGTCAATTTCATAAATATGACAATCATAATCTTTATATATTTAATGTGTTTAGAAAAGAATATTCAATCACAGTTAATTGCTTAGGTTTGATTAATAATCTTGTCATAAGACATGCATTAAATATGTGCACAATATTGTCCATATGATTTCTATACAAAGATTTAAACCATAAGGTTACCTTATCTTTGAAAAAACTCATCTTCATTTTCTAGTCTAACTATTAAAATAAACCAAGTTTCTAAAATTGATTATCTTTATGGACAGCATCTTAATCATTCATATCATGTATACTTTACCCAATTTCATATTTGGTAATGTATCATAATGATTATCAGGTTTTCAATAATCCTGTAAATCATAGCCCTCAGCATATTAATCAAATATCTGATATATCTTTTCTATTTATGAATGATAATTCCATCATCTTGGGATTTAACATTTAAATGTCAAACTTTATTATCATGCTAAGATTTTACATTTAAATGTCAAACTTCATCATGATATTTACTAGTGTATTTTAGAAGATTATGTATCTTGCAATTTTATCTTTTAAAGATCAAAACTCCTACTTGCTTTTAGCAATTTAAAGACTATCTTTAAATACTTAGCAAATAAAGCAACAATACAATATTCTCTTTTGGGATATTACAAATACATATTGACAGTTCCTGACTTTACTTTGTTAATAACCTCTTCATAAGCAGTTAAACAAATTTAGAACTTCAATTTAAGACTTAATGTGATTCAACACATTCATCACATTCCATCATATGATAATGTCTTATTAATCTTCTAGATTGGAGTTTTATTAAATATGTCCAAGTCATACTCAACATTCTAATCTTGATAAGAAGTCATAGTTATCTTTAATCAAACAATATAACTAGAGTTTGATTTTCCTAACTGAACATACCATAAACATTTGGTATTTCATTAGTTTTAATATTGTAAGAAAATCTAACAATATTTAAGATAACCATATTCGTTTTGACTTGTCTATTTACCAACTAATTCATTTTAATGGTATAATAATTTTTTAAGCCAATTACATGCTTTATAACACAAGTACTTTTTACAAAGTCACTTCATGTTCATGTCTTTATCATAAAAAACATAAACTGTTATAATCCCACTATACGTTATAAGTCATTTAACAATTTAATAACTTTATGTATATGTCTTAATTAAAAAACATAACAAGATAACGTCTTACTTTATTATAAGTCATGTAACAATTAAAAGACTTTATGTTTATATCTTTACAATGAAACATAAACATGTTTAACTAAAGTAATTATGAACACCATCTCTTGGTTTCAATAGTAATTTCAAGTTAATTTATTACTCCATAATAATGTAAATAACATTATTTCTTCATTTATTTATGTCATTCAAAGAACACATAAATATTTAGATTGAAGTAGCATTAGATTACTTAATTAATTTATGTCATTACTTGAATTCATAAATATACTAATTAAAGTAGTCTTGATATCATATTGACACATGTTCTAATAGGTATCTGATTTAGAAACTGCAAATTCTCATAGTTCAATTACATCAGTTGATCTGCTAGTAATGAAATATGAAATTCACCTTGTTGTTGCAATCTAGCTAAGATCTCACATAACATAAATTGCAACACCAAGTGTTTCTAGAATTAGCTTAGTATAATTCATATTAGAACATCATTCTAATTTAGAAACTGCAAATTCTCATAGTTCAATTACATCAGTTGATCTGCTAGTAATGAAATATGAAATTCACCTTGTTGTTGCAATCTAGCTAAGCTCTCACATAACTTAAATTGTAACACCAAGTGTTTCTAGAATTATCTAAGTATAATTCAAATTAGAACTTTATTCTCTTACCTTGTAGTCAAGAGAATCCATTAAATCATATCTTTATGAGTTGTTTCTTGCACACAATAAAGATAACATTTCTCCCACTTGTGCATGGAACAACCTCATATAGTCGATAAACAACACGCCATGCATTTGTTTATGTGATCAATATGATTGTGTCATAGATTTTAGCATAACAAGTAGATGCAGAACAACAATGTCTAGTAAGGAAACGTACAAGACTATCCTTAACAGTATGAGTTTCTACACTTGGAAAGTAATTATCTTTAGCTACCAAGATATCAAAGCTTGTAACTCCCACTGAATTAAAGATCATTACAATAATTCCTTATTCAGTAATAAGTACACAATACTCCCACTGAATTTGACAACATTGTAAATGTTTCATATCCAATAAAAGAAAATAGTGTGCGTTTAACTTTCCTACACCTTTAAATGTCCATGCGTAACAATTACTTATGTACTAAAGAGTGTATTCTACTCACTACAAGAAAAGTGGGTTTTTAGGACCCCATAAGCGTCATAAAATGGTACTTTTTAGGACCTTTCATTTAATAGGACCAAGGATGAAAGCGTTTCATGTAAGGCGGTTGTAATAGGTCCAAAGCGTCCTAACCCTTATGAAACCAATTTTATGGTCGTATTATATGTCTATGAACAACACAAATAGCGTCCTAATAAAACCATATTAGGACACTTTTACAATGTTTTAACATGTGATTACCTACTTTTAATCTTTTGAGACACATAAAAACGTCCTTAAAAGTATTGTTAGGACGCTTATGATGTAACATCATAGCTATTTTAGCAACCAAGAAAAGGGTCCTAATAACTCAAATAAGATTATGATACCAATTTTATGGTTGCATTTTAGGTCTATAAACAACACAAATAACGTCCTAATAAAAACATATTAGGACACTTTTCCAATGTTCTAACATGTGGTAACCTACTTTTAATCTTTTGATACACATACAAGCGTCCTTTAATGTTAATTCTTAGGACGGTTATCATATACCATTATAGTTACTTTAACACCAAGAAAAGGGTCCTAATATCCCAAATACGATTATGAAACCAAATTTATGGTCGCATAATATGTCTATGAACAACCAAATAACGTCCTAATAACAACATATTAGGACACTTTTACAATGTTGTAAAACGTGGTTACCAAATTTTAATCTTTTGATACACATACAAGCGTACTTAAAAGATAATTGTTAGGACGCTTATCATATAACATTATAGCTACTTTAGCACCAAGAAAAGGGTTCTAATATCTCAAAGAAGATTATGAAACCAATTCTTTGGTCGTATAAAATGTCTATTAACAACCTAAATAACGTCCTAATAACAACATATTAGGACACTTTTACAATGTCGAGCGTCCTTAAAAGTTAATTGTTAGGACTGTTAATAAGTTTAATAGGACAATTTCAAAGTCCTGACAAGTCATATGATAGGACACTATTTTCAGCATGCACACTCTATTATTACGATATGAATAAAACATCAACTAATTATTAAATGAATAAAACAAAATTGTATTTCAAATAAGCAATTGTCATAACAAAAGCACTAAACATAAGGTAGACACTATCCAACATAAAGTCTTGTAACATTAAACAATAAATTAAAGCAACAAGAAGCTTAGTCCGGGGTCATCATGCATCCTTTCTCAATCTTCACGGACCACCTACAAATAAACACCCATGTATAAGCATTAAGCTCCATGTTAGTAAAATTATTGGTATCACAAGATTAACAAAGACCTATTAACATTTGTTGCTTATCAAGGGGTATAGTACACCATCAGTTAACCTCTTCTCTACAAACAGGATGAGTGCATAATGACTCATGACTCAGAATGTAGAAATAACCGTAACTATACATAGAGCAGAAACCAGCATGGTACTATACCTGTTTCCCTTGCAAGAGAGAAGCAGATTTTCCTATCACCAAAAGATACAAATTAGGGTCGGAGTAGCTGCCAGTTTGTCTAAAAGTACATGGACAGCTGTATTTGATGGATGGACTAACGAGTTTCAGTCTAGCAGTGCACGTTCAGAGAACATTCATGTTGGCAAGCATGAGCCGTTGCTCAGGAGGAAGATGGTCTTTCAAAGCAACACAAGTATGATGCATCACTTCCAACAGAAACTTACCCATGTCTTTCTCTGATTCATCAACTGACCCTTGGCTTGAAAAGTCGTTTGCATTGGTAACCCAATCACATATATGCTTGGTCGAAGTCCACATAATCAAAACCACTGATTCAGCCAGTAACCCCCAATTACTGTAATCTAACAGTAAAGAGCTAAGAGTCACAGGTAGGTCACTCAACACAGAATGCGGGTTCACAGTCAGAAAAGGCATATGTTTTGAGAAGCTCCCACTTAACAAACTAATAAAGTAACGACGCCATCAACAAGGTTCTCGAGTTCCATATATGCACATTGAGCTTCAGCTTCCATCGGAGCGATGATATATGGCAAGCCAAACATTTGAAGAAGTTCCTAGAATCAATATAAAGAAAGTCAAACATTCTGGAGTATATGATAGACACCTTAAAAAAATACTATAAGCTGTAGTTTTATAGGTAGCAGCGCATCAAATCCTCTAGACCTCTACACTTACCCCTAATAATTTATTAACCAGTTAAATTGGTTAATTTAACGATGCAGTGTCATCTTTTATGAATTATCATGACCTAAACTTTGTCACCATCACCACTAGAATGTATCTATTACAGATTATCTTCATACACTTCTAGTCTATCAGCACATATTTCATTGTAATCCACAAAAGATGCTAAGCAATCAATATTATTTACCTGGCATTCAGTGAACATCTCGCCACTTACGGACTCTGCATTGCGCTCAAGCCTTCTCTGTTCATCACCCAGATCATTGCGCTCCTTGTCAAAAGTTTTCATTTCCTCCTCCAAACTAGCCTTCGTGAAACTAACCTGTTCCTCACTCATGTCAGGCATAACAGATTTTTTGGCACCATCTTCCCTTTGATCATATGAAGTATTAGTGTCCCTTTCCTCGGTTATGTTCTGCATGACATCAAAGTCCGATTTTGATTCTTCAACAGCAATTCCTTTAGGCTCCAGTGTCTCCGGAACATGGTCAGTTACCAGAGACTTGAGCTCGTGTTGATGAGCATCAGCAATGACCACATCAGGTGAAGTAGACACATGAACTTTAGGCTCCAGTGTCTCGGCGTCCCCTTTACAATTACCCTCATGCAACTCATTACTTAAATCAACTTCGAATTCTTTGGTTGGGTTCACCATGTCCACATGTCCAGTTTCCCCAGCTTTCATTGAAAGTTCATTGTCGTCTTTCTGACCGCTTTGATATGATGTCACTGTCTGCACTTCCATTTTATCTGAATCATTTAAATCAGCCTCGTCTAATTGGGGAGTAAGAGAACTATTAGCCATGCTTATATTTATTTCATCTGCATAGTTGGATGTTATGTTTGGAAGAACGCTTTCCGCACATTCAGTATCCATGTTTTTGTCATCTTTAAATTCTTCAAAATTAAACATCGTTTTATATACTCGACCCGAGGTTAAAATAAGCAAACCATCACCTCACCGAGACCTAACCGTGTCCAAACAAATTAATGATACCCTTTTATCTAGTATTTTCCACATGAAACAAAGATTAAAAATGTTTTTAACACTCATCTTTATTATCCACGAAAACATTTAAATCGTTTTATATTCGAACAAAAACAATAATAGGGTTTGATTTAGGGTATCGACTTACCAAGAGACGAGAAGTAAAAGAGGAGATGGAGAGAACCACGGCTACAAATCATACCACAAATACAAATCAAACACGAGCACAAAATGACCGAAATTAAACCCACGATCTCTTCACACCCTTGTCTTCTTGCGTCTGATGGTGACGGCTAGTAGCTGAGATGACGGCGGTGCGGTGGCAAGGAGGTGGTGGCGGCCTGGAATGGTGGTGGCGTGGTTGATGATGAGAGGGGGAGACATGTGAAATGGTAGTCATGGTGTGATGATGAGGGTGATGGCCGTGTATGGTGGTGATGCGGATGGGGGTGCCGGAGTCTCGTCGGAAAATGGGAAGCGGCTGCTAACCCTAGGAGAGGAGAGGAGAGGGGAGAGTCTTGAGAAGGCTAGGGTAAAATGAGAAGTATCTCATCCTTTCTATACACAAGGAAAGTTATAAAAACTTAATGCAAAGTTAGTGAAAGTTGAGGGGTGCGAGTGAAAATATAACCACAGGGACCTATGTTGTAACTTTTTGTTATCTTTTATTGAATTAAGGTTTGGGATTTGTTTAGACTCGATAATGATCGGTTTTAGATGCGAAATTAGTGCCATTGTTTTTTTTTTAAATGATTTTTCCACGAGAAACGGATACCTACATGACTAGTTTCTGATAATTAATATAAAAAATCACGTTAAAACGTCTATTAGGTCTACGGTTGTACCGATACGTGTTGTGTGTTGGTTTCTATGTTTCACGAGAGAATCTCTCGTTTTTAATTCACATAAGGTCCAAAAAGCTCAAAATATATAATAGGTAATAATAACTATAATTTTATTATCAAAATAAGTTTGGAAAGTCATCGTTGTCACAAATAGTTTCGAGTTTTATAAACAAGCATTGCCCAAAAATGCCGGTTGCTACAATTCACGAGATGTATAGAAGCGTTTTTGTGAGATATAAACGCCCATAAGACAATTTCAGAAATATAAATATGAAGGCTCGATTTATATAGTAATAGTGGATAGGTTCGGATTCTAGTTGATGCTGTTGAGAGCCTTTGTTTTCACTGATCACATATGGAAGTAATGGATGAGGGTGTGTTTGTTGTTTTGTTTTGTGATTAGTTGCTAGGTTTTAACAAAGTGTTTGAGGGAGAAGGAATATACGTTTTAAAATATAATGCAATGTCTTGATTTATTATTCGTCTTTTACATAACTTCAAAATTCGAGGGTATTCTGGGTATTTAATATGTTTAAAATTTTCGGGTGTTACACATATGGTCTCACCAACATTTCATCTCTTTTTGTTGGTACTTGAACGTTTACCTCACACCATCCTCGTCCAATCTCTGTACCACCAACTATATCATTTGGGTTCAAACTCCTCACCCATCCTTTTGCTACCTAGAAACCCCAAATCAAGAACAAATGAGAAAACCATTTATAAAAAGTTTATGCACCTATTGAAACAAAACACAAAAAATAACCTGTTGTTAAATGACTTATAGTCAAATGACTCAAATCAATAAACTATTAAATTGTAGAACAAATATTACACTAATTTAATCTAAATATCACAAATACAATACCCAATTTCTTTCATTTGGAAATAATAGTTGCCCAGATCACTCGAAGGCATATACTTTCGATGGCGGATGCGGATATGGAATTTTGAATAAGAAGGGCTTGGGAGAGAAAATTACGGATCTGGGATTATGGATAGCTAATTTGCCAGTTGTCACATTGGAGGAACCAATTTTGAGCCGGTGGATCCACCGATCAAACAACACATCGAATATTCAAATAAGTTAGCTTTTATGACTTGGTTCCTTGGAGGGATTGGAGAACATAATACCGATCCAAAGTACCCGAAACTCGGGCCTATGCTATAGTCCGATAGATAAAAAGGTGCGTCGTGAACTTTATAGCATCTATCATTAAGAACTAAGAAATTACTACCCTTCATAACAAAAAATTAATAGCATCTAGCATTAAGTTAATAGTTTGTATATTTTTTAATTTTCAAACTTTCATCGGTTTTCGATGTAACTCATGATTTTTTTCTCGCAATTGCTACAATTAACCCTGAAGAGTTGCAATTAGCATCGCATCAAAACTACAATCACAAGAAAAAATATTCTCCTTTATACTTCGCCGTTATGTATGGTTACTCTCCTAGTTTTTATAGATGTTTATGATAAGAGTGTTGATTGGCAAACTTTTACTTTTGATCCGCACGCTCTAATGTACAATTTTCAAAAACAGCATATGATAAAAATGAGAGTGTGCAAATCCAATGTAAAATTTTCAAAAACAACATATGATAAAAATGAGAGTGTTCAAATCCAATGCACAATTTGCGAAAACAACATATGATAAAAATAAGATTGTGCAAATCATTAGGTGCCGTTTAGATGTAGAATTTATTTATTTATTTATTCTGTTTCTAAATTCCTTGAGAAGGGAGTAATTTTTCTCTCTAGAGAAGAACTGAAAATTTTGAAAACCCGTTTAGTTGGAGTTATATTTTTCTTTTTTAAAAACGATAAGAAGTCTACCTGAAAGCAGTGGTGGTGGTGACGGCGGGCGGTGGAGGATGACACGAGAGATTAGAGGTAGAATGGTGTACGTGTTTTTTTTGAAGTTGAGAAAAAAATGAGAACGAAAAAAGTGAGAATGGTAAAATGGGTTTTTCAATGCCCAAAAAACCACCACTTGGTGTCCCCTCGTTAAGTGTTGCATTGGGCAACTGGTCAAAATAAGAATTTTCAAATTCAATGTCAAAAAATGCCCATCTATTGAGCAACTTGGTCATTTTTGGAATTATCATTTTTTTTAAGCTCAACAAAAACCAGACAAAAAATACTGTCAATTTGACGCGTTTTGTGAATTTTGATCCAAATACGTATGTATTTAGAACCTCTAATTTACAAATCGTTCTAAATGGATGAGTTAACGGTATAGGGAAACTTTCTCGTAATTCAACTCTAATATAATGGTTACCATTAATACGAGCATTCAAATGGTTTTGAAAATAATATTTTACAAACTCTCGCACATTCTTATTCGGTTAGAAATGGTTTTACTTTACAAAGTTCCACCGAACTTCATCATTAAGCATCAACATCCTTCGTAATCATTCATTTGTCTCAAATGATTTTATGAATTTTTAAATTTGTTAAAATCGGTAAATTATATTTGGATCGACCTGACCTTTGCTATATATATTTAGGCTAGACTCGAGCTCATCTTGAGAAATTTACGTAGTATTTTTTCTTTATAACAACACAAAAAATCAAAGTTTTTATTTCCCGCTCACATTTTCATTTCTCCCACCCAGTTTTTCCACCAAAATATAAAAGCCCAACACTTTTATGGATCCCTCTTTAACCTAGGTCAAACAAATCCCGCCTCCCATTTCTTTTACATACAGTTTCACATTAAAAAAACCCAAACCAATGTTCATGTTGTTTTGTCAAGAGATTCCTTTCATATCCACAATGGTAAGATATTTAGACATTAATTCGATTTAAAAAATTTCATTATCTTGATGTTGTTGTACTTCGAGTTATTTGTCGAATGAGAACTCCAAAGTGTTGGGTGTGGTTAGGGCTGGAGCTTTGGGGCCGCATTTGGTTAGAGCTCATTTAACGACGCGCCCGGGTATTCGAAATGTGATGATATGGAATCGAAATTTAGGAAAAGCGAAATATTTGGTGGAGAAGATGGGGAGTGAAGGAATGGAGGGGGTAAGGTTTGAGGTGTGTTAGGATTTGGAGATGGGTGTGAGGGAGCGGATGTGGTGACTTGTGCTACGAGTAGTGAGAAGGCGTTGGTTTTGGGGAAGTGGTTGAAGGACGGTGCGCATTTGGATTTGGTTGGGTCGTATAAGCCGTCTATGAGGGAGTGTGACGATGAGGCGATTAGGAGAGGGAGGGTGTTTGTGGATAATGAAGTGGCCAAGGTTGAGGCAGGGGAGTTGGTTGGGGCGTTTGAACGAGGGGTGATTAAGGAAGATGAAGTTGAAGGGGATTTGGTTGAGTTGATTAAGGGAGTGAAGAGTGGGGGAAAGATGGAAACGATATTACTGTGTTTGTATCGGTTGGATCAGCTGTTGTTGATCTGTTGACTGCTCAGTTAGCATACGAAACGATCACAGTAAAACCATAGACGTTAGATAGAACATTTATATGCTAGAGTAAGCAATAAGAATACAATTTTGCAGTTGCATCGGTCTTTAATAATGTAAGATACTGCTGAAATCCATTCTCAGATCGTTGTATGCATATTATGTGTAAGATATTGAATTGAATAAGTATGTGTATGGTTAGCGAAGTGTATGTATTTCTTTATGAAACTATCTCTGCCACCATGCTTGCTATATTCTTAATCAATGCTGTTTAGAATGTCACATTATTGTATGATGACAGATGATAACAAACCAATAAATTTGTTGTATAAGAGAAAAAACATGCTATGTACAACAAATCTGAATGTTTGTTGGTAGGGTTGTGTTCAATGTTTCAAAGGGTGAGATTACATGATTAATGATTGTTAAGAGTTAAACTTACAATCTATAGATTATAAAGAATGGTGAAACTGAGCTGGAAAATATGGCTTGGTATCTGTTTCGAATCATATGTAGAACTTGTACAATGATCTGCATCATTCTTGCTAGAGATTGTCATGAAGGGTGGGTCATGTAAAGGGTCAAACGGGCTCAGGTTGAAAGGGGTCAATTTAGTGCGGAACGAGTGGGGATGGATTGACCTGCAAACACCTTTTTTCTCACTATTTATACTTTTTAAAAATAATTGATGGGCTGATTATTGATTGCATAAACATTATAATTACAACCCATTTGTGATGTTCTCCTTTTTTTTTTTTTTTTTTTTTTTTTTTTTTTTTTTTCTGATTTGAACCGTTAAAGATAAAACACAACCCAAATCGAATCATCTACAAGTAAAAGGTTTAAAAAGGCCACCTCTTGTTCTTGTCTATGTATCTAAACTATTTGTTTCTTTTTCTTTGATTTTAGTGGTTTGTCTGGGGAAAGTGTATGTTTCTACACTGAAGTTGTACAACAGCTTGAAACCATTCCTATAAATGATAATGTTAAAAGGATTTATATGGTACGCCACACTATTGATAAGCACAGTCGCACAGGTAATGTCTAATTTATTTTTATGTTTAAGCTACCTATGACCATTTACAGGATTGATTTTTAGATAAAATGTGTCTGCCATGGACGAGAACCAGAAAAAATAAGTACAAGATAAAAGAAGTAAAGAACAATAGACTTAAATTGAAAAGCTTGTGCATTTTTCCTGTTTTCTGATATATTGTCTTTTATGTCTTACTTATCATACAGGTGCACCCTTGGAGGTAAATAAATCTCATAGAACCCTGACAAGAAATTCTCACAGTTCTTGATCTGGCACACCGTATCCCTTAAAAAAACGCGGTCAATAAGTTTGCCGCAGTTGATAAATATGGTCAGTTCCTTAACTTTTGGTCTGCAGTTGATCCCTCAATATCGATCTCACCTTATGATAGATACGGTTAGAACTCTCAACTAAACCTCCTTTATCTTTTTTTCCATGTTCTACTCATAGCGCCTGGCAAAAGATTATTGGTCATCTGTGTACTTAAGTTTCAAAGAAGCTGCTAAGAGATGTGCGTGTTGATCATGAACTTGAACAAGTTAACGGTTACAATTTTTCTCCAAGATCAAGCATTGTACACAGTCCTGACGATCCTTTCTACCAAGACCACATTCTAAGGGACCCACCAAGCCACGATGCTCATGGTTCATAGCTAAGTGGTTCGTACTAAAAAAGATGACAAGAAGCCGCCTAAGGTGTAATGTCTGCAAAATCTGTATCATGGCTATACGTAACCAATCATTGTTGACCTGGCCCATTAACCGTGGTGCAAAGGGTAGGGGAGAATTTGACATTAACACGGAACCAACTATCTTCCTTACCACCCAAAAGCTTAGCAACTTCAATAACACATGTAGATTCTTTCACTTTGATACAGGTAATCTTCATCTTTCCAGTTTCCATAATAAGCTTCCTTAAATCTTCTTTGAACATTTGTAGAACTTTAAACTTGGATTACTCTTAGAATGAAGAACAATTGATATACAAGTTTGAAATATTGTATTTCAACTTTAAAATGTTTTAAGTGGTAGTACAATTTGCATGCAAAGCAAGTTCTTTATAGTTATAGAGGAATGCTCGAGTGGCTAAGCTCAAAATCACATGGAATCTTGCGGCTGTATGATTTTCTTGGTGTTGAAATGGCGTCCTCATTAGAAGTATAAGTGAGCTTGATTTTGTTTTGGTTATACTTTTCTAATTAGTTGGTTGTCGTTATGTGGCATGTCACAATCGATTTAGTGGTCGATCAAATGTTTGCTTGAGGTTAATGTGGTATTTCAGTCACATTCCTTTTTTCTTAACTTTTCTGTGATTATGTATTTTACCGGGTAACCCTTTATCAAAAAAAAAAAAAAAAATAGTTCTTTATAGTTATACGTTACACTTTCCTATAAGTTAAGTTAATCAAAAGTTAAATCCAACTCATCGATTAACGATTAATGAATAAAGTATCAAACAATAAGAACAAAATCTCATTTACTATAACTTAATGTTGCATTGTATGCATTTTTACCTCATTCAAACAAATTACATTATATTTAACATATGTATTAGGTTTTATTTTAAGTTATAGAATTCCTCTATGACAAAATATGATAGAAAAAGAATGTGAATTATGTGATTGTTATGGTTTTTTGCTTAAAAAAAAGAAAGAAGAAAAGAAACTTATCCCACATTGCCATACGCATATATGTTTGGCATTGAAGAGCTCGTGATAAATAAGGGAAGGCAATATGGAGCCAAATAATCCGTCTCACCAAGTTTCGTGATAAATAAGGGAAGGCAATATGGTACCAAATACACATTTTGGCACGGTAAATAAAAAATTGTTCCAAATAAGCATTTGGCACTGGAAATGATTTGTACCAAATACACATTTGGCACGGGATATAAAGTGTGACGAATGCCCATTTGGAACGTAAGATTATCAACCGCGCCAAATACCTCACTCATGGCACCCCAAAGTGTCCTATTATGGTGTATCAAGTTTTGATACCCAAGTATCAAGTGTCATATTAACTAATGTTTAAATAAAACTTTTGTAAATAAGCGTTCTAAAAAAATGATGTTTTATGACTCAAATAAGGAGTGTTCTATTATGGTTTATGATAATAAAACCATAACAAATAAGTGTACTATAAAGGTTAATGTTAAAAGACACAGGTGTCAAGGGTCCTATTAATTTTTGATAAAACAAAACTTTTGCAACTAAGCGCTCTATAAAACTGAAACTTTATGACTCAAATTTTAAGTGTCCTATTATGGTGGATGAATTTATGAGACCCAACTGTCAAGTGTCATATAAAGTTATGTTTTAATAAAACTTAATTTGAATAAGCATTATAAAAAGCGGATGTTTTACTACTCTAAAAAGAAGTGCCATATTATCGTGTATCATAAGAAAACCATTATGAATAAGCGTTCTATAAAGGTTAACGTTATAAGACGTTATTGTCAAGGGTCCTATTAACTTTTCTTATAATAAAAAACGTTTGCGAATAAGCGTTCCATAAAACGATGTTTTATGACTCAAATATCAAGTGTCCTATAATGGTGTATCAATCTATGGGACCCAAGTGTCAAGTGTCATATTAAGTTATGTTTTAATAATACGTTTACGAATAAGCGTTCTAAATAATTAATGTTTTATGACTTATGTATCAAGTGTCCTATTATGGTGTATTGTAATAAAACCATAATGAATATGCATCCTTTAAGGGTCCTATTAAGTTTTGTTATAATAAAACTTTTGCGAATAAACGTTCTAAAATACTGATATTTTATGACTCAAAAATAAAATGTCCTATTATGATGTATGATACTAAAGCCATTATGCATAAGCGTCCTATAAAGGTTAACATTATAATACCCACGTCTTAAGGGTCCTATTAAGTTTTGTTATAATAAAACTTTTGCAAATAATCATTTTAAAAAAATGATGTTATAAAACCATTGTACATAAGCGTCCTATAAAGGTTAACGTTATAATACCCACGTGTCAAAGGTCCTATTAAATTTTGCTATAATAAAACTTTTTGTGAATAAGCGTTTTAACTAACTGATGTCTTATGACTCAAAACTCAAGTGTCCTATTATGGTGTATTATAATACAACCATAATGAATAAACGTCCTATAAAGGTAATTTATTAGGATCCATATTTTAAGTGTCCTATTAAGTTATATGATAATAGGACCCCAAATCATCGACCATCCTATTATATACCTTTTTAGGACATCGCCTAAATAGCAAATATTTAAAAAGGACCTTAAACGCTCATATGTCCTATTAAACAGTTTTTTAGGATTCCATTATCATACTGTCCCACACAAAGGGTCCTAAAAAGCCACTTTTGTTGTAGTGACTACGTCAATGATGGACTATTCATCAAATGCTATTAACTTGAAAATTGGGCATGCAATTTTTTCCTTAATAGGTCTACCATCCTACAATGTATGTAACACCTTTAAAATAGTCAAAACAACTAGTTTGTCTTTAAACATTTGCAGTAATTATTCTAGCTTCTAATTATAATAACTCATAAAATGTCATACATAATTTTCTGTTAACCAAATATCATATTTGTTACTAAGAACTTGATCACCGAATGAGGATGATAAAATCCCTATGGAAAATATTCGCAATTTTCTTAACTATTAAAAAATTTGCTATGAGTTATATTAGAATTTAGACATATCTAATATTCCTAATATCCTTTCTCATTCATGAAAAAGAATAGGATTGTGTCTCACTCTTCCTTCATAGAAAGGAGACTTCTTTTGTCTTTCAAGTAAATATTTTTTAATCAAACATTTGTTTGAAAACAGAACTAGATCAATTTACCAAAGCCCAAAGTGCGTTTACAGTTTGAACGTTGCATTAATACATTAAAACGAATTACAAAATTCAATTTCAGTATTTTCGATAATTAGATCTTTAAGAAAATAAAATACCCATTGGTAAATATTCATATAAACCATAGTATTTTCTTAAAGCTAGGATCCTAATTGACATAGTACCATTACATCAGTTGATCTGCTAGTAATGATAGTATTTAACAAGGTAATTGTCGAACAATAATTGCCAATATCATATTGCAATTCCTAGATTTATGGGATTTACAATCACAAAACTTTTGTAATGTAAGCATGTTTGATCCCCATCTTAATGCCTTGAGTCCAAGATCTCACTTCCTACTCAATTTAAGTCTTCTAACTTAAAAACTGTAAACTCACAAATCCATCACATCAGTTGATCTGCTAGCAATGAATTCATGAAATTTACCTCTCTATTGCAATCTCGCCAAGTTCTCACATGACGTAAATTACAACTCCAAGTGTTTTTAATTAGATGGCATTCGACTTAATTTTTTAAGGGTATTAATATTTTGATGTAATCAAAATAATGTATGAAGAAGCATGCATACAACTTCATAACATTGGTTTTACAAAACATTTTTATTACCAATTTGCTAAGAATAAAATAACAAAGTTTTGATTGAGGTATCGGGTTCACCAATTAAAGAATTACCATCAATTATCATCCACTATATCGTACTTTTGCATAAGCCCGAAAGCTTAGTGTTTCGGATAATCATTGTGGAATTGTGGTTAATTCACCCTTAAGATGACAGTGTACATGTAATGGTTGTTCGGTAAGTCTAATTTACACACAAATGAGCGTTAAGACAAAATGTTGTCTCTCTAAGGCCACAATTTAATGCGAAGCCATCCTTATACCCATCTTATAATGTGTAAACTTCGGTCGAGCCTATTTAACCATTACGTACAAAAACATCAATCAACCAATCCTTTGAGATTTATTCTTAAAAACCAAAACAATTTCGCCATTATTTAGTCCGTATTATTTTTCTATTAAAAAATTACCCTTTTCGTTTATAAACATGTCTAACACAATCTATAAACAAAAACAAGTAATGTACAATAAAAAATAAAACAACTAAATAATCAAATATACATAATCATAACAATTAAATATGTATAAAACATGTAGCCACATGCAAATCTTATTCAGTAGTCCTATTAATAATCAAATCTAGGTGTATTACGTGTTAATTCAATTAAGGCTTTCTTCTTCTAGGAAAAAGAGTCACATACATTGATAAATCGATTGCGTAAGCCAAAATTAAATAAATACCACATAGCACATAATTGATTACTTAATATTGGAGTCTTCCCCAATTCGACATCTATTAATAAATTTACATGTTTCGATATAAATTAACCATTAATTCATATAAACAATTTAAACCATTTAAATTATCACACAATATAAAAATCCATGCAAATATGCACTTTTTCATGGATTTAGCTTAACAATTAACATATTGCACCAAGATCGTTTACTAAAACGCATAACAATTACATGACATCCTAGGGTTTCTAATCAAATTAAAAAAAATTAAAAACCATAAACCCTAAAACCCTAATAAGGTCAATCGACCCATAAAAATTTTAGGGTTAGGAATCTAACAAATAAACCCTAAAAACATGTAACTAAACGAATCAAGATCCAATTTTTATGCGTTTCGATAATTAATTACACATTATAACGGCTCTAGATGCCACTGTTGGAATTATTATATCATGACCTTCATATAAATAAACCAAGTACATCAAAGTGAGCATAGCGGAAGCAATTATAACAAGATCATATAACATGTAATTAACTAATCAATATTAAATAGTAAACGTACCTTTGTGATTCTAGCCCGAACAATAATCAATTGCAATCTTCAAATCAAGAACCCTAATTAGGGTTTATGTGTATTATAAGAATTACCCCTTACCTCTTTTGTAATTCAATCCAAGAATCAAACAATAATGTGTTTGAATCACGTTCTTGTACACACGTACTAATTCAAGAAAAAGTTTATGCAAGTAAATTAAACACAAAACTTTGTTTGATCAATAAAAATCGAATCCCTTAGGGATTAGTTTTGATGGATCGACTAGGGACAAAGAAAAGGAGAGAAAACACCAAGATGTGTGTGTACAAGTTATGAGAAACAATGAATCTTGGGTTTGTATTTATACTAATGAATACTTAGAGCACAAGGCACAAAGGAGGTGTATCCCCCCCTTATGGCCGATCGGTTTGGGTCCCTCCAAGGGATTCCAGAACCTTCTCTTGTTTCCAAAATTTCTTTAGTATTACTTTCCTAGTCTTCGTTTAATAGGTCATTAGTCATTTATCATTAAATACTAATTACTATTATTAGTTTTGTGTTTATTAATAATTACTTATAACATTTATAAATAATTATTTCTTTTTCTCTTCATACGTATTGTGTGCAATCCCATGATCTCGAGTTCGATCCTAACATACGACTACTAAAATAATGTCCATAATCTAACAGCAGCCACATCAACTACCACAGAATCCGTCACCTACAGCAGTAACGACCATCTCAACCTAATGATGGTGTTGAAACCATCGTGGATGCATGTTAGCATTCAAAAGCTAGCATGTATAAATCAATCACTACGTACTATATTACATTTTAATATTGGCACTCATACAACATCCATACTAAGTACTAACTGGAATTGATCAATTATATAAAAATTTTGTGGAAGGTGAGATGAGCACAGATCTAAAGAAGGGTGCATAGAATGTTGAAGAAGATCAGAAGTTGATTACGTATATCAACAGATACAGTATCTGGAAGATGCCAAGATTTGCGGGTATATATAATTAAACCATACGCTGTGTCATGTTTTGTTATTTTTTATCACATGCGAAATTTAAGTTTTGATTATAATTCTTTCGCTTCTAGGTTTGTAGAGAAGTGGGAAGAGTTGCAGACTTCGATGGATGAATTATTTAAGACCTAACGTAAAGAAAGGGAATTTTTCGGAGGAAGAAGAAGAAATTATACTTGTTTCTCATTCACAGCTGGGCAATAGGTAATTCATAAACTTTCTTGATCATTTTACTATTATTAATCATTGGCATAAATCCAGTATCTGATATCTACCTATGTTTATCTACCTTATAGGTGGTCTGCCATTGCATCGAGACTTCCTGGAAGGAGCGATAACGATGTGAAAAACCATTGGCATTCCCATCTGAAGAAACATGTGAGTGAACAAAACCTAGTGTGTGGAACAACCAAGGAAAATAACGTTAACTCATTACCAACATTTGAAACTGAAAACATTAACGACATACAACAGCCTGCTAATCATATTAATGATTTTTCCGAATCCCACGTTTCTTTTGAAGATCATAACTTCACATCTAGCTGCACTACTATACCACTACCATTGGTCAACAATTTGAGCATATATTTGATTATCATAATACTGGCTCACCAGGAACTATAGATGATCTTCGATATTTTTGGGATCAACTTTACCCACTCGAGAATTTGGAGCATATGACCAATCACATGGATCATGTGACTTCTGCTTATGCTTTTGAAGATTCAAATAATTATCTTGGTTCATATGACAGCTTCCACAACAATGACTACATCAGCAGTATTTTTGATTGCCCTAATTAAATGCATGGGAATTATCGAAGAAGGGCAATATGATGAGTTCATGTGAAATTATACTTCGTCATTTAGTTTTACATAAGAATTACCATAAGTTAAATACAAATAATAATTGCAATATCATACTGTTAGCATAATTGTATTAGCCCGTATTTGCTGATCATAAGCAACCCACTAGCCCATAGTTAGCTTCTAGTGTTTTACCCTTTGTTTTCTTGTATAAATACTCTATGTATGATTCTCATTTGATTATCACTTCAATAAGATACTTTGCAGTGTGTTTGGTTTCTACATAGTATCAGAGATTCAAGGTTGTTAGTTTTGCAGTTTGTACTTTACTTTGGTAACCGGTTAATTAGTCTGATTCGTATATGCTTCTAGCTTCTGTTTGAGCGTATTTAGATTTTACTATGTTGGAATTTGTTTGTTACTCGTTATTTTTCTACCATCTGCTTCCGCTATTCGTTATTAGGGTTTGTTTGTTCATTTGTTGTTGGTTGCTCATATTAGGGTTTGGTATCTGATTGTTAGTTAATTGTTATCATGGTTATTCATATCGGAGTATGTTATGGGGAAAAAAAAAGTGGGGAAAGTTGATGTAGGTTTATGTTTCGGGTACAAAGACAAAACATGTTGATTGATTATTAGTTGAAAATTTTTGCTGGTATTATGGAAGCATTGGAGGTTGATAATTCCAATTGATAAGCGTGCATATTGCAAAGAGAAAGGTCATTGGAAGTCTCAGTGTCCTAATATCCCTTAAGGCAAAACAGCAGCCACATCAACCACCACAGAATCCGTCACCCACAGCAGTAACGACCATCTCAACCTAATGATGGTGTTGAAACCATCGTGGATGCATGTTAGCATGCAAAAGCTAGCATGTATAAATCAATCACTACGTACTATATTACATTTTAATATTGGCACTCATACAACATCCATACTAAGTACTAACTGGAATTGATCAATTATATAAAAATTTTGTGGAAGGTGAGATGAGCACAGATCTAAAGAAGGGTGCATAGAATGTTGAAGAAGATCAGAAGTTGATTACGTATATCAACAGATACAGTATCTGGAACTGGTCTCAGATACCAAGATTTGCGGGTATATATAATTAAACCATACGTTGTGTCATGTTTTGTTATTTTTTATCACATGCGAAATTTAAGTTTTGATTATAATTCTTTCGCTTCTAGGTTTGTAGAGAAGTGGGAAGAGTTGCAGACTTCGATGGATGAATTATTTAAGACCTAACGTAACGAAAGGGAATTTTTCGGAGGAAGAAGAAATCATACTTGTTTCTCATTCACAGCTCGGTAATAGGTAATTCATTAACTTTCTTGATCATTTTACTATTATATTATTAATCATTGGCCTAAATCATGTATCTGATATCTAACTTATAGGTGGTCTGCCATTGCATCAAGACGACTTCCTGGAAGCAGCGATAATGACGTGAAAAATCATTGGCATTCCCATATGAAGAAACATGCGAGTGAACATGATGAGTATGCAAATACTCATCATTTCACCACCAATTTTTATACGTAAAAATACAAAAAAGGCCAAAAACAATATAGATATCCTTGGTTTCGTGCTTTTATGTGTCTCAGGTACAAAGGGATTGAATTCTGGGCGAAATCACGCAATTTTTGAGCGAAAGCATGTAGTTTTGCGCGACTCGGCAACGAGCAGTACATACTGTGATATTAAGTATTGAGTCAAGGCCAGCCCCAAATAGATTGTTGGAAAAAGAATGGAAAAATGACATAACCAAACACGAGATTGGAAAGAGCATAAAAATTACGAGACCAATGAAATTTTACTTGAAGCATCGAGGCCGATATAAAACTTATTTATTTCAAGGATCAATGAATTAAATATAAAGAAGATAAGGATTGAAAATGAAGGCCAGGGGTGTCAAGTGGCAATTCACATCAAACTTCTAATTAAATCAAGTTTTTTGAAGCATGGGTCCCACCACCATGTGATATGTGAATTGAGAATGACAAACTATTTGTTCCATTTGGTATTTGATACCAAGAAGAAAAGAATAAAACAAGAATCTTTGGTGGGCTCCACCATTTGCTCCAATATGAATTTACATGAAAGACTTTTGTGTTCACTTTTGTGTCAGGGAGGAATGTACCAAGAATAAAAAGAAAGAAAAGTGATTTACTTTTGCTGGACATGTGCGACAAAAATTCATGCATTTTTAATATCTCTTGGTCGGGAGAAGATACTGAAAAGACAGCGAATATGTAATTTCTTGGTCGCGACGTTTGGGCTTATGAGTTAATGTGATATTATTTAGGAGTGCTCTTTTGTAGTATATGGAGGGACTAAACATGTAATATTTGGGTCTATAAAAACCCACCTCCCACACCTTATTTAGGACGTTCTTTTTCTCTTCATTTTTTTTAAGTTTTCTCTAGTTTATGTTTAAGCTTTTATTTTAAGTTGTAATCTTTGAATTATTGTTTTAAGCTTTATAAAAGTATTGTCTTGTTTAAATTTTATTTACTTGCAATCTAACTTTCTTTTATCTAATTCTTATTTATTTCTTCATTAAATCTTCCAAGTTTACAAAATATTTATAAAAAGAAATGTGAAATAAAGAGTTTCTTATGATGGTGTAGTTGTAAAATATTGTTTTACATATGGTCACACACACTCTTATTAACATTTTTTTTCTTATAAATATATTGTCTTAGTTATTTAAATTCTCATTTCGCTTGTTTTAAAATCTCCATCTTTTGAAATCTTTGACCTTAATATCCGAATTAGTTTACTTTTTGTAAACATATCTCCTTGAGAAAGTTTGGTGACTAAGACTTGTTCTATTACAATTAGTTTGTCTTTTTATTTTTCATTACTTTTGTTTAGTAATTATTCTAGTTTTAATCCTAGTCCGATCTACTCTAGTTTAAATACTGGTCCGATCTATTCTAGTGTTAATGCTAATCCGATCTATTTTAGTTTTGATACTAGTCCTAGTAATTTCGTTTGATATCTTATTGTTTATTTATTGTCAATTTTAGCGTAATGATTATTATACTAACTCTAACAAAGCACCTATTTATCGTTGTTTTCTTATCTTTCGCAGCCTAAGGAGCGGAGCTTAAGGGTCTTATAAGCTTGTTTTCCGTTTTGTTAGCTTAAAGTTACTGTGATATTAACTAGTTTTGTTAATATCACTATAGTGTAAACAGTGAACCTATTGATTTTAATAATCAATATTCAGTTGTAGTATTGTCTAAAAAGTTTTAGAATTACTTAAGTAGTTTTAGTATTTATTAAAAATTGAGTTAGCGTAAAACAAGTCTTTAAATTGTAGTAATTAGAATTTTAACCTTATAATTAATTTTTCTTAAAAACCTTCTTTTGCCATTTAGTACGTAGGAAAATATTTTTATAGATCAAATTGTGTTTAGTATTCAGTTTTTCTTTCGCGCACTTACATTGCTTTTAAATCGTATATTTTTTTAGTTTCTTATACATGTTGAAATTTGTTGCTTTACGTTTCTGATTCACAAACCAATTCTCATACCCAATCCTTACAAGCACTTTAATCTCAGACCTTAACTGACATTTTCCATTCACACCTCGTTGGGACACGACCCGGGTGATCACTTGCCCGGTATCACATATATATATATATATATATATATATAGTATTCACGGGTTTTGCACGTCGATCTTTTCACAAAGGTCGATTAGTCAATTTCCTCACGCATACTTTGTATGTATTTATTTGATACCTGTTTTACAGACGTATCAAATTTTGGCGCCGTTGCCGGGGATCGAACCCGGGTCACCCGCGTGACAGGCGGGAATACTTTACGTTTCTGATTCACAAACCAATTCTCATACCCAATCTTTACAAGCACTTTAATCTCAGACCTTAACCGACATTTTCCATTCACACCTCGTTGGGACACGACCCGGGTGATCACTTGCCCGGTATCACACACACACACACACACACATATATATATATATATATATATATATATATATATATATATATATATATATATATATATATATATATATATATATATATATATATATATATATATATATATATATAGTATTCACGGGTTTTGCACGTCGATCTTTTCACAAAGGTCGATTAGTCAATTTCCTCACGCATACTTTGTATGTATTTATTTGATACCTGTTTTACAGACATATCAAATTTTGGCGCCGCTGCCGGGGAGGTTATGTTGCGACAATATCGTTAAGGTTTTAACGATTAATGACTTGTAGATCCTTCGTCAAGAAGTTATCGCTTTCATAAAATATAAAACACAAAAATATTTTCCTTTTTCTTTGTATATATATATGTAAAACGTAAAAACCCAAAAACATTTTTCGTTTCCTTGATAATAAATACATAAAATATTACCACCGCAAACTAAGGCAGAACACCTACCAACTGGGGGTGTGAACTTAATAAGTTTCCAAACTAAAGATTAAAACTTGCTATTGTATCTTTATGAGTGGTGTACCTTTTTCAAAGAAGCCATTCATTTGTGATCATTGGTTTAAGTTCAACTTGTCTTTTTGAGTTGGTCTGTTTTTGTTCTAGTTCGTGTACGTCTAAGCCCTTCACTTGAACTCGTAAAAATTCCTCGAAGACGTACCCGAAGATTGTCAGAAATAGTCGGGTCTGCGATCCGTGCTGTTTCCACTCTAGCTGTCACCATGGCGGAAGACCGCCCCATGTGTGAGCTTCTCCAGGCACCCATTGAGGGTTATGGAGATGCTATTGTAGTTCCAGCCATTGTGGCTGACAATTTTGAGCTCAAAACCGGGTTACTTAATCTTGTAACCTCAATTCAGTTCTACGGTTTTGAGAGGGACGACCCTCATGCTCACATTCGATGGTTCAACAAAATAACGTCAACCATCAAGTACAAGAATGTCCCTTCAGAAGCAATCAAGCTTCTTCTTTTCCTATTCTCTCTCGAGGGTCAAGCCCGTATTTGGCTTGAGAAACAACCCCCTCGCTCAATTGAGACATGGGAGGATTTGGTAAAAAAGTTTGTGAATGAATTCTTCCCACCTTCTAAGACCACGAGTCTTAAAAATGAAATCACCAAATTCACTCAAAAATATGATGAATCATTTGGTGAAGCGTGGGATCCTTTCAAAGAATTACTTCGCAAGTGTCCACATCATGGTTTCTCCGAGTTGATGCAACTCGATACTTTCTACAATGGTGTGAGCCAAGCTGATCAAGATTCTCTCAATGCCTCTGCGGGAGGTAATTTTCTGAGTAGAACCACCAAAGAAGCTTTAGCAATCATCGAGAACAAGTCCAAGGTCCGCTCTACACGAAGCAAACCGGTTGTTTCCCAAGTTAGTGCTGGTCCTTCTACTTCATCTTCCATGAGTCAATCTAGCACCGATGCTAAGATTGACAAGCTTACTGAAGCTATTCAAGCTTTGGTTCTCTCCAAACAAAAGAAAGTTGCTTTTCCACAACATCCTCCACCTGCTGAGGTTAAAAAAGTGGAAATCTGTGTAACTTGTGGTGGGCCGCATGCTTACTACAATTGCACAGCTACTGATGGTTCTCCATATGAAGCTCATGCTATAGCCGGGTCCTCCAACCAAGGAGGTAACCAATACCGTCCTCAAATGGACCCGAGCTATCGTCCTAACCACTACCCTGGGCCGCCTGGTTTTAATCAAAATCAAAATGTTCAAAACCGTAACCAAAGCCAAAATCGAATAAACCAAGGTTATCAAAATCAAGGGAATTTCAATCAAGGTCAAGGTTTCCAAAATCAAAATCAAAGTTTTCAAAATCAAGGAAACTTTAACCGAAACCAAGGTCAAGGTAATTTCTACCAAGGGTATTTTCATGGAAATAACAACCAAAATCAAATAAATTTCCAAAATCAAGGAAATTTCAACCAAGGTCCTAACCAAAACAATCGTGCTCAAAATTTTAATAATCAACCTCAAGCCATTGTTCCAACTGGGCCTTCATCTGATGAGTTGTTAAAACAATTCATGAAATCCCAAGAAGAGATCAACAAGTTGTTGGTTAGCCAGATTTCTGAAATCAAGGAGTCTTTAAATGATCGACCCTCGGGCTCAGGAACACTTCCGAGCAACACGATCGCTAACTCGAGGGGCGATGCTAAGGCGATCACAACTAGAAGTGGTTTTTCATATGACGTAACAGCGATTCCTGCTACCTCTTCTTCCTCTCCTCCAAAGGTAATGGAACGTGAACCTGAGGTGACTACGGACAAGGTGCAATCTCCTAGCTCACGAAGTACCGCACACGTCCAACCTCAGGTTATTCCAGAAACCAGATGTAAACCTGGAGTTGTCTTTGAACCACCTGAAACTCCAGTGGACAACCCTAAATTCAAAACTTCTATTCCTTACCCATCACGTCTCAATGAACAAAAGCTCCGCGAAAAAGCTAGTCACCAAATGGATAAATTTTTCCAAATCTTTCAAGATTTGCATTTTGACATTAGCTTCGCGGATGCTATTCTCTTGATGCCCAAGTTTGCATCAACAATCAAAAATCTGTTAAGTAATAAGGAAAAACTCTTTGAAATGGCTAGAACTCCTTTGAATGAGAATTGCTCAGCAGTTCTTTTGAAAAAGCTTCCTGAAAAGCTTGGAGACCCCGGAAAGTTTCTCATTCCTTGTATTTTTCCGGGTATGGTTGAATGCTTCACCTTGGCCGATCTAGGTGCTAGCATTAACCTGATGCCATATTCTGTGTGGAAGAAACTCTCTCTTCCAGAGCTCACTCCCACGTGCATGACTTTAGAGCTTGCCGATCGATCGATCTCTCGTCCACTTGGCATAGCCGAGGACGTATTTGTTAAAGTGGGAAAGTTCCATTTTCCAGCGGATTTTGTGATTGTTGACTTTGATGCCGATTCAAGGGTCCCTCTCATTCTTGGAAGGGGATTCCTTAGAACTGGGCGTGCTCTCATCGATGTATTTGAGCAAGAGATCACGTTGCGTGTTGGAACTGAAGCCATCACCTTCAACCTTGATCAAACATCGAGGTACTCCTCTAATTATGACCCTGATTCGGTAAACCGAATAGATGTCATTGATGTTGCTGCTGAGGAGTACGCTCAAGAGGTTTTAGGTTTCGATAATAATTCTTCTAGTGAAAACTTCACTCCATCTTCTCGTCCCATCATTGTCAATACTTCTCCTTCCCTCACTCCGTTTGAGGGAAGTGACTTCATCTTAGAAGAGATTGAGACCTTTCTCAAAAGTGATTCGGTTCCCGATGAAATCGATAACCAAGAGATTGACCCCGAGAGGGATATTCTTCTCCTTGAGAAATTGTTAAATGAAGATCCTTCTCCTCTTCCTGTTCTGCCACAACAACTTCATAAAGAGGAAGTCAAAAATGTTGAGAAAACTGATGATTTTCCTGAGGTCGAGCTTAAGGACTTACCACCTCACCTTGAATACGCATTTTTGGAGGGTGATGATAAATTACCCGTCATAATTGCCAAAGATTTAAGTGTTGAGGAAAAAGCTGCTCTCATAAAGGTTTTTAAGTCACATAAACAAGCAATTGCTTGGCGACTCTCCGACATCAAGGGCATTGACCCCAAATTTTATACCCACAAAATTTTAATGGAGGATGACTTCAAACCAGCAGTCCAACAACAAAGAAGGGTGAATCCAAAAATTCATGAGGTCATCAAACAAGAAGTTTTAAAACTCCTTGATGCCGGATTGATTTACCCTATCTCGGACAGTCCTTGGGTTAGCCCAATACATTGTGTTCCAAAAAAGGGTGGCATTACTGTTGTCACAAATGAGGCAAATGAGTTGATTCCAACTCGTTTGGTTACGGGGTGGCGTGTCTGTATTGATTATCGCAAGTTAAATGACGCCACCCATAAAGATCATTTTCCTCTGCCCTTTATGGATCAGATGCTCGAGAGATTAGCGGGGAATGAGTACTATTGCTTCCTCGATGGTTTCTCGGGTTACTTTCAGATTCCCATTGATCCGCAAGATCAGGAAAAGACCACTTTCACGTGCCCCTATGGGACATTTGCTTATAAACGTATGCCATTTGGTTTATGTAATGCTCTGGGCACGTTTCAAAGATGTATGATGGCCATATTTTCCGACATGATCGGGAAAACTACGGAGGTCTTTATGGACGATTTTTCGGTCATTGGGGATTCGTTCTAATCATGTCTCTCCCATTTAGACAACATGCTCAAACATTGTGAAGACACAAAGTTATGTTTAAATTGGGAGAAGAGTCACTTTATGGTCAAAGAGGGCATTGTCCTCGGCCATAAAATTTCAAAGAATGGGATTGAGGTTGACAAAGCCAAAGTGGATGTCATCGCAAAGTTACCTCATCCCACTACCGTCAAAGGTGTTAGGAGCTTTTTGGGTCATGCCGGTTTCTATCGTAGATTTATTCAAGATTTTTCTAAAATCGCCCGGCCTATGACCCATCTCCTCGAAAAGGATGCTCCTTTTATCTTCTCCCCTGAGTGCATCGAAGCTTTTGAAACATTGAAAAAAAAAGCTTACTGAGGCACCGATTCTTGTTGCCCCCGATTGGGACTTGCCCGTCGAATTATCTCAAAATGACAGTCCAAATTTCAAAGTGAATGGACATCGTTTGAAACATTATTTTGGAGAGGACATACCATTTATGGTTGTCCCAGATCTCCAAACTTTCCCCAAGGACAATTGAATTCGGGGATCGAGTCAAGCTAGCGACTCGATGAACAAAAACAATAGCACAATACGGGTTTTCACCCGTATCTCTGATTTCTTTCTACTTTCTACCACCTAGTGTGGGGGAATGGCCAACCCCCCGGTGGCTTCTTGACCATAAATAGAAATAAAGTGAAATATGGTGTTTCCACAGTTAGATTCGAATATTAGCTTTTTCCGTTCAAAGAGTCGGCATAATAGCCGGGACTTTGAATATTGAGGACAATATTCATTTCTAAGTGTGGAGGGGAAATTCTAGCGAATTTTATCAAAATATATCTTCTAGTACCCCCGTTTTTGGCCAAAATTTTCAAAAATTTTTCACTTTATTTCAAAATTTTTGTGGTAATCAGTCCGCCATGTCTAACTGACAAAGGGATTGGCTAATCCAGGAGCAAACGGCTCTTCGTAAAGATAACTCAAACCCATTGACGGCTTGCAATTTGCCCAAAATTGTATGGTAAATCAACTCGCCATATCCCATAAAGCGAATGAGTTGGCTAGCCCGCAAGATTATGGCTTGTGGTAAAGGCAGTGGAAAAACCATAATTGGTAATCAGATCACCAAGATGTTGACTATTCCATCAAGAGTTGGCTAGTCCAGAAGCAAACGGCTTTTGGTAAAGACTTATCAAATCCGTTGACAGCTGGTGGTTTGCTTAAAATCACATGGTTATCAAGTGGACCACAGTTCTTACTCGAACTGATACATTTGGCTACTCCAGAAGTGATGGCTTTTGGTAAAGAGTTTAAAATCCATTAAGTTTTCAAAACAGTTATTGCTAGGGACTCGCAATAGTTTAGTGTGGGGGATTGATGAGTATGCAAATACTCATCATTTCACCACCAATTTTGATACGTAAAAATACAAAAAAGGCCAAAAACAATATAGATATCCTTGGTTTCGTGTTTTTATGTGTCTCAGGTACAAAGGGATTGAATTCTGGGCGAAATCATGCAATTTTTGAGCGAAAGCATGCAGTTTTGCGCGACTCGGCAACGAGCAGTACATACTGTGATATTAAGTATTGAGTCAAGGCCAGCCCCGAATAGATTGTTGGAAAAAGAATGGAAAAATGACATAACCAAGCACGAGATTGGAAAGAGCACAAAAATTACGAGACCAATGAAATTTTACTTGAAGCATCGAGGCCGATATAAAACTTATTTATTTCAAGGATCAATGAATTAAATATAAAGAAGATAAGGATTGAAAATGAAGGCCAGGGGTGTCAAGTGAAAATTCGCATCAAACTTCTAATTAAATCAAGTTTCTAGAAGCATGGGTCCCACCACCATGTGATATGTGAATTGAGAATGACAAACTATTTGTTCCATTTGGTATTTGATCGACCAAGAAGAAAAGAATAAAACAAGAATCTTTGGTGGGCTCCACCATTTGCTCCAATATGAATTTACATGAAAGACTTTTGTGTTCACTTTTGTGTCAGGGAGGAATGTACCAAGAATAAAAAGAAAGAAAAGTGATTTACTGTCACACCCCCAAAATCGGGTCCAGCGGAAGCATACATGTAGCTGGGGTGTAACTCAATTGGTATTACAACACATGTTCAAAAATGGTTTGCACTTGAATCATTTTGAATAAAATAGTTAAATCAAAATGTTGAATTTACATTGTTAAAAGTAATGCGGAAGTAGGCCCTTAAAGTAGTTTAAAACGGTCCCCAAATGATTAAATCAGAGTCTTCTATGACCATGCCATGCCCTGCCAAAACCTCCAGTAGTGTGCCATAGCTTAAAACCTGAAAATACATGCTAAAGTGTCAACACAATGGTTGGTGAGTTCATAGAGTCTTGTGAAAAAGAATGTAATGCATTGAAATGAAGATTTCCCAGCAAAGGCATCGTAAATCCACTCAGTTCCAAGTCCCGCCATAAGAGACTTGTAACCTGTGTGTTTACAACCCACTGCCAAATGTAATATGTTTGTAATAAATCAGTCATAAGATTGTTGCAAAGACATCGTAATTCTGTAGTAATAGTGGTGGAAAAGTATCGTAATTCCGTAAGTAATTTTTGTATGTACAATAGCCACAAGTATAAAGTGAACCGACATAAATGTCAAAAATGCTACATTGTCCCTTAAGCTCATGACCCCGAAGCTAGACTTTGTAATGCCCCAACAGAGTGTCTACCAGGCACTCACTTGATAAGACATGAAATGCATTCGTCCCGTTGGAGCAACCCAAACACGAATGGAGGCGTCACCCTCAATAGATCTATTCACTCACTCTCGCTTAGTACTTGAAATTAACGGTCCATGATATTGAAAAGGGGACTTGTTATGAAGTGGTAGTAAGGCAACTTAAGCAATGTATGGAATTTGTAATACTTGGGCATGTACAAAAATCGTTGCTGCAATGTATTCTCCCCCATGGGATTTGAAATCGTATAAAAGTATAACACGAGTATTTAAGCATGTATCTCCCCCAAAGAGTTTGTAAAGTAATTAAACCAGTAAAAGTGGGGCTATGACTCACCTGAAGCTGATGTTACCATGAACATGTAATGAGCTGAAAAACAAGGCGCACACACTAGCCGCAACCTAATGTGAATGATGAACGATCTACTTTAGATCATGAAATGATGTTATGAATGTCCATGCACATGTTTCTATACCACTCTACCCTTTGGAAAAACACTTGTGTTATCAAAATATATAATCCAAGAATTTGGAAAAATATTGCTATTAGAAAATAAAATAAGCTAGTTGCAATATATATACTTATATATATATATATATCGTATGTTTCCATGTTAGTGTTGAAATACTCGGGTTGTAATCCTTGAAATGATGAAAACATACTCATAATAACTAATACTACGTTAGTTATAAAGCTCGGTACTTAATATTATGTTTAGCTTATAAATGTACTTCGTAGTTTTTGCGCCAAATTATATTAAAAGCTGTCAAATATAAAAGGGTTTTAGCCGATATTCAAACGAGTATATCTTTGTCGTTACTTGTACGTTTTACTTGTTCTTTATGTCCACTGTTACGTCTTAGTATATAGTAATATATTTTGGAAAGCTCGGCTCCTCCGGGTTACGTCTAAAGTCTCTTTTTGTCCAATGAAAAACGTCAAACAGCAACCATTTTCAGAAAAAATACTTTTCGTCTACAATCTTGCAAAAGTCATAACTCCTTCGTTATAAACTCTTTTTAATCCGTTCTTTCGCCTACGGATTCGTTTTTGAAATTATTTTCTAAAAATTTTGCCAAAGTTCCCTTGGTGTTTACTGATTTTCCAGATTTTTACAAAACGGGACAGCATGTCTAAAATAGGTTCCAAATCAAGTTTCCAAGGTTAAAAACTAATTTCTACCATCACCAAACCTCTTGTAATCACCACATGGCTAATCTAATCTTACCATACACCTTCTTAGGGTGCCATGGACTCCTAACCAAGTTATTAGAGCAAGGGGATTCATAACTAAAAAGTTAGGGTTTGTATGTTTCTTTTTAGCCAAAATAAAGTGTGGTATAGTTACTTGTACATGGTTTTTAGCATGATACTTATGTAATACATGTAAAAATAGGATGATCCATGAAAAAATAAAGATGAAAACTTACTTGATAAAATGAGATGATTATAGGATGATTATGCTTGATGTTCTTGTGTTTTTGTTGCTTGATTCTTGATTAGGCATGTAAAATGAACAAGTTTAGTGTTTTACTTTATGGAAAATGATCACTTGATCATGGAGATCAATTATGGGTCGTGGGTTTGGAGAAAAAATGGAAGAGATGAGCAAGTTTTGATCTTAGCCAAAATATTGTGAATTATGATTATGTAATTTGGTAAAGTTATGTTGTAAAAGGTTTATTAGTATAAAAGGGTTAAGTTAATGCTAGGGGTTAAAAAGGGTGGCACATGGCCGGTTTTTCAAGGGTAGGAGGGGGGGGGGGTTAGGGTACTTGGGATTTAATTAGAAAACCTTGTAAGAATTTGCACTAGTTTGTGTTTTTAGTTACGATCGGGTACCGGTTTTATTAGAAATAAATGTCCACGAAGTTTACCGGGATGAAATAAAGTTATAATAATGTTAAAAACATATTAAAAATATGTTGGGTACATTTACTGAGTGATCGAGTGATTATTGTTTAGTTTTCACGAAAACCGTCGTTATATTCATACGCGTACGTTATAAATAAAATAAATTTCCAAAATACTGGGTAACTGAATGTTATAACTTTTATGATGTTAAAATGGATATAAAAATATGTCGGGACCATCGTGGGAATGTTTAGATATATTCGTCGTGTATAAACCGGGTGTTAACGTTTACTATAAATACTTATACGTAAAAACGTTAAATGTACTGAATATAGAAATTTGAAAATCCTGAGAGTGGTATAACATGAAAATGCTGTTATGATGATATGCAGACTATCTCCAGTCCGTATGCAGTGTTCTTAACACTAATGAAATGAATTCGCACCTAAACCAATCCGGTTACGCGAATTTGAATACTCGTAAACTAAATTTACGATGAAATGAGTAATGCAAGTGAATGGTGAAAACTTTTCCGGAAATGAATAGTGTTCGGTGAATAGTAAATTTCCCAAAAGTTTCTTAGAATATCAAACTGACCTCGAAAACGATGAATAGTGTTTTTGATGAATAGTGTTTGATGAATAGTGTTTTTCCAAAGTTCGGGAAATGACCTGAAATGGTGAGTTGTGACAGTCTTCCCCTCTAAAAGGAACTTCGTCCCGAAGTTCAGTTTAGTTCAGTTTATGTTGGTTTCTGAAAACATATTGGTGAAAAGGTGATGATATTCTAGAATTCCAGCGAACTCCAACGATAGGAATTCGACTCTGCTTCTACTGTTTGACCACACGGTCCATGATTTCTACTTGTTCTCCTGCAAGGTTTATGTTTGACTATGGGTTGGATTCCTTTCCAAATGGGATTATGGGTGACAATTCTGAAAAGCTGATAATACGTGGTTGTGTAATCCTGTTGCTGTTGTTCTCTAACAAGGCTCAAGTCTGACGACCACTAGGCCTACTCTGTTTGAAATATTACATGGTCCAGTGTATATCTCGGGTTTAACTTTCCAAGTTTTCTGAATGGTATCATGCCTTTCCTAGGCAGAACTTTCTGTATAACTCTGCTTACCAACTTGTAGTTTTAATGGTTTACCAAAGATCGATGTTTAAAATTTCCTAACAATTCAATAGTTTTGTAAAGGATTAACCAAAAAGGAATTTGTTTATCAAAATAAGTGCCTTAGAAAAGTATTTCTTACAAGATATATGTTTTGTATAACTGTAGTTTGGAGAAAAATCCATTTAAAAGTGAAAGTATTAAGAGGATAAAATAGTCAGGTATGTATGTCTGCACAAAGGCATAGGTGTCTAACAGGTTTGGATAAAGTCTATTGGTGAGGACATGTTCAATCTATAGTCTCGGTTAAGAGGTTGAATTTATCTCTATGGTGTTGCTTAGTGAGCACTCGTATCGAAAATAAACCTGTAATTCAGTCAAGCCAATACTTTCTAGATGGTGGAATTTTTGGCGATCAGGCCAGTGATAGGGGTTCGAATTGTTTTGTGATATCCTGAGATTTATGTTGAGTTTTGAACGGTTTTAATGTACCGAGAGATTCTCCTTATAGATGGTATGGAAAGTCTTTCCTAGGGAGGTCATTGATAATATCCACTTAATCAATATAGGGAGTAGTGAGTGATGAGTGGCATAGGAATCTATAGAGTATCACCTAATTCCTTATATATATGGGGATGGGGAAAGGAAATGATAGTGATGGTGAGAAGGGAAGAGACTGTGACAACTGCGACAAAATGATATTGTGATAAAAGAAAATACCGTGATGTAAGTGTATAATGCATAGACGTGAATGTTCATGAAATGAAATGATCAATTGACATACTTCCAAGCGGCGGTTCATGAGGTGATGAAAAGTATGAATGTTCTGACAATGAGGGTATACTCACACATGCATGAATGAAACATTTGGAAAATGAGTTGAGAATTTATTACAGACAGAATTTTATTATAACCATTCTCAGTGTTGCAAAATTCATTTCTGAGTCAGACATAGGTGGTCAGCCTATATCTCACTATCCCGGGTTGAATATAGATGACCAGTCTATATTCCACCGAGGTTCCATGAATTTTGAAATACTCAGCTCAGTCATACTAAGACTATGTCCTTCACAAATACTCAAAATGTTCTGAAAGAATAATGCAGGTGACCAAACTCGAGGTCAAATGATGAAACTATGCAAGGAAAAACATAATGCGGTGACATATATGATACGTGAACATGCTTATATGAAAGATAATTATAGTAATCAACTAGAATAAGTGAATATAATATATCAGATAATGAGACACAAATCTCATCGCCTATGTCAGCAACTAACCACAAATGAGGCTTCAGCTTGGCAGGCAGGCATGTGACGGTCATAGGGTTAAGTTTTCTTGAAAGTAGCTATAGTCTAGGTTTTAAAAACACTTAGTTCGCTATAGCCAAAGCTCTGATGCCAATCTGTCACACCCCCAAAATCGGGTCCAGCGGAAGCATACATGTAGCTGGGGTGTAACTCAATTGGTATTACAACACATGTTCAAAAATGGTTTGCACTTGAATCATTTTGAATAAAATAGTTAAATCAAAATGTTGAATTTACATTGTTAAAAGTAATGCGGAAGTAGGCCCTTAAAGTAGTTTAAAACGGTCCCCAAATGATTAAATCAGAGTCTTCTATGACCATGCCATGCCCTGCCAAAACCTCCAGTAGTGTGCCATAGCTTAAAACCTGAAAATACATGCTAAAGTGTCAACACAATGGTTGGTGAGTTCATAGAGTCTTGTGAAAAAGAATGTAATGCATTGAAATGAAGATTTCCCAGCAAAGGCATCGTAAATCCACTCAGTTCCAAGTCCCGCCATAAGAGACTTGTAACCTGTGTGTTTACAACCCACTGCCAAATGTAATATGTTTGTAATAAATCAGTCATAAGATTGTTGCAAAGACATCGTAATTCTGTAGTAATAGTGGTGGAAAAGTATCGTAATTCCGTAAGTAATTTTTGTATGTACAATAGCCACAAGTATAAAGTGAACCGACATAAATGTCAAAAATGCTACATTGTCCCTTAAGCTCATGACCCCGAAGCTAGACTTTGTAATGCCCCAACAGAGTGTCTACCAGGCACTCACTTGATAAGACATGAAATGCATTCGTCCCGTTGGAGCAACCCAAACACGAATGGAGGCGTCACCCTCAATAGATCTATTCACTCACTCTCGCTTAGTACTTGAAATTAACGGTCCATGATATTGAAAAGGGGACTTGTTATGAAGTGGTAGTAAGGCAACTTAAGCAATGTATGGAATTTGTAATACTTGGGCATGTACAAAAATCGTTGCTGCAATGTATTCTCCCCCATGGGATTTGAAATCGTATAAAAGTATAACACGAGTATTTAAGCATGTATCTCCCCCAAAGAGTTTGTAAAGTAATTAAACCAGTAAAAGTGGGGCTATGACTCACCTGAAGCTGATGTTACCATGAACATGTAATGAGCTGAAAAACAAGGCGCACACACTAGCCGCAACCTAATGTGAATGATGAACGATCTACTTTAGATCATGAAATGATGTTATGAATGTCCATGCACATGTTTCTATACCACTCTACCCTTTGGAAAAACACTTGTGTTATCAAAATATATAATCCAAGAATTTGGAAAAATATTGCTATTAGAAAATAAAATAAGCTAGTTGCAATATATATACTTATATATATATATATATATATCGTATGTTTCCATGTTAGTGTTGAAATACTCGGGTTGTAATCCTTGAAATGATGAAAACATACTCATAATAACTAATACTACGTTAGTTATAAAGCTCGGTACTTAATATTATGTTTAGCTTATAAATGTACTTCGTAGTTTTTGCGCCAAATTATATTAAAAGCTGTCAAATATAAAAGGGTTTTAGCCGATATTCAAACGAGTATATCTTTGTCGTTACTTGTACGTTTTACTTGTTCTTTATGTCCACTGTTACGTCTTAGTATATAGTAATATATTTTGGAAAGCTCGGCTCCTCCGGGTTACGTCTAAAGTCTCTTTTTGTCCAATGAAAAACGTCAAACAGCAACCATTTTCAGAAAAAATACTTTTCGTCTACAATCTTGCAAAAGTCATAACTCCTTCGTTATAAACTCTTTTTAATCCGTTCTTTCGCCTACGGATTCGTTTTTGAAATTATTTTCTAAAAATTTTGCCAAAGTTCCCTTGGTGTTTACTGATTTTCCAGATTTTTACAAAACGGGACAGCATGTCTAAAATAGGTTCCAAATCAAGTTTCCAAGGTTAAAAACTAATTTCTACCATCACCAAACCTCTTGTAATCACCACATGGCTAATCTAATCTTACCATACACCTTCTTAGGGTGCCATGGACTCCTAACCAAGTTATTAGAGCAAGGGGATTCATAACTAAAAAGTTAGGGTTTGTATGTTTCTTTTTAGCCAAAATAAAGTGTGGTATAGTTACTTGTACATGGTTTTTAGCATGATACTTATGTAATACATGTAAAAATAGGATGATCCATGAAAAAATAAAGATGAAAACTTACTTGATAAAATGAGATGATTATAGGATGATTATGCTTGATGTTCTTGTGTTTTTGTTGCTTGATTCTTGATTAGGCATGTAAAATGAACAAGTTTAGTGTTTTACTTTATGGAAAATGATCACTTGATCATGGAGATCAATTATGGGTCGTGGGTTTGGAGAAAAAATGGAAGAGATGAGCAAGTTTTGATCTTAGCCAAAATATTGTGAATTATGATTATGTAATTTGGTAAAGTTATGTTGTAAAAGGTTTATTAGTATAAAAGGGTTAAGTTAATGCTAGGGGTTAAAAAGGGTGGCACATGGCCGGTTTTTCAAGGGTAGGAGGGGGGGGGGGGGGGGGTTAGGGTACTTGGGATTTAATTAGAAAACCTTGTAAGAATTTGCACTAGTTTGTGTTTTTAGTTACGATCGGGTACCGGTTTTATTAGAAATAAATGTCCACGAAGTTTACCGGGATGAAATAAAGTTATAATAATGTTAAAAACATATTAAAAATATGTTGGGTACATTTACTGAGTGATCGAGTGATTATTGTTTAGTTTTCACGAAAACCGTCGTTATATTCATACGCGTACGTTATAAATAAAATAAATTTCCAAAATACTGGGTAACTGAATGTTATAACTTTTATGATGTTAAAATGGATATAAAAATATGTCGGGACCATCGTGGGAATGTTTAGATATATTCGTCGTGTATAAACCGGGTGTTAACGTTTACTATAAATACTTATACGTAAAAACGTTAAATGTACTGAATATAGAAATTTGAAAATCCTGAGAGTGGTATAACATGAAAATGCTGTTATGATGATATGCAGACTATCTCCAGTCCGTATGCAGTGTTCTTAACACTAATGAAATGAATTCGCACCTAAACCAATCCGGTTACGCGAATTTGAATACCCGTAAACTAAATTTACGATGAAATGAGTAATGCAAGTGAATGGTGAAAACTTTTCCGGAAATGAATAGTGTTCGGTGAATAGTAAATTTCCCAAAAGTTTCTTAGAATATCAAACTGACCTCGAAAACGATGAATAGTAAAACGATGAATAGTGTTTTTGATGAATAGTGTTTGATGAATAGTGTTTTTCCAAAGTTCGGGAAATGACCTGAAATGACCTGAAATGGTGAGTTGTGACATTTACTTTTGCTGGACATGTGCGACAAAAATTCATGCATTTTTAATATCTCTTGGTCGGGAGATGATACTGAAAAGACAGCGAATATGTAATTTCTTGATCGCGACGTTTGGGCTTATGAGTTAATGTGATATTATTTAGGAGTGCTCTTTTGTAGTATATGGAGGGACTAAACATGTAATATTTGGGTCTATAAAAACCCACCTCCGACACCTTATTTAGGACGTTCTTTTTCTCTTCATTTTTTTTAAGTTTTCTGTAGTTTATGTTTAAGCTTTTATTTTAAGTTGTAATCTTTGAATTATTGTTTTAAGCTTTATAAAAGTATTGTCTTGTTTAAATTTTATTTACTTGCAATCTAACTTTCTTTCATCTAATTCTTATTTATTTCTTCATTAAATCTTCCAAGTTTACAAAATATTTATAAAAAGGAATGTGAAATAAAGAGTTTCTTATGATGGTGTAGTTGTAAAATATTGTTTTACATATGGTCACACACACTCTTATTCACATTTTTTTTTCTTATAAATATATTGTCTTAGTTATTTAAATTCTCATTTCGCTTGTTTTAAAATCTTCATCCTTTGAAATCTTTGACCTTAATATCCGAATTAGTTTACTTTTTGTAAACATATCTCCTTGAGAAAGTTTGGTGACTAAGACTTGTTCTATTACAATTAGTTTGTCTTTTTATTTTTCATTACTTTTGTTTAGTAATTATTCTAGTTTTAATCCTAGTCCGATCCATTCTAGCTTTAATCCTAGTCCGATCTACTCTAGTTTAAATACTGGTCCGATCTATTCTAGTGTTAATGCTAGTCCGATCTATTCTAGTTTTGATACTAGTCCTAGTAATTTAGTTTTATATATTATTGTTTATTTATTGTCAATTTTAGCGTAATGATTATTATACTAACCCTAACAAAGCACCTATTTATCGTTGTTTTCTTATCTTTCGCAGCCTAAGGAGCGGAGCTTAAGGGTCTTTAAGCTTGTTTTCCGTTTTGTTAGCTTAAAGTTACTGTGATATTAACTAGTTTTGTTAATATCACTATAGTGTAAACAGTGAACCTATTGATTTTAATAATCAATATTCAGTTGTAGTATTGTCTAAAAAGTTTTAGAATTACTTAAGTAGTTTGCGTATTTATTAAAAATTGAATTAGCGTAAAACAAGTCTTTAAATTGTAGTAATTAGAATTTTAACCTTATAATTAATTTTTCTTAAAAACCTTCTTTTGCCATTTACTACGTAGGAAAATATTTTTATAGATCAAATTGTGTTTAGTATTCAGTTTTTCTTTCGCGCACTTACATTGCTTTTAAATCGTATGTTTTTTTAGTTTCTTATACATGTTGAAATTTGTTGCTTTACGTTTCTGATTCACAAACCAATTCTCATACCCAATCCTTACAAGCACTTTAATCTCAGACCTTAACCAACATTTTCCATTCACACCTCGTTGGGACACGACCCGGGTGATCACTTGCCCGGTATCACATACATATATATATATATATATATATATATATATATATATATATATATATATATATATATATATATATATATATATATATATATATTATTCACGGGTTTTGCACGTCGATCTTTTCACAAAGGTCGATTAGTCAATTTCCTCACGCATACTTTGTATGTATTTATTTGATACCTGTTTTACAGACGTATCAGAACAAAACCTAGTGTGCGGAACAACCACGGAAAATAATGTTAACTTATTACCAACATGCGAAACTGAAAACATTGAGGACATACTACAGCGTGCTAATCATTTTAATGACTTTTTTGTATCCACTACAACAAACAGGAGGACAGGCGACGAGTTTTTAGGCGGCGACGCCCTTGTCCCCGCCGAAAGTCACTAAACGACAAAAATTGTGCTGAGCTGGCACAAATACTCGCTGACCGTCCATTGCATTTTCAACGCTAACTTTCGGTAGGGACTTGTCCCCGCCGAAAGTATTTTTGCAGATCACAGCTTCGACCAAAATATTCGCAATTTCAACGCTGTGGATGGTAGAGACTTGATCGCGATGTACAGACACAACCATACGAGAGACGGCGTTTGGGAGTCTACATTTTCCGAGACTAGATACGTAAGTATAATTTATTTCCATAAAACTCACCCACATTAATGCAAATATAATAAATCACGACTTATATATTACTTTGCTTATTTTTTTTTATAAACAGAACCAGATGATACAGATGCGGACGGAGAGCACCTCCGGGGGGACGACCATGTCTGACCTCGATATTATGCGCTACGTGATCGGTGGCAAGGAGCGAGGTCATATTCTTGGCATAGGTCCAGTCTTACCCGGCGGTGGTCGTCACACGACCCTCAGCGCCGCACGAGCTCGTGATCAAGCCTCCGCGTCCTCCCTGCACGAAACAGTCCAGAAGCAAACCCAGGAGATGTTTAAGCAAAGGACACTGATTGATATGTTGTTGGGGTAGGCTAAGACACAGCCGGGTTTCCCCGCTTAGCTAGCGACTCAGGCGACGACATCGGGATCCCAGGAGGCTTCACCAGGTGGGTCTACAGGTACCTCGGAGGAGGGGAGTGGGGCTAGTGGGGCTAGTGGGGGGGACTCAGGAGTAGCGTATGGGTTGTTTGGGTTGATTTATATTTGTTTTGGGTTATGGACAAATGTTTGGATAGTTTCATGGATTATTATGTCTTTATGTAGTTTATGTCTTAGGATTCCCGCTACATTGTTCCCACGTATAGTTTTGTAGCGTATAGCGGATAGCTAGCTTATGTAGTGATCATGTGATAACGGTTTTTGAATTGTATTTTGTAAATTTGGATACAAACACATGATTATGTTAATTTTTAACAAAATTGGATATGTATCATATTATGTTTGGCGAATTTGTGATTTGAGTGTCTTGTGGTGTTGTAATTAGATTATATACAGGTTGTGGATTTGTAGTGATAATGTAGATTTTTTCCGGAAAAATTCCGGAAATTACCCATTTTGCAGCAATTTGCTGCAAAATGGGTCAGTCACTTTTCGCGGGGACATGTCCCCGCCAAAAGGTTGCTGCATTATTAGTGAGCACAACTTTCAGCGTCCCCACTAAAAATAAGCACCATTTACGTGTAAAATACTTTCAGCTAGGAAGAGTCCCCGGCAAAAGTGAGCACCATTTACTTGTAAAATACTTTCAGCGGGGAAGTGTCCCCGCCAAAAGTGTGCAACATTTACTTTACAAAATACTTTCAGCGGGGACATGTCCCCGCCAAAAGTGTTGCCACGCTGGCAAGTTTGACCTGACCAAAATTGTCCACGCTGGCAGTGTGGGTCCCACGTATCACCGCCAAAAGAGAGGTCCGTCGCCGCCGAAAGTTTACAGCGAAGGGCTTTAGCCGAGGCACTTTCGGCGGGGACATGTCCCCGCCGAAAGTGTTGGGCGGGGAGAAGTCCCCACTGAAAGCGAGGAAATGTCCCCGCTAAAAGCAGCGTATGTTGTAGTGATTCCACTTTTCTTTTGAAGAGCATAACTTCACATCTAGCTGCACTACTACTACTACTACCAAGGATCAACAATTTGAGCATGTATCTGATTATCATGATACTGGCTCACCAGGAACTATAGATGATCTTCGATATTTTGGGATCAACTTTGCCTGCTCGAGAATTTGGAGCATACAAACAATCACATGGATTATGTGACTTCTACTCATGCTTTTGAAGATTCAAACAATTATCTTGATTCATACGACTGGTTCTACAACGTAACAATGACTACAACAGCAGTATATATTTCACTGCCCTAATTAATTAGATGCATGGTAATTATAGAAGAAGTGCAATGAGTTAATGAGAAATTATACTACATTTAGTTTTATATAAGAATTACCATAAGTTATATACAAATAATGATTGCAATCTTGTACAACGACTGAAAGCAAATATAGTATCTTAAATTAATCATGCACGTTTGATATTATAAGCTAAAGAGTAATTTCTACTATATAAGCAATAGTCTTAATATTCTTTTGCAACATGATTACGAAAATTTTATTAAAACTAAGTAGCAAGAAGATAGTTGGATCGGAGAAACAATTTGCAAAGAGTTCATACTGTAAGAGTGGTAAAGTGTTGCGACAATAAATATATAGTGAACAAACCCTAACCAAACAATTTGAAAAGAGTTCATACTGTAAGAGTGGTAAAGTGTTGCGACAATAAATATATAGAGAACAAACCCTAACCAATGACGCTTGGGCTTAGCCCATACAAACTATACTTGGACTCTATCAAATATAGACTAACACTCCCCTGCAATTCGAGTGGCGAAATCGCGAAAGCTCGAAATGAAATTGTAACACCCCAACCCGACAAGGGCTAAGATATCACATTCATGGTGTCAAACAGAACATACACAAGCATAAGACTTCAATAATACAATCAGATACAAAGGTCAGAAGTCATAGTAGTGGCAAAAGAAACGGATCACGAGTCGTGAGAAACCTTACTGAAAGGTTAGAATATCTGTACCTTAACACGTATGAAAGGAAAGCAAACGAATGTATGAACACAAGGAAACAACTTCGCGCCTCTTCAAATGAACTACACGAAATAGAGATCACTTAATACTTATATGTTTATTTCAATAGTTACAAATGGTTTTTAATGATTTACACTTATAGTTATACTCATTACTCGTTTTAGGTTTATTTTACAATTCTGGGCCAGTTTCTCACGAATCTTAAGACACCACAAATGAACTCCAGAGACTCTCCCAATTTTTCCTGAGGTTCCCACATAAGTTAAGTAGTTACTCAAATTTTTTCAGATTTTATTAATTAGTGTAAGTACCCTTTAAAAATTCACCTACCCAGAAAAATAACTGCACAAATACCCAGAAAGTTTTCCTTTGGTTAGCCCATTCATACTCTTCATAAAAATCTACAAAAATTCCAGGAAGTCACACATAACCGAGATATTACTCTTGTCAAAGGAGAGCTCCTAACTCCTTACGGTTTGAAAATGAAAAATCAAAAACTGCTACTGATTTTCAGACCCGATTTACTCAGCTTTGACACTTAATCTTATAAAAATCAAAAAGCTTACCTCCCGACCTCCAATGATCATGAAAGTTATATTTCCAGAAAGTAGGCAAGTAGTAATTAGTTTTAGACTCAAGAAACTCAGAAAAATACTTTTTGAACATTTTTTATCCACCTTACACCCGACCCAAAATTCTGCACAGCAGGAACTAACACAAAACAAGCCCTAAACCAACGTATTAATTATGTACACCACATCTTTAATTACTTATGGTTTTATTCCAGGTTTTAGGTCACATATTAATGAGTATGTTAGGTCTAATTAGAGCTTGTTTCAATTTGATTCATATGGCCAAAACAGAAATAAAAATCGACACATAGGTTTAGGGTTTCATGATTTTAATAGGGCGCATATATGTATATTCATATCACAGATTTCACAAGGCCACCAATTAGTATTTTAACATGATTCATTGATTAGTATAATAGATCATATTAAGGCATCAAATGGATTGAAAGCAAAAGAGACGAGGATACCTTCTTAGGCAGAAAATAACGAAGCAAGAACAAGAGTGAGAACCACGAATCAAACAATACAAAACCTCCAAGAACACCACGATCCGAATCTGTTTCTAACCTTCTTCTTCCTTGGTCTTTGAGAGCTAAATGAAGGTGTCAATGGCTGCTAGGGTTTTGGTGTGGAGAGGAAAATAATGAACCGTATATTTTGATAAGACAAAAGAGGGAAAGGAGCGTACCATAGTTAATAAGGAATCAATTTTTCCTGATTTTGTGAGATGCTGAATTAGTCGCTTCTTATCATTTTTCCTGGATGTTGAATGAGCCAAGTTTGCTTATCTTTATAATGTACAAGCCCAAGTTATGTTGTGATTTAAATTTCGGCCCAATGAGAGCTTAAGTAAACATGTGGAAGGACTTAGGTTGTAGCTTGTGTTTCAAAGTTAAGTACTTTAGTTGTTTAGATTATAATGTATAGTTTATAAATCTTATAAATGTTTTATGATATTAATAACTTTTGGTTTTAGATTTATAGCATTCTTATTGATTCAAAGATTAGAGGGCAACTTAGGAATATTACATGTTTGAGCTTTTTGGGTTTTACAGAAATAGTAAACTAGGAAAGAAAAGAAAAACAACACATTAACATAATAAAAGCATAACGTTAGTAGACTCGTAAAAAACCATACCAACGGTCGATTTTAATCGACTGGTACCAATGGTCGGATAAGTCGACCGGTAACAAAACCGTACCAACGGTCGACATTAGGGACTAATATCAACGAACAACTTTAGTCGACTGGTAACAAAGCCTTACAAACAATCGACTAACAAACAAACAAACAATATATATATATATATATATATATATATATATATATATATATATATATATATATATATATATATATATATATATATATATATATATATATGGGAAAATATTAGCTACAATTCCATTGTAGCCAATTCCTTACAATATATGCTACAAATTGTGGGTCCCTGAGTCCTTTTGTGAGTCCCTGACTTTTTTCTGTGGGGCCCTGATTTATTTTCTTATGTATTTTGATGGGGTATTGTAGCCAATTGGCTACAATAATTGTAGCCAAGTTATATATATATATATATATATATATATATATATATATATATATATATATATATATATATATATATATATATATATATATACAAGAGGCGTTTGACCATTTAATGCCAAATAAGCATGGTCAATGCCCAGTCATCAGTTTTGAGCGCCATGTCATCAATAGTGTGTGCCATGTCATCATATTTAATCTGTAAATTTCGTGTATATTAATTTTTACCAAAAAACATCTATATGGATTCGAACTCATGACCTCCTGTAAACACATACATAAACAGCCCAGCCATTGGACTAATTCAATATTTGTGATTGCTTTAGCAAAATCAAAACTGATTAATGGATATAGACCAATTTAAACAAATAAAATATAAACGTAATATTGCTCATTCATCACTTACACACACGATATTTTTCCCAAAACCCTAATATCACACACACGAAACACAGCTCATTCATAATAACGTTATACACATCCATTCCTACCCGAATGTAAGTTGTTCCAGACAGCTAGCCCCTTAATCGATTTGTAACTAGGGTTTATGTTTCGTCTTTTAGAAGGTTTTATTTTTACTGATTTCTATGAACACATGTTCATCTCTATGCATGCATGCTAATATAAGGTTTAAATGGTATATACTGATGAGAATTGGACTGACATGTGCAGATGGAAGATCTTTCAATAAGTTATCAAAGGTATGTTCTATGTCAATAATATTGAATGCAACTAACTTTCGATTTAGTGTACGTATCTCAAGGATTATAAATGATATGTATGATTGGGCTGGTACTAATTTGATTTGCAAGATGTATGAGGTGGATTGATGACAAAGGATTATAAGGTATGTTCCTTTTTGCAACCAATTAATTTGTGTTACTACCTTTCTATGTTGTTTTTGGAGTTACTGTCATTCGTATGATGAGGGGTATCTCCACTCTAAACAATATAAACAGATACCACAAGTGAGATCCAAAAACAGGAGGCAATTCCATGGAAACCAGGTGCAAAGCTTTCTCATTTTAATTTTTTTTCAAGCTCCTTTATGGTTTGTATGAGGCTGGCCCACAAGGACAGACGGGAGTCGATGAACTTGCAACCGACTGTATATGGTGGAAGGTTTTTGCCGTAGGTATGCCTTATTATTTATTTAGAATTATGTCAATGTTTGATGATAATATTATTTGTCGTTACTCAACCAGCCCATTTTAAATAGCTCTGAGTTCTGACTGTTATTATGTTGGATTACAGTGGATGAAGGTTTTGTGGCGCAGAAGCTTCAGTGCATATGTCTCTCGTGTTCTGTATTTTCTAATTTAGTGATGGATATGTCTAGGATTTATATCCTGTTTTTTAACTCAAAACCATAATATCCGTGTAAATTAAGTTTTTTTTTTTGCTTTTTTTTTGTTTTTTTTTTGTTTTTTTTTTTTTTTTTGTTTTTTTTTTTGTGAATTTGTCAGGAATAAGCTATATGTTTAGTTTTTGGTCACAAGCACAAAGTAAGACTTCTATTTGGATTTTAATAATTTGTTGAATTGAATATGTTAGTGATTGTGTGTTACTTTTGTAGCAAGTGAAAAAGGTATAGTGACAATGAACGTATTAGAATCGAAGGTAAGATATAATAAGAATGGGGGATTTCATGTTTGAGATTTGAGATGAAACAAATGACTGAGGACATCCTAGCTGCTTAAAAGGAGCTATCTCAGTTGCGTCAAGCACACAATATTGTAAATTTAACCAACCAACTTTCATTCGAACGATCATACAAGGTGTAATAGCTTAAAAAGAGTTCTACTTGGAATGAAATGTATCTTAGTTTTACTGAAACAAATTATTAAACAATTGATGCATGATAATAAAAGGGAGGCTTTTCTGATATGTACAAATTCTGTACAAAAGATGGAGAAGAACTATTTAAAACTTATGCTTATGAGCTCAATAAACTATTTTTAATTATTCTTTTTTTTATATATATTTTTTAAAATCTGAAGTATAAAACGCTAACTTCTTTTCTGTTATCATAGGTATTTGAGATGAATGGGAAGATGGTTGGTAGCAAACCTCTTTGTGTCGCACTTGCACAAAGCAAGGAAGACAAAGGGCAAGGTCCAGGTATGTTCCCAGTGTATTCTTATGTTAACAGTATTGAAAGGGTCAAGATAAATGTCATATGACCATGAAAAAAAATTTACAATGCAAAAGGTTGAGAAACTGCAAAAAAGAAGCAAATAGGAAATATTCTTACCACGTTTCTTGTGAACTCAGCATGTCATGTATGGGTAAGTTCAACGATCTATCCAAGAACAATATGTAAGTCTCTCGAAAGCTTATTGTATAAATGAATATAACATGTTGGATTTTAGATGGGAAGCACCTGATAATTCTTGTGATGTTTATGAGTCTGCGGTAGTTTTGCAATTTGTATGAACAAGGCTCCTATTTGTGACTGCTTAAAAGGGTTTGTCCCGGTGTCAAATGAGGAATGGATCCAAAGTAACAAGACAAGGGGTTGTGTTAGGCGAAGTAAGCTTTTGTGTGAGAAGAATCAAAGTAGTTTAGCTTCTGGGAAATCTAAGCCTAATAAGTTCCAGGTTCTAAAAGGGCCGAAGCTCCGAGATCGTTATCACTATTTTTCAAACAAAAATCCTGATGAATGCCAACGCTGGTGCATGGGTGACTGCTTTGGCAAGGCATATGCCTTTGTGACTAACATTTACTATAAGGCTTGGACAGACCCTCATTGATATCGAGCAGTTCTCATTTGTTGGGAAGAATCTTTTCTTACGCCTTTCAAATTTATTCAAGCCGGCTCCAGTTTTACATCCACAACCTATTGTCCTCAATCCTTATAGAAGACCTGAGCTTGAAAGTATGCAGTTTCCAAAGCCAACTGTGACTAAACCGTTGACTAAGATTATGCTAGAGACGATCAAGAATTCACCAATGAACCAGGCAAGTTGTTTAGTATTTATTAACTTGAAAATACTACTACTGCTACAACTAATAATAATAATAATAATAATAATAATAATAATAATAATAATAATAATAATAATAATAATAATAAACCGTTTACGAGAAACAATGACAACGATGTTAATGCTGCGGCAAATATGGATGTCTTATCCATTGGTTCACGTTACTTCTCTCAAGTTTATAAGTCCTCGAGGTTCTCTTGAGAATGTGGATTCTCAGTGTGTCTTATGGAAGGGTGACAACCACTTGCACAATACACTGATAGCGTGGCAGTTTCAGGTTTAGTTAGTAACAACATGTCTGTTCCTCGACCGATCAGCACGGGTATGGTTCAGGGTAGTTTGTTGCATCCTTTAGGTAACAATGAACCTAATGAATTTCGACAATGTGGGTTGTTATTGAATGAGAGGAAAATAAAAGTATCTGATGTGGATGATGTAACAATTCGCAATTTCAGGTTAACTTTTATTCCCGAAAATTTCACTATTCACTTTTCACTATTCACTTTTTACTATTCACTTTTTACTATTCATCTCAGAAATTTTTATTTCATATTCTCGTAAGTTAAACTATTTTAACGATAATCCGAGAGTTTGACGCTCGTCGGATCATTTCTGCAAAAATCACAAAGCCGTGTCCGAGATTTACTTTTAGGTTTAAACGTCCTTCCAGCATCCCGATATATCCATAAAACATTATAAACAATAGAAATATGATTTTCTATCATTTTATGACAATTCCAAAAGTTTTAGAATTTTACGTTTTTCAGTTCAGCGTTTTACGCGAATTACGCGTTTTAGACCCGTGTTTCCAGTTTTTAGCAGGGTTTTAGCACCCGATAGAACCTACCACTCATTTTATATTTTATTATGGACTATATTGACATGTTTAACAATACTTTCAAGTTTCATATTTTTACGATACCCGGTTTTACGTTTTGAGGCTTAATAACTTACGGTTAGTGATTTACGGAGTCAAAACTAGCTACATACTTAGGATATTATCATCCAAAGACCATGACTACTCATCTAGTCACCCTTATCCTTTTAGAACCGACCTAGGGGGGGGGGGAGTCACCATGTGTGGTTAAATCTTGACTTTAGCCATTAGATCTTACTTAATTACAACTTTGTCTCCAAGTTTTAGCACTTTTCTAGGCACCTTCCTAACCTCCTCATTCATGCTATAAATAGCCAACTAGAAACACATTGATCTTCATCTTTTCATCACCAAAAATACCACACCCTTTAGTCCTAGCACCATGATCCTTTGATCTTCAATATACAAGTTACACATAAGAGTTCAATGTCTTAGTATTCTCTACCTAGTTCTTAAGTTTGTTTGGTGATTCCATGGTTGAATTAGGAGCTACACAAGGTTACTAGGGCTGAAGTTAAATGGTTTTCACAAGGGTTAGATCAAGGCTAGCAAGGGTTACAAGAGTTATGGTGAAGGGTTTACAAGATTAGGTTTAGTGTCCTAGTTCTATACTTGACTTCCTTTCTTAAGTGAAAGCCAAAAGTTGTAAGAAACCCTTATACACTTTCTTGCTCAATATCATTTTCATGCTTATTATGGTTCTTTCATGCTATATATGTTCTTGTTATTGTGTTCATGATGAATAAAAACTAGTAAAACGAGTATTGGTATACATATGTTAACTTATGACAAGCAAACAAGCAAACTAGTGATTTTTATGGAAAACCACGACCACAATAGTATAAATTTGATATTTGACACTTACTTACTGTTAAAGAGGACTTAACAAGGAAAACATAGCAATTTGAATCACCCAAAACGAGTACACGAGTCAAAAGTTATGACCATTTGAAGTTAGCGAAACCAAAACGGCAAAACTGCCTAAATAGCATTCTGATCAAATTATGATTTTGAAAGTCCCACTTCTGGTCCGATTCATCAAAAAGTTAAAACACGAAAGTTGTCCGGAACGACGTTTTCGTTCAGGAACAAAGAAGCTCGAGCCCTGAAAACGCTTTCCGAGTGATAATTTTCTTCAAAATCTTAACAGCCCATTTTAGATCAAAGTCACTATATTATAGTTATGATTTACTAAGACCAAGAGGTCTAATGACCTAAAGCCAAGACCACAACCATGGCTAAGGCCAAGGTTGAGTCTTAAGACCATGGTAACAATGACCAAGGTCACGGCAAAGCCACGGCTAAAGACCATATAACTTTTAAAGATCATAAAAACTTATATATATGTTATCAAATACTACAATAGTAGGGAGCCTCATGTGAGGAGTTCATTAAGTAAGCCGTCGAGATGAGTTGTGGATTTACGAATTAAAGTGTCCTGGCTCCTCGAACGTTTACTCCATGACTTCTGAATTATGTCGGCCCGAACGGTAGTAAGAGATGTACAAACTATACATGTTTCATAAACGACTTATATTCAAAGACTTACACTATATACTAAGTACTACATCATGAACATTATGCAAGACATATATGGGCAATTCTTCGTATTCTTAGACGTTACTCCAAACCTAAGTCGCAACGTTCTATTATAGGCTGCTCTTAGAGACTTTCGCGATTCGACTATCACTTTGATTTCTCATTACATAAGCTTAAGGTGAGTCATAGCCCCTACTCTTTTCACTTGTTTTAACTCTTGGGGGGGATACATGCTCAACTACTTGCTTACTTGTACAAATACTCAAAACATTTATACTTGATTGCTTTATACTTGATTGTGTTATACTTGATTGCATTATACTTGATTTCATACATACATGACTGTTTTATACTTTGGGAAGTGGCTCCCAGTAATCTTTTATCTTTGGGAAGTGGCTCCCAGCAAACTTTTATCTTTGGGAAGTGGCTCCCAGTTTTCTTTGGGAAGTGGCTCCCAGTTTTCTTTGGGAAGTGGCTCCCAGTTGTCTTTGGGAATTGGCTCCCAAGTGAGGTCTTCGGAGATGAAGTAGAGACTCACTACTAATTGCTTAATTGTTTTGATGAACTTATACATGTCTTTATTATACTATATGTTAGCAGTGGGTTGTGAACACACAGGTTACAAGTCTCTTATGGCGGGACTTGCAACTGAGTGGATTCACGATGCCTTTGCTGTGTGATCATTCTTTAAGGCTTTTCAACTGTTTTAAGACAAACTCTATGAACTCACCAACCATTGTGTTGACACTTTAGCATGTTTATCTCAGGTTAGTAAGGCGATAGCTAGTGCGAGGAACTTAGAGTCAAGCTGCATATTCTGAAGACTTACGCTTTTATCATTTACCATTCAAAACACTTTGTATACATTTATGTATCATACTTTAGAATCTCATGTTTTTAACTTTGAATTCATTAATCGAATGGTAACTTTTCAAAACGTCTCATTTAGAGTTCGTTTTCTATACCTTGTACTTTGTATTATGAAGTAGCACCCCTATGACACAGTCTTCCGCTGCGGTATTTTGGGGGTGTTACAGATGACTATCAATGGTTTTCTTCTATGTGTGGTTCCATCAATAGTGTTCAAGAAAACATTATCGTCAGAGGTATGAAAAGGATGAAAGGTATAGTAGGCAATGTATGTGTACCGTTTGTGAGCATTCTACTGATGGTATGCACATTTTTTTTAGAATCAAAGTTTCTTTATGTTTTATCTTCATTCTTGGTTAATATTTGATAGCTAAACTGTATATTTATGTATGTTAATTACAATATGTTTTAATTCTTTTTGTTCTTAGGTAACTTAGCTATAGCTAGAACGACTTATGTTTGAGTACCGGATCCCTGGGAGCACGGTCATTACGGGGGGTAGTCTACACCTACCATTTTAGAAGTTGATAAACAGAAGGCAGGATCACACGATGCTCAAGAATATGTTGATGAAGGTTTTAGTGTTTATTCATAATCCGATACTCTTTGTATGATTTGTTATTCTTTTTTTTGTACAACAATGGCACAAGTCGCGGGCTCCATAGGGGAGCAGGGCCTATCTAACATATTAATCAAAATGGGCTGCTCTTCATCTCTACCCTTCTTTTTAGGGCTCGCATTCGAGCCTTCTTCACTACAGGTGTGATCAAAATGGGTTGCTCTTCACTACAGGTGATGTCTATTAGCATTATAGGATGCACATATTCTTATGTCGTTAGAATGCTTCATTATGTGTTTAACTTTTGCCATATGTTGTTCCCATAATTTGACAGGTGTGAATTGTTTGACCCTTGCTTCGTACTTCACAGGTTTCTTTCTATTATGTAACTTGCTGAATTCGTTCTGGATGAACAATGGTGTTTGGAACAGAAACTTGTAACAAAAAAGGACACCAAGAATGATAATATACAAACTGAATATTGTATTGATCGATTGATTGTTGATTACATTGTTGATATAAATAATTGACTAAAAACATTATTCATATCTTTCGATATCTCTAAGTTTTGATAATCACAAAACAAAAACTCATCAAACCAAAGGTTATGACGTAAACAAGTATTTAGTAGTAAATACTCACTTTCACCATTTAATCACTTAAGGTATGAATAAACAAAGTGATTAATGTATTATAAGATCAAAGGAAATCTTGTCTTAAGACATAACATTTTATAAAATGATTTTAACATTTTATATATATTTGTAAATCATTTTTGGAATAGCTTTATTAAACCACAAAAATGTGATTTCAAATTTCCAACCAAAAAGGGCAAATTTTATCCAGAAAAACTTTTCAAACGTTCAGGAGGGCCGCCCCCTTAATTTTACTAGGCGGCCCCCTTAATCATTAAGGGGACCGGCCTATAATTAAGGGGACCGGCACGCTCCCGAACAGTATTTTCTGGCCCTATAAATATTGGATCATTCCACATATTTTTCTCACCTTTTTGCACCAGAAACTTTCTGATCTAAACATCCATTTCCTTTCTCTAAAAACCCTTTGATCTTATATACTTTGATCTTTGTTTCAAAGTGATTCAAGCCTCAACATTCAAAGTGCAAAGAGAAGAATACTTCTATTAGAAGTATTACAACTTAGTATCATCTTGCTATCTAAGTTGCTTGTTTATATTTTCCTGTAAATCTTTCATTCTTTGGTGAATAAGGTGTATGTATTAGTTAGCTAGATTTAGTTGAAGAATCTAGAATTGTTGTAAGTGTAAAGTGGAACTTGAAGTGAAGAAGAAGGGTTAGATAGTATTGGTGATAGGAGATTATGTCAATAGGGACTTGTTGTGAAGATATTGAGGGTTCCAAGTGAAGAAGACTAGAAGACATTAGTAGATTGAAGTTGTGAAGACTTTAGTGGCTTGAAGGTGTGAAGACACTAGTGACTTGAAGGTGTCAAGACATTAGTGGCTTAAAGGTGTGAAGACATTAGTGACTTGAAGGTGTCAAGACATTAGTGGCTTAAAGGTGTGAAGACATTAGTGACTTGAAGGTGTCAAGACAAGACATTAGTGCCTAAAAGGTGTGAAGACATTAGTGACTTGAAGGTGTCAAGACATTAGTGCCTTGAAGGTGTGAAGATACTTGTGGTGTGAAGAAGTATTGAAGTAGTGCAAAGGTGTGAAGAAGCAGTGGTGTGATATTTGGTGTGAGATTGGTTCTAGCTACGATTAGAACTCGACATCTTGCTTTGTGTCGTTAATTGGTGTAAGCTTTTGGTGTGTACGGTTTTCTCCGCCATAAGGGAGGTTATTGACTTAGTGAAGAAAACTCTCGAGTTCGGTGCTCAGGGAGTGGAGTAGGGCAAGGAAGGTGTCCTTGTAGCCGAACCACTATAAATCCTTTGTCTCTCGGTTTGATTTTTCCATCTCTCACTCTTTGCTTGCTTACTTACTAGCTTTTCATATATTGTTAATATTGTGTGTTGTGCATATATTGATTTTACATAAAGATCAAACTAGGTTCCATTTAAAACATTAATTATACTTTAGTAAAATAAAAGTATAAACAATTACTAAGACACATATATCTATATTAGTACAAACTTGTAATTAAGTGAGATATATGAAATTATAATTTCTATTCAACACTTTAAATAAGTAGTGTATATATGATATATGTGAATTAGTTTGTATCTATACTTTAGCTTCAAAGGTTTTTACGATTACCATCAATTCTTTGAAAAGCAAATTCTTATTAAACGAAAAAGACGCAAAACTATTCAACCCCCCCTTCTAGTTTTCCACAATTGGTACCAGAGCCACGTCTAGCAAGATTTTTAAAATAGACTGTATTTTAAAACTTGTAACGATTTATGGAATTTGAAAAATATTTAGAAGGGGAATTTATGCAACAACCACCATTATTTAAAAATGATCATTTTCTTAAATGGAAAAACAAATTTGAAAATTATGTGAAATCAATAGATCTTGATCTTTGGCATATCATTTCAATTGGTGATCTTAAACCAACCAAAATGGATTTTGAAAATCAATATAATAACCTTCAAACCAAATTTGATAAAAACACTGAAGCCAAATTACTTATTTTCAAAACTCTACCGAGAGTTGAATATGAAAGATTATTTTCTTATAAAACGGCAAATGATATTTGGAAATATCTTTTAAAATTTCACCAAGAAAAATGTAAAACCAAAGATGATAAGCTTGATATTGCACATGAAATAGTTACTCTAGAAAACCTAATAGATAAATATCTAGTTGAAATAAACACATATACTACTAGTTCAAATATGGTCATTGAAGGTACCAATAACGAAGAACACATGTGTCAAATCCGAAGAAAGAATGTCAATAAACCATGGTGCAACAAGGACGATGAAGATGACGTAGATATGGCTTACATGAATTTTCTTACTAATGCAAATACAAGTAGTGATGGCAAGGATTGCATGTTCCAAGATCCAAGCAATACTTTAAACAAAACATGGATCGACATGAATAACAGAATTGATCACCGTAGAGCATGTGAAGATTGTACAACTACAAATAAGGTACAATCCAAAACCAAACATTTTTGCTATGATCAATTTATATTAGAATTTTCAAAACTTGAAAACAATTTCAAGCACTTTTGCAACATTGAATCAAAAACTGTTTTTAAAAATAAATCTTCAACATCCGTTGAAAATAACTTTGAAAAAGAAATAATTTTAGAAGATAAAATGTCTAGACTTGAAAGTAATATTGAAATTGATCTTGAATGTAAAAATTGTCAAGACTACAAACATGAAATTAAAATGGAAAAAGAAAAAGCAAAAATATTGGGTAAATTTGAAAATAGTTCTAAATCTTTAAAATATCTACTTAACATTCAAAAGTCATTTTATGATAAAACCGGCTTAGGATTTACTAAAGATGATTACTCAACAAATACATCAAAACAAATAAAATTTGTTAAACCTAGTGGAAAAATTTAGAACTATTATTGTTTATATCCATTGTTTATTTCTCTAGTCAAGAAAGTTATTGTTTGTTTGTCAAAATAAACAAATGATGAATTCTTGTACTTCTCGATGACATCCTCATCATGTGCATTTAAATGCATTGGATGTTCTCTACTAATCATCTCGGACCCATGAGAATCTGGGTACCAAGCTCTTTGTCATGTTTAGGTAATTAACGAACGAAGGGTTTACTACTTTTTGAATCGCTCACCTCGCTCTCTTTCTTTTGATGACCATTGGTTCCCGTTATTCTGTTTCACATTCTACACACGTGGTGTTTATGACTTTGTTGCGGTCATCTATGGTTTTGGTGATTTACTCTTCACTCTTGGAGCATTGACTTTATGGTGTGTTAGTTACTACCTCATGACGAAGAATTCTTGTTGTACCATTCTTGATATCTATTGCGTTGGAATTCGTCTTTGCTACTTCTACATGCTTTGGGCAAAATTTTAAGACATCTTCTATTGCTCCTATGCCCACTCTTAAAGGAAAGCTGGACCTGAGGTAAGTTTTCTTTTCATAAACTTGTTAATGTCATTTTATATCTAAGTATGCCATGATTAGTATATTAGTATGATCAAATTTATAAGTTGCTCTGTTCTCCCGTCATTAACACTAATATATGTATACATGTAATTGAGCCTGTTATTTCTCGTATTCATCATTTATGTTGAATGTTACCTATGATTAATAGTCGAATGCTTATCTTGTTGGTTAAATGACCATTTTTCGTTGTATTAATTGATATGCTATAATTAATACTAGTTAGCACTTAACTCTATGATGTATTGTGTATATATATATATATATATATATATATATATATATATATATATATGTGTGTGTGTGTGTGTGTGTGTGTGTGTGTGTGTGTGTGTGTGTGTGTATTAATCTTGCATTCATAGATAATTAGCCTTGTCCCTCATAATCTTATTGCATTAAGATCTTTAGAATTCTCTATTACTCATCTATGTCTTTAGTTGCCATTAATGATGATTATGTGTGACAATGGGCTTAACCAACTCTCTTGAACATGATTTGCTTCTACTTCAAAACCTTTACTTGTGATTTTTGCTATCAAAAATAAAATATCATGTTTAAAACCTCTCACTTTGAATAATAAAATTTTCAAGTATCTACCTCATCCTAATTCAAACAACATAAGCTACCATAACCTTATGATAATCAAAGTCAAAAGTTGAAATTGTTTTTATCCAATTAGACAACATGTTATGAAGCAAAACTCTATTTTGTTTTACTCTAATATGCACTTGAATTTATTTTGAAGCATTGTTGAATAAAACTAAAAACATTCTCTTAAAACTATATTTGATTATCTCACATGTGTCATACACTTCTATAAAATGACATTCACAACTTAATCAAATCATTTCATGAGAATCTTGGTTTGCCTATATGGATATTGTTTGTAACAAATCTTGAAGTCCATACAATCATTACTTTTATTTTGTCATTTGTAGGCACTCATTTATATGTTCTAACTAGCCCATATATTATCTTGTTGATATAGTTGAATATATGGTTAGCATATTTTATTGCCTTCCTAAGTTGTATAACATAATTAGCCAATAGGTAGATTGCATGAAAATTGGTAATTACTTGTCTTCTTTATTTGTTATTATGACATTCCCTATATATATGTTTAGTATATCCTATATTGCCTCAAGGAATTAAACTTACTTGAATCCAAACCCAAAAACACAACCTTTCTGAAAATTTGCTGCCAAAAACCCAATTTTGGCATTCTGGAATTCACCAGATGGGCGGCCCCCTTAATTATATAAGGCGGCCCCCTTAATGATTAAGGGGACCGGCCCCTAATTAAGGGGACCGGCCATCTGATGGTCGAGGATACTGTTTTCTTTATCACTTTTTGACCCATTTCAGCCTATACTTCCCAAAATTCACAAACATATTTTGTCCAATGCTATCCCTCAAAATTTGCCTTCCTAAACAACATTTCTCATACACTATAAATACCCTTATTCCATCATTAATGCCATCACACCCAAACATGTCATCTCCCAACAACCAAAAACCTAAGGTTTCAAGAACCGCAAGGATCTCCGTCAAACCCGTTTGGAGGAGGAAACTTGATTCTTGTCATAACTCAAGTGATGTTGTTCCAAGTCAACCAATTACCAAACCTCAAACCCACAAGAATGATTCATCTCACAACCTATCACCCACTCATTCCCTCATTCATGCCTCTTCTTATGATGAGCATGCTCAATCCCAAAACAACAATCCCAATCTCTCAATCAATACTTCACATGTTGCTCATTCAACAAAAACACCACTCACTCTTGGAGAACCTCTTCCACCCATTTCATGTTTTCATGACTACCCAAGCTCAACCATGTCTCCACCACCAGAGTACCACCACCACATCCTACAACCTCACATGTCATTCCTATGTTGCATGTTCAAACCTTCACCCAAGACAACTACCATGTTCCACCATCATCACCTTCCTCCGAACACTTGAAGTTCGTTGAGGAGCTAAAAGAGGCTCATGAGCTTAGTGCTCTTTTAGCATTACATCTTGCACAACGCAATTTGGATCCAACCCAATCAAGCTCACCATCATCACCACACAACATCAACCAAGTTGAGAAGCATGTCAATAATTGCCCTTGTTGCATCTTCCTTCAACAACAAACCATTGCCTTGAATGAGCACTTCACTTGGATTGAGTATCTTCTTACAAGATCTCAACAAACATCATCACTTGAACAACATCAAAACCCTCAATCAACAAACCCTATCTCTAACCCACCACCTACAAGTTCCACATCTCCAAACTCACCAACATCCATGCAACCAAAAGTTTATCTCCACTAAACCACTAAGCATTTTACATGCTTATGTTTCTCATTTTCAAATAAAACACCTCAACCATTTTGGGATTCAAGAAAGTTTGATGACACTCTTTGTTGGCACAATAGGATATTCTACTTAGTATTAGAATTCCATCATTATGGCTTTTGTAACAATGATTATGTGGTTGACATAATCATCTTGAATTAATGAATGCTTTTATATGTGTTTAAAATTCTTCTTTACCATGCTTACTATTAGTTGTTATTATGCTATATGTATTTGCTTGTGCCTCTAATATTTTTCTTGCAAGAATTCCATATCTCGAACCCTTGGTGCCCTCAAACGAGGGGGAGCATACATCAAGGGGGAGCCTTTACCTTATAGGCTTAAACCTTTTTGATTCTACAAAAAGGGGGAGAAGTGAATATAAACTCACTAAATACTTGTCTAAAAATTAATTTTTGGATTTAATGAGTTTAGGTTTTGTAATCATCAAAAAGGGGGAGATTGTTGATATAAATAATTGACTAAAAACATTATTCATATCTTTCGATATCTCTAAGTTTTGATAATCACAAAACGAAAACTCATCAAACCAAAGGTTATGACGTAAACAAGTATTTAGTAGTAAATACTCACTTTCACCATTTAATCACTTAAGGTATGAATAAACAAAGTGATTAATGTATTATAAGATCAAAGGAAATCTTGTCTTAAGACATAACATTTTATAAAATGATTTTAACATTTTATATATATTTGTAAATCATTTTTGGAATAGCTTTATTAAACCACAAAAATGTGATTTCAAATTTCCAACCAAAAAGGGCAAATTTTATCCAGAAAAACTTTTCAAACGTTCAGGAGGGCCGCCCCCTTAATTTTACTAGGCGGCCCCCTTAATCATTAAGGGGACCGGCCTATAATTAAGGGGACCGGCACGCTCCCGAACAGTATTTTCTGGCCCTATAAATATTGGATCATTCCACATATTTTTCTCACCTTTTTGCACCAGAAACTTTCTGATCTAAACATCCATTTCCTTTCTCTAAAAACCCTTTGATCTTATATACTTTGATCTTTGTTTCAAAGTGATTCAAGCCTCAACATTCAAAGTGCAAAGAGAAGAATACTTCTATTAGAAGTATTACAACTTAGTATCATCTTGCTATCTAAGTTGCTTGTTTATATTTTCCTGTAAATCTTTCATTCTTTGGTGAATAAGGTGTATGTATTAGTTAGCTAGATTTAGTTGAAGAATCTAGAATTGTTGTAAGTGTAAAGTGGAACTTGAAGTGAAGAAGAAGGGTTAGATAGTATTGGTGATAGGAGATTATGTCAATAGGGACTTGTTGTGAAGATATTGAGGGTTCCAAGTGAAGAAGACTAGAAGACATTAGTAGATTGAAGTTGTGAAGACTTTAGTGGCTTGAAGGTGTGAAGACACTAGTGACTTGAAGGTGTCAAGACATTAGTGGCTTAAAGGTGTGAAGACATTAGTGACTTGAAGGTGTCAAGACATTAGTGGCTTAAAGGTGTGAAGACATTAGTGACTTGAAGGTGTCAAGACAAGACATTAGTGCCTAAAAGGTGTGAAGACATTAGTGACTTGAAGGTGTCAAGACATTAGTGCCTTGAAGGTGTGAAGATACTTGTGGTGTGAAGAAGTATTGAAGTAGTGCAAAGGTGTGAAGAAGCAGTGGTGTGATATTTGGTGTGAGATTGGTTCTAGCTACGATTAGAACTCGACATTTTGCTTTGTGTCGTTAATTGGTGTAAGCTTTTGGTGTGTACGGTTTTCTCCGCCATAAGAGAGGTTATTGACTTAGTGAAGAAAACTCTCGAGTTCGGTGCTCGGGGAGTGGATTAGGGCAAGGAAGGTGTCCTTGTAGCCGAACCACTATAAATCCTTTGTCTCTCGGTTTGATCTTTCCATCTCTCACTCTTTGCTTGCTTACTTACTAGCTTTTCATATATTGTTAATATTGTGTGTTGTGCATATATTGATTTTACATAAAGATCAAACTAGGTTCCATTTAAAACATTAATTATACTTTAGTAAAATAAAAGTATATAAATTACTAAGACACATATATCTATATTAGTACAAACTTGTAATTAAGTGAGATATATGAAATTATAATTTCTATTCAACACTTTAAATAAGTAGTGTATATATGATATATGTGAATTAGTTTGTATCTATACTTTAGCTTCAAAGGTTTTTACGATTACCATCAATTCTTTGAAAAGCAAATTCTTATTAAACGAAAAAGACGCAAAACTATTCAACCCCCCCCCCCCCCCTTCTAGTTTTCCACATACATAATCCTACCTATTTATACTAGATGAATCGTTGCCTTCTAAACTGATGCAACGTTTCACCAAAAGTAAACGACAGACCTATATCTAAACGTTGTAACTTAACTAAACTGTTTATACCGTTTCTACCCATTATGACCCAGCCCAATACCTTTACAGAATTCTATACTTTACATAATACATACTAAACTATTCTAATTTACACCAAGACCCCTATATTTAGTTTATACTCCAATACTTCCCCTTAAACTAAATATAGTTAAAGGTCTTCATCCTTGATTTGTCTTTACAGGAGTGCTGGTTCTTCATCCTCTGAGATGAGAAGTGCTTCCTGCTCTTTGTCTTTCCATTTCGTGCATTCTTTTGCCATGTGACCAATTTCACCACATTCAAAGCATCGATACTTCTTCTTGTCTTGATCTTCATGCACCGTGCTTTTTCCACGTCCCTTTCCATGTCCTTGATCACCACGTCTTCTTCCATTATGCCAGTTTCCAATTTTGTTTGAACTTGCTATTAGTAGTTTGCTTAGATCGTTCTCTTCTGGTTCAGCATCTTTAATTCGTTCTTCAAATGCTGTTATTCTTCCAACGGCTTCTTCAAATGGCATGGTATCTATTTCTGAGTATTGTTCAATGGTGGCTACAATCGGTAAAAACTTCTTCGGGACCGAGTTGAGTAACTTTCTCACAATTAACTTATCCTCAAGGGTAGTGCCAAGGCTTGCAAATTTGGCTTTTATACTGCCCAACTTTCCTGAGAAATCTTGCACTCTTTCGTTTTCTTTCATCTTCAATGTTTCTAACTCACTTCTTAGCGTTTGTAGCCGTGCTTTCTGGACTAGGTCTGCACCAAGGTATCGTACTTTCACTGAATCCCATACTTCCTTTGCAGTTTCATATTGTGCAACTTGCATCAATATATCCTGTGGTAATGTCTGGAATATCATGGCTTTCGTTGTATGCATCTTCTTTTCATCTGTTGCACTACTTCCTTCTTTCGGGTTGATCGTCTCCCAAAGCCCATACGCTTTTAATATTGTTTCCATCAATACTGCCCATGTTGTGTAATTGGAATCCGTCAACTGTACGCATTTAAGTGCTATACTGCTTCCTTCTTTTTCGTTCATCATGCTTTCTTCCTTTCTTTCTTCTATCTTGCTTTGACGCACTTTCGCCTTTCTTGCCTTCTTTCTTCCTATCTTTCTTTCTTTCTGGTACGTGCTTACTTACGTATCTTTTTCGTTCAAGCGTGCTTACTTACGCTTTCTGTCTTGTAAACGTGCTTACTTACATATCTTTGTTACTCGTGTGCTTACTTACGCGTTCTTTAAACAAGCGTGCTTACTTACACCTTCGTTCTTACAAGCGTGCTTACTTACGCGTTTAATGTTTTCCAAAACAATCTTCCCTTACTTCTTACTATATGAACCACAAGGGTTCGGTTTGTTACTTCTTACTAGTTTTGTATTTTTAATCTAAAACGAATAGTTTTTTTTATAGATAAAATGTACAAAACTTATTTTTCTTACTTTATTTTATTTTTAAAAAAATACATCACCCCACACTTATATATAAATTACAAATAATTAAAAAGATAAAACATATATATTAAAAGGGTGTGAAAAAGTTTTAATAAAAACTTACGGGGTGTGTTTTTTGCTTATTCCCTTTTTCGCTTCTTCTTTATGAGTTTAGACCTTCGATTAGGGTTCTTCCCCTTCAATCGATTGCTGGTTTTCAATGAACAGGTCTTCTTCTTTCTTTTTTCTTGCGTTCTTGCGGTTGATTCCCGGAATCGATCTTGCTCTGATGCCAATTGTTAGACCCTTGCTTCGTACTTCACAGGTTTCTTTCTATTATGTAACTTGCTGAATTCGTTCTGGATGAACAATGGTGTTTGGAACAGAAACTTGTAACAGAAAAGGACACCAAGAATGATAATATATAAACTGAATATTGTATTGATCGATTGATTGTTGATTACATAATCCTACCTATTTATACTAGATGAATCGTTGCCTTCTAAACTGATGCAACGTTTCACCAAAAGTAAACGACACACCTATATCTAAACGTTGTAACTTAACTAAATAGTTTATACCGTTTCTACCCATTATGACCCAGCCCAATACCTTTACAGAATTCTATACTTTACATAATACATACTAAACTATTCTAATTTACACCAAGACCCCTATATTTAGTTTATACTCCAATATGAATGTGTGGCGGTACCGCTCATAACGACACCGGTTCAGACAATGGCAGTCCACGTAGATCGATGGCATGTATGTTGGTGACTATACTGATTTGGGTAACAATTTTATTTTCTGATTTACATATCTTGCCTCATTTGATTAGCCTGAGATCCAAACACACAAGTTTGAAAGGTTAGTTATAAGGTATGATAGATCATTAAATGTATTGCTTTAGCTAGACTGCCACACTAGAATAAAGTTTCGCTTGCATTCTTCATTAACAACAGAAATTGTGTCCAGGTATCGAACGGGACTTAAAAGCCAAACTGAAAAAAAATCGCAAATCCATCAAACGTTTTTGATATTTTTCGTTTTTCATCAAAGTTTTTATGTTATAGTTTACTTGATGGATAAGAATATTCCAATGGTTTACATTTTACTTTGTGAATCATATGAATGTCACCCATTAGACCCGTTATAGCAGCAACCAAATGCCCCTTGCACCAGCAACCAAACACCCCTTTACAGCAACCATCAAGCTTGTATCATTCCCAAGCCTCGAATAAAGACTCATCGGGAAGTTGTCGAAAATTGCTAATATCGTTCCTCAACTTCGTCACCATCGATGGTGGAAAATACTTCACCAGGAACTTAGAAACCATTTCATTAAAAGTAAGAATCGAGTTCCTGGGAAGGCGATCAAACCAAGCGGTGGCATGATGCGTTAGAGAATAGGGGAAGAGAGAGAGACGGAGGGCGTCATCGGAGACCCCGTTTTGCTTCATATTTTGGGTGACGGTTAAAAATTTATCGAGATGCTTATTTGCATCGTCACCAGGTAATCTGTGAAATTGGCACGAATTTTGGACTTGTTGTATCATGTGGTGCTTAAGTCCAAAATCCGTTGCCTCAATATTTAGAGGGGCAATCGTGCCACCTCTACCATGCATCGTGGGTTGGCACAGCTCCTCCATCATTCGGAGATCGGGAGCCGGCATGTGTTGGTTTTCATCACCACCCACCGGAGGGTGTTGATTATTCGGATCCATTTCCTCAACGTTAAGGAAATGGACACGGTGTGTGTGTCGAATTACCCTTTCGGGATTTGACAAAGGTGATATAAGACTCTCAAAAGTAGAGCGGGTGTGCAAACACCAAAAGCAAAATCAAAAAGAAAAAGAAGAAGAAAAGAAAAATCTTTTTGTTTTTATTTTTTATCCCAAAAACTTTTTATTTCTTTTGTTTTTCTTTTTATTAAAATGTTACATTAATCGAAAACCGTTTCTTTCAAAACCATGCGCGACGGGACGGGAAAGAAGAGTGTTTCTCTCTTCAGCTAGCAATTTAATGTCTTAGCTTCCGTATTTCCCGCTTAATCGGTTGTAGTAATTGAAATAATCCGATAAACAATTAATTTCACGTTTTTTTTATATTGTGAGACTTTTTTGGTTTACAATGCCCTCCCTTCCACGGGAGAGTCGAGGCTGTAACTTTATTATTTTTTTGGTATTTTTGTAAACAATTTAGGAAAAGTGTTTTGAATTTTTCAATTTTTATAGAAATATATATACAAAGTAGAGGAAGGCTTAACAAAACACGATTTTTCAAAACGATATTCAAAAACTCACTTCGACCTTCCCCGGCCGCGCCGCCAAAAATTGATTGTGTCAAAATCAACTAATATAATATATAGTAGTATATCGAAATGATCCGCATAAAATACGGATCAACCGAGTCGTATCCAAGTGAAGGCGAATGGAATCAAGAATATTGATTCGTGAGACCGTGAATTGAGAAGTAAAAAAGTGAAAATAGCAATCAAATACTTCAAGTATTCACAATCAAAGATGAAATATGCAAAGAGTACAAGCAATTAATGCACAAAAGTATAAAACGTAAAAACGGTAATGCAACCGCGTTATTTAAAACGCAACTTTTATTTAAAAATGATCCTACAATCTTGAAAATATTTTCTAAAAATCTTAAACTAATAAAATGAATTTCCAGAAAAAGAAAAATATTTTTTTGACTTTTCTATTATTATCTATGAATTTATTTTGCTTTTTGTAATTTTAAATGGATTAAAAATGAAAGATAACAGAAAATTAAGGTGGAAAAATGAAAATTAAATTCTGAAAATTCTAAAATATTATAAAAGAATTTCTAAAAATATTTTTGTATTTTTCACAGCCTTTTCTGAATTTTTATGGATTTTTGGTATTTAAAAACTATTTAAAAATGAATAAAATCAAAAGAAATTAAGAAAAATAGTAGAAATGCTTGGAAAAATCTGGAAAAATTCCAGAAAATCAAAAATAATAAAAAGAACTTAGAGAAAAATTTTGAAGCTTAAATGAATAGTTTAAGTGCTTATTCTGATGAAACTGCTTATCACAAGTGCTTATTATTAAGCACTTGTGAACACTACTGAATGAAACTTTGAATTCAGACTTATTATGCTATATAATACTCAGATGATCCAAAATATGATGAAATGCAAACTCAGATTAGCATAGAATTACAAGATTCAGCAATAAGCTCAATATTAAGCTCAGTCAATAAGCAGAAAAGGCACAAGCAGATACAGAAACAAAGATGTGATACAAATCACTCAACCTACTCAGATACAACCCAGAATCAAATACAATTCACAAATACAAGCACAGGAACACAATTGCAGCCCTAAGATTGGTACACAAGCCCTGTCTCAAACAGGCTACTTCACAGATGCAATAAGCTGTTGAATTAAGCTCTGAATGAAAAGCTAATGGGGGCAAAAGCTCAATTACACAACTAAGATACCATAAACTCAAAAGCCCTATCAGAAGATATCAATTACTATTCTAACTTTACTCTATATCAGCTGCATATTCACCACTTTATCTAAGAAACAGTTGACTTTTTAATTACCTATTCAACTTTGACCAAAATGAATTTTAACCACTAAATTCTATCACTAATCAGATTTTATAAGCTATGATTAATCTATTTAAAGCTATTACTAAGTATTATATAACTATTAACTAAATTACACTATCAATTATTGTCTAAATCTAACTTTGAATGTAATAACTCTACTCTTTGACTATTAAATGAATAACTAGCAGTTTTTATGACTCAAACCAATATCTCTACTCTAATATGACCTGTGTATGCTCAAATAACAGCAATCAAACATCAACAACACTCAGTAATAGACAGATCCAAACACCCCCTTTGTATGACAGTTACACTACAATTCAGTGAAATAGATCTGAAAATACCAATTTATGCATTCATAACAGAATCTAATCACTATATGACTCAGTTTCAGCAATCATAAACCACTAGATCCAATTAAATTGCACAATAACTAATCCACTTCAAAACTGATTTTCAAATATCAATTATTCTCATAAATCAATCCAACTGCAAGGTTTTATGATCAATCTAACTCAGATCTCAAACTATAGCAGCAATACAACAATAAACCCCAATGAAACAGTAATTCTCTACAAGTTCCAAAACTCTACTCAAATCTACTCAATACTGATGCTCAAATTAAGCTCAACTGAATGCAGAACTAAACAAACTAATGAAACAGATGATCAAACTACAACAATCTCCACAGTAAATTCAAGTATAACAACAAGAGTAAATCACTGAATGCATAAAACTATTAACTACACTGTCCTACTTAGTATTAAAATATAAACTCAGAATTTGATCAAAACTTATAAATTGATTCTATCTTAGCAAAACAGAGATAGATTCACTAAGCTTCCCTATCTTTAAGATAGGCAGGTCCTTCCCTGTCTGACCTTGCTTATCCACCACACCTTAGCATCACTTATTCACCATTGATGACTCAGATTGACTGATGACTCAAAACACTCAACTAAAAGCTATTAAGCTCAAATGGAATGTATAAAAGTAAAAATAAGCTCTACTAACTAATCAATATGTAAACATTTTTTTATTTTTTATATTTTTCTGATTTTTAATTATTTTTTTTCTTTTTCTGTAAATGATTTATAAAAACTAGATAAGAGTAACTGATTTAAGCTGATTATAACTAGAATAAGCAGAATAAGAAAATATTGAAACAGAATAAGCAAAATTAAAATGAACAATAAGCTGAATATTATTGAAAATAAGCACTTTTATTAAAAAGTTCAAGTAAAATTACATCAACTAAGCTTAGAATACAATTCAAAAGAAATTTTAACAGAGTTTCATTACACTAAAAACTACACACTGAATAAGCTAAAATAGATCACTATATATAGGAGAGGTAAGAGGGTTGGGGTCCTAATGCCAAGTTGGCGATCCACACCTCTCTTGTGCTTCTTCAGTCCATCTTATCACCCTTGGATACGTTTTGTGTTACTTTGATCAATCAATAGCCCTTGGATCAGGATTTAGGATGTGGCCCATCCAATGAAATGCCTCCATCTGTCCCATTCGAATACATCACTCTATGTCCGTGTCAGACCATCTAGAAGCGGTATCCAATGATGGATAATGACGCGTCTTGCCCAATGGTAGCTTGCCAAGTGTCCCCCGTGCGTTCATATTCTCTCTGACAAGCCCAAATCACGTGGGGTATGCTTCTAGAATAACCAATGATTGGTTAATTGATGGTTAATTGGTGTGGTGTGATCAATTGAACCAGGGTAATGAAACTAGGGTTCATGGGTGTTTGGTATTTCTGGGTTTTGGGGGGGGGGGGGGAAATAGGGGAAAAAAGGTTCGTTTGTTTATTTATTATTACTTTGACCAAGATTTTGACCCTTGACCCTGGATTATGGACTATTTGACTTGGGCTATGGGAAGAGAATGTGCTTTTGGCTTTGGATCATGTAATGGATTACAAGCTTTGGACCAAATATTGTATACAAATTCAGATTTTATAAAATCCAAGGACCAATTGTGAAATTTGCCAAAACTTCAAGGACTGATTTTGTCATTTTCTCAAAATAACTTCCAAGGACTAATTCTGCAAATCTTGAATATATGAAGGACTGAAGTTGACTTTTGGATCCCAGCTTTGACTTTTTGACCATCTCCCACTCTCGTGCCCGTTTTTCTGGTTTTTGCTTGATTTTTGTCTTTTCGTGATAAATCCGTACCTGCATGTTCACAACATAAAAACACATATTTCTTTGGCATTTGTTAGTACATTTAGTCAATATAGGTCGGTATTTGGCCATAAAATGGTATGTGAATTAACACATACCAGGGGGTAATAATATGATGTTCTTCCCCTGTTGGATCGATATACTCTGACCAAACTACTTTGTAGCTTGTAAGGGTTTAACAATATTGAGTAAACTCAACACTATTAAAATTGAAACACTGTTTGACCTTGTAAAGTATGCGGAATCTACTAACACAAAGCTTAAGAAGAACTTTTATATTAACCAAACTTTGAACCTGCTTTGTTACACAAATTCACTAACAATCCCTAACTATTAACTTTGATCGACTTCTAAACATATCTAAGACTTGTAAAACTTATATCGACCAATACCTCTTAAGGCTCTTTATATAGATAACCTTAAGTCAGTTTACAACATGTAATCCTTGAACGACAAGTAGTTATCCCTAACTAATTCTAGAATATTCGTTTAATATTACACATTAATCCTTATCTAATATTGCATATCAGTCCTTGTTTCCTTCGAAGTATTTTAAACATTCTTCAATAACAGCAGTACTTTGACTTTATTCTTCGGCAGTACTTTGACTTTATTCTTCAGCAGTACTTTGACTTTATTCTTCATGCAGCAGTACTTTGACATCCAGAAGTACTTTGATATTTCATATCCCAACAATCCTCCCCTAACTTGAACTCTACTTGCTTGATTTCAAGTTTCTTTGTTATCTTTAATCTTCAAATTTTTAATTATGCATTGAGGTTGTTTCTTTATTCCTTTTCTTCTATCTGTCATCTGTCAAAGTACTCTTCATCAGCATCATATCTTCCATAGCATCTTCTCAGCAACTCAGCAACATTTAGGTACAAAGATCATCAAATCATAAAAGTTTCATACTATTCTCATCACTTCCAGGTGTGTTAACTCCTGTGAGAGGTGAATCATTGAAAATTATGATTTTTAGCAAATCATCAGCTATCAACGGATTTGATATGTCTTTACCATAAGCCGTTTGCTATGGACTAGCCAACTCTTGATCACTTGGATGTATGGTGAGTTGATAACCTAGTTTTTGGTAAACTATCAACCATCAACGGATTTGATTATCACATCAGAGCCGTACCCTCATGATGAGTCAAACTCTTTCTTGTTTGTTAAACATGGTGAGTTGATTACCATTTGTTGTGTAGTATAAATACTAACACCATGTGTTTCTTTTCAAATCCTTTTTCCTTTTCTTTTAAACATCAAAAACATTTATTTTTATTTTTTAAAAAAACTTATACTGGTTTATATCAGCAAGCAGTACTTTGATAAAGTACTGTTTGTTTTTGCAGTACTTTGAAAAATACTTTAATTTTACAAAACAGATCATACCAGTATTATGCAATATTACTCTTCATACTTGACCCATCTGATAAATAGCTTGATAACATCTAAAGCTACTTCAGATTCATCTTCAAGTTCCATTCCATGATCCAGCATTCTGAGCATTATTTCTCTGATCAATGGATATCTCCTCTCAGCCAACATGTGAATCATGGTACCATCTTCCATCTCTAGTGTATGAACTCCTGATGACTCAAAGAATCTCCATCTTGTTATTTCCCAATTCTCTTGATCATTCCAGAGAGGATCAATACTTGTTTCTTCAGTATCCCAGATGGTAAATAAGTCTCCAAGCAGAACTAATCCCACTTCTGAAGCTTCATTCTCTGTATAATAAGTCTGTACTAACACATATAAGTCATAAAGATCTGCCCTTGTGATACAGTGCAACAAATCCCATAATATATAAAATGTTGTGAAGCTTTCATCTTCTCTGTGAATCATAAAATAATTTCCCTCTTTAGATTCAACCACAGAAAATGAGACTATCTTGGACTTCTTTCCAGAATCATCAATCTTTTTGTTCTCAAAATCAACAACTCTTAAATAATTTCTGAGTTCATCAACTGTATCATCATGAACTAACTTCAGCCTTTTTGTCAGTTGATCATCTTCAGCTAATTTCTTTCTTTTCAATCTCCTTTGCTCAGCTTCTTCCTTTCTGATATCTTCTAATTTCTTCTTTCTATCAACTTCCATGGGTACAAAGCTTTCTATCACTCTTCTGATATCTTCTTGTACTTTGTCCCATAAAGCTTTTATTTCTGGATACCTTTGTTTATGTAAATTCTTGTATCCCCTCTTTCTTAAGAATTGCATCATCCAATTCCTTTCCTGAGCTTTTGTCATTGACTTCTTTGTAATTTACCTGCTAACTTCTTCCAAATACTCAGCATCATATTCAGCTTGTTGCTTTCTAGCAAGCTCTAAATCATCTGCAGTCTCTAATTCTCTAATCTGAGCAATAGAAAATTTCTTCTTCTTCTTCTTAGTTTCTTTCTGAACCATTATTCCTTTCCCTTTATCTTTTGGATCTAGTTTTTCTGATTCAGAAGTACTTTCATCATCTTTTTGTGCAGGCTCAGATATATGTATTCCTCCATTAGGTCTTCTTAAATTCATCATAACCTGAGCAATTGTTGCATCATCACTAGCAATATGCACCCTTTCTTCTTCTTGCTGTATAAAAGTGGAAGGACCAGCTTCATCTTCATGATACTTTATAGAAGGACCAGCAATATCTTGTTCAACAGTACCTTGCACAACAGTATTTTCAACAAAAGTACTTTGAGCATTATTTCCTTCTAAATCAATTTCCTCTGTATCTCCACTTTTTACATTCTCATTCTCAACTTCAAGATTAATTTACTCTGTCTCACCACTTTTTCTTTCAGTACTGTTTTGAGCAACATTTTCATCTTGATCATTCTTGTTATCTGAAAATTGAACCATATCATCAAATCTATCCAAATTATCATCCTGATTCCTCCCCAATTTGAAAGATGATGATCTCCTATGCCTCCTCTTAGACGTAGACTTCTTCTTTTTAGATTGTGGCTTCTGAGACTGCTTCTTTTCTTTCACATAAAGCCTAAAATTCTGAACAAGAGGCCAGACAAATTTCTTCAATCTTCTGAACTTCTTTCTTAACCTTTTGATTTCTGCAACTTGAGAAGTAACAGTTGACTTCAGCTTCTCCAATTCCTTAGCCAAATCAGAATTACTCTCAGTACCTTTAATTCCCTCATCTCCTCCAGGTGTTTGAAACCCACCTGTGGAAGTATAATCATTGGGATTTGGTACTTGAGAATCCTCTGAAGCAGTACCTTGAGGATCAGTACTTTGTGAAGAAGTACCTTGAGCAGAAACATGTTTATCCAAAGAGGCTGTGACTGAGGGAGTACTTGAAACAACATGCTGAGGAGAAATAATAGGTGGTGTGGGGGTATGAACTGAAGCAGAATGCTCAGCAGAATCAGATTGAGCAGCATTATCAGAATGTGCAGAACCACTATTGTCTTCTTCATCCCTAACAGCTTGAACTACCTCTAACATATAAGCATTAAGAGGTGTATTCCTACCCAAAAAATTAACTCCCTTATGAGACATAAAAGTGAAAACTTTAGATGGCATCCCCTAAAAAAATGACTAAAATCCTAACTAATAACTACTTAATAAAATCCTTTCTTTGGAATGATACATGTAGCCTCCCCTCAAAAAATGACTAACTAATAACTACTTATGCCTCCCCTCAAAAATAGCTTACATATTAATCATGCCAATACTCACCACTAAGAAAGTAAATCTTGAAACATCAAAGCCCTTTGTGAGTAGATCTGCTACATTATCATCAGTATGAACTTTAACCACATTGATAAGCCTTTGTTTATAGCAATCTCTTATGAAGTGATGTCTAATCTGAATGTGCTTGGTCTTGGAATGATATACTGGATTCTTAACAATACAGATGGTACTCTCATTATCAATGTTGATAGGAGTATTCTTGAAATTGAATCCATAATCCAAAAGCAGATTCTGCAACCAAAGTACTTGTGCACAACAGCTTGCAGCAGCTACATACTCTGCTTCTGTGGAAGAAGTTGCTGCAATTGTTTGCTTCTTACATTGCCATGACACTAATCTGCTTCCAAGGTACTGGCATCCTCCAGTTGTGGACCTTCTGTCATAGTTATCTCCAGCATAATCACTATCTGAGAAGGCATGGAGATGGAAAGGTGAATCCCTAGGATACCATAATCCTAGCTTAGGTTGTTGCCTAAGATACCTGAAAATCCTCTTGACAGCATTCAAATGAGAGACTTTTGGATTAACCTGATGTCTTGCACATAAGCTCACAGCAAAAGTAATATCAGGTCTTGATGCAGTTAAATACATAAGACAGCCAATCATAGACCTGTATAGTGTGACATCAACATCTTCTCCATCTTCATCTTTTCCCAAAGGTTTGTTAGTATCAACTGGTGTAGATGTAGGCCTAACAGTTGTAAAAGTGAATCTCTTAAGAATATCTGCAACATACTTATCTTGACAAATATTGTTGAGATCGTTTATAGCTCGAGGTTGTTTAGACCTCATCTAGGGATTGCACAATAATAATGAATGAACACGATACGCAGTGGAATAAACAAACACATCATTATTATTGCTAACAAGGTTTCTCGTCATCATCTCTACTCTAACAAATACCAAAGCCCCAATGCTACGTGATCAAGTGTAGCACGGTTACATCCTAACAGCGATCTAAGATCGTTGAGGCTTAACACTAATCAACTAACCTAGGCGTTTACATAAGCATACTCACTCCCTAGGTTTACACACACACACCTTTAATGACTACATTATGGAAGACATACTAAAACCTATTCCCTGTATTCTATTTATATAATACAAAATTAGGGTTACAATAATACTACGAAGGACTAAAATATAAATCTTCTTTTGCAAGCAAGTCCTTATCCATATTTTGTAGTTTTCCTCTTTGTCTCCATAAGTCCCTCATGTTTCACATGTTTTGTCTTATCAACTTAATTGTAATTCCCAACAATCTTCCCCTAGTTGATAATGACAAAACTAATAAGCATGAACTTCCCCTGAAGTTAGTATGTCATGAAGCATGTGACTTCCCCTTACACCATGCATATCATCAAGGATCTTCAAGTTGCAATCTTCAAACTATTCTTCTTCCCCTTTTTGTCATCATCAAATAGAGGACAAATGTAAGCAACCTTGATCTTCACAACCACGAATCAATATTACACATCCAATTCATCTTTCCAATGTTTCAAAGTCGCCCACCATTAAGTTTTCCGCATCTAAAAATGTACTTGAAACAATAGAAATCCAAATCATCAGTAGTAATAACAACTAGCAGTAGTAAAAACCTTCACCTCGATGTAGCATATAAATGGTTAACTATTTTAACATTAAGCTTCCCCTGAAACCCATATGTTAACCATTTGTTGAATCTTCAATTCTGTAGGCTCTATGTAATAATTACTTATGAAGAAAACTAAATATTACCAACTTGATGCTGAAGTAGAACAACCCAAACTTGTATCTTATGTCTTGTACTAAAACTGACTTCGAACGTATACTTAACGTATAGGGAGATCGCAATCTCTTGACAAAAATCACTAAGCACAATAACGTAACTCCTTCAAGTGTTTGTCAATTCGTAGTCACTTGAACGCACGAACAAGTTTCCTCATGCTGAAAAAGTATGATAAAATACAAACCTGTGAAACTCCACTTCATCATCAAATAGGTGATAAAAACCTTTCTTCGTAACCAATTAAATCAAATAAAAATGAGCCATTTAAATCTGTGTAAGCACCAAAAATAAAAAAAATCCAAAAATCTTCTGTGTAGTAAAACATCTTCTTTCGAACCAAGAATCAATCAATCTTGTGTGTGTCTTCAAATTCCATATCTTCCCTCACTTCTTGTAATACATGCCCATAAAACTAAATACTTGTTGTGTGTCGTTCAATATATCCATGTCAAAACCATGATGAAGCACAAAGCATATGGAACGTGTGCCTTATATATGCTCATCATTAGCCATATATAAAACACCACTCGGCATTGTAAATTAAAATATTATCATTTCCACGTGAACACAATTTGACCAAAGCTTCAATTGTAACAAAGATTTAAGTCAGCGTCCCATGTTATCCATACTGACCAATGAATGAATCCATCATAGAAAAAACGAATCTACCTCACACCCTTTAATGAAGTACGAGGTTATCCACTTATTTAATTAGTACGAGATTTATAAATTCAAATCCACTATCCCATGCATCGACAAAAACAAATCTCACACACACCGACCCATGATTGCAATATCATATATCAGTTAATATCAATATCACGTACCATACACAATTCAAAGCTGCTTCTCCTTGAGCTTAATTATTACCAAGAATCTCTCATGATAGCAGACTTACTCACATCATTTGAAGATTCCACGAGCAGTACAAAAGAAAGATAGTAGTTGAAACATAGAACGAGTAGTGGAAACCTAGCACTGGCAGTGGAAACGAGTTAACGCTAGCAGTGGTAACGTGAACGAGCAGTGGAAATGGAATAGCCTAGCAGTGGAAAAATTTTATCGAGCAGTGGTAACTATCAACTTGCAGTGGAAACGAATAAACAAGTAGTGGAAAGTTGAAATGAGCAGTGTAACATGTCATAGCGAGCAGTGGTAATTCACTCTTGACAGTAGGAACAAGTAATCACATCAGTACTCGAATCAAAATAATGTTATTCAAACCTCACCGACCCATGTGCAGACACAAAGTAGGACCACCGACCAATTGAGAAAGATGCTAATCCACAATCTTTAATTGTACGCTTGACTCACATTCTTAAATTATGAAACATATCAGTACGAAAGTATTAATAACGAGTAGGCTTACTTGATGTAAGCAGTAGACTTACTCATATTCAACTGATCAGCACCAGTAACCTCAGACTTCAATCGTATATCTATTCCATTTAACCAGTAACCATAGTCCATTAAGCGCCTTGTACCAGTAACCGTATACGAGCAAAGAATGGACTTACTCCTACCAGGAGTATAGTTATTAGATCGTACAGTATCCTTGCTTGCCATATCGTTTAACAAATCACTGAAACATTATCATGAATATTAGCTTGTAACAGCAATCCAAAAAGCAACAGCAACAGAAAACCAATCGAGCAAGGATAACAAATAAGCCTCAATACCAGCACACTTACTCATCTCCACATGATGATTAGTCATACCCACAGCAATAAAATTAATTATCTCTTCCAAAACCCTCAGTCAATAATCATCATCAAATCCTTCTCATAAGCCGCGTTAAGATCACAAATAATACGCACAATATCAAGCGTGAACACCAGATAATCTACAGCAGCAACATACGTTGAACATTCACTTGACACAGAATCAAATGACAACAGTAGCAACAACAATAATAATTAGGGTTCTAAGAATAAACCCTAGTTTGCATGAAACCCTAAAAATCAATTCGTATACCAAGGCTGCTATTTTCTTCCTTGAATTTAAAGCACCAAACAACATATAACCAACTTCCATAATGAATGATACGAATAGAACATGAATTCAAGAAGTTGAATAGCATGGAAACCCTAAAAATTCGAAATAATATACCTCTCTGCACAGCAGTTTTCAAGAATTTTTATCTTTTTATTGGAAGCTCAGATTGAAGATCCCGCCGATGGAACTCTTCTTTGACATGTACAGAACCTCCAATAAAAATTTCAGCCCGATCCAATGGTTAACGAAGGAGATATCGATGTTTGAAAACTGCTCTGCAGTGAGTTTTGAAGATACGAACCAGTTACGAATTTTCTTCAATTTTTGACAAACCAAACCTTGTTTAATCCCACGATCACGAGCCCCATGGCTCTGATGCCACTTGTTGAGATCGTTTATAGCTCGAGGTTGTTTAGACCTCATCTAGGGATTGCACAATAATAATGAATGAACACGATACGCAGCGGAATAAACAAACACATCATTATAATTGCTAACAAGGTTTCTCGTCATCATCTCTACTCTAACAAATACCAAAGCCCCAATGCTACGTGATCAAGTGTAGCACGGTTACATCCTAACAGCGATCTAAGATCATTGAGGCTTAACACTAATCAACTAACCTAGGCGTTTACATAAGCATACTCACGCCCTAGGTTTACACACACACACCTTTAATGACTACATTATGGAAGACATACTAAAACCTATTCCCTGTATTCTGTTTATATAATACAAAATTAGGGTTACAATAATACTACGAAGGACTAAAATATAAATCTTCTTTTGCAAGCAAGTCCTTATCCATATTTTGTAGTTTTCCTCTTTGTCTCCATAAGTCCCTCATGTTTCACATGTTTTGTCTTATCAACTTAATTGTAATTCCCAACAAATATAAATCCCACTGCTTGACTGTTGCACTTGAAGGCCTAAGAAAAATGTTAATTCTCCCATGGAACTCATCTGAAACTCTTTCTGCATAATATCTTCAAATTCCTTCACCATAGATTGCTTGGTAGCACCAAAAATAAGATCATCTACATATACTTGAACAAGCATAATATCCTTCTTATCTCTCTTGATAAACAAAGTCTTGTCAATAGCTCCTCTTCTATAACCATGTTGCAATAGAAAATTGGAAAGCCTTTCATACCAAGCTCTTGGAGCTTGATGAAGACCATAAAGAGCTTTTATTACCTTGTAGACTTTGTTTGGGTGTGCAGGATCTTCAAAACCAGGAGGCTGTTTGACATAAACTTCTTCTGTGATTTTGCCATATAGAAAAGCACTTTTAACATCCATCTGATATACAGGGAATCCCATATAAGATGCAAAAGCCAAAAATAGCCTGATGGCTTCAAGCCTTACCACTGGAGCAAAAACCTCATCATAGTCTACTCCTTCTTCCTGTCTATATCCTTGAGCCACTAACCTTGCCTTGTTTTTAATAACATTCCCTCTTTCATCTCTTTTTACTCTGAAAACCCATTTAGTTCCAATAAGTTTCTTTCCATCAGGTAGATCACATAATACCCAAACTTCTTGAAGTTTAAACTGTAGAAGTTCTTCTTGCATAGCTTCCACCCAACTTTCCTTGGCTAATGCTTGTTTGATATTCTTGGGCTCTTCCTGAGATAGAAAACAAGCAAATAAACACAACTTCTGATCCTTGTGATTCACCCTATTTTGTTTGTAGATAAAACTAAGTAAAGAAGTATGTTGTTGAGACATATTCTTAGCCTTAGTCCTTGTGAGCACCCCTGAGGATGAGGGTCCAATAATATTGGTAACAGGATGAGTTTTATGAATTCTGAGAGTAGGAGTTGGTGAGACTTCAAGATTATCTTCCAAATTAGTTATATCAGGATCTTCATTAGAATCTGAGAAAATGCCTGCTTGATCCAATTCATCATTAGTGTCTTCTAAAGTAATTGTGTTTGGATCAGCAGTATCTTCTAAGTCAGGCATATTAGGATCATGAACAGCATCAGTATTTATCCAATTTGAAGTATTCAATGGTTGAAAAGTACTTTCAAATGGATTGGCAGTACTTTGGGGTAAAGTATTGGCTGTTTCTTTTGCCTTCTTCTTTTCTGCTTCATAAGCTCTCCTTTGTTCATCATCATACAAATTAGCCATTGTTTCTTGAAAAAGCATCCTAGAAAGTTCATCTTGAATGGCTTGATCTTCTGCAGATACTGGTATTTGTGGTGGAACAGTACTTTGAGGATCAACAGTACTGTTAGGTTGAGAAGTACCTTTCTTCTCATCATTGGCATCATCTTTTGGCTCATCTTCAGATCTTAAATTAACATCATGAACAATGTACTGTGCTTCTTCTTCAGTGGGAGCAACTTGATTTTCTTCCCTTACAGGTACATAGTTCATTGATGAAGACATTAAATCAAGATCAAACATCCAATCAGGACCTTTACCTTTAGAATTCTCTTGTTCTTCCAAAAAATCAACATGAAGACATTCTTGAACCTTCTTGGTAGCCCTATTGTACACTCTGAATCCTTTGCTATTTGTACAATATCCCAATAAGTATCCTTCATCTGACTTCCCATCAAATTTGCCCAAATTATCAGCAGTATTTAAGATGGTTAGGGGACATCCAAAAGGTTTCATAAACTTGATGCTTGGCTTCTTTCCCATGAGTAACTCATAAGGTGTCTTCATTTAAGGTTTAGTCACTGATACTCTATTCAATACATAGCAAGCAGCACTTACAGCTTCAGCCCAGAATGGTACAGGTAGTTGAGAGTCTGCAAGCATTGTCCTTGCTGCTTCTATAAGAGTTATATTCTTTCTTTCTGCAACTCCATTTTATTGAGGAGTTCTAGCAATACTGAACTCTCTTTTAATTCCTTTCTTGGCACAAAATTCATCCATAAGCTGATGCTTGAACTCAGTCCCATTATCACATCTAATGCCTCGAACCTTGAGTCTTAACTGATTTTCAAGTGCTATAATTAGGTCATGAATAGCATCAAAAGTTTCATCTTTAAAGCATAAGAAAAAGACCCAACTAAATCTGCTACAGTCATCTGTTACAACCAAGCAGTACTTCTTCTTGTTCAGACTGACAACTGAAACAGGTCCAAACAGATCCATGTGCAGCAATTCCAAAGGCTCTCTAATAGTCTTCTCATCAATCTTCTTACAAGAGGCCTTGTGCTGTTTACCCTTCTTACAAGCAAGACATGTGTGATCATTCTTGAATGTCTTAGAAGGTAAACCTCTAACTAAATTACCTCTGACCAGCTTATTGATATTTTTGAAATTAACATGTCCCAGTCTGCTGTGCCATTTTTGTGCTTCCTCCATATATGCTCTTGTAATCAAACATGTTGCTCTTTCAGCAGAATTTACATTCTTCAAGTCTATGCTGTACACATCATTAGTTCTTGGTGCTCTCAGTAACACCAAGTTTCTATCTTCTAACTTGAAATCAGGGGAAAGTATAAGACATTCTGTGTCAAAGAAAAACACAGGGTACTTCTTATCACAAATCTGAGAGACTGACAAAAGATTGAATTTTAGCTCCTTCACATATCTAACATCTTCAAAATCAATGTTTCCTGCCTTGATAGTTCCTTTGCCAGTTATTCTTCCTCCATCAGGATCATTCCCAAATGCAACTTTTCCTCCATAATAAGCTTTAAAATCTGACAAGAGCTCCTTTTCTCCTGTCATACTGCCAGAGCAACCACTATCTACAATAAGATGATCTTTAAGCTCCTCCTCCTGGAAACTCAGGGTCTAGGGTGTAACTTTGGACCAAAGATTTAGAAAATACATTCCGAGACGAAACTATGGCCGAAAACGGGGATAAAAACGAGTTAATAACGAAGGAGATATGATTTTCCGAATATTAACAACGAAAAATACTTTCAAATATAGGTTCTGTCCCAAATCGCCAATTTCAGAAAACTCAGGGGTTTCTGGGTAACATTGGGTTAGATATTCAGGAAATACTTTCAAAAACGAAACCGTGGCCGCTTGAATCACTAAAATCCGAGTTACGACGAAAAAGATATGCTATTTTCAATTTTAACGACGAAAACTATTTTCTGAAAAATAGCTTGCTGTTGAACAGTTTTCATGGACTGTTTCGAGACGTAAAACTTGATCTAGCCGTCCCGACTTATCAAAAATATATTAGTATGTTGTCCCACGATTCCGGGGATATAAAGAACGTAGAAAACGAGCTTATAACAAAAAAGATACAAGCGTTTGAACTTAGACGATTTTTACAAATTTCCATCAGCTTTTCTATTATTATTGTGCCGCAAAACTGTCTTTGCGAGACACCACTTTCTTGGCTGTTTTTCTCCATGATCGGATCAATTTGAGTCCGAGCCGTAGTTTTATGAAATCAAGATCTTCCAACAAGCTTTTCAAATCAATTGGCCGTTCGTCGAATAGACTTATAACGAATAAACTACGACCTCATCTATATACCCGATAAACTATATATATTTTGACAGCTTTTACTATAATGAAATTTTCTAAGTGTTGAACATAATACTTTCAAGTAACAACAATAAGAGTCGATTTTCTCATCGATCAAGACCCGTATAACCAAAAGTTAAATGACACGACTTCAAGATATTGTTACAAGGTTTTCAAAAACGCCGAGTTTCATCACTAACCCTTAACGTACAACATTTCGCGACTTGTTTTGCGAGGCCATTTTGGGCATATTTTCAAGTAATGAAAATGTTATTTTTGCGACAAAAACCTTATATTTGCCGATAGAACACCAAACAAGGATCGTGGAGTACCGTTTCAACCTATTTCCATGAAAAGTGGTTATTAACCTAACGAGACGTCAAAAATGTATTTTTCGACGATAAACATTATTTTCAAATTTCACGAGTGGTATCGATAACATACGTATTTGCATGTGTAGCGTCATTTCATTTCTTACATTAGATCATATCATTCATATTAGGTTGCGGTTAGAGATCGTGCCTCATTTCTGTGTATTCATTGTTGTCATCGTAGCTATTGCACCAGGTGAGTTCATAACCCCTACTTTTACTTGTTTCACAACTGTTTTGGGGGAAGATACATGCTCCTTACTATTTAAATTCAATGCTTGTTTTACTTGAACGCGATTCATTTTCTCAAACATTACTGGATGGTTGAAATACTTGATTGATTACTTGAATACATTATGAATTACTTATTCCATCCTTGATTTCTTTCTTATGAACACAAGTTCTTGCTTTTGCGGAAATAAATATAAAACTGTTACTTTGCCTGAGTTACCTATTACTGCCACTGAAGTCCCCTTTATCATGAACCGTTAATTACATGCGTGTGAGCGCGAATGCTGTGGATAGATCTATTTGGGTTGACACCCCGTCCGAGTTGGTCGCGCCAACCTGTTAAACGGACGCATATCATTCGGATTACTTCCGAGTGTCTGGCAAACACTTACTTGGGGCATTTTATGCTTGATTGCATACGATTACGTCGAGCTTCGGGGTCATGAGCTTTAGGCACTGTATACCTTATTTTTAGCTGTGACATTGTATTTGTTATATTGTCTTGCTACTGAAAATCTCGTGTTCCGCAAATGACTTGTTTACTTAAACATATTACTTTTGGCAGTGGGTTGTAAACACACAGGTTACAAGTCTCTTATGGCGGGACTTGTAACTGAGTGGATTTACGATGCCTTTGCTGGGAAATACTTGATTTCTGAAAATACTTGTTTACGGAAAATACTTGATTACTGAAAATACTGGTTTACGGAAAATACTTGATTTCTGGAAACACTTGTTTACGGGAAATACTTGTTTACTTAAAACTATGAACTCACCAGCTTTATGCTGACGTTTTAGCATGTATTTTCAGGTTTTAAGCAATGGCACACTACAGGAGGTTTTGGCAAGGCATGGCATGGTCATAGAAGACTCTGATATTCAAATGGGGACCGTTTTAAACTATTTTAAGGGCCTACTTCTGCACTATTTTTAACAATGTAAACTCAACATTTTTAATTAAACTATCTTATACTAAGTGATTCAAGTGAAACCATTTTTGAACTTGTGTTGTAATACCAATTGAGTTACACCCCAGCTACATGTATGCTTCTGCTGGATCCGATTTCTGGGGGTGTGACAGATTGGTATCAGAGCTTTGGCTATAGCGAACTAAGTGTTTTTAAAACCTAGACTATAGCTACTTTTACGAAAACTTAACCTTATGACTGTCACGTTCCTGCCTGCCAAACTGAAGCCTCGTTTGTGGTTAGTTGCTGACTTAGGTGATGAGATTTGTGTCTCATTATCTGATATACTATATTCATTTATTATAGTTGATTATTATAATTGTCTTTCATATAAGCATGTTCACGTATTATATATGTCGCCGCATTATGTTTTCCTTGCATAGTTTCATCAATCGACCTCGAGTTTGGTCACTTGCTTTTGTCTTTCAGAACGTCTTGGCATTGTGAAGGACATGGTATTAGTATAACTGAGCTGAGTATTTCAAAATTCATGGAACCTCGGTGGAATATAGACTGGTCATCTATATTCAACCCGGGATAGTGAGATATAGGCTGACCACCTATGTCTGACTCAGAAGTGAATTTTGCAACACTGAGAGTGGTTATAATAAGGTTATGTCTGGAGTGAATTCCCTACTCAATTTCCAAATGTTTCATTCATGAGTGTGTATACTCTCGTTGTTGGAACCTTCATACTTTTCATCACTTCGTAAACCACCGATTGGAAGCATGTCAGCTAGTCATTTTATTTCATGAACTTTCATATTTATGCACGATACACTCATATCACAATATTTTCTTTTGTCACAATCTCATTTTGTTGCAGTTGTCACAGTCTTTTCCCTTCTCACCATTACTATCATTTCCTTTCCCCACCCCCATATATATATAAGGAATTAGCTAACACTCTATAGATTCTGTTGTCACTCATCCCTCACTACTCCCTATATTGATAAGTGGATATTATCAATGACCTCCCTAGGAAAGACTTTCCATACCTTCTATGAGGATGATCCCTCGATACATTAAGACCTTTCAAAACTCAATAGAAATCTCAAGATGTCACAAAACCATTCGAACCACTATCACTGGCCTGATTATCACAATTCCACTATCTGGAAAGTATTGGCTTGACTGAATTACAAGATTCATTTAGATACGAGTGCTCACTAAGCAACACCATAGAGATAAATCCAACCTCTTAACCAAGACTATAAATTGAACATGTCCTCACCAATAGCCTTTATTCAAACATGTTAGACACCTATGCATTTGTGCATACATACATACCTGGCTATTTTATCCTCTTAATACTTTCACTTTTAAATGGATTTTCTCCAAAACTACCGTTATACAAAACATATATCTTGTAAGAAATACTTTTCTGATGCACTTATTTTAACAAGCAAATTTCTTTTGGCTAATCTTTTACAAAACTATTGAATGTTACAAAATTTTAAACATCTATCTTTGGTAAATCATACTATCCACCTTATGTTGAAAATTTTCCTATATTGCATAACTACTAAATTTTGAAACATCAAGAAGGATGTTACCTAAAAAGCCGTTTGCTTAAACTTGTAAATTCATTTATTCGAGGAAGATTTATGAACAAAACACAATCTCAAAACAAACTTTGAAAATCAATCATTATATTACCTCACTTATACCTTTAGGAGTTTGTGAGTTGATGACCTATAACTTGGGAAAAATCTTAGTAATGGAGACTAAGCACCGTAGGTGGAGAAAGACTCAATTCATGACATCCTACGGAGGATCACAACCTTATCCTAATCTATTATTTTAAATAACACCCTTTGACAGACTTAACCTTGTAAGTTTCTCTACAAGATTCATGATACCCATTTCAATTATTCCTAATAGAGAAATTTAATTCACCTCAAACTCCTAGCGATTACATTAAGATTCCTTTGGAACCACACCAACTATCATCTACAGACCAATGGTCAGAGAACGATTCAAACATAGGAAGATATACTCAAAGCATGAGTGATTGACTCTAGAAATGGTTGGATTAACCATTTGCCATAAATCAGATTCCTTTATAACCATAGTTACCACACGAGCTTAGAGACTACACCATTTGATGCACTCTATGGTCGAAGTGCCAACATCCATTGACGGATCAAAATTTGGAAAAGTCCAACTCACTAGTCCCATAAGCATTCATGAAATAACCAGGAATTTCCTACAAATTAAGAATTAGTTACAAGTTCGATAAATTGTAAACCATTAGAATTTCAAGTTCGTGGCATGATTATGTTGAAAGTTCTGCCTAGGAAAGGCATAATACCATTCAGAAAAATTCGGGAAGTTAAACTCGATACACACTGGACCATTTAATATTTCAGACAGAGTAGGCCTAGTGGCCGTCAGACTTGAACCTTGTTAGAGCTCAATATCTTACAAGATAAAAATCATCATCTTTTCACCAATACCACTCTAGAGACCAACACAAACTGAACTTCGGGACGAAGTTCCTTTTAAAGGGGTGAGACTGTAACAACCCGCATTTTCAGGACATTTCTCCTATTCACTATTCATTAGTTACTATTCATCATTTACTATTCACCGGTCACTATTTATCCTTTTACTATTCATCATTTTCGGAGTCAGTTTGTGATTCCGAGAAGCGTTCAGAAATTTTACTATTCATGTGACACTATTCATTTCCGAAAGGAAATCACTATTCACGATTGCCGTTCATTTCATCGTAAACTGAGTTTACGAGTCTTCAAATTCGCGTAACCAATGTGGTTTCGCTGTGAATTCATGCATCGTTCATTAATGACATTTCATATAGACTAGAGTAGTCTACAAATCATCATCACTTTAGAACCTACACGGATATGCATTATTTCTATATACGTATGTTTAATTTGTAATTAACGTTACCACTCAGTTTTTACTACGAACGTATACCCGATACTCCCGTCTACGATCCTAACATATTTACATACTCATAATAATAATATAAAAATTATATTATTAAATTACCCGGTGTTTTGAAACCAATGGCTACATTTTACGGTCGGAGCTTATTACTCCGTCGGTTTGCGTTATTTCAATTCAATAATTATTTTAACATTCGATTCTCATCAGGAATATTATTTTACAACTTTTACAACTTCGTCGTATTTTATTTCACCTCGGTAACATTTATTTTTAGTTAACTCGGTACCCGATAACACCTAAAATACAAAATATCTAACCAAACCTTGCAACAAATAGACATAAACATTAAATTAGCCACCAACACACATCCATGTTTCCCTCCTTTTTGGTGTGCCCCTAAGACCACTTTTAGACCATAAAGACTTTCAACAAGTATATAAACTTCCATCTTTCATTTTTCATTCATTTACAACAAAATAAACTAGCCTAAAATTTGCTCTCATCCTTTCTTTCTCTCTATATGGATCGACCACAACAAGAACACAAGAAGAATCCACCATTTTTCATGATCCAAGTGTTTAATCAAGTTTTAATCATGATCTAGTTGGGGTTTTGTGGTAAAAACCCTAGGTTAATATACATAATCATCTTCAAATCACCTCAAATATTCAAGTAAGCTTCAAGAACACTTTTGATCTTTTCCTACTTTCATTTATTTTATATTTTTATGTATTTTCAAGATATATTGACAAAACATGCAAATATACTATGATCCATACCACTTATTGTTTATTTTTGTTTATAAACATAGATCTACAATTTTTATTATCAATCTCATGAGATCCACCATTTTTGGTGATGTTTAGGAACCCATGACACCCTAAAAAGGTGTATGGTAGGATTGGGTATTTGTGGAGTTGATTTGAAATAGTTTGGTTAAGCCTTGAACAAGTTACAAACTAGAAAAGTTGATTTTGACAAACTTTCAAAGCTGCTGTCCATTTTTATAAAACGTGGGAAACTCAGGGTCTAGGGTGTAACTTTGGACCAAAGATTTAGAAAATACATTCCGAGACGAAACTATGGCCGAAAACGGGGATAAAAACGAGTTAATAACGAAGGAGATATGATTTTCCGAATATTAACAACGAAAAATACTTTCAAATATAGGTTCTGTCCCAAATCGCCAATTTCAGAAAACTCAGGGGTTTCCGGGTAACATTGGGTTAGATATTCAGGAAATACTTTCAAAAACGAAACCGTGGCCGCTTGAATCACTAAAATCCGAGTTACGACGAAAAAGATATGCTATTTTCAATTTTAACGACGAAAACTATTTTCTGAAAAATAGCTTGCTGTTGAACAGTTTTCATGGACTGTTTCGAGACGTAAAACTTGATCTAGCCGTCCCGACTTATCAAAAATATATTAGTATGTTGTCCCACGATTCCGGGGATATAAAGAACGTAGAAAACGAGCTTATAACAAAAAAGATACAAGCGTTTGAACTTAGACGATTTTTACAAATTTCCATCAGCTTTTCTATTATTATTGTGCCGCAAAACTGTCTTTGCGAGACACCACTTTCTTGGCTGTTTTTCTCCATGATCGGATCAATTTGAGTCCGAGCCGTAGTTTTATGAAATCAAGATCTTCCAACAAGCTTTTCAAATCAATTGGCCGTTCGTCGAATAGACTTATAACGAATAAACTACGACCTCATCTATATACCCGATAAACTATATATATTTTGACAGCTTTTACTATAATGAAATTTTCTAAGTGTTGAACATAATACTTTCAAGTAACAACAATAAGAGTCGATTTTCTCATCGATCAAGACCCGTATAACCAAAAGTTAAATGACACGACTTCAAGATATTGTTACAAGGTTTTCAAAAACGCCGAGTTTCATCACTAACCCTTAACGTACAACATTTCGCGACTTGTTTTGCGAGGCCATTTTGGGCATATTTTCAAGTAATGAAAATGTTATTTTTGCGACAAAAACCTTATATTTGCCGATAGAACACCAAACAAGGATCGTGGAGTACCGTTTCAACCTATTTCCATGAAAAGTGGTTATTAACCTAACGAGACGTCAAAAATGTATTTTTCGACGATAAACATTATTTTCAAATTTCACGAGTGGTATCGATAACATACGTATTTGCATGTGTAGCGTCATTTCATTTCTTACATTAGATCATATCATTCATATTAGGTTGCGGTTAGAGATCGTGCCTCATTTCTGTGTATTCATTGTTGTCATCGTAGCTATTGCACCAGGTGAGTTCATAACCCCTACTTTTACTTGTTTCACAACTGTTTTGGGGGAAGATACATGCTCCTTACTATTTAAATTCAATGCTTGTTTTACTTGAACGCGATTCATTTTCTCAAACATTACTGGATGGTTGAAATACTTGATTGATTACTTGAATACATTATGAATTACTTATTCCATCCTTGATTTCTTTCTTATGAACACAAGTTCTTGCTTTTGCGGAAATAAATATAAAACTGTTACTTTGCCTGAGTTACCTATTACTGCCACTGAAGTCCCCTTTATCATGAACCGTTAATTACATGCGTGTGAGCGCGAATGCTGTGGATAGATCTATTTGGGTTGACACCCCGTCCGAGTTGGTCGCGCCAACCTGTTAAACGGACGCATATCATTCGGATTACTTCCGAGTGTCTAGCAAACACTTACTTGGGGCATTTTATGCTTGATTGCATACGATTACGTCGAGCTTCGGGGTCATGAGCTTTAGGCACTGTATACCTTATTTTTAGCTGTGACATTGTATTTGTTATATTGTCTTGCTACTGAAAATCTCGTGTTCCGCAAATGACTTGTTTACTTAAACATATTACTTTTGGCAGTGGGTTGTAAACACACAGGTTACAAGTCTCTTATGGCGGGACTTGTAACTGAGTGGATTTACGATGCCTTTGCTAGGAAATACTTGTTTTCTGAAAATACTTGTTTACGGAAAATACTTGATTACTGAAAATACTGGTTTACGGAAAATACTTGATTTCTGGAAACACTTGTTTACGGGAAATACTTGTTTACTTAAAACTATGAACTCACCAGCTTTATGCTGACGTTTTAGCATGTATTTTCAGGTTTTAAGCAATGGCACACTACAGGAGGTTTTGGCAAGGCATGGCATGGTCATAGAAGACTCTGATATTCAAATGGGGACCGTTTTAAACTATTTTAAGGGCCTACTTCCGCACTATTTTTAACAATGTAAACTCAACATTTTTAATTAAACTATCTTATACTAAGTGATTCAAGTGAAACCATTTTTGAACTTGTGTTGTAATACCAATTGAGTTACACCCCAGCTACATGTATGCTTCCGCTGGATCCGATTTCTGGGGGTGTGACACCCTGGGATATTAAAACTTTGAGAAAAACAAATTTTGTCCTTGTATTTCTCATTTATGGCAGGAATGGTCCTTGATTGCAAAAGATTGGTGAAATTACAAAACAGGTCCCTTAAGTTTCAAAGTTTGGCAGAATTAGTCCCTGGGTTTCATAAGTGAAAAATTCAACACAAGTCCTCATAATATTCTCATATGGAAAAATACACCCCATGAAATACTTTGGAAGAATGCCAAATCACACCCCTCAAAATTCAGAAAATTACAAATTGGTCCTTGTGATATTACAAACCAAACCGGACCCTTAATATAATAAATCCCTAACACCAATCCAGTCCAATCCATACACCAAGCCCACTCCCTTATATCTCCCAGCCCAACTCAAAAGCCCAAACACCCCGTTTAATATAACCAGGGTCAAACATTTGACCCTCCGTCAAACCAGTCAAAACCACCACCCTCTTTCCCTCCTCACCTCAATACCACCATGGTTGTCTTCCCCCACCACCCCACTTGCCTGTCACTTCTCCATCGCTCAAACCACCTTCACCTACCATCACCTCCACAATAAATGCACCCCCACCCCTCAAGTTATCAGAGCAAATTGCAAAATATAATTTTGGTGCCAAAACACGTGGCAGGGGATTAGAGGCTTATTAGTGATCCAAGGGCTCAAGTTTGTGATGGGATTTGCTCAAAAAGCTAAGAGAAACCCTAAAACTTAAGTATAAATAGAAGAGAAGTATGAAGGAAGGAGTTAGTTCAATTTTTAGTTTAATTGTAGTCGTAATAGTTGTAACTTGTTATTTCAATCAATTTCTAAGCTTCTAAGCATTGTATCAGTTAATTCTAGTGTAACCTCAATCATTTTCATAATAAATTTCAAGTTTTAGTTTCTCTCTCAGTTTGTGCACATTTCAATTTTATTTCACAGTTCTTAATCTTCTGTATTGTTATTATTAGTAGGACTTATGGACTCTTAGGCTAATATAAGCTCCCAGAAAGCTTAGATAAGCTTTTAGAAACCATAAAATACTGCTTAGGTATAAAAAAATTAAAAAACACAAAAAAGTCAATATAAGTCAAAGTTGCAGGTTTATGAAGATGAATGCTGGAGCAGGGTAAATAGTGGATGGCCCTGGGTTAGTGGTCTTGTGGAAGGCCTATAGGATTGGTTTCACGGTTCTTGGTTCTTGATACAAAGCAGGATTGCACATTGTAAGGCCTTGAAACTCATTTCTGTATTCTTACTTTAGCTCTGCTTATTCAATTACTTATTTAGCTTTTGTGTGTTTATTTAGTGCTAATTAGTGATAATATTGCACTATATGAACAATTGTATAATAACTAACTAACTAATATAGTAAAGATATATAAGTAAGTAATGAAAAGATTTGGAGAGATCAAACCACAACACAAGGATTTATAGTGGTTCGGCTACAAGGTCACCTTCCTTGTTCCTACTCCACTCCCCGAGTCTCCTACTCGAGAGTTTTCTTCACTATGTCAACAAACTCCCTTATGGCGGGGAAAACCTTACACACCAATTTACACACCACAACTACGTCACAACTTGATCACGACTACTACACAACTTCTTCACACCTATTTACTTCACACCTATCTTCTACACACCTTGCTTCTTCACAACTATCTTCTTCACTTCAACCTACTCCACACCTATCTTCTTCACAACTACACTACTTCACTACTAATCAACTTCTACTTCCTACACAACTTCAATATCTTCTAAACTACTTATTACAAACACAACAAAACTTCACAAATAAAGTATATACACAATGCACAACTACTCTTCAATACTTCTTGAACTTAGTTGTAGAAGGAGTGTTCTTCTTTTGCACTTTGGATGAGGATGGATGAGAAGGGATTGAATCACTTGAAACAAGGATTAATATACAAATGATCAAAGGGTTTTAGAGGATGTTTAGAGAGTTTAAGATCTGAAAATTTCGTGCAAAATGTGAGAAAAATTCCAGGTTTAAGGTGGAATTTATAGGCAACAAGTTCTGACAGAGGAGCGTGGCCGGCCCCCTTAAATCAAGGTCGCCCCCCTTAAAATTAAGGGGACCGCCCCTTAAGTGATTAAGGGGGCCGCCCAACTGTAACGGCCAGAAAACTTGTCTTTTAGTGGGGAAAGTTTATTTGGTGAAAAACTAACTGATTTTGGTTAAAAATTTGAAATCATATATTTAGTATGATTAAAACATTTTTCTTTATTACCAAAAGTGTTTTTCAAAAATATATAATATAATTATATAATTAAATAAACTTTGTATTAGTTAATTAAATACACCTTTGATCATGAGATGTATAAAACATTTGTTTATTCATACCTTAAGTGATTAAGTTGGATATAGTGATATAAACTAGCTTAATACTTGTTTACGTAGTAATCTTACGTTTGATGAGTTTCATTTTGGGATCGTCAAAATATAGAGATATTGAAAAATATAAATAACGTTTTCATACATTATTTATGTCAACATGTTTGATCAAAGGGGGTGCACATAGCTTATTTTTAAGCTATTCAAAAAGTGTTTTTGTAAAAAGTTCTTATTTTTAACTTAATTTTCATCTGTCAAAAAGAAAAACACCAAAAAAACCAAATTTAAAATTAGTGATAGCTTCTATTTAATAGATTTTATCTTTTTAATTTTTACTTTTAGCTTATTAATAAGCACTTCATCATTTTTATAATTTTCTTAATTTCCTGTCACCTTTAAGTATTTTCAATAATTTTCTTAGATTTTTCTCTTTTAGTTTAATAATTACTAGAATTAAAAATAATTTAATTAATTTATTAGATAAAATTAGTAATTAAATAGTTTTCTTAAATTTTTATCAACAACAGTAGGTTTTTATATTTTTCCTAGGTTTTATAAATCATTTAAGATTTTTAGAAAATAGTTTCCTAAATTCTACTGTTCATTTTCTAATTTTCTTATTTAATTTAGTTAAATTAGTTTTAATTAATTAATAAGTAAATAATTAGTAAAATGGTCTAAATATAATTTTTTGAAACTTTTTATAATTTTTTAGGATTCCTGTGATGGTTAATTAGTTTTATAAATTTTTCTATAATTTTCTAAGTCATTTTAGTATTTTTAGTAATTTAAAATATATTAAATAGTTTAATTAATATAATTAGTAATTCATTAATAGAAAACCCATAAAAAGACAAAAATATTTCTTTTTAATTTTTATACTTTCTTCAAGTTCATTTAGAGGTTTAGAAAATATTTTTGAAAGTTTTCAGTTTAGCTTGTAGCCTTTGTCATTTTGAGTTAATTTAAATTACTTTTTAAATAGTTTTAATTAATTAAGTAATATTTAAATATTAAAATAATAAATTAAATAATTTCATTTTCATTTTAAATTTTCTTTTTATTTTAAGTTTGAAAAAAAGTTTCACTTGCACCCCTGTAGTTTGTAAATTGTTTAAATCCCACTTTTTCTGTAATCTGATTCCCAAGTTGTGTATTTGTAATTATATCTGTATATCTGTTGTTGTTAATATTATTTCAAGTTGTTCGAATACCAAATAATCAGTAGCATAGTCACTTCTAAATCATCTTTGGCTACTATCCTTAGTGCCACTCATTCCTAAAACGTTTTCCAAAACACCATTGCAATCTCGCTGGGACATAACGACCCAGGGAAACACTATACTATCCACGGAGAATTGGAACTGAGTTATCTTTGACTTATTTGATCTTGGTCAATAATATCTGACGGTTTAGCCTCAATCAAATGCACATCCGCTTTGCACCAACCGGATGGTGTCGGATCGCAAGGGGGACACATTGGCTCCTTGGGTGAGCTCAATAGTGTTTCGATAGCCTTGGTGGCTAGGACTGGAGTACTCTCCTAGGGTTCGGGGCCTAAGAGGTTGATTTGCTAATGGTGGGTTTTGTTGGTGGTTTTGTTGTGGTGGATTGATGGGTTCAAAGATGTTACCACCTTCCATGATGTCGGATGGTAAAGGTTACGAACAAAGACACGAAGAAAAAGATAGACTAAAGAAAACCTAAAAATAAAAATAAAATCTTACTAGAAATGAATCTAGCAAGTAGACCTAATAAAAAGACATTCTAACCTAGACAATAACTATTCCCCGGGCTGTTGCGCCAAAAAGTTGATGCGTGGGAATTGCACTAGGCTTTACCTCTCGAGGGATCTCGAGAAGCTTACAACCCCCACCAGGCAGTGTACCTGATCGTTGTAGTATAGTGTAGTGACAAGTATCGGGGGATCGATCGTTCAACTCAGGAATAGTGTCGCTAGGATTAGAAAGCCTAAAAACTAGGTCTAGAGGTGAGGGATGATTCTTTTTGTATTTTTATATTTTATGAAAAGCAAGTAAAAATCTCCGGTTTGGAAGAGTGGGCGGAATTAGTTGCTAGTCAACTAACCCAATAACTAAGATGCAATCAAAATAAAATAACAAAAATAAAAATAAAACTAATTAACTAGTGTGGTGTGAACAATAAATGGGAAAATTGTGTTTACTTAGATTTCATTACTCCCTAGATATCTTTTACAGGTTGATAGTTTGTTACAGTTGCGTGGATGATGGGTTATATTCCTTAATACCTGTCGTGGGGTGGCGTACGTACTTCCCTATCTCTATAAGCTCCTACTTCACTCCTATGTCGAGCCTGCAAGAAGCTCCTAACATGGGATCATTAGAATTTGCTCATGCATTAAATACAACCATAAACACCTAGTACGCATTGGTTCATGTTTCTTAAGACGTTCAAGCATGTCACACAATGGAAGTCTGCCAGTTTTCTTAAGCCTAACATCGAAATCATTCATCCATTACAACTATAAACAAGCAATCAACCTATAATCAACATTTAGGTATCAATACATCTAAGCAAACACACAAGAGATCTAGCCTAGCATGTTAAAATCAAGACAAGCGTAAGATATATTCAAACAACACATAGACATATTGAATGAGTTGAAAGGATACTTATCTTAATTGAACATGAAAGGTTTCAAGGGGTGAAAACCCTTGAAAATACTGTAAAAGTCGAGCTAGGGTTTATTCAACTCGTCCCTAAAATTGTCCTCTCTTTTGAATGAAAATTACAAAGACTATATATAGATTTCCTAAGGTGACGGTGTCAAGAAGAAACTTCTGACGCCGTCAACCCGCCGCCAAAAATAAAATCGGATTGCCTAGATCCAGATCTGACGCCGTCATGTGTAATGTTGTTCTGGGCCATCACCACTTTTACTCTTGACGGCCATGCTTTGACGCCGTCACATTTCTTCTGGACCGTCACCACTTTTGCTCTTGACGCCATCATCAAAATGCTCTTGACGCCGTCAGGTCCAGCAAGCAAAATTAAGACTTTGTCGTTTTCTTCACTTATGCTTCAAAAACGTCCAAAATGCTTCCTTTTCCAGAGTTCACTCCAAAAGTACCTAAAATCACAAAAGGAACGATTTAGGGCAATATTTGATCAAATAAATTCAATTCCGGGCTTAAATGACCTCCTAAAAACGGATCATTTTTCGCCTCATCAGACTCTCACATTTTTTGACAGGTTTGTGACAAAAAAAACAAAAAGCTATTCTATTAGCTGACATGGCACACATCAGTGGGTTGGTTGCTTGGTTGCTGCTGGTGTTATACCATCGCCTTTCGAATATGCTGATGTCGTGACAACCACAACACATAAGTTAATACGTGGGGCATGTGGCGCCATGATCTTTTTATGGAAGGGGCTAAAAGAGATCAACAAAAAAAAAAGCGAAAAAGTGAGTTACAATTTTTGAATGACAGGAAGGGAAGAAAAAAAAAAAAAGAGCTTTTACATACTTGTCAACGTGTAGGTGATGTATGACTTTGAAGATAAAATCAATCAAGCTATGTTCCCTGGGCTTCAAGGGGGTCCACACAATCATACCTTTACCGGTTTAGTTGTTGCTTTGAAACATGTTTGTTGTTCTTTCAAGTAACATTTCTCGACCTTCTTTGTAAGCTGATTGAGCTGACTTTTGACTATATATTTTTTTGTTTATAGGCTACGACCCTAGAGAACAAGGCATACCAAGAACAAGTGCTTACCAATTGCAAGAAATAATTTGGGCGCGAGTATTTTCAAAGGAAAAGACATGGTAGGTTGACCTCAAAAGTCAACAAAAGTAACCGTTGGTAATAAATAGTAAATTACTTTGACTTTTGAAGTCGAACATGCTAGTATTCAACTTAAAACTTGTAGCATGTCATGAAATGTTTGAGATAATGTTTAATCAATTTAATTCCATCGCAAATGCTACAGATGAAAGATGTTGGTGTAGACTAGAGTATTAGCCTTGTGATATTTGACATAATAACAATGGTAGGTTTGACATTAAAAGTCAACAAAAAGCTTCTGAACTTGTGCTAATATAGAGCTCTTTGTTCTGTAAATTAACTTGATATTAGGAACCAAGTTGAAGGATTTTGTTGCATCTATGAACGGAGACGAGAACTTCCAATATGAAATTGCAAAGATTAGGGGCGAGATTGAGAAGTATGCTAAACAATTCCCAACAATCGGGTTTGAGAAGGAAACAATGAAGTACAAAAACTGAAGATGATTATTGCTTCACATGGAAATTCAAACATAGTAACAATCGTCACATCTGTTGTTCCAGCTTTTACTGATCATGGGTTTGTGTAAGATGGATGTTGTCAATGGTTTTTTGTTCCGTTTGTCGTTGTTGTGCTTTTTGTCTAACAGTTGTAAAAGTTATTATTTCCGATAATCACGCGTACAATAATAAATGCAAGCAATAAAAAAATGAATTTGGTGGCGTCTATTGTCATAATTTTTTGCATGTTACATAAGATGTTGAGTTGTACAATGAAATGAACTATGATATACCGAAGGCAGAGGAAAGCATGGGTTGTGTTGGTCCGGCTTTTGCTCGAAACTAAAGTGAACTGAAACTGAATTTTTGGTTTTTACAAAAACAGAAACCAAAACATGATTAGTTTTAGACACAAATTTAATTAAGAAAATGCAACTTTAGAGTGTGTTTAGCAAAATTAGCATGTAAGTTGTTTTATTTTTACACATGTGTTTGACTAATTAGTTGAGAGCTACAGTTTATGACTATAAGAGCACAAGGTAACATGCCTATGAGGTATCTTATAACTCAGTGCCACGTATGGCCACATCAGCTTTAACATTTTCAACTTAACTCACCCAAAAACACCATGGTACCATAACTCACCTTCACCTCAATTATTTTCTATTTCAACCCAAAACTTTAACAAATACTTCATTTATTTAAAACCATAACATTAATTCGAGCAACACATTACAAGACAAAATTTTATAAAAAGAACGCTAACAAAAACAAATAGTACGAAATAAATAAAGCACAACATCACACAATTATTCATTCTTGACGAGGAGGCAACCCATATTTCTTGATGATTCGGTCCTTTTCCATATTGACCAACGCCACATAGTTTGGATCTTTGCCGGTAGTGTCGACCAACAAAAATTCAGTCTCCCTCAACCTCTGTTGTGTGTATTGGTTTTCTGCGGTCGCCTGATACGCCCTGGCCGCGTCTTCACGTTTTGCCCGATACTCTTCGCGCATAACCTCCCTGAAATTGAATGAAGAAAAGGAACCTCCGGTGCCACTCATGCCTCCGGTGCTTGTTTTTGTCTCGGATTTTTGTTTCTTCGTAGCCCGCTTTTTTCCAATAGGTTGTGGTTGTTCATCATGACCAAACAACGCCTCCTTTTTTTGGCTTTGGACGTCGCCGGTTAAATCAACCGGCTCCGGCGAGTTCCATTTGGGATATTTATGCAAAACGTACCAAGCCTCGTCATTCGCGAACAGCGTGTTGTTGTGTTCGTCACGATACAGTTGGTTAGCCCGTTTTAGGATATCCACGTCACATTCCCTACTTTTTTGTTCGTGTTGCGCCTGTTTATAAGCAGCGTTGAACTTAGTGCAATCACGGTTCAACGTTTTCCACTTGGATTGTAGCATATCTTTGTTGCGGGGTTTTGAATTTTTTCTATTGAACTCAGCTATTATCTGTTGCCATAACGTATCACGAGATTGGGAACGGCCGACACGCGGATCCTCTGGCATGCCACCCAACACTCGGCAAGTAATTGTTCCTCACTTGGCATCCAATGATTCTTTGACTTTTCAGGTTGTTCTTCATTGACCTCGTCTTCTACAGGTTCTTTGGATTTTTTTGACTTTCGTTTACCTCGGCTTTTCGGTTTTATAGGAGAAGTAGGTGTTTCGGGAACATCATTTGTTTCCGTTTGGGATTGTTGTGATTGTTGAGTGAGTTGAAGATTTTGAAAATTGGAGTTTATGGTGTTTTGTTGGCTTTCTTGCCAATATTGATATTCTTGATGTTGTTGGAAAAATTCTTGACTCGACATACCCAATTCGTTTGGGTTATTCCAGTTCGGATTTGACGACGAACACACGTTTGGGTTATTCCAATTCGGATTTGAGGAAGAACCCGCGTATGGGTGATTCCACCCACCGAGAAGATTCGTGAACGAGTCGTTGTTGTTGCCGCCCGATTTTTTTTTTTTTTTTTTTTTTTTTTTTTTTTTTTTTTTTTTTTGCTAATAGAAGTGTATTGTAGATTAAATAGAGTAGTAGAAGTGTGAAAAAAAATTGTGTGGGTGAATGGGTATTTATAGTTGTGATAAAATGGGTATAAATTAGGCTTTTTTTCTTTTTTTTTTTTTTTTTTTTTTTTCTTTTTTTTTTTTTTTACACATACGGATATAAAACATAGGGGACTAAAGCGAATTTTTTTCTGTTTTTTTTTTTTTTTTTTTTTTTTTTTTTTTTTTTTTTTTTTTTTTAATGCAACGGTCATGTGAACGTTTGAGGGGAACAATCTACAATTTTTTTTAATAACCAAAGCAGCTTAACGCTGCGTTGTAAGGGATAATACAGGTTAACTTGGCTGCGTTATCATAAAACTCGGGGTAGTCATGTTACCGAGTGCTCTAAAGACATAAAAAGTCATCAAATTAAACACACATATTTTTTATTTTATTTTTTGTGTATTATCAATAATATTTTGAAAGTCAACTATCAATTGTGGGAAATCATTACAATTAACACATGAAGATAAGAAGGTATTTTGAGCATAAAATCACTTTTTAAGTCTCTCTTAAGTTAGTTAAAAAAAATACATATATATATATATATATATATATATATATATATATATATATATATATATATATATATATATATATATATATATATATACATATATATATATATATATATATATATATATATATACTAAATATTGTGGAAATTAGAAGCATTCAATGGTGGACCCCACATTATTCCTCTTTCATCCTTCCTCTGTTTTCTGATATCCATTTTCATCCAGAAACACCAAGATAACACAAACACACACACAGCTCAACAATAGTAACTACCCACAAACCAAACCATGAAACACACACTTGTTCACTAAACACTAATCCTTATTATGGCATCTTTACCTTCAGCTGTAATTGGCAACACCATCAAACTTGAATCAGAGTTCAAGAAACGCTCCACTACTTTCCTTTCCATTGAAAAGGTACCATCTTTATTATACCATTATCATCTTTCTATATTTAGTAATGTTTTATCTTGTTTGCAGAGGAACTCTGGTTATCTAGATAAAGACTTTGATGCATTGAGTTTGGATTTTAAAGAGACTGAGCCTTCAAATTATGTCACACTTTTATAAAAATGTGTCGAAAAGAATTTGCTAAAAGAAGCGAAAATGATACATGGCCAGATTGTGAAATCTGGGACAGATGATAATTTGTTTGTGATGACATCTTTGGTTAATGTTTATGGCAAATGTGGGGCAATGGAAGAGGTGCGTAAAGTCTTTGATGGGCTGGCGAAACGAAATGTGGTTACTTGGACTTCTTTGATGTCGGGTTATGTGCAGAACGCACAGCCTGAGTTGGGTGTTAGTGTGTTTTTGGAAATGTTGGAAAATGGGGTGTTTCCCACGAATTATACTATTGGAGTTGTTTTGAACGCGTGTTCTGTGTTGTATGATGTTAAGTTAGGGAAGGAGGTTCATGGGTATGTTGTGAAATATGGACTTGAGGATGATACGAGTGTTGGGAATGCGCTTTGTAATTTGTACTCTAAATGTGGTAACAATTTGGATTCTGCGATGAAGGTGTTTTCGAGGATAGGGGAAAGGAATGTGGTTTCGTGGACAACGATTGTATCTGCTTGTGGTGATAATGGGAGTTCTGCAGATGGGTTGAAATTGTTTTGTGAAATGCTCGAGGAGGGTATTGAGCCGAATGAGTTTATTTTAACGAGTGTTTTAAGTTTGTGTTCCACGATGCAGGCTGTAGATGTCGGTTTGCAGGTGCATTCGTTGAGTATCAAAATTGGGTATGAATTTAATTTAGCTGTTACGAATTCTATAATGTATCTGTACTTAAAAAATGGATGGTTTAGTGAAGCAAAGAAGTTGTTTTATGGACTCGAAAAAGTAAGTTTAGTAACATGGAATGCGATGATTGCGGGCCATGCCCAGATGATGGATGTTGCTGAGAATAATGTAATGCAAACCCGAAACAGTGTTGAGGCACTAGACATGTTTTTGAGGTTACAAAGATCGGGTTTGAAACCTGATCTATTTACTATGTCTAGTGTCTTAACTGTCTGTAGCAATCTTGTGGCATTAGAACAAAGGGAACAAGTTCATGCTCAAACTATAAAAACCGGCTTTTTATTGGACATTGCTGTTGGTACGGCTTTAGTTAATATGTACAATAAATGTGGTAGTATCACGAAAGCAAGTAAAGCTTTTGTTGAGATGAATACAAGAACTTTGATATCTTAGACTTCAATGATCACGGCGTTTGCTCAACATGGTCTTTCTCAGCAAGCATTGGATCTTTTTAATGATATGTGATTAGCCGGCGATAGGCCAAATAAGGTGACATTTATTGGTGTTCTTGCAGCGTGTAGTCATGCTGGTATGGTGGATGAGGGTTTAGCTTATTTTGAGATGATGAAAAATGAATACAAAATCAATCCCATTATGGATCATTACGCGTGTATGATAGATGTGTTTGTGAGATTAGGAAGGTTAGAAGAAGCTTTTGATTTCGTGAAGAAAATGGAGTTTGAACCAAATGAGTTTATTTGGTCTTTACTAATTGCAGGCTGCAGAAGTCATGGGAATCTAGAGTTGGGTTTTTATGCTGCTGAACAATTACTTAGCATCAAGCCTAAAGATCCCGAGGTTTACAGTATGCTGATGAACATGTACGTTTCTGCAAAGAGATAAGCACACGAAACAAGCATATACACCTATATAGTTATTAAAGTCCATAACCAACTAAACAAAAGACATTAGACTTATGGAATCTTATTAGGATTGACAACCATCTTACCCTCTTGATTAACTGTCAAACCCGGCCCTTGTCTCATATCAGCAACAGCAACCACCGGTTGGTACGTTGGTCCCATTCCACCCTTTGAAGTCGTATAATACACCTGCCTACCCGTGGCATCAACCCCCACCGGCCCAAGCTGGCCAACATGACCGTACCCTAGCTCAACTTGTGGCCTAACCATCCCAATTGTCTCGTGATACGCTCCAGCTTTCGGCTGTTGAACTTGGGGTTGTGCCATTGTCCCATACACCGGCTGCTCCCTATAAAACTCAGGTGGATTCACCATCCTCTGCATCCCATAGTACGCCTGCCCTTGGCCAGCCTGAGGCGCAGGCCGCATTGTCGTCACAGCTGGAGCTGGCACAGGAGCAGCTGTAGTTGCAGACGGATACACACCAGTCGAAGACGGAATCAAATAAACCGGCGAATCAGTTCCCGCCACTGACATCGGGTATCCACCTGTCATCATATGCCGCTGGTCATGCCAGTAACGTAGCTGTCCAGGACCCGCAGATTGTATCTTAGTATAATAATCACCATAATAAGCCCTAGGATCCATATTAATCTTCATCTGCTGTTGAGGTGCAGCATGTTTCTGCACCTCAACAGCAGACGCAACAACACTCTCACCCATCACATTCACATTCACATTCCTGTTATTACTACTATTACTATTACTATTACTATTACTATCTTCAGAACCACACTCTGAACCAGGCCGCACCGTTTCCACGGGCTGCTGCACAACAACAGGCGCGTTACTAGCTTTATCAAAACCAAACAAATAGTCAGGATTATTATTCTCAGACACAGGAGACGAGGTAGACGAAATCTGGACCGCGTTAAGCGCGTCAACAAACCACTCAGTAGAGGCTGATTCTGTTCTCGCCAAAACCAGCGGGAACAGAAACAGCCTCAACCTAACAAGCTTAACAGAAGCCTTAAAAATCCTGTCATGCTCACACATCATATGCTCCAAGTCTTCATCATTAGTAACAGATATGAGTGCGTCTAGATCCTCGCCAGGCAACTGGTACTTAAACGAAATGGTGGCATCACGAGGTGATGAAGAGAATGTGGAGAGCTTAAGAATGAGCTTGTGGAAAGTGAGGTTGCGATCAACGGTGAGGATCTTGGCGTCCCCGCCGATGTAGGTTAAGAGGTGGTCGTGGGGGCGGGGGAGGATCTTGCCCCCGTAGCTGCACATGAGGATCGAGGTCGCGGGAGCGGGGGGTGGAGGAGGAGGCGTTGAAATCTGGATATAAAGAATATGTGTTGGTGTTTTCCATATTCTTTTGTTTTTTGTTTTGTTGGTGATGGTGTGTAACACCCCCAATTCATGGACGCAGCGGAATTCGAACTGGGTGTTACTTGACGGCACAATAGACACAATAATAGAAAACGAACTCCAATTGAGTCGTTTTAAAAGATTTATCATTCAAATTGTATAAATATCAGAGATTACAAAATGAGGTCCCAGATGGTTCCATGTTTACAAATTAAATGAGTTTTGAATGATAATAAAATTTATAGCCCTCTTGAGTATCCGTGTCCTTCCGTGCCATCCTTGATCGTCATGAACCTGAAATACATGCTTGAGAGGTCAACACAAAGGTTGAGTGGAATTCGTAGAGTTTAGTTAAATCGTTTGAACACAATATGTCGTAGTGTGAGCTATAGACTCACACTCATAGTTAGAAAACAAAATCGTTATTTATTTCACTAAGCTCATGCAACCAAAGCATTAACATCGAACCAACAAAATTGGCATTATAGAAGCCCTATCAAGGTACTTTTGCCGTTATACCGCTAAATCTCAAATATAGTGCATTTGTGTGAACTCATCGTTGTTCAACACAAATGGGATTCGTCAATCCCAATAGATCTATTCACAATATTCGCGCTCACTAAAGGTAGTGACTAATGGTTCATGATATAGGGACTTCGAACATGGCAATCGTTACTTAGTGATAATAAAACATCGTCGGGTAGCATACAGTAGAAAGCATCGTGTTCGAGTAGAAAAATAATAGCATGTATTCCCCCATGGGTTTGTAAAATAGTTAAACAATAGAAAGTGGGGCTACGAACTCACCTTAAGTAGAATAGCAAGTAATGAATGTGATGGTCGAATCGCGAAGGTTTCTACGAGCAACCTATAATAGAATGTCGCGACTTAGGATTTGTGTAGAGAATATAACGGAGTGCCTATATATATATCTTGCATTTAGTCCATGATGTGGTATGATGTATATTGTATGTCCTTGAAAGAAAAGATTCATGAATATGTATGTATTGTATATCGTTTACTACCGTTCGGGCTGACATATTTCAGAAGTCATGTTAGTAAGCGTTCGAGGAGCCAGGACACTTTAACTCGTAAATCCACAACTCAACTCGACGGCTTACATAATGAACTCCTCACATGAAGCTCCCTACTATTGTAGTAGTTGATAACATATATAGATATAAGTTTTGATTCGAAAAGTTACATGTCCGATATTTGAATAAACTTAGGAAAGTTTATTAGTACATGAAGATTGTTATTAGGGATAGTTTCATAAGTCTTGTATGACCATTTGTCTTGGTAAAATCTCATGGTTTCCTTTTTAAGTCCTCTACTACAATTTGTAATGATCCAATATCATATTTTTACCATTTTGGTCGTGGTTCTCCAAGAAAGTCACTAGTTTACTTGTTTTAGTAACTTATCTTGTCAATCAATAACAATAACTTGTTTTGCTCACTTTTATACATCATGGACATAACTACAAGACATAATATAGCAAGAATAACATGTAAATAACATGAACATGATTATTTAACAAGAATCAAGTTAGGGTTTGGCTCACAACTTTTGGCTTTCAAACATGAAAGGAAGTTAACATGTAAGGATAGGACATTGATAGACTTGCTTCAACCCACTTCTTCATGCAATCTTTCTACTCTTGTAATCTTGAAAGATGGATGATGAAGGTTGAGGTGAATTGAGTGGATTTAAACTCAAGAGAAATCACCAAGTATATTAGGGATTGGAAGAGTTTTGGTGAATGATAACCTATCTAGGGTTTCTACCTTGAACTAGCACTTGAATCTTGCATGAAACTAGAAGGAAATAAGCAAAGGATGGAAAGGTTTTGGGGTTTGGGGATGCACGGCACAAGAAGGGGAGGGGAGGGAGTATTTATAGTCCAAAAATGAGGAGGTTAGGAAAGTGCTAGGAAAGTGTTACAACTTGGTGACCAAGTTGTAAATAAGTGTTGATTTTAAGGGTAAATTCATAAGTTTGAGCCACATAGTGTGAAACCCCCCTCCTAGGGCGGTTCACATGGATAAGGGAGGGTGAGGTGTGCCTTGGATGATATTATCCAAGTTACTAGATGAGTTTTGACTCCGGGAAATGCCAATCGTAAATGATTAAGCCTCAAAACGTAAAACCGGGTGTCGTAAAATTATGGAATTTGAAAGTATTGTTAAACATGTCCATATAGTCCATAATAAAATATAAAATGAGTGGTAGGATCTATCGGGTGCTAAAACCCTGCTAGAAGCTGGAAACACGGGTCTAAAACGCGTAATTCGCGTAAAACGCTGAATATTGCGTAAAATTGAGAAAAGTAAAATGTTACTTTTCTAATGTGATAAAAATGATTTAAAATGACTTATAATGTCTAGACTGGGCTCAGTCTAGTGTCGGTTGGTATTAAATGTCTTTTAGACATCAAACCGTAAGTCTAAAAATCAAGGAATGACTTATAACATCAAGGGATGATTTTTGGTCAATGGAGGAGGGAAAAATATGTTGACTTTTTCTAATAAGTTGAAAACTCAAAAAGTCTTAGAAACGCGTTTTGTGGTCTCACGGTTAATCGCCCAAATGGTTAAGCGTGCTCATGCGAGAGTAGTACAGGCATGGGTGACCTGCTGGGAAGTTTTTGGTCATGTTTTTCTCAGTCACGATTAATTCTCAAATAAATCATGAGTGTGTCAAACATTTTTCCGATGTGGGGTCACCTGACAGGATCGAATTTTGTTGTGCGTAGAATTTCTGAATGACGTTTTACCCTAAAACGTGTAATTCCTTAATAACTTTCACGAAAATGAGCTTATGAAAGTTAAACTTTTAATTTGCCATGGAAATGATTTATCATTTGAGAATATCAAATAAAAATCAACTTTCGGGAAAGTTTCGGGAAAAATGAATAGTAAAAGTGAATAGTGAAATTTTCTGGGAAAAGTAATTAACCTGAAATTGTGAATTGTTACAGTCTCCACCCCATACGGGGAACTTCGTCCCGAAGTTCTTTGTGTGTCATATATTGGAGTGGTGTCGATAAAAATGTGTGGTTACTTATGTGGACTATAGTCTGGGATTACCAGTGGTGTAGTTTGATTTGTCGTTTCAGTGTATGGTGTAGGACGAGGTTCACTTTTATGTAGGAAAGGTATGGTAATAGTCGAATATCAAAGGAAATTGATATAGCAGTCGAATATTTAATAGGAATTGAGATCGTAGTTGCAATCATAGCCTAGTAGGTAATCGGTTGTTGTACCTAGTGTTTATTGACTTCATACTTATGTTATTTCGGATACAAATAAGCCCACTTGTTTATAATTCTTTATTTACATAGAGAGGCATCCCAAACAATGTAGATAAGGAAATATAAACTTATGGTTTAGTGATTTACAATGTCTTTATTTAAATGAAAAGGCATCCCAATCCATTCAAATAATTACAAATCATCCTACACAACATTCATACTTAGTCGGTGAATTACAAGGTAGTGTATTACGAGATGATACTGGTGTTGCAAAAGTACAAGATGAATATTCAAACTTGTAAAGCTGATTAGGGTACTTGTGGTGTAGCTAAGGATGATTTGAGTTTTAAAAGTGCATCAACATCTGTTAATGAGCTTGTGGTTCCAACGGTTGTGAAGATAATGTTATGATATGTTGATGAACAAAAGTGTGTAGTGTATGCTTAACATTAATACTCTAAGGTATAGATGTTGAGTTTGCTTTAAAAATCTTAAGAGATTTTAAAAGTTTATGATGGAATGGTATCCTTAGAACCTAAACAGGATAGTACTTCTACAGGATGAAGAGAAGAATTGATAACTATCCCAAGATAGTAGTTCGAATTATCTCATAAATGAAAACTTTCAAGAATGAAGTTAGGTAGTACAAATAAGGTGTTAAGATTTCGCTGAGTGGTAAAACACTATCGTGTCTCTATATCGTTTTAAAGAATTCGGGTGGTTTATCGAGTTCAAGTAGGAAATCAACCTAAACATAACCCTAGTACAACTATTCTCAGTATTTGAAAATTTTAAGTCGAATATAGTTAGTCAGACTATATTCCACTGTCCCTAGGTTAAATATAGGTGACTAGTCTATATTTAGCCAAGGTTCGATAAAATTTTCAAATACCTAAATTAGGTATACTTGTGATACGTCCGTTGCTTTCGGGAAACTGTCCACTAAACAAAGGCGATGTCAAACCATTCAGTTGCAAGTCCCGCCATAAGAGACTTGTAACGTATGTTTTCACATTCCATTGCATAGAAGATCGTACGGGTAGATATGTGTGGAAAGGAAGTTGAAGTAATTCTAAAACAGTCTATACTGGGCTAGAATTACAAACTTTTAACAATGAAGGTTTCAGAAGAAAACTTTGATGGATGTAGAGAAAGTTCAACTTTTGTCGATGATGGATTAGTTTGTCCTTTAGAAATCTCATATTTCTTGTTTGGAAATCGATAGATTGTGATGGGTTTTTGATATCATATGAAATGATATTGATGAGGTGGTGGAATAATTCGAGAGACCATTGCACAAATCACAATGTCTCGGAAGTAGATTAGACCATTGTGTCATACAATGTTCGGGAAATAGAAAAGACCATCGTAATTCGTTACAATATCTTGGATATAAAATGTTGGAGTAGGAACATGGTTGGGAGAATGTGGTTGTGTCGAAATGCCATAGAATAGGCATGTGTAGATATGTTTAGATAAAATGATTGAAAATAACTCGAATGTATATATAAATATACTAGTATTTGTTCGTGTAGTGTAAAATGCCTAGTGTGTATATATGAATATACATATATGTTCATGTAGCATAAAATGCTTAATAAGTCCATAATCGTCTGGAGGATGGAAGACACGAAGATCGGAAGGCTATAAAATGTTTTTGCTTGTAGTGTGGTTATAGTTTAGGTTTCAATTAGACCCGTTTCTCTATAACCATGGCTCTGGTACCAATCTGTAACACCCCCAATTCATGGACGCAGCGGAATTCGAACTGGGTGTTACTTGACGGCACAATAGACACAATAATAGAAAACGAACTCCAATTGAGTCGTTTTAAAATATTTATCATTCAAATTGTATAAATATCAGAGATTACAAAATGAGGTCCCAGATGGTTCCATGTTTACAAATTAAATGAGTTTTGAATGATAATAAAATTTATAGCCCTCTTGAGTATCCGTGTCCTTCCGTGCCATCCTTGATCGTCATGAACCTGAAATACATGCTTGAGAGGTCAACACAAAGGTTGAGTGGAATTCGTAGAGTTTAGTTAAATCGTTTGAACACAATATGTCGTAGTGTGAGCTATAGACTCACACTCATAGTTAGAAAACAAAATCGTTATTTATTTCACTAAGCTCATGCAACCAAAGCATTAACATCGAACCAACAAAATTGGCATTATAGAAGCCCTATCAAGGTACTTTTGCCGTTATACCGCTAAATCTCAAATATAGTGCATTTGTGTGAACTCATCGTTGTTCAACACAAATGGGATTCGTCAATCCCAATAGATCTATTCACAATATTCGCGCTCACTAAAGGTAGTGACTAATGGTTCATGATATAGGGACTTCGAACATGGCAATCGTTACTTAGTGATAATAAAACATCGTCGGGTAGCATACAGTAGAAAGCATCGTGTTCGAGTAGAAAAATAATAGCATGTATTCCCCCATGGGTTTGTAAAATAGTTAAACAATAGAAAGTGGGGCTACGAACTCACCTTAAGTAGAATAGCAAGTAATGAATGTGATGGTCGAATCGCGAAGGTTTCTACGAGCAACCTATAATAGAATGTCGCGACTTAGGATTTGTGTAGAGAATATAACGGAGTGCCTATATATATATCTTGCATTTAGTCCATGATGTGGTATGATGTATATTGTATGTCCTTGAAAGAAAAGATTCATGAATATGTATGTATTGTATATCGTTTACTACCGTTCGGGCTGACATATTTCAGAAGTCATGTTAGTAAGCGTTCGAGGAGCCAGGACACTTTAACTCGTAAATCCACAACTCAACTCGACGGCTTACATAATGAACTCCTCACATGAGGCTCCCTACTATTGTAGTAGTTGATAACATATATAGATATAAGTTTTGATTCGAAAAGTTACATGTCCGATATTTGAATAAACTTAGGAAAGTTTATTAGTACATGAAGATTGTTATTAGGGATAGTTTCATAAGTCTTGTATGACCATTTGTCTTGGTAAAATCTCATGGTTTCCTTTTTAAGTCCTCTACTACAATTTGTAATGATCCAATATCATATTTTTACCATTTTGGTCGTGGTTCTCCAAGAAAGTCACTAGTTTACTTGTTTTAGTAACTTATCTTGTCAATCAATAACAATAACTTGTTTTGCTCACTTTTATACATCATGGACATAACTACAAGACATAATATAGCAAGAATAACATGTAAATAACATGAACATGATTATTTAACAAGAATCAAGTTAGGGTTTGGCTCACAACTTTTGGCTTTCAAACATGAAAGGAAGTTAACATGTAAGGATAGGACATTGATAGACTTGCTTCAACCCACTTCTTCATGCAATCTTTCTACTCTTGTAATCTTGAAAGATGGATGATGAAGGTTGAGGTGAATTGAGTGGATTTAAACTCAAGAGAAATCACCAAGTATATTAGGGATTGGAAGAGTTTTGGTGAATGATAACCTATCTAGGGTTTCTACCTTGAACTAGCACTTGAATCTTGCATGAAACTAGAAGGAAATAAGCAAAGGATGGAAAGGTTTTGGGGTTTGGGGATGCACGGCACAAGAAGGGGAGGGGAGGGTGTATTTATAGTCCAAAAATGAGGAGGTTAGGAAAGTGCTAGGAAAGTGTTACAACTTGGTGACCAAGTTGTAAATAAGTGTTGATTTTAAGGGTAAATTCATAAGTTTGAGCCACATAGTGTGAAACCCCCCTCCTAGGGCGGTTCACATGGATAAGGGAGGGTGAGGTGTGCCTTGGATGATATTATCCAAGTTACTAGATGAGTTTTGACTCCGGGAAATGCCAATCGTAAATGATTAAGCCTCAAAACGTAAAACCGGGTGTCGTAAAATTATGGAATTTGAAAGTATTGTTAAACATGTCCATATAGTCCATAATAAAATATAAAATGAGTGGTAGGATCTATCGGGTGCTAAAACCCTGCTAGAAGCTGGAAACACGGGTCTAAAACGCGTAATTCGCGTAAAACGCTGAATATTGCGTAAAATTGAGAAAAGTAAAATGTTACTTTTCTAATGTGATAAAAATGATTTAAAATGACTTATAATGTCTAGACTGGGCTCAGTCTAGTGTCGGTTGGTATTAAATGTCTTTTAGACATCAAACCGTAAGTCTAAAAATCAAGGAATGACTTATAACATCAAGGGATGATTTTTGGTCAATGGAGGAGGGAAAAATATGTTGACTTTTTCTAATAAGTTGAAAACTCAAAAAGTCTTAGAAACGCGTTTTGTGGTCTCACGGTTAATCGCCCAAATGGTTAAGCGTGCTCATGCGAGAGTAGTACAGGCATGGGTGACCTGCTGGGAAGTTTTTGGTCATGTTTTTCTCAGTCACGATTAATTCTCAAATAAATCATGAGTGTGTCAAACATTTTTCCGATGTGGGGTCACCTGACAGGATCGAATTTCGTTGTGCGTAGAATTTCTGAATGACGTTTTACCCTAAAACGTGTAATTCCTTAATAACTTTCACGAAAATGAGCTTATGAAAGTTAAACTTTTAATTTGCCATGGAAATGATTTATCATTTGAGAATATCAAATAAAAATCAACTTTCGGGAAAGTTTCGGGAAAAATGAATAGTAAAAGTGAATAGTGAAATTTTCCGGGAAAAGTAATTAACCTGAAATTGTGAATTGTTACATGGTGGTTGTGTTTGGATTCAATTCATTTGTTGTTGTTGGATTGATGATGATGATCGGTGTATTTGCTTAATTATAGCGGGGAATGTAATGTGGAGCCCACTTTTAGACAGGGGGTTAGGACTAGTATTGTAACTTTTTGAATAATTTGTCTACTTTTTGTAGTAGTATTTCTTTTGAGATTAGAGGTTGACTATTAGTAATGGACCAAACAAAGAGATCAAATTAGTATTTGATATTATTGTCAACTCAGCTTTTTCTCTTATAAGGTAATTTACACACTTTTATAAATGATTGAGACACTTTAAATTAAAGTGTTTTGACATTTATACAAACGCAGGATAAAAATGAGTTAAAGTAATGTGAGGGTATAAATATCAAGACATTCTAATTTAGAGTGTCTCAATCATTTATAAGAGTGTGCAGATCACCACCCTTTTCTCTTAGATCAAATGCGCATAGTAAAGAGTTCACGGTCACAACAAAAAACAACCCCACAAACACAAATAAATAAAAACACACACGCAAACACTCTACATTCTTTCAGTCGTGCAAAAGACCAAAACATTGACACGTTTTGTTCGGTCCTCGTAGCAGGGGGGATCTTCTTTTGCTAGACCGACCGAATGGCGAATGGTTCGGTCTCATCACTAGCAGTATTATACTCCTAAATATAAAATCAAGTATAACAAAGCAAGGGTGAAAACAAGCCGAGCCTGAGCCTCCTACAGCTCGAGCTTCATTTAAGTTTTATAAAACTCGAGCTCATTTAGGCTCTGCTTATTCGAGCTTTTTACCGAATCTTTCAAAATTTAATACACTGCACATCAGCATAATCTCATAACCCGTTTAATCTTTTTACAACGCATCATTTTTTAAAATGTATAATTTCTTGTTTATGTATTCATAACAACTGATATACTAGGTGAACAGCTTTTCTTTATATAAAGATTTTATTAAATTATAAAGTACGTATATGTTATACAAAGGTTAGGTAGTAGCTGTAACCGAAAATTGTAAGGTTATAAAATAGCTTTTATATGTTACGCAATACAGAAAATTTCACTAAATATTAAGATAAGTGGGGTTTGCATGTTCTTTTTTATTCATTCTCTTGTTGGTTTGAGGTCAACTATCACTAACGAAACAAAATAAAAAGAAAATAAATAAATGGCCCATTGATTTACATGTCACCCACTTTATTTTTGTGAAGTCTTCCATTAGTGAGTTTCTCGTATGAAATATGCTAATGCACCGGATAACTTTAGGTTGGATTATGTTATTATTATTATTATTAAAATTAATAAAAATAAATAAATAAATAAATAAATAAAAATAAAAAACTCATTTAAGGATGAGAATGAATTATTGGATTGGAAGATGCAAAGGAGTTGTAACGGGGCCCATTCATTGGATAATCTTGCAAACTTAGGTATGCATTGTCGAGGCGTGTAAGCTATGTGATGATTATATACCAGAATATTAAATATCTTAAAACTGTTAGTGGATAATTAGGCCCAAGCCCGGATTGTGGGTCTTGGGTATTAGGGTTTCACTATTATATATAGTGGTTAATAATAAAGTTATACCTACGGGTTTGTCATTACACTACAAAAAAAGGGGCTATAGTGACGGGAATTTAATGACGACTTATATATTTCGTCACTAATTAGTGACGATATAAAATTTTCGTCACTATATATCGTCACTTGCATGTATAGTCACGAAATTTTCGTCACCGAGAAAGTTTGTCACTAAATTGGACACTAAATATAGAGAATATGCAATGTTATTGAAGTGACAAAAAAATTTCGTCACTCGGTCAACTAAAGAAAAGCCTATTGGACATACGCTTTAAAAAAAAAAAAAAAAAGCGCGGATCCAAAACCTGACCCGAATTAGTTTTAATCCTAATCTTCTTTCTCCTACACATTCACCGTTCACTTCTTCTTCATCACCGTTAATGGTCGCCACCACACCATCGTAACGGTTCACGGTTAACGGTCGCCGCCACACTTTGCCGCCGTCACCACGGTTCACGGTCGCGCTTCGCCGCAGTTGAGCACCCCCGCCGCTGGATACAATCGCGATGTAAGCTGATTGATCCAATTAGTTGATGATCGAATACATATTTCTAATAATTAGTTGATTTTGATTTGAATCACTTAAACCTAATCAATGTAGCAACTCTTCTATTACTGGATTTCCTATTGAGCTGAATTATTTCATATAAAATAAGGGTTTGATGATTCTCATATCGCTTAAGTGTTCGATGAAAGTCCTAACCAAGAGTTAAACATTGTATGAATTTGTTATGCCCTTATATGAGCCTAATCATTAATGTTTACGAACTAGTTTGCGGCGAAATTGGATAAGCATTACTAGACTACTAGTTTGGAGTAGGTTTAAATCCCTTGTTATAAGAGTACGTTACAATTCCCTTATATTATGAATTTTTGGTTCGGATATGTGTTTCTTTTTAATATTTAACTATCACATATACAATCGTTTTGGAGCTTGGAAGCCGGCTTGTACCCCATTATAAGTTCATTTTATGTAATTTACTGATGGCTCATCTTATCACAACTGCATTATTATTTGCTTAAAGTACACATCTACATAGATATGTTTGTAGCAGCGAGAGTTCAACTCTTGAGTCTCTAACTCCCTATATCATATATTTGTATGCAGCAGCGAGAGTTCTAAAAAGAGGGTGTTGGTGAGGTTGTCCCGTAAACACTTTTTGACCATTTAAAATATATGTATCGATAACTGAAGTGTTACCTATGGCTATAAATATAATACTGTTACAGTGATTGTCTAAAGCTTTGAATACATTGATTTAGGAAGTGGTAGGCATTTATAATATATTTGGTGGGACCTTCAACTCATTTGGCCCATTTGACCTATCCCCTGTTAACCTATTTTATTTGACTCTCTATGATAATGCTGCTGTAATAACAGGCGCACTAAGAGCTGACCGACCAGAGTTGCTTACTGTTATATTGCCTCAAAGTTTGAAAAAACAACCTCCCGAGAGCCAAGAGTTACTTTCAAAAGTAAGAATAAAGTTATCTTGTTCTCTATCACGGCATTGTAAAAATAATAGTATATCGCATTGTAACAGCCCATTCCACATTCACATTAATGAAGATGTTTTAGCACTAGATGTAATTGGGTACCATCTAGGAATCATCCAAGCTAAAGGCTCGAGGCTATAGATTTAACTACTAATTGATATTAGTTCAAATGGGTTGTTTGGTAACGAGTCATGTTGAGTTACTTTCTAATAGTAGTACAAATGTATGACACGTCAAGTCAACATTTTAGTTGGCCTTTGTTTTGTTAATTTTGTAGAGAAGTAATGATGCACTATTGATGATGCCTTCTCATTATGTAAACTGCATTAGTCCTACATGATCAAAAGGAAATGTAGTCACCAATGGCGTGCATTACTTAAGGGGGTTTGGATGGCTGAAGCCTTCATATGTGTTCTGTTCTTGTTATTTTGTTTGTTTACGGTTTTCTTTTTCAATCAATAGATGCTATACTAAGATTGCAGGCATTGGAAAAGCCTCATAATTATAGGCAGCTACCCAAATACATACAGAGAACTTATAGAAGAGAACATTATGGCGTAAACACTTCTACATATGGCGAGTCAGTAAGATAAATATTGATTGTTAGATTATTTGCTTGTAGCAAATATCTCCACATTATTGGGGTAATGATCTGCTGATACCTTTTTTAATAAGAACCTATCAACTATATTTGGCTGTGCAGATGTTTGGGTGGTATGATCATCCCCGATCTCAGCTCTTATGCTTTGCACTATCGCCACCATGGCTTCCTTTTATGTCGCTGGCCGGTTAGTTACTAATTTTACTTTCACCATCATTTCATTCATTTAACTGTAATTTTATTCTCATGTCAAGTAATTTGTTGTTTTCTTTATAAGAATATTATGGCAGGATGTAGAGAATATAGTTTGTTTGGGCAAAGAGCTTGACAAAATTACTTGTCAGGTAAACTCATCATTATTAGTATTTAGTAGGGGTGAGCACGGTTTCGGAACCGACCCGGAACCGAGAGACTGAGTACCGAAAAATTCATATTTTAGGAACAGAATTACTTGTCAGGTAAACTCATCATCATTATTAGCTTTAAATTTTCTACCTGTTAGATGATAGACTAATATTTCTCAATGTAACAACAATGTCTGTAACCAAATTTGCATATAATTTTTAAAAAACATCTGCCTAGCGTTTAGTTAATGCATGCTTGTATCCATATATGTCATATCTAAGTCTTTGTTCAAACTAATTACTAATATGATATATATATCATGATAGTTGATAGCAGAGCAAAAGTGTTCGTTTAAGATGTGAAGTTTTTCTTTTATCATAAAGAATGAGCTTGGTTTGTTTCATATAGTGGTTAGTTATATAGGTCGAATACAAATTATTGTCATAATCATTAATTGTTCTCATCCTAAAGTTCAATAATTCTATTGAAAAACAGGGTAGTTCTACACTTTTGTAAAAAGCAAAAGTCCCAAACAACCCCTTAATCTGAATTCAGTTAATATCAAATAACATCAATTTGAGATGATGTACTGAACTCCCGCGGTTCTTCGGTTCTGGAACCGATACCCTCGGTTCCGGACCGAACCGAACCGAGAACCGCAGTTTGCAATATTGTAGAACCGAGAACCGGACCGCGGTTCTAAACTTCGGTTCGGGTTGGGTCGGTTTCGGTTCGGTTCTCGGTTCTGGTACGGTTCCCGGTCCATTTGCTCACCCCTAGTATTTAGGGCCCGTTTGGTTTGGGGTATTTGACAAAAGGTTAGGGATCATGGTAATTTTTAGTTGTTTGGAAGACACATGTGGGCCCAAAATTTAGGGATAAAAGCCAAATATTATCTGTCTTCAAATCCCAGGGGACTACCCAACTTTTACTAAAAATCTGTCAAGTAACTTGTACTTATTTCTATTACGTGGGACCTCTATAGATATCAATCACTCATTTCAATTTCTTTTTTTCGTTTTTCAATTTTATAAAATCAAATTCATTTTTTTAAATCTGTATCCCTTTATAAAAATATATAATATAATTTAAAATATTATTTTCTCTCTCTTATCTCAAATCCAAATCCAAATCCTAAACCAAATTTAAATCCAAATCCAAATCCTAATCATAAACCCGTCTACAAACCAAACGGGCCCTTAGTATTACCTGATTAAAAGGTGTATTTAGTATTACCTGATTAAAAGGTGAATCACAGATATCGACTTTGCTACCAGTTTTCGGTTCCGTGCTTATTAGATTAACTATACAAGAAACTTAGTTTATATATATACAGAACGCTTATGACCACTTATTACATCTTCTAGATATTACAAATGTTAACTCTTTGATCGTCTCTATGCTTCCGCTTAATGGATTTGCCTTGATAATTCATGTGTCTACTTGCTTCATTTGCTAGTCTTTGGAGTTAGCTTGATGATATTTGAAATGTTTATATCAGGGGAAATCTACTGTATCGATGGATGATACACTATCAAGTAATAATAGGATGCAGGTAATGTAGTTGTGCAATTTTGGTTTTTTACTCTATCAAGTAATTTCGGTTATACATTTGGTTGACAATTCTATGCTTGCTAGGGAACAACAAAAGAAACTGACAGCTCTTGAGATGGAACTGGCTGCAGCTCTTCAAGAAGGATTTGTATCAAATCGGTTGCAAACGACAAAACATCCACCAAAGAAGGGGCCATTGGTAGTGATTGGAGTTCTTACAAGTTTTGTCCGCAAGAACAATAGGGAAGGGATACGCAAAACATGGATGTCATCTGGTAAACACATCATTAGCGATTGTTATCTTATGTTACTTTGCTTTGAATGGATATATGCCTAGATTGATGTTAGTCCTGTACCACTATCATGATCGAGTATTATGCTTTTGAGAAAATCTTGTACATATGATTGTATATAGTCAGGAATTAACTATATGAGTAGGATCTTTCCGATAGACGTGTTGCCCATGCTCTTTTTATATGGGACATCCCAAAAATGAAAGTTGTTGCTAAGTGACATATAATATTTGAGAGCAATGCTTAGTTTAAGACTCAAATGCTTGCATACTTGGTCATTATTATATGTATCAATCTTTACTGTTATCGCCACTTGCATTGCTTGGTGTTAACACATTTGTGTTCTTATTGCTTCAGGTGATGTTCTAAAAAAAGATGGAGGATCAAAAGGGTGTTATTGCTTACATGCTTTTCAAGTGCTTTATAGTCTAAGAAAGCTGGTTCCGATATTAAGAAGCACATAAAAGGTAGTCCTACTGGTCCATTTTATTTAAGGTTTCTCGTAAAGCACAAATTTTTTTATTTAAGGTTTCATGATAATTGTTTGTTGATTTCATGTAGTCTCAAATTCGGGAAATTGTTGAATGAATGGGGCTATACAACTTTTCTCTGGGAGATGATAATGCTTCACATTCTCAAATATCGACTTGGATAAAGCAACACAAGCGTGAAACCATCTCGTTTTGGGGCTGTAATGAGATTGCCTCAAGTCTGCTTTTTTTTTTCTTGTCAAGATTGTTATCTTTCTTTTTTGGTAGGTTATAATTTAGTTTGTTTTTGCTATTTTTTAGTTAGACACGTGAAAGATATTATAAGGCGAAGTTGGTACATTGTGGACACAGTTGTGACATGTATGCTTTAGATCAGACGGTTCTACATCAGATGAATGACATATATTTTCGATTTATATTACTGATATATTTTTTTTCTTCTGGTCATTGAAACGACATTGCAGAATAAAGTGGGAATTTTTTGTCATATGATACGAATAGACGTTAATGTTCCGTTAGTTTCAGCCAAAATGACGCCTTTCTTTCGTCACTAATAGCATCAAATAGTGATGACTTTAGTCACTTCAGTGACGAAAATTAAGTGACGAGATAGGTTGACACACACCCATAAGTGACGACTTTAGCTCGTCACTAAATTTAGTGTCAAATTCCAATTTCGTCACTATTAACTTAGTGACGGAGCTATAGTGACGACAAGTGACGACCTTGATTTTCGTGACTAAGTTGGTTTAGTGACGAATTTTCCACTATTAGTGACGATTTTCAACTCGTAACTAAAGCCCTTTTTTCTTGTAGTGTTATCTAACATGGTATCGGAGCGGGTCTGATCCTCAGACTTAGGTGGCTATGTTGAGCTGCATCCCTTAACCAACCCGTCAAACCCTAATCATAAACACCGAGAAAAAAAAATTCCTATGTTCATTCCCTCAAAACTGTTATCTTTTTTTCCTTTTTTTTTTTTTTTTTTTTAATTTGTTTGTTCATTGGTTCATAGCTTACTGTTAGCGGCAAGTGGAGAACGGGTATAGGAAGAATAGAAGAAAAAGCAAATCAGAGGATAACCGTTGCTTATATATATATCTTACGGTGGACTGCAAAGGAGGGGATCATCTCATCTCTTGATTATTATATATCTTACGGTGGACCGCAAAGGAGGGGATCTATCTAAAAAAAGAAAAAAAAAATTAATTAATTGTTGTTTTTGTTTTATGTCGAATCCAGGGTATCAATTCCCGAGATGATTTTTGTTTGGTATCGAATCTAGGGTATCAATTCCCGAGACGACTTTTGTTTGGTGTCGAATCCAGGGTATCAATTCCCGAGACGACTTTTGTTGGTGTCGAATCCAGGATATCAATTCCCGAGACGACTTTTGTTCGTGTCATATTTGCTTTCTTAGTTTATTTTGGTTTATTATTTTCATTTGCTTTCTTAGTTTACTACTCCAGTTCGAGCTTTCGCGATTTCGCCGCTCGAACTGCGGGGGAGTGTTAGTGGATAATTAGGCCCAAGCCCGGATTGTGGGTCTTGGGTATTAGGGTTTCACTATTATATATAGTGGTTAATAATAAAGTTATACCTACGGGTTTCCATTATCTTACAAAAACAAGTGTATTTCACAAGGCGTAACTGAATTTATGTGCAAAAACTTACTCTTCTATATGATAATTAAATATGACAATTAAGTTATCTCAAGTATTAGAACAAAATACACAATACTTTAATATAAGCTTCAATTTTAACAAATATGTACGACAAAGAGTTATTTTTTGTTAAAAATTAATTTTGAGCTCTTAAATATATGATGAGGTGCACATTTTTTTTTAACAACGAATATGCGATAGCACATCTGACACACCCTCATATACGACTCTAATATTTAACATCAGAAGAGGGTAATTCTTATAAACAAATATATTAAAAAACCAAAATACATTATCGATAAATGTCATTTTTATTAGATGATAAATAAGGCCCAAGCCCGGTATGTGGGGTTAGATCCATTAGGGTTTCATTATGTATTGCCTCTATATATATCGTATCAATAAAACGTATCTCCTACGGGGTTTATATTATCTAACATGGTATCATGAGCAGGTGTGATCTTGAGACCTAATCGGTCATCAAGTCGCCACCCCGTCAAACCCTAATCACAAAAACACGCCTATTCTAATTTTTTTTCCTGCCGTCAAGTTTCATAGTTTGCTTCCGTTTACTCAATTGTCAAAGTGATTCATATTTAATTGTTTTCACAAGACTCTATATTAGCTTTTAACGTGTGGTTTTTGTTTCAATATTTGTAGCACCATCATTAATTACCAATTGGTAAAACCAATTGTTTATTGATCGGTTAAAATTGTGTTCAAGTGCTACGTGGAGTAGCCACTCAAAGTCCTTGTGTGTTGGAGTTATCTTCTCTTGCTAGCGATGGTGGCACTTATAAAAAGGTCAACAAAATACTTGTGCTAGTCAATTATCTCAAGCTATGAAGTCTCGGAATTGGTGGAATCTTTGAAGGTTGCTGGAATAAAGATGGTGACAAAGATTGGTAGTTTTATTATTAAAAAAAAATTATTATTGTTTTATGTTTGTTTATTAGTTGATTGTTCGTACGGCTTTATTACCAGTCGACTAAAGTTGACCGTTGGTATCAGTCCCTAAAGTAGACCGTTGGTACGGTGTTGTTACCAGTCGACTTAGCCGACCGTTGGTACCAGTCGACTAAAGTCGACCGTTGGTACGGTTTTGTTACGAGTCGACTAAAGTTATTTTTTTTTTATTATGTTGATGTTTTCTTTTCTTTTCTAGTTTATTACTCCAGTCCGAGCTTTTGCGATTTCGCCGCTCGGACTGCGGGGGAGTATTAGATGATAAATAAGGCCCAAGCCCGGTATGTGGGGTTGGATCCATTAGGGTTTCATTATGTATTGTCTCTATATATATCGTATCAATAAAACGTATCTCCTACGGGGTTTATATTATCTAACAATTTTAACGGGAGACAACTCTTTGTAATAATAAACTTCTTTTGTTGGTATCTTGTTTTACTTAATTTCTACCTCCAAGTTTACACATTTTATAAGCATCAAATAATTATTAGAATCAAGGTTTTCAAGATCGGGATCCTACCCAGAATCGTTTTTGTCTTTGCAAGATCGTAATCGTAAGATCGGATCATGATCGTAAGATCCTACTCTAATGTTACTTCTTAATAGTTTTTGTAACATTGTACAAATCTACAAATTATTATACGTTATAGACACAAAATGTTATGAATATTTCATATAAATATTATCCTAAATTATGATTATGAAATGTTTAAAAAGATTAACTTGTTGTTTTTTGAATTCTCCAAAAAACAACTCATAAATTTATAGTTTTTTAGTTTGTAATTCGAGAAAAATAAGATCGGATCGGATTAGATCTTAAGATCGTATGGTAAAGATCGGGATCCTGTAAGATCTTAAGCTTGCAAAGATCCTATGTAGGATCCGAATCGTTTTTACTTTGCAGTATCGTAAAATCGTAAGATCCTAAGATCAGGATCGAAATCCTGACAACTATGATTAAAATATCATGTTACGTTCTCATGTTCTTCGTATTATATTCTTTTTACATAACTAACCGAAAATACGTGAAAAAAAGCTTTTAAAAATAAGGTGGTGTTATGCATATCTTTGGACCACATTTTACTCGCTATATTAACAGTATAAGATAACTTTTTATTGATCATTTTGTATTTTGTATTTTTTCGTAATTTGTGTTTCATAGTTTTATAATAAAAAATTATAAAAATAAAAGTTAAAAAGATATTTAATCACTTATAAACCGTTGGAAAGATGATTTGGTGGGAATGAGTGGAAAAAAGTTAGTCTTCCACTAAATTATTTGGTCATAGATAGGAGCCAATAATATTAATAGTGTAAGATTGGATCTTTTAGGCTAGACACGATAATCTCTTTATTTTCACTGTCATGTCAGCTTTCTTTCTCCATCAACCTTCAGGCGATTGGGTGCCTAAGTAAAGGCGACCAACATCAATGCTCAAAAAAGTTACTTTTCCATCTCCATTTCTGTCGATCGTGATCACGACCAATATCCCAAAAACTCAAACCACATCGAGTGGCCACAGAAAGCCGATCGACTTGGAATTGATCGTGGGTATCAATCGCCAAGCATTATTGCGTCTAGCCTTAGCACTGCGAAAGTATTTCTGGAATTAATAGAAGAGAAAATCTGAAATGCCTATTCTACTCTCAAGTGCATGGCAAGACAACATGGATACAAAATGGACACGGGTTCAAAGTAGGAAAAGAAACAAGGGGGGACAACGCAACAATCAAGGAATCAACAAGGGCTGGAATACGGATTTTGTTCGAGCAATGAAGGACAAGGCTACAACTTTCTTCTTCACTAGATTTCCTGATTCCTGGAATGAAAAACCTTTGTGAGAAATGTTTGCAAGATTCGGCACTGTGGTTGATGTGTACCTTGCATCAAAAAGAACCAAGCTCGGTACACGATTCGGTTTTGTTCACTTAAATAATGTTGGAAATACTTCGGATCTCGAACAAAAGTTGGGAGAAATATGCATCGGTAACTCAAAGATTCTGGTAAACATAGCAAAATATGACAAGGTGGGTCAGCGAATGTATAATATGGATAAAGAAGAAAAGAAGCAAGACGAGTGGAAGTGGACGTTCAAGAAACAGAAAAAGGAAAATCATAATAACGAGTAGCGATGGACGTTCGGAACGGCTCATGAAGAAGTAAATGAGAAGTGACTATTCACACCTGGGATATCTTACAAAGATGTCATGGTGGGAAACCAACCGACTGCAACTCATCACAAACCTTTAGAGGAGGCAGAAGACATCATTGAGTTCCAAGTTAATCATGATCAAATGGCTCGTTTGAAGAAATGCTGGGTTGGGAAGGCAATAAACATCCATGTTTTACGTAACGTTTGGACCCTCTTAAAACAAGACGGGTTGGGTGGTTGCATTATACACTATCTAGGTGGCATGTCTATTCTTTGTGAATGGAGCTCACAAGAAGTGGCAAAGGAGTGTTTAGAGAAAAACAAAGTAAACCTTGGCAACTGGTTTTCAGAGCTCGTGATGTGGGACGAAAACATAGAACCTCATGGTTGGTTAACTTGGCTGGAAATTGAAGGAATCCCAGAACTTATTTGGACTCGAACACGGCTCGTAAAATTGGAGAAAGTTGGGATCCGTTCTTGAAATAGATGATATGGATATCAGTCACAAAATCAATAACTCATTTGGTATCTTAATTCATACAAAAAATATGGGTGAAATCAGTAAATGTCTTCATCTAAAAGTTAATGGCCGCATCTATCAGGTTAGGATTTCTGATACGTGGGAATCGCATCAGGCTTTACCTCTCAAGGGATCTTTAGAAGCTTACAACCCCCACCAGGCAGTGTACCTGATCGTTGTAGTATAGTATAGTGACAAGTACCGGGGGATTGATCGTTCAGCTTAGGAATAGTGTCTCTAGGATTAGAAAACCTAAATACTAGTTCTAAAGGTGAGGGATGATTATTTTTGTGTTTTTATATTTTTTAGAAAGCAATTAAAAATCTCGGGGTTGAAGGATTTGGGCGGAATTAGTTGCTATTCAACTAACCCAATACTAAGATGCAATCAAAATAAAATACTAGAAATGAAATTAAACTAAATTATACTAAAGTTGTGAGCAATAAGTGGAGAAAATGTGTTTACTTAGATTTCACTACTCCCTAGACATCTTTTACATGTTAATTACTTGTTATAGTTGCATGGATGACGGATTGTATTCCTTAATACCATTCATGGGGTATCGCACATAACTCCTCAATTCTATGAGCTCTTATCTCCTCCTACACCATGCCCAACACAACTATAGGGATTGTAAATAGTGGCTCATGCATTAAATACAACCAATAAAGACCTTAGTGCAATAGGTTCATGTTTCCTAAGACATTCAAGCATGTTACCATTTGGAGATCTGCCAGTTTCTTAAGCCTAACATATAAATTCACTCATCCACAACAAACTATAAACAAGTAATCAACATATAATTAACATCTAGGTTTCATTAGATCCAAGTAAACACAAGACAGATCTAGCCTAGCATGATGGAATTAAGACAAGAACAAGATATAGACAACCAACACATAGACATATTGATTGAATTAAAAGAACACTTATCTTAATTACACATGAAAGGTATCAAGGGGTTGGAACCCTTGAAAAACCTGTAAAATTCGCACCAAAATCGTACTTAGGGTTTCTCCAAAACTTCTCTCTTTTTAATGAAAAAATTAGAAAACTATATATAGGAAAAGGGGTCTGACGGTGTCAAGACAAACATTGTGACGCCGTCACCTCGCCGCCAAAACTATTCTCGGACTGCCTTGATCTACATTTGACGCCGTCAAGACTTAATCATATCCAGGCCGTCATGACTTTAACTCTTGACGCCCTACCTTCGTGACGCCTTCAAATCTGTACTGGATCGTCATGGAATTTTGCTCTTGACGCCGTCAGGGTGTTACTCTTGACGCCGTCACCTACTGTTCCCAGCATGAAAAATTAAGACTTTGGCGTTTTCTTCACTTTTATGCTCCAAAAACGTCCGAATTGCTTCCTTTTCCAGATTTCACTCCCAAAGTACCTAAAATCACAAAAGGAACGATTTAGGGCAATATTTGATCAAATAAATTCGAATTCGGGCTTAAATGACCCCCTAAAAGTCGTTCATTTTTCGCCTCATCATATACCCTTACACTTGAGATTTGCTTGTCCTCAAGCAAATGCGCTTTTATTCTACTCAAAATACAAGTTAGGGGTCATTTAACACTAACATAAAAGTAATTACAACAAATAATCATTCCACTAAAGACCAATAGACAAGCATGGAGGTTTGGAAACGGAAGATATCTCTCACTACCTGTCATAGCAAAATAGATTACCATAGGCTTGGGAAAGGATCAAACCTCCACCACATGGCGTAAGCACCTAGGATAAACTATCAAAGAGGTCTTTTAAAGGGTTGTAACGTTAGGTGTAGGGATATGAAATACACGGTTTTGTTGGATAAAGGAAGTTTTACTGGTGGCGAGTTAACAATCTTAGTTAATTACATGTACAATATGGCGTTGCTAAGCCAAGACTAGACTCGACTTAAGCTAATAAATGAAAAATAACAAAAACATAAAATGAACATTGAATAAAAAGGGATGGTAGTCCGTATGTTTTTCTTTCTCTCTTTTTTTTTATTTTTTTTTTATTTTTTTTTTGCATACACTCTTACCCTACCATCCAAAATAATACATCATAGGGAATGAACGTTCCCCTTACACTTGAATCATTACATACTTTACAATAAACTAAACTAATGACTCGAATTAAGAAAATCGAAACACTTGGAGCATTTTTAAGATTAACGTACGTATGGGGGTAATAAATGGTGTTCTTCCCCATTACTCCATAAAATAAGTACTTTACCCATGAGTCCAATCGTCCCAAAACAATATGTACAAGGATATGACTCGACTTAGCAACCATGTAATCAATTAGAAAGTAAACTTAGGGTTTAACAAATAACAATAATGCACTAAAAATGAGCGCATACACGGAAGGCTAAGGCGATTTGGGTGTATATTTAAGTGGGGTGTAACAAATTCTTCCTTTAAGTAAAATGCTTAAAGTTAGAAACGAAAAGATAGGCTCGGAGGGGTGTACTAGGGGTTTCGTGTACTAAAAATGAGTACAATGCTAAGGGTGTGGGAAAAATTAGTTGAGTTAACTAGCCAAGTAATATGACTTAAATGGTCAAGTAATTATAATACGGGTTTAACACAAGGGTGATCCTAATGCCTCTTATCATGTAGTAAATCCTACCACACGAATGTAGTCTCACTAGCGGTCTCGGGATGCATCACTAACGCAAGTTCTAGAATCTAAATGCTACCGGTACACTCATAAGCACTAATAGTAAATGCTTTTCCTATCAAATCTAAAGGCGAACCTCACATATTTGGATGGATATTTTTTTCTGAATATACGGTTATGTGCTAGTCATACAATCTCCTATCCATGAGACGCTTGCTATGGCTAAAGTTTCACTCCTAAATGTTGTAAAAAATTTTAAATTTGGCGCTAAAATTGCACTAACAAGTATTTCTCATAATTTTATTACACATCTACCATTAAACAAAACAAACTCAAGCGAAAGTGCATATGTAAGGTATCATCATTTTACCCTCCCCTTACACTTAAGATGAACATTGTCCCCAATGTTCAAGTAAAGAATGTAAAAGTTAAAAAGTAAAAAGAATGAAATCAAATACTCCCCTGATTCGCTCGGTATGGATAATAGGGTGGCTAGGTTAAATCTTCCTCTAAGAAAATGAACAATCAAAGCTTCCCTTCCAGAATATAAATCATCTTCTTGTCATACATAACCTGTAAAACCTGATAAAATAGACAAGAGAACCTCGCGTAAAATCGGCGGCATCCTATATAAGTTACTAAATCCTAGAAAACAAGATAAGATATAATGCTTGTGGAATGAAGTTTGCAGATTTCCTGGAGATTATAAAACTTAATAATTCACAAAAACCATAAGACTCCGTTAGAAAAACAAAACTGGTAAAATTTCCAGATTTTTACACTTGACGCCGTCAAGAGTAAACTCGTGACGCCATCAGAAGTGACATGCAGAAATCCTTATGTTAAGTTTCCGGGAAATTTCTGGAAAAACTTGGTCCTACATCCTGGAAAATCCTGCAAAACTTCATTATGACTCAATACAAGCATTTGACTCTAACAAATACGAATATACATGTTCATTTAATATTGTGGAGAATCATGATCGGTTTGTTTCTTGAAAACATATTTGGGGTTTCCCCTTACACTTATCTTTTGCAAAAAATACTTTTAGGTGGAGTTAAGACTAGGCTAAACAACAAAGTAAAGTATTTCCACTTTTTAATTTAGAAACATGATCAACCAACAATAAAAACTAAGCATGCATACGGAAGCAAATAACAAACAAACAAAAATAAAATCACACAAAACATGGGTTGCCTCCCAAGAAGCGCTTTTCTTTATTTACGAGTCTTGTAGCTAGACTCAAGGTCATGGGTTACTACGTGACTTCATCATTGGTTCCACTCTCTGATTGTAGATATTCCTTGTAGAAACCAATCACCTTTTTCTCAACCGCCCCCATAATCATTTGGGCAAATTCTTTATCGACTTTATACCTTGGTCCAAGGGCCAAGCAGTCTTTGTAATAAAGACTCCTTTTTTCCCATACATAATCCATGCCCTTTTTCTTATCCTCCTCATTAGTATCCTCAAAAGCACCAACGTTGTCCTAATCAAAACGGGATATAAAGCGAAATTTTTTCATCCTATTAGGCATCCTATAAGTGATACTATCGGTGTTACTTGCAAATCGGATCATTCCTTCTATCTCATCATATTCCAACTTAGACTCCTCAACAAATGGTTTGCCAAACACAACATTGGATAATCGACAATCAATAACATTAGCAAGATCTTCCACAATCATAAAGTCGGTGACAAAAGTGAAATTACCAACAAAGACATGAAGACCTTTAACTCTCCCGACAAAGTTACAAACTCCACCGGGGTATTTGGGATCTCTTCTAGGTTCAAGTCTTGTTTTCACTATATCATTATAAACAGTTGAGGACATAATGTTGATTGGAGATTTAAAGTCAATGTAAGCATTGCTAATGTGCCTATACCCAATCATACATGGTATCTTAACATTCTTAGGATCGCCTCTCTTAATCTTAGGTTCAACTATGGTGAAAGGAGATCGTGGGTTATCAATAAGATTATTATAATATGCAATCTCCTCCTTAGTGGGGTATAGATTAAAATAGTCATTAAGTTTCGGATCTATTTCCCCCTCTTCAAGTCCCTCAATAACATTCACAAAGTCATTAGGCCCTAGTTCCTCATTTGAATACAAGGCGGTCGCTAGGTCACTAAATGCATGTTCGAGCTCAACCTTGATCAAACTATTAAGCTCCCTAAGTTCCCTAATCTCACTCTCAATTTGTTCACGTAACAAGGCCACTTCTCTAGGGGAAAGGGGTGGATTCGCGTTTTCCATAATGGTCAATGGAATAGTCAATGAATTTGATTTACTAACAAGGGCACAAAGAAAAAGATAGACTAAAGAGAACCTAAAATTAAAAATAAAATCTTACTAGAAAGGAATCTAGCAAGTAGACCTAATAAAATGAAATTCTAACCTAGACAATAACTATTCCCCGACAACGGCGCCAAAAACTTGATACGTGGGAATCGCACCAGGCTTTACCTCTCAAGGGATCTTGAGAAGCTTACAACCCCCACCAGGCAGTGTACCTGATCGTTGTAGTAAAGTATAGTGACAAGTACCGGGGGATTGATCGTTCAGCTTAGGAATAGTGTCACTAGGATTAGAAAACCTAAATACTAGTTCTAAAGGTGAGGGATGATTATTTTTGTGTTTTTATATTTTTTTAGAAAGCAATTAAAAATCTCGGGTTTGAAGGATTTGGGCGGAATTAGTTGCTATTCAACTAACCCAATACTAAGATGCAATCAAAATAAAATACTAGAAATGAAATTAAACTAAATTATACTAAAGTTGTGAGCAATAAGTGGAGAAAATGTGTTTACTTAGATTTCACTACTCCCTAGACATCTTTTACATGTTAATTACTTGTTATAGTTGCATGGATGATGGATTGTATTCCTTAATACCATTCATGGGGTATCGCACATAACTCCCCAATTCTATGAGCTCTTATCTCCTCCTACACCATGCCCAGCACAACTATAGGGATTGTGAACAGTGGCTCATGCATTAAATACAACCAATAAAGACCTTAGTGCAATAGGTTCATGTTTCCTAAGACGTTCAAGCATGTTACCATTTGGAGATCTGCCAGTTTTCTTAAGCTTAACATATAAATTCACTCATCCACAACAAACTATAAACAAGTAATCAACATATAATTAACATCTAGGTTTCATTAGATCGAAGTAAACACAAGATAGATCTAGCCTAGCATGATGGAATTAAGACAAGAACAAGATATAGACAACCAACACATATACATATTGATTGAATTAAAAGAACACTTATCTTAATTACACATGAAAGGTATCACGGGGTTGGAACCCTTGAAAAACCTGTAAAATTCGCACCAAAATCATACTTAGGGTTTCTCCAAAACTTCTCTCTTTTTAATGAAAAAATTAGAAAACTATATATAGGAAAAAGGGTCTGACGGCGTCAAGACAAACATTGTGACGCCGTCACCTCGCCGCCAAAACTATTCTCGGACTGCCTTGATCTACATTTCACGCCGTCAAGACTTAATCATTTCCAGGCCGTCATGACTTTAACTCTTGACGCCCTACCTTCGTGACGCCTTCAAATCTGTACTGGATCGTCATGGAATTTTGCTCTTGACGCCGTCAGGGTGTTACTCTTGACGCCGTCACCTACTGTTCCCAGCATGGAAAATTAAGACTTTGGCGTTTTCTTGACTTTTATGCTCCAAAAACGTCCGAATTGCTTCCTTTTCCAGATTTCACTCCCAAAGAACCTAAAATCTCAAAAGGAACGATTTAGGGCAATATTTGATCAAATAAATTCGAATTCGGGCTTAAATGACCCCCTAAAAGTGGTTCATTTTTCGCCTCATCAATTTCGGAAGATCATAACCGATCAATTATGTTCAACAACCCAAATGATTTAGAGAAAGGTTCATTGGAAGAAGATTCAATATGTAGTGATAAGGATGATGACTCCAACGGTATTTCAGAAATGGAAGTTGATCGGAACAGTGATGAGGCTCCATTTGACGTTGATCTTCGAGAAGTGGAAAAGAATGATGAGTTTGACTCTTTTTCCCATGTTTCACCAAGTTACGAGGAGGAGGATAGGGATGTTAGTGTAGGTAGCTCTTATTGTAACGTTAACATAAATTCAAATTTGAATCAGGATATAGAGAATGACAGGCCTTCAATTGAAAATCTTGAGGCCCATCAAGATGGAAAAGCCCATCCAGTTAGAAACCATGGCAAACAAGAGAAAAGTAAGGCCCACTCATCACAACCCTCTTTGGCCCATCTAAGGAATTATACTTCCAACTTCATCGGTGGGAAATTAAGCTTTCATCTTTTGTCAGATGGAATAAAAAAAGCTGGAAAAACAAATATAAAAAGAAATATCAAGAAAACACTAGTGTTTGGAAAGTCCCTTTCTGCTCAAGATTTTCAATTGAGAAGTTAATCTTCTTTATCTGGATCAACTAATGAGATTAAAAATGAAATTGGAAAAGCATTGGGTCTTGTCTGTGATGAGGTTAACGAAGAAGTTGCAAAGGAGAGGGAGTCATCATCTTGACTTTCTCATCTTGGTTAGGTGTTTTCTATTTCCCAATGAAGATGATTTCTCTTAATTGTTGTGGTTTGGGTATGGATTCTAAGCAAGGTCACATCAAGGAGTTTATTATACAAGAGAAGCCTTATGTGTTTGGGATTCAAGAAACCAAAATGGCTTCAGTCAATCCTTCTTTTGTTCGATCTCTATGGGGTTCGCCAGACATGGATTTCTTGGTAGGTGATGCGGTTGGTTTATCGGGGGGCATTTTGCTTATGTGGGATTCTTCTATCTTTGCTAGGTATGAAGTCTTGATAGGTTCTCATTATAAATGTGTAATTGGTAAATGGAATGGGGTTAGAGAGAAAGTTGCAGTTATTAACTGATGCGTAGGGATTGCACCAGGCTTTACCTCTCGAGGGATCTCGAGAAGCTTACAACCCCCACCAGGCAGTGTACCTGATCGATGTAGTATAGTATAATGACAAGTATCGGGGGATTGATCGTTCAGCTAGGAATAGTGTCGCTAGGATTAGAAAACCTAAAGACTAGGTCTAAAGATGAGGGATGATTCTTTTTGTATTTTTATATTTTTATGAAAACAAGTAAAAATCTCGGGTTTTAAGGAGTTGGGCGGAATTAGTTGCTAGTCAACTAACCCAATACTAAAGATGCAATCAAAATAAAATACTCGAAATGAAAATAAACTAAATTATACTAAAGTTGTGAGCAATATGTGGGAGAATTGTGTTTACTTAGATTTCACTACTCCCTAGATATCTTTTACATGTTAATTACTTGTTATAGTTGCGTAGATGATGGATTGTATTCCTTAATACCATTCATGGGGTGGCGTACTTACTTCCCCAATTCTATGAGCGCCTACTTCACTCCTATGTCGAGCCGGCTAAGAAGCTCCTAACATGGGATCACTAGAATTTACTCATGCATTAAATACAATCAATAAATCCTAGTACACATCGGTTCATGTTTCCTAAGACGTTCAAGCATGTTACACAATGGAGATCTGCCAGTTTTCTTAAGCCTAACATTGAAATCATTCATCCAATACAACCATAAACAAGTAATCAACTGATACGTGGGAATCGCACCAGGCTTTACCTCTCAAGGGATCTTGAGAAGCTTACAACCCCCACCAGGCAGTGTACCTGATCGTTGTAGTATAGTATAGTGACAAGTACCGGGGGATTGATCGTTCAGCTAGGAATAGTGTCGCTAGGATTAGAAAAGCTAAATATTAGTTCTAAAGATGAAGGATGATTATTTTTGTATTTTTATATTTTTTTATAAAGCAAGTAAAAATCTTTGGTTTGAAGGATTTGGGCGGAATTAGTTGCTAGTCAACTAACCCAATACTAAAGATGCAATCAAAATAAAATACTAAAAATGAAAATAAACTAAATTAACTAAGGTTGTGAGCAATAAGTGGAGAAATTGTGTTTACTTAGATTTCACTACTCCCTAGATATCTTATACATGTTAATTACTTGTTATAGTTGCGTGGATGACGGATTGTATTTCTTAATACCATTCATGGGGTGGCGCACTTAATTCCCCAATCCTATGAGTGCCTACTTCACTCCTATGTCGAGCCGGCTAAGAAGCTCCTAACATGGGATCATTAGAATTTACTCATGCATTAAATACAACCAATAAAACCTAGTGCACGTCAGTTCATGTTTCTTAAGACGTTCAAGCATGTTACCAATTGGAGATTTGCCAGTTTTCTTAAGCCTAACATCGAAATCATTCATCCAATACAACCATAAACAAGTAATCAACACATAATTAACATCTAGGTTTCATTAGATCTAAGCAAACACAAGATAGATCTAGCCTAGCATAATTAAGACAAGAACAAGATATAGACAACCAACACATAGACATATTGATTGAATTAAAAGAACACTTATCTCAATTACACATGAAAGGGTTCAAGGGCTGAAAACCCTTGAAAAACCTGTAAAGTTCGTACTAAGTTCGGCCTTAGGGTTTCTCCAAAACTTCTCTATTTTTTATGAATGAAAATTAGAAAACTATATATAGGAAATTGAGGCTGACGGCGTCAATACCAAATTGGTGACGCCGTCATCTCGCCGCCAAAAGAATTCTCGGACTGCCTTGATCTACTTTTGACGCCGTCGCGTTATAATGTTTTCCAGGCCGTCACGTATTTTATTCTTGACGCTCTACCTTGTGACGCCTTCATTTCTCTACTGGGCCGTCATGAAAATTACTCTTGACGCCGTCTGGATCTTCTTCTTGACGCCGTCACCTACTGTTCCCAGCTTGGAAAATTAAGTCTTTGGCGTTTTCTTCACTTTTTTCCTCCAAAAACGTCCGAATTGCTTCCTTTTCCAGATTTCTCTCCCAAAGTACCTAAAATCACAAAAGGAACGATTTAGGGCAATATTTGATCAAATAAATTCAATTCCGGGCTTAAATGACCCCCTAAAAGTGCTTCATTTTTCGCCTCATCATATACCCTTACACTTGAGATTTGCTTGTCCTCAAGCAAATGCGCTTTTATTCTAATCAAAATACAAGTTAGGGGTCATTTAACACTAATATAAAAGTAATTACAACAAATAATCATTCCACTAAAGACCAATAGACAAGCACGGAGGTCATACACCAGCACCTCACAAATAGTGTTTAGATACTCACATCTCTCGGGTGTAATAAAGTATAAATTACAATATGGAAACGGAAGATATCTCTCACTACCTGTCATAGCAAAATAGATTACCATAGGCTTGGGAAAGGATCAAACCTCCACCACATGGCGTAAGCACCTAGGATAAACTATCAAAGAGGTCTTTTAAAGGGTTGTAACGTTAGGTGTAGGGATATGAAATACACGGTTTTGTTGGATAAAGGAAGTTTTACTGGTGGCGAGTTAACAATCTTGGTTAATTACATGTACAATATGGCGTTGCTAAACCAAGACTAGACTCGACTTAAGCTAATAAATGAAAAATAACAAAAACATAAAATAAACATAGAATGAAACGGGATGGTAGTCCGTATGTTTTTTCTCTTTTCTTTTTCTATTTTTTTTTCTTTTTCTTAATTTTTTTGATTTTTTTTTTTTTTTTTTTTTTATTTATTTTTTTTTTTTACATACACTCTTACCCTACCATCCAAAATAATACATCATAGGGAATGAACATTCCCCTTACACTTGAATCTTTACATACTTTACAATAAACTATTCTAATGACTCGAAATAAGAAAATCCAAACACTTGGAGAACTTTTAAGATTAACGTACATATGGGGGTAATAAATGATGTTCTTCCCCATTACACCATAAAATAAGTACTTTACCCATGAGTCCCAATTGTCCCAAAACAATATGTACAAGGATATGACTCGACTTAGCAACCATGTAATCAATTAGATAGTTAACTTAGGGTTTAACAAATAACAATAATGCACTAAAGATGAGTGCATACACGGAAGGCTAAGGCGATTTGGGTGTACATTTAAGTGGGCTGTAACAAATTCTTCCTTTAAGTAAGATGCTTAAAGTTAGAAACGAAAAGATAGGCTCGAAGGGGTGTACTAGGGGTTTCGTGTACTAAAAATGAGTACAACGCTAAGGGTGTGGGAAAATTAGTTGACTTAACTAGCCAAGTAATATGACTTAAATGGTCAAGTAATTATGATACGGGTTTAACACAAAGGTGATCCTAATGCCTCTTATCATGTAGTAAATCGTACCATACGAATGTAGTCTCACTAGCGGTCTCGGGATGCATCATTAACGCAAGTTCTAGAATCTAAATGCTACCGGTACACTCATAAGCACTAATAGTGAATGCTTTTCCTATCAAATCTAAAGGCGAACCTCACATATTTGGGTGGAAAATTTTTCTGAATGATATGGTTTTGTGCTAGTCATACAATCTCCTATCCATGAGACGCTTGCTATGGCTAAAGTTTCACTCCTAAATGTTGTATAAAATTTTAAATTTGGCGCTAAAATTGCACTAACAAGTGTTTCTCATAGTTTTGTTACACATCTACCATTAGACAAAACAAACTCAACCAAAAGTGCATATGTAAGGTATCATCTTTTTACCGTCCTCTTACACTTAGGATGAACATTGTCCCCAATGCTCAAGTAAAGAATGTAAAAGTGAAAAAGTAAAAAGAATGAAATCAAATACTCCCCTGATTGGCTCGGTATGGATAATAAGGTGGCCAGGTTAAATCTTCCTCCAAGAAAATGAACAATCAAAGCTTCCCTTCCAGAATATAAATCATCTTCTTGTCATACATAACCTGTAAATCCTGAGAAAATAGACAAGACAACCTCGCATAAAATCGGCGGTAACCTATATAAGTTACTAAATCCTAGAAAACAAAATAAGATATAATGCTTGTGGAATGAAGTTTGTAGATTTGCTGGAGATTATAAAACTTAATAATTCATAAAAACCATAAGACTCCGTTAGAAAAACAAAACTGGTAAAATTTCCAGATTTTTACACGTGACGCCGTCAGAAGTGACCTGCAGAAATTCTTATGTTAAGTCTCCGGAAAATTTCTGGAAAAACTTGGTCCTACTTCCTGGAAAATCCTGCAAAACTTCATTATGACTCGATACAAGCATTTGACTCTAACAAATACGAATATACATGTCCATTTAACATTGTGGAGAATCATGATCGGTTTGTTTCTTGAAAACATATTTGGGGTTTCCCCTTACACTTATCTTTTGCAAAAATACTTTTACGTGGAGTTAAGACTAGGCCAAAACAACAAAGTAAAGTATTTCCACTATTTAATTGAGAAACATGATCTACCAACAATAAAAATAAAGCATGCATACGGAAGCAAATAACAGACAAACAAACAAAATCACACAAAACATGGGTTGCCTCCCAAGAAGCGCTTTTCTTTATTTACGAGTCTTGTAGCTAGACTCAAGGTCATGGGTTACTACGTGACCTCATCGTTAGTTTCACTCTCCGATTGTAAATATTCTTTGTAGAAACCAATTACCTTTTTCTCAATCGCCCCCATAATCCTTTGGGCAAATTCCTTATCGACTTTATACCTTGGTCCTAGGGCCAAGCAATCTTTGTAGAAAAGACTCCTCTTTTCCCATACATAATCCATGCCCTTTTTCTTATCCTCTTCGTTGATGTCCTCAAAAGCACCAACGTTATCCTTATCAAATCGGGATATAAAGCGAAACTTTTTCATTCTATTAGGCATCCTATAAGTGATCCTATCGGTGTTACTTGCAAATCAGATTGTCCCTATCTCATCATATTCTAACTTAGACTCCTCAACAAACGGTTTACCAAACACGACATTTGACAATCGACAATCAATAACGTTAGCAAGATCCTCCACAATCATAAAGTCGGTGATAAAAGTGAAATTCCCAACAAAGACATGTAAACCTTTAACTCTCCCGACAAAGTTACAAACTCCATCGGGGTATTTGGGATCTTTTCTAGGTTCAAGTCTTGTTTTCATTATATCATTATAAACATTTGAGGATACGATGTTGATTGGGAATGGTATCTTAGCATTCTTAGGATCGCCTCTCTTTATCTTAGGTTCGATTATAGTAAAAGGAGATCGCGGGTTATCAATAAGATTATTATAATATGCAATCTCCTCCTTAGTGGGGTATAGATTAAAATAATCATTTAGCTTCGGATCTATTTCCCCCTCTTCAAGTTCCTCAACAACATTCACAAAATCATTAGGCCCTAGGTCCTCATTTGAATACAAGGCGGTTGCTAGGTCACTAAATGCCTGGTCGAGCTCAACCTTTATCAATCTATTAAGCTCCCTAAGTTCCCTAATCTCACTCTCAATTTGTTCACGTAACACAGCCACTTCTCTAGGGGAAAGAGGTGGATTCGCGTTTTCCATAATGGTCAACGGAATAGTCAATGAATTTTAATTTACTAACAAAGGCACAAAGAAAAGGATAGACTAAAGAAAACCTAAAAATAGAAATAAAATCTTACTAGAAAGAAATCTAGCAAGTAGACCTAATAAAAAGGGATTCTAACCTAGACAATAACTATTCCCCGGGCTGCGGCGCCAAAAACTTGATATGTGGGAATCGCACCAGGCTTTACCTCTCAAGGGATCTTGAGAAGCTTACAACCCCCACCAGGCAGTATACCTGATCGTTGTAGTATAGTATAGTGACAAGTACCGGGGGATTGATCATTCAGCTAGGAATAGTGTCGCTAGGATTAGAAAACCTAAATACTAGTTCTAAAGATAAAGGATGATTATTTTTGTATTTTTATATTTTTTTAGAAAGCAAGTAAAAATCTCGGGTTTGAAGGATTTGGGCGGAATTAGTTGCTAGTCAACTAACCCAATACTAAAGATGCAATCAAAATAAAATACTAAAAATGAAAATAAACTAAATTAACTAAGGTTGTGAGCAATAAGTGGAGAAATTGTGTTTACTTAGATTTCACTACTCCCTAGATATCTTTTACACGTTAATTACTTGTTATAGTTGCGTGGATGACGGATTGTATTCCTTAATACCATTTCATGGGGTGGCGCACTTAATTCCCCAATCTTATGAGTGCCTACTTCACTCCTATGTCGAGCCGGCTAAGAAGCTCCTAACATGGGATCATTAGAATTTACTAATGCATTAAATACAACCGATAAAACCTAGTGCACGTCAGTTCATGTTTCTTAAGACGTTCAAGCATGTTACCAATTGGAGATCTGCCAGTTTTCTTAAGCCTAACATCGAAGTCATTCATCCAATACAACCATAAACAAGTAATCAACACATAATTAACATCTAGGTTTCACTAGATCTAAGCAAACACAAGATAGATCTAGCCTAGCATGATGGAATTAAGACAAGAACAAGATATAGAAAACCAACACATAGACATATTGATTGAATTAAAAGAACACTTATCTCAATTACACATGAAAGGGTTCAAGGGCTGAAAACCCTTGAAAAACCTGTAAAGTTCATACTAAGTTCGGCCTTAGGGTTTCTCCAAAACTTCTCTCTTTTTTATGAATGAAAATTAGAAAACTATATATAGGAAATTGAGGTTGACGGCGTCAAGACCAAATTGGTGACGCCGTCATCTCGCCGCCAAAAGAATTCTCGGACTGCCTTGATCTACTTTTGACGTCGTCACGTTATAATGTTTTCCAGGCCGTCACGTATTTTATTCTTGACGCTCTACCTTGTGACGCCTTCATTTCTCTACTGGGCCGTCATGAAAATTACTCTTGACGCCGTCAGGATTTTCTTCTTGACGCCGTCACCTACTGTTCCCAGCTTGGAAAATTAAGTTTTTGGCGTTTTCTTCACTTTTATACTCCAAAAATGTCCGAATTGCTTCCTTTTCCAGATTTCTCTCTCAAAGTACCTAAAATCACAAAAGGAACGATTTAGGGCAATATTTGATCAAATAAATTCAACTCCGGGCTTAAATAACCCCCTAAAAGTGGTTCATTTTTCGCCTCATCATCAACACATAATTAACATCTAGGTTTCATTAGATATAAGCAAACACAAGATAGATCTAGCCTAGCATGTTGAAATCAAGACAAGCATAAGATATATTCAAACAAAACATAGACATATTGAATGAATTAAGAGAAGACAAGTATCGATGTAGTATAGTATAATGACAAGTATCGGGGGATTGATCGTTCAGCTAGGAATAGTGTCGCTAGGATTAGAAAACCTAAAGACTCGGTCTAAAGATGAGGGATGATTCTTTTTGTATTTTTATATTTTTATGAAAACAAGTAAAAATCTCGGGTTTTAAGGAGTTGGGCGGAATTAGTTGCTAGTCAACTAACCCAATACTAAAAATGCAATCAAAATAAAATACTAGAAATGAAAATAAACTAAATTATACTAAACTTGTGAGCAATATGTGGAGAATTGTGTTTACTTAGATTTCACTACTCCCTAGATATCTTTTACACGTTAATTACTTGTTATAGTTGCGTGGATGACAGATTGTATTCCTTAATACCATTCATGGGGTGGCGTACTTACTTCCCCAATCCTATGAGCGCCTACTTTACTCCTATGTCGAGCCGGCTAAGAAGCTCCTAACGTGGGATCACTAGAATTTACTCATGCATTAAATACAATCAATAAAACCTAGTACACATCGCTTCATGTTTCCTAAGACGTTCAAGCATGTTACACAATGGAGATCTGCCAGTTTTCTTAAGCCTAACATTGAAATCATTCTTCTATTACAACCATAAACAAGTAATCAACACATAATTAACATCTAGGTTTCATTATATCTAAGCAAACACAAGATAGATCTAGCCTAGCATGTTGAAATCAAGACAAGCATAAGATATATTCAAACAACACATAGACATATTGAATGAATTAAGAGAAGACTTATCTCAATTGAACATGAAAGGATCCAAGGGATGAAAACCCTTGAAAACACTATAAAATATGACCTAGGGTTTACAAAGTTCGGCCCTAGTTTATATAGAGTTTGATAGGTGACGGCGTCAAGAACAAATGTCTGACGCCGTCATCTCGCCGCCAAATAGTTTCTCGGACTGCCTAGATCTGGGTCTGACGCCGTCATGTAAACACCTTATGCAGGCCGTCACCAAAGATACTCTTGACGCCCTTCTTGTGACGCCTTCAGGTTTGCACTGGGTCGTCATGGATTTGACTCTTGACGCCGTCATGATCTTCCTCTTGACGCCGTCAGGTACTGTTCTCAGCTTGGAAAATTAAGTCTTTGCCGTTTTTTTTACTTTTATGCTCCAAAAACGTCCGAATTGCTTCCTTTTCCAGAATTCACTCCCAAAGTACCTAAAATCACAAAAGGAACGATTTAGGGCAATATTTGATCAAATAAATTCAATTCCGGGCTTAAATGACCCCCTAAAAGTGGTTCATTTTTTGCCTTATCATTAACGTCTATGGTCCTCAGGGAAGCAGGCAAAAAGAGGAGCTTTGGCAAGAACTTAGTTCTCTAATGAACTCTAAAGAGGCGATCTGGATTGTGTTTGGGGACTTCAATGTGGTTAGAACTCGCGAAGAAAGATTAGGTTCAAACTTTGTAGAGCGGGATGCAAGATCCTTTAATAACTTTATAGTTGACATAGGGCTTCATGACTTTGCTATTGGAGGTCGCCGATTTACAAGATTCAATAGCACAGGTACGAAGTTAAGTAAATTGGACCGCTTTTTAGTCTCGGATAACTTTTTATCTATATGGAGATGTGCAAAGGTTAAGGCTTTAGGTCGTGAAGTTTCAGACCACTGCCCTATTTTGATGTCAGTCGATGAGGCGAATTTTGGTCCAAAGTGCTTCAAAATCTTTAATCATTGGATGGATTTCGAAGGCTTTGATAATGTCGTAGAATCTTCTTGGAATAATGGTGTGTACAGAGGATCGAAAGATATTGTTTTAAAAAATAAACTAAAGCAGTTACGAATGAACATCAAATAGTGGAGTCGAGATCATGTGGATAAAGTGAAGCGCAAAAAGATCGATATTAAGAACTGGCTTGTAGAGTGGTGATGAGTGTGTAAATACTCATCATTTTTAGTCAAATCTGAACTGCAAAACGATTAAAAACACTCAAAAACGCATCAAAATACGAAGAAAATCCCAAAGATCTTGTTTTATATGTTTCTGATGCAAAACGAGTGAAAACAAACGAAAAACAAACAAAATTTGCATAATTGGCAATTTTAGTCCCCTAACTTTCAAAGTTTTACAAAACTAGTCCCTGGTCAGTCATTTCAAAGAAAAGTCAACCCTTGCTCTTTAAAAGTCTAAATGAATCACAAATGATCTTTGGGTAAAATGTTTTCAAAAGATTGCAAGTTAAACCTTTGAAATTTCACACCTGGCAAATTGGGTCCTTGATGAGAGTTTGAAAAGAAATGGCAGAATTGGTCCCTTAGAAATTCAGATTATACAAGTCTAGTCCTTGGGCTAATATCACTTGTAAAAATTAAATGGGCCCTTTTTTATCATTTAAACCAAACCAATCCAAATAACTATAACAAACACCCCCAAGGCCCAAAACAACCCCCCCCAAGCCCAAAGCCCATTTGTCTTATACGTTTTAATATAATAAACGTATTCCTGCACCTTTGACCGGTCAACTCCAACATCATCCCTTCCAAATGACACCCCCGTGACTGCAAAACTCCAACCCCCCCCCCCCCCATCACCATATTCCCATCACCCTCAAACACCAATTTCAATCCCACTACCATTTCCCCCCTCCTCACAAACCCTACCTAACCCCTCCACGTTGGCAATCCACCCAACACTGTTTTGGCGCCAAAAATTAGTTCAAAGGCCAGGATCGATTCTAAGATAATTAAAGGGTGAGGATATTATCAAAAGGTTCATGGATGCATTTTGAAGCCCTAATCTCAGTGAATGACGACAAGAAGGGACAATCCCTACCTACCTCCATTGTAGTATATATAGGCTGCTCATGTAAGCACTGGGAGGCATCCAATCTTTCTTGTATCTTTCTTTACTTTAATCCCAGTTGTAATGTTTTTTCTAATGAAATAGTTATTCAGTTTCAAATTATTTCAAGTTTTATTTTCTAAATTATTTTTATCAAATAGTCTTAATTACTGTCAATCTGTGCTTTAACCAATCTCAGAAGATTTCACAGGCTTTTATAAGCTTGACTTTAGTTTGGAATTGAGGAAACTCAGAAAAGAAAAAAAAGAAGAAGAAAATACAAGTAAATCAAATAAAATAAAAAAAATGGTGTTTCATGGTACTGAGGCAGTGGCAGATGAATGGAATTGGTTTAGAGCTTAGGGGAGCATATAGGATGAGTTCTTCTGTTCTCAGTTCTCAGTAGCCTCATATCCATGAATGACAAGTAGGTTTCTCTAAGTGTTTTCATCATAATTTGCATTAGTTGGTATCTGCTCTCTATACTTGATGTTTTCAGCTTATTTAAGTTTACTTTATCATTATATAAGTTTATTGGCCATTCTAGTTTGCTAAATTAGTTAGTTGCTTTGTAATGTTTTGAAGATCAGTCAAGTTAGGGGTGTTTGGAATAAGCTTTAGGACTGAGTTATGGTTATTGTTAGGAGTGGAGATTTGCTTGTCCATCTTACTTAGACCATAATAAGTCAAGTTTGATCAATTCCTTGTGTATTTTCTCACTAAAGTCAAATGTGCATGATAAACCCTTCACAGCCTAACTGTGGGAATCCTAGGTGCCAAGACCTTTGAATTCAGTGCATAACTAGTTTAGTTGGTTAAATTTCACTTCTTGTAGGTTTAGTATAACATCATCAATCAATTAGGAGACTTGGGAACCCACTATAGTCAACTTGGTGATTTGCTCATAAAAAGTCAAAGCTTGCATACACATAAAAAGAGCAAATTTCAAGTTAACCCCTAGGGTTCATTTCTGGGTAAAATTACAAAGTGTTTATGGTTTTGCAATTCTTGGAAGCTTGTTTTCTTAAATCAAAAAGAAGTTTTCATTTTGAAGTACATTTGTGCACTTAGATTTGAGTTCAAAGTAGGCTGTCTGACCCAACATTTCCCCTGAACCTCAGTTGCTGGGCAGCTTTCTATTGCACTTAGTTAATTCATTAATAAGAGTTAGGACCTTAAGTTTGTTGTTTTAGAAAGTCCCCTAGCAGTAATTTTTAGGACTGCTTTTATTTTTGGCCCAAAGGCTTATTGAGTGCTAGTTAATAAGCCCTTTTTTGGTCAACTTGACCATTGCTGCTGCAGAGCTTTGTTGTTGATGTTCTTGAATTGATTTTGATTAATTGTTCCTGTTATTGCTACCATTATGATTGTTGTTACGGTTATTGTTAAAATGGTTATAGTTGATTAAGCTTAGTTAGTTAATGGGGCTGTGAGAAATTCCGAAAGAAGAGAAAATGAAATTTTGAAAATGCATATCACATTTTTCACCATTGAATGTTTTGAATTTCTGATTCAAAATTGAACCTTGATTGAATTTGATCTGTGCAAATCCGTTTTCAGAAAGAATATTGAGTTTGTGATTGAGGCTTTGTAGTTTGTTGGAGCAGTGAACAAAAAAAAAAAAAAAAAAAAAAAAAAAAAAAAAAAAAAAGAAAAAGAAGTTTGAATTTTTTTGCAAAAAGAGGGTTTCGAACCCCAGACCTCTTGCACACAGCCTCAACACACAACACCTAACCAACGTGCCCTGGGGACTTTTCCTCAATTGTTTTACTTGATTAATTGTTTTAAGTAGTGTTTGCTTTTATACCCTTTTTAGCTTATGAAACTTGTTTAAGCTTTTATCAGCTTATTTGTGAGAGCTTTTTCTGATTCAATATTTTTATCAACTTTACAATAGTGTAAAATAATTTCCATAAAAATTTCAGATTTTTCTCATTATTAAAATTTTTATTAGAATTTAATTTAAGTAGATTAGTATTTAACTCATAATAAATAGAATTTTACTTGAAAAATTAATTTTCTTTTTTCATAAAAATTTCTTTTGTCTTTTAGCGCGTTAGAAAAATAATTAGAAACCCGTAGGACCTTCGTAGCTTAACATTCACGTTTTATTTTGCGCACTCGCGTAATTTTTAATTAAACGTCATGTTTCTAATTTGTTTAACGTTTTAGGATTCCCGATACCTAATTATGATTTCCCGTAGTGTTTCAGGTATTTCCTAGCTTGTTAGTTGCCTTAGGTTAATTTATTTTTACATTCGTTAGTTAATTTTCCAAATTCGTTAATTTAACGAATCGCAAAACTAATAACCTTTCCAATCATACAAGATTTTAATCTCAATCTCATTCGAAACTTTCCATTCACACCTCGTTGGGGTACGACCCGGGAAATCACTTCCCGGTCTCACAATTTGAATATCACTTTCACAAGTTTTGCGAGGTAATCGTTTTTCTAAACGGTTTACTCGTATTACTTCACGTTTATTTGTCTCACGACAAATTAAACCTCACGTTTGTTGATATTTTGATAAATTGTTGTTTGCACACACCAAAACACAACGAATCAAATGGCGCCGCTGCCAGGGAGGCTATGTGTCGAAAGTCTCGATAAGGTTTAGACGATTAGTCTTGTAGAACCTTCGCAAGAAGTTACGCTTTTATAAAACGTATAAAAAACCAAAAATATTTTCTTTTGTTTCTATATGTGTATTATATCTATAAAAGTTAAGAAAAACACAAAAAGATTTCCCGTTTCATTGTTTAATAATTACAACATTAAAATCTTACCACCGCAAACCAAGGCAGAACACCAACCAACTGGGGGTGTGACCATAATAAGTTCCCAAACCAAAGATCAAAACTTGCCTTTGTATCACTTGCGTTTTGGAAAACTTTTAAACGAGAAACACACTCTAAGAGGAGTCGAAACGGTATGTGGCGATCCAACGAACTTCGCCCAGTGAGATATCTATTCTTCTCTCCCGCTCCTTTGTGTGTTTTTCTTTAGGAGTCGACCTTGCGTTTGTGATTATTGGTTTAAGTTCCCCTGTGTTTATGAGTGGTCTTGTTTTAATTGTTGTGTTTTTCGAAAAACCCAAAAATAATCTTCGTCTCCTATACGTTTAATTCTCGTCTTCTTATCCTCTTAACCGTTTAATTCTTCCTTCTCATCCCTCGTTAATGTTTAATTCTTTTGTCATCACTAGACTATAAATGTTTTCATTGTGAAGGTCCGGTGGATGACAATCTTCGTTGTTACAAGTGTGGGTATGAGCGGTGTGGAAGTGATATTAGAGACGGATTTTGTAAATGGTGTAAAGCATATCCGAATGCTTTCAATGATTCTCAAAATTCTTCCGACTACCCCTCACATCCCGAAATATGTACTATGAATGGAAAACCATCAAGAGTCGATCCACACCTCTCACGATTTACAATTCGAAGTTTATCAAGCAAACGTACTGAGCTTAAAACGGTGACTAAAATAAACGACTTGCCTGATCATCACGTTTATCAAGAACAAAAATCGGGGACCATAACGGAAGTGGTAGAAATTCCTAGCTCTCAGAGCACACCACTTGTCCCACCTCCGGATTTTTCAAAATGTTCTTCTCGACTTGATAATCATTCGAATTATTTTGTCAATTCTTTGAATGACCCGATTCCTTCTCTAAGGCAATCGTTTATTCCTTGCGTCGGTTGTGGTGAGCCACTTTTCGTTCTACCATGTCGTTGGTGCACGTGTGAACGATGTGGTAATGATATTCACAACGGAAGTTGTTTGTTTTGTGGTTCGAGTAATTCATTCCCTTACGATTCTAATCCGAGCTTTTGCAATGAGCCACAAAACAATTTCATTTCATATGAGCATAATCCGTGTTATCAAAATTGCAATACCGAATCATTTCAAAATGCACCAACTTCACAACAATACGGTTGTGAGTATTGTGGAGGTCCGCATTTTAGTACCGATTGTCAAACTAGGAATCTTTTTCCTTGTGACAACAATTATCACGAACAACCTCCACAATACCAAACTTTTGAAACACAACCTCAACCATTTCCTTAAGAACTTTTGCAAAATGTCTTAAATGATCTTAAGGATTTGGTTAACAAACCTGCTCCGGAAGAACCTCGTCCGAAGTCTTACAATGAAATACTAGCTGAAGAAGCAGCTAGAGTAAGATTTCGAATGCGTAAAACTATCATCTACAATGATGATGACGATGACGATGACGATAGTGATGATGAAGATACCCTTGATATTCGTCAAGGCTCTTCAAATTCATCAGTTGTGGTTCCTTCCATGAAAAATCAGGGAGAAAATAATGTGACGGAGAAATTACTAGCAGAAGATCAAATGGAACTTGTACAATCCATGAATGCTAGCTCCTCTCAACTCCCTCAGTCAATTGATATCACACCCGATGTTCACACTCACTCTCTGAATATGGGGGATGAGCATCTTAGCACTGTTCCTGAAACGAAATTGGACGAATTCATAAAGTCTAGTGTTGAGAACCTGATACGTGGGAATCGCACCAGGCTTTACCTGTCAAGGGATCTTGAGAAGCTTACAACCCCCACCAGGCAGTGTACCTGATCGTTGTAGTATAGTATAGTGACAAGTACCGGGGGATTGATCGTTCAGCTTAGGAATAGTGTCGCTAGGATTAGAAAACCTAAATACTAGTTCTAAAGGTGAGGGATGATTATTTTTGTATTTTTATATTTTATGAAAGCAATTAAAAATCTCGGGTTTGAAGGATTTGGGCGGAATTAGTTGCTAATCAACTAACCCAATACTAAAGATGCAATCAAAATAAAATACTAAAAATGAAAATAAACTAAATTATATTAAGGTTGTGAGCAATAAGTGGAGAAAATGTGTTTACTTAGATTTCACTACTCCCTAGACATCTTTTACACGTTAATTACTTGTTATAATTGCATGGATGACGGATCGTATTCCTTAATACCATTCATGGGATGGCACACTTAACTCCCCAATTCTATGAGCTCTTATCTCCTCCTATACCATGCCCAGCACAACTATAGGGATTGTAAACAGTGGCTCATGCATTAAATACAACCAATAAAGACCTAGTGCGCGTCGGTTCATGTTTCTTAAGACGTTCAAGCATGTTACCAATTGGAGATCTGCCAGTTTTCTTAAGCCTAACATATAAATCATTCATCCAAGACAAGTATAAACAAGTAATCAACACATAATTAACATCTAGGTTTCATTAGATCCAAGCAAACACAAGATAGATCTAGCCTAGCATGATGGAATTAAGACAAGAACAAGATATAGACAACCAACACATAGACATATTGATTGAATTAAAAGAACACTTATCTCAATTACACATGAAAGGTATCAAGGGCTTGGAACCCTTGAAAAACCTGTAAAATTCGCACCAAGTTCGTACTTAGGGTTTCTCCAAAACTTCTCTCTTTTAATGTGAAAATTACAAAACTATATATAGGAAAAGGGGTCTGACGGCATCAAGACCAAGCTTGTGACGCCGTCACCTCGCCGCCAAAACTCTTCTCGGACTGCCTTGATCTACATTTGACGCCGTCAAGTGATAATCATTTCCAGGCCGTCATGACTTTTACTCTTGAAGCCCTACTTCGTGACGCCTTCAAATCTTTACTGGATCGTCATGGAATTTTGCTCTTGACGCCGTCAGGGAGTTACTCTTGACGCCGTCACCTACTGTTCCCAGCATGGAAAATTAAGACTTTGGCGTTTTCTTCACTTTTATGCTCCAAAAACGTCCGAATTGCTTCCTTTTCCAGATTTCACTCCAAAAGTACCTAAAATCACAAAAGGAACGATTTAGGGCAATATTTGATCAAAAAAATTCAATTCCGGGCTTAAATGACCCCCTAAAAACGGATCATTTTTCGCCTCATCATATACCCTTACATTTGAGATTTGCTTGTCCTCAAGCAAATGCGCTTTTATTCTAGTCAAAATACAAGTTAGGGGTCATTTAACACTAATATAAAAGTAATTACAACAAATAATTGTTCCACTAAAGACCAATAGACAAGCACGGAGGTCATACACAAGCACCTCACAAATAGTGTTTAGATACTCACGTCTCTCGGGTGTAATAAAGTATAAATTACAATATGGAAACAGAAGATATCTCTCACTACCTGTCATAGCAAAATAGATTACCATAGGCTTAGGAAAGGATCAAACCTCCAACACATGGCGTAAGCACCTAGGATAAACTATCAAAGAGGTCTTTTAAAGGGTTGTAACGTTAGGTGTAGGGAAATGAAATACACGGTTTTGTTGGATAAAGGAAGTTTTTTACTGGTGGCGAGTTAACAATCTTGGTTAATTACATGTACAATGTGGCGTTGCTAAGCCAAGACTAGACTCGACTTAAGCTAATAAATGAAAAATAACAAAAACATAAAATAAACATAGAATAAAAAGGGATGGTAGTCCGTATGTTTTTTCTCTTTTCCTTTTTCTATTTTTTTTTTCTGTTTCTTGAGTCTTTCGATTTTTTTTTTTTTTTTTTTTTTTTTTTTTTTTTTTTTTTTTTTTTTTGCATACACTCTTACCCTACCATCCAAAATAATACATCATAGGGGATGAATATTCCCCTTACACTTGAATCTTTACATACTTTACATTAAACTAATCTAATGACTCGAATTAAGAAAATCAAAACACTTGGAGCACTTTTAAGATTAACGCACATCCGGGGGTAATATATGATGTTCTTCCCCGTTACTCCATAAAATAAGTGCTTACCCATGAGTCCCAATCGTCCCAAAACAATATGTACAAGGATATGACTCGACTTAGCAACCATGTAATCAATTAGATAGTTAACTTAGGGTTTAACAAATAACAATAATGCACTAAAAATGAGCGCATACATGGAAGGCTAAGGTGATTTGGTTGTACATTTAAGTGGGGTGTAACAAATTCTTCCTTTAAGTAAAATGCTTAAAGTTAGAAACGAAAAGATAAGCTCGGAGGGGTGTACTAGGGGTTTCGTGTACTAAAAATGAGTACAACGCTAAGGGTGTGGGAAAAATTAGTTGACTTAACTAGCCAAGTAATATGACTTAAATGGTCAAGTAATTATAATACGGGTTTAACACAAGGGTGATCCTAATGCCTCTTATCATGTAGTAAATCCTACCACACGAATGTAGTCTCACTAGCGGTCTCGGGATGCATCACTAACGCAAGTTCTAGAATCTAAATGCTACCGGTACACTCATAAGCACCAATAATGAATGCTTTTCCTATCAAATCTAAAAGCGAACCTCACATTTTTGGGTGGAAAATTTTTCTGAATATACGGTTATGTGCTAGTCATACAACCTCCTATCCATGAGACGCTTGCTATGGCTAAAGTTTCACTCCTAAATGTTGTAAAAAATTTTAAATTTGGCGCTAAAATTACACTAACAAGTATTTCTCATAGTTTTATTACACATCTACCATTAAACAAAACAAACTCAAGCGAAAGTGCATATGTAAGGTATCATCATTTTACCCTCCCCTTACACTTAAGATGAACATTGTCCCCAATGTTCAAGTAAAGAATGTAAAAGTTAAAAAGTAAAAAGAATGAAATCAAATACTCCCCTGATTCGCTCGGTATGGATAATAGGGTGGCTAGGTTAAATCTTCCTCCAAGAAAATGAACAATCAAAGCTTCCCTTCCAGAATATAAATCATCTTCTTGTCATACATAACCTGTAAAACTTGATAAAATAGACAAGACAACCTCGCGTAAAATCGGCGGCATCCTATATAAGTTACTAAATCCTAGAAAACAAGATAAGATATAATGCTTGTGGAATGAAGTTTGCAGATCTCCTGGAGATTATAAAACTTAATAATTCACAAAAACCATAAGACTCCGTTAGAAAAACAAAACTGGTAAAATTTTCAGATTTTTACACTTGACGCCGTCAAGAGTAAACTCCTGACGCCGTCAGAAGTGACCTGCAGGAATTCTTATGTTAAGTTTCCGGAAAATTTCTGGAAAAACTTGGTCCTACTTCCTGGAAAATCCTGCAAAACTTCATTATGACTCAATACAAGCATTTGACTCTAACAAATATGAATATACATGTTCATTTAATATTGTGGAGAATCATGATCGGTTTGTTTCTTGAAAACATATTTGGTGTTTCCCCTTACACTTATCTTTTGCAAAAATACCTTTAGGTGGAGTTAAGACTAGGCCAAAACAACAAAGTAAAGTATTTCCACTATTTAGTTTAGAAACATGATCTACCAACAATAAAAATTATGCATGCATACGGAAACAAACAAACAAAATCACACAAAACATGGGTTGCCTCCCAAGAAGCGCTTTTCTTTATTTATGAGTCTTGTAGCTAGACTCAAGGTCATGGGTTACTACGTGACCTCATCATTGGTTCCACTCTCTAGGTCGTCTTCTAAACCAGTTTTGTACTCCGGACCTAGTTGCAAGCATTCTTTGTAGAAACCAAGCATTCTGTTCTTTACATACTCTACTCCTCTACGTCTATCCTCCTCATTCCTATAATAAGCCGCTTGCTTGTGTTCCTTTTCGATATTAGAGAGAAGGCGGTATTGCTCAATTTTGTAGGGCATTTGATAGGCAACTTCATCATTTTCTTCCTTGAATCTAACTATCCCTAGAGTCGGATCATAACTCATCCTAGTGGCCTCAATAAATGGTTTTCCAAATATTATTTGGTTTAGGCAAGCATCTATCACCGGACGAGTGTCCTCAACTATCATAAAATCGATCTCATAGGTGAGATTCCCTATAATCACATGCAGTCCCTTCACTTTTCCTGCAAAATTACTTATCAGATTCTTATCGGGCATCATCCTAAAATCAAGTTGCTTCTTCATCACCCAATTGTAATAAGTCCTAGTCATGATGTTCACAGGGGATCTAGGGTCGATGTAAGCTTTCCATATATGCATGTGCCCGATATTGCATGGGATGTTTGATGCGTGGGAATCGCACCTTGCTTTACCTCTCGAGGGATCTCGCGAGGCTTACAACCCCCACCAGGCAGTGTACCTGATCGTTGTAGTATAGTATAGTGACAAGTACCGGGGGATTGATCGTTCAGCTTAGGAATAGTGTCGCTAGGATTAGAAAACCTAATTAATAGTTCTAGAGGTGGAAGATGATTATTTTTGTGTTTTTTTATTTTTATAAAAGCAAGTAAATCTCGGGTTTTGAAGGAATGGGCGGAATTAGTTGCTAATCAACTAACCCAAAACTAAGATGCAATCAAAATAAAATAATAAAAATGAAAATAAACTAATATTAAACTAAAGTTGTGAGCAGTATGTGGAGAAATTGTGTTTACTTAGACTTCATTACTCCCTAGATATCTTTTACATGTCAATTACTTGTTATACTTGTATGGATGACGGATTGTATTCCTTAATACCATTCGTGGGGTGGCATACATAACTCCCCAACTCTATGAGCTCTTATCTCCTCCTACACCATGACCCAGCACAACTATAGGGATTGTAAACAGTGGCTCATGCATTAAATACAACCAATAAAGACCTAGTACGCCTCGGTTCATGTTTCTTAAGACGTTCAAGCATGTTACCATTGGAGATCTGCCAGTTTTCTTAAGCCTAACATATAATATCATTCATCCAAGAACAAGAATAGACAAGTAATCAACACATAATCAACATCTAGGTTTCATTAGATCTAAGCAAACACAAAGAAAATCTAGCCTAGCATAGTAGAATTAAGATAAGAACAAAAGATAAACAACCAACACATAGACATATTGATTGAATTAAGAGTATACTTATCTCAATTACAATGCAAGGTCTCAAGGGTTTGGAACCCTTGAAAAACCTGTAAAAGAGGCACCAAAATCGTCTTTAGGGTTTCACCAAAACTTCCCCTCTTTTAATGAAAAAACTAGAAAACTATATATAGAAAAATCGTCCTGACGGCGTCAAGAGTTAAATCTGACGCCGTCAACTCGCCGCCATACACTTCCTCGGACGCCCTAGATCCAATTGTGACGGCCTATGTGACGCCGTCACCACCTACGGTAAATTAATCTTGGCCACTTTGACGCCGTCATCTCTCCATATGACGCCGTCACCAGCTACGGTAAAATATTCATCTTGTCTGACGCCGTCAAGACTCAAGTCGTGACGCCGTCACCTTGTATTTTCAGCTTGGATTTTTGGTACTTTGTCGTTTTCTTCACTTTATGCTCCAAAAACGTCCAAAATAGCCTCTTTTCCAGAATTCACTCTCCAAACACCTAAAATCACAAAAGGAACGATTTAGGGCAATATTTGATCAAATAAAGTCGGATTCGGGCTTAAATGACCCCCTAAAAACGGATCATTTTTCGCCTCATCATATACCCTTACACTTGAGATTTGCTTGTCCTCAAGCAAATGAGCTTTTATTCTACTCAAAAGACAAGTTAGGGGTCATTTAACACTAATATAAAAGTAATTACAACAAATAATCGTTCCACTAAAGACCAATAGACAAGCACGGAGGTCATATACAAGCACCTCACAAATAGTGTTTAGATACTCACATCTCTCGGGTGTAATAAAGTAATATAACATTATGGAAATGGAAGATATCTCTCACTACCTGTCATAGCAAAATAGATTACCATAGGCTTGGGAAAGGATCAAACCTCCACCACATGGCGTAAGCACCTAGGATAAACTATCAAAGAGGTCTTTTTAAAGGGTTATAACGTTAGGTGTAGGGATATGAATTACACGGTTTTGTTGGATAAAGGGAATTTTTACTGGTGGCGAGTTAACAATCTTGGTTAATTATATGTAAAAGATGGCGTTGCTAAGCCAAGACTAGACTCGACTTAAGCTAATAAATGAAAAATAACAAAAACATAAAATGAACATAGAATGAAAACGGGATGGTAGTCCGTATGTTTTTTCTTTTTCTTTTCTATTTTTTTTTTTTTTTTAATTTTTTTTTTTTTTTTTTTTTTTTTTGCATACACTCTTACCCTACCATCCAAAATAATACATCATAGGGGTATAAACATTCCCCTTAAACTTGAATCTTTACATACTTTACATTTAACTATTCTAATGACTCGAATTAAGAAAATCAAAACACTTGGAGCACTTTTAAGATTAACGTACATATGGGGGTAATAATATGATGTTCTTCCCCATTACTCCATAAAATAAGTACTTACCCATGAGTCCCAATCGTCCCAAAACAATATGTACAAGGATATGACTCGACTTAGCAACCATGTAATCAATTAGAATGTTAACTTAGGGTTTAACAAATAACAATAATGCACTAAAAATGAGCGCATACACTGAAGGCTAAGGCGATTTGGGTGTACATTTAAGTGGGGTGTAACAAATTCTTCCTTTAAGTAAGATGCTTAAAGTTAGAAACGAAAAGATAGGCTCGGAGGGGTGTACTAGGGGTATCGTGTACTAAAAATGAGTACAACACTAAGGGTGTGGGAAAAATTAGTTGACTTAACTAGCCAAGTAATATGACTTAAATGGTCAAGTAATTATAATACGGGTTTAACACAAGGGTGATCCTAATGCCTCTTATCATGTAGTAAATCCTACCACACGAATGTAGTCTCACTAGCGGTCTCGGGATGCATCACTAACGCAAGTTCTAGAATCTAAATGCTACCGGTACACTCATAAGCACCAATAATGAATGCTTTTCCTATCAAATCTAAAGGCGAACCTCACATTTTTGGGTGGAAAATTTTTCTGAATATACGGTTATGTGCTAGTCATACAACCTCCTATCCATGAGACGCTTGCTATGGCTAAAGTTTCACTCCTAAATGTTGTAAAAAATTTTAAATTTGGCGCTAAAATTACACTAACAAGTATTTCTCATAGTTTTATTACTCATCTACTATCAAACAAAACAAACTCAAGCGAAAGTGCATATGTAAGGTTTCCTCTTTTTACCCTCCCCTTACACTTAAGATGAACATTGTCCCCAATGTTCAAATAAAGAATGTAAAAGTGACAAAGTAAAGAGAATGAAATCAAATACTCCCCTGATTTGCTCGGTATGGATTATAGGTTGGGCAGGTTAAATCTTCCTCCAAGAAAATGAACAATCAAAGCTTCCCTTCCAGAATATAAATCATCTCCTTGTCGAACATAACCTGTAAATCCTGACAACAATAGACAAGGCAACCTCGCGTAAAATCGGCGGCATCCTATATAAGTTACTAAATCCTAGAAAACAAAGTAAGATATAATGCTTGTGGAATGAAGTTTGCAGATTTCCTGGAGATTATAAAACTTAATAAATCACAAAAACCATAAGACTCCGTTAGAAAAACAAAACTGGTAAAATTTCCAGATTTTTGACTCCTGACGCCGTCAAGAGCAATTGCCTGACGCCGTCAGAATGGACCTGCAGAAATCTTTATGTTAAGTTTCCGGAAAATTTCTGGAAAAATCTTGTCCTACTTCCTGGAAAATCCTGCAAAACTTCATTATGACTCAATACAAGCATTTGACTCTAACAATTACGAATATACATGCTCATTAAATATTGTGGAGAATCATGATCGGTTTGTTTCTTAAAAACATATTTGGGGTTTCCCCTTACACTTATCTTTTGCAAAAATACCTTTAGGTTGAAGTTAAGACTAAGCCAAACAACATAATAAAGTATTTCCACATTCTAATTGAGAAACATGATCAACCAACAATAAAAATAAAACATGCATACCGAAGCAAATAACAATCAAACAATTAAAATCACACAAAACATGGGTTGCAAAGATAAACCATCAACAAAAATTAAAAGCTAATCATTCATACACTAATTAAAAGAACAGAAATGGAAATTGTTCGAAGCCAACAATGGCCGGATCCTAGACTATTACAACCAAATGTTTCAAAGTGTTCAACCAAAAATAAATTGTTCAAGAATTACAGACATCAAGATGGATCACTGAGGGGGAGGACCAAAACGATAATCATAGCCTGGTGGGAGGTATCCAGTGTACCCATAGGGAGGATAGTCCTGCTCGCGCCCCGGGAATGGGTCAATCTGCAGATGGGGCTCGATGTGATCATGGGTCGAAAGATGCTGCATCTGGCGGACTGTGTGCTCATACATCTAGTCAAATCTCTGGTCAGTGGTGGTTCTCCAAGCATCCACCTGACCCATCCAAGCCCCCTGATGTGCCTGCCAGTCTCCCCGACTCATGTGTCGGTAGTAATCAGCCGTCCCTGCCTCATACTGATGCTGCTGGGGCACTCCCTCATCATCACCGTCATCATCCTCATCATCAGCCCCTATGTACCATATATAGGTACCATCCCCTATCTGCATCACAATCCTCATCTGCCTAAGGGATTTCGCCCTCACTACCCTGCAGTTCCCACAGTCGCTCAAGTACCCCATGATCTGACGAGTAAGAAGACCATAGGAACGAGCCAGCCGTGTGATGAACATCCCCCCATAAACCTTGTCGATATCCCTCTCACCCACACTGGTCTTCAAGTAACTGGCCACCCAAAACGGGATGTTGCAGTAGACATCCTCGGAAAAGATGGTGTACAAGTAGAACAAGTCCGAAGCAGTGATACGGTGAGTGGTACCCAGACGTGCAGACAAGCTATAGGTGATGCACCTGTGAACTAGCCTAACAATGGGGTCCCTGATCGACGCAGCCCCAGTAGTCGAGGTGTAGGCCCCATTCCCTATGGTGGGCCAAAAGGTAACACACCTCATCTCATTCCGCTGAGTCTCTCCATGTAACAGATTCAGCAGAAAAGCCCCATCAACCTCCTCACTAGTATATAGCCCCAGCCTCCAACCAAACTCAGCCACAGAACAAGACCTCAACTCACCTCCTAGCCTAAAATATATCGTGGTGCCCCCCATATCTCCCCTAGCCTCAGCTTGGTCAAAACGGAAGGTCGCAAAGAACTCCCGTACTAACTCACTAAACACCGTCTCCCTCAACCTAAACAATCTCTCCCATTGCGGACCCGCGAATCCATCCGTGCGGATCCTCCCTACAAATTCACCCTCCAACCCACTAGCTCTCAAAAAATCCCAGTCAACCACCGCCCCAGCATCGATGTGGTGGTTACACAACTCCTCAAACTTAGTACTAGTACCGACATCACTAAACTCGCCCCAACTATGCACTAATTCTCCATATGTAACCCCTTGAGATCTAGAAGAACTACCCCTATGTTGGCGAGTCCTTTTGCTCATTTTCCTGGAAAAAAATGTAGTGAATGGAAATGATTAGAACGCGAGATTTATATGAACTTTATGCAGTCAGACACATCTGACGCCGTCAAGAGCAAATTTTGACGCCGTCAGATGGATCAGAAATGTAGCCATGCAAATGCGAGGGAAAAATCAATTTTTCAAACTCTTAACCCATTACCCAAACGCTCCTTAAATCAGGAAACAGGGGTGGGGGTCAAAGAATCCGAGGCATGATGGGTTCTCCCTAAATTAATGCATGATTCGGGTGGGACAATATCATCAAATGGTAACCCCACGATTACAAATCACCAATTGGATGGCATTATGATTTGCTAATGGTGGGTCAAGAATGGGGTTTCGGGCGAAAGGGGTTTTTCGAATTGACGGGTCCTAAGGATAATTAACCGAGAAAGGATGAAGAAAACTTACTTACAAAGGAGAGATCGAAGGCGGAAGATGTCGAATTAGGGGTTTGAGAGTCGGAGTAGCAGCAACACTTGGGTGAGATTTGTGGGGTATGGGTTGAAAGTGATTGGTTCTTGGGTTAATATTGCTGATCCGTCGAGCTGACGGCGTCAAGGGTTAAATTTGACGCCGTCAGATGCCCGTGTGGGGTGAAGTTTGGAGTAGTTTCAAGTTTAGTCCCTGCTCTTTGCGTGAATAACTAAACGCGAGTAAAACTCATGAGTAGCTATTCTGTTAACGAGGTCCACCAGGGTCAAACGTCTCATTACTGTCGCGGAAAGAGGTGAGATAGTAGCTGGGGTCGGGCGATGTTTTGGCTAAGTTGATCCTTATGCACGGGTCATTGGCGCGAGGAGAAAGATGTTCAATGGGAGGTTTCAAATCAATGGTGTTTATGAGGTGTGGCCTCTTTACACCGGGTTTAAAACCAAAAGAACGTTTTTTGGATGAGATCGGGAATGTGGTTCGCAAGCACCCAACGAAAATGCTATTTATCCGCGAGCTTTTCTCCGTATGGGGGTGTTTATGAGAATGGGGGGTAGTTAGTGGTAAAGCTTTTGAGGAGAGTTTCCAGCTGTCCTCCTGGTCAAATACCAAAGAGGCTGACACCTCGAATACTTTTTCAATTTTTTTGGGTATAGAATTTTCTTTGATCTTTTCTTTGACCCTTGATATGAATTGGTCTGCGAAATTCATAAAGGCTTTGTGAGTGTTTTCCATGCGTGCCTCAAGGTGCTGGATTTGCTTTTCCTGATTATCCATGAAGGTTACCATTATTCCTTCGAATTCCTCTTGTCGTGAGCGTTCAGGAAAATTTTGGCTGATAACCGTGTTCCTATGTGGATTAAGGTTCCACATGGGTTCATTAGCCAGTTTCTCAATACTCATCAGTTCTTTTACCTGTTTCTCAATACTTCCCAACAATTGTTCTTGGGTGGCACATGAGTAGTCAAGCTTTGCTTTGCTCGGGAGCATCGGGTCCTCCTATCCTTCCTCTTCGTATTGTGCCAACTCCTCAAGAACTTTCCAGCATTCGTCAACGCTAAGTCTATCTAGCCTACCCTTGGCTGCGTAATCAATGGCTTTCCTTGTTTGATAGTCAACCTTACCATAAAAGATTTGGATCTGCAACCATGGTTCGATCCCATGATGAGGAACTTTTCGGAGTAGTCTTTATATCGATTCCATGCTTCATAAAAAGATTCATTTTGACGTTGTTGGAACATCAAGATGTCATTCCTAAGCTTAGTAGTTCTCCCCGGTGGGAAAAATTGAGCAAGGAAACGAGTGGTGAGATCATCCCATGTGGTGATGGATCCCGCGGGTAAACGCTCAAGCCATTGACTAGCTTGATCCCGTAGAGAGAATTGGAATAGGCGTAAACGGGTAGTCTCTCTAGTTTCAACACCTAGGTCTATGGAATCTACGATTTTGAGGAAGTCCTTAAGGTGTTGGTTTGGATCTTCGAAACGAAGTCCATGGAATGCACATCCGCTTTGCACCAACCGGATGGTGTCGGATCGCAAGGGGGTCACATTGGCTCCGGTGAGCTCAATGGTGTTTCGGTAGCCTTGGTGGCTAGGTCGGGAATATTCTCCTAAGGTTCGGGGCCTAAGGGGTTCTAGTGGTGGGTTTTGTTGTGGTGGGATGATGGGTTCAAAGATGTTACCACCTTCCATGATATCGGATGGTAAAGAGTTACGAACAAAGGCACGAAGAAATAAGATAGACTAAAGAAGACCTAAAAATAAAAAATAAAAATCTTACTAGAAAGGAATCTAGCAAGTAGACCTAATAAAAAGAAATCCTAACCTAGACAATAACTATTCCCCGGCAGCGGCGCCAAAAACTTGGTGCGTGGGAATCGCACCTTGCTTTACCTCTCGAGGGATCTCGCGAGGCTTACAACCCCCACCAGGCAGTGTACCTGATCGTTGTAGTATAGTATAGTGACAAGTACCGGGGGATTGATCGTTCAGCTTAGGAATAGTGTCGCTAGGATTAGAAAACCTAATTAATAGTTCTAGAGGTGGAAGATGATTATTTTTGTGTTTTTGTATTTTTATAAAAGCAAGTAAATCTCGGGTTTTGAAGGAATGGGCGGAATTAGTTGCTAATCAACTAACCCAAAACTAAGATGCAATCAAAATAAAATAATAAAAATGAAAATAAACTAATATTAAACTAAAGTTGTGAGCAGTATGTGGAGAAATTGTGTTTACTTAGACTTCATTACTCCCTAGATATCTTTTACATGTCAATTACTTGTTATACTTGTATGGATGACGGATTGTATTCCTTAATACCATTCGTGGGGTGGCATACATAACTCCCCAACTCTATGAGCTCTTATCTCCTCCTACACCATGACCCAGCACAACTATAGGGATTGTAAACAGTGGCTCATGCATTAAATACAACCAATAAAGACCTAGTACGCCTCGGTTCATGTTTCTTAAGACGTTCAAGCATGTTACCATTGGAGATCTGCCAGTTTTCTTAAGCCTAACATATAATATCATTCATCCAAGAACAAGAATAGACAAGTAATCAACACATAATCAACATCTAGGTTTCATTAGATCTAAGCAAACACAAAGAAAATCTAGCCTAGCATAGTAGAAATAAGATAAGAACAAAAGATAAACAACCAACACATAGACATATTGATTGAATTAAGAGTATACTTATCTCAATTACAATGCAAGGTCTCAAGGGTTTGGAACCCTTGAAAAACCTGTAAAAGAGGCACCAAAATCGTCTTTAGGGTTTCACCAAAACTTCCCCTCTTTTAATGAAAAAACTAGAAAACTATATATAGGAAAATCGTCCTGACGGCGTCAAGAGTTAAATCTGACGCCGTCAACTCGCCGCCATACACTTCCTCGGACGCCCTAGATCCAATTGTAACGGCCTATGTGACGCCGTCACCACCTACGGTAAATTAATCTTGGCCACTTTGACGCCGTCATCTCTCCATATGACGCCATCACCAGCTACGGTAAAATATTCATCTTGTCTGACGCCGTCAAGACTCAAGTCGTGACGCCGTCACCTTGTATTTTCAGCTTGGATTTTTGGTACTTTGTCGTTTTCTTCACTTTATGCTCCAAAAACGTCCAAAATAGCCTCTTTTCCAGAATTCACTCTCCAAACACCTAAAATCACAAAAGGAACGATTTAGGGCAATATTTGATCAAATAAAGTCGGATTCGGGCTTAAATGACCCCCTAAAAACGGATCATTTTTCGCCTCATCAATGTTAATGTTAGAGGGGTCTCCCATTTTGATAAGGGGGTTGCCAAGGATATATGGTCTCTCGGGACTATCGAATAAATCCTTATGGTATTCCCGTTCTTCCTTGGTGGGCAACTTATCAAAGTATTCTTCTATAGGCTCTACCTCAACTTCCCTACTCTCATCCCTAGTCTCGGCTTCTATTCTAACTTCATCCTTGTCACTCTCTTCAATCTCCTTATCTATTGGCTTAATGGTGACAACATTGACAAAGTGGACATGTTTGGTTGATGATGGGTCCTTAACTTGGCTTCCGTTATTGGTGTCCCTAGTGTCCTTCTTAGGTGTGACTAGTGCTTGGTTGTTGAGGGCCTTCAACAAGTTGTCAATGTTGTTGGTTATCTCTGTTTGTTGTTGGTTGAATTCGGTTTCAAACCTAGCTATGCGAGCTTCTTGAGATGTCATGAACTTAGACATCAATCCTTCAAGATTGTTAGTACTACCAAAGTTGTTAGAAGGATCGTTGTTGAAAGTACGTGTCACAACCCACAATTTCAGGTCATTTTTCCAAACTTCGACATTCTACTATTCACAAATTACTATTCATCGATCACTATTCATCGTTTTACTATTCATCGTTTTTGAGGTCAATTTGACATTCCGAGACACATTCAAAAATTTTACTATTCACTTGACACTATTCATTTCCGAGAGAAGATCACTATTCACGTGCATTACTCATGTTATCGTAAATTTAGTTTACGAGTATTCAAATTCGCGTAACCGTATTCGTTCAGGAGCGAATTCATGCATTATTATCAGGGACATTTCATACGGACTAGAAATAGTCTGCATATCATTATTAGGGCACTTGCATACTATTCCACTCGTAGGGTATTCAAATTATATTTTTAATATAATTAACGAATTACGTATGTTTATTTTTAAATAAACACTAATACGCGAACTATAAATGTGACTAACATGTCCAACACTCCCAACTATGATCCCAATATATTTTTATATTAATTTTTATAATATAAAAATTATAATATTAATTTACCCGGTATTTTGGATATTTATTTTAATTATTAACTTAAGTTTACTAAAATTTCGACGGTTTTCATAGAAATTAAACTATAATTATCTAAACACCTAATAATTTTACCCAACCTATTTTTATAATTTTTATAACTTTATTTTATCCCAGTTAACTCCGTTAAAATTTATTTTTAGTTAACCCGGTACCCGGTACATTTTAAAACTACAAATAACACTTAATAATACATTTTACCCCCCCCCCCCCCTTTGCCAATCAACTTACAAAACTACTAACTCACTCAAGATTCATAAATGCCTCATACTAACTATTTTATATAATAATAATAATACATAAAATACTTATAACCTAAACTAGTTTTCTCATCTCATTTTCACAACTAGCAAAACTTTTCTTTCTCCCTTTTTCTCTCTTAAAACTCACGGCCACAACCATAAGGAGGAGCAAGACAAAATTATTTCCCAAGATCAAGTGTTATTATAGTTTAGTTAAGTATTTCTTACAAGGTTTTGAAATATAAACTTAAGAATACTAAGGTTTTATCATCTAATCACACCACATCTCAAAGTAAGTTTACAAAAACTCATTTCATAATTTTTACAAAGTTATTACCATGATTATATAATTTTCTTGCAAGATCTCATGCATATATTGGCTTATACCACTCCATTTTGTATATATTAAACTTTTAAGCCCTAGGAATGATTTTTGGTTTGATCCTTGTTAGATCTACTTGGTTGTGATGTTTAGGAACCCATGACACCCTAAGAAGGTGTATGGTAGGATTAGATTAGTTTTGTGGTGATTGAAAGTGGTTTGAATGAAGATGGAACTAGATTAGAACCCTAGAAATGGTTTTTGAAACATTTGAAATACCTACTGTCCCTATTTTAATTTCGTGGGAAAATCAGTGGTTGATGGCTAATTTTTGACCAAAGATTTAGAAAATACATTCAAAAACGAAACTTTGGGCGAAAGAACGGATTAAAACGAGCTTATAACGAAGGAGATATGATTTTTGCAAATTTAACGACGAAAACTATTTTTGTAAAAACTGCTTGCTGTTTGGCAGATTTCGACGGGTAAATAGAGGCATTAAACGTAACCTAGAGGAGCCGAGTTATCTAAAATATACTAGTATATACAAAAACGAATCCGTGGACATAAAGAACAAGGAAAACGAGACTAAAACGACCGAGTTATACCCGTTTTAACATCGTCAAAACTATATATATATATATATATATATATATATATATAGTCACAAATAAAAATAATAACGTACGTACTAAATGGTATATTTTCTAGAGACGTTACTAAGGACTATATTCTTAACAAATGAATACGTATGATCCAAGAGAATATTTATACGACTTAACGACGTTATTTTAAGGTTTTCGATACAAGGATTATAACGCTAACATTTTCGTACGAGATAATACGACAAGTTATATACTTCTACATATGGACTTATTTTTCCTAAGTATGGAAACTATTTTACCATGACGATAACTAGTATTTCCAAATTACGAGTGGTATGAGTATCATGTGCATGTGCATTCATTACATTTCGGCTTGATCTAAGTTAGATCACGATTATTCATTTAGGTTGCGGCTAGTACTCGCGCCTCATTGTCTCGACTACTTTTACCTCATTGCACCATCGTTGTACCATCCTTTCGAGGTGAGTTCTCATAGCCCCGTTTTTAATTACTTATTTGATTTCAAATCCCACGGGGGAGAATACATTGCACAATTATTTTTGTACATGCCCAAGTATTACAAATTCCATACATTGCTTAAGTTGCCTTACTACCAAGTTAAGTCCCCTTATATATCATGGACCGTTAGTTATATTGCTAAGCGAGAGTGAGTGGATAGATCTATCGAGGGTGACGCCTCCATTCGCGTTGGGTTGCTCCAACGGGACGAATGCATTTCATGTCTTAACGAATTGAGTGTCTGGTAAACACTTTGGTGGGGCCATTACAAAGTCTAGCTTCGGGGTCATGAGCTTAAGAGACAATGTAGCATTTTTGACATTCTTGTCAGTTTACTTATTACTTGTGGTATATGTACATGTGATTTACTTACAAACCTATGATTATTCACCAACTTTATGTTGACCGTTTTTCGCAATGTATTTCTCAGGTAACTAAGGCATATTCTCATGGCATGCATGGAGTCATTTTGTGTAACAAGGATGATATGGCTCATTCGGACTTTCTTGCACTTATGTTTAAATGTCGTTTGATTGTACTAAACTTGTTTCCGTAAACTTTTCCAACTTTTGGGACATATGTCTTTATAACTCTGAATATTTGAATGAATCAAACGACTTATTTTTAAAACGACACTTTAGGTCGTTCAATATATCCTTGCTTGTGTGCTATGATCCGTTACACCCTCAGGTATTCAATTCCGCTGCCATTAAGGTATTTTGAGGGTGTGACAGATTGGTACCAGAGCTAAGGTTATAGCGAACTAGGATGCATCATGGACCCTAGACTATAACCACACCATCATAGCATATCATCATTTCATCATAAGTGCATATTTACTTATTTCAGGTGATTCCATTGTTACGAGTTATTTATTTTTATTTCACCTTGATTATCACAGAGACATGTCTTCGAATCCAAACACTGTCATACTTTACACTATATCCGACTCTGGTGATGAGGGCTCTATGTCCTCTACTGCTGTTTCACCACTTGTTTCTCCTACACCTGAGTTGCCACTTTTGGCATCAGATGATGACACCGAGCCTTTCGAGGAGGAGGAGACGGCTCCTACTCCTCATGACCATCCTACTATACCTACTGACATACCATCATCTCCTACTACTACTATCCATTCAGAGCCGAGACTTATGTTTCCTAGGGATAAGACTATCCAGGTTGCTAGGAAGAGGGTTCGTTATGCTACATCTACTTATAGGAGTCTCCCTAGTCCTACTGTGCCTACACCACCACCACCAGCCATACCCACTACCACTCCTATAGCTATCTCACTCTTGCCGCTCAGGAAGCGTGCAAGGCTTACCACTCCAGATTCACCTATTACCGAGACTGCTGACCTTTCACCACCACCAGTGTACCACATAGGCGAGAGTTCTAGAGCGGCTGCGGCTAGGGGGCCTACAACTGCTACACTAGAGGATCAGTTGGATGCTCAGCAGGAGCAAGTCGATAGCTTGGGGTATAGAGTTGATGAGATTATTACTACTCGACTTGAGACTGTCGAGGAGCAGGTTGAGGATTTGATTCAGGGCAGAGTTAGTATTGATGTGTCTTACCATGGACTCGAGGCACGACAGTTGAGGCACCAGGAGCAGATTGAGCTACTTAGGGATGAGTTACCTGAGATTCGAGATAGAGCTCAGGCGACACAGGAGACTCAGTGGGAGCAGGTAGACCAGTTGACATTGCTTCGAGAGAGGTTAGTTGTATTGGAGCGCAAAGATGCTTCTTTTCAGTTACGAGTGGAGCATCTAGAGGAGATCGTGGTGGCGATGAATCGTGAGATTCGCCGCTTGAGGGGAGAGCCTGGACCATCTAGAGCACCTGGAGGAGCCTAGACGTAGACTGGTATTATATTAGCTTTTATTATTTTCCTAGTCCCGGGGTGTGGGACATAGTTCAAGAACTTGTAGTCTTTTGGTTGTTGTACAAACAAATATATCAAGTGCGACTCTACTATGTTGGAAATGTTGTGCTATATATTATATCGGTCCATGTAGGCCGAAATTTTCATGTATTATATTCATGTGTTGTGATTATATTTATGATGTTTCGTGGTTGCTCTTTATTATTATCGCATTTATACAGGTTGTGGTTGTATATATACATGTCGTGGTTGTATTTATACAGGTTGTGGTTGTATATATACATGTCGTGGTTGTATTTATACAGGTTGTGGTTGTATATATACACGTCGTGGTTGTATCTAGACAGATTGTGGTTGTATTCGTACACGTCGTGGTTGTATTTATATTTGTTGTGGTTGTATATATTGATACATGTTGTGGGTGTATATCTTTGGTTCGATGACTATTTCTATTATGATTTTTCTCATGGTTATTTCCATTGTGATTTATCAGAAGTATGGCACCAAGGAAGAGTAAGACTGCACCAGAAACCCCCACTATGACTCAAGCCGCTATCCGCAAGTTAGTCAGGGATAGTATTGCAGAAGCTCTGGAGATTGAGAGAGCTGAGGTTGCTGCTAGGGCTGCTGAGACTGCTTCTAATACAGGAACAGTTGAACCACCCACTACTAAGCGGGAATGTACATGGAAAGATTTCAAGATTAGTGATCCTATCAAGTTTAAGGGCACTGAAGGAGCGGTTGCTTTGATCCGCTGGTTCGAAAAGACTGAGAATGTATTCCTTATGTGCGGATGCCCGGATGTCAGCAAGGTGAAATTTGCTACAGGTATGCTTCTTGATGAAGCTATGTCTTGGTGGAATTCGTATGCTCAGCCGATTGGTATGGAGAATGCTTAGAAGCTCACTTGGGAGGAATTCAAGAAACTGATGTCTAAGAAGTTTTGCCCTCGTACTGAGATACAGAAGTTGGAAACAGAATTTTATGAGCTTGTGACTAAAGGTGATGACATCGAGACCTACTTTAGGAGGTTTCAGGAGTTGGCTGCACTATGTCCAACTATGGTTCCCGATGATGAGAAAAAGATGGAAAACTTTGTTGGTGGATTGCCTGAAAGTGTTCGAGGAGATGTGATTTCTTTTGACCCTCAATCAATGGAAGAGGCTATTCGTATAACTCAGAAACTCATGGTCCAAGTGGTCAAAGGGAAAGCTGCTGTCAACAACAATAACCGATCAAACAACACCAACTACAACAACACTCGAAACAACAACAACTATAACAACAATCGAAACCGCAACTATCCCAATAACCGAAACAACAACCCAAACAATAACAACAACAACAACAAGAGAAGATTTGATTACAACCAAGGTGGAAACGCTGTTCAGCCGCCACCTAAGAGGCAAGAAGTGGCAAAGGCCTATGCTGCAGGACCGACTGAAAGGAGAGGATATGAGGGTAATCTACCCAAGTGTGAAAGGTGTCAGAAGCATCATAACCCAGGACGTTGCCCAGATCTATATGGCAACTGCAAGAAGGTTGGTCACTACACCAAAGATTGCAAATTTCCAACCTTTGGTGGCAATCAGAAACCACCGGTAACATGTTTTGGCTGTGGAGAAATTGGACACTATAAGGGAGAGTGCCCAAAGAAGAAGAATCAAGGAACTGGAAATCAAGATGGAAAGGCTCGAGGAAGAGCTTATGTTATGGGAGGAGACGATGTCAAAGAAGACCCGAATGTTGTTGCGGGTACGTTCCTCGTTAATAATCGTTATGCATCCATTTTATTTGATTCAGGAGCGGATAGAAGTTTTGTTTCTATTGCATTTGCACCTTTACTTAACATAGAACCGACCCCATTAGACATTTCCTATATCGTTGAATTAGCCGATGGGTCTTTAGTTAACACCAACACCATTGTTCGTGGTTGCACCATAAATTTCCTAAACCATCCATTCAATATAGACCTTATGCCCGTAGAACTTGGAAGTTTCGACGTTGTTATCGGCATGGATTGGTTATCTCGGCATCGAGCGAGAATTATTTGTGATGAGAAAGTTGTTCACCTTCCTTATAACGGTGAAACTTTGGTTGTTCGTGGAGAGCGAAGTGGAACTAGACTCAGTATTATATCGTGCATTAAAACCGAGAAGTACATAAAGAAGGGTTGTTATGCATTCTTGGCTCACATCACGGAGAAGAAGTCGGATGAGAAACGACTTGAAGATGTGCCAATTGTTAAGGAATTTCAAGAAGTTTTTCCGGAAGAATTGCCAGGACTTCCGCCTACACGCCAAGTTGAGTTTCAAATTGAATTAGTGCCAGGAGCTGCACCAATTGCAAGAGCACCGTATAGACTTGCACCTTCGGAAATGCAATAATTGTCGAATCAATTACAAGAACTTTTGGACAAAGGATTCATTAGACCGAGTTCCTCGCCTTGGGGAGCGCCGGTTTTGTTTGTGAAGAAGAAGGATGGAACTTTCAGGATGTGCATTGATTATCGTGAGCTGAACAAGTTAACGGTTAAGAACCGTTATCCACTCCCTAGAATTGACGACTTGTTCGACCAGTTACAAGGTTCTAGTTTTTATTCCAAGATTGATTTAAGATCCGGTTACCATCAACTTAAGGTTCGGGAAGAGGATATCCCGAAGAAGGCATTTAGAACACGCTATGGTCATTATGAGTTTCAAGTGATGCCTTTTGGATTAACTAACGCACCTGCGGTATTTATGGATCTCATGAATAGGGTGTGCAAACCGTATCTTGATAAGTTTGTGATCGTATTCATTGACGATATCTTGATTTATTCCAAGAGTAAGGAAGATCACGAAGAACATCTCAGAACAATCCTTGAACTACTCAAGAAGGAGCAATTGTATGCCAAGTTTTCAAAGTGTGATTTTTGGATACGAAGAGTTCAATTTCTTGGCCATGTTATTGATAGCCAAGGTTTACAAGTCGACCCAGCAAAGATCGAGGCAGTTAAGGATTGGGCTACGCCCAAGTCTCCTACGGAAATTCGTCAATTCCTAGGACTTGCCGGATATTACAGAAGATTTATCGAAGGGTTTTCTAAGATAGCGAAGTCGTTGATGAAGCTGACACAAAAGAATGAAAAGTACGAGTGGGGAGAGAAACAAGAGTCCGCATTTCAATTATTGAAACAAAAGCTTTGTAGCGCACCGATTTTGTCACTACCTGAAGGTATTGAGAACTTTGTGGTATATTGCGATGCTTCGCATCAAGGACTTGGAGCTGTGCTAATGCAAAACGAGAAGGTGATAGCTTATGCATCTAGACAGCTTAAGATACACGAGAAGAATTACACTACTCACGACTTGGAGTTGGGTGCGGTAGTTTTTGCACTCAAGATTTGGAGACACTACCTTTATGGTACTAAGTGTGTAATTTTTACCGACCACAAGAGCTTACAGCATATACTCGATCAGAAGGAACTTAATATGAGACAACGTTGTTGGCTAGAATTGTTGAGTGATTACGATTGTGAAATCCGATATCACCCAGGAAAAGCAAATGTTGTAGCAGATGCACTTAGCCGAAAAGAACGACTCAAACCTTTGAGAGTTAGGTCATTGGGAATGACTTTCATTTCGCCACTACCATCAAAAATTCTAGAAGCTCAGATTGAGGCTCTCAAAGAAGAAAACCGACCACATGAGAAGCTTTATGGTATGCCAGAAAGCGAAAATGGCTTTGTAAAGAGATCAGATGGAGTGTTATGCTTCAAGGACCGAAGTTGGATACCACTCTATGGTGGAGTGCGAGAATTGATTATGCATGAATCACACAAGTCGAAGTACTCAATTCATCCAGGTTCTGATAAGATGTATCAGGATCTCAAAAAGCTTTATTGGTGGCCGAACATGAAAGCAGAAATTGCTACGTACGTCAGCAAATGTCTTACTTGTGCTAAAGTGAAAGCCGAGTACCAGAAACCGTCAGGGTTACTTCAACAACCAGAAATTCCACAATGGAAGTGGGAACGTATTGCTATGGACTTTGTCACTAAACTTCCAAAGACGTCAGGAGGTTTCGATGCTATTTGGGTAATTGTTGATCGTCTTACCAAATCAGCTCATTTCATACCCATTAGAGAGACTTATTCCATGGAACAACTTGCTAGACTTTATGTCAAGGAAATAGTCTCAAGACACGGTGCACCAGTTTCCACCATTTCCGACAGAGATAGTCGTTTTACTTCAAACTTTTGGCGGTCATTGCAAGATTCTTTTGGATCTAAGTTAGACATGAGCACTGCTTAACATCCTCAGACCGATGGTCAGAGCGAGAGAACTATTCAGACACTTGAAGACATGCTTAGAGCATGTGTGATTGACTTTGGAAATGGTTGGGCTAACCATTTGCCGTTGATCGAATTTTCCTACAACAACAGCTACCATTCAAGCATAAAGGCTGCACCATTCGAGGCACTATATGGTCGTAAGTGTCGATCTCCAGTTTGTTGGGCCGAAATCGGTGAAGTACAATGTACTGGCCCGGAGATGGTACAAGAAACAACAAAAAAGATAATTCAGATTCGAGAGAGACTCGAAACTGCTAGAAGTCGACAGAAAAGCTACGCAGATGTTCGACGCAAACCATTGGAATTCCAGATTGGAGACAAAGTCATGTTGAAAGTCTCGCCTTGGAAGGGCGTGATACGATTTGGAAAACGCGGGAAGTTGAACCCGAGATACATTGGGCCATTCAAGATCCTGGAGAGGATTGGTCCGGTTGCTTACAAGCTTGAACTTCCATCAGAACTTAGCAACGTACATAACACGTTTCATGTTTCGAACCTCAAGAAATGTCTTTCGGACGAGTCTGCCATTATACCATTAGAAGAAATACAACTTGATGACAAGCTTAACTTTGTGAAAGAACCAGTTGAAATAATGGATCGCGAGATCAAACAGTTGAAACAAAGTCGAATTCCGATCGTGAAGGTTCGTTGGAATTCTCGAAGAGGACCCGAGTTTACTTGGGAACGAGAAGACCAAATGCGACGCAAGTATCCACAACTTTTCACCGAGCCAACTAACGAGACCAACACTAACTGAATTCAGGGACTGAATTCCTTTTTGGATGGGCGACTGTCACAACCCACAATTTCAGGTCATTTTTCCAAACTTCGACATTCTACTATTCACAAATTACTATTCATCAATCACTATTCATCGTTTTACTATTCATCGTTTTGAGGTCAATTTGACATTCCGAGACACATTTAGAAATTTTACTATTCACTTGACACTATTCATTTCCGAGAGAAGATCACTATTCACGTGCATTACTCATGTTATCGTAAATTTAGTTTACGAGTATTCAAATTCGCGTAACCGTATTGGTTCAGGAGCGAATTCATGCATTATTATCAGGGACATTTCATACGGACTAGAAATAGTCTGCATATCATTATTAGGGCACTTGCATACTATTCCACTCGTAGGGTATTCAAATTATATTTTTAATATAATTAACGAATTACGTATGTTTATTTTTAAATAAACACTAATACGCGAACTATAAATGTGACTAACATGTCCAACACTCCCAACTATGATCCCAATATATTTTTATATTAATTTTTATAATATAAAAATTATAATATTAATTTACCCGGTATTTTGGATATTTATTTTAATTATTAACTTAAGTTTACTAAAATTTCGACGGTTTTCGTAGAAATTAAACTATAATTATCTAAACACCCAATAATTTTACCCAACCTATTTTTATAATTTTTATAACTTTATTTTATCCCGGTTAACTCCGTTAAAATTTATTTTTAGTTAACCCGGTACCCGGTACATTTTAAAACTACAAATAACACTTAATAATACATTTTACCCCCCCCCCCCCCCTTTGCCAATCAACTTACAAAACTACTAACTCACTCAAGATTCATAAATGCCTCATACTAACTATTTTATATAATAATAATAATAATACATAAAATACTTATAACCTAAACTAGTTTTCTCATCTCATTTTCACAACTAGCAAAACTTTTCTTTCTCCCTTTTTCTCTCTTGAAACTCACGGCCACAACCATAAGGAGGAGCAAGACAAAATTATTTCCCAAGATCAAGTGTTATTATAGTTTAGTTAAGTATTTCTTACAAGGTTTTGAAATATAAACTTAAGAATACTAAGGTTTTATCATCTAATCACACCACATCTCAAAGTAAGTTTACAAAAACTCATTTCATAATTTTTACAAAGTTATTACCATGATTATATAATTTTCTTGCAAGATCTCATGCATATATTGGCTTATACCACTCCATTTTGTATATATTAAACTTTTAAGCCCTAGGAATGATTTTTGGTTAGATCCTTGTTAGATCTACTTGGTTGTGATGTTTAGGAACCCATGACACCCTAAGAAGGTGTATGGTAGGATTAGATTAGTTTTGTGGTGATTGAAAGTGGTTTGAATGAAGATGGAACTAGATTAGAACCCTAGAAATGGTTTTTGAAACATTTGAAATACCTACTGTCCCTATTTTAATTTCGTGGGAAAATCAGTGGTTGATGGCTAATTTTTGACCAAAGATTTAGAAAATACATTCAAAAACGAAACTTTGGGCGAAAGAACGGATTAAAACGAGCTTATAACGAAGGAGATATGTTTTTTGCAAATTTAACGACGAAAACTATTTTTGTAAAAACTGCTTGCTGTTTGGCAGATTTCGACGGGTAAATAGAGGCATTAAACGTAACCTAGAGGAGCCGAGTTATCTAAAATATACTAGTATATACAAAAACGAATCCGTGGACATAAAGAACAAGGAAAACGAGACTAAAACGACCGAGTTATACCCGTTTTAACATCGTCAAAACTATATATATATATATAGTCACAAATAAAAATAATAACGTACGTACTAAATGGTATATTTTCTAGAGACGTTACTAAGGACTATATTCTTAACAAATGAATACGTATGATCCAAGAGAATATTTATACGACTTAACGACGTTATTTTAAGGTTTTCGATACAAGGATTATAACGCTAACATTTTCGTACGAGATAATACGACAAGTTATATACTTCTACATATGGACTTATTTTTCCTAAGTATGGAAACTATTTTACCATGACGATAACTAGTATTTCCAAATTACGAGTGGTATGAGTATCATGTGCATGTGCATTCATTACATTTCGGCTTGATCTAAGTTAGATCACGATTATTCATTTAGGTTGCGGCTAGTACTCGCGCCTCATTGTCTCGACTACTTTTACCTCATTGCACCATCGTTGTACCATCCTTTTGAGGTGAGTTCTCATAGCCCCGTTTTTAATTACTTATTTGATTTCAAATCCCACGGGGGAGAATACATTGCACAATTATTTTTGTACATGCCCAAGTATTACAAATTCCATACATTGCTTAAGTTGCCTTACTACCAAGTTAAGTCCCCTTATATATCATGGACCGTTAGTTATATTGCTAAGCGAGAGTGAGTGGATAGATCTATCGAGGGTGACGCCTCCATTCGCGTTGGGTTGCTCCAACGGGACGAATGCATTTCATGTCTTAACGAATTGAGTGTCTGGTAAACACTCTGGTGGGGCCATTACAAAGTCTAGCTTCGGGGTCATGAGCTTAAGAGACAATGTAGCATTTTTGACATTCTTGTCGGTTTACTTATTACTTGTGGTATATGTACATGTGATTCGTGAAAATCAAGTTATAGTATAGATAGTAAGCTCAAGAAATCCGCAAAGAAATACGGATAATCCGAGGTCGTATTCCGTGTGAAGGGTGAATGGAATTCCGAATTTCCGATTCGGAAAACGCGTCGTGAAAAGTGGTAAAAAGAGATGTGAATGAGATTATACTAATGAAATAGTAAATGAAGCACAAATAATCAATTAAGCACGTAATTCAACTAAACAAACCAAAAACGTAACGTAGAATCGAAAACAGTAAATTAAAACGTAAAATAAACGTAACCGTACGAAATAAAACGCGACTTTTAAGCTACGCTACTCCTACGGACTTGGAAATAATTTTCAAAAATTAAAAATGATAAAAGAAAATTTTGAGAAACAGAAAAATATTTTTTTTACTTTTTATGGATTTATTATGAATTAAAAACTAATTTAACTAATTAAAAATTAGAAGAAAATGTAAATAAATTGAGAAAAATGCAAAATAACTTTCTAAAATTTTAAAATAACTAAAAATAATTTTCTAATATTTTTTTGGATTTTTCTGGGGTTTTTCTGATTTTTTTGGTATTTTTAGTAATTAAAAAGTAATTAAAAATGATTAAAATTGAGAATTAAATAAGAAAAATAGCAAATGAGCTAAGAAAAATATGAAAATTTCAGGAAAATTCTAAAATAATATTCTTAATCTAGGAAAAATATAAAAATGGAAAAATAAGCAGTGGAACTGCTTAATGGCTTAAAACTGCTGATTAAGAGTGCTTATTTGATAAGCACTTTGACCAAATTTGACCCAAGACTTTGACCAAGTGATTTTTGAACTTATATAAGCTTAATGGAACAATTCTCAGACCAGTTTATACACAGAAACTCAGACAATGGAGCAAACAGGTTCAATAAGCTCATCGTAAGAAGCAATAAGCTATGACAGAATAAGCAAATAGCAAAACTCAACTTGAAACAGTAACTATAGGTGTAAATGAGCTTAGAGAACCAATAACACTAAACTTATAATGACCAAAACTAATTTGCAGCCTTACTTTGAAAAACAGAATATCAATCTCAACCTACAACTAAATAAGCTCAAAAAGCAGTTCTAATAAGCTGGAATAGTAAAACTAAGTGTGGCAAATCCTAACCTAACCTACTGAGAATTGAGAAAACCACAAAGCTTGGAATTACAAACCAATTTGGATCCTTAAAAACCCTCTGGTTCAGCAGCTATTGGAACTGCAAGGCTGCTGTTTTGACTATTTTGTATGCAATTCTATTTTGACTAATCCCAACTTTAACAGCCCAAATCTTCCCTAATGTTTATAATGTGTTGTTTAAGCACTTAGATTACAATCTCAAACACCAAATTCTCAGATTAAAGCGAGAAGTAGCAACAGTTAAGAGCAACTTCAAACAGATATCAACTTAAATTGCGCAAAATTTACTTATGAACTTATCCTACCAATTTATTGACTATTCTGAATCTAACTTAACCTAATGCAATAGCTTATGCAGAAAACAAACTAAATTAACCACAGGTACTAACAGATCAATAGCAATCCAAACACCCTCTAATATAGCAAATTCTACTACAACCTTATGTGAATAGCAAATCCAATGCCAATCGCCAATCCTAGTTATCCACTATAATCTAAAATGCTTGTATGAATCCAGAAAACAAGTTTAAATCACAAACTTACTAAAAGAACTCACACCTGAAAATATAATGCAGCAACGAAACAGTGATCCAAACCTCTAAACCTATTCTATTATATAAGCATAAAGTAACTAAGAAACACAAGACACAAACACAAACAACTTCAAAAGGACAGAATCAGATGACAGATTATACTCAACAAGAAGACTCAAACTAATGCAAAACTAAACCTCAACCTAAGTGCAATTTATAACCCAATAATCTCAAATAACAAAGAAAAACAGATCTCAGATGACTTATGACAGCAATAGCAGCAAACAAATTAAAGATTCACTTGTAAATAAACTCAAACTATGCTCAACTAAGATGCAAATATTAAATCTAAACAGGAATAGACAAACAATATTCAATCTATACTACTTAATCTAAATAAGATTCAATAATCAGCTTATATAAAAAAAAAAATTGAAAACGTACCACGCCTCTCAGCCAAACAGAGAGGCTATCCCACACAGCCTATCTTTAGATAGGCTAACTGCTCCTTGTTAGCTATCTCTAACTCCAAATAAGCTGAGGTTTATCACCAATAAGCTATTCCATTTGACCTCTTTGATTTATTTTGAATTTTTGAGAGTTTGGATGAAACAGTAAACTTAAATGGCTATTATAATCGTATAACAACAATAACAACTATTTGAGGTTGAATTCAGATGTGTCAAAACTAATTTGAAATAATTTTTTTTTTTTTTTTTTATATATATAAGATAAACAGAAATAAATGGTAATGATAATCAAATTAACACTAAAATAAAAGCAATTAAATGGAATTGAAATAAGGAGACAATTAACTGAAAGTAATTTTATTAAAATAAAAATGCTGAGTACAATAAGCTGGAAAGAAAATAAAAAAATACAATGCTTAATTTCAAAAACCTACACCACTAACACTGATGTGAGGGGGGGTTTTATAGCCACTGAGGTGAGGTGAGGCTTGGTCCAAGCTGGCAATCCGCGTCATTTGTGCTTTCTCTGAGCTCTTATCAGCCGTGTGATCACGCTCTAGATACTTCCACTCATCTTAAGCCGTTGGATTGATTGATGCGACTTGATTGATCCTGCGTGTGTGATGCTATTGGTCCACGCGTCCCTATCTGACATGTGCTGACATTCCCCTGACACGTGACTACTCTTCTAGAAGACCAATCATGGGTTAATTATTACCAAATCGAGGTAATTTTGGTGGGAGGGTAATTAGGGTTCGTGGAACAGTAGGTTTTTCTGGGTAATTGGGGGTAAAAGGGCGGGGTGTGTGATTTGGGGGTTTTTGTTAGTTTTTAGTGTTGACCGGGTTTTGGGTGGTGTTGACTTGGGTAGAAGTTAGGCAGGCCGGGTTGAGGGTGTTGGGCTGATGGGGTTGTACTGGGCTAGGTTGGGTTTTGTGTTAACTTGGGCTTAGGGATTAAATAAGTTTAAAGGTCCGGTTGTGGTTTAGTGTTTAGGATAGTAAATTATTACAAGGACCTTTGTTGTAAATTTGCAAACCTCAAGGGCCAAAACTGTAATTCTCCATAAATGTAATCCAAGGGCCAAAGTTGTCAATTTCCTGAATCATGAGGGACCAATTTTTATTTTTCTCCGAAGAATCTTCAAGGGATTATTTATGACAAACTTTCAAAGTTTAGGGACTAAAGTCGTCAATTCTTCAAATTTTATCCAAGGACTAATTATGCCACATTCTGAGGACTTTTCTGACAATTTTGAGCTTTCCTTTATCATTTTGCTTCCCCGGCTCCGGCTTTTGACCTTTTTCCAATCTCGTGCTCGTTTTTGTCGGTTTTGCTGTGTTTTTGTCCATTTTCCTCATATCCGTACCTGCACATACACAAATACAAAAACATGCATTCTCTTGGCATTTTTGGTTAGTATTTGGTAGTTTTGGTCTGAAATAAGGTCTAAAAAGGATGAGTGAATAAGCACTTATCAAAATCCCCCAGACTAAGGTATTGCCGTGCCCTCACGCAATGTCATCACCTCACGCTTAAAAGATAAATAATTTTCAAAACCTCTCTTTACTGACGTTGTAAAGTAGCAATGATGTTCAAGAGAGATAGTAAAAATCATTTATTCTAAAAAACGCTCCGTTTTCCGATTTTTATGAATAACAACTACTACTACTCTTTTTGTACTTTTTCATTTTTATATAAGTGACGGTTTGTTTTGACTTTCATTATCAATTCTTATCTGTCGATAACTTTCAGGGTCTACGAGTAGGAACACTTCTCACAGAGAAGAGACAATACGGATAAAAATCGTCATCCTTGATTTTTCACAAGCTCCCAAACTAAGCGTAAAATCGAAATCATTGTTTATCAGAAGTTAGATGCTAACACTGCCCACAAAAGTTACTTGTGTATTACCTCTTGTCCCCAGGTCCTAAGTTTTGTATCTAAGGATTTTAATTTGTGAGAAATGAATTGCTTCATATTTTCTCGTTTCGATATTTGTTAGTCCGATAAGAGCACAAAATTTGAACGTTAAGTAGTTTCCAAACTTTCCCTCGAAAATCCCTGCATACAGAAATCGGGTCCACATGAAGGTCTCTGATTTAACACGATTTGTGGAGGCTCCCTTTTTATTTACGACCGAGACATACCATGTTTGATACCCGAAACGGAAGCTTTTTATTAGGGAAACCCCCGGAGTCGAAGTTTGGCATTTTTGCATAATCATAAGCACTTTAATAATACTTTTGTCCTTAGTCCTTTATTCTTTTACAGTCAACGGTTTATGAGCCGCCAAGATGTAAGAGTTTTATTATGACTTTGGATTTCTATCCGCTGCTTTTTGTAGCTTTGGATTCCTCTGCCTTTTATTTGGCTTTGGACTATTATTATTGATATTCATAACTATATGCCAAACCCCAAGTCCTACGGCCTTTACTAAGATCACAACATCGGCTGCGAACCGGCAAGATGCAATAGTCTATTTCACCGTAACACTGGCAGTACCTCAATGTGTACCAAACCTCCGTATGCAGAAATTTTGTTGGGAACGAGAAAAAACTAAGTATTGCCCAAACCGTATACCCTTAATTAATCCTAGACATCTATTATATATTGGTGACGTTGCTGATGGGAACAAGGAGGCCACAAGTACCTCTCGTGGGTTTTTTAAATCCCAGTAATGCGATCCGTGTATAGCACGAAACTTCTAAATAAACTCTATCATTCCTCGATCTCCGCAAATTTAAAATCCCAAATAATGAGATCCGCGGATGCTTAGCCATAATCTTTTGATTATTTTGGTTAAGAGAGACGAGCTAGGGCTCAACACGCCCGGTCAAGTCGGAACATTTATTTCTACTCTCGCCGGTAGGAAAGTCAAAACAAGGTGTCAAAACTTATTATTCATATCATATATATTTTTTCCATTTTCCATTTTTCATTTTTTTTTTTTTTTTTTTTTTTTTTTTTTTTTTTTTTTGAACTTAAATAAAGTGGTGACAAAAATTAAAATTTTTGGTGGAAAACGGAGTTGCGTAAGTTAACAGCTCAGACGACGGTACAGGTCAAATCGAATCGAAGATTCACCCCCCCAGACTAAAGTGAAACATTGTCCTCAATGTTTTAAGGGACGGGTAATCCTACGTAAAATCTAAGGCCGTTTATTAAGTATGCCAAGAGATAAACGTTAGTCGATAAGATTTTGGATATGGTGAATTTCCGAAAGAGCAGCGAAGGATGAGACTCGAGTGGAGAGAACGACAAACCACGAGCACGAGAGTCCTCAAACTTCGGGGAAATTCCTGAACATAAACAAACAACAACCACGAAAACACAAGATTGGAAAGGGTCGCCCCCCTCACGTCACGTTATTAGAAAATAGATAATATAGAAAATGAAAATGGATAAGCATGGGGTGCCTCCCACGAAGCGCTTGTTTTTGGTTTCCGAGTCACATGAGCTTGACTCGATCCCCGAATTTAATCGTCCTTGGGGAGAGCAAATGGAAAATAATCTTCATCGGGCTTTCATTCAAAATAATTTGAAAAACATAAGACTTAATTGAAAGTTCCATCCCGAAGAGATAACCACTGGTATTTTAATGTTGAAAACGTTTAGAAATGATACCCGGATCAAATACAACATCCTCACTCCCCACGGAGTGAAGGATAAGAGAAACCACACCAAACATTACAAATGGCAAGAAAGTCATGATAACAATCTTGTAAAACTCATCTTTATCAAAATAAAATTTCATAATTATGGAATTATGACTTTTATTATTTAAGCTCCTTTTAAAATCTTGTCCGGGTGGGAGGGTTGGGAAAAACTTTTCTTTAAAATTCTCATTCTTAAGAACTCCACCCGGATCATGATCAACTTCCAGATCAAAACTGAAACTTTCATATTCAGGTTTAGAAAACTTTTCCATTTTGCATTTAAATTCATCAAAACGAAATAATTCAAACTCCGGAAGAGAGATAAAAGCATGAGAAGTGGGATTGCCACGACTCGTCTCTTCCGAGTGATCGAAATGGAAAACTTCATACGTCGGATCAGAAAAATCAGGACGATAAGTGGGATTGCCACTTATTTCCTCATTCGTATCGAAGTTAAAACTCTCAAAGTCTGGTAAAAATTCCTCGAGCTCGGGCTCTAGAGGATCGTCAATTATAAACTCAATCTTCGTCTTAACTTTATCCGGAGGGATTGATGGTTCATCGTTCAACAAATTGTTAAGAAAAATAGTATCTCCTTCCGAATCAAAGTAAGAATCATCAATCTCAGAAAACGGAATCGTATCAATAGCAAGAAATTCATCGACCTCTTCCCAAAAAGAATCATATTCCTTAGTCGGAGGAAATGATGGAGAAGAGTCGGAGACGAAAGTTTTCACAAAATCATCAAATGAATAATCACCAACATCAACACTTTTGACGGAGAACTTCTTTGATTTCGAATCATCGGCTTTAAAAATCATAATATCATCATCGTGTCGTAAAGTTAGAGTATCCTCAAAATGATCTACTAGGGCTTTTGCGGTTCGTAAAAATGGTCGCCCTAGTATAAGAGGAACTCTCGGATCGGGTTCGAAATTAACAACGACAAAGTCGGCCGGGAAAGTACACGAGTTCACTTGAACAAAAACATCTTCGGCAATTCCGACCGGATGAGTAATCGAACGATTAGCAAGCTCTAAAGTCATTCGGGTCGGTTTAAGTTCTCCCATTCCAAGTTGTTTATAGATTGATAATGGCATGAGGTTAATGCTTGCACCTGAATCGGCCAGGGCTTTGCAAACCTCTTGATCTTTCAATGAACAAGGAATAAGAAATTTTCCCGAATCTCCAAGCTTCTCGGGAAGCTTCTTGAGAAGAATAGCGGAGCATTGAACATTTATCGGTGTTTCGGCTAATTCAAGCAATTTCTCTTTATTACTTATGAGATTTTTAAACGTTGAGGCAAATTTCGGCATGTAAACAAGAGCATCCATGAAACTGATATCAAAGTGCAACTTTTGAAAAATATCGAGAAACTTTTCTATTTGTTTTTTAGATTTTGCACGGAGCTCTTCATCATTAAATCGTGATGGATATGGCAATTTAGACTTGTATTTCACATTATTCTCAAAAACGACTCTTTCTTTATCTTTTGACTTTTGAACAACCGGAGGTTGGACGTTTTCGGAACCTCCGTTATTAATAGGAGGAACCGGGTCCTTTGTCGCCTCGGTCTCACAGTCCACTACCTTAGGCGGAGACGAAGAAGAAGAGGTAGTCGGCACTGTGGGTTCATATAAAGCACCACTGCGAGTCGTGATCGCCTTGATCTCGCCCCTCGGGTTAGCGATCGTGTTGCTTGGAAGAGTACCCGAACCCGAGGGTCGATCATTTAAAGACTTCTTCAATTCGGCCATTTGATTAATTAACATTTTATTCATTTCCTCTTGACTTTTCATAAATTGCTTGAGTAATTCATCCGAAGAAGACTGATTCACAACTGGATTTTGAAAATTTTGACAACGATTGTTGTTATTGAAACCTTGATTCTGAAAATTCTGATTTCCATGATTAAAATTCCCATGATTAGCATTTTGAAAATTAACATGAAAATTCCCTTGATTCGGGCCTTGATTATAATTTCCCCGATTTTGATTTTGAAAATCATGATTTTGATTCTGAAAACCATTGTTCATCCGATTTTGATTAGCATTGTGATTAAATTGATGATTTCGGTTTTGCACATTTTGATTAACTTGATTGACTTGATTAACTTGAGACGGTTGATTAAAACCGGGTGGTCCAACATAGTGGTTCGAACGGTAGCTAAGAAGATTTCGGTCACCCTGTGGTTGGTATCCGTTACCGCCCATATTGTAGGTTCCCGAAGCAGCATACGCATTCTCGTGAGTGAAGCCACCGGTGGCTGTGCACTCAAAATACGAATGAGGACCACCACAAGTCTCACAAACATTATTCACCATATTGACTTGATGGTTCTTGACTTGATTTTGATTCTGAGACGTTTGGTGCATTCTTAAAACAGCAGTCGACAAATCATCGAGTTTCTTAGTAATTGCGGCTATTTCAGAATTAGACGTAGAAGAATTGTGAGCAACGGTTGTTCTCGATTCATTCCTCTCGGCAGAGGAATCCCAGTAATTGTAATGAGCCGTCATATTCTCAATAAGTTCGTAGCAATCTTCAGGACGTCGTTTCATAAAAGTTCCACCCGCAGCTGCATTGATCATGTCCCGATGTCGCAAAGTCAAACCATTGTAAAACGTATCGATTATCGTAACAAGAAGCATGTTATGGTTTGGACACCGATCAATAGCAAGCTTATAGCGTTCCCAAGCTTCGAATAAAGATTCGTCGGGAAGCTGACGGAAATTGCTAATATCGTTTCGAAGTTTCGTCACCATCGATGGTGGAAAATATTTCGCCAAGAACTTCGATACTATTTCTTCGAAGGTATGAATCGAGTTCTTGGGAAGACGATCAAACCACGCGGTGGCATGATGTGTAAGAGAATAAGGGAAGAGAGAAAGACGAAGGGCGTCATCGGAGACCCCATGTTGTTTCATACTTTGGGTGACGGTTAAAAATTTGTCGAGATGCTTGTTAGCATCGTCACCCGGTAAACCGTGAAATTGGCACGAATTCTGGACTTGTTGAATCATGTGGTGTTTAAGTCCAAAATCCGTAGCCTCAATATTTAGAGGGGCAATCGGACCGCCTCTACCGTGCATTGTCGGTTGACACAGCTCCTCCATCGTTCGGAGATCGGGAGCTGGTGCATTTTGAACAACACCCACCGGAGGGTGTTGATTGTTGTGGTTGTTTTGTTCCATTTCCGTGATGTTAGGGAAACGAACTTTGTGTGTGTGACGTATCAAACTCTCGGGGTTCGATAATGGAGAAATAAGACGTTTAGAAGATAACCGGGTGTTCATACACCACAAAAACTCAAATTTTGAAAAATAAAAGGAAAATCAAATTTGAAAAGGAAAATTTTTTTTGTATTTTTGTTTTTATAAAGCAAAATTTAAACTTTTGTTTTTTTCTTTTTCAAACGTTACGTTAATCGTAAACCGTTTCCCTTAATCTACTCACGACGGAACGGGAGAGAAGAATGGATCTCTCTTCAGCTTGCAATTTAATGTCAAAGCTTCCGTATTTTCCGCTTATTCGGTTGTAGAATTAAAGTAATCCGACTCGCAACTAATTTCACGCGTAGTTATATTGAGAAACTTTTTTGGTTTACAACGCCCTTTCTTTCGATCGGAACGAGGCTGTAACTTTATTATTTTTTTTTTGGTATTTTTGTGAAAACACTTTAGGAAAAGTGTTTTTTGATTTTTCGATATTTATATAATATATACAAAATAGAGGAAGGCTTATCAAAACACAATTTTTTCAAAAACGAATATTCAAAAATTCACTTCAACCTTCCCCGGCAGCGGCGCCAAAAATTGATTCGTGAAAATCAAGTTATAGTATAGATAGTAAGCTCAAGAAATCCGCAAAGAAATACGGATAATCCGAGGTCGTATTCCGTGTGAAGGGTGAATGGAATTCCGAATTTCCGATTCGGAAAACGCGTCGTGAAAAGTGGTAAAAAGAGATGTGAATGAGATTATACTAATGAAATAGTAAATGAAGCACAAATAATCAATTAAGCACGTAATTCAACTAAACAAACCAAAAACGTAACGTAGAATCGAAAACAGTAAATTAAAACGTAAAATAAACGTAACCGTACGAAATAAAACGCGACTTTTAAGCTACGCTACTCCTACGGACTTGGAAATAATTTTCAAAAATTAAAAATGATAAAAGAAAATTTTGAGAAACAGAAAAATATTTTTTTTACTTTTTATGGATTTATTATGAATTAAAAACTAATTTAACTAATTAAAAATTAGAAGAAAATGTAAATAAATTGAGAAAAATGCAAAATAACTTTCTAAAATTTTAAAATAACTAAAAATAATTTTCTAATATTTTTTTGGATTTTTCTGGGGTTTTTCTGATTTTTTTGGTATTTTTAGTAATTAAAAAGTAATTAAAAATGATTAAAATTGAGAATTAAATAAGAAAAATAGCAAATGAGCTAAGAAAAATATGAAAATTTCAGGAAAATTCTAAAATAATATTCTTAATCTAGGAAAAATATAAAAATGGAAAAATAAGCAGTGGAACTGCTTAATGGCTTAAAACTGCTGATTAAGAGTGCTTATTTGATAAGCACTTTGACCAAATTTGACCCAAGACTTTGACCAAGTGATTTTTGAACTTATATAAGCTTAATGGAACAATTCTCAGACCAGTTTATACACAGAAACTCAGACAATGGAGCAAACAGGTTCAATAAGCTCATCGTAAGAAGCAATAAGCTATGACAGAATAAGCAAATAGCAAAACTCAACTTGAAACAGTAACTATAGGTGTAAATGAGCTTAGAGAACCAATAACACTAAACTTATAATGACCAAAACTAATTTGCAGCCTTACTTTGAAAAACAGAATATCAATCTCAACCTACAACTAAATAAGCTCAAAAAGCAGTTCTAATAAGCTGGAATAGTAAAACTAAGTGTGGCAAATCCTAACCTAACCTACTGAGAATTGAGAAAACCACAAAGCTTGGAATTACAAACCAATTTGGATCCTTAAAAACCCTCTGGTTCAGCAGCTATTGGAACTGCAAGGCTGCTGTTTTGACTATTTTGTATGCAATTCTATTTTGACTAATCCCAACTTTAACAACCCAAATCTTCCCTAATGTTTATAATGTGTTGTTTAAGCACTTAGATTACAATCTCAAACACCAAATTCTCAGATTAAAGCGAGAAGTAGCAACAGTTAAGAGCAACTTCAAACAGATATCAACTTAAATTGCGCAAAATTTACTTATGAACTTATCCTACCAATTTATTGACTATTCTGAATCTAACTTAACCTAATGCAATAGCTTATGCAGAAAACAAACTAAATTAACCACAGGTACTAACAGATCAATAGCAATCCAAACACCCTCTAATATAGCAAATTCTACTACAACCTTATGTGAATAGCAAATCCAATGCCAATCGCCAATCCTAGTTATCCACTATAATCTAAAATGCTTGTATGAATCCAGAAAACAAGTTTAAATCACAAACTTACTAAAAGAACTCACACCTGAAAATATAATGCAGCAACGAAACAGTGATCCAAACCTCTAAACCTATTCTATTATATAAGCATAAAGTAACTAAGAAACACAAGACACAAACACAAACAACTTCAAAAGGACAGAATCAGATGACAGATTATACTCAACAAGAAGACTCAAACTAATGCAAAACTAAACCTCAACCTAAGTGCAATTTATAACCCAATAATCTCAAATAACAAAGAAAAACAGATCTCAGATGACTTATGACAGCAATAGCAGCAAACAAATTAAAGATTCACTTGTAAATAAACTCAAACTATGCTCAACTAAGATGCAAATATTAAATCTAAACAGGAATAGACAAACAATATTCAATCTATACTACTTAATCTAAATAAGATTCAATAATCAGCTTATATAAAAAAAAATTGAAAACGTACCACGCCTCTCAGCCAAACAGAGAGGCTATCCCACACAGCCTATCTTTAGATAGGCTAACTGCTCCTTGTTAGCTATCTCTAACTCCAAATAAGCTGAGGTTTATCACCAATAAGCTATTCCATTTGACCTCTTTGATTTATTTTGAATTTTTGAGAGTTTGGATGAAACAGTAAACTTAAATGGCTATTATAATCGTATAACAACAATAACAACTATTTGAGGTTGAATTCAGATGTGTCAAAACTAATTTGAAATAATTTTTTTTTTTTTTTTTTTTATATATATAAGATAAACAGAAATAAATGGTAATGATAATCAAATTAACACTAAAATAAAAGCAATTAAATGGAATTGAAATAAGGAGACAATTAACTGAAAGTAATTTTATTAAAATAAAAATGCTGAGTACAATAAGCTGGAAAGAAAATAAAAAAATACAATGCCTAATTTCAAAAACCTACACCACTAACACTGATGTGAGGGGGGGTTTTATAGCCACTGAGGTGAGGTGAGGCTTGGTCCAAGCTGGCAATCCGCGTCATTTGTGCTTTCTCTGAGCTCTTATCAGCCGTGTGATCACGCTCTAGATACTTCCACTCATCTTAAGCCGTTGGATTGATTGATGCGACTTGATTGATCCTGCGTGTGTGATGCTATTGGTCCACGCGTCCCTATCTGACATGTGCTGACATTCCCCTGACACGTGACTACTCTTCTAGAAGACCAATCATGGGTTAATTATTACCAAATCGAGGTAATTTTGGTGGGAGGGTAATTAGGGTTCGTGGAGCAGTAGGTTTTTCTGGGTAATTGGGGGTAAAAGGGCGGGGTGTGTGATTTGGGGGTTTTTGTTAGTTTTTAGTGTTGACCGGGTTTTGGGTGGTGTTGACTTGGGTAGAAGTTAGGCAGGCCGGGTTGAGGGTGTTGGGCTGATGGGGTTGTACTGGGCTAGGTTGGGTTTTGTGTTAACTTGGGCTTAGGGATTAAATAAGTTTAAAGGTCCGGTTGTGGTTTAGTGTTTAGGATAGTAAATTATTACAAGGACCTTTGTTGTAAATTTGCAAACCTCAAGGGCCAAAACTGTAATTGTCCATAAATGTAATCCAAGGGCCAAAGTTGTCAATTTCCTGAATCATGAGGGACCAATTTTTATTTTTCTCCGAAGAATCTTCAAGGGATTATTTATGACAAACTTTCAAAGTTTAGGGACTAAAGTCGTCAATTCTTCAAATTTTATCCAAGGACTAATTATGCCACATTCCGAGGACTTTTCTGACAATTTTGAGCTTTCCTTTATCATTTTGCTTCCCCGGCTCCGGCTTTTGACCTTTTTCCAATCTCGTGCTCGTTTTTGTCGGTTTTGCTGTGTTTTTGTCCATTTTCCTCATATCCGTACCTGCACATACACAAATACAAAAACATGCATTCTCTTGGCATTTTTGGTTAGTATTTGGTAGTTTTGGTCTGAAATAAGGTCTAAAAAGGATGAGTGAATAAGCACTTATCAACATGTGATTTACTTACAAACCTATGATTATTCACCAACTTTATGTTGACCGTTTTTCGCAATGTATTTCTCAAGTAACTAAGGCATATTCTCATGGCATGCATGGAGTCATTTTGTGTAACAAGGATGATATGGCTCATTCGGACTTTCTTGCACTTATGTTTAAATGTCGTTTGATTGTACTAAACTTGTTTCCGTAAACTTTTCCAACTTTTGGGACCTATGTCTTTATAACTCTGAATATTTGAATGAATCAAACGACTTATTTTTAAAACGACACTTTAGGTCGTTCAATATATCCTTGCTTGTGTGCTATGATCCGTTACACCCTCAGGTATTCAATTCCGCTGTCATTCAGGTATTTTGAGGGTGTGACAGTACGGTTGGAGGGTGGAACGGTTGGTTGGTAACGATTAGACGGATTGGAAGAATTGGGTTGATTTTGTTTCCACCTAAGGTTTGGGTGATTTTTCCACGAGGGGTTGTATGAATCACCGTAAGTGTTTGGCTCGGGCTTGATAGTGTACCACTTATCTCCCGCTTCGTCGGTACGCGTGGATGCGTAGTCCGCAAAAGCTGTTCCGGGGAGTTCCACACAATCACGAGTGTCGTGGGGACCACTACATAATTCGCATGAAGAAGTGATTTTGTTCACTTGGCTTGAAGACTTAGGAGCTTCGTAAGATTTCATGAGAAACTTGACTTGGTCCTCAAGTTCCATGATCCTACGGTCGGGAGTGCTAGAATTGTTCGAAGGCAAAGATATTGCCTTGACCGTTTTGTGCAAATCACGGGGATCATTCCAACTTTCGTTGTCATAGAGAACAAGATCTTCTATGAGTTCCCATGATTGTTCCGCACTTAGATCACGTAGCTTACCACCGGCCGATTGGTCAATGGCTCGCCTCGTGGAGATGTCGATATGGTCATAAAAGATTTGGACTTGGAGCCAAAGATCTATGCCATGATGAGGGACTTTTTGGAGTAAGTCCTTGAAACGAGTCCATGCTTCATAAAGAGATTCATTTTGACGTTGTTAGAACATCAAGATGTCATTTCTAAGCTTAGTAGTTCTCCCCGGTGGGAAAAATTGAGCAAGGAAACGAGTGGTGAGATCATCCCATGTGGTGATGGATCCCGCGGGTAAACGCTCAAGCCATTGACTAGCTTGATCCCGTAGAGAGAATTGGAATAGGCGTAATCGGGTTGTCTCTCTAGTTGCAACATCTAGGTCTATGGAATCTACGAATTTGAGGAAGTCCTTAAGATGTTGGTTTGGATCTTCGGAATGAAGTCCATGGAATGCACATCCGCTTTGCACCAACCGGATGGTGTCGGATCGCAAGGGGGTCACATTGGCTCCGGTGAGCTCAATGGTGTTTCGATAGCCTTGGTGGCTAGGTCGGGAATACTCTCCTAAGGTTCGGGGCCTAAGGGGTTCTAATGGTGGGTTTTGTTGTGGCGGGATGACGGGTTCAAAGATGTTCCCGTTGTCCATGATGTCGGATGGTTATGAACAAAGGCATAAAGAAATAAGATAGACTAAAGAGAACCTAAAAAATAAAAATAAAATCTTACTAGAAAGGAATCTAGCAAGTAGACCTAATAAAAAGAAATTCTAACCTAGACAATAACTATTCCCCGGGCTGCGGCGCCAAAAACTTGATGTACGTGGGAATCGCACCAGGCTTTACCTCTCAAGGGATCTTGAGAAGCTTACAACCCCCACCAGGCAGTGTACCTGATCGTTGTAGTATAGTATAGTGACAAGTACCGGGGGATTGATCGTTCAGCTTAGGAATAGTGTCGCTAGGATTAGAAAACCTAAATACTAGTTCTAAAGGTGAGGGATGATTATTTTTGTATTTTTATATTTTATGAAAGCAATTAAAAATCTCGGGTTTGAAGGATTTGGGCGGAATTAGTTGCTAATCAACTAACCCAATACTAAAGATGCAATCAAAATAAAATACTAAAAATGAAAATAAACTAAATTATACTAAGGTTGTGAGCAATAAGTGGAGAAAATGTATTTACTTAGATTTCACTTCTCCTTAGACATCTTTTACACGTTAATTACTTGTTATGATTGCATGGATGACGGATCGTATTCCTTAATACCATTCATGGGGTGGCACACTTAACTCCCCAATTCTATGAGCTCTTATCTCATCCTATACCATGCCCAGCACAACTATAGGGATTGTAAACAGTGGCTCATGCATTAAATACAACCAATAAAGACCTAGTGCGCATCGGTTCATGTTTCTTAAGACGTTCAAGCATGTTACCAATTGGAGATCTGCCAGTTTTCTTAAGCCTAACATATAAATCATTCATCCAAGACAAGTATAAACAAGTAATCAACACATAATTAACATCTAGGTTTCATTAGATCCAAGCAAACACAAGATAGATCTTGCCTAGCATGATGGAATTAAGACAAGAACAAGATATAGACAACCAACACATAGATATATTGATTGAATTAAAAGAACACTTATCTCAATTACACATGAAAGGTATCAAGGGCTTGGAACCCTTGAAAAACCTGTAAAATTCGCACCAAGTTCGTACTTAGGTTTTCTCCAAAATTTCTCTCTTTTAATGTGAAAATCAGAAAACTATATATAGGAAAAGGGGTCTGACGGCATCAAGACCAAGCTTGTGACGCCGTCACCTCGCCGCCAAAACTCTTCTCGGACTGCCTTGATCTACATTTGACGCCGTCAAGTGACAATCATTTCCAGGCCGTCATGACTTTTACTCTTGACGCCCTACTTCGTGACGCCTTCAAATCTTTACTGGATCGTCATGGAATTTTGCTCTTGACGCCGTCAGGGAGTTACTCTTGACGCCGTCACCTACTGTTCCCAGCATGGAAAATTAAGACTTTGGCGTTTTCTTCACTTTTATGCTCCAAAAACGTCCGAATTGCTTCCTTTTCCAGATTTCACTCCAAAAGTACCTAAAATCACAAAAGGAACGATTTAGGACAATATTTGATCAAATAAATTCAATTCCGGGCTTAAATGACCCCCTAAAAACGGATCATTTTTCGCCTCATCAGAACCTTGTCCCAATCCCAGGAGAGTCATAGGGAACTTTTGATCATATGTGTGATTCACCTTCCCCTCCTGAAAATCCAAAAGATCATTCTGAAACTTTCTCCTACTTTGATGATGATTGTACATCTTATGGAGAAGTTGAGTATGTAGAGGCATCACTGCCTCATTCTAATGTTGACCTTCTCCTTGAGGAGTTCACAGACGAACTTACTCACATCAATCCACTTCCATTGGGAAGTGATGATGATGTGTTTGATTTTGAAGCCGATCTGGGAGAAATTGAAAACTGTGGAGTTTGATAGACTCCATGGACCGTTTTGAGCACTAGGGTTAACAATAACAATGACAATATATGCAGCGGAATAAGAATAAATCAAAGTTATTGACACAAAGTTTTTCACCATCATCACCTCCAATTGTTATTTGATCAGAATAACAACGTGTTACCAATTGTAACAAGGATCTAAGACACCTCAGACCTTAGAGGATTCGAACAACTCTAACTAGTTCTAGGCATTTACAAGACATATGCCCTAGAACACACACACACTCCTTTCTAGTCGACTACATTGTGAAAAACATATGAAAACCTGTACCCTATGTCTCTTTATAAAGAGAGATATTAGGGTTTACAAAGAGATAAGAATAAAACTAAAATACAGAATATTATCAAAATCGTTTCTTCATAATAGAATATTTCCTGTATCTTTATTCTTTGTAGCTTTCTCTCTTTGTCATCTTTAGCCCTTCTTGTTTCATTCTTTTATTTATTTTGTCACATCAAATCTAGAATCCCAACAAAAACCTTTTAAATTCTAATCCCAATATCGAGCTTAGTACTTCACATACTGATGAAAATTCTTTAAACATCAGTCATGTGGAAGGATTACCTTCTGAGCTAGTCAGCTTAGAAGAAGAGAATGATGAAACTGATACTGAAATCAAAGATGAAGCCCTTCTTGCTACATTACTAAATGTCAGTCACCTCATCTCTAAAATCGAGGCTTTCTGATGAGGCGAAAAATGATCCGTTTTTAGGGGGTCATTTAAGCCCGAATCCGACTTTATTTGATCAAATATTGCCCTAAATCGTTCCTTTTGTGATTTTAGGTGTTTGGAGAGTGAATTCTGGAAAAGAAGCCATTTTGGACGTTTTTGGAGCATAAAAGTGAAGAAAACGGCAAAGTATCAATTTTCCATGCTAAAGACACTAGGTGACGGCGACAAGAGTTATACCCTGACGGCGTCAGACATCAAGAATAAAACACCGTAGTTGATGACGGCGTCAAAAGTCATCCTGACGGCGTCGAAGTACAAAGAATAAAATACCGTGGTTGGTGACGGCGTCACATAGGCCGTCATAAGTAGATCAAGCCCGTCCGAGGAAGTATTTGGCGGCGAGGTGACGGCGTCACATAGTTGTCTTGACGCCGTCAGCCCAGTTTTCCTATATATAGTTTTCTAGTTTTTTCATTAAAGGAGAGAGAAGTTTTGGTGAAACCCTAAAGACGAATTTGGTGTATCTTTTACAGGTTTTTCAAGGGTTCCAAACCCTTGATACCTTGCATTGTAATTGAGATAAGTGTTCTTCTAATTCAATCAATATGTCTATGTGTTGGTTGTCTATATCTTGTTCTTGTCTCAATTCCATTATGCTAGGCTAGATCTCTTTTGTGTTTGCTTAGATCTAATGAAACCTAGATGTTGATTATGTGTTGATTACTTGTCTATTCTTATCTTGGATGAATGATTTTATATGTTAGGCTTAAGAAAATTGGCAGATCTCCAAATGGTAACATGCTTGAACGTCTTAAGAAACATGAACCGAGGTGTACTAGGTCTTTATTGGTTGTATTTAATGCATGAGCTACTGTTTACAATCCCTATAGTTGTGCTGGGTCATGGTGTAGGAGGAGATAAGAGCTCATAGAGTTGGGGAGTTATGTATGCCACCCCACGAATGGTATTAAGGAATACAATCCGTCATTCATACAAGTATAACAAGTAATTAACGTGTAAAAGATATCTAGGGAGTAGTGAAGTCTAAGTAAACACAATTTCTCCAATTACTGCTCACAACCTTAGTATAATTTAGTTTATTTTTCATTTTTAGTATTTTATTTTGATTGCATCTTAGTTTTGGGTTAGTTGAATAGCAACTAATTCCGCTCACTCTTCCAAAACCCGAGATTTTTACTTGCTTTTATAAAAATACAAAAACACAAAAATAATCATCCCTCACCTCTAGAACTAGTAATTAGGTTTTCTAATCCTAGCGACACTATTCCTAAGCTGAACGATCAATCCCCCGGTACTTGTCACTATACTATACTACAACGATCAGGTACACTGCCTGGTGGGGGTTGTAAGCTTCTCGAGATCCCTCGAGAGGTAAAGCCTGTTGCGATTCCCACGCATCAAGTTTTTGGCGCCGCAGCCCGGGGAATAGTTATTGTCTAGGTTAGGATTTCTTTTTATTAGGTCTACTTGCTAGATTCCTTTCTAGTAAGATTTTATTTTTATTTTTAGGTCTTCTTTAGTCTATCTTATTTCTTCGTGCCTTTGTTCGTAACTCTTTACCATCCGATATCATGGAAGGTGGTAACATCTTTGAACCCATCATCCCACCACAACAAAACCCACCATTAGAACCCCTTAGGCCCCGAACCTTAGGAGAGTATTCCCGACCTAGCCACCAAGGCTACCGAAACACCATTGAGCTCACCGGAGACAATGTGACCCCCTTGCGATCCGACACCATCCGGTTGGTGCAAAGCGGATGTGCATTCCATGGACTTCGTTCCGAAGATCCAAACCAACACCTTAAGGACTTCCTCAAAATTGTAGATTCCATAGACCTGGGTGTTGAAACTAGAGAGACTACCCGTTTACGCCTATTCCAATTCTCTCTACGGGATCAAGCTAGCCAATGGCTTGAGCGTTTACCCGTGGGATCCATCACCACATGGGACAATCTCGCCAATCGCTTCCTTACCCAATTCTTTCCGCCGGAAAAGACTGCAATGCTTAGAAGGGACATTTTGATGTTTGAGCAACAGCGGGGTGAACCTTTCTACGAGGCTTGGGCCCGTTTCAAGGATCTCCTCTACAAGATCCCTCATCATGGCATAAACCTTTGGTTATTAGTCCAGATTTTCTACGACCATGTTGACTATCACACTAAGCGCACCATCGACAGGGCCGCGGGAGGTAAATTGCGTGATAAGAATGCCGAGGAGTCTTGGGCAATTATCGAAGAGCTCGCTGTTGATAATAATGAGATTTGGGAATTTAAACATACGATAGAAGCGGCCATCAATGCAGTCTCGACATCTGGAGGAACCACCGAAATCCCCGATGAACTCTTATGCAAACTTGAGGCAAAAGTCGACTATTTTGAGGAAAGGCAAAGGAGACCCTTAAGTCCTAGACAAGCCACTGTCAATTCTGTCTCAAAGCCAACTTCGGCACCATTATCTGAGTCACCTTCTAGAGAACATGTCGAGACTTTTCAGAGGTGCACTCCACCCCGTTCCCCTCCCAAGGAACTTAGCTCGGGGTTTGAGGCTAGGATGAGAGAATATATGGCAACTCACTCTGATCGGCTTGCTAGATTCGAAGAAGCAGTTTATAAACAAAAAGAGGAGATGCAGGAGAAAATGAATGAGATGTTGAGTCTATTGGAGGAGTATACCAATCAGAGAACCCCCGAACGAATATTGCTAAGGAAAGAAAGCGCCACTCCCACCACCCAATTTGTTAACTCCGTCACCATTGTCCATAATGATAACGAGAAGGTAGAAACTTCTGCTAAACAGGCCTTAGAAAAACCACTAGAGTCCCAACCTTTGAGTTACTACCTGAAACATGATATAAACAAAAACACCATAACAAATTGGATTAAGGGTGATAGGCATAACCGATCCTCCGAACAGGTTCCTGAGAAGGAGGAAGAAGAGGAAGAAGAGTATGATACGCTTCCTGGAGAATCAGTGGTCGAGAGGTTATTGGTACAGAAAGTGGCTACTAAGCAGGTAGCATGTGGGAATTTTGAAATACCAACGAGCATTGGGGACTTGAAACATCTTAGTGCTTTCGCCGACCAAGGATCGGAAGTAAATCTTATGCCCCTAACTATTTACATCCAACTAACGTCAAAAATGCCAGCACCTACTCATGTTAGGCTATCTCTTGTTGGACACTCGTACGTATATCCCCTAGGAATCACAGAAGATGTATTAGTCAATTTTGCAGGATTCATGTACCCCGTTGATTTTATGATCATTGATGATAAAGGGGATGGATGCATGCCAATAATCCTTGGGGCACCATTCCTCACCACCGCTAGGGCTGTCATTAAGTATGAAGATAGGAAGATTGAGCTTAAATCTAGAAAAAGAAAGATTAGTTTCCACATGACTCCGCGAAGTGGGCATGAGAATTTGAGTTGGAGAATGATCAAAAACAACATTGGCACGACACCCATTCGTGTTCAGAATAAAATTCTTGCATGGGAGGCAAGAATCAAAAGCTATAAGAAAGCTAAGGGTGAAAGAAGAAAAAGCAATAAGGTTTCAGTTGAACTCGAACATACTCGACACGAGAAAAATCATACACCATTTGATGTAGGGAACTTAGTACTCCTGAGACACTTGGAAATGACAATACCACCCGATAAACCGAGTCCTTGGTGGTATGGGCCATTCACAATCGAAGGATTGAGCCAAGAAGGGGTAGCTAACTTGAGAAGCAAATTAGGTGGGAAGGTAATTGCGAGTATCGATAGATTGAGGCACTACCACCATAACAGTAATGATCGCAACTACATGGGGTATATCATTTCAAATGATGAAATCACGTGATAACCCATGACTTTGAGTCTAGCTACAAGACTCGTAAATAAAGAAAAGCGCTTCTTGGGAGGCAACCCATGTTTTGTGTGTTTTTATTTATTTATTTGTTTATTTGTTTGATAGTTATTTGCTTCCGTATGCATGTCTTATTTTTATTGTTGGATGATCATGTTTCTCAATTAAAATGTGGAAATACTTTATTATGTTGTTTGGCCTAGTCTTAACTTCAACCTAAAGGTATTTTTGCAAAAGATAAGTGTAAGGGGAAACCCCAAATATGTTTTTAAGAAACAAACCGATCATGATTCTCCACAATATTAAATGAACATGTATATTCGTATTTGTTAGAGTCAAATGCTTGTATTGAGTCATAATGAAGTTTTGCAGGATTTTCCAGGAAGTAGGACAAAGTTTTTCCAGAAATTTTCCAGAAACTTAACATAAGAATTTCTGCAGGTCCATTCTGACGGCGTCAGAGTATTACTCTTGACGGCGTCAGGAGTTAAAAATCTGGAAATTTTACCGGTTTTGTTTTTCTAACGGAGTCTTATGGTTTTTGTGAATTATTAAGTTTTATAATCTCCAGGAAATCTGCAAACTTCATTCCACAAGCATTATATCTTACTTTGTTTTCTAGGATTTAGTAACTTATATAGGATGCCGCCGATTTTACGCGAGGTTGTCTTGTCTATTGTTGTCAGGATTTACAGGTTATTTATGACAAGAAGATGATTTATATTCTGGAAGGGAAGCTTTGATTGTTCATTTTCTTGGAGGAAGATTTAACCTGGCCAACCTATAATCCATACCGAGCGAATCAGGGGAGTATTTGATTTCATTCTCTTTACTTTTTCACTTTTACATTCTTTACTTGAACATTGGGGACAATGTTCATCTTAAGTGTAAGGGGAGGGTAAAAAGATGATACCATACATATGCACTTTCGCTTGAGTTTGTTTTGTTTGATAGTAGATGTGTAATAAAACTATGAGAAATACTTGTTAGTGTAATTTTAGCGCCAAATTTAAAATTTTTTACAACATTTAGGAGTGAAACTTTAGCCATAGCAAGCGTCTCATGGATAGGAGGTTGTATGACTAGCACATAACCGTATATTCAGAAAAAATTTTCCACCCAAAAATGTGAGGTTCGCCTTTAGATTTGATAGGAAAAGCATTCATTATTAGTGCTTATGAGTGTACCGGTAGCATTTAGATTCTAGAACTTGCGTTAGTGATGCATCCCAAGACCGCTAGTGAGACTACATTCGTGTGGTAGGATTTACTACATGATAAGAGGCATTAGGATCACCCTTGTGTTAAACCCGTATCATAATTACTTGACCATTTAAGTCATATTACTTGGCTAGTTAAGTCAACTAATTTTTCCCACACCCTTTGCGTTGTACTCATTTTTAGTACACAAAACCCCTAGTACACCCCTCCGAGCCTATCTTTTCGTTTCTAACTTTAAGCATCTTACTTAAAGGAAGAATTTGTTACACCCCACTTAAATGTACACCCAAATCGCCTTAGCCTTCCGTGTATGCGCTCATTTTTAGTGCATTATTGTTATTTGTTAAACCCTAAGTTAACTTTCTAATTGATTACATGGTTGCTAAGTCGAGTCATATCCTTGTACATATTGTTTTGGGACGATTGGGACTCATGGGTAAGTACTTATTTTATGGAGTAATGGGGAAGAACATCATATTATTACCCCCATATGTACGTTAATCTTAAAAGTGCTCCAAGTGTTTTGATTCTCTTAATTCGAGTCATTAGATTAGTTAATTGTAAAGTATGTAAAGATTCAAGTGTAAGGGGAATGCTTATACCCCTATGATGTATTATTTTGGATGGTAGGGTAAGAGTGTATGCAAAAAAAAAAAAAAAAAAAAAAAAAAAAAAAAAAAAAAAAAAAAAAATCGAAAAAATCAAGAAAAAGAAAAAAAAAAGAAAAGAAAAAGAGAAAAAACATACGGACTACCATCCCGTTTTTATTCTATGTTCATTTTATGTTTTTGTTATTTTTCATTTGTTAGCTTAAGTCGAGTCTAGTCTTGGCTTAGCAACGCCATCTTGTACATGTAATTAACCAAGATTGTTAACTCGGCACCAGTAAAACTTCCTTTATCCAACAAAACCGTGTAATTCATATCCCTATACCTAACGTTACAACCCTTTAAAAGACCTCTTTGATAGTTTATCCTAGGTGCTTACGCCATGTGGTGGAGGTTTGATCCTTTCCCAAGCCTATGGTAATCTATTTTGCTATGACAGGTAGTGAGAGATATCTTCCATTTCCATAATGTTATATTACTTTATTACACCCGAGAGATGTGAGTATCTAAACACTATTTGTGAGGTGCTTGTGTATGACCTCCGTGCTTGTCTGTTGGTCTTTAGTGGAACGATTATTTGTTGTAATTACTTTTATATTAGTGTTAAATGACCCCTAACTTGTCTTTAGAGTAGAATAAAAGCTCATTTGCTTGAGGACAAGCAAATCTCAAGTGTAAGGGTATATGATGAGGCGAAAAATGATCCGTTTTTAGGGGGTCATTTAAGCCCGAATCCGACTTTATTTGATCAAATATTGCCCTAAATCGTTCCTTTTGTGATTTTAGGTGTTTGGAGAGTGAATTCTGGAAAAGAAGCCATTTTGGACGTTTTTGGAGCATAAAAGTGAAGAAAACGGCAAAGTATCAATTTTCCATGCTGAAGACACTAGGTGACGGCGTCAAGAGTTATACCCTGACGGCGTCAGACATCAAGAATAAAACACCGTAGTTGATGACGGCGTCAAAAGTCATCCTGACGGCGTCAAAGTACAAAGAATAAAATACCGTGGTTGGTGACGGCGTCACATAGGCCGTCATAAGTAGATCAAGCCCGTCCGAGGAAGTATTTGACGGCGAGGTGACGGCGTCACATGGTTGTCTTGACGCCGTCAGCCCAGTTTTCCTATATATAGTTTTCTAGTTTTTTCATTAAAGGAGAGAGAAGTTTTGGTGAAACCCTAAAGACGAATTTGGTGTATCTTTTACAGGTTTTTCAAGGGTTCCAAACCCTTGATACCTTGCATTGTAATTGAGATAAGTGTTCTTCTAATTCAATCAATATGTCTATGTGTTGGTTGTCTATATCTTGTTCTTGTCTCAATTCCATTATGCTAAGCTAGATCTCTTTTGTGTTTGCTTAGATCTAATGAAACCTAGATGTTGATTATGTGTTGATTACTTGTCTATTCTTGTCTTGGATGAATGATTTTATATGTTAGGCTTAAGAAAACTGGCAGATCTCCAAATGGTAACATGCTTGAACGTCTTAAGAAACATGAACCGAGGCGTACTAGGTCTTTATTGGTTGTATTTAATGCATGAGCCACTGTTTACAATCCCTATAGTTGTGCTGGGGCATGGTGTAGGAGGAGATAAGAGCTCATAGAGTTGGGGAGTTATGTATGCCACCCCACGAATGGTATTAAGGAATACAATCCATCATCCTTACAAGTATAACAAGTAATTAACGTGTAAAAGATATCTAGGGAGTAGTGAAGTCTAAGTAAACACAATTTCTCCAATTACTGCTCACAACCTTAGTATAATTTTGTTTATTTTTCATTTTTAGTATTTTATTTTGATTGCATCTTAGTTTTGGGTTAGTTGAATAGCAACTAATTCCGCCCACTCTTCCAAAACCCGAGATTTTTACTTGCTTTTATAAAAATACAAAAACACAAAAATAATCATCCCTCACCTCTAGAACTAGTAATTAGGTTTTCTAATCCTAGCGACACTATTCATAAGCTGAACGATCAATCCCCCGGCACTTGTCACTATACTATACTACAACGATCAGGTACACTGCCTGGTGGGGGTTGTAAGCTTCTCGAGATCCCTCGAGAGGTAAAGCCTGTTGCGATTCCCACGCATCACTTTCAAAGAGAAACCTATTTCATCTCCTATCCTCATTAAGGATAGTGACATTTTCTCCGATGATCCTATTCCGGAGTTTGAAGCCTTTACGTTTGATCCTATGGGAGAGAAGATTAGTGGCAGTACCACTTCTCAATCTCATAATTCTCTCCTTGATTATGAATCATTTACCTTCGATGAGTTCTCCTGTGAACTCACTCACATCGATCTCGAATATGATTCATTCACCTTTGATGAGTTCTCTTGTGAACTCGCACATATCATATCTCCACCGGAGTATGATCACTTCGACTTTGATCTAGACACACCCAGGATATGTCTTGATCACATGAGCTTAAATGATGAGATTCATGATGATGAATCCATGAATCCTCCTCCTAATGATGATGAGTTAGTCAAGATGTTTATCATGACTTTCTTTCTCTTTTTCACCTATCGGGTGACTTCTCCTGTTCTTCACTCTTTCGGGAATGAAGACATTATATTTGACCCCGGCATCACCGCTTATAGTTTATACTATTTCAAGCCGGGTACTTATCTCATCGGTGTGGAACTTTCACGTGCTTCAAATGTTTGTCCAAACATCTTGAATGAAAGTCCGATGGAGATTGTCTCTTCCACATCTTGCTTCCCCAAGAACCAATGAATTCGGGGTCGAGTCAAGCTAGCGACTCGGTAAACAAAAACAGTAGCATGTGCTTATAGGGTTTTCACCCTAAGTGTGGGGGAGTTACCCCTACTGTGGTTACCAACAAAGTGAAAAACAAAAATGGTGTTTTCACATTTAGCTTGTAATGTTGCCCTTTTACGTTCAAGAAGTCGGCATAATAACCGGGACTTTGAATATTGAGGACAATATTCAATTTTAATTTTGGGGGGAAATTCTAGCAAATTTTATCACATTTTACCATCTAGTACCCCCGTTTTTGGCCAAAAATTTTTAAAAATTTTTCACTTTATTTCAAAAATTTTTGTGGTTATCAATCCGCCGTGTCTAAACGACTAAAGGATTGGCTAATCCAGGAGCAAACAGCTCTTGGTAAAGATAGCTCAAACCCGTTGATGGCTTGCAATTTGCCCAAAATTGTATGGTTCCTCAACTCCCCATGTCCTCAATAGTAAATGAGTTGGCTAGCCCGCAAGATTATGGCTTGTGGTAAAGGCAGTGGAAAAACCATAATTGGTAATCAACTCACCAAGATGTTGACTGTTCCATCAAGAGTTGGCTAGTCTAGGAGCAAACGGCTTCTGGTAAAGACAAATCAAAATCGTTGAAAGCTGGTGGTTTGCTAAAAATCACATGGTCATCGGATGGACCATAACTCTTACTTGAACCCAAAACATCCGGCTACTCCAGAAGTGATGGCTTTTGGTAAAGAGACTTCAAATCCATTAATTTTTCTCAAAAATATTGGACTAGCAATAGTTTAGTGTGGGGGATTGATGAGTGTGTAAATACTCATCATTTTTAGTCAAATCTGAACTGCAAAACGATTAAAAACACTCAAAAATGCATCAAAATACGAAGAAAATCCCAAAGATCGTGTTTTATATGTTTCTGATGCAAAACGAGTGAAGACAAATGAAAAACAAACAAAATTTGCATAATTGGCAGTTTCAGTCCCCCAACTTTCAAAGTTTTACAAAACTAGTCCCTGGTCAGTCATTTCAAAGAAAAGTCAACCCTTGCTCTTTAAAAGTCAAAATGAATCACAAATGATCTTTGGGTAAAATGTTTTCAAAAGATTGCAAGTTAAACCTTTGAAATTTCACACTCGGCAAATTGGGTCCTTGATGAGAGTTTGAAAAAAAATGGCAGAATTGGTCCCTCAGAAATTCAGATTATACAAGTCTAGTCCTTGGGCTAATATCACTTGTAAAAATTAAATGGGCCCTTTCTTATCATTTAAACCAAACCAATCCAAATAAATATAACAAACACCCCCAAGGCCCAAAACAACCCCCCCCCCAAGCCCAAAGCCCATTTGTCTTATACGTTTTAATATAATAAACGTATTCCTGCACCTTTGACCGGTCAACTCCAACATCATCCCTTCCAAATGACACCCCCGTGACTGCAAAACTCCAACCCCCCCCCCCCCCCCCATCACCATCTTCCCATTACCCTCAAACACCAATTTCAATCCAGCTACAATTTCCCCCCTCCTCACAAACCCTACCTAACCCCTCCACGTTGGCAATCCACCCAACACTGTTTTGGCGCCAAAAAGTAGTTCAAAGGCCAGGATCAATTCTAAGATAATTAAAGGGTGAGGATATGATCAAAAGGTTCATAGATGCATTTTGAAGCCCTAATCTCAGTGAATGAAGACAAGAAAGGATAATCCCTACCTACCTCCATTGTAGTATATATAGGCTGCTCATGTAAGCCCTGGGAGGCATCCAATCTTTCTTGTATCTTTCTTTACTTTAATCCCAGTTGTAATGTTTTTTCTAATGAAATAGTTATTCAGTTTCAAATTATTTCAAGTTTTATTTTCTAAATTATTTTTATCAAATAGTCTTAATTACTGTCAATCTGTGCTTTAACCAATCTCAGAAGCTTTCACAGGCTTTTATAAGCTTGACTTTAGTTTGGAATTGAGGAAACTTAGAAAAGAAAAAAAAAAAAAAAAAAAAAAAAAAAAAAGAAGAAAATACAAGTAAATCAAATAAAATAAAAAAAAAATGGTGTTTCATGGTACTGAGGTAGTGGCAGATGAATGGAATTGGTTTAGAGCTCAAGGGAGCATATAGGATGAGTTCTTCTGTTCTCAGTTCTCAGTAGCCTCAAATCCATGAATGACAAGTAGGTTTCTCTAAGTGTTTTCATCATAATTTGCATTAGTTGGTATCTGCTCTCTATACTTGTTGTTTTCTGCTTATTTAAGTTTACTTTATCATTATATAAGTTTATTGGCCATTCTTGTTTGCTAAATTAGTTAATTGCTTTGTAATGTTTTGAAGATCAGTTAAGTTAGGGGTGTTTGGAATAAGCTTTAGGACTGAGTTGTGGTTATTGTTAGGAGTGGAGATTTGCTTGTCCATCTTACTTAGACCATAATAAGTCAAATTTGATCAATTCCTTGTGTACTTTCTCACTAAAGTCAAATGTGCATGACAAACCCTTCACAGCCTAACTATGGGAATCCTAGGTGCCAAGACCTTTGAATTCAGTGCATAACTAGTTTCGTTGGTTAAATTTCACTTCTTGTAGGTTTAGTATAACATCATCAATCAATTAGGAGACTAGGGAATCCACTATAGTCAACTTGGTGATTTGCTCGTAAAAAGTCAAAGCTTGCATACACATAAATGGAGCAGATTTCAAGTTAACCCCTAGGGTTCATTTCTGGGTAAAATTACAAAGTGTTTATGGTTTTGCAATTCTTGGCAGCTTGTTTTCTTAAATCAAAAAGAAGTTTTCATTTTGAAGTACATTTGTGCACTTAGATTTGAGTTCAAAGTAGGCTGTCTGACCCAACATTTCCCCTGAACCTCAGTTGCTGGGCAGCTTTCTATTGCACTTAGTTAATTCATTAATAAGAGTTAGGACCTTAAGTTTGTTGTTTTAGAAAGTCCCCTAGCAGTAGTTTTTAGGTCTGCTTTTAGTTTTGGCCCAAAGGCTTATTGAGTGCTAGTTAATAAGCCCTTTTTTGGTCAACTTGACCACTGCTGCTGCAGAGCTTTGTTGTTAATGTTCTTGAATTGATTTTGATTAATTGTTCCTGTTATTGCTACCATTATGATTGTTGTTACGGTTATTGTTAAAATGGTTATAGTTGATTAAGCTTAGTTAGTTAATGGGGCTGTGAGAAATTCAGAAAGAAAAGAAAATGAAATTTTGAAAACGCATATCACATTTTTCACCATTGAATGTTTTGAATTTCTTATTCAAAATTGAACCTTGATTGAATTTGATCTGTGCAAATCTGTTTTTAGAAATAATATTGAGTTTGTGATTGAGGCTTTGTAGTTTGTTGGAGTAAAAAAAAAAAAAAAAAAAAAAAAAAAAAAAAAAAAGTTTGAATATTTTTGCAAAAAGAGAGTTTCGAACCCCAGACCTCTTGCACACAGCCTCAACACACAACACCTAACCAACGTGCCCTGGGGACTTTTCCTCAATTGTTTTACTTGATTAATTGTTTTAAGTAGTGTTTGCTTTTATACCCTTTTTAGCTTATGAAACTTGTTTAAGCTTTTATCAGCTTATTTGTGAGAGCTTTTTCTAATTCAATATTTTTATCAAGTTTACAATAGTGTAAAATAATTTCCATAAAAATTTCAGATTTTTCTCATTGTTAAAATTTTTATTAGAATTTAATTTAAGTAGATTAGTATTTAACTCGTAATAAATAGAATTTTACTTGAAAAATTAATTTTCTTTTTTCAAAAAATTTTCTTTTGTCTTTTAGTGCATTAGAAAATTAATTAGAAACCCGTAGGACCTTCGTAGCTTAAAATTCACGTTTTATTTTGCGCACTCGCGTAATTTTTAATTAAACGTCACGTTTCTAATTTGTTTAACGTTTTAGGATTCCCGATACCTAATTATGATTTGCCGTAGTGTTTCAGGTATTTCCTAGCTTGTTAGTTGCCTTAGGTTAATTTATTTTTACATTCGTTAGTTAATTTTCCAAATTCGTTAATTTAACGTATCGCAAAACCAAATAACCTTTCCAATCATACAAGATTTTAATCCAAATCTCATTCGAAACTTTCCATTCACACCTCGTTGGGGCACGATCCGGGAAATCACTTCCTGGTCTCACAATTTGAATATCACTTTCACAAGTTTTGCGAGGTAATCGTTTTTCTAAACGGTTTACTCGTATTACTTCACATTTATTTGTCTCACGACAAATTAAACCTCACGTTTGTTGATATTTTGATAAATTGTTGTTTGCACACACCAAAACACAACGAATCAAGTGGGATACAAAAGCTGAAGAAGGTTGTCTCACCTCTGCAGATCGTTTGAAACGTGAAGAATTCCTCATGGACCTAAACTTACTCGAGCAAAAAGATAGAGATTCTTTAAAGCAAAAAAGCAAAATAAAGTGGGCAGTTGAGGGTGACGAGAATACCAAAATTTTTCATTCTCGTGTCAACAATAATAGTAAACGGGAAAACATAAATGGGCTGGTTTATAATGGTGGTTGGGTAGAGGACCCTGAGACAATATTCTTGGCTGCTTTCGACCATTTTTCTAGTCGCTTCCAAGAAGAGAAACCCAAACGTCCAAAATTCCGAAGTAACCTATTCCGACAGTTAAGCTCTGATGATGTGACATTGTTGGAATCTAATTTTACCATTGATGAAATCAAAGAGGCGGTTTGGGACTGTGCTAGCTCTAAGTCTCCCGGTCCTGACGGATTCAACTTCAAGTTTATTAAGAAGTACTGGGACTTGGTTAAATTCGACTTTTTTAATTTCATTAAGCATTTTGAAAAGCATGGTAGTCTAGCAAGAGGTTGTAAAGCTTCATTCATTACCTTAATTCCAAAAAAGTCAGACCCTCTTGATCTAAGTGATTATCGGCCTATTAGTCTGATTGGGAGTATGTATAAGATTTTATCGAAAGTGCTAGCGGCGAGATTAAGTTGTGTTATTCATAAATTAGTCCAAACCAGACCGCATTTCTGAAAGGGAGGCAAATTTTGGATGGATGTGTGATTGCTAATGAAATTGTTAACTTTGCAAAGAGTAAAGGAATAAATATGCTTCTTTTTAAAGTTGATTTTGAAAAAGCTTTTGACAGCGTGAATTGGGAGTTCTTGTTTGATATTATGTTTCAAATGAACTTTGGATCAAAGTGGCGTAGGTAGATTTTTTCTTGTCTCTCTTCTGCGATGGTTTCGGTTCTTATTAATGGTTCTCCATCAAAAGAATTTAAAATGGAACGTGGTTTAAGGCAAGGCGACCCACTCTCGCCGTTTTTGTTTCTATTAGTCATGGAAGCCTTATAGGTCATGACTATAGAAGCTTGTAATAAAGGTATCTTCAAGGGGCTCTCTCTTGGCGATGACGGTTCCAATATATCTTTTTGCAATTCGCAGACGATGCATTATTTTTTGGTGAATGGTCAAAATCAAATGTTTGTCATTTGATTCATATTCTCAATTGTTTTTGCGATGTGTCCGGTCTCAAAGTTAACTTGGACAAAAGCAGGTTATTCGGGATCGGGGTTAATCGAGGGGAAGTCACTAGTATTGCGAGATCAGTTAATTGTTCCCATGGTTCATTGCCTTTTATCTATCTTGGTTTGCCGGTTGGTAGGAGTATGAATAGAATCAACGCTTGGAACGATGTGGTAAACAAATTCACTAGAAGGCTCTCATCCTGGAAAGCTAATATGCTTTCTATAGGTGGGAGACTTACTCTTGTTAAGTCGGTGTTAGGTAATCTTCCCCTCTACTATTTTTCATTATTCAAGGCCCCCACTTCTGTGATTTCGCTTCTTGAATCAATTAGAAGAAGATTCTTTTGGGGCTTCAAAGATAATGAGAAGAAAATGGTTTGGGTTAGCTGGGAGAAAATTATGTCTTGCTCCAAAAATGGTGGCCTAGGAGTCGGAAGTATCAAAGCAAAAAATATGGGGTTGATTGGTAAATGGGAGTGGCGTTTTCTCAATGAAAGTGGCACTTTATGGAGAAGGGTGATTGTTGAGCTTTATGGCGTTAACGGGGGCTTTGATCAATCCACACGTCGCTTAGGCAACTCTGGTACGTGGGCTAATATTGTTAGAAGCTGTTTGGATCTAGAGAATATGGGTATCCATCTGGATAATCTTATGGAAAGAAAAGTTCTAAGTGGTAATCAAACCCACTTTTGGACTGATTGCTGGATAAAAAATCACGGGCCTTTGAAAAATTATTTTCCCAGATTATATGCTCTTGAAACAAGCAAAAATTGTGTAGTTGCTAATAGATGGGTGCTTGAAGATGGAATTTGGCACGCCAAGTGGAACTGGAGAAGGCCTCAGCGTGGTCGTGCATCTGGAGATTTAGAGTCACTGGTAAGTCTCATTAACGGTCTTGTTCTCGACTCTCATCATGATGATAAATGGGTGTGGTCGCTCGATGAATCAGGTGTCTTCTCAGTTAAGTCATTAACCAGGGCCGTTCAGGATAAATTATTTTCGAACAACGATCCCGACCCCCCTATCACTTGGAACTCTCGGGTCCCGCGTAAGGTGAACATATCTGTTTGGCGTATGGCTTTAAATCGGCTCCCCACAAGAGCTAATTTGATCCATCGGGGGGTGTCTATTCCCTCGTCTGCATGTTTGTTTTGTGGCCTCGAGGAAGAATCTCAACTCCATTGTTTCCACTCTTGTTCCACAATAAAAATCATTTGGCGTAAGCTATGGAGTTGGTGGAGGTCTCCCCTTTTATACAACCCGTCTTTAGTGGAAATACTTAAAGGAAAGTCGGGGTTTATCCAAAACAAGTCAGTTGAAAAACTGTTCCACGCGGTATGTATGACTTTTATTTGGCATGTTTGGAAGTGGAGAAAAAAAATTCTTCATGCATCTTCGGACTCCGAGGCAATTGCTATTCGTCATGAGGATATTTTTCCGTCGGTGCAGAGAATGTCTCTTTTATGGGCTTATAATCGTTCTTCTAAGAAAGTCTCCATCTCTTGGAAAAATTGGATCCAAAATCCCGGTGATTTGGCTTCTTCATCGCTTCTGTAGATTTTTTGGTTCTTGGTGTTTTATGTTTTGGTGTTTTTTAGGGGTGGCAATCGAGTCGTGTTCGTGTTGACATATTCGGGTTCGCGGGTTGGCGGGTTGAAATAACCTCAACCCAAACACAACCCATTTATTAATCGTGTCAAGAAGCTCAACCCTAACCCAGACCTGCATAACACGTGTAACCCGTTTGTGACCCGTTTAACCCGTTTAAGTAAATAGGTCAAGTAGTGAATAAGATTGGTGGTTTGTTTATTTAACTAGCTTAAATGCAAAAGTGATATAAGGATCTAAAATATGATAAAAATAACATACAAATAACTATACGACAATTTTAATGATATTTGAGTTATAAGTTATAAGCGTCAATTTTAATAAAATCTGAGTTATAATCATAAGAACATAACAAAATACATTTAATCCATATCCAACATTAAAACCAAGTTATATATTTTATTTTTAGAGACTTGTATACTTAAACGGGTTCACGTGTTGACCTGTTTAACACTTGCTCAACCCAAACACGACCCGTTTATTAAACGGGTTAGACGGGTTGACCTGTTTTTGACCCAAACCTGTTTAACTTCGTGTCGGGTTCGTGTCGTTTATCGTGTCGTGTCAAGAATTGCCACCCCTAGTGTTTTTCTTTCCGGTGCTCTTTCTTAGAGCCCGTTTTTTTTTTTTTTTTTTTTTTTTTTTTTTTTTTCTTAATGGCTTAATAAAATCTTCGCTTCTTAAAAAAAAAAAACTTGAAACTCGTTTTTAATTTTTTATTTCTCGAAATGGAGGCATGCATGAATATGAAGAATACCTGAACTTTTGGACAAGAATACTTGAACTTTTGGTATCTAAAAGATTTTATGATAACTAAATACGGTTGACTTTTGAAAAATAATGTCAAAGTTGTGGGTGCTTTTGTCAAGACATCATAGAAACGTGCTTTGTGTTGTACACTTACGTGGTGAAATGCTACTAAAACAATCTTTGTCATAACCAGACTTATAACTTTACATGTTTGTTCTCGAGTTTTTAAAGGTCCAATATAAACACTGAAAATGAAATCACACATTAAAGGCAATATGAAATGTCTTTTCTTTCTAAAACATACACTACAACATATTTCCATATTTAGTTGAGTTTAGTTTAGTTTAGTTTAGTTTTGTATCATGTTTCAAGCATTTCTATGTGTCACTTATGTTTGGCGCGGATCTTTTTGAAGCTTTTTAGAATAAGCGGTAAGAATTGAGCTTTTTGATTTTTATTGTTCGTTTTGCAAAAGAGCGGTGAGCTTTGATATTTTTAAGAATACTCATTTTTGCAATGCTTCTTTAAAAAGGTGTGAGTTGTGGTACTTTTACCAAACACACACTTAGTTTAGGCTTTTAAGTGTAGGTCAGGATAAATTGTGGTAAGTTCATTATGGGTATCATCTTCCATTTAATTTGCTTGATTAATTAGGGGAGATGTCTTTTCTTTGTATCTCGGTTTTTTGTGTGTTTTATAAAAGTGCTGCCTTTCTAAAAAGATAAATAAATAAAAAAAATAAAAATAACCATATTTTAGTGTTATTTGCAAATTGTTGATTAACCAAGCTTATTTTCTTCATGAAATAATGAAAATAAGACGGTAAAAATAAGTGCTATGTAGGACCATAGAACAACCTATTTCACCATTGAATCAAGCCTAAACCTAGAGAGAGAAAGTAAGTAGAGAGAGAGAGTGGATGGGAACTCTAGTGTGTGAAAATAATAACCTTGTTAATGACTAAGAGAACCACTAGAGAACCAACCTCACAAATGAGGTTTACATGAGTATTTATACTCAAAGTCTAGGGCTTCTCTAATCTTTGACCTTATTACATAACTAGCCCTTAGACTTTATAAAATCATGAATAATACACATAAACTTCATCATAATGATATCCTAAAGCAACCTATAACTATACGTTAATGACCGACACTTTTTATAAATAAAATACGATGCTAACAATCTCCCCCTAAGTGTTGGTCATTGAAGGTTGCGCGACGTCATCATCTTTGTCTTTAACCTTTATCATTCATAGCTCTTGACGTCTTTTAAGAATCATTAGATGAGTCAGTGTACATTGTTCATTGTTCCTTGTTCATTGTTGATGAAGTGATCCAATGATGTCATCTGCCTTTCGTCACTTCTGTGTTTGTGGTGGTTGTCTGCCATTCCAACATGCTCATACGTCCTAAGTCTTTGTGATACATGCATTTGTTGTTTCCGTTCTTTCACTTTGATCTTTGTCACTTTACTTTGTAGATTCTTCTTTTTGGCGTAGAATCTTTCTTTGATTGTTGCTATCCTTTGATCTTTGTGAGAACTTTCCTTTGACTTTGTGATGCATGTATGAGCATGTGGAATCTTTCGCCATGGAGATGATATATAGCTGCAGGTAAACAGTTAGCAATAAATCAACCGGTACTTACAGATAAGGAATTAGAGATCGTCAACAGCATAGTGTGAAGACTCCTTCTAACCCTTACCATGGCCGTTCCCATATCAGATACTCCCGAAAGAGCTTACGAGACCTACTAAGTAGCTCAATGACTGGGTGAGTCGCTGGGGATCACTCCACGACTGTAGACCGTTTGAAACCACCGTGAACACTAAGCGTAACCCATAAAGAATTACCGAAGTGACCTGCTGTCAGGGCTGCTTGATGTTGACCCTGGCAGGAATTTCCGTTCAATCATTGAGAATATACATAAGTAATTCCTCTCATAAACGTTCTCGGCAGATTGCTAAGATCTGCGTAGGACTCTTAAGTTTACATCTGGTGTCCTTAATGATGAACAACCAGTGTAGAAATATCATGTGTTCCTATGAGATCTTTTGATGAATCTCGGGGTTCTAGACTCGATAAGTGCACATTTGGTTTCCTATGCGGAGATTAGGGAGAGGTCTCCTGCTTCAATATCAACCATCTCTAAGAGACAGGTCGATAGATTATGTCGGTTCCCCGTGAGAATGAAACAAGCTCTTTTAAGAGAACTTGAGTGGTTAGAAGATTTAGTGCAGTGCGTCACTGGGTCCATGACGTCTTTATCTTCAATACCGGTGTCACCTTAGTAACAACCAGTAGCATATGAATTGAACCCGGTGTCTGCCCTAAGGTTAAACATATGGAGGGCTATTTCTTTTCACCCTTTTTCATAACTTTTCTTTTTAATTCTTCAACCCCTTCTTTCTCCTTTCTCATTTTCTCCTTTTTTCAATCATACCTAAGGACTTCTAATTCTAATCTTTTGGAATTGTCCTTGGGTAGATCCCTCCGGCTCTGGCGGATCATAGGACGGTTTTCCCTAACCTTAGTCACCTTATAACTCCATGAATCCTATAATTGCCATGAAAACCTTTGATTGAAAATCTCTCAAAGTGTTTATGAATATAAACACATTTTTGTTGACACTTTGAGAGTTTTTGTATCTTTTGAAGGACTCCCCCTTCACATGTGCTCATGAATTTTTTAAGAAATTTGCACATGCGTGAGGAGTTTGCACTTTTTGAATTGATCCACTTTCAGTGAACATGACCGATTCGAGACACGCTTACATCACTAGTTAGACTAGCTTGAAGTTATTACCCGTCCTGGTCAAGTCCAAAGAAAGTCTCTCGATACGGTACATTCTACTCAGACAAGTCCTATTCGAGACACGCTTACATCACTAGTTAGACTAGCTTGAAATTATTACCCGTCCAGGACAAGTCTTTTCGATTACTAACATTTTAAGCTTCGTCAATTCATTGGTACATTCTGAGTTTAGCTCTTTTGAGATTCAGTCACAATCTTTAAACATCTTTGATCACATTGTAATCATGTCTTCTCCCCCTCAAAAATAGCATATCATGATATTTTTGATATCAACTGATTAAGAAAAAGCTTTTTGGAGAGATAGACAGATTTGATTTTGCATGAATTCGGAACAATTTTTGTTTTAGAAATACTCCCCCTCAAAACTCGCATATGTTTTTGAGAAATGTTAAACTTTTTAAAGTTTAGAGGGAAGGAGTCTTCTTGAAGCAAAATTCTGAAAGAGAAAGAAGTTTCAGATTTGTTGAATTTTGCATCAAGGTTTTTTTTGAAAAACAAAGACTTCTCTTTGTTTGAATAGGAATGTCGCACTGAGGCGTACAACAGTGTCCATTTTTAGGATAAGTGCACTTTGTTGATGAAAATCATTTTTGCGTAACACTTTCCTTTCTTTGAAAACTTGAGTTGTGCACTGTAAGGTGTACACAAATCATTTTGATGATGAGCACCGATTTTGATAAATTTTGAAAATCTTTTTGAAAAATCGTGAAAAGGTGGTGCTCAAAATGTAAGAGAATTTTGAAAATCTAATTTATCATTAGATCAACAATCATGGTCTTGAGCTTAAAGATTTTGAAAGTTTTTCTAAAGAAAACTCAAGCCAGATAAGTTTGTGATTTTCGTTTTAGGATAAGTGCTCGAAAAAAATTTGAAATCTTTGTTTGATTAAGCACTTTCCTTTCTTTGAAGCGCGGGTCCTGAACTGATGTGTCCAGAAGCCATTCGATTAAGTCCTTATTTGAAATCTTTTCGAGTTGTTATACCCGGACTTAAGTTTTGAAAAGATTTCACTTTGAAGCACGGGTTGTAAGCTGAAGTACTTACAAGCCATTATGAAGAAACATTGGAGAAACGACATGTTTTAGAAAAACAATTTAAAGAACTCCCGTTCAAGCATCTGTAAATGTCCGTGTCATTGTTGAATGACATTTCTAGAAACGTACAGAATATTGATTTATACGAGAGACATGTCGTGAGAAGAATATTTTTGGATTTTTTGATTTTATATTGTTTTTGTATTTTTTGAAATTTTATATTTTTGTATTTTGAAATACATGAATCATCACTCTGAGGGTGTTGACTATCAACGGTTGTTGTGGTTTCTACTTCCTTATCCTGAAGATTATCACTATTATTTGTCTTGGTGCAACTATCAAAAATCTTCCCTGTGGGAATCCACCTAAGACCAACTGTTTTAAAAACTTTCCCCGTAGGAATCCACCTAAGGTAAGATCTAGATGTAGTTTTCTTATCAGATGCAGCGGAAGTCTCAGTCTTGGAAAAACTACATTCTTTAGATATCCACCTATTAGGTTTCTTAACCTCTTGCTTCTTATCAATGGGTTTGTTTTGATTTGGTGTCTTAGTGGATTGGGTCTTGACACTTGATTTGGAATTCTTTGTGTTGCATTCTACTTTCCTAGTATTCTTATTTGTGCCACTACTCTTAGAAGCAAGCCAATCCCTAGTATTTTGTTGAAGGTTCCTAGGTAATGGTTTACTGCTACTAGCGGTGCTTTGGAATCTTGTAGAATTCATCACACTAGGTTTTGCACCTAAAATTCCGTTTTTTCGATGTTGTGCCTTTTTTCTAGCTTCTTCTAGATGATGATTGAGGACCATGTCATTAGAACCAACAGACTCATTAACAGTTTTTGTAGTCTTATTTGGTGTACTGTACTTAGAAGAGCCAGGTGAAATCACATTTTTGTTTCTTTCAACAAACAAATTTTGTTTTTCAACAATCTTTTCCATTACCTTTTCCTTGGGCAAGGGTGGTGGAGTGACTGGTTTTGACAAATCCTTTTTCTCATCGACTTTTGGAGCAAACCGTGAAATTGACATATTGAAAGTCTTTTGAACCGTGTTTGAAACATTTGGTTTCTCCAAAGTCGATGGTTTTGCAAACTTAGTTACCACACCCTTCCCTTTTAGACGTTCAAGCTGAGCCCTCAAAAGATCATTTTGCTCTTTCATGTTCTTGAAAGCACGCTCATACGACAATTTGTCATACTTGCATTCTTCATTTTTTCGATCAAGTTGTTTAAAACATGACACATTTTCTTTTTCAAGCTTTATAAGAGCATTTTCATATTTTGAAACAATTTCGGAAGTCTCAGCTCTCAGTCTTTCATCGTCTTGAATAGAGTATGTTTGTAAAATGATGGACATAATGTCAGTGGTCATAACAGCTTCGAAGAGAGAATCATTTAACCTTTCCAAAACATTCATGTTTTCACGAGTATCATTAGCTTCGTTTACCAGGGATTTGTGGTCCTTGACAAATTCGGCCGTTTCTTTTAAGAAAGCTCGTTCAAAATGGATTACCCTCGCACTGATGTTATTCAGTGGGATAGTAATTTCGTTTTCAAAAACTTTTTTCTGCTCAATATGAAAACTGGAATGCCAGTTGTTAATATCGATTGAAGTTTTAGAAGCAACAATATTTTGAAGTTCTTGAATTCTCTTTTTAACGTCATCCAGAATGTTTCTAGCCTCACTTGTATTAAAAGTGTTGTTAGAAGACATTTGTTCCATTTTTGAAAGAGATTTGGAAACAATTTTCTTTTTAGCCAAGAATTTCGCAAATGGTCTTTTTATGGAAAACGCAGATGGTTCTGTTTGTGGAACAAAAGTGATTCCCGAAAGTTTGTTCAATTTGTTGTAATCAATGGGTTTCAAATCCTTTTGTTTCATTTTGTTTATGCTCTCTTCGACATGTTCAATTGTTTGCACAGAATCCCGAACGACGGGAGGATCATGTTTGGTATAAATCACATTACCATTGTACAAAACATTCTGTTCTTGCTGAGCTTTCTTGAGATTACTTGGGGTGTTGTTACCAAGAGCCACTTTATGTTTCGTATGGTAAACCGGATTAGTTTGATTTGAAATCATTTTCATTGTTTGACTTGACTGACCCGACTTAACCACTAATTCTTCTAAATGAGCAATCATGTGTTCTGACTCTACGATTTCGGCCAAAAGTTTGTCTTCTTTCTTTGCAAAATCCTTTTTCAACTCATCCCTTTCTTTTTCAAGATTGGTATAAGCTGTTTTTTGTTTAGAAAGTTGGTTTTGTAAATCAGAAATTTCCGCGTTTAAGGCTTTTATCTTCTTGAAAGAATTAACATCAAGTGTATCAAACTTGAGTTGCAATTGTTTTTCCCTTGAAACGGAATTTTGATAACCAGTTTCTAATTCAGACAATCTTTTGTTATGAAATTCAAAAGCTTTAGCGTTTTCCTTGTAACTCTCAAGCTCAGCGGTCAATTTGACATTCGCGGCCTTAACATCGCGATTGACCTTTTTCACTTTCTCGATTTCAATGCTGCAATTATTCAATAAAGATTCAAAGAAAGCACGGGTTTCCTCATCATTAGCATTATTTTGTGCAACTTGAACTCCATTAGGATCCATATCTAGAGTTTCATAGTTAACATTGCTATTAACTTGTTCCCCCACATATGTATCGTAATGCGGTTCAGATGGCACATAATGTGGCTTCTCATGAGCAAACGGATTAGCATCATTACCATAATTTGATACCTCATGGAATGGAGCTGAATCGTACGTAGGAGGAAAATCAGAATCACTGTTTGATGTTGTTGCCTGCTGATTTGCCATGAAGTTGTAGGTTTCATTGAGATCTGCTGAATTGTCATTAACTCTTGTTGTAGCTCTAAACTCATGTTCATCAGCAGTCAACGGTATTCCCGATTCTTCTTTATTGGCTAGCATCAACAAGTACTGGATCTTTTCAACACTCGTCATTGCATTGACATTGTTTCTATTGTGACTTGCTGATGGCGGTTTCTGAATCGAAGTCATGAAACAATCAATCCCATTTTGATTAAGCACATTCTGATTCACATTCTGATCCATCTGATTTCCTACATATTGCCCTGCATGTTGCATCTGGTTCCCCATTTGTATACTCGAAGCATATCCTTGCTGATTGTTGTTGTGTCGTTGGCTGTTAAATGCCTTGAAAACTGATGCAAAACCATTGGACAAAGTACTCGTGATACTGTCATGGTGAGATGCCATTGATTCAATTAAAAGTGAAACGTTGTTCTGAGGATCTTTTGAAAGATAACAAAGGTTGTTGTTGAAGATTAGATGTTTTGGTGAAGATGAAAGTTCGTTCTCGGTTGATCTGATTGATTTCGTAATTTCCCGCCAAAAATCGAGTATGAAAATTTTCCTTGCCAAAATTTGAAAATCACTAAGAAATACAATTCTAAGGTTACCAGAAAAATTTGAGTTTTGAAAATTTTTTCTGCCAAATTTTACCGAAATTTTTGAATTTTGGCCTAAAAATTTGAATTTTCGGCCGAAATTTTCAACGTTATACCAAACTTTGAATCTCGCGTAAAAATTGAACGTAAAGTCTCGTGTGAAAAATAAATTTTACTCAAAATTTCCCGCCAAAAAACTTTTTTTTTTTTTTTTTTTTTTTTTTTTTTTTTTTTTTTTGCAAACTCGATAAGATTCTAACGCGCAGGAAATTTCAAACTCGATAAGATATCATAAGGTGTCTAACTCGATAAGGTCTTGATGTTTTGTCTAACTCGATAAGATCTCAAGAACCTAACTCGATAAGATATCATAAGGTGTCTAACTCGATAAGATCTTGATGTTTCAAACTCGATAAGTGTGAAAAAATTGGGCAGAGTTTCCCTTAACTCGATAAACAATAATCCTAACTCGATAAACGATTAGGGAAGACAGGCTAACTCGCCAATAACAATCCAAACTCGATAAGTATTGACTCCTAACTCGATAACACTTAACCCAAACTCGATAAGAAACTTGACCTCTAACTCGATAGACCAGAAAAGTTTCTAACTCGAAAAGTATTTTATCCTAACTCGATAGACTGCCCTAACTCGATAACCAGAAATTTTCAAATTCGATAAGAGAGCACCAAACTCGATAAGACCAAAAACCTAACTCGATAATCAAATAAGATCCTAAACTCGAAAGAAAATACCTTAAACTCGATAAGAAAAGCTTTTGGAACCTAACTCGATAACAATTGAAGACACCTAACTCGATAAATATGAGCACCTAACTCGAAAACTACTTACTCCTAACTCGATAAAAACTGCCAACCAACCTAACTCGATAAAAACTTATTATCCAAACTCGATAATATGATTCAAACTCGAAAATTTTTCTCAAACTCGAAAAAAATTTGATGAACAGTAACGAGATCCGATTTTTCACCAAAAAACACAATTTTTTCACCCAAAAACAATCTAAGACAACCCAAAATTATCCCTAGGCGATTGATACCACTTGTAGGACCATAGAACAACCTATTTCACCATTGAATCAAGCCTAAACCTAGAGAGAGAAAGTAAGTAGAGAGAGAGAGTGGATGGGAACTCTAGTGTGTGAAAATAATAACCTTGTTAATGACTAAGAGAACCACTAGAGAACCAACCTCACAAATGAGGTTTACATGAGTATTTATACTCAAAGTCTAGGGCTTCTCTAATCTTTGACCTTATTACATAACTAGCCCTTAGACTTTATAAAATCATGAATAATACACATAAACTTCATCATAATGATATCCTAAAGCAACCTATAACTATACGTTAATGACCGACACTTTTTATAAATAAAATACGATGCTAACATGCTACATGAAAAGAGCTTGTATTTTTTATTTTTACATATAAATGTATTTTATTAATTAATACACCAGACATAAATTTTGAGTTCCTCAAAAAGTATGACTTTGCGAACTTTTTTATTCAGATTACACATATAATTTATATCCTAGAAATTAAGAGACCGATTTCATTTTTTTCTATACAAATAATAATTTTTTCATTCTGGAATTGCTCAAAGATGTATGCAAGACCAAGGATCAGAACTTTCTATTTTTGGGCTTACTATTATGGGCCTGATAACTATTAACTATATGGGCTACAAAGCATTTGATGTCTTATGTTACTTGGTGATAATAGAGTTTGGTTTGAGCCCAATTGTTCAAAAAGACTTAAAATAAGACCTACTTGACCATGTGATGCATAAACTTTCATAAACTCAAGATTGTGACATAAAATCGGCCAATTAAGAAGAGGCTGGTCAAGTTATTTTAATTGTTTCCAAGCCATTTTTCATAGGTAATGGATAACATTATGCTTTCTTACATGGCGAAAAAATATTGGCTTCAGTACTACTATTAATTACTAGTACTGCTTGGCACGTGTGTTTCTATTCATCATGTGAACTTTAACCGAATAATATGAATTCTAAAGGTGGTATGAAATTCTTTTCAAAAATAAACACAAATTTGAATAAAAGAGAGTAACTTTTTTACTTTTCAAATAATGTAAAATCCCTTTCTCTTTAGTATGCTTATTTGATGAAAATTTGGGTTGAAGTTTAATTGTCATATTTGTTGGTCCTTTTGGAGGGAAAAGACGGATTACATGGTTGGCGTTTGGGGTGTCATAAAAGCCGACCCGACTCAAACTTGAATATGGCTTTTCGGGTCGGGTTAGTGGGGTATAAAATGATATTCGGTCAATCGGGTCAACCCGAATTGACCCGAGTTCTAAACAAGGTCGGGTTCGGGTATGTTTTTTTAACCTTGACCCGAATTGGCGGGTCAACCCGAATAACACTCCTAGTTGGCGCTGCCCTTGACCTTACTGTACAAGGGACGCTGCACCTTGACCTCGCAAACCTTGACCTCGCAAAGGGGCGCAACCTCCTTAACCTAAGCTCTTTGTCATAGCGAAATCATATTTGCTAGAATAAGTGTGCATTTCGCACATACCAACTCGTTTATAAGCTAAAATGAATAAACATGATTTAAAGAAAATGGTAGCAATGACACTAAAATCACCAAAGAAAACAACAATGAATATTCCACATTTATGTTTATTACAACATATGTTTATCGTTAATTTACAAAACATATGAATACATGGTAGCAAACAAACATATCGCAAAAAGAAAAAGGGCAAAACAAAAGTAACATAACCTTTTATTAGATGACAGAAATCGATCACAAGATAACCATCTACATCGATCCTTTCCTTCTATCAAGCCACATTTCTGTCCCTCAATAATTATCACACAAATTCGAACGTTTAAAGTTTATGAATATTATTTAAAAAGAAGAATAATTTATGAATCAACCCAAAGAATGCACCATGCATGCATCATATATAAACAATTTAGAGACACTTTCCACCGTATCCTGCGTTCCTAAACAAGGCTTGCTTTATATCATCCGAATCTATAATTATTCCATGTTCCATTTCCTGTATATAACAAATTTCTTTCCATGTTATTTAAGATTGTTATTTATTACTATAACATCACACGTAACAAAAGTTGTACTAGAATGATATCCATGTTATTGAAGTCTCTAATAGCTGGTAACAAGAAAAACCTAGTGACAAAAACGTTCTTTTGTTTTTTTAGGTAAAATGTTTCTCCGGTAAAAAAAAATGTTCTTTCGTTGTTTCGTGCACATAAAAAATTACTCTCTTGTTCAAAATAACTATGAGAAGTCATGTCGATAATGTTGTGAGAGTAAATATGAAAGTGGGTCTTTAACTTTTCCTTAAAAGTGGACACGTATTTCATGTATCTTGTTTCTAATACGGCTAACATAACCTATTAATTTCACTTGAACATGAGATGATCTCCATCTTATGTTTAATTCGTTCTTGTCGGCAAAAATATGTATATAGTGAAAAAAAAAGTATGAAAATGATTTTTGACCTCTTCGTGACACGAGTGTTTCATAAAAGGTGTTAACCAGGCTTATAACTGTTACCTAGGTCTTTATAATGTGTCATTGGAAAGAAAGATATAGTGACTATTTATCTAATGTGTCACTGTAGACTAAAAAAAAAAAAAAAAAAAACCCCTTCTTTTGCAGTAGCTTAAACATATACTAACTTATATATAGAACTATTGGCATAAAATATACGGAGTAAGTAAACTAATGTGGCACTAATGTAGAATGGGAAATGGCGTAAGGGTTGGGACCACTATAATACTATGAGAGTAAACAAGAAAGTGGCTCTTAACTTTTCCTAAAAAGTAGACACTCATTTTGATATGGCTAACATAACCTTTACTTGAAAACAAAAGGGTCTTAATCTTATATTTAATTAGTTGTTAGGCTGGTAGGCAAGGATAGGTGAAAGGATCACTTTTTTGCCATGTCATGCACTAGCTCCTTGCCCTCTTGTCTACTCCACGCGGGAGCACAAATACCAAAACAAAAATCAGTGATCTGTTCACCTAGCATGTTCACAAGAAAATGGGTCCCCACTTGTACCATTATATTGTTTTATACTTAGTGTGTGAGTGTGTGTGAGATATTTAGTGGGGTATATTTTTATAAAGTGGGTATTTAATTAAAGGTGAAGTTAAAGGTGATGATGGTTTCCCTTGCCCTCCAAAAGGTGAAGAGTGGTGAAGGGAAGTGAGAGGAGAGAGAAATCTGACGTGGCGCTGATGTGTATGGTGAAGGTGTAGTCACCTTGCCTACTAGCCTTATGAGCAAAAACATGTATATAGTGAAAAAGAAAAGTATGAAAATGATATTTCATATTTGACCTCTTCGTGACACAAGTTTTCATAAAATGTGTTAACCAGACTTATAACTGTTGCCTAGCTAGGTATTTTTAATGTGTCATTGAAAAGAAAGATGATAGTGACTATTTATCTCATGTCACAGTAGATAATAACAAAGATGATATGTAGAACTATTGGCATAAAATACACGGAGTAAGTAAACTTGAGATATACTATAAAAAGAATCAAAGGAAAACTAGCTAAGGTTACCTCAGAACAAGAAGCATGCATTGCAAAATCATTGAAGCAACTTATAACACATTGATGAATCTCTAGGCCAAACGTTTCAAGTGCTGTCAGCGTTGATATCAATAGCTCGGGTTTACCTGTACAGCATACTTGAACCCGAGTATCGGTATTTCTCCTCTCCACATCAAACTATAGTTAAAATACATCAAATTAACACACTATAATCCTAGTATATAACAACACATTGTAAAGAGAAATGGATTTAGAAGTTGATATATACCTTTGGTGAGTTTCTGATATATGGTTCTTTTGGTTTTGCATTCAATGAGTTTAATTGATCATTGGAGGAAATTGCCATTTCTTCTTGCATGTGTTTAATTTTCTCAATCAACTCCTTCATGTAGTCTATTGTGTCTCCTAGTATTGATCTTCTATCCATCTTTAAAACACACAAAAGGAATCAAAGTTAAAACATATACTAGTACCAATCTATACGGTGTGCTATAATGTTGGGTTAAATCTGTCAAAACGTATCATACTTGTCCAAAATATTACTTTTGAGCAGTGAAAAAAAAAAAAAAAAAAAAAAAAATCTTATCTAATCACCCTACTTGACTATTTTGTGCTTATTTGTGCGTTTTTTTACTTACCCACCAGGTTTGTTCCATGTCACCCGGTAATAATCCAAGTGGCATTTCTTTTTCTTTTTTTTTTCTCTGTTTCCCCCACCCACTTTAATCTTAACCGAAACAAAATATATTTTCTACTTTACTCTTTCTTCTTCATTTGGTCCAAACTCATGAACCCTGGTTCATCCACTAATTAAAATTAGCAAACAAAATATAGCAAAAAGTATTCCAAATCCAATTGTTCCATGGCTTCATCTTCTTCCACATCTCGTTATTATCGTAGAAGGTACACCAAAGAGGAGATAACTCGTATGTCTCATTGTATTTGTAAGCTTCCAATTTATGAACAAGTGTCATGAACTCCTGAGTGTTTGTTTTGTATGTTGTTATGAATGTATTGCAATATCTTTTGTATGTGTCATAACATAAAGAATACTAGTTGCCTTCTTTCATAACATAAATTGTTTGTGCAGTAGCACATTACAAATTTTACATCCATAACACAAGCATCATGTTCATCAGTTCCTTGTTCTCCTTCTTGGTCATCAGGTAATCTTTGTTTGCGTTGAGATATCAGACTCATTACCAGATTCATAAGACACGTACTCAGAAGACTCATCGTGAGTCTTGTCCATGTTCGGTTCGGTGTCACTATCGGTGTCACTATCCGCTTTCTCAATTTGGGTTTTTTGAAAGTGATGTTTCAAGATCAGTTAGTGGTGATAAATAAGGATAAACTTGTACTTGTTTTATGATTTTCAAGTACAAAAGTTTGTTGAAAAGCGATGAATGAGGTTTGCGTGTGGTTGTCCAAGAAAAGCGTGTGTTATTGATCCTATGTGGAAGACAAAGAAAACCAAATGAAAAAGATTTACTGGTAACCGGGTGGGTCAGTAACAAAACGCTCAAATAAGGACAAAATAGTCGAGTAGAATCATCAGATAAGATTTTTTTTTTTGTTCACTACTAGTAATATTTTGGACAAGTATGGTACGTTTTGACATAATTAATCCTATAATGTTTGTGCATGTTACAATACCAGAAATGGTTTGCTGACATTAATTAATAGTAGTAGTACTAGTCTACTAGATTCTATTAAGGGAATTTTCCATAAATACCCCAAAAGTACAAGTGTCTCCACCCTAAATAACCCACAAAATCTTGTTTTCTCCAAATACCCCAACGGGAGAAAGTCGCCTCCAAAATTTGGGCGGATGGTGTAATATAGTGACATGTGTCCCTATACATTGCCCCACCTTGTACCTTCATGGTACAACTATCAAAGTGTACTTCTTGAGCGACTGGGACCCATATTTCTTGGGCGACTGGTCCCACTAATCTTTATTCTTGGGCGACTTGTCTTTTTTATATTTTTGTCAAAAAGTATTAAACACACTTTAGTCCTTATGGTTTACTTTGTATTTCATTTTTGTCTATATTAATAATAAGTGGTAAACATAAAAACACAAACACAAATACATAAACACAAAAGATAAAACCATTCTCACAAGCTACATAGTAAACTCAGGCAACACATCTCCATCTTCATCTTCATCAAAAGATGAAAACAATCTCCATCTTCATAAAAAATAACAACAAACACAAATGCATAAACACAAACACTAACACACTAATCTCATCAATCTCTAAAATCTTCTCTCCCTGCTTTCCACCATCGACACCACCAAAACCCCATCGCCGCCACCAAAACCCCATCGCCACTACCTCGAAACCAAGATCCGGCCAGATCCAACGTTTTTAGGTATTGTATAACATGGAGAAGAGAAGAGATGTCCTTTGTGTGCTGAAGAGATGGATTGGACTGATTTGCAGTTGAAGCCCTGTAAATATGGTTACCAGGTGGGCATAAACTAATATTAAGATGCCAATAAGGTATAGGATTAGATATTGGCATAAACTAATATATTCAAGAAAAATAACAATATATTTTGATGTCAATTTATTTGATTGTACAAGTTATTTACTATAGTATCTTTTTTTTTTTTTTTTTTTTTTTTTTTTTCTTTTGTTTAAAGACAGGAAATTGTGGGTGGCGGTGGCGGCGGTGTGTGTGGTGGAGGTGGGTGGTGATGGTGGTGGTGGTGGTCAAAATTATGTTTTGTAATTTATCTAGCATAAATATTTTTATACCATTAATTATAGGTAATGTAAATTATTTTATTTGTATGTATTTAAAAAATTGTTTCTTTATCTTTTGGACTTTGATCTATAGAGGTCAAAAATGATCACAGAAAGAATGTTAGTGCAAGATTAATAGTGATGTACAAGTTTTAATGTTTGATGTACACTGCCTTGATCATATTTCATAAGTTTCTTTTGTGCCTTGATCATATTTCATAAGTATTTTTTGTAAGCAAGCTGCATGTTTCATAAGTTAAAAAAAGAGGTCCTTAAAAATATTGGCGGTGGTGGTGGCGATGGTGGGTGGCGGTTGTTGGTGGTGGTGGGAGGTATTAACTTATTATAAAAGACCAAAAATGAAATACCAATCAAACTACGAGGACCAAAAATGTAAATAACTCATTATTAATTTTTTTTACAAAAAGACAAAAAAGATAAGTCGCCCAAGAAATGTGGGTCCCAGTCGCCTAAGAAGTACACATTGAGAGTTGTACCATGAAGGTACAAGGTGGGGTCATGGATAGGGACACATGTCACTATATTACACCATCCGCCCAAATTTTGGAGGCGACCTTATCCCGTTGGGGTATTTGGAGAAAACAAGATTTTGTGGGTTATTTAGGGTGGAGACCCTTGTACTTTTGGGGTATTTATGGAAAATTCCCTTCTATTAAACACAAACAAGCATAAATGATTAAAAAACATGAGATCTATCACATATTTTGTTAAAAAAAAAGAAAAAGTACATATTTTGGATTCTTATGGTACGCTTTATCTATGTTCAAAAAACATACTGTGGATAGTAACATTAAAATTAATTAATCTTACAGTAAAACATTTATAAATTAATACTAGATAAATTAATAACTTTTGTAAAATTAGTAATTTGTCCAGTCTCAACTTGGGACCAGTACAAATTTAGACCCCAATCGATAAAATAATAAGATAATAATTTTTTTGAAACCCTAGTGTATATATGTTAGTCCCAACGAAACTATAAATTAATAATTACTAAAAATTCCATATATATATATATATATATATATATATACGTGTGTTAGAGATACACTTCAAAATTCTAAGATTGTTTAGTAAAAAATGAAATTCATTGTCACTTATTATTTTTTATTTTATTTTTGTTGAACTTCAAATCTATATTGAGTTTATCTCAAAATCTCCTTATTATTGTAAAGTGTTGGTGTGTTGTCTTCTAGTATTGCAACAAAAGTGTTAATTTTATTTTCATAAAGTGCGAATATGAATTCATAAAATTTTATTTAGAACTTGTTTTTCAAATTTATTTTTCATCTTTAAGAAGTATACATTGTAACTAGTATATTATACTTGAAAATTTAACGGCCATAATAAAACCTCTTTAAATTAATAAATTATTAATTTATCGATATAATAATATCTCGTTAAATTAATAAAATATCCCAGTCCCAACACTATTAATTTATAGATGTTTTACTGTATTATAGGTTAGCATGGTAATGAAATAGTGATGTATATACCTTGCTGATCTTTGGCACAATGGATCTAAGCATGGAAAGTCTATCATTTAACCTCTTCCTTCTCCTTCTCTCTGCCATTAGATTCTTTGAAGGTTGTCCTTCAACTTTACTATTTTTACCATTCTTTCCAATGTTAAAACTTTCCGGCCTCTGGAGTTCAGGTTCACCTGTAACCCCTTGTAGGCCGGGAATATTAGGGTTGGGTACATTGCTCATATCATGCACAAAATGGCAGTTTTGTACATCATCCAACATTGAAAACACATTATAGTAATCTTGATCATTCAATAGTGAAGATTCAAGCTTATTGTCGGGTGTGTAGTCTATGAAAGGGTTCATGAAATGTTGGCCATAAGAAGAAGAAGAATTTAGGGTTTGTGGGTCAAAATTGCATGGTAGAGTAAAGTCTTCAAAATTGGAACAAGAGTTTTGAGAGGTGATTGAAAGAGGTGAAGTTTCAAGAAAATTGCTAGGGGTAGAAAAGAGAGTGTTTTGATCAAAGGGATCGTCTATGCCATTGGTTAATCCAAATGGAAAGCTTGAATTATATATTTCTTCCAAGAATCCATGGTGGAACTCCATTGTGCTAGTTAACTTTCTCTTTATTTATATATTTCAGTTCTTCTCTCTAGGATTTAAGAATGATAGCATATGATGAACATGAAGTTGCACCAAGTGGCGAAAGAGGGGTGAGTGAATATATAGGGGTGAGAGGAAAAAGTAGTGAAGGTGACCCTTCGATTAATATTAGATTAGTATAATTTAATAACTTTTATCAATACTACTTTATAATTATTTGGGATATTTAAAAAATGAAAGGTTTAAAATTTTAACCAAAATACTTGCTAATAATAGAAAATGAATTTACATCTACAAAATTAAGTGTCTTAAATTTATAGAACTGTAACAACTCTCTAATAAATAACTAATAAATGTTTTAAAACACTCCTACAATGACAAAATACATGTTATTATACATATTTTATAAACTAATAAAACACATAAAGCTTCTTATAATTTATATGAAAATAAGTTGATAGTACATATGATTTTAAAAACCGGAACTGACTAATGGGTTCAACCGGTTTAACAAGGAATTAGAGTCAACACCGGTTCGGCTAGCTAATAAAACCTGTCCGAAAATGAATCTGAGAGGATCGTATAAACCGGTAAAAACAGATCATTTTCTTTTTTTTTCAGATTAATCAACTCGTTATTTTTATTTTGTTGATGTCTAGACTTTAATCACAACGTATCAGCAACCGCAACGCATAGGTACCTACTATTAATATTAATGTATATTAATGTATGTTGCAACCCATAAAATTAGAATTAACCTTTTCAATGTTATTGCACTTGCCGGATTAAATCACTCTGATTTTTTAAGGTATATAATTATATATATTCCCCATTTAGTATAAAGGTTCAAGGCTCATTCAAACCAAAATGTATTAGGACATGTGAGTTTAAGTTCATTAAGATGTTTTCATGAAAGGCGACAAATATAAGTATAAATTTTAGGAAAATGTTAACAACAGCCTTTGAGTTTGTTGTTAAAAAGAATTTTTTTTATGAAATGTGTTAAGATAAAGTTGGAAATATGCGTCATATTTTTCGCTAACATAACCAACGAAATCAATTGTATTTATATATGAGATATAGGAAGTGGTTAGTAATCTTAGATGATTTTAAATGATAATGTTTAGATATTAACTATTATCTTAACATAAATTTCAAAATTTAATTATTAATAACAACCCTAAAAGGCTATTATTAGAGGAAGAAAAAAACCCTAAATTCAAAACAACTACTAAAAAACATGAAAAATATGACTGAAGATACTAAACCTAACCAAAGTGTTAAGACCATATTTCCCCTCTAATAAAATACTCTTTATGTCGTATAATATTAAATGTCATGTTTTACTTTTTGAATTCTTTCTTTTTCAAATTTAACCTTACTTATTATTATTATTATTATCATTATTATTATTATTATTATTATTATTATTATTATTTGATGCAAAATATATGAATAGATTGGATTTTGAATATATTTTCTTTACTATAATTTTTAACAGGTATTATATAACACAAATAAAGATATTTAAAATCAAAATTGAAAGGAAAAAAAAAAAGACTTCAAAAGTCAAGAACAATGTTGTAAAGCAAGGCCTACAAGGCCGATTAGGTGCTACAAGGCCATCAACCGTTCCAATTTGTGTAAATCGGTCAAACAACTCGGTCAACCATGATCAACGACTGTTAATGACGGTCAACGGTGGTCAAGCTTGTATAAAACATTCAAACCTTGCTAGAAATACTCAAAACTCGCCGTAAAATTGTTTAATAAGTTATACTTGTTGTTTATATCTATTTCAAGATTTTTTTAAAAGAAAAATATTTCCAGTAATACTTAAAATTTGCCGAAAATATCTAAAACTTACCAAAAATACATAAACTTAACTAAAATGCCAATCCGATTAATCAATTAATCACGGATTAATCCCGCCTAGACCGATTACAAGCTACAGGGGGTCGACCGCCCGACTATCGATTCACGATTTTTGCAACCTTGGTCAAAACAGAATATTTAATATGGGACGGAGGGAGTAATATGAGAAATTGAGTACTATCTATAAGATATAAATTTCAAAGCAGGAGGATTGTAACTTTAAGAAACACTAAACAACATATCAAGATGCAAAGGTAATTAGAGAAATACGAGTCTCACATAATTTTCACAAAATAAAATTTACACACATGTAACCATTGAGTTATAATAATACTGTAACAACATATACAATCCCACTAGAACGGTGTATGTGGCAACTATATATATGTGTAGGTTTGCTCAAATATAAGTGTATGTGTGATTGTTTGCCATAACAAGGATAAAGAATCTATAATGACATAAAACGAAAAGCATGCATGCACAAGCATACTAATAGAATTGTATTAAGTTTTCTCTTTCCTTTTCTCACTCCTTGTACATGTTTGTCTGAATTATTTTTGTGAGATATATGTGAGTGAAGCATTACTCAAGTAGTTAACCAAGGTTTTGAAAACCAGACCAGACCAACCGGTCGTACCAATTCAACTGGCAGGTCTACCGCTTTTCAAAGCTTAGGTTAACCGGTTGTCATCGAACCGTCACGAATCAGTAAAATCGGAACTCGTGACAGGGAAAAAACCACCGGAAACCTGTAACTTCGCCGAAAAAGTTGAAGTTGCTCGGAATCTTGTCAAATCTTTTCAGAAAATTGTAAGTCATGCATATATCGCTGGAATCTTCAAATCTTAACAAAAGCTTACATGTATCGCTGGAATCTTTTTAGATCTCGCCAGAAACATGTGGGCCGGTTGAACCGAGAAAACCAAAAACCATTCACTCATCCGGTTTTAAAAACCTTGTACTTCACCCTACATTATGACTTCTACATATGTCCAAAGGAACACAGTGGCTTAGAGGAAAACATGACCGAAGATAAAAATGCGAGTGTTCTTTATAAATTATATACATGTTTTTATTACCAACACACCTGCTACGACTGGGAATAACTATGTACTCCGTATCACGTAATCATTTCAATATTAGAACATACGTGCGATTTAAATAAAGAAACTAGCTAGCATGCACCAACTTTTCAACTTAAAAAATAGTTCCTCGATCTCATAGCTTGTGCGAATACCATGTAATCTTTTCTCTTTCTTGCTAGTTGCTATTTATCATAGGAGTCGTAAAAAAATAGTTAAAAAAAGTGAGTTCCCCTCATGCATCCGATTGACCATGCTTTTAAAGGATGCTAATAGGGCATTTAAAGTTTCAGCCAATATGAATACCTCGTTAGCTCAGTTTCTACATTTTCCACCTTCTGGTTTATTCCTGTTTCAGCCAATATAGTATCACACATTTTTTTTTTATTAGTTTATGTTTCATATTTTATATCAATGTAATACTTTTGACTTATTAAACTTTATATTTTATGTTCTGTGCTTTCAGTATTATAGTTTTTTAATATAAATAAAATTATTAAAAAAAAAAACGAAAAAAAATGAAAGGGGATATTATTGGTGTTTTAGAGGATACCAATAACCCATCTCATGTGATAATTAAACTAGAGCCAATTCCTTAAATTCTCCAAAATCTAAAACATGGTCTTAAAAAAAAAAAAAATAATAATAAAAAAAAAAAAAAAAAAAACATTTTCACAAAATAAACATGGACGATCAGACGAATGAGCGACTCCACCCAAATATTGACACGTGTCGTACTTTTTATTAATAAAATATATGAGCAACTGTGTAATTTACTAAAATTTTGATACGTATCATATATTTTATTTAAAAAAAAAAAAAAAAAAGTGTCACGAAAGTGAACCATTAGTCATGTTTATTTTGAAAAATGGTTTTAAAGTATATATAAGACAAACTTCTAATTTTTAGGGCATTTAAGTAATTTACGCATTATATATATATACTAAAGATGAGAATTTTCTACGCATCACATTGTTGTACAACACTGTTGAATAAACAGTATGAACAGTGTTTCGCACAGTAACTGTGCTTCAATAAGTTGCACTTTACTGTTCATGTGGTAATGTAGCAACACTGTTCATCGTTTTTTTTTTTTTTTTTTTTTTTTTTTTTTTTTTTTTTCAAATTTAGTCCTTAATAACAAAAATAATTTTCTTTAATCATTTTATTTCAAGTTTAGCTTAACCAAAACATTTTCGCAGCAACGCGCGAGTACCCCGCTCGTTTAAACTATACTGTATTAAAACTTGTACTGTTTGTGTAGGTATGTCTTTTTCAGAAAAAGCTGGTGCAAGAAACAAATTGATTAATAAGAGTCTAAAAAGTCTGTCCTTTTTTTTTTTTTTTTTTTTTTTTTTTTTTTTTTTTTTACTTTTTGTACTTTTTTTTTGAAATATTTTATATAATATATTTTAAGGTGTATGATGTATTATATATAATGTATTTTGTATAATGTTTATGTAATTGACGTGTAATGTATTTTATTTAAGTAACAACAACAACGTCACGTTAAAAATTACCACATTAAATAATTACAACAACAACTGTTATTATTTAACTAAACAACATCGTTAACACTTTATTTAAAGGTACAACATCTACGATATATGAAGATTATTCATTTCATTTAAAAGATCATGGAGCCGGGTACTTGACTGACAAGCGTGATCCTCAGGATTCCTTGCCATTTCTAACTATATCTCCAGTGCCTTTATTCTTGCCTTCAACAACTTGTTCTCATTATCTTTAGCAACGCAGTTTGAGCAATGTGTTGAAAAAGAGGCTTGATTAAAGTGCTCTTCTTCAAATTCATCTTTCCACTTGAAGTATCGATACCTATAGTATTTTGTACCTGGCTGTTACATGTTAAAAAAATAATGAGAAATGTATTTTTAACAAACAAATTATTTAAATAACTAAGCAAACGTATAATTATTCACCACTGAAAGAGGACATGCATAAAATTGTCGCCCACGACTACCTTCTTACCAGGATGTCCATTTTATAATAAATCCTCTATCACATCGACATCAGAAAGGATTTCTTCGGCCCATCTGACCAAAGAATTTGCATAATAATTTACAACATCAATCAATAATGTTATTACTAATTTAAACAAAGTAATTTTCTGCAATAATAAAAAAAAATCATTCGAATTAAATAAATAAGAAGTTAGAGTTCAAAGGTTTGTCAAATAACATACATATTGAAAATAAAGACATACAAAGGCAAATTACTATCAAGATACTAACTATGATACTAACTACTATCACTGTCCACCTGCTCCAGCAACTTCTCTATCTCTTTCATCCTCTTCTCAAAAGACTCTAACTGCTCTCGAAACTCTACATCCGCTTTCTCTAAATCACTCAACCTAGATGCATGCTCATTCAACGTAACATATACATCACCTATATCTCTCATATCATGCTTAACTTCCCTCCTCAATCCTTTGACATCAAATTGTCGCTCACACAACCTCTTCGACATCGACACATAGCGACTCCGACACCAAGAGATGTCCTCCCTCAAACGACTCAACTCTGCCCTAAGTTCGGCAGGAGAAACTCGTGGTCTGGTCGAAGACTCGCCAACCTCAAAAGTAGATCTGACCTCCGTCGCAAGTGCATGACCTAAGGCATCTGAAGTGTCTGACTCATAAGTGATATCTGATATGGCTGGCGAAGGTGGCAAAGGAAGAACCTCCTCATCATCAACATCATCATCATCAGCAGCAGCAATCTCATCAACACCATCAGCAACACCAGCAATCTCATCAACATCATCAGCATCATGATCATCCATCTCATCATCAGCAGCAGCAATCTCATCATCATCATCATCATCCATCTCTGGATCCTCTTCTGCACTAGGTAGTGCTAGTGCGGGATCAGTGGGTATAACTAGTGCAGAACTAACACTCTACAAAAAAGCAGACTTTTAAGTTTCAAACAATTAACATTTAAATAAATCAATAATTATTTACAACATTTTCAAACAATTTACATTTAAATAAATGAATAATCATTTACAACATTTTCAAACAATTTACATTTAAATAAATGAATAATCATTTACAACATTTTCAAACAATTTACAAAATTTGTCGATGGTTATATATTGCTTCCCATTCGTTTGCAACTGGCTGTTTGAACCACCTCCATTGTGGGTGGTTATGTGGTAGTGGATAATCTCTGTCTAGATTGAGACAAATGTAATGAGCACCACTGTTCTCCCCCATACGTGCAATAACAATGGGGTCAATTCCATGTGATGGGTTTGGACCAGAAAATAGTGGAAAACATGTGAACCAACCCTGACGGTCTATATATATATACAAGAGGTCGGTTAATAGCTGAAGCGATGACTAGACCCGTGTTTGGCATCGTCATCCAGTAATCTTTAGGCGCTGGTCCATTAAACAAGTTTAATGTATCACGAAGCAGATAAAAGTCTTCTTGCTCCCACATACTCACGTAAGTTATACTATGTGCTTGTAACTCTTGCATTAACATGTATCTAACATCGGACCACCTATTTTGGTCTTGAAGAATACTGTGGGCAATGCACCGAAACCCACAATTTCCGTCACCTAGCACATTATGTATACTTATTACCAGTGAACGGAAAATCTCTGGAATGCGATCAATAAAATCCTCGCTATCCTTATCTCCAACGTAAAATCTGTGTCTTATTTTTTGACCCGTGTACGAACTATGTCTTGCAGGTTCTTTGGCGCGAAGCATGGTAGTCCAAAAATTGTCCGCAACTTATGGCTACATTTTTCTACGGCGATATCCAGGATAAGTTCTTTATGCATGAGGTTGAAAGCATGTTTTGAAACTTTGTACCACAATTCTGAAAATATTGGTATGTGATTGAGGCAAAAGCAGTCAACTAAAGTCAACCACGGATGTGGTCAATATAGTAAAACTCCTTAGGCTCAATTCTCCGCGGAATATAGTGTTTCCCCGGGTCGTTAAGTCCCGACGAGGTGTGAATGGTTATCAAACGGATTTGTGATCTGGTGAATTTGGACAGAAAGGGGTTTATGTTTGATTACACTAAGGAATCTACAACGAAATACCTTAAATAAGCTATATAGATGATTACGTGAAAGTTAGATACCTAAAAACGTTTAATAACTAAAAACGTGTACGTTCAGTTTTAAATTTACGCGAATGTACAAAATAAAAAGTAAAAACTGAAATTTGAAAACCCACAAGGGGTGAAAATGACGTTTTTACAAACCTAAGGATAAAAGATAATTTTTTGAAAAAGAAAATAAATTTTTACACTAATTACTTATTTAATATTAATTAAATACTATTTAATACTAATTATTAATATTTAAAATACTTAAATACAATATAATATTATTTTAATACTAGAAAAATGAAAATTGAATTTCTAAAATTATAAAATAACTAAAAACAAATTTTAAAACTAAAAATATGTCTTTTTGTCTTTTTGTGATTTTTATATTAATTAATTACTAATTAAATATTAATTACTTAATTAAACTAAATGAAATTATTAAAAATACTAAAAAGACTTAGAAAATTAAGAAAAATTTTATAAAACTAATTAACCACCACAGGAATCCTAAAAAATTATAAAAAGTTTGTTTTATAAGTTTTTACATTATTTAACTAATTATTATATTAAATATTAATTAATGACTAATTAAACTATTTAAATAATAAAAACTAGAAGATGAACAGTAAAAATTATAAGAAAATTTCTAAAATTATTTTACAGCATATAAAAGCTAGGAAAATATAAAAACTAGGGTTTACTTAATAAAAACTAATTTTGTTATTTAATACTTAATTATTAATTAATTATAAATAAAACTAATATTAAATCTAATAATTACCAAATGATAATATAAAAATCTGAGAAAATTACTAAAGTTACTTTAAGATAAAAGGAAATTAAGAAAAATATAAAAATGCAAGTTACTTAATAAAAATATAAAAATGAAAATTAAAAAGATAAATAAAATTAAATAGAAACTATCACTTATTTTAAAACTTGAATTTTCTGGATTTTCTTTTACAAAACTCTTAAAATACTTAAAACATGAAACTTTTGTGAAAACAAAATTTCCAAAGCTTAAAATAGGCCAAATGCAAGCAATAAGCTTGCACAGTTGAATTATGTTGACCAAACAAGAAAATAAGCTCAAATGAGCTTATGTGGGGTCCATGATGAGGCGAAAAATGAGCCATTTTTAGGGGGTCATTTAAGCCCGGAATTGAATTTATTTGATCAAATATTCCCCTAAATCATTCCTTTTGTGATTTTAGGTACTTTGGGAGTGAATTCTGGAAAAAGAAGCATTTTGGACTTTTTTGTAGCATAAAAGTGAAGAAAACAACAAAGTCTTAATTTTCCTTGCTGGGAACAGTACCTGACGGCGTCAAGAGCAATTTGATGACGCCGTCAAGAGTAAAAGTGGTGACGATCCAGAAGAAACGTGACGACGTCACCCAAGGCCGTCACTTGTTAACTTGTCAAAACTTGCGCGCGGAGTAGCTGATATTGTTTTGGTCATAACTTTTGCTATGAACTCGGATTTAGGTGATTCAAAAGCCCACGCGAAGAGGACGAAAAGATCTACAATTTGGTGAAAAAATGGTCGTGACACCGTCAAGAGTAATGGGCTGACGCCGTCAAGATGGGCCGACAGAAAATTAGCCTATAAATATAACATCATAACTTTACTTTTCGTAAGCCCTAAACCCTAAGGTCGATTCCTGGGTTTAGGTAGGTGTTTTTCAGCAACTTAGAGGGTTTCAATCACTCCATAAACATCATGTATTGGTTTGATGATTCTATCTCAACTATGTCTTTCATTATTATTGTTGATTGTCCTTCTTTGATTATGTTTTGTTAATTTACCTTGTGTCTACTTATGTTTATGTGAAACTTGTATATAATTGATTAGATCTTATTGATTCCTTGTTGATGTTTATGTCTATCTTCATCAATTAGGGCCTGACACTTCGATAGATCTAATTGGTTTAGCTTATAATTCTTGATTCCTATTATCTCTTGTTTGGTTGATTGTATTCGATGTTAGGCTTAAGAAAACCGGCAGATCTCCATTGTGTAACTTGCTTGAACGTCTTAAGAAACATGAACCGATGTGTACTAGGTTTTTATGGTTGTATTTAATGCATGAGCGAATTCTAGTGATCCCATGTTAGGAGCTTCTTAGCCGGCTCGACATAGGAGTGAAGTAGGAGCTTATAGAATTGGGGAAGTAAGTACGCCACCCCATGAATGGTATTAAGGAATACAACCCGTCAATTAAAGCAAGGTGTGACAATTCAATAGGTAGAATTGGATAGCTAGCAAGGTGTAACATATCATAGGTAGACATGCTTCCCATCCCTTGTAGAACCTTAGTTTATTTTTCTTGTTTATTAGTTTAATTAGTAGCTTTTGGGTTAGTTGATTAACAACTAATTCCGCCCCTTCTTCCAATACCCGAGAATTTTACTTGCTTTTCATAAAATATAAAAACACAAAAAGAATCATCCTTCACCTTTAGACCTAGTTAGACTAATTTTCTAATCCTAGCGACACTATTCCTAGCTGAACGATCAATCCCCCGGTACTTGTCACTATACTATACTACAACGATCAGGTACACTGCTTGGTGGGGGTTGTAAGCTTCTCGAGATCCCTCGAGAGGTAAAGCCTGGTGCAATCCTTACACATCAAGTTTTTGGCGCCGCAGCCCGGGGAATAGTTATTGTTTCGGTTGGAATTTATTTTGATTAGGTCTACTCATTAGATTCCTTTTTAGTGAGATTTTTATTTTCTTTTTATTAGCTTTCTTGTAGTCTATCTTTTTCTTTGTTCCCTTTGTTTGTGAAACCATTTTCATTTGTCTCCATGGCGGATGAAATTCCATTTAGATCATTAACTATAAAGGAACAATTAGTTTACTCGGATCGATTTGCCTCCTATTGTTCCAATGAATTTTTTAAGTGATCTTAGATATATACAAGAGGAGATGGGTGTAAAGTTAGATGGGTTTGATGAATTTTATAAATGTGTGTTTTCTATTAGACTATCATTATCAGGATCAATTCCTTTTAGTGAGACCCTTTGGATGAATTTTGAGAAAAGCTTCCTAACTATAACCCATAAGTTCAATGAATTGGTGGATTCGTATGAGCGAGATGACCTAGTTTCTAAGAACATGAACTTAGAATCAAACCAAGATTATGATATGGTTAGTGTTGAACTACCTAGTTGCATGAGCGGGATAGATTTCACCAAAACATACGACACACATGAGGTTAGAGTTGAGCCACCTAGTTGCATGTCATGGTTAGGCACTACCATAACACAAGATGAACACATATGTGATATTGATGTGATGGAAGAGATAGTAGAAAACCCAAGCCCACTAAGTACCCCACAAGTCCTACCATCATTTGAGGCACACACACTGCCCGTGACTTACCTGGAAGAAGTAGAAGAAACTTTAGGAATTCCGATGGAGGTAGAACCCTTGGACCAGGCACCACTAGAGGATATAGGTTTGAATACTTGTAGTGATAACCTTACTCCTAGTTCTAGGGAATTTCCTAATGTTGATGAACCGGAACCTCAACCTTTACACAACTTTCCATCCTTAGATATACATCTAGGAGACAAAAGAGGAACCGACCCACCCATCAACCAATATTATCCGGGTAGTTTTAGGATGAAGGAAGCCATTCACTCACCCCCTTCACCTCAAGTGGTATATTTCCACCCTAAGGGTGTGTATCTCTACTTCCACCCGCACTTAATTCAAAGTGTAGGGAAAACCTCCCCTATTTCCATTAAATAAGGGTAGAGTCAGGCTCGTGACTCGAACAAAAACAAGCGCTTATTGGGAGGCAACCCAAGATTTATTTATTTATTTGTTTGTTTGTTTGTTTATTTGATTTTGTTTGTTTCCGTATGCATGTTTTATTTTTGTTGCTTGTGGCTCATGTTTCAAAGTAAATTGTGAAAATGCTTTATTTTGTTTTTAACTTCGTCTTAATTGCATATAAAGGTATTTTGCAAAAGATAAGTGTAAGGGAGATCCAAATTTGTTTATAAGAACGAAATTGAGCATGAACCACAACAATATTAAATGGACATGTATACTAGTACTTGTTAGAGTTAAATGCTTGTATCGAGTCATAATGATATTTTGCAGGATTTTCCAGGAAGTAGGACATAAGTTTTTTCAGAAATTTTCCGGAAACTTAACGTAAAGATTTCTGCAGGTCACTTCTGACGGTGTCATGAGTTTACTCTTGACGGCGTCATGTGTAAAATTCTGGAAATTTTGCTAGTTTTGTTTATACCGGAGTCTTAAAGTTTTTGTTAATTCTTTAGTTTTATAAACTCCAGGAAATCTGCAAACTTTCATTCCACAAGCATTATATCTTTAATTGTTTTGTTTCTATTCCTAAGTCTGGAATTACATCTAGTTGTGAGTTTTCTTTGTTCGGATTGATGCTTTGGGTTTTTGTGTTTGTTTTCTCAGGTTTAACAGGTTATGTTTGACAAGAAGATGATTTATATTCTGGAAGGGAAGCTTTGATTGTTCATTTTCTTGGAGGAAGATCTAACCTGGCCACCTTATTATTCATACCGAGCGAATCAGGGGAGTGTTTGATTTCATTCTTTTTACTTATTTCACTTTTACATTCTTTACTTGAACATTGGGGACAATGTTCATCCTAAGTGTAAGGGGAGGGTAAAATGATGATACCTTACAGATACACTTTCGCTTGAGTTTGTTTGTTTAATGGTAGATGTGTAATAAAACTATGAGAAATACTTGTTAGTGCAATTTTAGTGCCAAATTTAAATTTTTTTACAACATTTAGGAGTGAAACTTTAGCCATAGCAAGCGTCTCATGGATAGGAGATTGTATGACTAGCACAAAACCGTATCATTCAGAAAAATTTTCCACCCAAATATGTGAGGTTCGCCTCTAGATTTGATAGGAAAAGCATTCACTATTAGTGCTTATGAGTGTACCGGTAGCATTTAGATTCTAGAACTTGCGTTAGTGATGCATCCCGAGACCGCTAGTGAGACTACATACGTGTAGTAGGATTTACTACATGATAAGAGGCATTAGGATCACCCTTGTGTTAAACCCCTATCATAATTACTTGACCATTTAAGTCATATTACTTGGCTAGTTAAATCAATTAATTTTTCCCACACCTTAGCGTTGTACTCATTTTTAGTACACGAAACCCCTAGTACACCCCTCCGAGCCTATCTTTTCGTTTCTAACTTTAAGCATCTTACTTAAAGGAAGAATTTGTTACACCCTACTTAAATGTACAACCAAATTGCCTTAGCCTTCCGTGTATGCACTCATCTTTAGTGCATTATTGTTATTTGTTAAACCCTTAGTTAATTATCTAATTGATTACATGGTTGCTAAGTCGAGTCATATCCTTGTACATATTGTTTTGGGACGATTGGGACTCATGGGTAAAGTACTTTTTTTATTGAGTAATGGGAAAGAACATCATATTATTACCCCCGTATGTGCGTTAATCTTAAAAGTACTCCAAGTGTTTTGATTATCTTAATTTGAGTCATTAGATTAGTTTATTGTAAAGTATGTAAAAATTCAAGTGTAAGTGGAATGTTCATTCCCTATGATGTATTATTTTGTATGGCAGGGTAAGAGTGTATGAAAAAAAAAAAAAAAAAAAAAAAAAAAAAAAAAAAAAAAAAGAAGAAGAGAAACATACGGACTACCATCCCATTTCATTCTATGTTTATTTTATGTTTTTGTTATTTTCATTTATTAGCTTAAGTCGAGTCTAGTCTTGGCTTAGCAACGCCATATTGTACATGTAATTAACCAAGATTGTTAACTCGCCACCAGTAAAGACTGCCTATATCCAACAAAACCGTGTTTTCCATATCCCTACACCTAACGTTACAACCCTTTAAAAGACCTCTTTGATAGTTTATCCTAGGTGCTTACGCCATGTGGTGGAGGTTTGATTCTTTCCCAAGCCTATGGTAATCTATTTTGTTATGACAGGTAGTGAGAGACGTTTTCCATTTCCATATGGTAATATATACTTTATTACACCCGAGAGATGTGAGTATCTAAACACTATTTGTGAGGTGCTAGTATATGACCTCCGTGCTTGTCTTTGGTATTTAGTGGAACAATTATTTGTTGTAATTACTTTTATATTAGTGTTAAATGACCCCTAACTTATATTTTGATTAGAATAAAAGCGCATTTGCTTGAGGACAAGCAAATCTCAAGTGTAAGGGTATATGATGAGGCGAAAAATGAACCGTTTTTAGGGTGTCATTTAAGCCCGGAATTGAATTTATTTGAACAAATATTGCCCTAAATCGTTCATTTTGTGATTTTAGGTACTTTGGGAGTGAATTCTGGAAAAGGAAGCATTTTGGACGTTTTTGAAGCATAAAAGTGAAGAAAATGACAAAGTCTTAATTTTCCTTGCTGGGAACAGTACCTGATGGCGTCAAGAGCAATTTGATGACACCGTCAAGAGTAAAAGTGGTGACGATCTAGAAGAAACGTGACGGCGTCACCCAAGGCCGTCACGTGTTAACTTGTCAAAACTTGCGCGCGGAGTAGCTGATATTGTTTTGGTCATAACTTTTGCATACGAACTCGGATTTAGGTGATTCAAAAGCCCACGCGAAGAGGAAGAAGAGATCTAGAATTTGGTGAAAAAATGGTTGTGACGCCATCAAGAGTAACAGGCTGACGCCGTCAAGATCTCCATTGTGTAACTTGCTTGAACGTCTTAAGAAACATGAACCGATGTGTACTAGGTTTTTATGGTTGTATTTAATGCATGAGCGAATTCTAGTGATCCCATGTTAGGAGCTTCTTAGCCGGCTCGTCATAGGAGTGAAGTAGGAGCTTATAGAATTGGGGAAGTAAGTACGCCACCCTATGAATGGTAATAAGGAATACAACCCGTCAATTAAAGCAAGGTGTGACAATTCAATAGGTAGAATTGGATAGCCAGCAAGGCGTAACATATCATAGGTAGACATGCTTCCCATCCCTTGTAGAACCTTATTTTACTTTTCTTGTTTATTAGTTTAATTAGTAGCTTTTGGGTTAGTTGATTAACAACTAATTCCGCCCCTTCTTCCAATACCTGAGAATTTTACTTGCTTTTCATAAAATATAAAAACACAAAAAGAATCATCCTTCACCTTTAGACCTAGTTAGACTAATTTTCTAATCCTAGCAACACTGTTCCTAGCTGAACGATCAATCCCCCGGTACTTGTCACTATACTGTACTACAACGATCAGGTACACTGCCTGGTGGGGGTTGTAAGCTTCTCGAGATCCCTCAAGAGGTAAAGCCTGGTGCAATCCCTACGCATCAGTCCACAATGGTGGATTCTGATTCACTTAAGTTGTGTGGACATGTTTAAGTAAGAATCTACCAGATAAGCCAGTTGAATAAGCAATTAAGCCAAAATAAGCAAGTTACTAATTCATTATCAACAAAGAAATGGGACAGAAAAGAGGGGGAAAAATAGGTGGGACCCAGGGAGCTTGAACTCAAAGTATTGACTGAAATGGTGAGAGGGCCAGGAGGGGAGTCCAAGGAACCAAGGAGGGGGTGTGGGTCCCATAGTGGAGGCCAGGAAGGGCCACCAAAGGTGGGTGTGTAGTGGCCTAGTCTGCTGCACAGGGGATATCCCTCCCCTGCAGGTCAGTTTTGGTGAAGGTGGGGCCCAGTGAAAAAATCACAAAAATATAGGGAAGGTAGGACCTTAAACTTCAGCTGGGATACTACAATACCTGAAAATCTCAGGTTCTGAAACAACACACAAAAATCAAAATAATTCTTGCAAATTTGGATTTTTCTGCACAAGGTAAATGCTGACTTTTTGAAATAAACTACCTAGTTGACTTTGGTGAATTTCGAATGATCCTAGGTGACTGATGTGGATGAAATAAGCTGTAATGTGATTGACTTAAGCTACATGAACCACTTTTGAGCACCACAAGATGATTATGCAGGTTTATAATCTAACAGTTAATAGAAATAAGAAAGATACAATGGGATTTGACCTTTTTGCATGTACCCTGTGATTTTTACTGTCTAACTAAGTTATAACAACCTAAGGTGACATATTACAAGTGAAAACAGTAACAATAGACTCCCTGAGCCTATCTAAGACAGCAAATCCAAACACTACCTATGAGCTACCTGTTTTTGAGTTTTAAGCGGGATAAGCCCCTAACTGAACATTCTACTGATGCAACTAGGCTACATAAGCTATAATGATTGGATGCAACCTAAAATCACCACAAAATGACACAGTGGTGGAGTAAATCAGTTTAAACAAAATTTAGACTAAAATTGAACAACTCAACTAAGAACAAATCTGATGAATAACAATCAACTCACAAGCATTCAATAGTTTCAATAGTATCACATAAGCATAAGTACACTCAATAAGCAATGGCTACAGTAAAGAAAATAAGAGTCTGATATTGAGCTTACAAGTGACTCCATTGGAAAGAACAATGAACCAAGGACCCTAAACCTGTCTTACTGCCTCCCCTGAGGCACTAGTACCATAACAATCCAAAAACAACCAATCTCCTTGCTTCTGCTTCTTTCTTCTCTAATTTTTAATTTATGGACTATTTTTATGATATTTTTTTTGTATTTTTAAATATTTAAGTGAAACTGATTTACAGGCTCACAGAACTTAGAGAAGCTTCATAACCAACCAAACTAGTATGAATGAACCAATAAACAAAGATTTTCAGCAACTTTAGAACTAAAATAAGATCTTACATAAAAAATTGTAATAACTCCATTATAACAGAAAACTTAAAATTAAGGTTACACAAGTTTGAAATTACACTGACAGGGCAGAGTACAAGCCTTTTGAACTAATTTTAACAACCAGAAATGTAAATTACACTAACTCGTTTGGTTAAGCTAAACTACAACTACTCTATACTACCTAACACTTCTTCTTGTTGTTTTTCTTCATATTTATAAGTCCTGGCAGTCAACTGTTCAAATCCCACTTCATTTTGGACCCTTGGATGGGCTCCTTTTGATCCTGGCCGTTTAAAGATTTTTGGCGGGAAAGGCAATTAGGAGGGTTTTAGTGGAACATGTGGGATAATCTAATGAGGGGAGGGTTGGTTTGAGTTGGTATGAGTATTAATGAAGGGTTGGTGAGGGATTAGTGGAGATAGGAGGAGGGGGAACATGAACGCAGGTTTTAGGGGGAGAGGGGTGGTGAACAGTGGAGAGGTGTTGGGTGTTTGACCTGTTTGTTGACCTGGGTAATATTTAAGGGAAAGTGGGCTTTGGGGTAGTGGGCTTGGGTTAGGATTGGTTTATGTTTGTGGATCAGGTTGGGTTTTGGATTGAAATAACAAAAAGGGTCCAAATGATTTACATAAGTATCACAAGGACCAATTTGTAAATTCTGAAAATTGAGGGTGTGTTGTGGCATTTTTCCAAACTCTTCCTAAGGACCAAAATTCCCAAACTTTGAATTCCCATGGGCCATAAATGCTATTTTCAACTTTTGAAATTCCCGGGGACCATTTATGTCAATTTTCAAACTCCAGGGACCAAACATGTAAATTTTCAAAACTTTTCACCTTAAGTCCATTTTTGATAACTTTAGATTTTTCAAGGACCAAAAATGATTTTTCTTTCAAAAATATCCCACCAGGGAGCAAATTTGCCAAAATCTGAAACTCCAAGGACTAAATTGCAAATTTCCAAAACTTTTGAGATTTTTCACCAAAGGGCTAAATATGACAACTTATGATTTTAAAAGGACCTTTGGTGATAATTTTCCATATTTTGAATGACCAGGGACTAGTTTTGACATTTTATGAAAGTTGGGGGACTGAAACTGCCAATTTTGCGAACTTTGTACGTTTTTCATTTGTTTTGACTCATTTTGCATCTAAAACATATAAAACACAATTCCTTGAATATTTTTAGTATTTTGATGCATTTATGAGTGTTTTTGTATGTTTTGCAGTTCAGATTTGACAAAAAATGACGAGTGTTTGAGCACTCATCAATCCCTCACACTAAAATATTGCTAGTCCCTAGCAATAAACTGTTTTGAAAACTTAATGGATTTTAATCTCTTTACCAAAAGCCATTACTTCTGGAGTAGCCAAATGTATCAGTTCAAGTAAGAACTATGGCCCACTTGATAACCATGTGATTTTGAGCAAACCACCAGCTGTCAACGGATTTGATTTGTCTTTACCAAAAGCCGTTTGCTTCTGGACTATGGAATAGTCAACATCTTGGTGAGCTGATTACCAATTATGGTTTTTCCACTGCCTTTACCACAAGCCATAATCTTGCGGGCTAGCCAACTCTTTCACTTTTTAGGATATGGCGAGTTGAGGTACCATACAATTTTGGGCAAATTGCAAGCCATCAACGGATTTGATATATCTTTACCAAGAGCCGTTTGCTCCTGGATTAGCCAATCCTTTTGTCGTTTAGACATGGCGGACTGATAACCACAAAAATTTTGAAGCACAAGTGAAAAAAAATTTAAAATTTTTGAAATTTTGGCCAAAACGGGGGTACTAGATAGTAAAATGTGATAAAATTCGCTAGAATAGAGAAATACCCCCCCCCCCCCCCCACACTTTGTATGAATATTGTCCTCAATATTCAAAGTCCCGGCTATTATGCCGACTCTTTGAACGTAAAAGGGCAACATTACAAGCTAAATGTGGAAACACCATTTTTTTTGTTTTTCACTATATTTGTAACCATAGTAGGGGTAGTTCCCCCACACTTAGGGTGAAAACCCTAAGTACATGCTACTGTTTTTTTTTACAGAGTCGCTAGCTTGACTCGACCCCGAATTCATTTGTTCTTGGGGAAGCATGATGTGGAAGAGACAATCCCCATCGGACTTTCATTCAAGATGTTTGGACAAACATTTGAAGCACGTGAAAGTTCCACACCGATGAGATAAGTACCCGGCTCATGATAATGGTAAATGGAAATGCCGGGGTTAAAGATAGTGTCTTCATTCCCGAAGGAGTGAAGAAGAGAGGAAATCACTGAGAATGTCATGAGAACAATCATGAAAAGATGCTCATCCTCAAGATCAAGTGTAGATTCCTGAATTTGGATTTTGTCGGTTAAGCTCTTATGGTTAGAAAACATCCCGGGAGGGAGGGTGGGATAATTTGTCATAGAAATACAAATTCTCATGATTGAGAATCTTTCCCCCCGATCATGATGTTTCTTGCCATCATACTCCAGAGGAGTCATGATAAGGTGATCAATGATGGGCTCAGAAGGTATTTCATCAACATCACTGATGTCTCCATAAGATAAAGAATTTTCATCAGTGTTTGAATCACTAAGCCCGGTGTTGAGATAGGAATTGAGTGATGGATCATCATTCAATAAGCTTTCAAGGAAAAGAATATCCCCCTCAGAATCAAGATAGTTAGCATCAACTTCATACGAAGTTGAACTATCTAGGGCAAGGAATGCTTCGACTTCTTCCAGATCATCTTTGAAATCAAAGAGATCATCATCACATCCCGATGGAAGTGGATTGGTGTGAGTGAGTTCATCGGCGAACTCCTCGAGAAGAAAGTCAACATTAGAGTGGGGAAGGGATGCATCAACATACTCAATGTCTCCATAAGATAAACTGTAACAATTCGCATTTTCAGGTTAATTACTATTCCCGGAAAATTTTACTATTCACTTTTACTATTCATTTTCCCCGAAATTTTCCCGAAATTTGATTTTTGTTTCTTGGCCTCGAGTGATAAATCATTTCTATGGCAAATTAAAAGTTTGACATTCATCAGATCATTTTCGCGAAAGTTAATAAGAAATTACGCGTTTTTACTTAATAAAAACTAATTTTGCTATTTAATACTTAATTATTAATTAATTATAAACAAAACTAATATTAAATCTAATAATTACCAAATGATAATATAAAGATCTGAGAAAATTCCTAAAGTTACTTTAACATAAAAGGAAATTAAGAAAAATATAAAACTAATATTAAATCTAATAATTACCAAATGATAATATAAAGATCTGAGAAAATTCCTAAAGTTACTTTAACCCAGGGAGCTTGAACTCAAAGTATTGACTGAAATGGTGAGAGGGCCAGGAGGGGAGTCCAAGGAACCAAGGAGGGGGGTGTGGGTCCCATAGTGGAGGCCAGGAAGGGCCACCAAAGGTGGGTGTGTGGTGGCCTGGTCTGCTGCACAGGAAATATCCCTCCCCTGCAGGTCAGTTTGGGTGAAGGTGGGGCCCAGTGAAAAAATCACAAAAATATAGGGAAGGTAGGACCTTAAACTTCAGCTGGGATACTACAATACCAGAAAATCTCAGGTTCTGAAACAACACACAAAAATCAAAATAATTCTTGCAAATTTGGATTTTTCTACACAAGGTAAATGTTGTCTTTTTGAAATAAACTACCTAGTTGACTTTGGTGAATTTAGAATGATCCTAGGTGACTGATGTGGATGCAATAAGCTGTAATGTGATTGACTTAAGCTACATGAACCACTTTTGAGCACCACAAGATGATTATGCAGGTTTACAATCTAACAGTTAATAGAAATAAGAAAGATACAATGGGATTAGACCTTTTTGCATGTACCATGTGATTTTTACTGTCTAACTAAGTTATAACAACCTAAGGTGACATGTTACAAGTGAAAAAAAGAGGGAATTGCAAAAATCGTCCCTAAACTTTGGCCAATTTGCATGTTTCGTCCCAGAACTGTTGAAACTGCAAAAATCGTCCCTGTGGCAAACTTTTGGGGCAAATATCGTCCTTTTGGGGCATATATCGTCCCAAATTGGTCAAACTTTAGGGACGATACATGCACACGGACCAAACTTTAGGGACGACACATGCACACGGGCGAAACTTTAGGGACGATCCTTGCAGTTTCGAAATTTGTAGGACGAAACATGCAAATTGGTCAAACTTTAGGGACGATTTTTGCAATTTACTCTGAAAAAAATAACAATAGACTCCCTGAGCCTATCTAAGACAGCAAATCCAAACACTACCTATGAGTTATCTGTTTTTGAGTTTTAAGTGGGATAAGCCCCTAACTGAACATTCTACTGATGCAACTAGGCTACATAAGCTATAATGACTGGATGCAACCTAAAATCACCACAAAATGAACAGTGGTGGAGTAAATCAGTTTAAACAAAATTTAGACTAAAATTGAACAACTCAACTAAGAACAAATCTGATGAATAACAATCAACTCACAAGCATTCAATAGTTTCAATAGTATCACATAAGCATAAGTACACTCAATTAGCAATGGCTACAATAAAGAAAATAAGAGTCTGATATTGAGCTTACAAGTGACTCCAATGGAAAGAACAACGAACCAAGGACCCTAAACCTGTCTTACTGCCTCCCCTGAGGCATTAGTACTATAACAATCCAAAAACAACCATTCTCCTTGCTTCTGCTTCTTTCTTTTCTAATTTTTAATTTATGGACTATTTTTATGATATTTTTTTTGTATTTTTAAATATTTAAGTGAAACTGATTTAATAGAACTTAGAGAAGCTTCATAACCAACCAAACTAGTTTGAATGAACCAATAAACAAAGATTTTCAGCAACTTTAGAACTAAAATAAGATCTTACATAAAAAATTGTAATAACTCCATTATAACAGAAAACTTAAAATTAAGGTTACACAAGTTTGAAATTACACTGACAGGGCTGAGTACAAGCCTTTTGAACTAATTTTAACAACCAGAAACGTAAATTACACTAACTCGTTTGGTTAAGCTAAACTACAACTACTCTATACAACCTAACTCTTCTTCTTGTTGTTTTTCTTCATATTTATAAGTCCTGGCAGTCAACTGGTCAAATCCCACTTCATTTTGGACCCTTGGATGGGCTCCTTTTGATCCTAGCCGTTTAAAGATTTTTGGCGGGAAAGGCAATTAGGAGGGTTTTAGTGGAACAGGTGGGATAATTTAATGAGGGGAGGGTTGGTTTGAGTTGGTATGAGTATTAATGAAAGGTTGATGAGGGTTTGGTGGAGATAGGAGGAGGGGGGAACATGAACGCAGGTTTTAGGGGGGAGAGGGATGGTGAACAGTGGAGAGGTGTTGTGTGTTTGACCTGTTTGTTGACCGGGGTAATATTTAAGGGAATGTGGGCTTTGGGGTAGTGGGCTTGGGTTAGGATTGGTTTATGTTTGTGGATCAGGTTGGGTTTTGGATTGAAATAATAAAAAGGGTCCAAATGATTTACATAAGTATCACAAGGACCAATTTGTAAATTCTGAAAATTGAGGGTGTGTTGTGGCATTCTTCCAAACTCTTCCTAAGGACTAAAATTTCCAAGCTTTGAATTCCTATGGGCCATAAATGCTATTTTCAACTTTTGAAATTCCCGGGGACCATTTATGTCAATTTTCAAACTTCAGGGACCAAACATGTAAATTTTCAAAACTTTTCACGTTAAGTCCATTTTTGATAACTTTTGATTTTTCAAGGACCAAAAAATATTTTTCTTTCAAAAATATCCTACCAGGGACCAAATCTGCCAAAATCTGAAACTCCAGGGACTAAATTGCAAATTTCCAAAACTTTTGACATTTTTCACCAAAGGACTAAATATGACAACTTATGATTTTAAAAGGACCTTTGGTGATAATTTTCCATATTTTGAATGACCAGGGACTAGTTTTGACATTTTATGAAAGTTGGGGGACTGAAACTGCCAATTTTGCGAACTTTGTACGTTTTTCATCTGTTTTGACTCATTTTGCATCTAAAACATATAAAACACAGTTCCTGGAATATTTTCAGTATTTTGATGCATTTATGAGTGTTTTTGTATGTTTTGCAGTTCAGATTTGACCAAAAATGATGAGTGTTTGAGCACTCATCAGTATGTCACATTTATTGAATTTCTCGTTCATGCTTCTATTAAAGCTCTCTTTTATCGCAGTTTCTTGCGCAATGAGAATTTTATCAACCGCACTCAACAACCTGTCTAAGTTGGACTGTGTGTCGTCCAAATACAATTTCAACAACGCGTGGTGACTCTCAACTCTACACGTTGTTGTCTGGCTGTAGCAGTGATATTGATCGATGATACACGAGACAAACATGTTACCGTAATCTCGCAGCAAGTTATTCAGATACTGAGGAATACCTGAAAAAAATAATGAACCAACAAAAGGTCATTCGGGTTTTTATTTATTAAATAAAAAAAATCAGTGAATTAATAATTAAGTACCCGCATGATTGACCAATCGCTGTTGTAGGCGTTCATAATGATGCGCGAAATCTCTGCGTGTCAGAGCTTTAATCATATGATCCCATCTCCATTTGATGGATTCATAGTCCTCTGATGAAACGCATCTATTTCTGCAATGCTGAAGAATATTTTGCTGTATATGCCATCGACAGAGTAATCTGTGAGAGCGTCAGGAAATTCCGCATTGCATGCCCCAACCAACGCTAAATCACTGTCGGTGACGATAACACACGGGTAGTATCTTTGATCTATCACTAACTTCACACGTTGCAATACCCGTTGAAAATTAAACCCTTTTTCACTGTTTAAAAAGCTATACCCCATTGAGAATGTTTTACTTGTCAAAGTTACTCCGACAATTTCCAATATCGACAATTTAAACTTTGTGGTATTGTACGTGGAGTCCATAAGCATGATTTGAGGGAATGTACACCAAAGAGCATATGATATGAGGTGAACAAAAAATAGTTCCTCAAGCTGATTTTGCTAATTTACCCTATCGTAATATATATACCCTGCATCCTTTAAATGTGAGTAAAGGACTTGAATTGGAGTTCGACCACCTTCTCTGATTTTCCGGATCTTACCTTGTGCATTATATATAGTTCTAACGCTAGACACGTTATCCGGATTACGACCCTGTATTGTCGAAAGTATATTACGTGGTCGTACGTTATAACCTGCCAATTCTTCGACCAAACCAAACTCATCATCCTTTAATCGCATTGTATATGGGAAACCATGCAACGACTCTGCCAAATCATGATTATGGCTATCATCTTTCACCCCTCAAAATCCAAAAATCACCCGTTAGATGATATTTCGCCACTAATTTTGCCACTAATTTGAATGGACAACCCGTTTGAAAGGTACTGGTTTGCTGTTTTCCACTACCTTCAGGTGTATATTTTTGACTCCTCCCAAACCAACCAGTCAATCGGGTGCAGTTGATAGGCCCACCTGGGAGAGGAAAGTCAAGTGTTTATAATCCATGGAAGTACAGGGAAATCCTCGTGTAGGACCTTAGATTTCACAACTTTATCACATACAATATAAGCACAATAAGAAGGAAAGATGGAAAGATGGTGACTTGATGTAGTATAGTATGTATCGTATATATGAGAGAGAGATGGAAAAGATGAGAGCTTTGATTAATAAAACACACACAAATACACACACAAGCACACACCTCAAATGAGCCTTTGAGGTGTTTAAATAGTTCTTAACATGAGGTGCCCTATGAGCTTTCTATGGGCTTGGGCTTGGACTTGGTTACATGATTGGATAACTAGGCTTATGAAACATAGCACATAACATATTAGCTTGCCAAGTCCAAGGCCCAATGACTAAACTATTACTAATCTTAACAAACGACACAAAGTTACAATATGAGAATGACCATCACTTCATAATACATATTTTTTAATGCTAACAATCTCCCCCTAAGGGGTGGTCATTCGAATGATGCTCCACGTGAGTGGGTCTTCCGTGTTCTTTGTCTTTAACTTTGTGTGTCGTTGTAGAATAGTCTTTAGTCTTCGTTCCTTCATGCTTTGTGATCTTTGATAACTGGCTTTTCATCATTCTTTGTTCCTTTGTGATGTGGAGTTATCTGCCTTTCGTCACTTCTGCGTCTGTGGTGGTTGTTTGCCATTCCAACATGCTCATACATCTTTGGACTTTGATATTCATATGCACGTAGTTCCCTTTCTTTCAGTTTGATCTTGAGTCTTTATACTTTGTAGATTCTTCTTTTTGGCGTAGAATCTTTCTTTGAACTTTGTGTTGTATAGATCTTTGAGGGAGCTTTCTTTAACTTCCAGATGTATGTATGAGCATGTGGAATCTGTTGCCATGGAGATGAAGTGTCCCTGCATATAAACAGTTAGCAATAAAACATCCGGTACTTACAGATAAGAATTAGAAATCGTCAACAGCATAGTGTGAAGACTCCTTCTAACCCTTACAAAGGCCGTTCCCATATCAGATACTCTTGAGAGAGCTTACGAGACCTACTTAGTAGCTCAATGACTGGGTGAGTCACTGGGGATCACTCCACAACTGTAGACCATTTGAAACCACCGCGAACACTAAGCGTAACCCATAAAGAATTACCGAAGTGACCTGCTGTCAGGGCTGCTTGATGTTGACCCTGGCAGGAATTTCCATTCAATCATTGAGAATCACAAAAGTGAATCCTCTCATAAATGTTCTGGCAGATTGCTAAGATCTGTGTAGGACTCTAAAGTTTACATCTGGCGTCCTTATTGATGAACAACCAGTGTATAAATATCATGTTATCCTATGAGATCTTTTGATGAATCTCGGGGCTCTAGACTCAATAAGTGCACATTTGGTTTCCTATGCGGAGATTAGGGAGAGGTCTCCGGCTTCAATATCAACCATCTCTAAGAGACAGGTTGATAGATTACACCGGTTCCCCGTGAGAATGAAACAAACTCTTTTAAGAGAACTTGAGTGGTTAAGAAGGTTTAGTGCAGTGCATCACTGGGTCCATGACGTCTTTGTCTTCAATACCGGTGTCACTTTAGTAACAACCAGTAGCATATGAGTTGAACCCGGTGTCTGCCCTAAGGTTGAACATATGGAGGGCTATTTCTTTTAACCCTTTTTCATAACTTTTCTTTTTAATTCTTCAACCCCTTCTTTCTCCTTTCTCATTTTCTCCTTTTTTCAATCATACCTAAGGACTTCTAATTCTAATCTATTGGAATTGTCCTTGGGTAGATCCCTACGGCTCTGGCGGATCATTGGACGGTTTTGCCTAACCTTAGTCACCTAATAACTCCATGACTATCCTATCATTGCCATAAAACCATTCATTTGAAAATCTCTCAAAGTGTTTATGATAATTAAACACATTGTTGTTGACACTTTGAGAGTTTTGCATTTCTTTTGAAGGACTCCCCCTTCACATGTGCGCATGATGGACAAAGGTGTTCCTTGGTGTACTTGAACTTAGGGAGTCCGGTGACGATGTTGTCTTTGGCTAACTTGTTGATCGTGTCGAAATTGAGATGGGATAAACGTCTATGCCACAGCCAAGACTTAGTTTCGGTTGCCCTTGTCATAAGACAAATTGGTGATGTAGAAGCCATTTGGTTGATGTCGATAGCATACAAATTTGTACTACGATTACCAGTTAAGAGATCATCACCAACCAAATTTCTTATAAAAACTGTGTTTCTTCTGAATGCCACTTCTAAATCTGCATCACAAAACTGCCCGACTGAAAACAAGTTGTGTCCCAACCCTTCGACGTAGTAAACTCGAGTGATTAAAAAATTCCCAAATTGTAGATCTCTATAACCCTGAATAGCTGCTACATGATCATTTCCAAAGCGTACAGTTCCCATGAATTTCCAGACGAAATTGATCAGCAGCTTTAAGTTCCCGGTCATATGCTTGGAGCAACCCGAGTCGATGATCCAAAGACATATTTCGATAACCTGCCAAGAACAGAAGAGTTTGTATTTGGAAACCGTTTTGAATTTGGTTCCATGGGGTTAGGAGTAGAATCTAAATCACACTCATAGACAGTTGCTACTTGTTTAGCTTGAGCTATTTCTAATTTGCCGTCCTGAAGAGTGAACTCTCTACCCGTCGGAATCCACATACAAAACTTAAGATAGTTCCTAGGCATTCGACTAATAGTGGTAGTCCTAAATCGTGCAACTAATCTTTCTATAGATCTGGATCTAGCACTAGGTCTTTTTGGAACATTCTTCTGTTCAGGCGTAACATTTACATACTTAGAAACACATTCATCGTGAACATCATTAATTAAACATTTCTTGCCTATTAAACAAACAGAGTCATTATATGCATTAGAAACAATACTATCGACATTACATTCAGATGAAACATGTCTCTTATAAAAAAGCGATAAATTCCTAGGGTGTTCTTCTACTTCTTCAACTTTAATCTTGCTACTACTCGTAGAGACAGGCGAGACTCTATTGTTCCTTGTATTGCTCTTAGGCTTTAGTCTGCTGCTCCTAGAGGTGCTTTCTAATCCTGTAGAAGGTAAGGCACACACATTAGGATTTATATTGTTGTCCTTTTTAGCATCCCTAGATTCTTTAGAATTAGCCTTTATGCACTTATCATTTGTCTTAGATGTTGAGGCAGACGCACTAGTGGGACTAATCCTAAAAAGGCCAGGTGCTATCACTTTTGGTGTTTCGACAACCGCTTTTCCTTTATCAACAATCTTTTCATATTCACTTTTCTTGGGCAAGGGTGTTGGAGTGACTGGTTTTGTAAAATCCTTTTTGTCATCGACTTTTGGAGCAAACCGTGAAGTTGACATTTTTGGTTTTTGAACCGTGTTTGAAACATTTGGTTTTTTCGAAGTCAATGGTTTTGCAAACTTAGTTTCCTCACCCTTTACTTTTTGACTTTCAAGCTTAGCCCTCAAAAGATCATTTTGCTCTTTCATTTTCTTTAAGTCACGCTCATATGACAATTTGTCATACTTCCATTCTTCCTTTTTTCGATCAAGTTGTTTAAATTATGACACATTTTCTTTTTCAAGCTTTATAAGAGCATTTTCATATTTTGAAACAATTGCGGAGGTCTCAGCTCTTAGTCGTTCATCGTCTTGTACAGAATATGTTTGTAAAATGATGGACATAATGTCAGTGGTCATAACAGCTTCGAAGAGAGAATCATTTAGGTTTTCCAAAACATTCATGTTTTCACGAGTATCATTAGCTTCGTTTACCAGGGATTTGTGGTCCTTGACAAAGTAGGCCATCTCTTTTAAAAAAGCTTGTTCAAAATGGATTACCCTTGCACTGATGTTATTTAGTGGGATAGTAATTTCATTTTGAAACACCTTTTTCTGTTCGATATGAAAACTAGAATGCCAGTTGTTAATATTGATGGTGGTTTTTGAAGCAACAATATTTTGAAGTTCTTGAATTCTCTTTTTAACGTCATCCAGAATTTCTCTAGCCTCACTTGTAATAAAAGTGTTGTTAGAGGACATTTGTTCTATTTTTGAAAGAGATTTGGAAACAACTTTCTTTTTAGACAAGAATTTCGCAAATGGTCGTTTTATGGAAAATGCAGATGGTTCTGTTTGTGGAACAAAAGTGATTCCCGAAAGTTGGTTCAATTTGTTGTAATCAATGGGTTTCAAATCCTTTTGTTTCATTTTATTTATGCTCTCTTCGACATGTTCAATCGTTAGCACAGTATCCCGAACGACGGGAGGATCATGTTTGGTATAAATCACATTACCATTGTACAAAACATTCTGTTCTTGCTGAGCTTTCTTGAGATTACAAGGGGTGTTGTTACCAAGAGCCATTTTATGTTTCGTATGGTAAATCGGATTAATTTGATTTGAAATCATTTTCATTGTTTGACTCGACTGACCCGACTTAACCATTAATTCTTCTAAATGAGCAATCATGTGTTCTGACTCTACGATTTCTTCCAAAAGTTTGTCTTCTTTTTTTGCAAAATCCTTTTTCAACTCATCCATTTCTTTTTCAAGATTGGTATAAGCTGTTTTTTGTTTAGAAAGTTGGTTTTGTAAATCAGAAATTTCCGCGTTTAAAGATTTTATCTTTTTGAAAGAATTAACATCAAGTGTATCAAACTTGAGTTGCAATTGTTATTTCTCTGAAATGGAATTTTGATAACCAGTTTCTAATTCAGACAATCTTTTGTTATGAAATTCAAAAGCTTTAACGGTGGATTTGTAACTCTCAAGCTCAGTGGCCAATTTAACATTCGCGGCCTTAACATCGCGATTGATCTTTTGCACATTCTCAATTTCAATACGACAATTATTCAATAATGATTCAAACAAAGCACGTGTTTCCTCATCATTCTCAGCATGCTGTGAAACGAAGCCTCCATTATGATTCACATCTGGAGTTGCTGAAGGAGTATTGCTACTACTTGGCGTGTCCAGGAATGTATCATAAATGGGTGCTAGCTTCTCAAAATGCTGTTCCTCATGAGGAGACATATCAAATATATCATTATTGTGACATGTGTTGAAATTTGATACCTCAGATGGTGCATTGGTGTCATAAACAGGAAGTGTGTCAGAATCCGTGTCATACTAAGCTTCCTGAAGATTCGCCATGAATATGCAGTTCGCATCGATATCTTCTCTATCTTCCATGTCATCCATAAGAGCCATAAAGTCATTCTCCTCTGCGTTCAACTGAAATCCTGCCTCTGCTTTTTGTGTCAACATTACTGCTTTCTGCAAGTACGCTAGATCTTTCTTGTTTGGCTTAGTAGGACAGTTCCGTGCCATATGACCTACACCCTGACAGTTGAAACACTTTACCGGATTACCCTGATTCATATTTCCCAAATTCCCAACTACTAGAGCCGCAACATTTCTATTCTGATTACCTATTGCCTGATTACCAACATTCTGACCCCTCTGATTTCCAACAAACTGAACCAACTGATTCCCTGCATTCTGACCATACTGATTCCCTGCATACTGACCTGCATTCTGATTCTGCGTATTTTGATTACCCATATTAAATCCCGTAGCATATCCTTGCTGATTCCTATAAACTCCAACCATTTGGCCTCCGTTGCCCATATTGAAACTCGGTTGAGCGATCTGCCTGTTGCGAGTGTTCGATGAAATCCTTTGGTTGTTGTTTGTTGGTGTAGAATAGCGTCCTTGGAATGCCTTCGACAGAAAAGCAAATGCTTGAGTCAATGCTGCAGCAGCTTCATCATTGTCAGTGAATTCTTGTTCTTGGAATTGTGGGTATGTCTGTTGTGGAATAACTTGTTGTTGTTGTGGGTAGAATTGTTGTTGGTAGACCGGTGTTGGTTGTTGAATGCATGATGGTTCCATGTAGTTGTGAATGGATGATGATGGTTGTTGAGTGTTCACTTGTAATGGTGTTGGTGTATTAGCAATTAGTGCGAGAGGATCATGATTCTTTGCCAATCTTTCTTTCCTAACTTCATTAGCCTCAGCTTGGTTTTGCTTCTGAAAGTCATAGAGTTGATCATAATTCACCTGATGTAAGTCCTTTGTCTGATTAACAATTGTAACATAACGACCCCATTCTTCTGGAAGGTTATTGAGGAATTTGATGTTTGTTGCAATTGCTCGTGGTGTCAACTTGTTTCTGATTAACTCATTCATCAAAGTGCAAAACCTTGTGTAGTAGGATTCAATCTGTTCACCTTTTGTGGATGTAAAGTTCTCCCATTCAGTAAGAAGTTTGTTCTCAACATCTTGTTGTCCAATTTCTGTTCCATGACATATTCTTCTAACACGTTCCCACATAGCATGAGCACTTTCACAGCTGTCGACCGCAACAAAGATCTCCCGTGGTAATCCAAGTTGGATTAAATGCATTGCCATATCATCAGCTTTGATCTGCGCCTTGTCTTCATCAGTGTAATCTGCTTCTGTTTGTATACGCACTACTGGTTCAGTAGGAGGTGTGGTATTTGGATTACCTTGAATTTGAACTTGTCTTGGCTGAAATGGACCGTTTTCTATGGATTTGATCATTAGGTGCCCGGTATCCTTTGTTTTGATGTAACGAAGCATACGGCTTGTCCATGGGAGATATCCACCTTTTTCAAGCATTGGAGGTCGGTTTTCCGCACCGGCTGCATGAATGTCTTGCTGAGTTGCCATTGATGAAGTGTAGATGGATAAAGTTGATTCTTGTATCGTTCCAACGAAATAGGAGTAGAGTTAAGAGTAAGTTGATGCAAGTTTTTAACTTAATACATTAAAACCTCAAAAACTTCTTCTCGGAGAATTCCCAAGTTCTCGATAATTTACCCAAGTTTTCGATAATGAGTCCAAGTTCTCGAAAATTTTCAAGTTCTCGATAAGTTGTCCAAGTTCTCAAAATTTTCTAAGTTCTCTATAAGTTGTCCGAGTTCTCGAAATTTACCAAGTTTGCGAAAAATTATCCAGGTTCTCGAAAATTTTCAGTTTCTCGATAAATTTTCGAAAAATTGTGGCAGGGTAACTTTTTGAAAATTTCAGCAAAGTAATTCTCGATAGTGATTGCAAAGGATTCTCGATAATTTTTTGCAACACTTCTCGATAATTTGCACTTATCGAAAATTAACAAAACTTATCTAAATTGTTGATACAAATAAACGACTAAAAACGTTATTCATATCTTTCGATATCTCTATGTTTTGATAATCACAAAACGAAAACTCATTAAATCAAAGATAATGACGTAAACAAGTATTTAGTAGTTAATAACACTTTCACCATCTAATCACTTAAGGTATGAATAAACATAGTGTTTAAAGCATTATAAGATCAAAGGAAAGTTTAATTAAGTATTACAAAGCTTACTTAATTATATAAACATATTATATATTTTTTGAAAAACACTTTTGGTAATAAAGAAAAATGTTTTATTCATACTAAATATATGAATTCAAATTTTTAACCAAAATCAGTTAGTTTTTCACCAAATTAACTTTCCCTACTAAAAGACAAAGAATCTGGCCGTTTCAGCTGGGTGGCCCCCTTAATTACAAAGGGCGGTCCCCTTAATTTTAAGGGGGCCGGCCATGATTTAAGGGGACCGGCCACACTCCTCTGTCAGATTCTGTTGCCTATAAATACCACCTTAAACCTGGATTTTTTCCTCACCTTTTTGCACTAAAACTTTCTGATCTAAACATTCCTCTCCATCTTCTAAAAATCCTTTGATCTTATATACTTTGATCTTTGTTTCAAAGTGATTCAAGCCTCAACACTCAAGTGCAAAGAGAAGAATACTTCTACTAGAAGTATTACAACTTAGTATCATCTTGCTAACTAAGTTGTTTGTTTAGTTCATATTGTATATCATTTATTTCTTTGTGAACATTGTGTATACATTGGTTAGATAGATTTAGATATTAGATCTAGATCCATTGAAGGTGTGAAGTAGTACTAGTAGTGAAGAAGTGGAGGTGTATAGGATTAGTGTTAGAAAATATAAGTCATAATAGCATATTGAAGTGGAGATAGTTGTGAAGACGAAGAAGTTGAAGCTTTGAAGTTGAAAAGATCTTGAAGCCTAGAAGTTGTGAAGTAGTATATATCTTGAAGTAGTGGATAGGACTTAGTAGTGAAGGTGTGAAGAAACAAGTGGTGTGAAGAAAAAGAGTTAGGAAGTATTAAGTTGTGAAGAAGCTAGGAGCAAAGTAGAAAGTTGTGAAGATATTTGAAGTGTAGAAGATTGGTGTGTAGAAGTTAGGTGTGAAGAAGATTGGTGTGTAGAAGTTAGGTGTGAAGAAGATTGATGTGAAGAAGTTGTGTTGAAGTTGTGATTGTGGTGTGATATCGTTGTGGTGTGCTAATTGGTGTGTAAGGTTTTCTCCGCCATAAAGGAGGTTTTTGAACTAGTGAAGAAAACTCTCGAGTAGGTGACTCGGGGAGTGGAGTAGGGCAAGGAAGGTGTCCTTGTAGCCGAACCACTATAAATCCTTTGTCTCTCGGTTTGATCTTTCCATCTCTCACTCTTTGATTTATAACTTACTAGCATATCATTCATAGTTACAATTGCTTGTGTGTTGTGCATATATTGATTTCACATAAAGATCAAACTAGGTTTCATTCAAAACATAAATTATATATTAGTAAATTAAAGTATATACAATCATTAAAACACATATACATATATAAATGCAAACTTATATTTAAGTGAGATATATGAAATTATAACTTCTATTTAACACTTTAAATAAGAAGCATTTATGTGACATATGTGAATTAACTTGTATCTATACTTTAGCTTCAAAGGGTTTTTACAAACTATCATTAAGTACTTGAAAGCAAAATCTTATTGAAACGAAAAAGACGCAAAACTATTTTTCTACAGTATTCTACAATTGGTATCAAGAGCCACGTCTAGCAAGATTTTTTAAAATAGATTGTATTTTAAAACTTGCAACGATCAATGGAATTTGAAAAATATGTAGAAGGGAAATTTGCACAACAACCACCTTTATTTGAAAATGATCATTTTCTTGAATGGAAAAACAAATTTGAAAACTATGTGAAATTAATAGATCTTGATCTTTGGCATATCATTTCAATTGGTGATCTTAAACCAACCAAAATAGATTTTGAAAATCAATATAATAATCTTCAAACTAATATTGATAAAAACACTAAAGCCAAATTACTTATTTTCAAAACTCTACCAAAAGTTAAATATGAAAGATTATTTCATTGTAAAACGGCAAATGATATTTGGAAATGTCTTTTAAAGATTCACCAAGAGAAATGTAAAACCAAAGATAATAAACTTGATATTGCACAAGAAATAGTTAATCTAGAAAATTTAGTAAATAAATATTTAGTTGATGTAAATACATGTACTACTAGTTCAAATGTGATCATTGAAGGTATATACAACGAAGAATACATGAGTCAAATCCAAAGAAAAAGCGTGAATAAATCATGGTGCAACAAGTGCAAAGAAGACGATGATAATACGGCTCATGAGAATATTCAAACAAATGAGAACACGAGTATTGATGGCAAGAACTACATGTTCCTAGATCCAAGTGAAACTACAAACAAAACATGGAGCGACATGGAAAATGAAATTGATCACCGTATAGCATGTGAGGAATGTACAACTACAAAGAAGGTACAATTCAAAACTGAACATTTTTGTTATGATCAATTTATATTAGAATTTTTAAAAATGGAAAACAACTTCAAACATTTCTGCAACATTGACTCAAAAATTATTTTTAAAAATAAATTTTCAACATCTGCTGAAAACAACTTTGAAAAAGAAATCATTTTAGAAGATAAAATGTCTAGACTTAAAAGTAATATTGAAATCGATCTTGTATGTAAAAAATGTCGAGATTACAAACATGAAATTAAAATGGAAAATGAAAAAGCAAAAACACTGGCAAAATTCGAAAATAGCTCTAAGTCTTTAAAATATCTTCTCGACATTCAAAAGCCATTCTATGATAAAACCGGGTTAGGATTTATCGTAAATGATCCTTCAACAAATGCATTAAAACGAATAAAATTTGTTAAATCTAGTGAGTAAATTTAGAACTAATACTATTAACATTCATTAATTTTTATTCTAGTCAAGAAAGTCGTTGTTTGTTAATTAAAACAAACTATTGATGAATTCTTGTACTTATCGACGACATTTACATCATGTGCATTCAAATGCAATGGATGTTGTCATCTAACCAACTAGGACCCATGAGAATCTGGGTACCAAGCTGTTTATCTTGTTCACGTAATTTATAAATGAAGAGCCTATTACGTGTTAATCTACTCATCTCGCTCTATTACCTTTGACGGATATTGGTCTCTATCATATTGTTTCACTCTCTACAAATTGTCTCGCCTATGATGTTGTTGCGGATTTATTCATGTATCGGCATTTTGTTCTTCACTCTTGGAGTATTGGTATCATGGTGTATCGGTTACTTTTTCATGATGAAGCCTCCTAAATTTCTTCTTTCACCGTCATGCCTATCCTTTTTGAAAAGCTGGACCTGAGATAGGTTTTTCGTTTCTAAAACTTGTCAATGTTATATTATACTTTAGAATGTTTTAATTAGTGTGTGAATAAAATTTAACTGATATGCTGCCATGCTCTTAGATTATCAACACTAATATATGCATACATGATATTAGCATTATTAACCTTCTTGTTGTTTAGTCTAGTATCATTTTTATTAAATCTTCTATGATCTATAGTAGAACCCTTCCACTTAAGCTATATGTCTTACTAGTTGCCTTAATAGATGCATTATTATTGATACTTGCTTGCAACTTGATATTATGGTGTTCTTTGTATATATATATACATATGTCTATCTTGTATCCATGAACTATTTACCTTGTTTCTTCCTGTCCCATTGCATTTAGATTATAAGTATCTATCATTTCACTTTAATATCTTTAGGTGTCATTAAAGATGATTATATGTGACAATGGGCTTAATTGATTCTCATGACAATGACAAGCTTCCATTTCAAATCCTTCACTTGCAACTTCTTGACTATTATGATTAAAACATCATATTTAAAACTCCTATCTTTTTGAATGAAATATCTCTTTACTTAACTAAGATTTCATTCATAACCATTATTTTAATCAAAAACAAGATTAATTTTTTTTAAATGCACACTTGAAGTCACTTCAAAACATTGTTGAATAAAACTAAAAACGTTTTGCTCAAAACACATTTAATCTTCTCACATGTGTCATACACCTCTATTGGAAATGACATTCACAATTTAATCAAATCATTTCATGAGAATCATGACTTGCCCATATGGATCTTGTTTGTAACAAGTCTTGAAGTCCATATAATCATATCCACCTATGTGTTACTTGCTAACAATCATCAACATGCTTGCTCTAGGCTAAGTGTTATCATTTTCATATAGTTGCTTATTTAGCTTATTTACTTTATTGCCTCCTTATTGCATATCTTAATTGATAAATAAATGGATTGCATGATTATTAGAAATTTATTGCTTATTTCCATTAATTCTATATCACTCTCTTCATTCATGAATAGTATGCCCTATATTGCCTCAAAAAGTTAAACTTACTTGAATCCAAATCCAAAAACACAACCTTTTTGAAAATTTTCTGCCAAAAATCCATTTCTGGCATTCTGGGAAACAAGAGATGGGCGGCCCCCTTAATTATATAAGGCGGCCCCCTTAATGATTAAGGGGACCAGCCCTTAATTAAGGGGACCGGCCATCTGATGGTCGGGGATACTGTTTTCTTTATCACTTTTTGACCCATTTCAGCCTATACTTCCCAAAATTCACAAACATATTTTGTCCCATGCTATCCCTCAAAATTTAGCTTCCTAAACCACATTTCTCATACACTATAAATACTCTCTTCCCATCATTAATGCCATCACACCCAAAAATGTCATCTCCCAACAACCAAAAACCTAAGATTTCAAGAACCGCAAGGATCTCCGTCAAACCCGTTTGGAGGAGGAAACTTGATTCTTGTCAAAACTCAAGTGATCTTGTTCCAAGTCAACCAACTACTAAACCTCAAAACCACAACAATGATTCATCTCACAACCCATCACCCACTCATTCCCTCATTCATGGCTCTTCTTATGATGAGCATGCTCCATCCCAAAACATCAATCCCAATCTCTCAATCAACATTTCACATGTTGCTCATTCAACAAAAACATCACCCACTCATGAAGAACCTCTCCCACACATTTCATGTTTTCATGACTATCCAAGCTCAACCATGTCTCCACCACCAAGAATACCACCACCACATCCTACAACTTCACATGCCACTCCCATGTTGCATGTTCAAACTTTCACCCAAGACAACTATCAAGCTTCACCACCATCACCTTCCTCCGAACACTTGAAGTTCGTTGAGGAGCTAAAAGAGGCACATGAGCTTAGTGCTTTTTTAGCATTACATCTTGCTCAACGCAATTTGGATCCACCACAATCAAGCTCACCATCATCACCACACAACAAAAACCAACTTGAGAAGCATGTTAACAATTGCCCTTGTTGCATCTTCCTCCAACAACAAACCATTGCATTGAATGAGCACTTTACTTGGATTGAGTATCTTCTTACTAGATCTCAACAAACACCATCACTTGAACAACATCAAAACCCTCAATCAACAAACCCATCTTCAATTTCACCACCTACAAGCTCCACATCTCCAAACCCAACAACATCCATGCAACCAAATGTTTACCTCCACTAAACCATCAAGCATTTTACATGCTTATGTTTCTCATTTTCAAATAAATCTCCTCAACCATTTTGGGATTCAAGAAAGTTTGGTGACACCTATTGATGGCACATTAGGACATTCTATTTAGCTTAGAATTTCATCTTTGTAGCCTATGTAACAATGATTATGGGTTGACATAATCATTTTCTTTTAATGAACGACTTAATATATGTTTCTAATTCTCTTTTACCAAGCTCTTTATTAGTTAGTACTATGCTATATGTGTTTGCTTGTGCCATGCTTGTGCTTCTAATATTTTTCTTGCAAGAACCCCATTTCTCGAACCCTTGGTGCTCTCAAACGAGGGGGAGCATACATCAAGGGGGAGTTTTTATCTTATTGGCTTAAACCTTTTTGATTCTACAAAAAGGGGGAGAAGTGAATGTAAACTCACTAAATACTTGTCTAAAAATTAATTTCTAGATTTAATGAGTTTAGGTTTTGTAATCATCAAAAAGGGGAAGATTGTTGATATAAATAAACGACTAAAAACGTTATTCATATCTTTCGATATCTCTATGTTTTGATAATCACAAAATGAAAACTCATTAAATCAAAGATAATGACGTAAACAAGTATTTAGTAGTTAAGAATCACTTTCACCATCTAATCACTTAAGGTATGAATAAACATAGTGATTAAAGCATTATAAGATCAAAGGAAAGTTTAATTAAGTATTACAAAGCTTACTTAATTATATAAACATATTATATATTTTTTGAAAAACACTTTTGGTAATAAAGAAAAATGTTTTATTCATACTACATATATGAATTCAAATTGTTAACCAAAATCAGTTAGTTTTTCACCAAATAAACTTTCCCCACTAAAAGACAAAGAATCTGGCCGTTTCAGCTGGGCGGCCCCCTTAATTACAAAGGGCGGTCCCCTTAATTTTAAGAGGGCCGGCCATGATTTAAGGGGACCCGCCACGCTCCTCTGTCAGATTCTGTTGCCTATAAATACCACCTTAAACCTTGATTTTTTCCTCACCTTTTTGCACTAAAACTTTCTGATCTAAACATTCCTCTCCATCTTCTAAAAATCCTTTGATCTTATATACTTTGATCTTTGTTTCAAAGTGATTCAAGCCTCAACACTCAAGTGCAAAGAGAAGAATACTTCTACTAGAAGTATTACAACTTAGTATCATCTTGCTAACTAAGTTGTTTGTTTAGTTCATATTGTATATCATTTATTTCTTTGTGAACATTGTGTATACATTGGTTAGATAGATTTAGATATTAGATCTAGATCCATTGAAGGTGTGAAGTAGTACTAGTAGTGAAGAAGTGGAGGTGTATAGGATTAGTGTTAGAAAATATAAGTCATAATAGCATATTGAAGTGGAGATAGTTGTGAAGACGAAGAAGTTGAAGCTTTGAAGTTGAAAAGATCTTGAAGCCTAGAAGTTGTGAAGTAGTATATATCTTGAAGTAGTGGATAGGACTTAGTAGTGAAGGTGTGAAGAAACAAGTGGTGTGAAGAAAAAGAGTTAGGAAGTATTAAGTTGTGAAGAAGCTAGGAGTAAAGTAGAAAGTTGTGAAGATATTTGAAGTGTAGAAGATTGGTGTGTAGAAGTTAGGTGTGAAGAAGATTGGTGTGTAGAAGTTAGGTGTGAAGAAGATTGATGTGAAGAAGTTGTGTTGAAGTTGTGATTGTGGTGTGATATCGTTGTGGTGTGCTAATTGGTGTGTAAGGTTTTCTCCGCCATAAAGGAGGTTTTTGAACTAGTGAAGAAAACTCTCGAGTAGGTGACTCGGGGAGTGGAGTAGGGCAAGGAAGGTGTCCTTGTAGCCGAACCACTATAAATCCTTTGTCTCTCGGTTTGATCTTTCCATCTCTCACTCTTTGATTTATAACTTACTAGCATATCATTCATAGTTACAATTGCTTGTGTGTTGTGCATATATTGATTTCACATAAAGATAAAACCAGGTTTCATTCAAAACATAAATTATATATTAGTAAATTAAAGTATATACAATCATTAAAACACATATACATATATAAATGCAAACTTATATTTAAGTGAGATATATGAAATTATAACTTCTATTTAACACTTTAAATAAGAAGCATTTATGTGACATATGTGAATTAACTTGTATCTATACTTTAGCTTCAAAGGGTTTTTACAAACTATCATTAAGTACTTGAAAGCAAAATCTTATTGAAACGAAAAAGACGCAAAACTATTCAACCCCCCCCCCTTCTAGTTTTCTACATAAATTATACAATTTAGAAAGTTATCCCAAGTTGAAGTGTTTTGTCTAACTTATACAAGTAAGAAAAACACCGAGTAAGCCACGGAATCGTCTGAAGATACTTGTAGAAAAATTCTCGATAAAAGGTGTTTTAAAGTTCTCGATATATGGCAGAAAATTCGTGTAACAAAAAGCACTCCGAAAACAAGTTTGTGTTCCAAGATACTTGTACTTCTATGCATAAAAACACCAAAACTTGAAGAAAGTTCCAAACTTGATGATTTTTATGAAACTTTTTATGTTCTAGAAAACAAGTACAAAAACCAAGTTCGAATTTTTAAGCTAGAAATTTTCAAAAAGATTAAAACTTTCTTGTTAGATAAGGTTTATAACACTAGTTTGTAATAAAAAAAGTGTTAAAAACCAAGAAAAACAAGAGAAGTGAGAATTTTTTATGAAAATAACGTGTTTAGAGCTAAAAAAAATGAAAAACACAAACACCCAACACTCCTAAATCATTGTTAGGCGATTGATACCACTTGTATGACCTTAAATAACTCAACTTTATCGCACACAATATAAGCACAATAAGAAGGAAAGATGGAAAGATGGTGACTTGATGTAGTATAGTATGTATCGTATATATGAGAGAAAGATGGAAAAGATGAGAGCTTTGATTAATAAAACACACACAATACACACACAAGCACACACCTCAAATGAGCCTTTGAGGTGTTTAAATAGTTCTTAACATGAGGTGCCCTATGGGCTTTCTATGGGCTTGGGCTTGGACTTTGTTACATGATTGGATAACTAGGCTTATGAAACATAGCACATAACATATTAGCTTGCCAAGTCCAAGGCCCAATGACTAAACTATTACTAATCTTAACAAACGACACAAAGTTACAATATGAGAATGACCATCACTTCATAATACATATTTTTTAATGCTAACAATCTCCCCCTAAGGGGTGGTCATTCGAATGATGCTCCACGTGAGTGGGTCTTCCGTGTTCTTTGTCTTTAACTTTGTGTGTCGTTGTAGAATATTCTTTAGTCTTCGTACCTTCATGCTTTGTGATCTTTGATAACTGAATTTTCATCGTTCTTTGTTCCTTTGTGATGTGGGGTTATTTGCCTTTCGTCACTTCTGCGTCTATGGTGGTTGTCTTCCATTCCAACATGCTCATACATCTTTGGACTTTGATATTCATAGGCACGTAGTTCCATTTCTTTCACTTTGATCTTTAGTCTTTATACTTTGTAGATTCTTCTTTATGGCGTAGAATCTTTCTTTGAACTTTGTGTTGTATAGATCTTTGAGGGAGCTTTCTTTAACTTCCAGATGTATGTATGAGCACGTGGAATCCGTCGCCATAGAGATGAAGTGTCCCTGCATATAAACAGTTAGCAATAAAACATCCGGTACTTACAGATAAGAATTAGATATTGTCAACAGCATAGTGTGAAGACTCCTTCTAACCCTTACCATGGCCGTTCCCATGTCAGATACTCTCGAGAGAGCTTACAAGACCTACTTAGTAGCTCAATGACTGGGTGAGTCGCTGGGGATCACTCCACGACTGTAGACCGTTTGAAACCACCGCGAACACTAAGCGTAACCCATAAAGAATTACCGAAGTGACCTGCTGTCAGGGCTGCTTGATGTTGACCCTGGCAGGAATTTCCATTCAATCATTGAGAATCACAAAAGTGAATCCTCTCATAAATGTTCTGACAGATTGCTAAGATCTGTGTAGGACTCTAAAGTTTACATCTAGCGTCCTTATTGATGAACAACCAGTGTATAAATATCATGTGTTCCTATGAGATCTTTTGATGAATCTCGGGGCTCTAGACTCGAAAAGTGCACATTTGGTTTCCTATGCAGAGATTAGGGAGAGGTCTCCTGCTTCAATATCAACCATCTCTAAGAGATAGGTCAATAGATTACACCGGTTCCCCGTGAGAATGAAACAAGCTCTTTTAAGAGAACTTGAGTGGTTAAGAAGGTTTAGTGCAGTGCGTCACTGGGTCCATGATGTCTTTGTCTTCAATACCGGTGTCACCTTAGTAACATCCAGTAGCATATGAGTTGAACGCAGTGTCTGCCCTAAGGTTGAACATAAGGAGGGTTATTTCTTTTCACCCTTTTTCATAACTTTTCTTTTTAATTCTTCAACCCCTTCTTTCTCCTTTCTCATTTTCTCCTTTTTTTTTTCAATCATACCTAAGGACTTCTAATTCTAGTCTATTGGAATTGTCCTTGGGTAGATCCCTCCGGCTCTGGCGGATCATAGGACGGTTTTTTCTAACCTTAGTCACCTTATAACTCCATGACTATCCTATCATTGCCATAAAACCATTCATTTGAAAATCTCTCTAAGTGTTTATGATAATAAAACACATTGTTGTTGACACTTCGAGAGTTTTGCATTTCTTTTGAAGGACTCCCCCTTCACATGTGCTCATGAATATTTAAGAAATTTGCACATGCGAGAGGAGTTTGCACTTTTGAATTGATCCATTTTCAGTGAACATGACCGATTCGAGACACGCTTACATCACTAGTTAGACTAGCTTGAAATTATTACCCGTCCTAGTCAAGTCCAAAGAAAGTCTCTCGATATGGTACACTCTACTCAGACAAGTCCTATTCGAGACACGCTTACATCACTAGTTAGACTAGCTTGAAATTATTACCCGTCCAGGACAAGTCCTTTCGATTACTGACAATTTAAGCTTCGTCAATTCATTGGTAATATCTGAGTCGAGCTCTTTTGAGATTCAGCCACAATCTTTAAACATCTTTGATCACATTTTAATCATGTCTTCTCCCCCTCAAAAATAGCATAGCGTGGTATTTTTGATATCAACTGATTAATAAAAAGCTTTTGGAGAGATAGACAGATTTGATTTTGCATGAAATCGGAACATTTTTCTTTTTGTACTCCCCCTTAATGATAGCATATTTAAAATTAATTAAGGGTTTTGAGGGAGTTATCTTGAGCACTAATTTTGAGAGATTTTGAGAAATCTTCTGAACAATCTTGAAAAAGTGCTCAAGAATTTTGTTTGAAAACGAGTTTATGCTTGAAATCTTTTTCGTTTATTTAGACTCGAACTTTTTGAAAAAGAGTTCATCATTGAACGTACGAGTCCTTGATTTGAAAATAATCAGAAGTCATCGTTTAAGTACGGGTTTCGTACTGAAGTATACGAAAGCCATTGTGAAGAAAATTTTGAGAAACGACATGTTTTAGAAAAACATTAAAAAGAACTCCCGCTCAAGCATCTGTACATGTCCGTATCATTGTTGAATGACATTTCTAGAGACGTACAGAATATTGATTTATACGAGAGACATGTCGTAAGAAGAATATTTTTGGATTTTTTGATTTTATATTGTTTTTGTATTTTTTGAAAATTTTATATTTTTGTATTTTGTTTTTGTTGGTTTTTCAAATTTTGTATTTTGTTTTTTTTCAAAAATATTTACAGCGAAGCGATTTTGAAAACATTTTTCAAGAAGATTCGAGAAGACGTTCTAGCTCCTCAGGAGTTAGGCTTCGCATGCCAATTCGTCGAACTAAATAGTCAAACCTTTCTTTTGGAAGGGCTTTTGTGAATAGATCGGCGAGTTGATAATCAGTCTTAACGAAAAATAATTCAACAGTACCCTCTTCCACGTGTTCTTTGATGAAATGGTAGCGGACTTTGATATGCTTCGTCTTAGAGTGATGTATGGGATTGCACGAGATAGCTATGGCACTTTTTGAGTCACAATACATAGGTATTCGGTCAAAGGTAAAGCCATAATCTATGAGCTGTGTCCGCATCCAGAGAACTTGGGCACAACACGCAGATAGAGACACATACTCGGCTTCGGTGGTTGAAAGTGCAGTACAATCCTGTTTTTTTGACGACCAGCTTACAAGCTTTTCACCCAGGAATTGTGCTCCACCTGATGTACTCTTTGCTGTAACTTGATCACCAGCATGGTCTGCATCTAAAAATGCTGTTAGATTAAACCCCGAATCCTTCGGATACCAAAGTCCCATGTTAATGGTGCTTTGTAGGTAGCGAAAGATCCGTTTAACCTCTTTGAGGTGAAGTTCGGTAGGCTTTGCCTGAAACCGTGCTAACAAGCAAACAGCAAATTGGATATCGGGGCGGCTAGCAGTTAGGTACATGAGAGAACCGATCATGCTCCGATATTTCTTCGGATCAATAGGTTTCCCAAACAAATCAGCTTCTATTTTTGGTGAAGTGACCATTGGTGTACCAACAGAATCACAATTTTCCATTCCATGTTTTTTCAAAATCTCTATCGTATATTTAGCTTGATTGATAAAAATACCACGAGGGGATTCATGGATTTGTAAACCAAGAAAGAATTTTAGTTCCCCCATCATGGACATTTCAAATTTACTTTTCATGAGATTTTCAAAATGTTTTGAATGGTTAGGATTGGTTGATCCAAAAATAATGTCGTCCACGTAAATTTGAACGATCAAAATGTCATCTTTGAACTTTTTGATAAACAAGGTGTCATCAACCGTTCCTTTTGTGAAATTGTTTTTGAGCAAGAAAGATGAGAGTTCGTCATACCACGCTCTTGGAGCTTGTTTTAAACCATAAATTGCTTTCTTAAGCTTGTAGACGTAGTCTGGATGATCTATGTCGATGAATCCCTCTGGCTGACTCACATACACTTCTTCTTTCAGAGTTCCATTTAAGAAGGCAGTCTTAATATCCATCTGATAGTCTGTGATGTTTTTGTGAGCGGCATAGGCTAAGAAAATCCGGACTGCTTCAAGTCTAGCTACAGGCGCGAATGATTCTTCGAAGTCTATCCCTTCTTCTTGTGGATAACCTTTAGCTACGAGACGAGCTTTGTTGCAAATAACAGTCATTTCCTCATCCAGTTTGTTCTTCCACAACCACTTGAGATCAAGAACTCGTTTATCAAGTGGTCGTTCAACAAGTTCCCAACTATCATGTAACAGGTATTGAAGAAATTCCTCCTGCATCGCTTCAATCCAAGGGTTTTCTGCCATTGCTTCTCGAATGTTCTTTGGTTCTTTGAGGCTGATTGAGCAAATGTAAATGCACAATTTGAGATCGGTGGCAAGTTGTCTCCTTGTTTGAACTGGCTTTGAAGGTTCACCAATAATATGTTTTATTGGATGGTCTTTTGTCCATTGAAACATAGAAGGGTACCTTGGGTGTAACGAATGTGTGTTAGATGGTTCTTGTAACCTTGAAGAAGATTCAGCAGAGTCTGTTGCAAATGGGTTTTCAAATGTTTCTTCTTCTTCTAACGCAACATCGTTTGAATTATTTGTTGGTTCTTCTTGAAAATTTGTGTTTTGGTTTTGCTCATCAACGCTTGGTAGAACAGTTTCAAGTACTGGAGTTGCTTGAGTAGATGTAGATGATGTTGATGTAGTTGGTGCTTCAGCTTCGATTGTTGTAGATGCATCCTGTGGTGGTGGTTGATTTTGAGCGGGTGCAGCGGAATGTTGTTGAGATGCATTTGTTGAAGTTCCACCATAATATTCGTCAAACATTAACTCGAAGAAATTTTCCAGTTCTTGTTCTGAAGGTTTATCCGTGTTTGTTGACTGAGCTCCTTGAGGCACGAGTCCTGAATTGATGTGTCCAGAAGTCTGCATGTTTGGTGCGGGTCCTAATCCGTTTTGATTAGAAGCCATCGGATTAAGCGCGGGTTCTAGAGCGAGTCTCTCAGAAGCCATTTGTGAAATCTCGTCAAACTTCACATTCATCGTCTCCATTATCCTTTTCGTTCTTCTATTATACACCCTGAATGCCCTCGAGTTTTTTGAATATCCAATGAAGATTCCAATATCACCCTTAGCTTTTAACTTCCCTAGATCTTCTCTGTCATTCGTCGGATAGCACAAAGCGCCAAACACGTGAAGGTAAGAGATGTCAGGTTTACGGTTGTTCACTAGCTCATATGGGGTTTTATTGAATCTCGGATGGACTAAGGATCGGTTTTGAGTAAAACAGGCAGTGGCTACAGCATCAGCCCATAAGAATAGAGGTGCACTAGAAAAAATCGGCATTGTGCGAGCAGCTTCCACAAGAGTTCAGTTTCTTCTTTCAACTACCCCATTCTGCTGTGGAGTTCTAACAACTGATGTTTGGTGTGTGATTCCAACATCTTCAAGGTAAGTTCTTAACTCCTGGTTTGTAAATCCTGTGCCATTGTCTGTTCTTATAATCCTTACTGGAGCTTGAAGTAGAACTTGAATACGCTTCAGAAAGGTGATGATGATGCCTGGTGCTTCGTCTTTTGATCTCAAAAACTTTACCCAAGTATATCTTGAATAATCATCAACAATAACGAGAATATACTTCTTCCCATTAATGCTTTCAACTCTCATTGGGCCACATAAGTCCATGTGCAACATATGTAACCTTGCTTCCGAACTAGGTACGGTTTTGGGTTTATATGATGCTCTTTTACTTTTTCCTTGTTCGCATGATGGACATAGGTGTTCCTTGGTGTATTTGAACTTAGGAAGTCCGGTGACGATGTTGTCTTTGACTAACTTGTTGATGGTGTCGAAATTGAGATGGGATAATCTTCTATGCCATAGCCAGGACTTAGTTTCGGTTGCCCTTGTCATAAGACAAATTGGTGATGTAGAAGCCATTTGGTTGATGTCGATAGCATACAAATTTGTACTACAATTACCAGTTAAGAGATCATTACCAACCAAATTTATTATAAAAACCGTGTTTCTTCTGAATGCCACTTCTAAATCTGCATCACAAAACTGCCCGACTGAAAACAAGTTGTGTCCCAACCCTTCGACGTAGTAAACTCGAGTGATTAAAAAATTCTCAAACTGAAGATCTCCATAACCCTGAATAGCTGCTACATGATCATTTCCAAAGCGTACAGTTCCCATGAATTTCCAGACGAAATTGATCAACAGCTTTAAATTCCCGGTCATGTGCTTGGAGCAACCCGAGTCGACGATCCAAAGTCATATTTCGATAACCTGCCAAGAACAGAAGAGTTTGTATTTGGAAACCGTTTTGAATTTGGTTCCATGGGGTTAGGAGTAGAATCTAAATCACACTCATAGACAGTTGCTACTTGTTTAGCTTGAGCTATTTCTAATTTTCCGTCCTGAAGAGTGAACTCTCTACCCGTCGGAATCCACATACAAAACTTAAGATAGTTCCTAGGCATTCGACTAATAGTGGTAGTCCTAAATCGTGCAACTAATCTTTCTATAGATCTGGATCTAGCACTAGGTCTTTTTGGAACATTCTTCTGTTCAGGCGTAACATTCACATACTTAGAAACACATTCATCGTGAACATCATTAATTAAACATTTCTTGCATATTAAACAAACAGAGTCATTACATGCATTAGAAACAATACTCTCGACATTACATTCAGATGAAACATGTCTCTTATAAAAAAGCGAGAAATTCCTAGGGTGTTCTTCTACTTCTTCAACTTTATTCTTGCTACTACTCGTAGAGACAGGCGAGACACTATTGTTCCTTGTATTGCTCTTAGGCTTTAGTCTGCTGTTCCTAGAGGTACTTTCTAATCCTGTAGAAGGTAAGGCACACACATTAGGATTTATATTGTTGTCCTTTTTAGCATCCCTAGATTCTTTAGAATTAGCCTTTATGCACTTATCATTTGTCTTAGATGTTGAGGCAGACGCACTAGTGGGACTAATCCTAAAAAGGCCAGGTGCTATCACTTTTGGTGTTTCGACAACCGCTTTTCCTTTATTAACAATCTTTTCATATTCATTTTTCTTGGGCAAGGGTGTTGGAGTGACTGGTTTTGTAAAATCCTTTTTGTCATCGACTTTTGGAGCAAACCGTGAAATTGACATTTTTGGTTTTTAAACCGTGTTTGAAACATTTGGTTTTTCCGAAGTCAATGGTTTTGCAAACTTAGTTTCATCACCCTTTTCTTTTTGACTTTCAAGATGAGCCCTCAAAACATCATTTTGCTCTTTCATTTTCTTTAAGTCACGCTCATATGACAATTTGTCATACTTCCATTCTTCCTTTTTTCGATCAAGTTGTTTAAAATATGACACATTTTCTTTTTCAAGCTTTATGAGAGCATTTTCATATTTTGAAACAATTGCGGAGGTCTCAGCTCTTAGTCGTTCATCGTCTTGAACAGAATATGTTTGTAAAATGATGGACATAATGTCAGTGGTCATAACAGCTTCGAAGAGAGAATCATTAAGGTTTTCCAAAACATTCATGTTTTCACGAGTATCATTAGCTTCGTTTACCAGGGATTTGTGGTGCTTGACAAATTTGGCCGTTTCTTTTAAGAAAGCTTGTTCAAAATGGATTACCCTTGCACTGATGTTATTTAGTGGGATAGTAATTGTTAGGTCACCATTTCTACAACATAATCACTTAGAAATTCTAGAGAGAGAAAGTAAGTAGAGAGAGAGAGAGAGTGGAAGGAACACCTAATAAAAATAAGAGACAAATAACCTTACTAGTGAACCAACCAACCTCAAAATGAGGTTATACATAGCTATTTATAGGTAAGGATTAGGGCTTCTCTAAACTTAGACAATATGACATACTTAGCCCTTAGACTTTATCCAAACCTATAAACCAAGCATAAAACTTACAAAATACATAAAATAACTAATGTTATAACTAAGTAATGCAACCTATACCAAAACTCAATGACCGACACTTGAAATAATAAAGTCTATTCCCAACAATCTCCCCCTAAGGGTCGGTCATCAAAGGTTGCTTGACGTCATCATCTTCTATACTTTGACTTTGTAGTCGACGTCCTCAAAAATGGTTAGAATACTCTTTCATCGTTCTTTGTACTTCGTTCCTTGTTGATGTGATGGTGATCATGTTATGAAGTTGTCTGCCGATCGTCCCTTCGGTGTCTGTGGTGGTTGTCCGCCATTCCAACATGCTCATACATCTTTGGACTTTGACTTATGAAAGCACGAAGTTCCTTTGCATACACTTAGATCTTTAGTCTTTATACTTTGCAGATTCTTCTTTTTGGCGTAGAATCTTTCTTTGAACTTTGTGGTGCTAAGATCTTAGGGGGAGCGTTCATTTGCTTCAAGATGTATGTATGAGCATGCTGGAATCTACCATCATGGAGGAGATGTACCTGCAAGTAAACAATTAGCAATAATCAACCGGTACTTACAGATAAGGAATTAGAGCTTGTCAACAGCATATTGTGAAGACTCCTTCTAATCCTTATCCAGGCCGTTCCCATATCAGATACTCCCGAAGGAGCTTACGAGACCTACTAGGTAGCTCAATGACTGGGTGAGTCGCCGGGGATCACTCCACGACTGTAGATCGCTAACGAACCACCACGAACACTAAGCGTAACCCTTGTGGGGTTACCGAAGTGACCTGCTGTCAGGGCTGTTTGATGTTGACCCTGGCAGGAATTTCCGTTCAATCATTGAGAAATACATATGTAATTCTCTCATAAACGTTCTCGGCAGATTGCTAAGATCTGCGAAGGACTCGATAATTTACAGCTGGTGCCCATTGATGTAGAACACCAGTTGTAGAAATACTAATTGTTCCTAAGAGATCTTTGATGTATCTCATGGCTCTAGACTCAATAAGTGCTCACTTAGGTTTCCTATACGGAGACTAGGGAGAGGTCTCCTGCTTCAATATCAACTATCTCTAAGAGATAAGTCGATAGATTACGCTGGTTCCCCGTGAGAATGAAACAAGCTCTTTTAAGAGAACTTGAGTGGTTGAGAAGGTTTAGTGCATTGCGTCACTGGGTCCATGACGACTTAATCTTCAATACCGGTGTTGTCTTTGCAACAACCAGTAGCATATGAATTGAACCCGGTGTCTGCCCTAAGGTTGAACATATGGAGGGCTATTTTTTTTCACCCTTTTCTTTACTTTTCTTTTTAATTCTTCAACCCCTTCTTTCTCCTTTCATTCTTTACTCCTTTTTCCATATCATACCTAAGGACTTCTAGTTCTAACTATTGGTGATGTCCTTGGGTAGATCCCTCCGGCTTAGGCGGATCATAGGACGGTTATTTCCTAACCTTAGTCACCTTATAACTCCATGACTATCCTATAATTGCCATTGAAACCTTTGAAAATCTCTCAAAGTGTTTGTGCTAATCAAACATTTTGTTTAACACTTTGAGAGTTTTATGTTTTACTTATGAAGGGCTCCCCCTTCACATGTGCTCATATGTATTTAATAAATTTGCACATGCGGGAGGAGCGAGCACTTTTTGAATTGATCCACTTTCAGTGAACGAGACCGATTCGAGACACGCTTACATCACTAGTCAGACTAGCTTGAAGTTATTACCCGGCCTGGTCAAGTCCACAGAAAGTTTCTCGAAACAGTACATTTCTACTAAGACTAATCCTTTTCGAGACATGCTTACGTGGCTAGTTAAAGAGTTCCATTGTCAGCTTTTAGGTGACAACTAGCTCTAGTAACTAACTTGATGTTATTACCCGTCGAGGAAAAGTATTTTCGAATTTACTAACTTTTATGTTTCGTCAATTCCTGGGAGAATCTGAGTCTAGCTCGCATGAGATTTGACTTTTCAGCAACTTTTAACTTTCATATTTTAATTACTTTCACTTGTCTCCCCCTCAAAAATAGCATATGAGATGTTGTTTTTGATAAACTTTTGATTAAAATATGCTTTTTGAGTCTTATGGGGAGATATCAACAAGAACTTTTGTTTTTCCAAAAAACGATGAATTTTCAAGTATCCCCCTCAACAAGTGAATACTCATTGAGGTGAAATACTTGTCTTTTGAGCAGAATTATGAAAATCAGAAGATGTTTGATTAATTCTACTCAAAAGTAAGAAGCCTTCGCTCCTTATATGAGGATTGAGGCACTGAAGCGTACCTCAGGGTCCTTTCAATACAAGCACGGGTTGTACACTGTTATGTGTGCACAAACCTAAAAACATGATTTTGACAAAGCATTTTGATTTCAAAATACTCCCCCTCAAAACGAGCATGAGATTTGACATTTCAGCAACGAATTGGGGAGTAAAGGTTTGAAAAATCTTGAGCAAAATTTTGAAAAGTTTTGAAAAACCTTTTGAAAATTTTTGAATAAATTTTGCTCAAGATTAAGAAGTTTTAGATAAGCTTCGCATGAAAAACTTCTTCTTGTTTTTAAGGATAAGTGCGCGTTTGGTTTTAAAGAACGGTTTAGCAAGGCACTTTCCTTTCTCTGAAACCCGAGTTGTACACTGAAATGAGTGCACAAGTCGTTGTTTTTATACAAAATTAGTTTTCTATTAAACAAAACACTCCCCCTCAAATAATTAACATTATTCGAGAGATAGTCTTCTTGAGCAGAATTTAGAATCGTATTAAAGAAATACTTTTTGAAAAATTCGAGAGATGATTCTGCTCAAGGTTTTAGAAAACATAATCAAGTATTATACAACAAAGAATGCTTGAAATTCAAAACTCTTTTACTGTTGAAAGTTGTTTGAGACTCGGAGTCTCTCTTTTGAGTTTTAAAAATCTTGAAGAAGAAGATTTCCATTTAAAGTTGAACCTCATGGGTTCTTTTTGAAGATTTGTTTTTGTGATGAATGGAAAACTTCCGGTAATTGGGATGTTCAGATCAGAGACATTCTTTTATTGAAGCCAAAGCATTCCAGATATTGAAAATATGAAAGGTTTTGAATGACTTTGCTTTGGTCTCCACACTTGCTTTACCGGTGTAAGACAAGAGTGTAGAGTTTGGAAAAATTTGTTTCTCACCATTTTGAATCCATTTACCAGTTTAGCCTTTAAACACATTTTGTCCTTTGACCTCAAAATATGTTCCATAAGAAACATTTTGTCGAATGTTGAAATTTTGACTTTCAATGGGATGACATGTACTTGCACACAGAGAAAATGCATCAGGCACAAACAATTATAAGATGAATCAAAAATCTCATTCTAAATCAACCTAAGTGCTCAGAATTCTCAAATTAACACACACAATCACAGATTAATTCATTCTTTCACTCGTGATTTACCAATTATTGTCATGGTTTGGGGTTATGATTTGAGTCTAAGCACACTTGTTAGCATCATAATGCCTGAATATTCAACAAACAAAGGTCCTAGTAATAGCAGCAAAGACATCGACATCTTAAACCCTAAATCACATGATTCTAATCCTATGTTGTTCCTAATCGAGCAAGTACACCAATCGAGCATTCTTTAGTGTTCTCTAAAGCTATATAAACTAGTTAATTAGACTAAACACATAAAAAAAAATGAAAGCCCTGATTGATAACCCTAGTTTCTGATTTTTCCTTTTTGACCGCTGAAAACACTTGAAACATTTAGGGAACGATTAGACAACAACCATGAAGAAATTAGAAACTCACAATCGGGGACATTCGAGGATAAAAAATCGTTAGTCTGAATCGTGAGGTTTATCGATTATGTGTGATACTTTTGAGAATATTTAAAGAAACATTTATTAGAGCCCGTTTTATTTTCCATGCAAGATCTTTTTTTTTTTTTTTTTTTTTTTTTTTTTTTTTTTTTTTGTGAATCTTTACTCATTAAAGGTTAATTACTTTTCCATTTGAAGTTCAAACAAGGTTAACTTGGAATCATTGCAGAAAGAATTTCCTTTCTCCCCCTCGAATTAGCATATATTTTGTGAAACCTTTTTGTACATTTTAATTCGAGAGATCATAGAAGTTTTTTGAAAATGAGATTTTAATACAAATGATGAAGAAACATTTTATCTTTGAAGAATTATGATGAGGTGTGCAAACTTCATGATATTGTGAAAAGTTTTATCTTTGAAGAATTATGATGAAGTGCAGGATGACAACAGCGGTTTGTGGAACTGATTTAGGCATGGGGTCTTCAGTTGATTGTCGTGAGTTGGAAACGATTTGTTTTGCCATTGTTGGAGATGCAATTGGAGGACCGTCTCTCCCAACAGTTGTTGTTGAGGTTTTGAAAATTTAGGTCGTTCAGATTTAAATGCAGTTGGTTGTCGAACCACTGATTGTTTTCTGTTTGTTTGAGAAGGTTGTTTCCCCAAGATTGATGGTTTTGCAAACTTAGTATCCACACTCTGGCCAGTCAGTCTTCTTAATTTGTTTTGTAATGCAGCATGTGAAAACACCTTTTCTTGAATTTGACCTTTTAAAAGCTCATTTTCTTTAACTAATGTATCCACACGTTTTCTTTGTTCATTCAAAAATTGACCATTGTTGCCCGAATTAATAGATTCGTTTTGCATTTGAAGTTCAAGCGAGATGCCATGTGCCTCTAGTTTTGAAAAATCTTTATTACACTGGGCAATGGTCTTTTTGAGAAGAAGGTTTTCAGACTCAAGAGTTTGGTATGATGTTTCAGTAATTGGATTATCAGGTAAGGACTCAGACTCAGAATGTATTACTAGACATTGAACAACATCCTGGTCAACCTTTCCTTCATTACTGAAGTTAGGTTGCTCAGATTGTTGTTTCTCATATGCAGGCATAATATGATCAACAGTAGATTGTACCTCAACCATTTGCTCTTTGTCAAAGTTCGGTTCTTTGTCATAGATGGGTATGAAATCTTCCTCATCCATCTGTCCTTTGTCAAGGTTGGGCTCTGAGTCATAGAAGGGTATGATCTCTGCACAATCTGCATCTTTATCATTCCCCAATCCGCTGTTGTCATCCTGCACTTCTGATTCTGTCCCTTTGCTTTCCATGACAACCACATTAGCTTTCAATGAATCATCTTTATGAACTTGCTCTTCTTGAATCTGCAACTTCTGTTCTTTGATAGCACTAAGATGAAGTGATCTTTAATTAAGCATAAATTCTAAGCGGTTTAGGCGTGAAACAAGTTGATCTCTAAAATCTTTAACCTCCATACTTGTGATGTTCTCTCTCCATACATTGCTTTCATATTTATAGTGTATGAGAGCTTTAAAATGCAATGCCATGAACACTTTGAACTGAGCCTTGAGCGCTCTAAATCCAGCCATGCAATCGCTTCCCTGTTCAATTTGTTTTTCAATTTGAACAATGTTTTCTCGGAGTTTCCTTTGGAAGGTTAGACGATCCATTTCAGTTCCGAAGAATGCATTAAAGGTACCCCCCGTAGGAAACCATGCATCTGAGAGAATCTTGCATTGAGTCTTAACTGATTCAAAATGAGCTAAGCAATTTTCTGTAGAATTGATGGCTCTTTTCTCAGCTTCAGTCATCTTTCTCTCAAATGGGTCTTTAGAGTCATCAGAAGCATTTGTGTCGTATACTGGTTCAGTATCATCCATGACACCCGAATTATCTTCCAATATTTTAACCTCATTGCCTACATTAACTACATTTGCAGTATTCTCACCATTCTCAACCAGCCTTTGAGTAATACTACCTTGTATCACAACACTTTCACCTTGCTTGACAGCCCGATTTCGGGAATTTCGGGAATTTGATAAAGCCTGACTCATAAATTGTATGAAGTCAGAGATGATGGAGTTGTGACTTCGTTCATGCATTTGAGACCTTGATTGATACATTTTCTCTCTGTTTAATCTCACAACTGGATCTACAGAATTATCAGACTCATACTCTGAGCCAGTATTATCCATGTGAAATTCCTGCATGTTTGCCATTAACATCACATCTGCTGTATCGGCTTCCAAATCTGCTGTATTGGATTCCAAATCTGCATATTCATCATCAGATGTAATATCTCCTATGACACTTTGCAAAACCTCATTGAGATTACTCCCTTCAACTTCCATTTGACTAAGTGTGGCATTGTATTCAACATTATCGTCAAAGACTGGAGTTGAATCATAATCCTGAGCTTCCTCATCTGCAATATTTTCTGTATATGCCAAGAATGCCATGCTTGGTTCGATAAGATCTTCTTCATCATCAGTATCTTTCATTGTGTTAAAGCATTCAGAAGTTGAAGTTATATCGCCATTGCCTTTCTTAGAAGATACTTGACTAAGCTTCACTAGATTTTGCAGAAGAGATTGCACATTATTATGTAGTGTTGCAGGATGGTACTGTGGAATGAAGAAAGGCTCAGGTGCATTCGGAGGATTGAAGAAGAGACCATTTGGAGTGTAAATTAAGGATCCATGGTCAACAGCTGGAGATGGTGGAGCAGGGAGAATGGTCTTCAGAGGATTCATGCTTAAACAAGATTCAAGAATTTGCTTCATTCTGTTGTGATGAAGTTCTTCTGTATGATGCATAGCTTCATGATATTTCCACATTTCATAAGCACTAGCTTGAAAGTCCTTATGCATGTAAATTGAGTTGGGAAGTGCCACTGTTATGAACCATACAGCCTGTTGGTCAGCATCGTACTGAGCAAGTTCAGTTGCATTCAAATCTTCATCAGTTTGTATTCTGATAACCCCTGTTGAGTCAGCAAGAAATATCATTTTGTATGGACCATTTTGAATGGATTTAAGCATGAGATCTGCAGCAGGACGATTTGTGAGCCATTGTAAAAATCTCCGTTTCCAAACAGTATACGTTCCTGGTAGCAACATCGGAGGCCTTGATTCATTGCCAAAGAGCAGCACATGACGAATGAGGGAGCTATGACTTTGTTGTTGATGATGCTGTTGCTGATAAGAATATTGGTGAGGAAGGTAGTTGGAAGAAGGTGTTGTTGCTGATGACTGTTGCTGATGAGAATATTGGTGAGGAAGGTAGTTGGAAGAAGGTGATTGAGACGTTGTAGATGACATTGCTCTCCCCCTTGATTATTGAAACGTAATCGAAATAATCAAGCAAAATGTCACACGCAAGGTCGAAATAGTGAATTCAGATTTTCCCTCCAAAAAATATTTGAAAAAATTTTCTTTCCCAAAATTTGAAAATCACTATGAAATACAATTATAAGGTTGCAAGAAAAATTTGAGTTTCAAAAATTTTGCCGCCAAATTTCACCGAAAAAATTTGAATTTTGGCCTAAAAATTTGAATTTTGGACCAAAATTTTCAACGTTATACCAAAATTTAAATTTCGCGTAAAAATTGAACGTTTAGTCTCTGGTAAAAATTAAATTTTACTCAAATTTTCCCGACAAAAAACTCATTTTTTTTTTTTTTTTTTTTGAAAATTAAGAAGAGAAAGATAAGAAAGAAAAAAACTTTGAAAAAGATGAGATGATGTGATTATGTTAAATTTGGATCTTTTAAGGATAAATAAAGGTATAAATTTTAATTTGATTTGAAAACTTGAAAAGAATTTGTGTCCTAACTCGGTATGATATAAGATGTTGTTTTCAAACTCGGTATGTTCAAGTTGGTTTCAAACTCGGTATCTTCAAGTTGGTTTCAAACTCGGTATGTTCAAGTTGGTTTCAAACTCGGTATCTTCAAGTTGGTTTCAAACTCGGTATGTTCAAGTTGTCTTCAAACTTGATAAGTGCACTTAGGGTTTCTAACTCGATAAGTTCGTTAGGGTTTCTAACTCGATAAGTTCTTTAGGGTTTCTAACTCGATAAGTCTTTAGGGTTTCTAACTCGATAAGTTCTTTAGGGTTTCTAACTCGATAAGTTCTTTAGGGTTTCTAACTCGATAAGTCTTTAGGGTTTCTAACTCGATAAGTTCTTTAGGGTTTCTAACTCGATAAGTCTTTAGGGTTTCTAACTCGATAAGTTCTTTAGGGTTCTAACTCGATAAGTTCTTAGGGTTCAAACTCGATAATTTCACTTAGGTATCCTAACTCGATATGTGTCCTAACTCGATAGAGGGACTTGAGTTGGGCAGAGTTTCCCCTTAGTTAGAGTCACAATACTCCTAACTCGATAAACGATTAGGAAATGAAGGCTAACTCGCCAAAAAACTCAAATTCGATAAAAGAGATGAACACCTAACTCGAAAGAATTGTACACTTAACTCGATAGAACTTACTAAACACCCCTAACTCGATAGAACTTAACACCTAACTCAATAAGAAAAAAAATTTACCCCTAACTCGATAGAACTTAACACCTAACTCACTAAGAAAAAAAAAATTACCCCTAACTCGAAAACAATTCGATGAACAGTACCAGTTTTTTCCAAATACACAACAAACACCAAGTTTTTACTACGAAATCAAACCTAAATCAACCTATATTATCCCTTGGCGAATGATACCACTTGTTAGGTCACCATTTCTACAACATAATCACTTAGAAATTCTAGAGAGAGAAAGTAAGTAGAGAGAGAGAGTGGAAGGAACACCTAATAAAAATAAGAGACAAATAACCTTACTAGTGAACCAACCAACCTCAAAATGAGGTTATACATAGCTATTTATAGGTAAGGATTAGGGCTTCTCTAAACTTAGACAATATGGCATACTTAGCCCTTAGACTTTATCCAAACCTATAAACCAAGCATAAAACTTACAAAATACATAAAATAACTAATGTTATAACTAAGTAATGCAACCTATACCAAAACTCAATGACCGACACTTGAAATAATAAAGTCTATTCCCAACAGTAATTTCGTTTTGAAACACCTTTTTCTGTTCGATATGAAAACTAGAATGCCAGTTGTTAATATTGATGGTGGTTTTTGAAGCAACAATATTTTGAAGTTCTTGAATTCTCATTTTAACGTCATCCAGAATTTCTCTAGCCTCACTTGTATTAAAAGTGTTGTTAGAGGACATTTGTTTCAGTTTTGAAAGAGATTTGGAAACAACTTTCTTTTTAGGCAAGAATTTCGCAAATGGTCGTTTTATGGAAAACGCAGATGGTTCTGTTTGTGGAACAAAAGTGATTCTCGAAAGTTTGTTCAAATTGTATTTTGAATGTTTGTTTGTTTGTGGAACGAAAGTTTGTGGAACAAAACGCAGATGGGTCGTTAAGTCCCAACGAGATTGAAATTGTATTTTGAATGTTTATGGGAATAAGTGGCACTGAGGGCAGTAACCAAGATGATTGAGGAATGATTATACTACTGATTGCTTGGTATTTGGACAATATGGAATGATATAAACAAATAACAGAGATACAGATATAATCACAAAAGCACAAATTGGGAAATCAGATAATAGACAGAGAAAAGTGGTTTTAACAAATTACAAAATACAGGGGGTGCAAGTGAAACTTTTCAAACTTAAAAATAAAAAGAAAATTTAAAATGAAAATGAAATTATTAAAATTATTATTTTAATATTTAAATACTATTTAATTAATTAAAACTATTTAAAAAGTAAATTAAACCTAATTTAAATAAAACTAAAAATGATAAACACTGCAAAGTAAACTAAAAACATGCAAAAATATTTTCTAAAACTTAAAATGAACTTGAAGAAAGTATAAAAATTAAAAATAAATATTCTTGTCTTTTTATGGATTTTCTATTAATTAAAAACTAAGTATCTTAATTAAACTATTTAAACTATTTTAAATTACTAATAATACTTAAATGACTTAGAAAATTATGGAAAATTTTTTAAAACTAATTAACCATCACAGGAATCCTAAAAAATTATAAAAAGTTTCTAAAAATTTTATTTAGACTATTTTACTAATTAATTACTTATTAATTTATTTAAATCTAATTAAACTAATTTAAATAAGAAAATTAGGAAATGAACAGTAGAACTGAAAAATCTATTTTCTAAAAGTTTTAAGTGATTTATGAAACCTATGAAAAATATAAAAAGCTACTGTTGTTAATTGAAATTAAAGAAAACTATTTAATTACTAATATTACCTAATTAGTTAATTAAACTATTTTTAATTCTAATAATTAGTAAACTTATTAAGAAAAATCTAAGAAAATGATTACAAATACTTAAAGGTAAGAGGAAATTAATAAAATTATAAAAATGATAAAGTACTTATAAATAAGCTGAAATGAAAAATAAAAAGATAAAATTTATTAAATAGAAGATATCACTAATTTTATATTTGGTTTTTTGGTGTTTTTCTTTTTGACAGATAAAAATAACTTAAAAATAAGAACTTTTAGTGAAATGAATTTTACTATAGCTTAAAAATTAGCTATGTACACCCCCCAAGTGCTTAATAGTGGAGTTTTTAAGCTTATTAGGACTTGTGATTATGTGAAAAGCTATTCAATTGAGCAAATAAGCTACCACACATGTATACCAACTTGAAATAAGACAAGAGTCACAAATAAGCACTCTGGATAAGCAGCTATGAGCGAATAAGCATTTATCACTTAACAAAGCCAAGACAGGCCAAAACTAAGGGTTTTGGACCTCTGTGGGGTCCACAGAAGTCAAGGTGAGTCCAAATTAAGTCCTGAACCTTGAAGGTGGACTGGAAGGCTTCAAAATAAGCCAATAAGCAGGGCTTATGGCTTATTATTGAGGTCTGTGTAAAGCTTAGAAGTTGGGGGTTCACACTGAGTCCTCAGTGTTGACTCAGATAATGACCAAACTTGCTGAGGGTTGCAGCCTTATCAAATAAGCTCACAATGGTGAAATAAGCTCAAAAACTTAAAGCTCAGCTTATGAGGTTTCTAAAAAGCTAAAAAGCTAGGGGTGGGTCCCACTGGGTGAGTCACAAAGTTATTGGGAAACTTGATCAAAACCTGTGCACAGGGCATGCACTTGCCCTGCAGGTTGAAATAAGCTAATGCACAAGCTTATAGAAAAATCCTAAAAATAAGCTGACTATGGGCTTTTGTACACTAGGTGACACACTTTAATTCCTGAAAAGCTCAAAGTCTCAAACTTAACACAAAAATCACAACAATTCTTCCAAGATTTGGATTTCTGAAACTAAGGGTCTTTTTGAGTTTTTGAATTTCAAGCTTAAGTTGACTTAAATGAACTTTGATCCTACCCTACTGATTGAAATTGATGAATTAAGCGATTACAAGACTAAATTAAGCTAAACTACTCACAAGTGAATGGATTTGGGGCATATGCCACACTTAATCCAACACAGAGGGTAATCTAGGCCAAGTTATGCTTGATTTTGACTTTTTGATGAATAAACCTTGGTTATTATGATTGTTCTGAGCTCATATGGTCCTATGTGACTTGTATGAACAGAGAACAACAACAATCACACACCACAACACCTAGGATTAACCTGATCCAAACACACCTTTAACCTTGACTGTTTTATGATTTAAGAAGCAAATGGCTTTAAGAGCTTATGAAACTGATTCAAAACTACTTATTATGATATATTAAGCACAAATGACCACTTAGAAATAGGAAACAACAATAACTAATCAAGATTACAAATTATACTATTTTAACTGCCTAATTTGAGATTTTAAAGGAACTATGATTTTAAACCAACAAGGTATTGATTTTATGATGTATTATCACTATTTGATACTAAATAAGCATGAATAAGCCAAGAAACAACAATATAAGCAATGGTACAGTGATATATAAGAAATGAGTTTCAAAATCTTACAATGTGCATTCCTGCTTAACCCAATGAACCAAGGACCATAAGAACCAAACCTACAGGCTTCCACAAGCCACTAAACCCATGGCCATCCAGAATTAACCATGCTCCAGCTTTAAATCACCATCAAACCTGCAAGTTTGACCAATGTTGACTTTTTTGGTATTTTTGATTTTTGAAACTAATCTGACTTTTAAGGTTTCTAAAAGCTTTTATAAGCTTTCTAGGAGCTTATATTTGCCTAAGAGTCCATGAATCACAATAATAACAACAATACAGATTACTAAGAACTTTGAAATAAAATTGAAATTTGCAATACTGAGATAGAAACTTAGAACTTGAAATTTATTATGAAAATGATTGAAGTTACACTAGGATTAACTGATACAATGCTTAGAAGCTTTGAAATTGATTGAAAATACAAATTACTATTATTACGACTACAATTACACTAAAAATCTAACTAACTCCTTCTCTCTTGCTTCTCTTCTATTTATAGCCAAGGATTAGGGTTTCCCTTGCTTCTCTGATAATTTCCCATCAATAATGCTGACCATTGGATCTCTTAGCCTTTGAATGGTTTTGGCGCCAAAATTGGGTAAACGGTTTTGGGCTGTTATAGGCAAGGGGGGGGGTGATGAGGCGAAAAATGATCCGTTTTTAGGGGGTCATTTAAGCCCGAATCCGAATTTATTTGATCAAATATTGCCCTAAATCGTTCCTTTTGTGATTTTAGGTGTTTGGAGAGTGAATTCTGGAAAAGAGGCTATTTTGGACGTTTTTGGAGCATAAAGTGAAGAAAACAACAAAGTACCAAATCCAAGCTGGAATTACAAGGTGACGGCGTCAAGAATTTACTCTTGACGGCGTCAGAAAGGATGAATATTTTACCGAAGGTTGTGAAGGCGTCAGATGAAGAGATGACGGCGTCAAAGTGACCAAGATTAATTTACCGAGGGTGGTGACGGCGTCACATAGGCCGTCACGATTGGATCTAGGGCGTCCGAGGAAGTATATGGCGGCGAGTTGACGGCGTCAGATTTTACTCTTGACGCCGTCAGGACGATTTTCCTATATATAGTTTTCTAGTTTTTTCATTAAAGAGAGAGAAGTTTTGGTGAAACCCTAAAGACGATTTTGGTGCCTCTTTTACAGGTTTTTCAAGGGTTCCAAACCCTTGAGACCTTGCATTGTAATTGAGATAAGTATACTCTTAATTCAATCAATATGTCTATGTGTTGGTTGTCTATCTTTTGTTCTTATCTTAATTCTACTATGCTAGGCTAAATTTCCTTTGTGTTTGCTTAGATCTAATGAAACCTAGATGTTGATTATGTGTTGATTACTTGTCTATTCTTGTTTTGAATGAATGATATTATATGTTAGGCTTAAGAAAACTGGCAGATCTCCAAATGGTAACATGCTTGAACGTCTTAAGAAACATGAACCGAGGCGTACTAGGTCTTTATTGGTTGTATTTAATGCATGAGCCACTGTTTACAATCCCTATAGTTGTGCTGGGTCATGGTGTAGGAGGAGATAAGAGCTCATAGAGTTGGGGAGTTATGTATGCCACTCCACGAATGGTATTAAGGAATACAACCCGTCATTCATACAAGTGTAACAAGTAATTAACATGTAAAAGATATCTAGGGAGTAATGAAGTCTAAGTAAACACAATTTCTCCAACCACTGCTCACAACCTTAGTTTAATATTAGTTTAATTTCATTTTCATTAGTTAATTAGTTATAAAGTAGTTTTTGGGTTAGTTGATTAGCAACTAATTCCGCCCACTCCTTCAAAACCCGAGATTTTATTTGCTTTCATAAAAATATAAAAATACAAAAATAATCATCTTCCATCTCTAGAACTATTAATTAGGCTTTCTAATCCTAGCGACACTATTCCTAAGCTGAACGATCAATCCCCCGGTACTTGTCACTATACTATACTACAACGATCAGGTACACTGCCTGGTGGGGGTTGTAAGCTTCTCGAGATCCCTCGAGAGGTAAAGCAAGGTGCGATTCCCACGCATCAAGTTTTTGGCGCCGCAGCCTGGGGAATAGTTATTGTCTAGGTTAGGATTTCTTTTTATTAGGTCTACTTGCTAGATTCCTTTCTAGTAAGATTTTATTTTTATTTTTAGGTCTTCTTTAGTCTATCTTATTTCTTCGTGCTTTTGTTCGTAACTCTTTACCATCCGACATCATGGAAGGTGGTAACATCTTTGAACCCATCATCCCACCACAACAAAACCCACCATTAGAACCCCTTAGGCCCCGAACCTTAGGAGAGTATTCCCGACCTAGCCACCAAGGCTATCGAAACACCATTGAGCTCACCGGAGCCAATGTGACCCCTTTGCGATCCGACACCATCCGGTTGGTGCAAAGCGGATGTGCATTCCATGGACTTCGTTCCGAAGATCCAAACCAACACCTTAAGGACTTCCTCAAAATTGTAGATTCCATAGACCTAGGTGTTGAAACTAGAGAGACTACCCGTTTACGCCTATTCCAATTCTCTCTACGGGATCAAGCTAGTCAATGGCTTGAGCGTTTACCCGCGGGATCCATCACCACATGGGATGATCTCACCACTCGTTTCCTTGCTCAATTTTTCCCACCGGGGAGAACTACTAAACTTAGGAATGACATCTTGATGTTCCAACAACGTCAAAATGAATCTCTTTATGAAGCATGGACTCGTTTCAAGGACTTACTCCAAAAAGTCCCTCATCATGGCATAGATTTGTGGCTCCAAGTCCAAATTTTTTATGACCATATCGATATCCCCACGAGGCGAACCATTGACCAATCGGCCGGTGGTAAGCTACGTGATCTTAGTGCGGAACAATCATGGGAACTCATAGAAGATCTTGCTCTCTATGACAACGAAAGTTGGAATGATCTCCGTGATTTGAACAAAACGGTCAAGGCAATATCTTTGCCTTCGAACAATTCAAGCACTCCCGACCGTAGGATCATGGAACTTGAAGGTCGAGTCAAGTCTCTCATGAAATCTTACGAAACTCATAAGCCATCAAGCCAAGTAAGCAGAATCGCTTCTACATGCAAACTGTGCAATGGCCCTCATGAGACCTACAACTGTATGGAACTTCCAAAACGTGCTTATAACGAATTCACATCATCACACGTAGGGCAGGGTCCTCGAACTTCTGCCGAAGCATATGAGGCATGGAAGGATAAACCTAATTTTAGAAGGTACCAAACACGAAGTGTATCATTTAATGATCTCTCACCGCTCACTTGGTCCGAACATTTTCCGCCCCAAAATTCCCCTAGGCAAAGCTGTGAAGATGATTTAAAAAAATTCATTCTTTCTCAAGAACTGCAGCTCGCTACACTCGAGGCAAAATTCAAACAACAGCAGGCTGACGTGAACGACAAGATTTGTAATCTGTTGACTGCTATCAAAGAGCATATTGATAATAAGCCCATTTACGTTGATGAGGTTAAATCTGCTACCGTCATGAGTCCACCAGCCTCCCCTGTAAAAATAAAAAATCCAAGCAAGCTATTTAAACATCTATCCCCTAACGAGAAAGGACCTATCAACCCCTCCGGACCAATCCACTTCGTAAACACCATCACCACGATACCCGCTTCAACACCCAACCCAACCCAACAACAAACTGATAAACTCAGTCAGACAGCGAAGGATGAAACCTCAAAGGTTGACCACGCTTCGGCGAGGAAACCTACCAGTTCACCCAAGCAGTGCACCGCGCAGAAATCCGACAAACCGGATGATAGGAACGCGACATCGGTGGAAAAGGAGAAAGACTCAACCGTTTTGAGCAAATCTGTTATAAAAGAACCCGAAATAGAGGATTTTATAAGTATAGGTAGCAACCAACCCAAGGAGAGCAACTCTAAACTTTTCAGAATCCCTTGTACCATTGAGGAGAAGGTCTTAATTAACAATCATATAGATCCTAGCTTCCCGATCAACGTAATCCCATTTTCTCTATACCACAAAACCTTCCCAGAGCGCGTTGTATGCAAGAAAGTAATAGAGAATGTATCAATTAGGATTGGAGAATTTGATTACAATACTGACCTCACCGTGGTTAATGACGTGGACCCTCTCGCCAATCAACCATTGACCAACCTTGTCCTTGGGATGCCATTCATCAATGAATCGGGAGCAATCCTCGACGAGAAAGATGGTAGTGTATTACTCACCAATGGTGTTAGAACGGTAATTTTTCGTAGGGATGGTGAGGAAGTTTATGAGTATCGTCCCTCCCTTGAAGGGAATCCATACGGGTCAAAGGATGGAGAGTTGAGAAAGATCAAACGACGTGATCCGAATAACCTTAAAATCCCTTGCATGATCGGTCACAAGTACTTCGAAAACATATACATTAATGTATTCCTGCCAAAGAATTTCATGTCATTATTCCATTATAACAATATCTGCAGATGGGGGATGATTTACAAAGGAGAGAAAGTGGTTGGTAAGGATCATGAAATCCAAGTATTCATAGGAAATATGGCATTCACTATGGAGTTCACAATTGTGGACAACATAGAGGACTTTGTTGACCCTAGGTTATCGCAAGTTGTATTTGGAGCGCCCTTTTGTGAAATCACTAAGTTGATAGTGGATGACTTGAACGGGATCATGACTTTCACTGACGGGATTAGGAGGATTTCATACCAAACGCCATACAAAAGAAGAGACCTTAGGGAGATAGATTGCGACGGGCTTGATGTTATGAGCTCCCAACTTGTCTTGTGTGATGACGATGTTAGAAGAGGTTGTAGAAATGTTTCTGATTTATCTTGTGGGTTCTTTAAAGATGTTAGTGAGCTTGGCTCTAAGTATCGACGGGATGTTTTCGAATTTGAAGATCCAAAGTACTTACACTATGAGAGCGATACTAGTTTAGAAGATGACCTAGAGAATGGAACCAATGATGAAATCACGTAGTAACCCACGACTTTGAGTCTAGCTACAAGACTCGTAAATAAAGAAAAGCGCTTCTTGGGAGGCAACCCATGTTTTGTGTGATTTTATTTGTTTGATTGTTATTTGCTTCCGTATGCATGTTTTATTTTTATTGTTAGTTGATCATGTTTCTCAATTAAAATGTGGAAATACTTTATTATGTTGTTTAGCCTAGTCTTAACTTCAACCTAAAGGTATTTTTGCAAAAGATAAGTGTAAGGGGAAACCCCAAATATGTTTTTTAAGAAACAAACCGATCATGATTCTCCACAATATTTAATGAACATGTGTATTCGTATTGTTAGAGTCAAATGCTTGTATTGAGTCATGATGTAGTTTTGCAGGATTTTCCAGGAAGTAGGACAAAGTTTTTCCAGAAATTTTCCGGAAACTTAACATAAAGATTTCTGCAGGTTCATTCTGACGGCGTCAGGCAATTGCTCTTGACGGCGTCAGGAGTCAAAAATCTGGAAATTTTACCAGTCTTGTTTTTCTAACGGAGTCTTATAAGTTTTTGTGAATTATTAAGTTTTATAATCTCCAGGAAATCTGCAAACTTCATTCCACAAGCATTATATCTTATTTTGTTTTCTAGGATTTAGTAACTTATATAGGATGCCGCCGATTTTACGCGAGGTTGCCTTGTCTACTTTTGTCAGGATTTACAGGTTATTTGAGACAAGAAGATGATTTATATTCTGGAAGGGAAGCTTTGATTGTTCGTTTTCTTGGAGGAAGATTTAACCTGGCCAACCTAAAATCCATACCGAGCGAATCAGGGGAGTATTTGAATTCATTCTCTTTACTTTTAACTTTTACATTCTTTACTTGAACATTGGGGACAATGTTCATCTTAAGTGTAAGGGGAGGGTAAAAAGATGATACCTTACATATGCACTTTCGCTTGAGTTTGTTTTGTTTGATAGTAGATGAGTAATAAAACTATGAGAAATACTTGTTAGTGCAATTTTAGCGCCAAATTTAAAATTTTTTACAACATTTAGGAGTGAAACTTTAGCCATAGCAAGCGTCTCATGGATAGGAGGTTGTATGACTAGCACATAACCGTATATTCAGAAAAATTTTCCACCCAAAAATGTGAGGTTCGCCTTTAGTTTTGATAGGAAAAGCATTCATTATTGGTGCTTATGAGTGTACCGGTAGCATTTAGATTCTAGAACTTGCGTTAGTGATGCATCCCGAGACCGCTAGTGAGACTACATTCGTGTAGTAGGATTTACTACATGATAAGAGGCATTAGGATCACCCTTGTGTTAAACCCGTATTACGATTACTTGACCATTTAAGTCATATTACTTGGCTAGTTAAGTCAACTAATTTTTCCCACACCCTTAGCGTTGTACTCATTTTTAGTACACGATACCCCTAGTACACCCCTCCGAGCCTATCTTTTCGTTTCTAACTTTAAGCATCTTACTTAAAGGAAGAATTTGTTACACCCCACTTAAATGTACACCCAAATCGCCTTAGCCTTCCGTGTATGCGCTCATTTTTAGTGCATTATTGTTATTTGTTAAACCCTAAGTTAACTTTCTAATTGATTACATGGTTGCTAAGTCGAGTCATATCCTTGTACATATTGTTTTGGGACGATTGGGACTCATGGGTAAGTACTTATTTTATGGAGTAATGGGGAAGAACAACACTTATTACCCCCATATGTACGTTAATCTTAAAAGTGCTCCAAGTGTTTTGATTTTCTTAATTCGAGTCATTAGAATAGTTTAATGTAAAGTAAGTAAAGATTCAAGTGTAAGGGGAATGCTCAAACCCCTATGATGTATTATTTTGGATGGTAGGGTAAGAGTGTAAAAAAAAAAAAAAAAAAAAAAAAAAAAAAAAAAAAAAAAAAAAAAATAGAAAAGAAAGAGAGAAAAAACATACGGACTACCATCCCGTTTTTATTCTATGTTTATTTTATGTTTTTGTTATTTTTCATTTATTAGCTTAAGTCGAGTCTAGTCTTGGCTTAGCAACGCCATCTTGTACATGTAATTAACTAAGATTGTTAACTCGCCACCAGTAAAATCCCCTTTATCCAACAAAACCGTGTAATTCATATCCCTACACCTAACGTTATAACCCTTTAAAAAGACCTCTTTGATAGTTTATCCTAGGTGCTTACGCCATGTGGTGGAGGTTTGATCCTTTCCCAAGCCTATGGTAATCTATTTTGCTATGACAGGTAGTGAGAGATATCTTCCATTTCCATAATGTTATATTACTTTATTACACCCGAGAGATGTGAGTATCTAAACACTATTTGTGAGGTGCTTGTGTATGACCTCCGTGCTTGTCTATTGGTCTTTAGTGGAACGATTATTTGTTGTAATTACTTTTATATTAGTGTTAAATGACCCCTAACTTGTCTTTTGAGTAGAATAAAAGCTCATTTGCTTGAGGACAAGCAAATCTCAAGTGTAAGGGTATATGATGAGGCGAAAAATGATCCGTTTTTAGGGGGTCATTTAAGCCCGAATCCGAATTTATTTGATCAAATATTGCCCTAAATCGTTCCTTTTGTGATTTTAGGTGTTTGGAGAGTGAATTCTGGAAAAGAGGCTATTTTGGACGTTTTTGGAGCATAAAGTGAAGAAAACAACAAAGTACCAAATCCAAGCTGGAATTACAAGGTGACGGCGTCAAGAATTTACTCTTGACGGCGTCAGAAAGGATGAATATTTTACCGAAGGTTGTGAAGGCGTCAGATGAAGAGATGACGGCGTCAAAGTGACCAAGATTAATTTACCGAGGGTGGTGACGGCGTCACATAGGCCGTCACGATTGGATCTAGGGCGTCCGAGGAAGTATATGGCGGCGAGTTGACGGCGTCAGATTTTACTCTTGACGCCGTCAGGACGATTTTCCTATATATAGTTTTCTAGTTTTTTCATTAAAGAGAGAGAAGTTTTGGTGAAACCCTAAAGACGATTTTGGTGCCTCTTTTACAGGTTTTTCAAGGGTTCCAAACCCTTGAGACCTTGCATTGTAATTGAGATAAGTATACTCTTAATTCAATCAATATGTCTATGTGTTGGTTGTCTATCTTTTGTTCTTATCTTAATTCTACTATGCTAGGCTAAATTTCCTTTGTGTTTGCTTAGATCTAATGAAACCTAGATGTTGATTATGTGTTGATTACTTGTCTATTCTTGTTTTGAATGAATGATATTATATGTTAGGCTTAAGAAAACTGGCAGATCTCCAAATGGTAACATGCTTGAACGTCTTAAGAAACATGAACCGAGGCGTACTAGGTCTTTATTGGTTGTATTTAATGCATGAGCCACTGTTTACAATCCCTATAGTTGTGCTGGGTCATGGTGTAGGAGGAGATAAGAGCTCATAGAGTTGGGGAGTTATGTATGCCACTCCACGAATGGTATTAAGGAATACAACCCGTCATTCATACAAGTGTAACAAGTAATTAACATGTAAAAGATATCTAGGGAGTAATGAAGTCTAAGTAAACACAATTTCTCCAACCACTGCTCACAACCTTAGTTTAATATTAGTTTAATTTCATTTTCATTAGTTAATTAGTTATAAAGTAGTTTTTGGGTTAGTTGATTAGCAACTAATTCCACCCACTCCTTCAAAACCCGAGATTTTATTTGCTTTCATAAAAATATAAAAATACAAAAATAATCATCTTCCATCTCTAGAACTATTAATTAGGCTTTCTAATCCTAGCGACACTATTCCTAAGCTGAACGATCAATCCCCCGGTACTTGTCACTATACTATACTACAACGATCAGGTACACTGCCTGGTGGGGGTTGTAAGCTTCTCGAGATCCCTCGAGAGGTAAAGCAAGGTGCGATTCCCACGCATCAGGGGGGGTGGTGGCATTTAATGCTAAGGTGATTTGAGGTGCAGAGGGTGTGGTTTGGTGATGATGAAATGTTATCAAGTGGAGGTGGTGGGAGATGGTGGTTTTGCAGGGAAGGGTGGAGTGGTTTGGAGGTAAAAGGGAAGGGGTGGTGGTATTTGACCGTTTGACTCAGGGTCAAACGTTGACCCTGTGTTTAATATTAAAGGGGTGTTGGGCCGGTGTAACTTAGGCTTGGGAATAAGGGTGGGCTTTGGTGTGTTTGGTTTGGACTTGATTTTGGACTTGTAATAATTTAAGGGTCCGGTTTGGTTTAAACTATCACAAGGACCAATTTTGTAATTATCTGAAATTTTGGGGGTGTGATTTGGCATTCTTCCAAAGTTTCCATAAGGTTATTTCTTGCCAAATGATGAATAGAACACGGACTTTTGATGATTTTCCACTTTTAAATTTCCAGGGACTATTTCTGCCAATATTTCAAACTTTAGGGACCAAATCTGTAATTTCACCAAACTTTGCAATCAAGGACCAATCCTGCCATATATGAGAAGTACAAGGACAAAATTTGTTTTTCCCAAAGTTTTAATATCCCAGGGACCATTTTTGTCTTTTTTCAAAGTTTAGGGACTAAACTTGCAATTTTGTGAAACTTTGTACCAAAGGACTAAATGTGTAACTTTTTAATTTAAAAGGACCTTTGGTGACTTTTTCAAGTTTTTAACATAACCAGGGACTAGATTTGACAACTTTTGAAAGTTGAGGGACTGAAACTGCCAATTATGCAAACTTTGTTCATTTTTCATCTGTTTTTGATTATTTTGCATCTGAAACATATAAAACAAATTTCTGGGATATTTTCAGTATTATGATGCATATTGGAGTGTTTTTGGATGTTTTGGCAGTTCAGATTGGTATAAAATGATGAGTATTTAGACACTCATCAATCCGCCACACTAAAACAGTGCTAGTCCCTAACAATCTTTTGAGAAAAACTTAATGGATTTGAAAACTCTTTACCAAAAGCCATTACTTCTGGAGTAGCCAGATGTATCGATTCAAGTAAGAACTATGGTCCACCTGATAACCATCTGATTTTGAGCAAACCACCAGCTGTCAACGGATTTGATTTGTCTTTACCAAAAGCCGTTTGCTTCTGGACTAGCCAACTCTTGATGGAATAGTCAACATCTTGGTGAGCTGATTGCCAATTATGGTATTTCCACGGCCTTTACCACAAGCCATAATCTTGCGGGCTAGCCAACTCATTCACTTTTTGGGATATGGCGAGTTGATTTACCATACAATTTTGGGCAAATTGAAAGCCATCAACGGATTTGAGATATCTTTACCAAGAGCCGTTTGATCCTGGATTAGCCAATCCTTTTGTCGTTTAAACATGGCGGACTGATTACCACAAAAATTTTGCAATAAAGTGAAAAAATTTTGAAAATTTTGGGCCAAAAATGGGGGTACTAGAGGATATAATAAGATAAAATTCGCTAGAATTTCCCCCCCCCCCCCCCCCACACTTAGAGTTGAATATTGTCCTAAATATTCAAAGTCCCGGCTATTATGCCGACTCTTTGAACATAAAAAGATAATATTATAAGCTAACTGTGGAAATATCATTTTTTATTTTTCACTTTATTCATATTTACATACAATCACACATTTTATTTTATATATACATTTCAAATAGCTGCAGGGGACGGCCACTCCCCCACACTAGGGTGTTAGAAAGTAGAAAGAAGTCAGAGACATGGGTGAAAACCCATGTTGTTGCTACTGTTTTTGTTCATCGAGTCGCTAGCTTGACTCGATCCCCGAATTCATTGGTTCGTGGGGAAAGTTTGGAGATCTGGGACAACCATTTGTGGTACATCCCCTCCAAAGTAGTGCTTTAACCGATGGCCATTCACTTTAAAGTTGGAACCGTCAGGTTGAGATAATTCAATAGTTCCGTATGGAAATACTTTTGTGACAGTGAATGGCCCAGACCAACGGGTTTTAAGCTTTCCTGAGAATATCTTCAATCATGAATTGAAGAGAAGGACTCTGTCACCGGTGTTGAAAACACGGTTTTTAATTTTAGAGTCGTGTATCTTGGTTTTTTCCTTGTAAATCAAAGAATTCTCATAAGCTTGATCACGAAGTTCATTTAATTCTTTTAGTTGAACCTTACGGTGATCACCCGCTGTGTGAAGGTCAAAATTTGCATGTTTTAAGGCCCAGTAGGCCTTATGTTCTAATTTGATCGGGAGATGACATGCCTTCCCGTACACTAGCTTATATGGAGTACACCCGATGGGTGTTTTGTAAGCAGTGCGGAAAGCCCATAATGCATCATCCAGTTTATCTGACCAAGAGGCACGGTTTTCTCCAACCGTCCTCTCCAGAATTCTCTTAATACCCCGATTCGAGACCTCCACCTGCCCACTTGTTTGTGGGTGGTATGCAGTTGAAAGACGGTGAGTTACACCATATTTCAACATCACTTTTGCAAATTGTTCATTGCAGAAGTGTGTGCCACGATCACTGATAATGGCACGAGGAGTTCCGAATCTGGCAAAGAGAGACTTCAGAAATTTAACGACTACTCAGGCATCATTGGTGGGTAAGGCTTTTGCCTCAACCCATTTTGACAGATAGTCGACAGCCACGAGTATATATTTATTCCCTCGTGAAGACGGGAACGGCCCCATAAAATCAATGCCCTACATATCAAATATTTCACAGACTTGGATGGTGTTTTGTGGCATCTCATTCTTTTTGGAAATATTCCCGTGACGCTGGCAAGCCTCACAGGTTTTGATAAGTTCATGGGTGTCTTTGTAGATTGTGGGCCAAAAGAATCCCGAATCAAACACCTTTTTGGCGGTGTAGTTTGGGTTATGATGTCCCCCCGTGGGTCCATCATGCCAAGCTTTAAGAATTTCCATGGCTTCTTGGCCATGGACACACCGTCGGATGACTTGATCCGCACAGATTTTGAACAAGTAGGGGTCATCCCAGAAGTAATGTTTCACATCTTTAAAGAATTTTCTTGTCTGTTGGAACGACATCCCTTTCACAATGAAATTTCCCGCATGGTAATTTGCAAAGTCGGCAAACCATGGGGTAGTGGCATCATCCGGGGTAGAGATTAGATTGAGAGTCTCCAGAGGAAAAGTTTCATTAATTTCTTTTCTCTCGAGAATATCCTGATGAGGATTCTCTAACCGGGACAAGTGATCAGCAGCAAGGTTCTCTGCTCCTTTTATGTCTCGTATGAGTATATCGAATTCCTGAAGGAGCAGGACCCAACGGAGCAGTCTTGGCTTTGCGTCCTGTTTAGTGAACAGGTATTTCAAAGTTGAGTGGTCCGTATACACCACACATTTGGTTAGGATTAACTAAGACCTAAATTTCTCAAAGGCATATACCACAGCTAATAATTCTTTTTCTGAGGTGGTATAGTGCGTTTGAGCTTCACTCATGGTCTTACTTGCGTAGTGTATTGGCTGAAAATGTTTTGTTTTGCGTTGCTCCAGAACTGCACCAATAGCGAAGTCGCTAGCATCGCACATAAGTTCGAAGGGTAAGTCCCAGTCGGGGGCAACAAGGATAAGTGCCTCGGTGAGCCTTTTCTTTAAAGTAGAAAAAGCTTCGATGCACTCGGGGGAAAAGATGAAAGGAGCTTCCTTTTCAAGAAGATGAGTCAATGGTCGGGCTATTTTGGAGAAATCCTGAATGAATCTCCGATAAAACCCGGCATGGCCAAGGAAACTCCTTATTCCTTTAACAGTGGTGGGATGAGGCAGTTTAGCAATAACATCAATTTTGGCCGTATCGACCTCAATCCCACTTTTTGAAATTTTATGGCCGAGGACAATGCCCTCCTTAACCATAAAATGGCTCTTCTCCCAGTCTAGACAAAGATTAATGTCTTCACAACGTTGAAGCATCTTTCCTAAATGGGAGAGGCATGAGTCGAAAGAATTCCCGATGACTGAGAAGTCATCCATGAATACCTCCATGGTTTTCCCGATCATGTCGTGGAAAATAGCCATCATGCATCTCTGGAAAGTGCCCGGAGCGTTGCATAACCCAAAAGGCATGCGACGATAGGCAAACGTCCCGTAAGGGCATGTGAAGGTAGTCTTCTCTTGATCCTTAGGATCAATGGGAATCTTGAAGTAACCCGAGAAGCCGTCGAGGAAGCAATAATACTCATTCCCCGCTAGTCTTTCGAGCATTTGATCAATAAAGGGCAGAGGAAAATGGTCCTTGCGGGTGGCTTCGTTAAGCTTTCTGTAATCGATACATACTCGCCACCCTGTAACCAACCGAGTTGGTATCAACTCGTTATCCTCATTAGTGACAACCGTGATGCCACCCTTTTCTGGAACACAATGTATTGGGCTAACCCAAGGACCGTCTGATATAGGGTAAATCAATCCCGCATCGAGAAGTTTGATAACTTCTTCTTTGATAACTTCGTGGATTTTTGGATTTACTCTTCTTTGATGCTGCACGGCAGGTTTAAAGTCTTCTTCCATTAGGATTTTGTGTGTACAAAAATCCGGGTTAATACCCTTTATGTCTCAGAGTTTCCAAGCAATTGCTTGCTTGTGGGACTTTAAAACCTTAAGCAGCGCGGTTTTCTCCTCATCCTTTAAGTCTTTTGCAATAATGACTGGCAACTTATCGTTACCTTCCAAGAATGCATATTCTAGATGAGGAGGCATGTCCTTAAGTTCGACCTCGGGGAAATCATCATTTTTCTCAACATATTTGACTTTCGCGTTATGAAGTTGTAGAGGTAGAACAGGAATGGGAGAGGGATCTTTGTTTAATAATTTCTTAAGGAGAAATATATCCCTCTCCGGGTCAATCTCTTGGTTATCAATTCCTTCGGGAACTGAATCACTTTTGAGAAAGGCCTCTAATTCCTCAAGGACGAAATCACTTCCCTCAAACGGAGTGAGGGAAGGAGAAGAATTAGCGATTATGGGGTTAGAAGAGGGAGTGGGATTTCCACTCGGAGAACTATCAGCGAATCCAAGGATTTCCTGTGCATACTCCTCGGATACAATGTCAATGACAACAATTCGGTTGACCGATTCAGCATCATAATTCGAGGAGTATCTCGAGGTTTGATCAAGGTTGAACGTTATCGCTTCATTGCCAAATCGTAATGTGATTTCCTCATCGAAAACAGCGATTAATGCACGTCCCGTCCTTAAGAATCCCCTCCCAAGAATGAGAGGAACTCTCGGATCTGCATCGAAATCAACAACGACAAAGTCTGCCGGAAAATGGAACTTCCCCACTCTTACAAATACGTCCTCGGCAATACCGAGGGGACGTGTAATTGAATGGTCTACATGCTCAAGAGTCATGCATGTGGGAGTAAGTGCCTGAAGAGAAAGCTTTTTCCAAACTGTGTGGGGCATTAGGTTGATTCTTGTGCCAAGATCGTCCAAGGCAAAGCACTCAACCATCCCCGGGGAAATACATGGTATTAGAAATTTCCCGGGGTCTCCTAGCTTCTCGGGAAGCTGTTTCAACAGAACTGCAGAGCAGTTTTCGTTGAGTGGAGTTCGTGCCATTTCAAAGAGTTTCTCTTTATTTCCCAGTAAGTTTTTGATTGTCGATGCAAATTTGGGCATTAATATGAGAGCATCCGCGAAACTAATATCAAAGTGTAGTTCTTGGAAGATTTGGAAAAAATTTTCCATCTGATGATTAGCTTTTTCACGGAGCTTCTGATCTTGCAATCGTGAGGGATATGGAATCAATGGTTTTGGGTTGGCTTTTGATATTTCAACAGGACCTTTGGGAGTTTCAAACATGACTCTTTTATGGGGAGTTGGGACCGGGACAACTGGAGGAGGGATGTTAGTGGTACCTCCGTTATTAGCAGGAAGTACCGTATCCGTAGTATCCTAAGTATCACATTCCTCTACCTGGATAGGAGAAGTGGTAGAAGGAGCTGTGGGTCCTTTATAAGAAACTCCACTTCTTGTGGTGATCGCCTTTGCATCACCCCTCAGATTAGCGACCGTGTTGCTAGGTAAAATACCTGAGCCCGAGGGTCTATCATTTAAACACTTCTTCAATTCAGAGATTTGACTAACCATCACTTTGTTTAATTCATCTTGGGATTTCATAAACTGTTTTAATAACTCATCAGATGATGGTCCAGTTGGAACAATGGCTTGATTTAGATTTGGAAAATTTTGAGCCCGATTGTTCTGGAAATTCCCATGTTGCTGGTTGTTATTACCCTGGAAGTGGTTTTGTTGAAAATTACCCTGATGGTAATTGTTCTGACCTTGATTATGGTTATAATTTCCTTGGTTTTGATTGTTTTGAACCTGGTGTTGACCAGAGTTGAAATTCCCTTGGTTGTTAAAACCTTGGTTCATTCGATTCTGGTTAAAGTTCTGGTTTCTGTTTTGACCATTTTGGTTCTGGGGTTGATTAAACCCTGGTGGTCCAATGTAGTTATTGGAACGATAGCTCAACAGATTTCGGTCCCCTTGCGGTTGGTAGGAATTACCTCCCGTATTGTAGGAACATTGGGCTGCGAATACGTTCTCTTGAGTGAAGCCACCGGAGGCTGGGCACTCATGGTATGGGTGTGGACGACCACATGTTTCACAACTGATAGTTTTATTCTGCTGATTGTGATTAGTCTGGTGAATTCAGAGAACCGCAGCAGATAAATCATCAAACTTTTTGGTAAGAGCAGCTATTTCATTACTTGCCGGAGTGACTGACTTACATGAGTCATTCCTCTATGCAGAGGAGTCCCAAAAGTTATGTTTAACAAAAATTAATAGGACCGTTGACACCTGTGTCTTTTAACATTAACCTTTATAGTACGCTTATTTGTTATGGTTTTATTATCATACGCCATAATAGAACACTCCTTATTTCATAAAACATCAGTTTTTTAGAACGCTTATTTACAAAAGTTTTATTTAAACATTAGTTAGTATGACACTTGATACTTAGGTATCAAAACTTGATACACCATAACAGGACACTTGATATTTGAGTCATAAAAGATCAGTTTTATGGAACGCTTATTCACAAAAGTTTTATGATAACAAAACTTAATAGGACACTAGCTATTTAAGTAATAAAACATCAGGTTTTTACAAGGGTTATTCGCAAGAGTTTTATTATAACAAAATTTAGTAGGACCCTTTGATGAGGCGAAAAATGATCCGTTTTTAGGGGGTCATTTAAGCCCAGAATTGAATTTATTTGATCAAATATTGCCCTAAATCGTTCCTTTTGTGATTTTAGATACTTTTGGAGTGAATTCTGGAAAAGGAAGCATTTTGGACGTTTTTGGAGCATAAAAGTGAAGAAAACGGCAAAGTCTTAATTTTCCTTGCTGGGAACAGTACTTGACGGTGTCACCAAGTTCTTAATGACGGCGTCAAGAGGAAAACAAGAGGTGAAGTGGATGGAGTCTATGACGATCCAGAATGATTTTACACTAGGGCATGACGGCGTCACCAAAGGCCGTCATGGTCCCTTTATATGTGACGGCCCAGAGGAAAATTACTCTTGACGGCGTCTGATCTGTATCTAGGCAATTCGATGTTATTATGGGCGGCGGGTTGACGGCGTCAGAATTCTCTTCTTGACGCCGTCACATTGGAAAATCTATATATAGTTTTGTAATTTTCATTCATTAGAGGAGGACAATTTTAGGGATAACTTGGAGAAACCCTAGCACGATTTTATCAGTTTTTTCAAGGGTTTTTACCCTTTGAAACCTTTCATGTTCAATTAAGATAAGTATCCTTTCAATTTATTCAATATGTCTATGTGTTGTTTGAATATATCTTACGCTTGTCTTGATTTTAACATGCTAGGCTAGATCTCTTGTGTGTTTGCATAGATGTAATGAAACCTAGATGTTGATTATGGGTTGATTACTTGTTTATAGTTGTTACGGATGAATGATTTTGATGTTTGGCTTAAGAAAACTGGTAGACTTCCATAGTGTAACTTGCTTGAACGTCTTAAGAAACATGAACCAATGCGTATTAGGTTTTTATGGTTGTATTTAATGCATGAGTGAATTCTAGTGATCCCATGTTAGGAGCTTCTTGCCGGCTCGACATAGGAGTGAAGTAGGAGCTTATAGAGTTGGGGAAGTACGTACGCCACCCCACGATTGGTATTAAGGAATATAACCCGTCATTCACGCAACTGTAACAAACTATCAACCTGTAAAAGATACCTAGGGAGTAATGAAATCTAAGTGAACACAACTTTCCCATTTATTGTTAACACCACACTAGTTTAATTAGTTTAATTTACATTTTTGTTATTTTATTTTGATTGCATCTTTAGTTATTGGGTTAGTTGATTAGGAACTAATTCCGCCCACTCTTCCAAAACCCGAGATTTTTACTTGCTTTTCATAAAATATAAAAATGCAAAAAGAATCATCCTTCACCTCTAGACCTAGTTTTTAGGCTTTCTAATCCTAGCGACACTATTCCTGAGTTGAACGATCAATCCCCCGGTACTTGTCACTATACTATACTACAACGATCAGGTACACTGCCTGGTGGGGGTTGTAAGCTTCTCGAGATCCCTCGAGAGGTAAAGCCTGGTGCAATTCCCACGCATCAAGTTTTTGGCGCCGCAGCCCGGGGAATAGTTATTGTCTAGGTTAGGATTTCTTTTTATTAGGTCTACTTTCTAGATTCCTTTCTAGTAAGATTTTATTTTTATTTCTAGCTTTTCTTTAGTCTATCTTATTTCTTTGTTTCCTTTGTTCGTAAACTATCTCGATGGATAACAATAACATTGATCGTTTGATTCCTGTTATTCGTGTTTTTCGTGGTAGGATTTTCCAAAAGCCCGCCCCAATCCCTTTAGTGGAAAATGAGAACCCACCTAACCTATCGCCTAACCTCCACTTTGACAATAATTCTGAAATGGAGGAGTCTGATCATGATGATGACCATAGGGCTAGTCCTTTTTACTATTCAGACTCCGATGAGGATCTAGATGATGGTGATGTGATTAATGAGGATAGGATGGAAAATGAAGTGAACCCTCTTAGGTATGTCGACCCTAGAACAAGGATTGAGAGTGATAGCTCATTCAATATGCAATTTCCTTGTAAGATTGGATTTAGGAGCTTTGATGCATACTTTAACTCATCTCTCCCGATGAACATAATCTCGCACAGTGAATATAATAAAATCATGATAGATGAGTTAGAATACAAAGGAGATAATATTACTGCTAGGGCAATGACATTGCATGTGTTTGTAGGAAGCTTTGTTTATCTTGTTGAGTTCATGGTTATGGAGAATCTAGGAGAATTTATCGATAGTAAGTTAACCCAAGTTGTGTTTGGGAGACCTTTCAAAAGGTTGACCAACCATGATAAAAAACTTATGGAAGGGTTAATTACATTCTCGGATGGGGATGAAGATTTTGTTTACCAAATGCCCCGTGCACACCCTAGGTTCAAGGATTTTCCATGGAGAAGTGTAGTAGGTATCCGCCCCTAGAAATGCTAAGTGAGAATGATAAAAGAAAAGGGCTTAAATATCCTCATGAAAAAAATAAAAGGTATTATCATGGATGTTTAGAGTTAAGTGATGATTATAAGAAAGATGAGGCGACTATTAGATGGCTCACCCTTGGTTATGTGAGCATAAGCGACACACGGTAGCCCATAACCTTGAGTCTAGCTACAAGACTCGTAAATAAAGAAAAGCGCGTCTTGGGAGGCAACCCATGCTTTGTGCAATTTTTATTTGTTTGATTGTTATTTGTTTCCGTATGCATGCTTTATTTTTATTGTTGGTAGATCATGTTTCAAAAATAAAATGGTGAAAATACTTTACTTTGTGATGAGGCGAAAAATGAACCACTTTTAGAGGGTCATTTAAGCCCGGAATTGAATTTATTTGATCAAATATTGCCCTAAATCGTTCCTTTTGTGAGTTTAGGTACTTTGGGAGTGAATTATGGAAAAGGAAGCAATTCAGACGTTTTTGGAGCATAAAAGTGAAGAAAACGGCAAAGACTTTGTAAGGCATTATATCTTACTTTGTTTTCTAGGATGTGTTAGTATATATAGATTGCCACCGATTTTACGCGAGGTTTCCTTTTCTGTTTTCTCAGGTTTAACAGGTTATGTATGACAAGAAGGTGATTTAAATTCTGGATGGGAAGCTTTGATTGTTCAGTTTCTTGGAGGAAGATCTAACCTTGTTACCACACTATCCACACCGAACGAATCAGGGGAGTATTGATTTCATTCTTTTACCTGTTTGACTTTTACATTCTTTAATTGAACATTGGGGACAATGTTCATCCTAAGTGTTAGGGGAGGGTAAATGATGATACCTTATAGGATACACTTACAATTGAGTTTGTTTGTTTGATGGTAGGTGTGTAATAAAACTATGAGAAATACTTGTTAGTGTAATTTTGGCGCCAAATTTAAATTTTTTTACAACATTTAGGAGTGAAACTTTAGCCTTAGCAAGCGTCTCATGGATAGGAGTCGTATGACTAGCACAAAACCGTATCATTCAGAAAAATTTTCCACCCAAATATGTGAGGTTCGCCTTTAGATTTGATAGGAAAAGCATTTACTATTAGTGCTTATGAGTGTACCGGTAGCATTTAGATTCTAGAACTTCCGTTAGTTATGCATCCCGAGACCGCTAGTGAGACTACATTCGTGTAGTAGGATTTGCTACATGATAAGAGGCATTAGGATCACCCTTGTGTTAAACCCATATCATAATTACTTGACCATTTAAGTCATATTACTTGGCTAGTTAAGTCAATTAATTTTTCCCACACCCTTAGCGTTGTACTCATTTTTAGTACACGAAACCCCTAGTACACCCCTCCGAGCCTATCTTTTCGTTTCTAACTTTAAGCATCTTACTTAAAGGAAGAATTTGTTACACCCCACTTAAATTTACACCCAAATCGCCTTAGCCTTCCGTGTATGCACTCATCTTTAGTGCATTATTGTTACATGTTTAAACCCTTAGTTAATTATCTAATTGATTACATGGTTGCTAAGTCGAGTCATATCCTTGTACATATTGTTTTGGGACGATTGGGACTCATGGGTAAAGTACTTATGTTACGGAGTAATGGGGAAGAACATAATATTATTACCCCCATATGTGCGCTAATCTTAAAAGTACTCCAAGTGTTTTGATTATCTTGATTCGAGTCATTAGATTAGTTTATTGTAAAGTATGTAAAAATTCAAGTGTAAGGGGAATGTTCATTCCCTAAAATTCTCTGCCGCCAAAAATCCTTTTGGCTCTTTCCTCAAGTAATTGGTGCCAGGGGTTCAATTTTGGAGTGTAGTTTTTGTTTGATGCACCAAGGGGGAGGGTTGGAGTGTTGCAGAGGGTAAAGGCGGCTAGGGCTTATGATGGTGGTGTTTGGAGGGTAGCAGTTAGTGGAGGGGTGGTGATGTGGAGGAGGCAGTCAAAGGTAGGGTCAAATGGTCAAGGGTTGACCATGGGGTAATATTAAAAATGTGAAATGGGGTGTGGGTGGGCTGATGGTTTGTAACTTTGGGCTTGGAGGGGTGGTGTTGGGCTTTGGTTTGTGGACTGGGTTTGATATTGGATTTGGCTTAGTATAACTTAGGATCCGTTTGGTATTTAGTGTAAAATTCACAAGGACCAAAAATGTAATTCACTGAAGGTTTAGGGGTCTGGTTTGTAACTTTTTCAAAGATAATAGAAGGACCAAACTTGCCATATCTCAATAACCCAAGGACCATAGTTGCAATTTTCCAAATTTTGAAACCCCGAGGACCAAAGTTGTCATTTTTCAAACTGCAGTGACCAAATATGTAATTTTCTCAAACTTTCTACCCAAGGATCAAATTTGATAACTTTTGACTTTTAATTGCCTTGGGTTGCCTTTTCTTTCATTTTAAACCTTTAGGGACTAGTTTTCTCAATTTATGAAATTTGAGGGACTGAAACTGCCAATTATGCAAACTTTGTTCGTTTTTCATTTTTTTTAAACATTTTGCATCAGAAACATATAAAACACAATCCTGGGATATTTTCAGTATTTTGATGCGTATTTGAGTGTTTTTGGATGTTTTTGCAGTTCAGATACGATAAAAATGATTGAGTATTTACACACTCATCAAGGACCTTATCATTTAATTTACTAATGAGCTCTGGGTTATTAATCCTATTCATGAACCCTGAGATTTTTAGTACTTTAGGACACGCCTTGACGTGTATACATTCATCCTTAAAGCGCTTCACGTAAGCACTTGTTGATTCCCCTTGGCGCTGTTTTACTCTGGCCAGTTCAATAGGGTTCTTGGCGCACTTCTTTCTTTGAGTGAAGTTCAAATGGAATGCTTTTCGCAACTCTTCAAACCCGTTTATGCTTCTTCGTGGAAGCTTGCTAAACCAAGTTCGCGCATTCCCTACTAATGTGGAGTTAAACATATGACACCACACAGGTTGTGGCCAATTTTCGATAGTAGCAGCGGATTCGAAAATTTTTAGGTGGTCATCAGGATCACCCGTTTGATCATATGTTTTAACATTGGTGGGCGTGCGCCTTTTCTTGTGATCCGAATAATCGCTGATGCGCCGTGTGAATGCATCAACCTTTTGGCGACGCCAAGGAAGAGATATATCTTCGTCTTCTTCCTCGCAGTTTCTTCCTTTAGACTTCCAGTGTCCTATCTCTTTCTCATCGTTGTCCGAGGAGTCACTTGAGGAAGAGTTCTCCCTTCTGCGGTGCTTACACCGTTTTTCCTCGGAGTCCGAGCTTGAGGGGCTTTCACTTGGGGAAATTTGTCTTCCCAATCTATCATGAATTCTTCTGCTTCCTGACCTTGAAGAGCTCTCGCTCGGTGAGCGTTGCCGTCCAAGTCTATCTTGTATCCTGCGATTACCAAGTCTAGCGTGGACATTGGTACGCCTCTCATTGTCCTCGTATTCCTCCGAGTATTGTGAATCAGATGCTGTACCAAGACTAGCGTAGACATTGGTACGCCTCTCATTGTTTTCGCCCCCTCCTTCTGGTAGCGTAATGGGGATGTTTCGTATTCTGGGTTAAAGTTAAGCTGGGCTTGTAGGCTCTGACTTGACCTTCCCCTTGTCTCCTCTTGCATGGGGTTGGTTAAAGTTTCGTAATTTTGAGATTCAAAATTACTTAATGTTAACTCAGGCGCATCCTCTTCCAGCGCAAGGATATCTGTTTCAACATTAGGTCCCCTATCTCAATTAGGCGCGCCTGGCGGCACAGTGTTGTCCACGATGGGTGCCGTTTGATGGGGAGTAGCGAGGAGGGTGCGCTGAAGTTCTTCAGTGCTTGGGACCACCGTGGTGGTCTGGGCAGTCCCTGTGGGCAATTCTACAGTTGGGAGAATTAGAGTTGGACCTGATTCTTGGTGACCAAGCGCATTGGTTGTTCCAGAGGCCTGCCTAGAGGTTGAATCTTGATGGTTCCTCCTCTGGGGGTCACCACGTGTTTTTTCCAACTGCGGAGTCCGCTGGCTTGAGTTTTGGTGTTTTGTCATTCTAGTTCTTAGTGTAGGGTCCCACGGATGACGCCACTTGTTGATACAAAAGTTGGGCGTTCCTTATTTGGGTTCCTGTTCTCGTACCAATCAGATCTTAATGGTTGAGACCTGCGCACTAAGAAAACAAACAAACACCGTTAGGCTTATTGTGGGATTGTCTCCCACGATTATCCTCCGTCATGAGAGTAAGTAATCGGTTTTAGGGTTGTATATAAGAGTTAAGGTTGTAAATCGTACATTTAACGAGAGTTGTCATATTCTTTATATAGGCACGAAATCCTTATTGGATACGTGTTCCTCACTCTTAGGCGTATAATGCCTATCCAGTCTATGGATCTTTATCCATAAATAAGAGATCCTTATCTTAGACCATAAATAATGTATTTGGGTTGGGCTTTCATGAGCCCAGACCGTTAGCGTAGTGGCCCAATTCATTGTTATGATAGCCCACTCGTGGTGGGCTTGGGCATTAGTAATGTTTATTGGTCGGGTTCGTAACCCGAATATAGACTATACGTCATCATTCTAGTTGTTTGTTATTGTAATATTTGGTTCAAGTAAGTTACCTAGGCTCATATAAGCTCAGATTAACCATCAGTTTGGTCACATTTAAAGGAAAAGCCAAAATCATTTGCATATACCATCAACAGTCCATCTGTTGTGGAATTGATATGCCAAATCCTTGATTTCAATTCGAAACCTGTTTAGATTACTTAATTTACTTTCATTTAGTGTTTATACATCATTTCCAGCCACCTAGGATCAATTTAAACTCACATAAGTCAAAGTTCTTCAAAGATTTTAAAAGTCAAAATTTACATATTGTGCAGAATCCCAGTTTTTGTGAGAAATTTCTAGAATTTTGTGTTGGGAATTGGACCTTGAAATTTTCATACATCAAAGTGCCCCACATAAGCTAAAATAATCTGTATCCAGCTTATTTTTGTGAATTTTTATGAAGCTTGTGCAAGAGCTCAGTTGAGGGTGCAGGGTTCAACACCTCCCCTGCACCAGGCCATTGGCCATTTTCCAAGTCCCTCTGTGACTTAACCTGTGGACCCCACACCCTGCCTTTTGGCTTATTTTGTAGCTTGTCATCCCAATTTCCAACCCTTAGCTTATTTTGGGTCCTGGCTTATTATTGCATAGCTTATTTGGCCTTTCTTATGACCTGTTCTCAGAAACAAAAACCGAGCACTCAGTTTTTGCACCTAAGTTTCAAGTCCCACCCAGGTTTCAATAATAAGCCATAAGCCCAGCTTATTGGCTTATTTTGAATTTGACCTGGTCAACCTTAAGCGTCAAGTGTAATTTTGAACCTCCTTTCACCTCTGTGGACCCCACAAAGATCCAAAGATCCTAGTTTTAGGCCTTCATTGGTCTGTGTGGTTGCTTAGTGCTTATTTGGTTATATCAGCTTACTCCTGGTGCTTATTTGGATTCTATTTGCTCATTTCAAGTGTATATCCATCTGTCTTAGCATATTTGATCATGATGTAGCCTAATTATAGCGTTTTCAAAAACCAAAAGTCCTAATAAGCTTCATTATAGAATATGTTAAGCACTTGTGTACCTCAAGTGCTTATTTTTAAGCACTAACCAAAGTTCCTTCACAAAAAGTTCCTAATTCCAGTATTTAAAGTAATTTGTAAAAGAAAATCTAAGAAAAATCAAAAATAAGAAAGTGATAGCTTCTGTTTAAGCCCTTCTGGCTTATTTTTCTGCTTATTTATCAGCAAACTATATTTTTAAATTTTTCTTAGGCTTCTTATAATCTGTAGGATTTTTAGTAATTTTTTCAGATTTTTCTTTTGTCATTTAGTACTTTCTATTATTTAATTTAGTTTAAATTAATTAAATAATTAGTTTTTAATTAATAATAATTAATTAAAAAATAGGAAAAATAGATTTTCTGTTTTAAAATTTGTTTTATAATATTTTAGATTTTTCTAAATTTAATTTTCATTTTTCTAGTTAAAATTCATAATTAGTTACTACCTCCGTCTCAAAATTATTGTCCACATTTCCATTTTGGGATGTCTCAAAATAATTGTTCACTTTCCTTTTTAAGTAAAAACTAGAGAATATATTGAGGGAATATTCTTATTGAGTGGTTGAGATTTATAAGGGTCCCATTTTTATTAAACTTTGCAATTTCTCTCTCATGACAATTAATTTGAGACGGAGGGAGTATAATTTAAACAATTAAAAAGTAATTAGTAATTAGTAATTAATTAATAGTAATTAATTAAATAGTGTAAAAATTATTTTTCTTTCTCTAAAAATTTTCTTTTGTCATTAGGATTATAAAAATATAAATTTCATAACCGTAGGATTTTATTTGCTCCCGTTTCACTTTTTATTTTGCGCGTTCGCGTTTATTTTAAATTCAAACGCGCGTTTTTAGGTTTAAATCACGTTTTTATGTTATCTGATCATTAGTAATTGTTAATATAGTGTTTTTAAGGTATTCTCAATCATAATCTCGTAGTGTAATCATAATAATCAAAATCCTGACCTTTCTGTCAAATCACCCGATCACTTAAAACATTCACGATTACAATTGCACACCTCGTCGGGACATAACGACCCGGGGATTCACTATACTCCTTGGATAGTTGGTCTTAGCCATTTGACTTAGTTGAGCATTCACATTGGTTGACTTAAGTTGACTGTTCAGGACCAATCAGTGCTGAGATTTCTTTTGATGTGGCTCTTCGTTCTTCATTGGAGCGCATTGTCACTGCTTCTGGACCTGGTTTTGGTGATTGGCAGTGGAGACTTGCCACCTTACCCTTTACATTTGGGGGACTTGGTGTATATTCTGCAGGTGATGTCTTGAACTATGCTTTCCTTGCTTCTAGACTTCAATCTGCTAGTTTAAAAACTAAGCTTCTCCGACATACCGGTATTGTGACGTCTGGCCCTTCTTTCGATGATGCATTATGTACTTTTAATGCGAAAATGGATATGGACCTTTTGAGAAACCCAAGTGAGATCGTTGCCCCCAAACTCATGAAGAAATTGGCAGATATGCATTTCGCACGGGTTACCCAAACGGTTGAATCCACCATTCAGAAATCTTCTCGACAAATGGCGTTATGGAATTCACAAAAGGAGGACTACACTTTAGATTGGCTTAGAGTGGTTCCAATATATGGATTAGGACAGACTATGAACGCCAGGACTTACCGATGTGCATGTGTTGTGCTATCGGCTAAGTGTTCCCCTATTTTCTATTCAGATGTCGTGCTCAGCTTGTTCCAAGGTCTTTACTGGGGATATTTATGGGGACCATGCTGTGTCGTGCGCGGGTATTATTGGTATTAAATATCGGCATAAAGTGGTGCGTGATGTTCTTGTTGACATATGTTCTCGGTCCAGGATTTCGGCATGTAAGGAGGTTGATATTGGGCTTATTGGGGATAGCGACAAACCCTTACGTCCGACTGATATGTTACTTTACTCATGGGATGTTGGGCTCGATGTATGTGTTGATCTGATAGGGTCATCGCCCTTGACGTAAACTGGCATGGCTGATTTTGTGCCGGGGCGTGCGATGATTGAAGCCGCACAACGTAAACGCGTCAAGTACAAGGCTAAATGCTCGGATATGGGATATGGGTTTCTCCCCTTTTCATTCTCTTCTTTTGGAGAACTTGAGAAGGATGCGGTGGCCTTACTAAAACGTATCCGAAGATTCTCGGTAACTCAAGACATTGGAGCACGTGCCGCTTCTCATATTTTTAGTAAGGTTAGCTTCGCTATAGCTAGAGAAGTGGGGGCTCAGATTGTTTCTCGGCTCCCAACTAATTTCTTGTAAATCCTATGAGTTTCTAGTATAATAATAATAATAATAATAATAATAATAATAATAATAATAATAATAATAATAATAATAATAATAATAATAATAATAATAATAATAATAATAATAATTTCTTGTAAATCCTATGTGGATATCGGATATGGGTTCCTCCCTTTCTCTTTCTCCTCTTTTGGAGAACTTGAGAAAGATGCAGTAACTCTTCTAAAACGTATTCGACGTTTCTCTTCGACTCAAGACATAGGAGCACGGGCTGCCGTTCATATTTTTAATAGGATTGGTTTCGCTATTGCTAGAGGTGTGGGGGGCCCAGTTGGTTTCTCGGCTCCCCACCAATTTCTTGTAAAATCCTATTTATTGTTAATAAAAGTGATGGTATAATAAAATAAAATAAAATAAAAAAATAAAAATAAAAATAATAATAATAATAATAATAATAATAATAATAATAATAATAATAATAATAATAATAATAATAATAATAATAATAATAATAATAATAATAATAATAATAATAATAATAATAATTGATTTTGTACCCGGTCGTGCGGTGTTTGAGGCTGCACAACGTAAATGCGTCAAGTATGGAGCTAAATGCACGGAAATTGGATATGGGTTTCTTCCCTTCTCATTCTCTTCTTTTGAGGAACTTGAGAAGGATGTGGTAACTTTGCTGAAGTCGATCCGAAAGTTCTCTGTTACTCAAGACATTGGTGCACGTGCTGCTACCTATATTTTTAGTAGGATTTGTTTTGCAATAGCTAGAGGAGTGGGGGCCCAGATACTTTCTCGGGTTCCCACTAATTTCTTGTAAATCCTATAATTTTCTAATAAAGTGATGTTATCATAATAATAATAATAATAATAATAATAATAATAATAATAATAATAATAATAATAATAATAATAATAATAATAATAATAATAATAATGATAATGATAATGATAATGATAATGATAATGATAAATATTTAGCTTAAGGGTACATCAGCTAGCATAAGCTTACAGTAGCAAACACCCCTTCTGATAAGCTCATGAAAGCTTAACCATAGCTTTGTATGACCTTATGTACGTTGATAACATCAAATTTACCTCCAATTTAAGTGTTAATTTCCCCCTTAAAATACTCATCTTTTCTACTTTTATGAAGAATATATACTCTTATTTCTTCCTGTTTTAGTTTCAGGGTAAAGATGAGTAAAAGAACGAACTTATGTGGAAATGGAAGGACTTTGGAGCAAATACGTGGAAATTATGGATTATGCACTAACTACGGCGTAGAGGTTCATCTACCTACGCCGTAGCAAGACTTCACGAAGACTACGCCGTAGAGGCTCTCCTACCTACGGCGTAATGAAGAATTTATGAAGACTACGGCGTAGCCCAACAACAGGCTCTGGCGTAGAAGTCCACTAAAGAACACAACGGAGTAGGCAACTTTCCAAGCTACGACGTAGGATCTCATTTGAGGCAGTAAAGAACTAAAGAGGCCAAGGAAGAAGCTACGGCGTAGCCACCTTATCTACTACGCCGTAGGATGCTTATCATCAAGACTTTATGCCCGTAACACTTGATCAAGTTACGGCGTAACACAATTTGCAAAGGTTACGGCGTAGCAACTCTAATACGCTACGCCGTAACATAGTCGGGGCCTATAAATACCAACCCTAATTCCGAGTTTTTCATATCCTTCTTCCCCCCTTTCAAAAGGGCGACTTAGGCACCATCTCAGGGCATCTTCCAGCAGCAACAAACCACTTCCCAAGGGAGAATTCACTTGTAATCATCATCATCATTTACCTTACATCAAGTAATTTGTACCAAACACTATGTTCAATTCAATCTATGTTTTATTCATTATTGTTGGTATATTTTACTATATGTTTGGCTAATAACCTCTTGGTGTTAGCCCTGTTATGAAATTGTTGTTATTATGATTAATTTTCTACGCATGTATTGTCAATTGTTTGTATACTTTCATGGCGAGGCTCGGGACACTCTAGTTCCCGTAGTGATTAGAATTGGTTGTCCTCTAGAGACTTGTGGAATTAACCCTAGGAAGCAAGTCGCTAGGGATGTGACTTGGTAATAGCAATATCACCATACACGTGCGAATTAACCTTATGACTACCTACCGATGCTAGACACTTAACGGAGTTAGAGGGGTGTAAGATCTGACCATGCCGCATTCGTTAGTCTTGTCCATGTTAGTAGAGGCACTTAACGACTCTTAAGTCTTCGTACCAATGAACCCAAGGCTTTACAATAGTTTTGGATAGGACAAGGTGTAAGATAGATCTAGGTGATTTAACCCTCTAATCAGAAATGAATATTGAATCCCTGAACGATATGGTAGGAATCACCTATAGGAAACTAGTCATGATCATAACAAGAGTAGTAATTAGGTTAACACTACTTCTCTCTACTGATTTTCTTCTATTTATTTATTTGCATTGTTATTTACTTTTATTAGTTTATTAATCTTTCAATCATACAACCCCCTTTTAAACGTGACACTAAACTTAGATAATTTCCATACACTTAGCTCTTGGGACGACCCCGGCTTTACCATCTAGCTATACCTCACATGACCGGATACACTGCCCGTTAGTGCATTAAGGTAGACCTTGGGTAAACGAGACACTTATAAATATCAAAACCTGGTCGGTAAAATCTGCATCAAGTTTTTGGCGCCGATGCCGGGGAGCTATATAGGATTTTATTTGAGTTTTTCTTTTATAAATTTTAGGTGTTTATTTTTCTTTCTTTAGGAATTTTTGTTTTTAGTTTTCTTTTTCATTTCTTTTCTTTTCCGTTTTTGTTTGTTTTGTAATTTCAGGATACGGGTGACGTTGATATCAACATGCTCACTATGGAGCAATACATGGCTTTGACTCAAGGTAACAACAGACCGGGCGTGGTAAGACCCGAAATTGATAATAATGTCAACTTTGAGATCAGTATCCAATTTATAAGGGAGCTAAGACATAAGCTTTTTGCGGGAAAGAATGATGAAGATGCCCACCTACTACGAAGAATATTGGAGATTGCAGATATTTTCCACACTCCTGGCGTCACCCATGTTGCACTTATGCTGAGGGTGTTTCCAATGACACTCACAATGGCAGCCAGAAGATGGTTAGATAAAGTTCCTACAGGAACAATCAATACATGGGCTCTTCTAGAGAGGGCATTTATTTGGAGATATTGTCCTCCCTCGATGTCGACCAAGAAGATGGAAGAAATAAGGAGTTTCATACAAGGAAAGAATGAGACATTATTTGAAGCTTGGGAAAGGTTTAACGACCTTCTTTACATGTGCCCAACGCATGATCTCAACGATTATAAGAAGGTCCTTATTTTCTAAAAAGGGTTAAAAATCCCTTCTCGCCGAATGCTCGATTCTCAAGGTCCGATCCCTATGATGACACCAGCACAAGCCCTTAGCTCAATACAAATAATGGCAAACCATTCATAAAATTGGTATGATGGAGCAACCACTTGGATGGAAAATAGAAATAGTCTGGATGACATTGGTGAAATAACCAAAAAGATTGCTGGACTTAAGTGTGATATAAAGGAGGTTAAAGAAAACATTCATGCTATACATGAGCGTTCTCTATGTGAAGAATGCAAAGCATTTGAGCAGATCGATGTGGAAGCCTTGGAGGAAAACATCAACAAATATTTTGAAGAATCAAGGAAGAAGAATGAATCACGTCGTGAATGGATTAGAAAGTTCAAAGTAACCTCGGACTTGAACTTAAAGAAGCTCAATGCTAGGATAGAAGCAATAGTTGAAAAGGTAAGCCAAACTGTCCTGGAAAATAAAAAGAAGGAGGTCAATGCACTAATGGGAAATATAAAGGAAGTCAACATGGAGTCGGTTTCTCATAATTTACCTATTATCAAACCCTATGTTCCACCTATCCCATTCCCAGGACGCTTGAAAGTTGTGAGAAAAGAAGAAACAGGCAAGGATCAAGTGAAGAAGATGGAAGCAAGAAACTTACAAGATGAAGAAGCAATTCCACAAGCTAGTGTGGAATCAACTACAACGCAAAATGGTATGACTTCTAAATCTTCTTTTATTACTAATGATCTTGCTAGTTTTCCCATTCAGGTTGCAGAAAAGATGGATGACGGAGTGCAACCGTTAACCTCACAAACCATGCTTATCATACCACCCGAAGATGCTTATCATATACACTATCGTGAATAACATGGAGGCAATTGAAGGATGGAAGCCAATCAATCAACCACAGCACGGAGTGTTTATATCAACAAATCCATCAGTCAATCTTGGTAGAGTAAGTAGGAAAATGAAGTCTCCTATAAGGTATATTTTAAATCATCATTTCCCTACAATTTGGCTAATTCACACCCTCATGATGTTTATTGCAATTTTCATCTACACTTGATTCCAAGTGAGGGGATGAACACCCTTTTACTCATTAAATAAGGGTAGAGTCAAGCTCGTGACTCGAACAAAAACAAGCGCTTCATAGGAGATACCCCATGCTTATCTATTTATTTAATTTTTATTTTTACTTTTCATTTTTAGTAGCATAGTTGGTTTGGTATGCTTTGTGTGAATGATTTGCAGGTCCTAGAGGAAGCTTTTCATTGGGGAACAAGTTTTTGGACTTTTGCATCAATAAAAATCCCCAGGACTTAGCTACGGCGTAGCTCATTCCATTACTACATCATAGCAACCCCCAGGTGTCAGTCTGGTGAATTTTAGCAACTACGGCGTAGCTCCGCATTTAATTTCATTTTTATTTGAATTTTTATTACTTTTTAATTAGTAAAAGTAGTTTTTAATTAATAATAATTAAATAAAAAACCAAAAAAAATATTTTTCTTTTTCCTAAAATTTACTTTTATCATTTAGAACTTAGGAAAATTATTTTCATACCCGTAGGATTAGCCTAGCTTTAAATTCACTTTTTATTTCACGCGTTTACATTTATTTCACATTTAAGTTACGTTTTAAGGTTTACGTGTTTTCTTACTTGTGCATTTTTACTTGTTTAATTGTAGTTTAATTAGGGTTCCACATAAACCCTCTTCACATTCACTTCACGATTCACGAAACCGATCCAACGATCTCGAATTCAACCTTCGTTGGGAAAACGACTCGGGGATTCATATTTACCCGTGCATTCCTCGGATATATATATATATATATATATATATATATATATATATATATATATATATATATATATATATATATATATATATATATATATATATATATATATATATATATATATAGTCAGCCAACCCCCCATATTAAGATAAAGTGTCCTAGTAAACTATTTAAACATATGTCACCAGAGGTGAAGGGCAGTAAGGACCAAGTTGACCCATCGGGACCAATCCACTTTGTGAACATCATTACCACGATGCTTGTAAACCCGGTCTAAGCCAACAACCAACTGGGGTGGGATTCATGAAGTTGAAGGAGAATCCTCCAAGAACGACCACGATGTGGCTAAGGGCCCTGTGGACTTACCTAAGGACTCCATCACACAAGGGATGAGCAATTGGAAAGAATCTGGAGGGCCTAAGGAAAATCCGAGAATTTTGGATAAATCTATTATGGAGAAATTGAATGGGGATATGGTAGGAATTTCCATTGGATGTAGAAACAGGATTGAGGAAGGCGACTCTTAAGTTTTTAAGATTGCTTGCACCATTAGGAAAATGCTCGTAAATGATACTTACATTGATCCTAACCTCCCTGTGAATGCGATCCCTTTCTCCCTTTACAACGAAGCCTTCCCTGAACAGGTCGCACGTGAGGAATTCAACCTCGGCAGAATAGTCAAAAGGTTACCAATTACGATTGAAGGATTTACCTATGACGTTGAGCTTACCGTGGTCAATGACGTGAACTCATCTTTTAGCCCAACGCTAACTAGCCTCGTTCTTGGAAAACCATTTGTAAAAGAAACAGGAGTGATCCTTGATGAGAGCGATGGTAGTGCACTATTCTCCAATGGTGTCAGGAAAGTGATTTTCCGTAAGGGTAAAGAGGAAATATATAAATACCGCCCATCGCTAGATTGTAATACATATGGATTACAGGATGGCAGGTCGAGAAAGATAAAGCGACGTGATTCGAATAACCTCAAAATCCCTTGTATGATAGGTCACAAGCATTTTGACAATGTCTACATTGACGTGTGCCTACCCAAGAATGTTATGTCCCTGTTCCATTACAACAATATTTGTAGATGGGGAATGATTTATAAAGGAGAAAATGTTGTCGGTAGAGATCCTGAAGTTCAAGTATTCATAGGAAATATGACATTCATAGTAGATTTTACGATCATAGACAACATTGAGGACTATGTCGACCCAAGGTTATCGCAAGTTGTTTTCGGAGCGCCCTTTTGTGAAATCACTAACTTAATGGTTGACGACCGGAATGGAATCATGACTTTCACAGATGGAATTAGGAGGGTGTCATACCAAACACCGTATAAGATGAAAGATTTCGAAGGAATTGATTGCGACGGACTTCATAATCTAGGCTCCCAACTTATTTTATGTGATGAAGATATTCGGAGAGGGTGTAAAGACATCTTTGACTTATCATGTGGGTTCTTTAAAGATGTTAGTAAGCTTGGTTCCAAATATCAGAAAGATGGCTTCGAATTTGAAGACCCAAAATACCTGCATTATGAAAGCGATCCCGATAGAGATTTTGAAGATGACCTAGAGACCGTGACCAATGACGAGGTCACGTAATAGCCCATAACCTTGAGTCTAGCTACAAGACTTGTAAATAAAGAAAATTGATTCTTGGGAGGCAACCCATATTTTATTTGTTTGATCGTTTGTTTGTTTAATTTTATTTGTTTCCGTATGCATGTTTTATTTTTATTGTCTGTGGCTCATGTTTCATACTAAATTGTGAAAATGCTTTATTTTGTTTTTAACTTCGTCTTAATTACATATAAAGGTATTTTGCAAAAGCTAAGTGTAAGGGAAACCTAAATTTGTTTATAAGAACGAAATTGAGCATGAACCACAACAATATTAGATGAAAATGCGTATTAGTATTTGTTAGAGTCAAATGCTTGTATCAAGTCATGATGATGTTTTGCAGGATTTTCCAGGAAGTAAGGCATAAGTTTCTCCAGAAATTTTCTGGAAACTTAACATGAGATTTTTGCAAGAACATTCTGACGGCGTCAGGAGTTATAACCTGACGGCGTCAGGTACAAAAATTCTGAAATTTTTTTCAAGTTTTGTTTATACCAGAGTCTTAAAGTTTTTGTTGATTCTTTAGTTTTATAAACTCCAGGAAATCTGCAAACATTCATTCCACAAGCATTATATCTTAATTTGCTTTCTAGGATTTTTAGTATATATAGATTGCCGCCGATTTTACGCGAGGTTTGCCTTGATTGTTTTCCCAGGTTTAACAGGTTACATTGGACACGAGGATGATTTATATTTCTGGTGGGAAGCTTTCAAAGTTCATTTTCTTGGAAGAAGATCTAACCTTGTTGACACACTATCCACACCGAACGAATCAAGGGAGTATTTGTTTTCATTCTTTTACCTTCATTTCTTTTACATCCTTTTCATTGAACATTGGGGACAGTGTTCATCCTAAGTGTAAGGAGAGGGTAAATGATGATACTTTAGAGAATACAATTACGCTTGAGTTTATTTGTTCAATAGTAGGTGTGTAACAAAACTAAGAGAAATACTTGTTATGGCAATTTTCGCGCCAAATTTAATTTTTTTTACAACATTTAGGAGTGAAGCTTTAGCCTTAATGAGTGTCTCATGGATAGGAGTTGTATGACTAGCACAAAAACTGTACCACTCAAAAAAAATTTCCACCCAAATATGTGAGGTTCGCCTTTAGATTTGTCAGGAAAAGCTTTTATTGTTAGTTCTTATGAGTGTACCGGTAGTACTTTAGATTCTAGAACTTGCATTAGTGATGCATCCCGAGACCGCTAGTGAGACTACATTCGTGTTGTAGGATTTACTACATGATAAGAGGCATTAGGATCACCCTTGTGTTAAACCCGTATCATAATTACTTGACCATTTAAGTCAATTAACTTGACTAGTAAAGTCAATTAATTTCTCCCACACCTTTGCGATGTACTCATTTTTAGTACACGATACCCCTAGTACACTCCTCCGAGCCCATAACCTTGAGTCTAGCTACAAGACTTGTAAATAAAGAAAATTGATTCTTGGGAGGCAACCCATATTTTATTTGTTTGATCGTTTGTTTGTTTAATTTTATTTGCTTCCGTATGCATGTTTTATTTTTATTGTCTGTGGCTCATGTTTCATACTAAATTGTGAAAATGCTTTATTTTGTTTTTAACTTCGTCTTAATTACATATAAAGGTATTTTGAAAAACCTAAGTGTAAGGGAAACCTAAATTTGTTTATAAGAACGAAATTGAGCATGAACCACAACAATATTAGATGAAAATGCGTATTAGTATTTGTTTGAGTCAAATGCTTGTATCAAGTCATGATGATGTTTTGCAGGATTTTCCAGGAAGTAAGGCATAAGTTTCTCCAGAAATTTTCCGAAAACTTAACATGAAATTTTTGCAGGAACATTCTGACGGCGTCAGGAGTTATAACCTGACGGCGTCAGGTACAAAAATTCTGAAAAAATTTTCAAGTTTTATTTATACCAGAGTCTTAAATTTTTTGTTGATTCTTTCATTTTATAAACTCCAGGAAATCTGCAAACATTCATTCCACAAGTATTATATCTTAATTTGCTTTCTAGGATTTTTAGTATATATAGATTGCCGCCGATTTTACGCGAGGTTTGCCTTGATTGTTTTCTCAGGTTTAACAGGTTACATTGGACACGAGGACGATTTATATTTCTGGTGGGAAGCTTTCAAAGTTCATTTTCTTGGAAGAAGATCTAACCTTGTTGACACACTATCCACACCGAACGAATCAGGGGAGTATTTGTTTTCATTCTTTTACCTTCATTTCTTTTACATCCTTTTCATTGAACATTGGGGACAATGTTCATCCTAAGTGTAAGGAGAGGGTAAATGATTATACTTTAGAGAATACAATTACGCTTGAGTTTATTTGTTCAATAGTAGGTGTGTAACAAAACTAAGAGAAATACTTGTTATGGCAATTTTCGCGCCAAATTTAATACCATTCGTGGGGCCGTATATGATCTTCCCCAACTCTATAAGCTTCTATCTCTTTCTATGACGACACATTTAGTATCCTATCATGGCCTCATTAATAGTTACTAATGCATTAAATACAACCAATAAAGATGTAGTACACATCCAATTACGTTTCTTAAGACGTTCAAGCAAGTTACCATATAGGAGATTAGCCTGTTTTCTTAAGCCTAACGCTAAAATCAATCACCCACAACAATTAATGACAAACCAACAACCAATAATCAATAACTAGGTTTCATTAGATCTAACCAAACACAAATAAACTTAAGCTAACATGTTAAAAGAAAGAAAGCATACGATATAATCAGACAACACATAGACATATTGAATGATTAAATGATAGCTTATCTTCAATTGAACATGTAAGAAAAGAGTGTTTGAAACCCTAAAATGGCTGCAAAAGTCGACTAGAGTTCGTACCCTAGAGTTCACTACTAAAAGTCCTCTCTTAATGAATGAAAAATTGAAAACTATATATAGATTTACATAGGTGACGGCGTCACCTTTTGATGGCTGATGTCGTCATCTAGCCGCTGCTAGGGTTTCTTGTCGTCCAATCCAACTTCTTAAAGCCGTCTCTCTTTAGATCTTTTGGGCCGTCACGCTTTGGCATGATACGTTACGGCCTACTTCATGTAGAACGTGATGCCGTCACCTGTTAAACTCCAAATTGTCTTCTGGCGCGTCAAGTGTAAATGTAATATCCACCTCTTGTCACATAAGCTAACGCCGTCACATAGAACCCCATGACGTCGTCAGGTACAATTTATAGCATGGATTCTTGGCTTTGTCGTTTTCCTCACTTTTTGCTCCAAAAACATCCAAAATGCTTCCTTTTCCAGAATTCTCCTCATAAGTATCTAAATTCACAAAAGAAACGATTTAAGGTATTAATTCATCACATTATCATGACTTAAGTCTTATATGACCCCTTAAAAGTGTAACAAATTTCTCCTTATCAAATGCCCTTACACTTGGGATTTGCTTGTCCTCAAGCAAATGAGCTTTTATTCTAATCAAAACACAAGCTATGGGTCATTTAACATTAATATAAAAGTAATTACAACAAATGATCGTTCTACCTTAATCAAAATAAGCACGGAGATTATACACTAGTACCTCACAAATAGTGTTTGGATACTCTCATCTCTCGGGTGTTATAAACCTAAATATAATTAATGGAAATGGAAAAATATCACTCACTACCTGTTATAACAAATAGATTACCATAGGCTTGGGAAAGGATCGAAAACCACCACCACTTGGCATAAGCACCTAGGAAAACTATCAAAGAGGACTTTTTAAAGGGTTATAACGTTAGGTGTAGGGATATGAAAAACATGATTTCTTGGATAAAGGGATATTTTACTGGTGGCAAGTCAATTATCTTGGTTAATTACATTTACAATGCGGTGTTGCTAAGCCAAGACTCGACTCAACTTAGGCTAATCATAAAATAACATAAACTTAAAATAAACAAAAAAGGAAATGGTGATGGTAGTCCGTATATTTTTTTTCATACACTCTTACCCTACCATCGAAAATAATACATCAAGGGGGCTCAGTTCTCCCCTTACACTTGAAATTTTACATACTTTACATGTAACTAATCTAATGACTCGAATTAAGATAATCAAAACACTTGCAGTACTTTAAAACATGTGTGCTCATATGGGGGGGGGGGGGTAATATTCGACGTTTTTCCCCATTACTCCATAACAATAGTACTTTACCCATGAGTCCCAATCGTCCCAAAACAATATGTACAAGATATGACTCGACTTAGCAACCATGTAATCAATTAGACAATTAACAAAGGCTTAAAACAAACGTGTAACAATAATGCACTAAAGATGAGTGCATACAAGGAAGACTAAGGCGATTTGGGTGTACATTTGGGGGTGGATTGCAAATAAATTCTACCTTTAAGTAAAATGCTTCAAGTTAGAAACGAAAAAGATAGACTCTGAGGAGTGCACTAGGGGTATCGTGTACTAAAAATGAGTATATCGCAAAGGTGTGGGAAAATTACTTGACCAATGAAGTCAATGTAATTATAAAAAGAAACAGGCTTAAAAACAAATGTAGTCTCACATGTGGTCTCAAAATGAATCACTAATGCAAGTTCTATAATCTAAATGCTACCGGTACACTCATAAGCACTAAGGCTTTTCCTAACAAATCTAGGGGCGAACCACACATATTTGGTGTGGAAATTTTTGAGTGGTATATTTTTTTTTTGCTAGTCATATAACTCCTATCCATCAGGCGCTTATTAAGACTAAAGTTTCACTCCTATATGTCGTAAATTTTTTTAAATTTGTGCTAAAATTACCCAAACAAGTGTTTCTCTCACTTTTATTACACATATGGTATTAGAAAAGACAAAAACCAAGTGCAATTGTAATCTCTAAGGAATCTTCATTTATCACCCCCCCCTCCTTACACTTAAGTTGAACATTGTCCCCAATGTTCAATTGAAAAATGTAAAAGTAAAGAAAATGAAAGAATGAAACAAATACTCCCTTGATTCGTTTGGTGTAGATGATGTAGTAACATGGTTAAATCCTCCTCCAAGAAAATGTGAAAACTCCAAGATTATAAGCAGCGCCAAAAGCTTGATTATCCATGTACATCTTCTTGTCCAATATAACCTATTAATTAGCTGAGAAAACAAACAATAAAACCTAGCATAAAATCGGTGATAAATCTACATAAAATTAAATCCTAGAAAGGAAGTAAAGATATAATGCTTGTAGAATGAATGGTTGCAGATTCCTGGAGTTTACAAAATACAGATTTTACGAAATTTTAAAATTCCGGAAGAAAAACAAAACCATCAAAATTTCCTGAAAATTACACCTGACGCCGTCAGAATTATCTGACAGAATTCTTATTTTTTGTTTCCAGAAAATTTCTAGAAAAACCTATGTTCTAATTCCTGGAATCCTGCAAAACACTCATTATGACTCGATACAAGCATTTGACTCAAACAAATACTAATATGCATGTTTATACCTCATTGTTATCGTTAATGTTCAATCCATTCTTAAAAACAAATTTAGATTTCCCTTACATTTATATTTTGCAAAATACCTTTATATGTAATCAAGACTAAGTTAAAAACAAAATAAAACATTTTCACAAAATGTTTGATACATGAACTATAAGCAATAAAAACAAAACATACATAAGGATGCAAATAAAATAAAATAAACAAACAAACAAATAAATAAAGCTTGGGTTGCCTCCCAAGAAGCACTTTTCTTTATTAACGAGTCTTGTAGCTAGACTCAAAGTCATGCCCTATTACATTTTCCTTTCCCACTTTTTAATTGATTCTCTCAATCTCTGAACTATTTCCATGTCAACTTTATATTTGGGTCCGAGGGTTAAGCAACTTTTATAATAAAGACTCCTCTTTTCCCATAAAAACTTCATTCCCTTTTTCTTATCTTCTTCGTTAATGTCCTAAATTGCACTAATGTTATCCCTTTCTAATTGAGGCACATAACTGAATTCTTTCATCTTATTAGTCATCCTATACGTGATTTTATTGGTTTCATTAGAGAATTGAACCGTTCCCTCTAACCCGCCATACTTTAACTTGGATTCCTTAACAAATGGCTTACTTAACAAAACATGAGATAAGCTACAATCTTTAACACTAGCCAAGTCTTCTACAACCATAAAATCAGTGATATAGGTGAAGTCTCTGACTAAAATATGTAGATCCTTAATTCTCCCGACAAAATTACAAATTCCACCGGGGAAATCGGGATCTCTCCTAGGTGCAAGTCGAGTTGTCATGATATCGTTGTAGACACTTGAAGACATGATGTTGATTGGGGATGCAAAATCGATGTAAGCTTGCTCAATGTATTTATATCCAATCATACATGGTATCTTCACATTCCTAGGGCTACCTCTCTTTATCTTAGGGTCAATTTTAACAAAAGGGGGTCGAGAATTATCAATAAGATTGTTATAGTAAGCGATATCCTCCTTAGTGTGATATAAATTGAAATAATCATCAAGTTTTGGGTCTATCTCCCCTTCCTCAAGTTCCTCTATAACTTCGACAACCGCAAAATCATTAGGTCCTAAGTCCTCATTTGAATACATGGCGATTGCTAGGTCATTAAGTGTACTATCAAGCTCAATAACAATTAACCTATTAAGCTCCCTAAGTTCTCTAATCTCGCTTTCAAGCTGATCACGCAACACAATCATTTCCTCAGGTGAAAGGGACGGATTCGCATTTTCCATAATGGCAAACGAAATAGTCAATGAACTTAATTTACTAACAAAGGCATAAAGAAAAAGATAAACTAAAGAAAATCTATAAAAATAAAAATAAAAATCTCACTAGAAAGGAATCTAGTGAGTAGACCTAATAAATACAAAATTTCAACCTAAACAATAACTATTCCCCGGCAGCGGGTCCAAAAACTTTGATGTGCTGGATTGTGGTCTACACAAAAGTTTTACTTCTCAAGTGATCTTGAGAAGCTTACAATCCCCACCAGGCAATGTACCTGACCGATGAAGTATAGTGAGTTGGCAAGTACCAGGGGATTGATCGTTCTCCACAGGGAATAGTGTTCGCTAGGATTGAAATTAATCTAACGAGGTCTATAGGTGAGGGATGATTCTTTTTGTATTTTTATGTTTTATGGAAAGCAAGTAAAATATCATGGGTATTGGAAGAGTTGGCGGAATTAGTTGCTAGTCAACTAATAACCCAATTAACTACTTAAGCAAATAAATAAATTAAACAGTAAATAAAATAGTGAGAACTTCTAATATGAGAAAAGCGTGTTTACTTAGATTTCACTACTCCCTAGTTATCTTTTATTGATTAATTGGTTTGTCACAATTGCATATGTGAAGGGTTGCATTTCTTAATACCATTCGTGGGGCCATGTACGATCTTCGCCAACTCTATAAACTTCTATCTCTTCCTATGATGACACGTTTAGTATCCTATCATGGCATCATTAATAGCTACTTATGCATTAAATACAACCAATAAAACCGTAGTACACATCCGATTACGTTTCTTAAGACGTTCAAGCAAGTTACCGTATAGAAGATTAGCCTGTTTTCTTAAGCCTAACGCTAAAATCAATCACCCACAACAATTAATGACAAACCAACAACCAATAATCAATAACTAGGTTTCATTAAATCTAAGCAAACACAAATAAACTTAAGCTAACATGTTAAAAGAAAGAAAAGCATACGATGTAATCAAACAACACATAGATATATTGAATGATTAAATGATAACTTATCTTCAATTGAACATGGAAGAAAAGACGGTTTGAAACCCTAAATTGGCTGCAAAAGTCGACTAGGGTTAGTACCCTAGAGTTCCCTACTAAAAGTCCTCTCTTAATGAATGAAAAATTGAAGACTATACATAGATTTACATAGCTGACGGCGTCACGTTTTGATGGCTGACGCCGTCATCTCGCCACGGTTAGGGTTTCTTGTCATCCAATCCAATTTCTTGACGCCGTCTCTCTTTAGATCTTCTGGGCCGTCACACTTTGGCATGATACGTGACGGCCTACTTCATGTAGAACGTGATGCCGTCACTTTTTAAACTCCAAATTTTCTTCTGGCGCGTCAAGTGTAAATGTAATATCCACCTCTTGTCACATAAGCTTACGCCGTCCCATAGAACTCCATGATGCTTTCAAGTACAATTTCCAGCATGGATTCTTGACTTTGTCATTTTCTTCACTTTTTACTCCAGAAACGTCCAAAATGGTTCCTTTTCCAGAATTCTCCTCAAAAATACCTAAATTGACAAAAGAAACGATTTAATGTAATAATTGATCACATTATCACGACTTAGGGCTTAAATGACCTCTTAAAAGCGTAACAAATTTCTCCTTATCACTTGCACATTAGTTGAATTTTAGTTAAAATAGTTTTAATTAATTAGTAGTTAAAACGCACACTCTTCAAACCCCAATATTTTATTTTGCTTTAAAAAAAATAGAAAAATAAAAAAAATAATAAAAAATAAAAAATAAAATAAAATAAAAAATCAACCCTTACCTTTAGACCTATCTCGACATAAAATTGGCCTTCACAACACTATTCTCTAAGAGAAGATCAATCTCACATGTCTTGCCTATACTACACTACAACGGTTAGGTGCACTACCCAGTTGGATTGTAAAACTTCTTAATGTTTACAATAATCTGCATCAAGTTTTTGACGCCGCTGCCGCGGAATAGTTTAGGTTTTGAATTTATCTCGTTTAAGCATACTCACTAGATTCCTATCAAGTGAGATTTTTTTTTTTTTTTTTTTTTTTTTTATTTTGTTAGCTTTCTTTTAGTCTATCTTTTTCTTTGTGCCTTTGTTTATAAAACTATTTTCATTCATCACCATGACGGATGAAATTTTAATGGGAAAATAACAAAAAAATGCATTGAACTTGACACATTTTCCCATTGTATGTTGTTAACTTTTTTTTTCATTGTAACACAAAACTTGACACTTTTTGTTATTGTATGTACTAAACGTCGCATCGTTAGTCCTTTTCACTAACGGTCGTTAGTAAATAACTTAAAATTCCATTTTCTTACGTTTTTATACGTTTTCTTACGTTTTTGACCAATTTTACACAGTTTCGTCTGTTTTTATTTTTTCGTCCTTTTTTTACGTTTTCATCTGTTTTTACACTTTTTCATTCGTTTTCTTATGTTTTCATACGTTTTCATCTGTTTTTACCCGTTTTCGTCTGCTTTTTAACGGTTTGCAATTTGGTGTGGGTGTTTCGGGAGGTGGGGAAGCTATCCTTCATGCTATGAATCGGTTGATTGAAGGCCGTGGGGGTGATGTGGGTTTATCTATGTTGTTGGTGGACTTTAAAAACGCTTTCAATATGGTGGATCGTGCGGTTATGTTACGAGAAGTTCGCCTTCGTGTTCCGGCTATTTCACATTGGGTGAAATTCTGTTACTCCCGTCCTGCTAGATTATATTATGGTAAGCATACTTTATGGTCGCACCAAGGGGTGCAACAGGGTGATCCACTTGGGCCTCTTCTTTTTGCTTTAGTGTTACATCCCTTGGCATGTAAGATTTGAGACTCCTTCACTTTTTCTCTTCAAGCTTGGTATCTTGATGATGGTACTATTATTGGGGATACTTTGGTTGTGGGGAAGGTTTTGGAGTTGATTATGATGGATGGACCTAGTTGTGGTTTACACCTCAATGTTGATAAAACTGAGGTATTTTGGCCGAAGGAAGACCCAAGGAGCAGGTATGTTGGTGTTTTTCCCCCCTAATATTTCTTGACCTTCGTATGGTGTTAAATTATTAGGGGGCCCCGCCAGTGTGGACTTTGAGTTTAGTAGTAAGCTTGTTATGAAAAGGGTTGCTAAAACTATTGAGCTTATGGATGCTGTTGCTAAGCTTAATGATCCTTAGTGTGAGTTGTTGCTATCGCGTGCATGTGCCGGTATTTCCAAGTTGTATTTTTCTATGCGCACATGTCCTCCTCGGGTCTTTGAGAGTGCTCAGGTTTCTTTTGATGCAGCACTTCGCTCTTCTTTGGAACGTATTGTCACTGCTTCTGGACCTGGGTTTGGTGATAGGCAATGGAGACTCGCCACCCTACCTTTTGCTCTCGGGGGACTTGGTGTGTATTCTGCAGGTGATGTCTTAAACTATGCCTTCCTTGCTTCTAGACTTCAATCTGCTAGCTTACAGACTAAGCTTCTCCGTAGTTCTGGTATTGTGTCTACTGGTCCCTCTTTTGATGATGCATTATGTACTTTTAATGTGAATATAGATATTGACCTTATGAGTAACCCTGGTGAGATCGCTGCCCCCAAACTTATGAATAAATTGGCAGATATACATTTCGCATGTGTTGCCCAAACGGTTGAATCCACTTTCCTTTTATCCTCTAGACAGATGGCTTTATGGAACTCATTAAAAGAGGATTATACGTCAGATTGGCTTAGGGTGGCACCGATATCCGGATTGGGACAGACTATGAATGCCAGGACTTACCGATGTGTTTTGTGTTACCGGTTGGGTGTTCCTCTTTTTACTGTCCAGATGCCATGTTCAGCTTGTTCTAAGGTTTTTCCTGGAGATATTTTTGGAGATCATGCTGTATCGTGCGCAGGCTTAGTTGGTATTAAACATCGGCACAATGTTGTGCGTGATGTTCTTGTTGATATATGTTCTTGGTCTGGAGTTTCAGTTCGTAAGGAGGTGGATATTGGGCTTCGTGGAGAGAGGGACAAAACCTTACATCGGGCCGATATGTTACTTTACTCTTGGGATGGCAGCCTTGATGTTTGTGTTGATCTTACAGGATCGTCACCTTTTACGCGTTCGTGTATGGTTGATTTTATGCCCGGCCGGGCAGTTATTGAAGCCGCACAACGTAAACGTGTCAAGTATGCAGCTAAATGCGCTGATATCGGATATGGGTTCCTCCCCTTTTCATTCTCTTCTTTTGGAGAACTTGAAAAGGATGTAGTGACCTTATTAAAGCGCATTAGACGATTCTCTATGACCCAAGACATTGGAGCACGTGCTGCTCCACATATTTTTAGTAGGATTGGTTTTGCTGTAGCTAGAGGTGTGGGGGCTCAGTTGGTATCTCGGCTCCCCACTAATTTCTTGTAAATCCTATTTGTTTTTCAATAAAAAAAATAATAAAAAAAAATTAAAAAAAAATAATAATAATAAAATAATAATAATAATAATAATAATAATAATAATAATAATAATAATAATAATAATAATTTCATACGTTTTTATCCGTGTTCATACACTTTTATTCGATTTTGTCTATTATTATACGTTTTCCTCCGTTTTTCTTATATTTTATCCGTTTTCATCTATTTTTATACGTATAATATGTATGAAAATGGATAAAAATATAAGAAAATGGATAAAAACATAAGAAAACTTGACATTTGATTTTAAATCATGATTTAGACCCTTTTTTGTTTCGAATCATCAAAAGTGTAAAACCTGAAAATTGTCCAGAATAATGTTTTACATCAAGGCACGCAAGATTTTAACCTGAAGTTGCAAAACAATGACCGTTTACTACCAAAATTTAAGTTTTTTTACATACTTTATAATTTTGATGATTTACGCATCTTATAACTTATAAGATTTACAAGAGTTTATAAGTTTATAAGTTATCAATTTAGTCAAAAACCGCTTAAGTTTTGGTAGTAAACAATCATTATTTTACAATTTCAGGTTAAAATCTCGCGAGTTTTGATGTAAAACATTATTCAAGACAACTTTCGTGCTTTACAAGTTTGATGATTCTGACTAGAAAAGGGTCATAATCGTGATTTAAAATCAAATGTCAAGTTTTCATATGTTTTTTCAACTTTCATATATTTTTATCCGTTTTCATACGTAATAATAAAATGTATGAACATGGATAAAAACGTATGAAATTATTATTATTATTATTATTATTATTATTATTATTATTATTATTATTATTATTATTATTATTATTATTATTATTATTATTATTATTATTATTATTATTGTTATTGTTATTATTATTATTATTATTATTATTATTATTATTATTATTAATATTATTAATATTATTATTATTATTATTATTCATTATTATTATTATTATTTATTTTATTTTATTTTTATTATTATTATGAAAATGATCGAAAACATGTAAAAACAGATGAATACATATAAAAATGGACAAAAATGTGTAAAAGCAGACGAAAACGTATAAAAATATATGGCAATGTAAGAAAACATGTAAAAACGGACGAAAACGTATAAAACGAATGAACGTGTAAAAACATATGAAAACCTAAGAAAAAGATGAAAACGGACGAAAATGTGTAAAATCGGACAAAAACGTATGAAAACGTACAAAAACGTAAGAAAACGAAATTTTAAGTTATTTACTAACGACCGTTAGTGTAAAGGACTAACGATGCGACATTTAGTACATGCAATAACAAAAAATGTCAAGTTTTGTGTTAAAATGAAAACAAAAAAATAGTTGGCAACATACAATGGGAGAAAGTGTCAAGTTCAATGCATTTTTTTGTCATTTTCCCAATTTTAATTAGATCATTAACAATATAGGAATCATTATATTTCACTAATAGATTTGCTTCTTATTGTTCCAACGAATTTTTGTGCGATCTTAGTGTGGGAAACTAAAAGGGGGGTTGAATAGTTTTACGTCTTTTTACTTCGTTATAAAAATTAGTTTTAGAGTTTTGCTTAGCTTTTAAAAAACTTAGATTCAATAATATGTGATCTCAAGTCTTGTACAATATAAACAATTAATACTACACAATATATTATAATGATAAATAATGAGATAAGTAAGAGATGGAAAGATCGAACCGCGAGACAAGAGATTTATAGTGGTTCGGCTACAAGGACACCTTCCTTGCCCTACTCCACTCCCCGAGCACCTAACTCGAGAGTTTTCTTCACTATATCAACAAGCTCCCTTATGGCGGAGAAAACCGTACACACCAATATACACACCAATCTACACACCAATCTACACACCACTTTTCACACCACAACTTCGTCACACCTAAGTCACAACTTCTACACAACTTCTTCAAATCTATCTACTTCACAACTAACTACTCCACACCTATCTTCTTCACACCAATCTAGTACCTAGCCTATCTTCTTCACACCAAGCTACTAACTAATCACACAATCAATATCTAACACAACTATCTACAATCAAATATTCACAACAATCTTCACAAAGAATAATGTAAATGATCTTTGATGATACACCAACAAATTGGATGTGGAGATCACAACAAGTTGTAATACTTCTTGTCTTGAGGGATAGAATTATTCTTCTCTTGCACTTGAGAGGATGAAGGTTGGATCACTTTGAAACAAAGAATTTATATACTTATGATCAAAGGATAAAAGAATGGAGATTTGGATCTAGATCAGAAAGTTTAGTAGTGCAAAAGGTGAGGAAAAAATTCAGGTTTAAGGTGGTATTTATAGGCAACAGAATCTGACAGAGGAGCGTGGCCGGTCCCCTTAAATCATGACCGGCCCCCTTAAAATTAAGGGGACCGCCCTTTGTAATTAAGGGGGCCGCCCAGCTGAAACGGCCAGATTCTTTGTCTTATAGTGGGGAAAGTTTATTTGGTGAAAAACTAACTGATTTTGGTTAAAAATTTGAATTCATATATTTAGTATGAATAAAACATTTTTCTTTATTACCAAAAGTGTTTTTCAAAAATATATAATATGTTTATATAATTAAATAAACTTTGTAATGCTTAATTAAACTTTCCTTTGATCATAAAATACACTAAACACTTTGTTTATTCATACCTTAAGTGATTTGGATGTAAAGAGAAATATTAATCACTAAATACTTGTTTATGTCACAAGTTTTAGTTCTATGAGTTTATATTTTGTGATAATTAAAACATAGAGATATTGATAACATGTTAATAATGTTTTTAAGCATTATTTATGTCAATAATCTCCCCCTTTTTGATTATTACAAAACCTTAAGCTCAATATATCTAAAACTTGTTTTTAGACAAGTATTATATAGTTTACATTTCTCTTCTCCCCCTTTTTGTATTAATTAAAAAGGTTAAGCCGAGTAAGCTTCGCGAGGGAAGTTAAAACGGGTAGAAAGCTCCCCCTTAATGTATGCTCCCCCTTGATTCCTCCCAAATCGGCCAGGTTTTATCACACAAGTCAACCACTTGTGAATGGTCAACCGTAACAAAGGCCCTGAGCAGCCCGGGAGGAAAAGCTATTATGAACGAGGAGTATAGTTTATTCCTAGGTCGTTATGTCCCAACGAGGTGTGAAATCTGTAATATAACGAATCTGTGATCTGGTGAAGTTAAATATAGAAACAGGAATCTGACTGACTAACACTAGCAATGTGAATAGTAAATAGCTCTTATCACAGCTATTTTAGTAAAAACGTGCAATCAGAAACCCTAAAATGTAAAAGGATATACAAACGTACATTTAGTTTAAAATAAACGTAAACGTACAAAAATAAAACTGAAAACTGATCAATACAAATCCCACAATTGTGAAATTTATATTTTTGTGATCCTAATATTATAAGAAAATTATGAATTAAAATGATTTTTACAAGTACTTATGTAATTACTATTAATTAAAAACTATTATTAACTATTTAATAATTACCTAAATAATAAGGAAATCTAAAAAATGCTTAGAAAAATAAAATTAAAACTTAGAAAAGTTTAAAATAATATAAAAGAAATTTTAAAAATAAAAATATATTTATTACACAATTATTCTATTTATTATTAATTAATTATTATTATCAAATTACTAATACTATTATTAAATTATTATAAATACTAAATGATTAAATAAAAATCTAAAACTTTTTACATAATTCTAAAATAAGTATAAGAAGCTAAGAAAAATATAAAAACTATATATTATTAATAAAAATAAGAAAACTTAATTAAAAACTAATATTACTTAATTAAACTAATTAATACTAATTTAATTATTATACATACTAAACTGATTTATAAAATTATAAAACTTTTTATAAATATACTTAACCATCTCAGGAATCCATAAAAAATATAAAAAGTTTATAAAAATTATAAATAAGCCGTTTTAAAAATATATTACTTATTATTTACTAAAAGGTATTTAAACTATATTAATTATTATAAATAGTATATAAACAGTAAAAATTGTGAAAAAATTACAGAAAGTAAATTGAGTAATAAGGAAGCTAGGAAAAATAAGCTTGGGTCATCAGCTTATTCCAATAAGCTGGAATAAGTTGCACAGTCCAAATAAGCCATATAATATTTATTCCAACGGAACTGGTGTCCCAGAGCAGATGGAAGGGGTGTGGGTTATATGCATGTTATACTAGCGAGAGGTCCTGAGTTCGAATCCCACACCCACATTTTTTTTCATTTTATTTTATTTTTGGATTTTTCTTTTTGCAAAACTTTATAATAAGCTAAAATACTAAACTTTAACAAAGCAAACTTTTACAAAACTTGGAAATAAGCTCTGTGGGAGCTTATTTCCAACACAGATAGCTTTTAAGCTTAGAGCTTCTTAAATAGAAGCTATCACTAGTGTTAAAGCTTCTTTTTGGTTTTTTCTGGTTATAGAACTATATATATATATAGTATTTATACAAGTTTGTTGAAAAGGGAACTTTACAAACATAGAAATAAGCCATACGTGGGCTTATTACTCATTCAGTTGAGCTTTTGGGCTCACAGTGGAGTAATAAGCTTGGAATAAGCTTGAAAAGCTATACAGTGATATAAAAAGGCAAAATAAGATCTATACAAGTCCAATGCACAAGTATAAACAAGAAAATGGACTGAGATAGTGCAAATTATGTGAGCTTAAGTTTTAGACAGTTTAGCTTTTTGGCTAAACTTGGATTGAGTGAAAGCTTGTAAAAGCTTGGTATAAGCTCCACACAGAAAACAAAAGAGAAAAATATAATAAGTACAAGTTTTATAAGTAATTATGAACAAGCAAATGTACTGGGATCAGCCAATAAGCTCAAATAAGCCAATAAGCTAATACCAATACACTGCAGTCCCAAACACCCCTGCAGTCAAATGTTTGGGTGATTTTAGCTTATTAAATAAGCTCAAAAGGCCAAATGGTGAACTGGGGTAGCAAGTGTGTCTGGTGAGGTTTCCAAAAAGCCAAGGCTTAAGCTGTGGGGTCCACAGATAAGCTTTTGAGAATCCATTGAAAAAGCCACCAAGTGACTGAGTGTAATGGTGAACCAGTACACAATATCAAATGGGACAAACAAAAAGCTTGTTGCAGCCCTATTAAATGAGCTGCAACATGGAATATAAGCATTGGACCTTGTAGCCTGGCAGTTAAGCTTCCCAAAAAGCTAAACCACATAAGCTGGGTCCAAGTATTAAGCTTTTTGTGAGCTTATGAAATAGGCTAAGTTTGGTTAAGTATACCGAGGACTCAATATACTTTTCATTTTTGTGATAAGTTAAAGCCACTTGCAGCCCTGGTTAATAAGCTACAAGATGATTTTTAAGTGTAGGATCCTAAAGCTGGGTTGCTAAACTTCTTAAAAAGCCAAGCCACACAAGCTTGTGATCACTAATGAGCTTTTGAGAAGCTTGTGGAAATGGTGTAATACCACTGAATGCTCAGGGGTATGTTGTGAGTGGGCAAACAACAAGCTCTCATTTACTTATCTAATAAGCTCACAATAGCTCAACTAGCACTGAGACTATAAGCTAACTTGCTTGGCTTTGTGAAAAGCCAAGGTCACACTCTTAAGCTCAGTGAGGAGCTTGTTATGGGCTTATGAAAAAGTACTCACCTTCACTGTTTGCTTCAGTGAAGGGAGTAAGGTGAAACAAAAAGTTGGGGTTGATTAAGCTATCTAAATAAGCTACAATCTAACAAATAAGCATATACATAACAAATAAGCCACAAAGGCTACACAAATAAGCCAAGTACACAGAGTATGGTCAAGTCATGAAGCTTATGCAAGCTCATGAACTTGACAGATGACTTGTGACACAGGGCAAAAACAAGCATAAATAAGCACTACTTTAAGCTATTAAACAGCTGAACTAAAATTTGACAAAAATCATACATAAAGATGAGCAACAAAACTAAAACATATTACAAGCACAAGTTCTAAAACAAAATAACAAGATCACACTAAAATCAGACATTTATTCAAAAACTTGAAAAACTAAAATTTGACTTTTTAAGTTTATGATCAAAGTTGACTTTGATGAACTTTGATCTGAATCTAATGACTAAACATGTAATATTAAGCTATAAGAACATGAAACTAACAAAGATAAATAAGATTTAAACAGATATGCAAGGTTATTAGATCCAACAATCTCACAGTACTCATGTTTAGAGGATCAAAGTGTCAATTTTGACTTCTTACATGCTATACCACTTGATTAATGTTTCACTGAGTCAATTATGTCATATTAAGCATACATCAAACAAGAACAACAACAAACATAGACCATAACTCAGATCATCTATCAAATCCAAACAACCCTTAAATTGAACCAAATTGAGATTTTCACTACAAATGATTATGTAATCCTATTTTATCAAATCCAGAGGCCATATTTTGTCAAGATAGACCTTTTTCAACTCAAGCAAGTAGTCACACAGCCTAAGCCTATGATTATCAAAAATTTATCATATTGACAGTCAAATTGCAGTTTTAAGCAACAATGAAATCCAAAACATAATCTACCTAGATTAAGTTATAATATCATAAACTAACAACAAAGAAACAAGAAAACATAGATTTTAAAGTAGATAAATTGCAGGAACAGTAAAGTGCTTAAAATTGTAAAAATTGGCTTACAAGTGATTATGCCGAGAACCAAAGAACCAAGGTCCATTGTTACATCCTATAGCCTCCCATGAGGCTTCTAAACCAAGGGCCATCAAGTATTTACCCTGCTCCATATTGTATCTTCATAGTAACTAATTTTTCTATTTTTCATTGATTTTTCTTGATTTTATATCTATTTTTGTATTTTAAAACTAAAGCTGAATTAAGGTTTCTAAAAGCTTTGTGAGCTTTGTCAGGAGCTTACATGTGCTATAAGAGTCCAATAAACAACAATAATCAACATGAAATTAAATGACTTGGAATTTAAATGACAATAAAATAAAAACTTCGAAATGTAAAGATAACTTGAAATTTAAACTGAGAATGAGTTCCATTACACTAATTTGAGGATCATTACACTAATTAAAACTGTAAATGACAATAATTTAAAGAAAGCAATAAACTACATTACACTACGTGACTAAGGCTATCCCAAAGTGAGTTTTCCTCTGCTCCATTTCTTCTTTTTATACCCTCGGAAGTCCTTGTTGCCCAAACAATAAATCCCATCTCTTATCTTGTCCATTGATTGCCTGTATTTGATCTCAGCCATTCAAATTGCTTTTGGCGCCAAAAGTCTTTTTGATGGTTAGAGGCGGTTTGAAAGCAATTAATGCTTCTTGTATTCATGTAGAGGTGGAGGGGACAAGGTAGAGTGGCTTTTTGAAGCTTGGAGGTCAAGTTGGAAGAAAAACAGAGAAAGGGGTGAAAGGTTGAGTGTTTCATGGTGGGGAAGCATTTATTGCTTGTGGAAATGAGGTGAGGTGATGTAGGAGGGTAGGGTGTGAGCTGGGGAAGACAGGTGGTGGAGGAGAGGTGGCAAAAACCACCTGGTTTTGGGTAGAAGGCTGGGGGTGAGGACGATGAACAGTGGTGAGTGGTTTGGCGGTATTTGGTGGTCAAACGGGGTCAACGCCCGTTTATATTTATTAAGGGTGGACTGGGCTGAGGGTTATGGGCCAAGGAAGTGGGCTTGGATTTGTGTTGTGTTTGGATTTGGATTAGATAATAAAAGGGCCGGTTGGTTTTATTTTTACACAAGGACCACTTTTGTAATTTGGGCAAAGTTGAGGGGTTGATCATGCCACCTTTTCAAACTTCCTTTGAGGACCAAACCTGCTAATAAAACATAACACAAGGACCAAAAGTATATTTCTTTCATTTTCAAATACCAGGGACCTTTTATGTCAATTCCACAAACTCCAGGGACCATTTGTGTAATTTTCTGAAACTAGAAGGGTTAAACTGTAACATTCCCAAAAGTTTATCAAAATGTTCCAAATTATCATTCATGAATAGTTCAAGGGTAATATTTGTTAGATTTCACTTTTTGAATACCCAGGAACTAATTTTGCCAGTTTTGAAACTTGAGGGGTAAAAGTTGCCATTTTGTGTAAACTTTCATCCAGGGACTATTTGTTAATAAATTTGACTTCCCATGGACTTAAGTTGACTTTTATTCTATTTGAAACCTTCAGGGACTAGTTTTGGCAATTTATGAAACTTGAGGGACTGAAACTGCCAATTATGCAAACTTTATACGTTTTTCATCTGTTTTTGCATATTTTGCATTTGAAACATATAAAACACACTTTTAAGATATTTTAAGTATTTTGATGCATATCTGAGTGTTTTTGGATGTTTTGGCAGCTCAGATTGGTATAAAATGATGAGTATTTACACACTCATCAATCCCCCACACTAAACTATTGCTAGTCCCTAGTAATCTTTTGAGAAAAACTTAAAGGATTTGAAAAACTCTTTACCAAAAGCCATCACTTCTGGAATAGCCAGGTGTAAGAACTGTGGCACACCTGATAACCGTGTGATTTTGAGCAAATCACCAGCTGTCAACGGATTTGATTTGTCTTTACCAAAAGCCGTTTGCTTCTGGACTAGCCAACTCTTGATGGAATAGTCAACATCTTGGTGAGCTGATTACCAATTATGGTTTTTCCACGGCCTTTACCACAAGCCATAATCTTGCGGGCTAGCCAACTCATTCGCTTTATGGGATATGGGGAGTTGAGGAACCATACAATTTTGGGCAAATTGCAAGCCATAAACGGGTTTGAGATATCTTTACCAAGAGCCGTTTGCTCCTGGATTAGCCAATCCTTATGTGTGTTAGACATGGTGGATTGATTACCATTTGTTGTGTTTAGTGTAAAACACTAACACCAAATGAAAAAATTTTAAATTTTGGCCATTTTGGGGAAAAAGGGCATACAAGGGTACATAAACGATCAAATTCGCCAGAATTTCCCCCCCACACTTAGAAATGAATATTGTCCTCAATATTCAAAATCCCGGCTATTATGCCGAATCCTTGAACGTAAAAAGATAACATTTAAAACTAAGTGGGGTAACACAACAATTATTTTATTTTTCTGTATTTACAATTTTTTATTTCATTTTCAAAATATATACAACATGCGGGGCACACCTCCACACTTAGGTGGTACACACGGGTGAAAACCCATGTATATGCTACTGTTTTTGATTACCAAGTCGCTAGCTTGACTTGACCCCGAATTAAATTGTCCATGGAGAAATGGAGTGGGATTGCCACTCACAGATTGGTGGAGAAATTGGAGTGGGGTCCACTCACAGAATTATAAATAGTAAGGTAAGAAGAATCTTTTTGGTATTTTTATTTTATGATGTTTTTGTATTTTTAATTTTGTATATATATGTACAAAAGAAAGAAAAATTCCTAACAACCGCCCCTCGAAAGGGAATCTGGGTCTGACAGAGCTCAGCAACTGTAAACAGCCAACAACCAAATGTTGTAACTGAGGGACTAATCAAACTGGGCAAGTTGTGTGCAAAGGAAAAATGTTTTTGTATTTTTATATTGTTTATAAAATGAAATATGATATAGTATATGTAATCACTACCTCCCAGGCTAGTGTCAGGTTTATCACGCTAGCTAATCACTTGTGAATGATTAACTGTAATAAATATGCCCTGACAGCCCGGGAGTTGAATGATAAAGTATATATAATATACATACAAAGGATAGATATTTCAACTAAATACAAATTCGTTATACGCAGCACAGCCTCCTCGGCAGCGGCGCCAAATTATGATTCCTCTCGAACCGGCCAGGTTTTATCACACAAGTCAACCACTTGTGAATGGTCAACCGTAACAAAGGCCCTGAGCAGCCCGGGAGGAAAAGCTATTATGAAAGAGGAGTATAGTTTATTCCTAGGTCGTTATGTCCCAACGAGGTGTGAAATCTGTAATACAACGAATCTGTGATCTGGTGAAGTTAAATATAGAAACAGGAATCTGACTGACTAACACTAGCAATGTGAATAGTAAATAGCTCTTATCACAGCTATTTCAGTAAAAACGTGCAATCAAAAACCCTAAAATGTAAAAGGATATACAAATGTACATTTAGTTTAAAATAAACGTAAACGTACAAAAATAAAACTGAAAACTGATCAATACAAATCCCACAATTGTGAAATTTATATTTTTGTGATCCTAATATTATAAGAAAATTAATTATGAATTAAAATGATTTTTACAAGTATTTATGTAATTACTATTAATTAAAAACTATTATTAACTATTTAATAATTACCTAAATAATAAGAAAATCTAAAAAATGCTTAGAAAAATAAAATTAAAACTTAGAAAAGTTTAAAATAATATAAAAGAAATTTTGAAACTAAAAATATATTTATTACACAATTATTCTATTTATTATTAATTATTTATTATTATCTAATTACTAATACTATTATTAAATTATTATAAATACTAAATGATTAAATAAAAATCTAAAACTTTTTACATAATTCTAAAATAAGTATAAGAAGCTAAGAAAAATATAAAAACTATATATTATTAATAAAAATAAGAAAACTTAATTAAAAACTAATATTACTTAATTAAACTAATTAATACTAATTTAATTATTATACATACTAAACTGATTTATAAAATTATAAAACTTTTTATAAATATACTTAACCATCTCAGGAATCCATAAAAAATATAAAAAGTTTATAAAAATTAAAAATAAGCCGTTTTAAAAATATATTACTTATTATTTACTAAAAGGTATTTAAACTATATTAATTATTATAAATAGTATATAAATAGTAAAAATTGTGAAAAAATTACAGAAAGTAAATTGAGTAATAAGGAAGCTAGGAAAAATAAGTTTGGGTCATCAGCTTATTCCAATAAGCTGGAATAAGCTGCACAGTCCAAATAAGCCATATAAGCCGTAACCACCTTAAGTATATTATGTATATTTATTCCAGCGGAACTGGTGCCCCAGAGCAGATGGAAGGGGTGTGGGTTATATGCATGTTATACTAGCGAGAGGTCCTGAGTTCGAATCCCACACCCACATTTTTTTTCATTTTATTTTATTTTTGGATTTTTCTTTTTGCAAAACTTTATAATAAGCTAAAATACTAAATTTTAACAAAGCAAACTTTTACAAAACTTGGAAATAAGCTCTGTGGGAGCTTATTTCCAACACAGATAGCTTTTAAGCTTAGAGCATCTTAAATAGAAGCTATCACTATTGTTAAAGCTTCTTTTTGGTTTTTTCTGGTTATAGAACTATATATATATATATAGTATTTATACAAGTTTGATGAAAAGGGAACTTTACAAACCTAGAAATAAGCCATACGTGGGCTTATTACTCATTCAGTTGAGCTTTTGGGCTCACAGTGGAGTAATAAGCTTGGAATAAGCTTGAAAAAGCTATACAGTGATATAAAAAGGCAAAATAAGATCTATACAAGTCCAATGCACAAGTATAAACAAGAAAATGGACTGAGATAGTGCAAATTGTGTGAGCTTAAGTTTTAGACAGTTTAGCTTTTTAGCTAAACTTGGATTGAGTGAAAGCTTGTAAAAGCTTGGTATAAGCTCCACATAGAAAACAAAAGAGAAAAATATAATAAGTACAAGTTTTATAAGTAATTATGAACAAGCAAATGTACTGGGATCAGCCAATAAGCTCAAATAAGCCAATAAGCTAATACCAATACACTGCAGTCCCAAACACCCCTGCAGTCAAATGTTTGGGTGATTTTAGCTTATTAAATAAGCTCAAAAGGCCAAATGGTGAACTGGGGTAGCAAGTGTGTCTGGTGAGGTTTCCAAAAAGCCAAGGCTTAAGCTGTGGGGTCCATAGATAAGCTTTTGAGAAGCCATTGAAAAAGCCACCAAGTGACTGAGTGTAATGGTGAACCAGTACACAATATCAAATGGGATAAACAAAAAGCTTGTTGCAGCCCTATTAAATGATCTGCAACATGGAATATAAGCATTGGACCTTGTAGCCTGGTAGTTAAGCTTCCCAAAAAGCTAAACCACATAAGTTGGGTCCAAGTATTAAGCTTTTTGTGAGCTTATAAAATAGGCTAAGTTTGGTTAAGTATACTGAGGACTCAGTATACTTTTCATTTTTGTGATAAGTTAAAGCCACTTGCAGCCCTGGTTAATAAGCTACAAGATGATTTTTAAGTGTAGGATCCTAAAGCTGGGTTGCTAAACTTCCTAAAAAGCCAAGCCACACAAGCTTGTGATCACTAATGAGCTTTTGAGAAGCTTGTGGAAATGGTGTAATACCACTGAATGCTCAGGGGTATGTTGTGAGTGGGCAAACAACAAGCTCTCATTTACTTATCTAATAAGCTCACAATAGCTCAACTAGCACTGAGACTATAAGCTAACTTGCTTGGCTTTGTGAAAAGCCAAGCTCACACTCTTAAGCTCAGTGAGGAGCTTGTTATGGGCTTATGAAAAAGTACTCACCTTCACTGTTTGCTTCAGTGAAGGGAGTAAGGTGAAACAAAAAGTTGGGGTTGATTAAGCTATCTAAATAAGCTACAATCTAACAAATAAGCATATACATAACAAATAAGCCACAAAGGCTACACAAATAAGCCAAGTACACAGAGTATGGTCAAGTCATGAAGCTTATGCAAGCTCATGAACTTGACAGATGACTTGTGACACAGGGCAAAAACAAGCATAAATAAGCACTACTTTAAGCTATTAAACAGCTGAACTAAAATTTGACAAAAATCATACATAAAGATGAGCAACAAAACTAAAACATATTACAAGCACAAGTTCTAAAACTAAATAACAAGATCACACTAAAATCAGACATTTATTCAAAAACCTGAAAAACTAAAATTTGACTTTTTAAGTTTATGATCAAAGTTGACTTTGATGAACTTTGATCTGAATCTAATGACTAAACATGTAATATTAAGCTATAAGAACATGAAACTAACAAAGATAAACAAGATTTAAACAGATATGCAAGGTTATTAGATCCAATAATCTCACAGAACTCATGTTTAGAGGATCAAAGTGTCAATTTTGACTTCTTACATGCTATACCACTTGATTAATGTTTCACTGAGTCAATTATGTCATATTAAGCATACATCAAACAAGAACAACAACAAACATAGACCATAACTCAGATCATCTATCAAATCCAAACAACCCTTAAATTGAACCAAATTGAGATTTTCACAACAAATGATTATGTAATCCTATTTTATCAAATCCAGAGGCCATATTTTGTCAAGATAGACCTTTTTCAACTCAAGCAAGTAGTCACACAGCCTAAGCCTATGATTATCAAAAATTTATCATATTGACAGTCAAATTGCAGTTTTAGGCAACAATGAAATCCAAAACATAATCTACCTAGATTAAGTTATAATATCATAAACTAACAACAAAGAAACAAGAAAACATAGATTTTAAAGCAGATAAATTGCAGGAACAGTAAAGTGCATAAAATGGTAAAAATTGGCTTACAAGTGATTATGCTGAGAACCAAAGAACCAAGGTCCATTGTTACATCCTATAGCCTCCCATGAGGCTTCTAAACCAAGGGCCATCAAGTATTTACCCTGCTCCATCTTGTAACTTCATAGTAACTGATTTTTCTATTTTTCATTGATTTTTCTTGATTTTATATCTATTTTTGTATTTTAAAACTAAAGCTGAATTAAGGTTTCTAAAAGCTTTGTGAGCTTTGTCAGGAGCTTACATGTGCTATAAGAGTCCAATAGACAACAATAATCAACATGAAATTAAATGACTTGGAATTTAAATGACAATAAAATAAAAACTTCGAAATGTAAAGATAACTTGAAATTTAAACTGAGAATGAGTTCCATTACACTAATTTGAGGATCATTACACTAATTAAAACTGTAAATGACAATAATTTAAAGAAAGCAATAAACTACATTACACTACGTGACTAAGGCTATCCCAAAGTGAGTCTTCCTCTGCTCCATTTCTTCTTTTTATACCCTCTGAAGTCCTTGTTGCCACACAATAAATCCCATCTCTTATCTTGTCCATTGATTGCCTGTATTTGATCTCAGCCATTCAAATTGCTTTTGGCGCCAAAAGTCTTTTTGATGGTTGGAGGCGGTTTAAAAGCAATTAATGCTTCTTGTATTCATGTAGAGGTGGAGGGGACAAGGTAGAGTGGCTTTTTGAAGCTTGGAGGTCAAGTTGGAAGAAAAACAGAGAAAGGGGTGAAAGGTTGAGTGTTTCATGGTGGGGAAGCATTTATTGCTTGTGGAAATGAGGTGAGGTGATGTAGGAGGGTAGGGTGTGAGCTGGGGAAGACAGGTGGAGGAGGAGAGGTGGCAAAACCACCTGGTTTTGGGTAGAAGGCTGGGGGTGAGGACGATGAACAGTGGTGAGTGGTTTGGCGGTATTTGGTGGTCAAACGGGGTCAACGCCCGTTTATATTTATTAAGGGTGGACTGGGCTGAGGGTTATGGGCCAAGGAAGTGGGCTTGGATTTGTGTTGTGTTTGGATTTGGATTAGATAATAAAAGGGCCGGTTGGTTTTATTTTTACACAAGGACCACTTTTGTAATTTGGGCAAAGTTGAGGGGTTGATCATGCCACCTTTTCAAACTTCCTTTGAGGACCAAACCTGCTAATAAAACATAACACAAGGACCAAAAGTATATTTCTTTCATTTTCAAATACCAGGGACCTTTTCTGTCAATTCCATAAACTCCAGGGACCATCTGTGTAATTTTCTGAAACTAGAAGGGTTAAACTGTAACATTCCCAAAAGTTTATCAAAATGTTCCAAATTATCATTCATGAATAGTTCAAGGGTAATATTTGTTAGATTTCACTTTTTGAATACCCAGGAACTAATTTTGCCAGTTTTGAAACTTGAGGGTAAAAGTTGCCATTTTGTGTAAACTTTCATCCAGGGACTATTTGTGAATAAATTTGACTTCCCATGGACTTAAGTTGACTTTTATTCTATTTGAAACCTTCAGGGACTAGTTTTGACAATTTATGAAACTTGAGGGACTGAAACTGCCAATTATGCAAACTTTATACGTTTTTCATCTGTTTTTACATATTTTGCATTTGAAACATATAAAACACAGTTTTAAGATATTTTAAGTATTTTGATGCATATCTGAGTGTTTTTGGATGTTTTGACAGCTCAGATTGGTATAAAATGATGAGTATTTACACACTCATCAATCCCCCACACTAAACTATTGCTAGTCCCTAGCAATCTTTTGAGAAAAACTTAATGGATTTGAAAAACTCTTTACCAAAAGCCATCACTTCTGGAGTAGCCAGGTGTAAGAACTGTGGCACACCTGATAACCGTGTGATTTTGAGCAAATCACCAGCTGTCAATGGATTCGATTTGTCTTTACCAAAAGCCGTTTGCTTCTGGACTAGCCAACTCTTGATGGAATAGTCAACATCTTGGTGAGCTGATTACCAATTATGGTTTTTCCACGGCCTTTACCACAAGCCATAATCTTGCAGGCTAGCCAATTCATTCGCTTTATGGGATATGGGGAGTTGAGGAACCATACAATTTTGGGCAAATTGCAAGCCATAAACGGGTTTGAGATATCTTTACCAAGAGCCGTTTGCTCCTGGATTAGCCAATCCTTATGTGTGTTAGACATGGTGGATTGATTACCATTTGTTGTGTTTAGTGTAAAACACTAACACCAAATGAAAAAATTTTAAATTTTGGCCATTTTGGGAAAAAAGGGCATACAAGGGTACATAAACGATCAAATTCGCCAGAATTTCCCCCACACTTAGAAATGAATATTGTCCTCAATATTCAAAATCCCGGCTATTATGCCGAATCCTTGAACGTAAAAAGATAACATTTAAAACTAAGTGGGGTAACACAACAATTATTTTATTTTTCTGTATTTACAATTTTTTATTTCATTTTCAAAATATATACAACATGTGGGGCACACCCCCACACTTAGGTGGTACACATGGGTGAAAACCCATGTATATGCTACTGTTTTTGATTACCAAGTCGCTAGCTTGACTTGACCCCGAATTAAATTGTCCATGGGGAAATGGAGTGGGATTGCCACTCACAGATTGGTTGAGAAATTGGAGTGGGGTCCACTCCCAGAATTATAAATAGTAATGAAAGGAGAATCTTTTTGGTATTTTTATTTTATGATGTTTTTGTATTTTTAAGTTTATATATATATGTACAAAAGAAAGAAAAATTCCTAACAACCGCCCCTCGAAAGGGAATCTGGGTCTGACAGAGCTCAGCAACTGTAAACAGCCAACAACCAAATGTTGTAACTGAGGGACTAATCAAACTGGGCAAGTTGTGTGCAAAGGAAAAATGTTTTTGTATTTTTATATTGTTTATAAAATGAAATATGATATAGTATATGTAATCACTACCTCCCAGGCTAGTGTCAGGTTTATCACGCTAGCTAATCACTTGTGAATGATTAACTGTAATAAATATGCCCTGACAGCCCGGGAGTTGAATGATAAAGTATATATAATATACATACAAAGGATAGATATTTCAACAAAATACAAATTCGTTATACGCAGCACAGCCTCCCCGGCAGCGGCGCCAAATTTTGATTCCTCCCGAACCGGCCGGGTTTTATCACACAAGTCAACCACTTGTGAATGGTCAACCGTAACAAAGGCCCTGAGCAGCCCGGGAGGAAAAGCTATTATGAACGAGGAGTATAGTTTATTCCTAGGTCGTTATGTCCCAACGAGGTGTGAAATCTGTAATACAACGAATCTGTGATCTGGTGAAGTTAAATATAGAAACAGGAATCTGACTGACTAACACTAGCAATGTGAATAGTAAATAGCTCTTATCACAGCTATTTCAGTAAAAACGTGCAATCAGAAACCCTAAAATGTAAAAGGATATACAAACGTACATTTAGTTTAAAATAAACGTAAACGTACAAAAATAAAACTGAAAACTGATCAATACAAATCCCACAATTGTGAAATTTATATTTTTGTGATCCTAATATTATAAGAAAATTAATTATGAATTAAAATGATTTTTACAAGTACTTATGTAATTACTATTAATTAAAAACTATTATTAACTATTTAATAATTACCTAAATAATAAGAAAATCTAAAAAATGCTTAGAAAAATAAAGTTAAAACTTAGAAAAGTTTAAAATAATATAAAAGAAATATTTAAACTAAAAATATATTTATTACACAATTATTCTATTTATTATTAATTATTTATTATTATCTAATTACTAATACTATTATTAAATTATTATAAATACTAAATGATTAAATAAAAATCTAAAACTTTTTACATAATTCTAAAATAAGTATAAGAAGCTAAGAAAAATATAAAAACTATATATTATTAATAAAAATAAGAAAACTTAATTAAAAACTAATATTACTTAATTAAACTAATTAATACTAATTTAATTATTATACATACTAAACTGATTTATAAAATTATAAAACTTTTTATAAATATACTTAACCATCTCAGGAATCCATAAAAAATATAAAAAGTTTATAAAAATTAAAAAATAAGCCATTTTAAAAATATATTACTTATTATTTACTAAAAGGTATTTAAACTATATTAATTATTATAAATAGTATATAAACAGTAAAAATTGTGAAAAAATTACAGAAAGTAAATTGAGTAATAAGGAAGCTAGGAAAAATAAGCTTGGGTCATCAGCTTATTCCAATAAGCTGGAATAAGCTGCACAGTCCAAATAAGCCATATAAGCCATAACCACCTTAAGTATATTATGTATATTTATTCCAACGGAACTGGTGCCCCAGAGCAGATGGAAGGGGTGTGGGTTATATGCATGTTATACTAGCGAGAGGTCCTGAGTTCGAATCCCACACCCACATTTTTTTTCATTTTATTTTATTTTTGGATTTTTCTTTTTGCAAAACTTTATAATAAGCTAAAATACTAAACTTTAACAAAGCAAACTTTTACAAAACTTGGAAATAAGCTCTGTGGGAGCTTATTTCCAACACAGATAGCTTTTAAGCCTAGAGCTTCTTAAATAGAAGCTATCACTAGTGTTAAAGCTTCTTTTTGGTTTTTTCTGGTTATAGAACTATATATATATATATAGTACTTATACAAGTTTGATGAAAAGGGAACTTTACAAACATAGAAATAAGCCATACGTGGGCTTATTACTCATTCAGTTGAGCTTTTGGGCTCACAGTGGAGTAATAAGCTTGGAATAAGCTTGAAAAAGCTATACAGTGATATAAAAAGGCAAAATAAGATCTATACAAGTCCAATGCACAAGTATAAACAAGAAAATGGACTGAGATAGTGCAAATTGTGTGAGCTTAAGTTTTAGACAGTTTAGCTTTTTGGCTAAACTTGGATTGAGTGAAAGCTTGTAAAAGCTTGGTATAAGCTCCACACAGAAAACAAAAGAGAAAAGTATAATAAGTACAAGTTTTATAAGTAATTATGAACAAGCAAATGTATTGGGATCAGCCAATAAGCTCAAATAAGCCAATAAGCTAATACTAATACACTGCAGTCCCAAACACCCCTGCAGTCAAATGTTTGGGTGATTTTAGCTTATTAAATAAGCTCAAAAGGCCAAATGGTGAACTGGGGTAGCAAGTGTGTCTGGTGATGTTTCCTAAAAGCCAAGGCTTAAGCTGTGGGGTCCATAGATAAGCTTTTGAGAAGCCATTGAAAAAGCCACCAAGTGACTGAGTGTAATGGTGAACCAGTACACAATATCAAATGGGATAAACAAAAAGCTTGTTGCAGCCCTATTAAATGATCTGCAACATGGAATATAAGCATTGGACCTTGTAGCCTGGTAGTTAAGCTTCCCAAAAAGCTAAACCACATAAGCTGGGTCCAAGTATTAAGCTTTTTGTGAGCTTATGAAATAGGCTAAGTTTGGTTAAGTATACTGAGGACTCAGTATACTTTTCATTTTTGTGATAAGTTAAAGCCACTTGCAGCCCTGGTTAATAAGCTACAAGATGATTTTTAAGTGTAGGATCCTAAAGTTGGGTTGCTAAACTTCCTAAAAAGCCAAGCCACACAAGCTTGTGATCACTAATGAGCTTTTGAGAAGCTTGTGGAAATGGTGTAATACCACTGAATGCTCAGGGGTATGTTGTGAGTGGGCAAACAACAAGCTCTCATTTACTTATCTAATAAGCTCACAATAGCTCAACTAGCACTGAGACTATAAGCTAACTTGCTTGGCTTTGTGAAAAGCCAAGCTCACACTCTTAAGCTCAGTGAGGAGCTTGTTATGGGCTTATGAAAAAGTACTCACCTTCACTGTTTGCTTCAGTGAAGGGAGTAAGGTGAAACAAAAAGTTGGGGTTGATTAAGCAATCTAAATAAGCTACAATCTAACAAATAAGCATATACATAACAAATAAGCCACAAAGGCTACACAAATAAGCCAAGTACACAGAGTATGGTCAAGTCATGAAGCTTATGCAAGCTCATGAACTTGACAGATGACTTGTGACACAGGGCAAAAACAAGCATAAATAAGCACTACTTTAAGCTATTAAACAGCTGAACTAAAATTTGACAAAAATCATACATAAATATGAGCAACAAAACTAAAACATATTACAAGCACAAGTTCTAAAACTAAATAACAAGATCACACTAAAATCAGACATTTATTCAAAAACCTGAAAAACTAAAATTTGACTTTTTAAGTTTATGATCAAAGTTGACTTTGATGAACTTTGATCTGAATCTAATGACTAAACATGTAATATTAAGCTATAAGAACATGAAACTAACAAAGATAAATAAGATTTAAACAGATATGCAAGGTTATTAGATCCAACAATCTCACAGTACTCATGTTTAGAGGATCAAAGTGTCAATTTTGAATTCTTACATGCTATACCACTTGATTAATGTTTCACTGAGTCAATTATGTCATATTAAGCATACATCAAACAAGAACAACAACAAACATAGACCATAACTCAGATCATCTATCAAATCCAAACAACCCTTAAATTGAACCAAATTGAGATTTTCACTACAAATGATTATGTAATCCTATTTTATCAAATCCAGAGGCCATATTTTGTCAAGATAGACCTTTTTCAACTCAAGCAAGTAGTCACACAGCCTAAGCCTATGATTATCAAAAATTTATCATATTGATAGTCAAATTGCAGTTTTAAGCAACAATGAAATCCAAAACATAATCTACCTAGATTAAGTTATAATATCATAAACTAACAACAAAGAAACAAGAAAACATAGATTTTAAAGCAGATAAATTGCAGGAACAGTAAAGTGCATAAAATGGTAAAAATTGGCTTACAAGTGATTATGCTGAGAACCAAAGAACCAAGGTCCATTGTTACATCCTATAGCCTCCCATGAGGCTTCTAAACCAAGGGCCATCAAGTATTTACCCTGCTCTATCTTGTATCTTCATAGTAACTGATTTTTCTATTTTTCATTGATTTTTCTTGATTTTATATCTATTTTTGTATTTTAAAACTAAAGCTGAATTAAGGTTTCTAAAAGCTTTGTGAGCTTTGTCAGGAGCTTACATGTGCTATAAGAGTCCAATAAACAACAATAATCAACATGAAATTAAATGACTTGGAATTTAAATGACAATAAAATAAAAACTTCGAAATGTAAAGATAACTTGAAATTTAAACTGAGAATGAGTTCCATTACACTAATTTGATGATCATTACACTAATTAAAACTGTAAATGACAATAATTTAAAGAAAGCAATAAACTACATTACACTACGTGACTAAGGCTATCCCAAAGTGAATTTTCCTCTGCTCCATTTCTTCTTTTTATACCCTCTGAAGTCCTTGTTGCCCACACAATAAATCCCATCTCTTATCTTGTCCATTAATTGCCTGTATTTGATCTCAGCCATTCAAATTGCTTTTGGCGCCAAAAGTCTTTTTAATGGTTAGAGGCGGTTTGAAAGCAATTAATGCTTCTTGTATTCATGTAGAGGTGGAGGGGACAAGGTAGAGTGGCTTTTTGAAGCTTGGAGGTCAAGTTGGAAGAAAAACAGAGAAAGGGGTGAAAGGTTGAGTGTTTCATGGTGGGGAAGCATTTATTGCTTGTGGAAATGAGGTGAGGTGATGTAGGAGGGTAGGGTGTGAGCTGGGGAAGACAGGTGGAGGAGGAGAGGTGGTAAAAACCACCTGGTTTTGGGTAGTTGGCTGGGGGTGAGGACGATGAACAGTGGTGAGTGGTTTGGCGGTATTTGGTGGTCAAACGGGGTCAACGCCCGTTTATATTTATTAAGGGTGGACTAGGCTGAGGGTTATGGGCCAAGGAAGTGGGCTTGGATTTGTGTTGTGTTTGGATTTGGATTAGATAATAAAAGGGCCGGTTGGTTTTATTTTTACACAAGGACCACTTTTGTAATTTGGGCAAAGTTGAGGGGTTGATCATGCCACCTTTTCAAACTTCCTTTGAGGACCAAACCTGCTAATAAAACATAACACAAGGACCAAAAGTATATTTCTTTCATTTTCAAATACCAGGGACCTTTTCTGTCAATTCCACAAACTCCAAGGACCATTTGTGTAATTTTCTGAAACTAGAAGGGTTAAACTGTAACATTCCCAAAAGTTTATCAAAATGTTCCAAATTATCATTCATGACTAGTTCAAGGGTAATATTTGTTAGATTTCACTTTTTGAATACCCAGGAACTAATTTTGCCAATTTTGAAACTTGAGGGGTAAAAGTTGCCATTTTGTGTAAACTTTCATCCAGGGACTATTTGTGAATAAATTTGACTTCCCATGGACTTAAGTTGACTTTTATTCTATTTGAAACCTTTAGGGACTAGTTTTGACAATTTATAAAACTTGAGGGACTGAAACTGCCAATTATGCAAACTTTATACGTTTTTCATCTGTTTTTGCATATTTTGCATTTGAAACATATAAAACACACTTTTAAGATATTTTAAGTATTTTGATGCATATCTGAGTGTTTTTGGATATTTTGGCAGCTCAGATTGGTATAAAATGATGAGTATTTACACACTCATCACCCCTCATTTGAGAGCACCAAGGGAATGAGCAATGGAGATCTTTGCTACAAAAATATTTGAAGAGAGCAAGATACACATATATGCAAAGCAACAATTATGCAACTAAACATAGATTCATTCAAGCATTGTAGGAGTGATAAACATTACAACATTCAATATGCTTGGAGCATATTAAAAAAAATAACACAAAAGAAAAGACATAGTCCTATTTTGCCTAAGAGAGCACTTGGACTTGCTTGCAACCCATGGTTGATTGTTTTATTTTCTTGAAGAGAAACATAAGCATAAAGCTTAGATGTTTGATTGAGAGGGATATGGAGTGGAGTGTGGAACGGAAGAAGTGGATCTCACGATGTTGTATCGTGTTAAGGGTGGTATTGGATGATTGCGAGTGAGAAGATATTCAATCCAAGAAATATCTTCACTCAAGTAGAGGAGTTGTTTTTGAAGGAATATGCAACAAGGGCAAAAGTGAGTGTGATTTGTAACTTGATCCAAGTTAAGAGAGTAGGGAAGGCAATTTGCATAGGGTGATGATGGAGGTAGCCCTTTGTTGCGTTGTGCAAGATGCATAGCAAGGAGATCACTAAGATCATGGATTTGGTTTATTTCATCACGGAACTTTTGTTTTTCCGTGGCAATGTGGAGGGGATCATAGGTTTGGTATGGATGAGTTGGGTTTGTGTAGTTGGAATTGTAGTTTGATGGTTGATCAAACTTGCATGGATCATTATAAGTTGTTGGACGTTGAGAGGTGTAGTTTGGCTTGAAGGAAGATGTTTGGCCAATGTTGTATGGTTTGTAGAGTGGATCAAATGAATGACTTTGTTGGTTTGATGCAAAGTTTGGGAAATAAGAAGTTGGTGGTGAGGAATGATTTCCAACTTCATTTATGATGATGGATTTGTTTCGAGGGCTTTTTCGTCGCCAAACGGGTTTTTCCGTCATCCTTGCTAGCCTTGAGGCTTTTGATTTTGGTTTGTTTGGAGAGTTCATGATGGGATAAATGGAGAGTTTTGAGGATGGGGTATATTTATAGTGTAAGATTTGTGTGTTTAAGGATGGATAAGGTTTGTTTGGGGGATTAGGACAAAATGTGTTGGTGAAAAATGGGAAATGTAGGTTGAAATGGGCTAAAAAGAAGAAAAGATTCTGTAAACCCGACCATCAGATGGCCAGTCCCCTTAATTAGGGGGCGGTCCCCTTAATGATTAAGGGGGCCGCCTTACAAAATTAAGGGGGCCGCCCATCTGGTGATTTCCAGGTTGCCAGAATTGGGTTTTGGGCAGAAAATTTGCAGAAAGTTATGTGTTTGGATTAGAATTCAAGCAAGTTCTAGTCTCTTAGGCAATATAGAGTCTAATCTAATCAAGATATAACATGCATGCAAAAAAAAACACATAAACACAAGAGCAAATAATCAACATATAACAAGCAAGAGAAAGCAAATAAAGGTAAGCACAATTAAGCTTCCTAAGGCATCTATCTTAGATTAAAGGCAAGGATAATTAGTGAGTGAATAACTAATGATGGATCAAGATGACACTATTATTAATGAATTTATCCTAGTGAGTGTCTATATGCAACAAATGTGGAGTTGTGATTGTTTCGACTCCTAGAAGCAAAAAGAAATAACGATCCTAAGAAACAATCTAAATAATCTCCTTGATTCAATTTTTGCTCGATCATGAATGTCAAAGACATATATTAGATTATATATCTTGACAATTTATGTGAGAATTTATGCATGATTTTGAAATAGAATGTTTTTAGGATTAGTCAACAATGCAAGGAAAATGATTTTCATGGGGTTCCTAGATTGTGAGAATAATTTTTAGAGAAAATTGATTGAGTTTTACAAAACAGTTTATGCAAAGAAAATAACTTTTCTCAATCTTTAGTTTTGTGCAAAATAGATTCCTAGACTCAGAATAGGTGAAATGAAAGAAAAGTGAATTTCATGCAAGTATAAATTTGAAATAACTCAATATAATTTAGTCAACTTGTTCTATCATTCCTAATCCTAAACGCAAGTGGTTGAATAATTCACGCTTAAGGGGTTTTGTGAATATATCCGCAATGTTGTCTTCCGATGCAACCTTTTCTATAGATATATTTCCTTTTTGTACATTATCCCTAAGAAAATGGTGACGTATTTCTATGTGTTTAGTCCTAGAATGTTGCACCGGATTTCTACTTAAATCTATCGCACCTTTGTTATCGCACATAATGGGGGCATTTTCTAACCTAATGCCATAGTCTACGAGAGCATGTTTCATCCATAGTGCTTGTTGACATGCCTTTCCGGCGCTTACATATTCGGCTTCGGTGGTAGAAATAGCGAGAGCGGTTTGCTTCTTCGAAAACCAAGACGTTAGACAACATCCCATAAACGTGCAAATACCGCTAGTGCTCTTTCTATCTACGTAGTCTCCCGCATGATCCGAATCCGCATAGACAATGGTTTCTATGCCGGATTCCTTAGGATACCATAATCCTAAGTGTATAGTGCCTTTAACGTATCGGAAGATACGCTTAACCGCTTCTAGGTGAGAGGCTTTGGGATCCTCTTGAAAACGGGCACAAAGGCAGACACTAAACATGATGTCGGGTCTACTTGCCGTCAAGTATAGTAAACTACCTATCATTCCTCTATACTTGGTGTTATCTACGGACTCACCTTCATCATCCTTTGTGAGCTTTACCTCCGTAGACATGGGAGTTTTCATGGGTTTTGAGTCTTCTAGGCCAAACTTCTTAAGCATTTCCTTAATGTACTTAGATTGGTTAAAAAATATTCCATCTTCTAATTGTTTTATTTGTAATCCTAGGAAGAATTAAGTTCACCCATCATACTCATCTCAAACTCATCATGCATGATTTTGGCAAATTCATCACACATGTCTTGACAAGTCGATCCAAATATAATGTCATCAACATATATTTGGACAATGATGAGATTTGGGTCTTTGCTTTTAGTGAAAAGAGTGTTATCTACCATTCCCATGGAATAATCATGTTTAATAAGAAAAGCTTTTAATCGATCATACCAAGCTTTGGGAGCTTGTTTGAGTCCATACAAAGCTTTCTTTAACTTATAAACATAATCAGGTTTTGCGAAGTCAATGAATCCTGGAGGTTGTGCCACATATACCTTCTCATTGATAAAATCGTTAAGGAATGCACTTTTCACATCCATTTGGAATAACTTAAAATCTAGGGCGCAAGCATAGGCAAGTAATATTCTAATCGATTCTAGTCTAGCTACAGGGGCATAAGTTTCGTCATAATCAATTCCTTCTTGTTGATTATAACCTTGGGCAACTAACCTAGCTTTATTCCTAGTAACTATTCCATTCTCGTCTAACTTATTCCTATATACCCATTTGGTTCCTATGATGGTCATATCCTTTGGATTTGGGACTAATTCCCAAACATCATTCGCCTTAAATTGATTTAATTCTTCTTGCATAGCTATAACCCAACTTTCATCCTTTAAAGCCTCGCTAATATTCTTAGGTTCTATTGCTGAGAGGAAAAAAAAGAAATTATTTTTATCCTGGGCTTGTGACCTAAGGGTTCTTTTGTTAAGATGTCCTATTATATTATCTAATGGATGAGATCTAGATTCTTTAATATTAACAGTTTCGTTATTTTCTAAGTGAATGTCTTCATTATCATTTCCTATGGGTTTTGTTTTACTAACCTCAATAGCTTCATCTTCGATTAAATCATCATCTTCTAAAGGTAATGTTTTAGGAGGTGGTGGTGTTTCATCAAATGTTACATTTAGTGATTCCTCTACTTTCATGGAGTGTTTGTTAAGTATTATATATGCTTTGCTATTTTGTGAGTATCCTAAAAATATTCCTTCATTTGATTTTGGATCAAACTTAGTGAGATAGTCCTTAGTGTTTAAAATATAGCATTTACTTCCAAATACCTTAAAGTAGCTTAAGTTTGGTTTTCTACCTCTTAATAACTCATAAGGAGTTTTTCCTAGAATTCTTCTAATTGATACCCTATTTAAAATATAAGTTGATGTATCTACGGCGTGACACCAAAATTTTTGTGGGATGGATTGTTCATTTAACATAGTTCTACTCATTTCTTGTAGTGACCTATTTTTTCTTTCTACTACGCCATTTGATTGAGGAGTACGAGGAGCAGAGAAATTATGAGATATTCCATTTAACTCGCAATATTTTCCGAATTGTACTTCGTTATCAAATTCCCTACCATGGTCCGTCCTAATAGCAACTATTGAGCATCCCAATTTATTTTGAATCATTCTACAAAATATTTCGAATTTTTCAAAGGCTTGGGTCTTGTCACTTAAAAACCTAGTCCACGTGTATCGTGAGTAGTCATCTACTATCACTAAGGTATATTTGTTTCCTCCATAGCTCCGCACAGCGGATGGACCAAAAAGATCCATATGTAATAATTCTAGGCATCTAGTAGTGGATACTATATTCTTGGCTTTGTGACTAGTATGAGCTTGTTTTCCAATTTTACATGCATCACAAAAATGCTTGTCGTATTTTAAATTAGGCAAATTTCTAACTAATACCTTAGAGGCCAAGGATTGTATTTGTTGCATATTAGCATGTCCTAATCTCCTATGCCATAGTGTAGAGTTTTCATCTAGGGTCGTTAGGCATATCCTATCCTCAGGTTTGTTTCCTAGTTTCATAACATATATGCCACCTTTTCTAATTCCTCTACCTATAATTTTTCCATCCTTAACTATTTCGCTATCATCTTCGGTAAATGTGACTCTACATTTATTATCACATATTTGTCCTACACTAAGCAAGTTATATGTTAATTTATCTACATGCTCTACATTTTCAATAGTAAGTGAGTCTTGAGAGGTCGTACCTTTGCCAATGATTTTTCCACGTAAGTCACTACCGAAAATAACGTTACCTCCATTGTATGCCTTGTATGTAGAGAATAGATTGCGATTCCCCGTCATGTGCCTCGAACATCCGCTATCTTTGATCCATTCGTCAGGTTCCAAGTCAATTCCTAAACATATTTCGTCGGTTTCTTTTGCCATAAAACACTTTTCGTCTCTTGGCTTTTCAACTTCTTCTTTGTCACTATCACTCCATATTCCACTAATAAAAGCACCTTGACTTTCATAACCCGGTGGCTTTAGACATTCGCCAATAAGATGATTTGGACTTCCACATCTAAAGCACTTTCTCTTCCCGTAGTTGTCACTTCTATTCCTTTGGAATGCTTTTCTTTCGTCTCGTGATGATCTTGTGAATCTTCCTCGTCTCTTGAAGAACTTCTTGAATTCTCTTACAGCCATTGCATATTCTTCGTCTTCACTTTCGTCACTTGAATCATCATCATCATCACTAGGTTCTTTTTTGGCTTTTAGAGCCATTGATTTGGTTTGTTCTTTCTTGACTTTGACCGTTTCCGAATCTCTTCTTATGATTTCTTCATGAACCTTCAAGTTGCCAATTAGTTCATCTAGTGATAACGTCATCAAGTTCTTTGATTCTTCGATTGCCGTGACCTTAGCTCGCCATTTTAGATGCAATGCCCTAAGAAATTTCCTAACACAATTTTTACTAGAAAATGTCTCATCAAGTGCTTTTAAACTTGTGATGATAGTGTTAAACTTAGCAAAATCATTATCAATTGATTCCTCTTCCGGAATCGTAAATTGTTCATATTGTTGTACAAGAAGATCTATTTTATTATCTTTGACTTGGCTATTACCTTGGTGAGTAATTAGTAAAGAATCCCAAATTTCTTTGGCGGTTTTACACATAAAAATTCTTTCATATTCTTTACGTGGTAACGCATTATAAATTACCATTTTAGCCTCATTATTTTTTGCTAATTTCTTTTTCAAATCATCATTTTGTTTTTCAAAAGATACAATTTCATTCATTTTAGTTTCAACATTATATTGAATAGGAGGAAAATCACCAAAAGTAATAATATGCCAAAGATCAAGATCTTTTGATTTCACATACGTTTCGAATCTATTTTTCCAATATAAAAATCCATCACTTTCAAATAGTGGTGGTCTTTGCATAGATTGCCCTTCTAAATATTTTTCAGATTCCATAGATCGTTACAAGTTTTAAAATACAATATATTTTAAAAATCTTGCTAGACGTGGCTCTTGATACCAATTGTGGAAAACTAGAAGAGGGGTTGAATAGTTTTACGTCTTTTTACTTCGTTATAAAAATTAGTTTTAGAGTTTTGCTTAGCTTTTAAAAAACTTAGATTCGATAATATGTGATCTCAAGTCTTGTACAATATAAACAATTAATACTACACAATATATTATAATGATAAATAATGAGATAAGTTAGAGATGGAAAGATCGAACCGCGAGACAAGAGATTTATAGTGGTTCGGCTACAAGGACACCTTCCTTGCCCTACTCCACTCCCCGAGCACCTAACTCGAGAGTTTTCTTCACTATATTAACAAGCTCCCTTATGGCGGAGAAAACCGTACACACTAATATACACACCAATCTACACACCACTTTTCACACCACAACTTCGTCACACCTAAGTCACAACTTCTACACAACTTCTTCAAATCTATCTACTTCACAACTAACTACTCCACACCTATCTTCTTCACACCAATCTAGTACCTAGCTTATCTTCTTCACACCAAGCTACTAACTAATCACACAATCAATATCTAACACAACTATCTACAATCAAATATTCACAACAATCTTCACAAAGAATAATGTAAATGATCTTTGATGATACACCAACAACTTGGATGTGGAGATCACAACAAGTTGTAATACTTCTTGTCTTGAGGGATAGAAGTATTCTTCTCTTGCATTTGAGAGGATGAAGATTGGATCACTTTGAAACAAAGAATTTATATACTTATGATCAAAGGATAAAAGAATGGAGATTTGGATCTAGATCAGAAAGTTTAGTAGTGCAAAAGGTGAGGAAAAAATTCAGGTTTAAGGTGGTATTTATAGGCAACAGAATCTGACAGAGGAGCGTGGCCGGTCCCCTTAAATCATGGCCGGCCCCCTTAAAATTAAGGGGACCGCCCTTTGTAATTAAGGGGGCCGCCCAGCTGAAACGGCCAGATTCTTTGTCTTATAGTGGGGAAAGTTTATTTGGTGAAAAACTAACTGATTTTGGTTAAAAATTTGAATTCATATATTTAGTATGAATAAAACATTTTTCTTTATTACCAAAAGTGTTTTTCAAAAATATATAATATGTTTATATAATTAAATAAACTTTGTAATGCTTAATTAAACTTTCCTTTGATCATAAAATACACTAAACACTTTGTTTATTCATACCTTAAGTGATTTAGATGTAAAGAGAAATATTAATCACTAAATACTTGTTTATGTCACAAGTTTTAGTTCTATGAGTTTATATTTTGTGATAATTAAAACATAGAGATATTGATAACATGTTAATAATGTTTTTAGGCATTATTTATGTCAACACTTAGTGATATTCATGAGGAGATGGGGGTAAAGTTAGATGGGTTTGATGAATTCTACAAGTATGAATCTCCTTAGGACCCTGTAAATATAAGGGCTTCCTAAAGGATTTCATAGTACTCACAATAATCCTAAAATCCCCTTTCTTCTCCCTTTCATTATGTTCGACCGTCGACCATAAACCAAAGGGTTTCAAAACCCTTTGGTCGACTACTTTCTAGTCACCACGAATAGTTGACTTTAGTTGACTTACATAAGTCAACATAAGGTTTTACCTGAGTTTCGTGCTCGCTTAACTTGTATAGGTTCATAGCCTTAGCTCTACCTCTGCAATACCCTTGGATCTCTGACACCATCTGAGTAGTGATATTCAAGAAACCCTAAGACGTGATCGTGAAGCATCGAGATAGTAAAGAAGGAGTTTCGTGAAAATCAAGAAAAGGTTGAGGAGCTTGTACGTAGCAGGAATAGTAAGTATGCAATCTTAAACACCCTTTATACATGTTAGATTAGGTTATATAACTAATTAGAATATCTGACTATTAAGGTATTGCTTTGTATGACCTTTTGTGTTTATTTTCTGCTATGCATGTTGATGCGGGTTATTGTAAACCTATAAAAAGTTTTTAAATCCTCCTAGGCAGTGTACCTAATCATTGTAGTGCACTATAGCCAAGACACAAGGGATTGATCGTTCTCTAATGGAATAGTGCGTGTGTGTGTATGAAGGCCGAACAAGATAAGTGTAAAGGTGAGTGATTATTTTTTTTACTTTTTAACGTTTTTTATAAAAGCAAATTAAAATCATGGGGTTTGGAAGAATGGCATTTTAGCTACTAATTAGCTAAAACTATTTAAACTAAAATTAAACTAATATGTGGAAAAGTAAATTGGTAGCTCTTATAATGAGTAAAACATGTTTACCTAGATTTCTTTACTCCCTAGTTATCACTTATTGATTAGTTGAATTGTTACGTCCTTGTTTAATTGGCACGTTGTATTCCTATGTTGTCATAGGGTGGTGTCAAATTCCCTAACTCTATGTGTGTATAAGTCTCCTTTATAAGATCCTAGATCTACAAGTGACAATTAAGTCATCTTCTTAGGATCTCCTTCTATCTACAAGTCGCAACTCACGTAATAACCAACTAGTGCACTCTAGGGTGTGATGGCGTTAAGTCGGACGTTTATGCAAACACTTGTCAGATTATAGTTAGTTTTTCTATTCCTAACTTAAACAACCAATCAAACAAGAGACGACAATCAATAATTAATAACTAGGTTTCATTAGATCTAAGTAAATGATGAGGCGAAAAATGAACCACTTTTAGGGGGTCATTTAAGCCGGAATTCGAATTTATTTGATCAAATATTGCCCTAAATTGTTCCTTTTGTGATTTTAGGTACTTTGGGAGAGAAATCTAGAAAAGGAAGCAATTCAGACGTTTTTGGAGCATAAAAGTGAAGAAAATGCCAAAGTCTTAATTTTCCATGCTGGGAACAGTAGGTGACGGCGTCAAGAGTAACTCCCTGACGGCGTCAAGAGAAAAATTCCATGACGATCCAGTACAGATTTGAAGGCGTCACGAAATAGGGCGTCAAGAGTAAAAGTCATGACGGCCTGGAAATGATTATCACTTGATGGCGTCAGATGTAGATCAAGGTAGTCCGAGAAGAGTTTTGGCGGCGAGGTGACGGCGTCACAATGTTGGTCTTGACGCCGTCAGACCCCTTTTCCTATATATAGTTTTCTAATTTTCACATTAAAAAGAGAGAAGTTTTGGAGAAACCCTAAGTACGATTTTGGTGCGAATTTTACAGGTTTTTCAAGGGTTCCAACCCCTTGATACCTTTCATGTGTAATTAAGATAAATGTTCTTTTAATTCAATCAATATGTCTATGTGTTGGTTGTCTATATCTTGTTCTTGTCTTAATTCCATCATGCTAGGCAAGATATATCTTGTGTTTGCTTGGATCTAATGAAACCTAGATGTTAATTATATGTTGATTACTTGTTTATAGTTTGTTGTGGATGAGTGAATTTTATATGTTAGGCTTAAGAAAACTGGCAGATCTCCAAATGGTAACATGCTCGAACGTCTTAGGAAACATGAACCTATTGCACTAAGGTCTTTATTGGTTGTATTTAATGCATGAGCCACTGTTTACAGTCCCTATAGTTGTGCTGGGCATGGTGTAGGAGGAGATAAGAGCTCATAGAATTGGGGAGTTATGTGCGATACCCCATGAATGGTATTAAGGAATACAATCCGTCATCCATGCAACTATAACAAGTAATTAATGTGTAAAAGATGTCTAGGGAGTAGTGAAATCTAAGTAAACACATTTTCTCCACTTATTGCTCACAACTTTAGTATAATTTAGTTTAATTTCATTTCTAGTATTTTATTTAGATTGCATCTTAGTATTGGGTTAGTTGAATAGCAACTAATTCCGCCCAAATCCTTCAAACTCGAGATTTTAACTTGCTTTCTAAAAAATATAAAAATACAAAAAGAATCTTCCCTCACCTTTAGAACTAGTATTTAGGCTTTTTAATCCTAGCGACACTATTCCTAAGCTGAACGATCAATCCCCCGGTACTTGTCACTATACTATACTACAACTATCAGGTACACTGCCTGGTGGGGGTTGTATGCTTCTCAAGATCCCTTGAGAGGTAAAGCCTGGTGCAATTCCCACGCATCAAGTTTTTGGCACCGCTGCCGGGAATAGTTATTGTCTAGGTTAGAATTTCTTTTTATTAGGTCTACTTGCTAGATTCCTTTCTAGTAAGATTTTATTTTTATTTGTAGGTTTTCTTTAGTCTATCTTAATTCTTTGTGTCTTTGTTCGTGACTCTTCACCACCCAACATCATGGAAGGTGGTAACATCCGTGAACCCATCAACCCACCGCAACAAAACCAGCCACAAAACCTACCACAACCAATCCAACCACCTATAAGGACCATCCGTTTGCAATCCAGCACCGTTCGATTGGTGCAAGACGGGTGTGCATTCTGTGGGTACTTTTTTGAAAACCCGACCCAACACCTCGAGAACTACCTAAAAATTACCAATTCTATAGGATTAGGTGTTGATACTCAAGAAGGGGAGCTCTTAGTCCTTTTTCAATTCTCTTTACATGGTCGGGCTCTTCAATGGTTATGCCAACTCCCTGAAAGATCCGTCTCCTCTTGGGACGATCTTGCTTCCTATTTCTTAACTAGATTCACCTTACCCAAGGAAGTTATTTTGCAACATAACCAAATTAAGATAGAAAATGATAAAGTAAGAAAGGTCGCTGAGATGAATATAGGTGAAACCGAGCTAGGGAGTAACACTTGTAGGAAAGGGGCATGGGATGATTATAGAATATTTAGAAGCTCCACACCAACCCTTGAGGAATTGAGGTACCATAAGTTCCTTCTAAAATGCCCTTGCCCCGCAAAGTACCGAAAACACCCATGGATTAGGAAACATAATTCTATGAATCTTAACGTTCCATGCATGATTGGTCATATGTTTAGAGAACACACTTATATCGATTTAAAGGCACCAATGAACATCATGTCTAGGCTTTATTATAATTGGATCATGAACAAAAAGTTGAAACCTAGGCGGGACCCTTACAACCCTAATCGCATGAGTAATTTTGTTGAGCGGGTTAGAGGGTTGCATGTTTTCGTTGGGGATTTTGTTTATAGGTGCGACTTCATGATCTTAGAAGATGTTAGGGGAATTATTGATCAATCTTTGTGTCAAATTGTTTTAGGAGAACCTTTTGTCAAAACCTCTAAAATGACTTACAACCATGATGAGGGCATTATCACATTCGCAACCAAAGAGAAGAACATTAGATATAGGATGCCCCATAAAGAAGAGAGGTTTAGAGAAGTTGAGGATCTCGATGTTGACAACATCCCCATACTTAAGATTGAGAGTGAGGAAGAGAGAAACATTGGAGGTTACAAAAAGAAAGAGATCTATTACTCGAAATGTTTAGCTTTAGGCCCCGAGTATAGGAAGGATGAGAGATTGGTTAAGATGTTTGAAACCGCATTCATTTTGCGGGATAGGAAAACGTAGTAACCCATGACCTTGAGTCTAGCTACAAGACTCGTAAATAAAGAAAAGCGCTTCTTGGGAGGCAACCCATGTTTTGTGTGATTTTATTTTTGTTTGTTTGTTATTTGCTTCCGTATGCATGCTTAATTTTTATTGTTGGTTGATCATGTTTCTAAATTAAAAAGTGGAAATACTTTACTTTGTTGTTTAGCCTAGTCTTAACTTCGCCTAAAAGTATTTTTGTAAAAGATAAGTGTAAGGGGAAACCCCAAATATGTTTTCAAGAAACGAACCGATCATGATTCTCCACAATATTAAATGAACATGTATATTCGTATTTGTTAGAGTCAAATGCTTGTATTGAGTCATAATGAAGTTTTGCAGGATTTTCCAGGAAGTAGGACCAAGTTTTTCCAGAAATTTTCCGGAAACTTAACATAAGAATTTCTGCAGGGCAATCCTGACGGCGTCAAGAGTTTACACTTGACGGCGTCAGGTGTAAAAAATCTGGAAATTTTACCGGTTTTGTTTTTTTAACGGAGTCTTATGGTTTTTGTGAATTATTAAGTTTTATAATCTCCAGGAGATCTGCAAACTTCATTCCACAAGCATTATATCTTATCTTGTTTTCTAGGATTTAGTAACTTATATAGGATGCCGCCGATTTTACGCGAGGTTGTCTTGTCTATTTTATCAGGTTTTACAGGTTATGTATGACAAGAAGATGATTTATTTTCTGGAAGGGAAGCTTTGATTGTTCATTTTCTTGGAGGAAGATTTAACCTGGCCACCCTATTATCCATACCGAGCGAATCAGGGGAGTATTTGATTTCATTCTCTTTACTTTTTCACTTTTACATTCTTTACTTGAACATTGGGGACAATGTTCATCTTAAGTGTAAGGGGAGGGTAAGAAGATGATACCTTACATGTACACTTTCGCTTGAGTTTGTTTTGTTTAATGGTAGATGTGTAATAAAACTATGAGAAATCCTTGTTAGTGCAATTTTAGCGCCAAATTTAATTTTTTTTACAACATTTAGGAGTGAAACTTTAGCCATAGCAAGCGTCTCATGGATAGGAGGTTGTATGACTAGCACATAACCGTATATTCAGAAAAATTTTCCACCCAAATATGTGAGGTTCGCCTTTAGATTTGATAGGAAAAGCATTTATCAGTGCTTATGAGTGTACCGATAGCATTTAGATTCTAGAACTTGCGTTAGTGATGCATCCCGAGACCGCTAGTGAGACTACATTCGTGTAGTAGGATTTTCTATATGATAAGAGACATTAGGATCACCCTTGTGTTAAACCCGTATCATAATTACTTGACCATTTAAGTCATATTACTTGGCTAGTTAAGTCAACTAATTTTTCCCAAAGCCTTAGCGTTGTACTCATTTTTAGTACACGAAACCCCTAGTACACCCCTCCGAGCCTATCTTTTCGTTTCTAACTTTAAGCATTTTACTTAAAGAAAGAATTTGTTACACCCCACTTAAATGTACAACCAAATCGCCTTAGCCTTCCGTGTATGCGCTCATTTTTAGTGCATTATTGTTATTTGTTAAACCCTAAGTTAACTTTCTAATTGATTATATGGTTGCTAAGTCGAGTCATATCCTTGTACATATTGTTTTGGGACGATTGGGACTCATGGGTAAGTACTTATTTTATGGAGTAATGGGGAAGAACATCATTTATTACCCCCATATGTAGGTAATCTTAAAAGTGCTCCAAGTGTTTTGATTTTCTTAATTCGAGTCATTAGTTTAGTTTATTGTAAAGTATGTAAAGATTCAAGTGTAAGGGGAACGTTCATTCCCTATGATGTATTATTTTGGATGGTAGGGTAAGAGTGTATGGAAAAAAAAAAAAATCGAAAAAAAAATCAAAAAAAAATAGAAAAGAAAAAAATAGAAAAAGAAAAAGAGAAAAACATACGGACTGCCATCCCTTTTTATTCTATGTTCATTTTATGTTTTTGTTATTTTTCATTTATTAACTTAAGTCGAGTCTAGTCTTGGCTTAGCAACGCCATATTGTACATGTAATTAACTAAGATTGTTAACTCGGCACCAGTAAAACTTCCTTTATCCAACAAAACCGTGTATTTCATATCCCTGCACCTAACGTTACAACCCTTTAAAAGACCTCTTTGATAGTTTATCCTAGGTACTTACGCCATGTGGTGGAGGTTTGATTCTTTCCCAAGCCTGTGGTAATCTATTTTGCTATGACAGGTAGTGAGAGATATCTTCCGTTTCCATATTGTAATTTACACTTCATTACACCCGAGAGATGTGAGTATCTAAATACTATTTGTGAGGTGCTTGTGTATGATCTCCGTGCTTGTCTATTGGTCTTTAGTGGAATGATTATTTGTTGTAATTACTTTTATATTAGTGTTAAATGACCCCTAACTTGTATTTTGAGTAGAATAAAAGCGCATTTGCTTGAGGACAAGCAAATCTCAAGTGTAAGGGTATATGATGAGGCGAAAAATGAACCACTTTTAGGGGGTCATTTAAGCCGGAATTCGAATTTATTTGATCAAATATTGCCCTAAATCGTTCCTTTTGTGATTTTAGGTACTTTGGGAGAGAAATCTGGAAAAGGAAGCAATTCGGACGTTTTTGGAGCATAAAAGTGAAGAAAACGCCAAAGTCTTAATTTTCCATGCTGGGAACAGTAGGTGACGGCGTCAAGAGTAACTCCCTGACGGCGTCAAGAGCAAAATTCCATGACGATCCAGTACAGATTTGAAGGCGTCACGAAATAGGGCGTCAAGAGTAAAAGTCATGACGGCCTGGAAATGATTATCACTTGACGGCGTCAGATGTAGGTCAAGGCAGTCCGAGAAGAGTTTTGGCGGCGAGGTGACGGCGTCACAATGTTGGTCTTGACTCCGTCAGACCCTTTTTCCTATATATAGTTTTCTAATTTTCACATTAAAAAGAGAGAAGTTTTGGAGAACCCTAAGTACGATTTTGGTGCGAATTTTACAGGTTTTTCAAGGGTTCCAACCCCTTGATACCTTTCATGTGTAATTAAGATAAGTGTTCTTTTAATTCAATCAATATGTCTATGTGTTGGTTGTCTATATCTTGTTCTTGTCTTAATTCCATCATGCTAGGCTAGATCTATCTTGTGTTTGCTTGGTTCTAATGAAACCTAGATGTTAATTATATGTTGATTAAGTGTTTATAGTTTGTTGTGGATGAGTGAATTTTATATGTTAGGCTTAAGAAAACTGGCAGATCTCCAAATGGTAACATGCTTGAACGTCTTAGGAAACATGAACCTATTGCACTAAGGTCTTTATTGGTTGTATTTAATGCATGAGCCACTGTTTACAATCCCTATAGTTGTGCTGGGCATGGTGTAGGAGGAGATAAGAGCTCATAGAATTGGGGAGTTATGTGCGATACCCCATGAATGGTATTAAGGAATACAATCCGTCATCCATGCAACTATAACAAGTAATTAACGTGTAAAAGATGTCTAGGGAGTAGTGAAATCTAAGTAAACACATTTTCTCCACTTATTGCTCACAACTTTAATATAATTTAGTTTAATTTCATTTCTAGTATTTTATTTTGATTGCATCTTAGTACTGGGTTAGTTGAATAGCAACTAATTCCGCCCAAATCCTTCAAACTCGAGATTTTAACTTGCTTTCTAAAAAATATAAAAATACAAAAAGAATCTTCCCTCACCTTTAGAACTAGTATTTAGGCTTTCTAATCCTAGCGACACTATTTCTAAGCTAAACGATCAATCCCCCGGTACTTGTCACTATACTATACTACAACGATCAGGTACACTGCCTGGTGGGGGTTGTAAGCTTCTCAAGATCCCTTGAGAGGTAAAGCCTGGTGCAATTCCCACGCATCAGTAAACACAAATAAATTTAGCCTAGTATGTTCAAGTGAAGACATATTGAATGATTAGAGATTAGTTACTTAACTTCAATGAAACATGGGCTTTGGGGGTTGTAAAACCCTTACAAAAGCTCTGAAATTCGTACCCTAATAGTTCCTCCAAGATGTTACACGATTTATGAATAACATACGAAAATGTATATAGTGATACAAGTGTGACGTCGTTACGTTAAGGGTTGTGACGCCGTCAGTCCGCCTCCAATTAGGGTTTCATCTTCTGCAAGTCGCCGCCGTGACGCTGTCCCGTTTAATCTCTAATGTCGTCTCTTTATAAAACTTCTGAGCCGTCATGTACAAAATTAATTATGGATCTTGGTCTTCAAATACAAGTGACGCTATCACTTGTTAAATGCCAGGTTTCCTTTCTTGACAGATTCGCCACTTGGTCATTTTTCTTCGTTTCTTCGTCGATTTTTGTAAAAAACATGTTGGTTTTCATAATTCCCATCTCAAGTACCTAAAATGCAAAAAGAAACAATCTGGGGCAATATTTAATCAAATACATATGACTTTCGGGCTTAAATGACCCCTTAAAAAGGTATCAAATAAATCTTTATCACATGTTTTAAACCCATGTGGGGTAACCACTAGAACCCTACAGTGGTATCAAAGCTTCTCTAATCATATATAAGCGAGTTAGGGTTAACAGTAATTGATAATATTGTCATAAATTTGAATCTTAATTTTGGTTTTGCTAGGGTTTTGTTGATTTGTTGCTCAGGAATTTTCGGGGTTTTGTTTTACTGACAATTAGGGTTTAATCACTCTGGTGATCTAATTAGGTTTTGCATGCTTATGTCCAAAATCGAAGTATACAAGGGATTTCTAAACACTTAAAAGTGTCAATTTAGGGTTTGGGTTTTTCCTTGGTCGAAATACACAAGGGTTTTATATCCTTGAGTGTGTCGACTTCTTAATAGGAAAAATTTGTGAAGGTACCCAAGATCAAACATTGAGTCTCTAATTGATATTGTCACAATTATAAGAACTATGGTTTCTTAGATTTATTTTTCTTAGAATGCAAGTAATCTTGGTTTTCTCATTATAATATAGTGTTTTAGGTATTTTTTTTCTGTAAGATGTAAATCTTTCCAATATTATGCTAGAACTATTTATGGAAACCATAGGTTTCCAAATGTGATCATATGGAAACAAGATTGCTTGACTAGCAAGAAAAACTAATATGGGTTAACCTAAACTCTAGGGGATCGATTTCATTGGTCTCATCCAGATGGATCATAAAAAATGACATAAAATAATCTTGGTGATCGAGCCAAAGAGTTTCATTAAACTGATGATTTTTCAATTTTAACTTATTTGGAATTTGTGATAATCAAATATAGAAATTGGGGTTTCAAAATATTTAAAGTATAGCTGAGTATTTAGGAAACTGAATTTTTTTATTAAAAAGGCCAAAATCAAGTTTTTCTAGAAAGATCAAAACTTGATGACTTAGGGTTTCTTGTTTCCTAAGTCATATGCTTTTAAAATTTAAAGCAAAAATAAAAACCCTAATTAGGGTTTGTAAATTTTAACAATCAAAAGACAAAGATGCAGGTTCAAGGGGCAGCGCCCCCTTGCGTGGTGAAGGTGTTCTAAATGAGTTACCGTTTTTTGTCACCAAAACCAGCCTATGCAACTATTGTCCAACAGTCATGATTGTTTGTATCTAACGGCTTATAACTACAAACTGTTTATTAACAAGCTTTTCGTAATATTCATGAAAAACACATAATTCTCTTTGTTTTTTTCTCCGTCTTCTGTGCTTAGAAACACAGTGCTTTGATTCTCTTGTCTATATTGAGATTTCGTGTAACCTATGCGATAAAGGTCAAAATATTATATTTAAAAAATGGATTATACATGATGTAGTTTTTTTTTTTTTTTTTTTTTTTTTTTTTTTTTTTTTTTTGAATGGCTTGATTTTGTTAAAAAGCTCAAAAACGACCAATTACACAAGGCAATCTCCATGTTAAAGACGAGTCACGTGAAATACAAGAGAAAGCACCACAAACGAAATCTCAACAAATAAACCCAACATACAAAGCTACAACAAATGAGTACGCATAAAACAAGATGGATTTAGAACTCAATTGTTCCAGCTCAAAGACTTTTTGCGGCTCCTATTCGATAACCAAAGCAAAGAAAGAATCTGCACCTTAGCGAAAATATCCTCATGAACGCACGAGGAAGAAGTGTGAGAGACACAATTGCGCCAATCCCAGATCGCCTAAATATCTAAAATTGTCATCACAGCCTAACCCCAATTTCTAACACCCAATATTAGCAAGATAGAAATCACGACACTCGATGAACATTATTCCGACCAACATGACCCTTTACCCAACACTATAAAAACAAAACCTAACTATGTGGTCATTTAGTCAAGGAACAAGCCAATAATGGTCGAATTAGACCCACAATATTGTAACTTGCATGGAATAATTATATGTCTATTCTTAATGCTTACCTAAGTTATTTTAACATTTATGTTGATTCCTAAATAGAATAATTTGACTGCATTTCCATGCTCCATTATCACATGAATCATATGAAGTGATCGATGTGTTTTTTAAGAACCAACTTGATGTATCTAAAATGTACAATTATATTATTATCACGTCACTATTTACTACCCGTAAACTCCCGAAAGTATTTGCAAGTTGCATAAAAGCAACACTAACCAAAGTTAAGTATTTGTCTTTTTTTGAGAGATTTGCTACTTTAATTTAATAAACAAATTGTCAACATATTCGATAGTAGAAAAGCATGTATGTTGTGGACTGATATACACCACACAAGAAAGTTTTATTACTGTTAAAAATTCATCGTGTAGACCTAATCATTTTGTGAAAAACTAACGTCTTTTTAATTTTATTATAAAATCTTAGTTTGGTTTTAAAACCTTATTTACTTTTAAAACTTTGATTCGATCTTATGTGAACTCAAATCTTGAACAATATAAACAACTATATTTAAATATGAACAATAATAATAATGTAAGCTAAACATGTGAAATCAACACATGCATAATATAAACAATTATAGCTATATACGAGAGATGAGTAAGTAAACGTTTATTTTATAATCCTTAATTATATTTTGTATGAAAACTATACTTGATCGAAATGATCAATTATATGTATGTTACCTTTTTAGTTTGATTGTAAAAACTTTGTTTGATCTTTAAGTGGAATCAACACTAGCGCTATATGAACAACTATATATATACGTCTACGTGTACAAAAGTAATAACGATATAAGTAACATAATAAGTAAGAGATGGAAAGATCCAACGGCGAGACAAATGATTTATAGTGGTTCGGCTACAAGGACACCTTCCTTGCCCTACTCCACTCCCCGAGTCATCTACTCGTGAGTTTTCTTCACTATGTCAACAAGCTCCCTTATGGCGGAGAAAAACTTACACAACTTTTGCTTACACCAATTAACGACACTAAGCTAAATGTCGAGTCCTAATAGTAGCTAGAACCAATCTCACACCACTAGTCACTACACACCTTCTTCACAACTTTTACACACGACTACTACTACACAACTTCACACAACTTCACTACTTCTTCTTCTTCACAACACTACATCTTCTTCTTCCGAACACTACTATTTCTATTCACAACTACTAACACACCTAGATCTATCTATTACAAGCACTACACAACTTTACAATTGATATATACAAACTACACAACTAATCTTCAATACTTCTTGATTTGAAATGGAAGAAGTATTCTTCTTTTGCAATTCGAATGATGAGGGAATGAAAAGATTGGATCACTTGAAACAAGGATTAATAATCTTATGATCAAAGGGTTTTAGAATGATGTTTAGAGAGAATTAGATCTGAAAATTTTAATTTCGTGCAAAAGGTGGTAAAAATACCAGGTTTGAGGTGATATTTATAGGGAAAAATTTCTGACAAAATCTGACATGGGAGCGTGGCCGGCCCCTTTAATTGTGTGCCGGCCCCCTTAAAATTAAGCGGGCCGCCCGTTATAATTAAGGGGGCCACCCAGACGAAAACTGCAGTTTTCTTGTCTTTTTCTGGGGAAAGTTTATTTGGTGAAAAACTAACCGATTTTGGTTAAAAAGTTGAATTCATATATTTATTATGAATTAAACATTTTCTTTTAATTACCAAAAGTGTTTTTCTAAATATATAAAATGTTTATACCACTTTATATAATTTGTATTTATTAAATAAACCTTCCTTTGATCATAAAATTTATTAAGCAATTGTTTATTCATACCTTAAGTGATTTAGTTGGATGTAATGATATTTTGTCACTAAATACTTGTTTACGTAATGATTTTATATTTAATGATTTTACATTTTGTGATCATCAAAACGTAGAGATATCAAAAAATATTAATAATGTTTTTACGCATTATTTATATCAACAATCTCCCCCTTTTTGATGATTACAATCTAAACTCATTAAATCAAAAATTACTATTTATGCAAGTATTTAGTGAGTTTATATCACTTCTCCCCCTTTTTGTGAGCATCAAAAAGGTTATCCCGATGATGTATGAGCTCCCCCTTGACGTGTACTCCCCCTCGTTTTTAGGTCATAAAAAAATCGAGATATGGAATGCTTGCAAAAATATTTAGAGCACAAGCAATATATATATATATATATATATATATATATATATATATATATATATATATATATATATATATATATATATATATATATATATATATATATATATATATATACATACATGCTTTTATAGCAAATTACACTAGTTAATACTAAGTTGCCAACTTGAGGTCTCTTGGACTTGCTTGGAACACAAAGGGTTTGTGGAGATTTTATTTGAAGATTGGAATCATAGTAGTTGGATTTAGTGGTGATAGATTTTTATTGGAATGGTGTTTGGAGAGTTTGGTGGTTGTTGATGGGAAGCATGGTAGTTGGCTTCAAGTAAGCTCCATGGGATAGGATTGAAGTTTGGTAGGTTGATTGGTGATGAGGAGAAGTGTGCATTAAGGGATGTTATGGGTGATAATGAAAGGGTGATGTCTACGGATGCATTTTCAATGGTAAGTTGTGGGTTTGGAGCGGTTGATGAATTGTTGGTGTCATGAGTGAGTGATGGGTTTGAGTAGGGTGATAAAGGTGGTTGGTCCAAGTTGCATAGAAAAAGATGCATGAGAAGAAGAGTGTTGGGATCATACTTTTGTATTTTAGTCAAGTCTCGGTCATTACCTTTTGTAATAGGTTGCTTAGTTATTTATTTCTCTATGTGTATGTTACTAGGCTTAAGTAATCATGTCCATGGGCCTTGAAAGCCCACGTCTAAGAAGAATGAGGGAGGAAGGGAGTGTTGCCCTACTCCTCCCTTATAAATACTAAGCTTATGTAAACATTATATTTGTTGGTTATTTGAATACATTAAGGAAACTCTTGCAATTACTTTTCTCTCATTCTTATAATCAACCATCTCTCATTCTCATCTCATTTTCTCATACTTGTGTTTACTAAATGGTGACCTAACAAGTGGTATCATTCGCCTAATAGAGATTGAAGTGCTTTTCTTGGTGTTAACGTGGGATTTAGGGTGTTGTTTCATCATTTTTTTGCTTTCTTCTTTGTTTCTTACACTCAAATCTTGAAGCTTGGATAAGTTTTAAGGTTAATATAGTGTTTAGAAGCTTAGATTTTGCATAAAGTTTTGATTTTTAAGGTTTTTTCTACTCAAAATCTTCATTAGTTAGTGTTTTCTAAGTATTGGTGAAGTTATTTGATCAAAAGTACCTAATTTCTAAGCATTTTTCTTCAAAAATTTGTGATTTTTTCAAGTTTCTGACCATCTTACGCGTAAGTTTAGTGAATAGTACATTTTAAAAGCTGTCTATAGTACTTTTTGTCCTTTCTACGCATAAGTTTTGGTCAAAACCCCTTTCCTACGCGTAACATTAGTCAAAACCCTCTTTCTACGCTTAACTTGGTATCCTACGCGTAAGCTCAATTCCTACGCCTAAGTCCTACGCTGAAGATTCAACCTACGCAGAAGTTGCCTTTCTACGCATAAGTTCAATCTTACGCATAAGATTTAATCTTACGCGCAAGTTGCTGGAATCTACGCATAAGTTTCATCAAAGGTTTTCTCTTCGTACTACGGTGACTCAGTACTTCCCTAGCTTGGATAAGTTAGTGGAACACTTCGACTTCGGATATCTTTCAAGCTTGGATAAGTTTGAAAGATTTGTTTGGTCTTTGAACCTTACGCATAAGCTTAAAATTTACGCATAAGGTACAATCTTACGCATAACTATATAGTTTACGCATAAGATCAACCTTTACGCGTAACTTTGAAGTCTACGCTTAAGTTTCACTTTTACGCGTAAGATTTCAACTTACCCTAGGGTTTTTGTACTTAACCAAAGGAACGTGCATTTCAATCTTCTACAAAGATCCATTACTACACAAGTGTTCTAAGATGTCTCAACCACCACATTACTACTTCTCTAATCCTCAGCAACGGCAACATCAGCAGTATCAGCAACAACAATACCATCAGCAACAATCATATCAACAACCTTCACAGTCACACTTTCATCAACAACCGTTTAATCCACAACCACAATATCTCATGATGCAACAACATCAAATCATTCCTCAACAAAAACCATATCAAATGTCACAACAAAACACTCAGTTTTCCTCCAAACAACCTCACTGGTTTGATAGAATGTGTGAAGTTATTACAACTCAACAATCTAGACATGAGGCGGGATCACTTGAAACACCTCCAATGCTAACACCTGGGAACTATGTTCAATGGTCAAGTCGATTCTTACAATTTCTTGAACTAAAGAAACCTCATGGGAAATTCTTGAAACAAGTGATACTTGAAGGACCATTTGAGTGGCCAACAAGATTTGAAATTGGTGATCCAACTGCTGATCCTCCACGTCCTCTTGGAGATAGACCTCTTCCAGAATCTCAACTCACAGAAGAACAAAAATTACATCATGAAGCTGATGAGTATGCAATGGCTTATATACTTCAAGGTATACCTAATCCAATTTATCGAAGTGTCGATGCTCAGAAAACAGCCAAAGCTATGTGGGAACATGTTCATCTCCTTATGGAAGGCACTCAATTGAACAAAGATGATATGGAGTCCAAACTCTACATGGAATATACAGACATCACAATTGAACCAGGAGAGTCACTTGAATCCTACTATCATCGTTTCACAAATGTGGTTAATGATCTGGAACGTCACAAAATCACAGTACCGAGAATCGCAGTGAACTCCAAATTCGTTGGTAGTCTTGGTCCAGATTGGCAAAAATATGTGACATTTGTTCGACAAACCAAAAACCTTCATGATGCACCATATGGTTTGTTGTATGATTTTCTGAAACACCATAAACCTGAAGTGGAAAAAGATCGAGCTCTTCGAGGAGGATATTCACCATCACCAACACCAAATTCTTTGGCACTCGTAGCTCAATCTCCCTATGCTCCACCACCTATGTCAAATCATGCATATGTTCAAGAGCAAAACTACTTCAGTTATCCACAATCTTCTACCTCGAACCAAATGGTCCCTTATGACTCATCTCCACAGAATACTTCTACTCAACTTGTTCCATTAAACAACAATGATGCAGTGTATTACTCCAACTCCAATGAAGATGACGATGATGACTTTAATACGTTGAATCAGGGACTTGCTCTTATTGCTCGTGCTTTTAGCAAATTCTCCAACAAAACAAACAACCGTCAACGTTCATCTTCTAACACAAGGAATCAAGCTGTTGTCAATGATGGAAGGGTGGAAATTCAGAATCGTAACTATGGTCGATCTGGTTCAGGAAGTTCTTCAAGAAATTTTGGGAATGGTCAGAGGTTTAATAACAATGGAGGGTTCAAGAACAACTCAGGCTCTTCTCAGCAAAGGTCTGAACCAGTTGCAACTAGGAACTCAAACTCAGGGAATGCAGTGTGATGCTATTACTGTAATGAACAAGGTTATATAGCGACAGCATGTCCTAAACCGAGAACTCGGGGTAGTAAGTTTCACAAGCAGACATTACTCATGGCTCTTCAAGATGAAAAAGATGAACATTTCCCTGAACAGGATAACAACTTCATGGAAAATGTGAACAATGACGATGACATGGAAGATCTGGAAGCCAATGCAGCTGTGATGCTTATGGCCAACATGCAGGAACTTCAGTTTAATGATTCAGGTCCAGTGTATGACACTGACGGCTTGTCTCAGGTACATGACCTCAAAGCATGCCTAATACATGAAATAGTCTCACCTTCTGCTTCTGAATCAGATATGGCACAAGTTGTTCCATCTGACTCACCTTTATCTTCTCAAACAGATGAACAAATAAGCACAGTTGTCATATTTGATGATGACACAGCTGTTTCATTTGATGATCCGATTGAGAATAATAAACATGATCATATAGAACAACATGAACTATCGTGTGATCCAGACCCTGACCTCATATTGTTATCTAAACAACTGAATGCTCAACAATTGCAAATCATAAAATGCAACGAGAAAAACAAAGCTCTGAAAGAAACAAATGCGTCACTTGCAAGAGATATTGAGTGTTATAAAATTCAACTTTCAAATCAGGAAGACAAGATTAAACATGCAAAAAGTTTTGAAAAAGCTTTTCAAGAATCTTACAACAAAGAGCAAGATCTTTAACACAAAATGCAAGATTTAATTGAGTCAAACGGAAAGTTGATTTCTAAACTCGAAAGTGAAAAGTGTGAACTGAAAATGCAAGTTGAAAGTCTTCAAAATGTACTTTCAAAAACAGAAACAGAATTTTCCAGTTGCAAAAAGGATTTTTGTGAACATAAAATACGGAAAAGGAAGTATATAGATAACTTACTCGGTGAGATTGTTGATCTTGAAAAACAACTCAAAGAATTTCGTAATATTGTTTACAAAACCGGGGGCTCTGTCACAACAATTCAGAAACTTACTTTAAAACGAGACCCGATAAAGGATTTGCAGTTGGCGATTTCAAATCAATGTTTCTTCACACAACATTCAAAGAAAATCCTAAGATTTACAGTATGGACCACTTGCTTGATAATACGATTGTGCGTGCTGTTGTTTTTGATACTGAGGAAGAGGAAGAACTTGAAGAAGAGAGTCGATCAAATATGAGTTATGTTCAATATTGGACACCATATGATTATTCACAAGCTCCTCATATTTCTAAATCTTTTGTTCCTCAAAAGGAATTACCTGAGAAATCATGGTATGTCACTGAGTCATATGTTTCATCCTCTAATGCGGCCCCTGTCCAACCTGTAGCACAAATAAATGGTCCTTTACCATCATCCGGTGACGTTACACCTTTACCGAAAAATTGTCGTGTCTTAAATTATTACAAAACTTTTATGGAAGACATCGAAATTTTGGAGGAAACAATTAAACGTAATTCTGAAATAAAAATTGAAACTTTTCAATCCGCTTACGAGCGTGAAAAGAGAGATATTTTTCAAAAACAAATGTTGCCAATTGTCAAACACCTCCGTCTCTGTGCTACACGTTGGGAACAGGAACTTCAAAACGAGGTCAAAACGATGATAAACGTTTTCAACTCAACTGAAAATGAGATTTAGATTCAAAAGCAAAGAAATAGAATTTTAAAGAGTGATGCTGATCGACTCTTGGAACAAGTTCTCAATGCTGATATTTTGTCTGTTATCATGAATGATCTCTATAAATCTGGTACTTCTATGCTAATGGATGATCTTTGTGTTGATAATAACTTGTTGAATGTGGAAATAGAGACACTTAAACATGAAAATGACAAGCTGAGAATACAGAATGATGATGTGACAAAACAATTTTCAAAAGAAATTTGTCTCCTCAAACAAAGGCTTGAATGGTGTCAAGCTCAAAGTATTGATATGGAATTGAAATTTCAAAGTCAAAATAATTCAAACTCGTGTCAGCTTTGCAAAAACAATGAGTCTTTAAAAAGTCTCTGTCTCAAATACGAGAAAGAAATTGCGGATTTAAAAATTGAAAACGCCGAATGGCAACAAAACCGCGATGACATCAAATATTGCAATGGTGTACTTGAGTCAAATATTCAGGATAAGAATCACATCATCATTGATTTGAAAGAGAAAATTAAGATACTTCAAAAAGGAAAGTTTGTTGACACCACGGTGATAGCACCAGGATTGTATCAATTAGACAAAACTGCTAAAGAAAATTTTGTTCAAAACACTAATGTTGATAACTCCACTTCCACAGGACTAGTCTCCACTAGTAGCGTTAGCAGACCCAAGCGAAAAAGTAACAAGAAGAATAGGTTCTGGCAACGTAAAAGAGGACAACTAGAAGCTCAAGAAGTAGAAGACCAACTTAGGACTTTGAATCAAACTCATGTTGCATCAGATTTAGATTCTAATCTGGCAAATTGTAATCAAAATCTAAATGTAACGAATGATGAATCTTTGAATGTTTTGAATATTAATGCATCTTGTGTATCTTGTCGTAAAAGCGTATCATTTGGGGTTCATACAAAATGTATTGCTAATTCTCTTCTTTATCGTCATAAGAAACATAGGACAAGCATTCCTTCTAGGCCCACTACTGCCTCTAAGTCTATATTAGGAAAGGCGCCGTCTACGGTTTCTAATGAAGTTGAAGTTACCCCCATAAGTGCAGAGAACAAATCTAGGAACAAGCCCATTACCAGTGAATTCACCAAAAGGAAAGCAAGAACTAGTTGAAATTGGCAATGTTGGTTACAATATAAACCAGACTTTAAATGGATTCCTAAATTGTTGAATACATGTGCTTCTAACCAACAGGAACCCGCACTTTCTTTGGGTTCCACCCTTACTTCTGTTCCATCCTTGTCGTCTTCTTGTGATGCAGGTGGTACAGATTGTTCTCTGGATTGTTGATAGCGGATGCACCCGACATATGACAGGCAATCTCAAACTGTTAAACAACTTTGTTTCAAAGTTCATTGGCACTGTCAGATTCGGGAATGATCATTACACTTTAATCATGGGATATGGTGACTATGTCAGTGGGAACATTGAAATTAGTCGTGTTTATTATGTAGAAGGCCTTGGACACAACCTTTTCTCTGTTGGTCAATTTTGTGATGGAGATCTAGAAGTTGCATTTCGTGAGAAAACTTGTTTCGTTCGTGACTTACAAGGAAACGATCTAATGTATGGCTCACGTGGTTCTAATCTTTATACAATATCAATGTCAGATATGATTGCTACATTTCCGATCTGTCTTCTCTCCAAAGCAGAATCGACTAAATCTTGGTTATGGCACAAACGTCTTTCGCACTTGAACTTCAAAACTATGACTGAACTTGCTCGTCACAAACTTGTTGATGGATTTCCAAGATTCTGTTTTACTAAAGATCACTTATGTTCAGCCTGTGAACAAGGAAAAAGTACTCGGGCTCATTTTCCTTCGAAACCTGAGCACAGTACGAATCATGTTTTACAATTGCTTCATATGGATTTGTGTGGACCGATGCGTGTTCAAAGTATCAACGGTAAACGCTACATATTGGTAATTGTGGATGATTACTCCAGATGGACTTGGGTTTATTTTTTACGAAGTAAAGATCAGGCTCCTTCAATGATCATCACCTTTCTCACTAAAATTCAAGTTCAGTTACACAACACGGTACGAATAGTCAGAACTGACAATGGAACTGAATTTAAGAATCAGACACTTCGGTCATATTTTAAGAAAGTGGGAATTGAACATCAAACATCTATTCCTAGAAGCCCAGAACAGAATGGAGTTGTTGAAAGACGCAACAGGACATTAGTGGAAGCTGCTAGAACTATGTTAATTAATGCTCAATTACCAGATTACTTATGGGCGGAAGCTGTTTCAACCGCATGCTATACTCAAAAGCGTTGCATGATCACAAAACGCCATCACAAAACACCTTATCAAATTGTTCACAAAAGAAAACTGAGCATCGATTACTTTCATGTATTTGGAGCACTTTGTTTTCCGAAAAATGATCGTGATGATTTAGGTAAACTTAAAGCAAAGGCTGACATCGGAGTGTTCGTTGGCTACTGTGAAAATTCTAAACGTTTTCGGATACGGAATCGTCGAACAAGAGAAATTCAAGAAACCATTCACGCCAATTTTGATGAACTCACACAAATGGCTTCTGAGCAACACAGCTTAGGACCCGAATTCAACCGTCTTAATTCTCCGAACTCTTCGGCTGAACCATTGCCGCTCAACCGCAAAGAATTGGAAACCTTGTTTGCTCCACTGTTTGATGATACATGATACGTGGGAATCGCACCAGGCTTTACCTCTCAAGGGATCTTGAGAAGCTTACAACCCCCACCAGGCAGTGTACCTGATCGTTGTAGTATAGTAGAGTGACAAGTACCGGGGGATTGATCGTTCAGCTAGGAATAGAGTCGCTAGGATTAGAAAACCTAAATACTAGTTCTAAAGGTGAGGGGTGATTATTTTTGTATTTTTATATTTTTTCGAAAGCAAGTAAAAATCTCGAGTTTGAAGGATTTGGGCGGAATTAGTTGCTAGTCAACTAACCCAATACTAAAGATGCAATCAAAATAAAATACTAGAAATGAAAATAAACTAAATTATACTAAGGTTGTGAGCAATAAGTGGAGAAGTTGTGTTTCCTTAGATTTCACTACTCCCTAGATATCTTTTACACGTTAATTACTTGTTATAGTTGCGTGGATGACGGATTGTATTCCTTAATACCATTCATGGGGTGGCGCACTTAATTCCCCAATCCTATGAGTGCCTACTTCACTCCTATGTCGAGCCGGCTAAGAAGCTCCTAACATGGGATCATTAGAATTTACTCATGCATTAAATACAACCAATAAAACCTAGTGCACATTATTTCATGTTTCCTAAGACGTTCAAGCATGTTACCAATTGGAGATCTGCCAGTTTTCTTAAGCCTAACATCGAAATCATTCATCCAATACAACCATAAACAAGTAATCAACACATAATTAACGTTTAGGTTTCATTAGATCCAAGCAAACACAAGATAGATCTAGCCTAGCATGATGGAATTAAGACAAGAACAAGATATAGACAACCAACACATAGACATATTGATTGAATTAAAAGACTACTTATCTTAATTACACATGAAAGGGATCAAGGGCTGAGAACCCTTGAAAAACCTGTAAAATTCGTACTAAGTTCGGACTTAGGGTTTCTCCAAAACTTCTCTTTTTTTTTATGTGTGAAAATTAGAAAACTATATATAGGAAATAGGGTCTGACGGCGTCAAGAACAAATTTGTGACGCCGTCATCTCGCCGCCAAAATACTCCTCGGACTGCCTTGATCTATTTTTGACGCCGTCATGTGTTATGTGTTTCCAGGCCGTCATGCATTTTCCTCTTGACGCCCTACCTTGTGACGCCATCAAATCTGTACTGGATCGTCATGGTAATTACTCTTGACACCGTCAATATTTTCTTCTTGACGCCGTTACCTACTGTTCCCAGCAAGGAAAATTAAGACTTTGGCGTTTTCTTCACTTTTATGCTCCAAAAACGTCCGAATTGCTTCCTTTCCAGATTTCTCTCCCAAAGTACCTAAAATCACAAAAGGAACGATTTAGGGCAATATTTGATCAAATAAATTCGAATTCGGGCTTAAATGACCCCCTAAAAGTGGTTCGTTTTTCGCCTCATCATATACCCTTACACTTGATATTTGCTTGTCCTCAAGCAAATGCGCTTTTATTCTACTCAAAATACAAGTTAGGGGTCATTTAACACTAATATAAAAGTAATTACAACAAATAATCATTCCACTAAAGACCAATAGACAAGCACGGAGGTCATACACTAGCACCTCACAAATAGTTTTTAGATACTCACATCTCTCGGGTGTAATAAAGTATAAATTACAATATGGAAACGGAAGATATCTCTCACTACCTGTCATAGCAAAATAGATTACCATAGGCTTGGGAAAGGATCAAACCTCCACCACATGTCGTAAGCACCTAGGATAAACTATCAAAGAGGTCTTTTAAAGGGTTGTAACGTTAGGTGTAGGGATATGAAATACGCGGTTTTGTTGGATAAAGGAAGTTTTTACCGGTGGCGAGTTAACAATCTTGGTTAATTACATGTACAATATGGCGTTGCTAAGCCAAGACTAGACTCGACTTAAGCTAATAAATGAAAAATAACAAAAACATAAAATGAACATAGAATGAAAAAGGATGGTAGTCCGTATGTTTTTTTCTTTTTTTCTTTTTCTATTTTTTTCTTTTCTTTTTCTTGATTTTTTATTTTTTATTTTTTATTTTTTTTTTTGCATACACTCTTACCCTACCATCCAAAATAATACATCATAGGGAATGAATATTCCCCTTACACTTGAATTTTTACATACTTTACAATTAACTAATCTAATGACTCGAATTAAGAAAATAAAAACACTTGGAGCACTTTTAAGATTAACGCACATACGGGGGTAATAAATGATGTTCTTCCCCATTACATCATAAAATAAGTACTTACCCATGAGTCCCAATCGTCCCAAAACAATATGTACAAGGATATGACTCGACTTAGCAACGATGTAATCAATTAGATAGTTAACTTAGGGTTTAACAAATAACAATGATGCACTAAAAATGAGCGCATACATGGAAGGCTAAGGCGATTTGGGTGTACATTTAAGTGGGGTGTAAAAAATTCTTCCTTTAAGTAAAATGCTTAAAGTTAGAAACGAAAAGATAGGCTCGGAGGGGTGTACTAGGGGTTTCGAGTACTAAAAATGAGTACAACGCTAATGGTGTGGGAAAAATTAGTTGACTTAAGTAGTCAAGTAATATGACTTAAATGGTCAAGTAATTATGATACGGGTTTAACACAAGGGTGATCCCAGTGCCTCTTATCATGTAGTAAATCCTACTACACGAATGTAGTCTCACTAGCGGTCTCGGGATGTATCACTAACGCAAGTTCTAGAATCTAAATGCTACCGGTACACTCATAAGCACTATTAGTAAATGCTTTTCCTATCAAATCTAAAGGCGAACCTCACATATTTGGGTGGAAAATTTTTCTGAATATACGGTTTTGTGCTAGTCATACAATCTCCTATCCATGAGACGCTTGCTATGGCTAAAGTTTCACTCCTAAATGTTGTAAAAAAAATTTAATTTGGCGCTAAAATTGCACTAACAAGTATTTCTCATAGTTTTATTACACATCTACCATCAAACAAAACAAACTCAAGCGAAAGTGCATATGTAAGGTATCATCATTTTACCCTCCCCTTACACTTAAGTTGAACATTGTCCCCAATATTCAAGTAAAGAATGTAAAAGTGAAAAAAGTAAAAAGAATGAAATCAAATACTCCCCTGATTCGCTCGGTATGGATAATAGGGTGGCCAGGTTAAATCTTCCTCCAAGAAAATGAACAATCAAAACTTCCCTTCCAGAATATAAATCATCTTCTTGTCATACATAACCTGTAAATCCTGAGAAAATAGACAAGACAACCTCGCATAAAATCGGCGGCATCCTATATAAGTTACTAAATCCTAGAAAACAAGATAAGATATAATGCTTGTGGAATGAAGTTTGCAGATTTCCTGGAGATTATAAAACTTAATAATTCACAAAAACCATGAGACTCCGTTAGAAAAACAAAACTAGTAAAATTTCCATATTTTTACACGTGACACCGTCAAAAATAAATTCTTGACGCCGTCAGAAGTGACCTGCAGAAATTCTTATGTTAAGTTTCCGGAAAATTTCTGGAAAAACTTGGTCCTACTTCCTGGAAAATCCTGCAAAACTTCATTATGACTCAATACAAGCATTTGACTCTAACAAATACTAATACACATGTTCATTTAATATTGTGGAGAATCATGATCGGTTTGTTTCTTAAAAACATATTTGGGGTTTCCCCTTAAACTTATCTTTTGCAAAAATACTTTTAGGTGATGTTAAGACTAGGCCAAAACAACAAAGTAAAGTATTTCCTCTTTTAAATTGAGAAACATGATCTACCAACAACAAAAAATAAAGCATGCATATGGAAGCAAATCACAAACAAACAAAATAAAATCACACAAAACATGGGTTGCCTCCCAAGAAGCGCTTTTCTTTATTTACGAGTCTTGTAGCTAGACTCAAGGTCATGGGTTACTACGTGACCTCATCGTTGGTTCCACTCTCTAGGTCGTCTTCCAAACCAGTTTTGTATTCCGGACCTAGTTGCAAGCATTCTTTGTAGAAACCAAGCATCCTATTCTTCACGTACTCTACTCCTCTACGTCTATCCTCCTCATTCCTATAATAAGCCGCTTGCTTGTGTTCTTTTTCTATGTTAGAGAGGAGGCGATATTGCTCAAGTTTGTAGGGCATTTGATAGGCAACCTCATCATTTTCTTCCTTGAATCTAACTATCCCTAGAGTCGGGTTATAACTCATCCTAGTGGCCTCAACAAATGGTTTTCCAAATATTACTTGGCTTAGGCAATCATCTATCACCGGACGAGTGTCTTCCACTATCATAAAATCGATCTCATAGGTGAGATTACCTATAATCACATGCAATCCCTTCACCCTTCCTACAAAATTACTTATCAAATTCCTATTGGGCATCATCCTAAAATCAAGTTGTTTCTTCATCACCCAATTGTAATAAGTCCTAGTCATGATGTTTACGGGGGATCTAGGGTCAATGTAAGCTTTCCATATGTGCATGTGCCCAATATTGCATGGTATGTTAATTTTAGAGGGGTCTCCCATTTTGATAAGGGGTGTGCCAAGGATATATGGTCTCTCGGGACTATCGAATAAATCCTTATGGTATTCCCGTTCTTCCTTGGTGGGCATCCTTTCAAAGTATTCTTCGATAGTTTCTACTTCCTCTAATTCTTCTCCCTTATTAACCTCAACTTCCCTACTCTCATCCTTAGTATTGGTTTCTACTCCAACTTCATCCTTGTCTCCTTTTTCTATCTCCTTATCTATTGGCTTAATGGTGACAACATTGACAAAGTGGACATGTTTGGATGATGAGGGGTCCTTGATTTGGATTCCGTTATTGGTGTCCCTAGTGTCCTTCCTAGGTGTGGCTAACGCTTGGTTGTTGAGGGCTTTCAACAAGTTGTCAATCTTGTTGGTCATCTCCATTTGTTGTTGGTTGAATTCGGTTTCAAACCTAGATATGCGAGCTTCTTGAGATGCCATAAACTTAGACATCAATCCTTCAAGATTGTTGGTACTACCATAATTGTTAGAAGGATTGTTGTTGAAAGTACGGTTGGAGGGTGGACCGTTTGGTTGATAATGATTAGGCGGATTGGAAGAATTGGTTTGATTTTGTTTCCACCTAAGGTTTGGGTGATTTTTCCAAGAGGGGTTGTATGAATCACCGTAAGGGTTTGGCTCGGGCTTGAAAGTGTACCACTTATCTCCCGCTTCGTCGGTACGCGTGGATGCGTAGTCCGCAAAAGCTGTTTCAGGGAGTTCCACACAATCACGAGTGTCGTGGGGACCACTACATAATTCGCATGAAGAAGTGATTTTGTTCACTTGGCTTGAAGGCTTAGGAGCTTCGTAAGATTTCATGAGAAACTTGACTTGGTCCTCAAGTTCCATGATCCTACGGTCGGGAGTGCTAGAATTGTTCGAAGGCAAAGATATTGCCTTGACCGTTTTGTTCAAATCACGGGGATCATTCCAACTTTCGTTGTCATAGAGAGCAAGATCTTCTACGAGTTCCCATGATTGTTCCGCACTTAGATCACGTAGCTTACCACTGGCCAATTGGTCAATGGCTCGCCTCGTCGGGTCGTCTCTCTAGTTTCAACACCTAGGTCTATGGAATCTACAATTTTTAGGAAGTCCTTAAGATGTTGGTTTGGATCTTCGGAACGAAGTCCATGGAATGCACATCCGCTTTGCACCAACCGGATGGTGTCGGATCGCAAGGGAGTCACATTGGCTCTGGTGAGCACAATGGTGTTTCGGTAGCCTTGGTGGCTAGGTCGGGAGTACTCTCCTAAGGTTCGGGGCCTAAGGGGTTCTAGTGGTGGGTTTTGTTGTGGTGGGATGACGGGTTCAAGGATGTTCCCATCGTCCATGATGTCGGGTGGTGAAGAGTTACGAACAAAAACACAAAGAAATAAGATAGACTAAAGAAAACCTACAAATAAAAATAAAATCTTACTAGAAAGGAATGTAGCAAGTAGACCTAATAAAAAGAGATTCTAACGTAGACAATAACTATTCCCCGGGCTGCGGCGCCAAAAACCTTATACGTGGGAATCGCACCAGGCTTTACCTCTCAAGGGATCTTGAGAAGCTTACAACCCCCACCAGGCAGTGTACCTGATCGTTGTAGTATAGTATAGTGACAAGTACCGGGGGATTGATCATTCAGCTAGGAATAGTGTCGCTAGGATTAGAAAACCTAAATACTAGTTCTAAAGGTGAGGGGTGATTATTTTTGTATTTTTTAGAAAGCAAGTAAAAATCTCGGGTTTGAAGGATTTGGGCGGAATTAGTTGCTAGTCAACTAACCCTATACTAAAGATGCAATCAAAATAAAATACTAGAAATGAAAATAAACTAAATTATACTAAGGTTGTGAGCAATAAGTGGAGAGGTTGTGTTTACTTAGATTTCACTACTCCCTAGATATCTTTTACACGTTAATTACTTGTTATAGTTGCGTGGATGACGGATTGTATTCCTTAATACCATTCATGGGGTGGCGCACTTAATTCCCCAATCCTATGAGTGCCTACTTCACTCCTATGTCGAGCCGGCTAAAAAGCTCCTAACATGGGATCATTAGAATTTACTCATGCATTAAATACAACCAATAAAACCTAGTGCACGTCAGTTCATGTTTCCTAAGACGTTCAAGCATGTTACCAATTGGAGATCTGCCAGTTTTCTTAAGCCTAACATCGAAATCATTCATCCAATACAACCATAAACAAGTAATCAACACATAATTAACATCTAGGTTTCATTAGATCCAAGCAAACACAAGATAGATCTAGCCTAGCATGATGGAATTAAGACAAGAACAAGATATAGACAACCAACACATAGACATATTGATTGAATTAAAAGAATACTTATCTTAATTACACATGAAAGGGATCAAGGGCTGAGAACCCTTGAAAAACCTGTAAAATTCGTACTAAGTTCGGACTTAGGGTTTCTCCAAAACTTCTCTTTTTTTTATGTGTGAAAATTAGAAAACTATATATAGGAAATAGGGTCTGAAGGCGTCAAGAACAAATTTGTGACGCCGTCATCTCGCCGCCAAAATACTCCTCGGACTGTCTTGATCTACTTTTGACGCCGTCATGTGTTATGTGTTTCAAGGCCGTCATGCATTTTCCTCTTGACGCCCTACCTTGTGACGCCGTCAAATCTGTACTGGATCGTCATGGAAATTACTCTTGACGCCGTCAAGATTTTCTTCTTGACGCCGTCACCTACTGTTCCCAACAAGGAAAATTAAGACTTTGGCGTTTTCTTCACTTTTATGCTCCAAAAACGTCTGAATTGCTTCCTTTTCCAGATTTCTCTCCCAATGTACCTAAAATCACAAAAGGAACGATTTAGGGCAATATTTGATCAAATAAATTCGAATTCGGGCTTAAATGACCCCCTAAAAGTGGTTCATTTTTCGCCTCATCAATACAATTGAATACCGTTCTGCTGAGGTCTCACCCAATTCCGCTGCTCAACCTGATAATATTCCAGTACCTGACTCGCCTCAACAAACAACAACAACTGTTGAGAAAGACGGTCCTCCAATTGCATCACCATTTACAGCAGAACAAACTGTCTCTAACTCCCGACAATCAGCTGAAGATCCTACACCACAATTAGTTCCACAACCCGCAGAGCATGATCCTGATGCGTTCTTTAACCCGTTTGCACCGGCTCCTACATCTCCTGACATAGCTGAGTCGTCTACACGCAATTTGGATCTTGCTAATATGCGAGATACTTATCAACTACACCCTTCGACACACAAATGGACTCGAGACCATCCACTAGTTCATATTATTGGCCATCCAGATGCACCTGTAATGACAAGACAACGTCTTCACACTGATGGAGAAACTTGTATCTATGCACTCACAGTTTGTCATGAAGAACCTAAGAACATCAAAGAAGCAATGACTTATGACAACTGGATTGAATCTATGCAAGAGGAATTTTAGCAGTTCATACGATTAGAAGTCTGGGAATTAGTTGAAAGACCCGACGGAGTCTTTGTCATCGGGTTAAAATGGATTTGGATAAATAAGCTAGTGCAGAAGGCACTGTCATACGTAACAAATCACGCCTGGTAGCGAAAGGATACTCCCAACTAGAAGGACTTGATTTTGCAGAATCCTTTGCTCCAGTGGCTAGACATGAAGCTGTTCGGATCTTTTTGGCCTATGCTGCACATAGGAACATGGTGGTTTACCAAATGGATGTGAAAACAGCATTTCTTAATGGAGAACTCCGTGAAGAAGTTTATGTAAGCCAACCAGACGACTTCGTTGATCCTGAGCTTCCTAATCACGTTTACCGACTCAAAAAGGCACTCTACGGACTTAAGAAAGCCACACAGGCGTGGTATGACAAACTGTCCACTTTCTTGCTGGCCAATAAATTTTCTAAAGGATCGGTGGATCCTACACTATTTACAAAAACCTACGGGGAGGACTTACTTGTTGTTCAAATCTATGTCGATGACATTATTTTTGCCTCAACAAATAGAAGTTACTCTAATGATTTTGCAAAATTAATGAAAGATAATTTTGAAATGTCCATGATGGGTGAACTTTCGTTCTTTCTAGGACTACAAGTTCATCAATCACCCCGTGGAATTTTTATAAATTAGTCCAAATATGCTTTAGAAATTGTTAGGACCCTTGATCTTATATCTAACACAAGTTATATAGAGATAATTATAGAAGGGATAAGAAGAGATAGAGAGAAAGATGTAGAATAGAGATGGATACTTCTAGTGAGAGAAAGGAAAGATGTATTATTTTAGAGAGAGAAACACATAGAGTTACACATAGAAGCACCACCTCCAAATGGGAGCATTTGGAGGTTTATATAGCTAAGATAAAGAGATGGGCCGGGCTTGGGCTTTTGTAATGAGCTAGACCTAAACTTATACAATATTAGATTAAACCAAGCCCGTTTACCCTTAACTAAACTACAAGACTATTACAACATTATTACAAGACTCGTTGATACAATAATGATCGTCACTTTTAATGCAAACAATCTCCCCCTAAGGGACGATCATTGAGATCTCCTTTTGATTACATAAATGATCAACACTTCTAATGCTAACAGAAATTTTAAAGAAACATGGAATGATGAGTTGTGATACTTATAATACACCAATGGGCTATACCACAAAACTAGATGCAGACTTACATAGGACACCTGTTGACCCTACCAAATACCGCAGTATGATTGGGTCACTCATGTATCTCATAGCTAGTAGACCTGATATAGTATTTGCCGTCTACATGTATTCTCGCTATCAGTCCAAACCAACTGAAAAACACCTCAGTGAGGTCTAAAGAATCCTTCGATACATAAAGGGAACCATTAACTTAGGAATCTGGTATCCGAAGGATTCTGGTTTTGAACTAATTGCTTTTTCAGATGCTGACCATGCAGGATGTTTAGACATACGCAAAAGTACATATGGTGGATTACAGTTTCTCGGAGATAAACTTGTGTCATGGCAATCAAAGAAGCAGGACTGCACATCACTGTCGTCAACAGAATATGAATATGTAGCTATGTCTGCTTGTTGTGCTCAAGTCATCTGGATGAGATCACAACTTAAGGATTATGGCTACCTGTTCAATAAGATTCCAATCTACTGTGATTCCAAAAGTGCCATTGCTATCTCCTACAACACAGTTCATCACTGCAAATCCAAACACATTGATCTCCGTTATCACTTCATCAAAGAGCATGTTGAAAAGGGTACCGTTGAACTGTATTTTGTTGGGACTGAGTACCAATTGGCGGACTTACTTACCAAATCTTTAGCACCATCAAGGTTTGCTAGTCTAGTTCACCAAATTGGTATGCGATGTTTGACTCCTGATGATTTGGAAAAGTTTTTAAAGCACAATTGATCGTCAAACATCAAAACTATTTTTGTAAATATCTTTCCAAAAACAAAATACAAAAATATAAAAACCAAACAAAAACACAAAAAGATTTTTTGTTCTTTTCAAAAAAAAAATGCAAGTATATACCACCTTTTTCAACACTATTTTTTGTAAAATGTCTTCAATTATTAAAAACAAGTGTTGAGGGGGAGGAAAAGTATTTTTTAAAAATTTCTCAAAATATTTACTTTATACTTTCATTTTACCAAGAATATTACGTTTTATCTAAAGTGATGCTTCAAAAGGTTTTTCGGGATACTTTCCTTGACCATTATAATAAATTTTAAGTTGTTTAAAAGACTTCGGTCTAAGGTCGAGGGGGAGTTAAATTCCACAAGTTGTTCTTATCTTAAGATATGGTGTAGTTAACAAAAGTTACTATGAGAGTTAGTTAGGCATTAGGATTGAATGTAACATAAGGTTAAGGGGCCAAAGGTGTCACTATGTGAAATTTTTTTTTAACCTTAGTCAAAACCCATTTTTGACCGATCATTCAATTTCACTGACACACACATCGAATACTTTCACCAAACCAATCCACGGCTCTTAATCAATCAATTAATCCGATCATCAATCTTCAAATCTGTAATTACCACAATGTCTTGATCATGTTTCTACACTAAGGTTTTTAATTTCATCTTAATCCAACGGCTTAATTTTCCTTAATCGTTAAAATTGCTCTAGGGTTTTGGGTAAAATTGAACCCAGAAAGTTGTTGTGTTTAGGGTTAAATTTGTTAGTGGGAAATGTTCTTAGGATGATAATAAACACGTTTGTGAACTCCAATCAAACCCAGAAACTCCAATAGATTGATGTCGAATTTAGGGTTCATGCGTGGATTTAGGGGTTCTTGATTTAGGATGTTTAGAGTCTAATTGGTGATGGGGATTGTGTTCATATATGCCTAGGAACTCAATTGTTTGGTTTAATTGTGTTAAAAACGATTAATTGATCATGAATCTTTGATTTTTGGTTCGATGACACCAGCAGCTATGATCTCTTGATTTTGTGGGTAATTGGTGTTATAATTTGGTCCACTTGACCCATTACATGTTAGGAACACTTGCCCTATTTCAAACTTTACCCAGAAACATGTTTGAATCAGTTTATGATTAAGTGTTCATACGATCCTACGCGTAACTTTGAACTTTGACACGTTTACGCATAAAGTTGTGAGTTTAAGTGTGTTAGGGATGTGTTTGACCATAATATTGATCAGTTGTTGTGTTTTACACTTTCAGGAATCAAAAGAATTGATTCTTCAAAGGTGATTTTACGACAAAGATGTTTCTACGCATAAGATACTCATCTTATGTGTAAGATTGAATCTTACGCGTAAGATTCGACACGTTTGAAAAATATTGTCTTGGATAAGACAATGTTTACGCAAAAGATTGTCTTACGCATAAGTTTTTCTTACGCATAAGATTTTATCTTACGCATAAGTCAAATTTTACGCATAAGACATATCTTACGCATAAGGTTCAATCCTTTGCTTAAGCTTCATTCTTACGCATAAGATTAATTCTTACGCATAAGGTGATTCCTACGCAAAAGATTGCACTTACGCGTAAAATAGATGTTATGCGTCGCTTTTGTTTTTCTTACGCGTAATATAATTTCTTACGCATAAGAAATGTTATGCGTAGGATTTTCCCAATCTTACGCGTAACATTGTCAAAATTCAAGAAATTTGTCTAAGTGTTGTAATATTTCAAATGTGTAATCTCTTGTAATGATAAACTCATGTTGTAACTAGATTGTTATAAGTTTCTACCAAGTATTAACTTCTAAAACCACAAGTTTGTCATATAACAAAAGTTTTTACACAAAACACCCACTCATCAATTCATTAATCTGCACAATCATGTAATTGAATGTCTGAGCTAACAAATTATATCATTGCTATGTTTGTGTTTGTTTATGATCAATTCAGATGGCACAACACAATGACATTCCTTATGGACCAGAACCTGAACCAAAACTCTCCTGGGAAGATACCTTTCCCGAAGATTACACCAGAAAGAGAGGCAAGAACAACCTACGAATCAACTTCAACTAAATCACATGCAATGAATCTTCATGCATTGTAGCTGTGGATGCTCTCCTCTATCACCCAAACAAAATTCTGTTCACCAAGTCAGCATCAGTGGCCTGCTTCTACATACACCAATTCTGGCACACACTTCAGTTAGACCTTGGGGAAGAGTCCTTCACTTGCATGCTTCACAACAGACAAGTTACTGTGGACATAGACACTCTTCGAAATGTTCTTGGTTTACCCGATCTTGGCCCAGACGAAGAATACGATTAAGTGCCTAACGAGGAAGAGCTGATAGAGTGGTTAAGGCATATTGGTTATGATGAATCAGAAGGAGTTGTGACAAGACACTCTAAGGTCAACAACATATTTCTTCCACAACCATGGAGAACACTGTATATCCTGATTGCCAAGTCTTTATCTGGCAGAGACACTGGTCATGAACACCCCAAGCTCCAACACCTCAAACTCTTCTGGGCTGTGGCAAACATCAAGAAAGTAGATTATGCCAACATTATCTAGGAAGACCTTGTATGGCACATACAACACAAGACCACCAACATTCCATTTGTTCGTTTCACCAAATTACTCATCGAAAGCTTCCTTCGTGAGTATGACGATATTCCACAGGGACTTGATGACGAAGCCAAGCATACTTTCAGAAATGAAGACACTCTCAAACAAATCAAGAGACTCGACACCAGCACACGTAAGCAAGGAAAGAAATTTCCTGATTGCTCTTGAATAATAAAGTGAAGCTTTGCAAGAATTACAAGTACTACGTTCAAGCACTCAAGGAAGACAAAGTTGGGTTCTTAGACGAAGTAATTCTACCTTCGTGCATGCAGAAGAAAGGAAAGAAAGGAAGCAAGTCTGGGAGCTCTGGTAGTTCTACCAAGTCTAAACAAAAGAGGGGTACACTCAAGTTAAGACTTCCTGTCATGAAACCTGAATCCATTCCTGAACCTACTCAACCACCTTCTCCAAAACCGTCTGATTTAGAAACCGAATCCGACGAAGGTCCAGTTTACAGGGAAGCCTATGCTAATATCAACGAGAAGGTTAATCTTGAAGATATTGATGATAGAGACATGACTTTCGAAGATTGGGATAAAGACATTGATGAATTTGCTGATAATGCTGAATACCCAACAAATCTCAATCAAAGACCTTTGAATGAAGCAGGTGCTATATTGGAAGAAGAAAGGTTAAGGAAAGAAAAGATGAAAGAACCAATGTCTGCTGAACAAGAAGCGGCTCACTCAAACGTAGGCCTTTCAGTAGAAGAAGAAAATGAAAGGGCTCTTAATTTGGGCATCCTCCACAGCAAGATAGATGCATTCCAAGCTGCCCAACCTCCACCTCCTTTGTTCTCTCAAACTAACGAAGCTGGCGGATCTAGCAGAATTCCTGGATCTACTATAGGAACCAATGCTGATTTGATCGTCTACGACACTCCTACAGTATCACCTAGAGATGTAGAAATGCTCAATGCTTCAGCAACAGGAGAAGAAGAAGAGGAGGATCATATGGATATTGATGCTCCATATCTGTTGACTATGGAAGAAATGGAGCTCAGAGAAAGGGCTCAAGAAGAAGAGTTAAAGAGAAAGCAAGAAGCTGAAGAGGCTAGACTTGAGGAGCTCGCACAAGCCAAATTGGAAGAAACAATTCGTATGGAAGAAAGCAGAAGGGCTGAAGAAGCAGCGAAGCTGGCAGAAGATAAGTTAAGAAGAGAAGAAGAAGCCAAGCTTGCAGAAGATCTGAGTATAACACCCCCAAAATCGATCAATACAGCGGAAGACTTAAAATGTCAGCGGAAGACTTTTGGGGTATTATATTGTGGATCTTTCGTCACAATTATAGAAAACGATTCAAGTGATCGTTTTAAGTTTTATTTAAAATACCAAATATTCATAATTCCAAGAGAATTCGTTATTCAACAATAAGTTTTATTTAAAGAGAAATAAACGTTTCTTTATTTGCCCACTTCGTGCTGTTGCCATCCATTCCTTTTAGTTACCTGAGATAAACATGCTAAAAGTCAACAAAAGTTGAGTGAAATTCATAGGTTTATAATTAAGAGTTTGAACACAAGAGATAGATGTTTATTGTAATATCGATACAAATTTTTTAGGCAACTTGTTTTGAACGAAGGCGGTCCCATTTTTACCTAGCTTATACTTCTCATATTTTTCTAGGAGGGCACTATAGTAAGGAGCACGCGCTAAGACATCAATGACGGGGCGTTCAAGGTGAAGTTCTTTGAATTCATCATCAAGGTCTTGCGTAAGAGGTGTTTCAACTATGCTTTTGACCGGTTCTATAGTGGGTGTTTTATTTGATTGGTCCTTTTGGGGAACTTGGTTTTGTTTGAAACACGTGCTCGTTGATTTAACCGAGTAGTATTGTGGACACGAAGTGGGTGACGAAACTGAAGATATGGCATTAACGTTTAGTTTCGGATTCTTGATTGTGTCGCTTGGGAGTGCTCCCATTTCTCGGTCATTGAGAACTTTCAACAATGCATCAATTCTAGTGGTCATCTCGCTTTGCTTTTGTTTGAAATCGGCTTCAAACTTGGATATGCGAGCTTCTTGAGATGCCATGAACTTTGACATCAATCCTTCAAGATTGTTGGTACTACCATAGTTGTTAGAAGGATTGTTGTTGAAAGTACGGTTGGATGGTGGTCCGTTTGGTTGGTAACGATTAGGTGGGTTGGATGAATTGGGTTGATTTTGTTTCCACCTAAGGTTTGGGTGATTTTTCCATGAGGGGTTGTATGAATCACCGTAAGTGTTTGGCTCGGGCTTGAAAGTGTACCACTTATCTCCCGCTTCGTCGGTACGCGTGGATGCATAGTCCGCAAAAGCTGTTCCGGGGAGTTCCACACAATCACGAGTGTCATGCGGACCACTACATAATTCGCATGAAGAAGTGATTTTGTTCACTTGGCTTGAAGGCTTAGGAGCATCGTAGGATTTCATGAGAAACTTGACTTGGTCCTCAAGTTCCATGATCCTACGGTCGGGAGTGCTAGAATTGTTTGAAGGCAAAGATATTGCCTTGACCGTTTTGTTCAAGTCACGGGGACCATTCCAACTTTCGTTGTCATAGAGAGCAAGATCTTCTATGAGTTCCCATGATTGTTCCGCACTAAGATCACGTAGCTTACCACCGGCCGATTGGTCAATGGTTCGCCTCGTGGAGATGTCGATATGGTCATAAAAGATTTGGACTTGGAGCCAAAGATCTATGCCATGATGAGGGACTTTTTGGAGTAAGTCCTTGAAACGAGTCCATGCTTCATAAAGAGATTCATTTTGACGTTGTTGGAACATCAAGATGTCATTCCTAAGCTTAGTAGTTCTCCCCGGTGGGAAAAATTGAGCAAGGAAACGAGTGGTGAGATCATCCCATGTGGTGATGGATCCCGCGGGTAAACGCTCAAGCCATTGACTAGCTTGATCCCGTAGAGAGAATTGGAATAGGTGTAAACGGGTAGTCTCTCTAGTTTCAACACCTAGGTCTATGGAATCTACGATTTTGAGAAAGTCCTTAAGATGTTGGTTTGGATCTTCGGAACGAAGTCCGTGGAATGCACATCCGCTTTGCACCAACCGGATGGTGTCGGATCGCAAGGGGGTCACATTGGCTCCGGTGAGCTCAATGGTGTTTCGGTAGCCTTGATGGCTAGGTCGGGAGTACTCTCCTAAGGTTCGGGGCCTAAGGGGTTCTAGTGGGGGGTTTTGTTGTGGTGGGATGATGGGTTCAAAGATGTTACCACCTTCCATGATGTCGGATGGCAAAGAGTTACGAACAAAGGCACGAAGAAATAAGACAGACTAAAGAAGACCTAAAAATAAAAATAAAATCTTGCTAGAATGGAATCTAGCAAGTAGACCTAATAAAAAGAAATCCTAACCTAGACAATAACTATTCCCCGGCAGCGGCGCCAAAAACTTGATGCGTGGGAATCGCAACAGGCTTTACCTCTCGAGGGATCTCGAGAAGCTTACAACCCCCACCAGGCAGTGTACCTGATCGTTGTAGTATAGTATAGTGACAAGTACCGGGGGATTGATCGTTCAGCTTAGGAATAGTGTCGCTAGGATTAGAAAGCCTAATTTACTAGTTCTAGAGGTGAGGGATGATTATTTTTGTGTTTTTATATTTTTTAGAAAGCAAGTAAAATCTCGGGTTTTGAAGGAGTGGGCGGAATTAGTTGCTATTCAACTAACCCAAAACTAAGATGCAATCAAAATAAAATAATAAAAATGAAAATAAACTAATTATACTAAGGTTGTGAGCAGTGATTGGAGAAAATGTGTTTACTTAGACTTCATTACTCCCTAGATATCTTTTACATGTTAATTACTTGTTATAATTGCATGGATGACGGATCGTATTCCTTAATACCATTCATGGGGTGGCATACATAACTCCCCAATTCTATGAGCTCTTATCTCCTCCTACACCATGACCCAGCACAACTATAGGGATTGTAAATAGTGGCTCATGCATTAAATACAACCAATAAAGACCTAGTACGCCTCGGTTCATGTTTCTTAAGACGTTCAAGCATGCTACCATTTGGAGATCTGCCAGTTTTCTTAAGCCTAACATATAAATCATTCATCCAAAACAAGAATAAACAAGTAATCAACACATAATCAATATCTAGGTTTCATTAGATCTAAGCAAACACAAAGGAGATCTAGCCTAGCATAATGGAATTGAGACAAGAACAAGATATAGACAACCAACACATAGACATATTGATTGAATTAGAAGAACACTTATCTCAATTACAATACAAGGTATCAAGGGTTTGGAACCCTTGAAAAACCTGTAAAAGTTGCACCAAATTCGTCTTTAGGGTTTCTCCAAAACTTCTCTCTTTTAATGTAAAAACTAGAAAACTATATATAGGAAAACTGGGCAGACGGCGTCAAGACAACCATGTGACGCCGTCACCTCGCCGCCAAATACTTCCTCGGACGGCCTTGATCTACTTATGACGGCCTGTGTGACGCCGTCACCACCTACGGTATTTTATTCTTGGCCTTTTGACGCCGTCAGGATGACTTTTGACGCCGTTATCAACTACGGTATTTTATTCTTGATGTCTGACGCAGTCAGGGTGTAACTCTTGACGCCGTCACCTAGTGTTTCCAGCATGGAAAATTGATGCATTGCCGTTTTCTTCACTTTTATGCTCCAAAAACGTCCAAAATGGCTTCTTTTCCAGAATTCACTCTCCAAGTACCTAAAATCACAAAAGGAACGATTTAGGGCAATATTTGATCAAATAAAGTCGGATTCGGGCTTAAATGACCCCCTAAAAATGGATCATTTTTCGCCTCATCAGTTATGTATGTTATAGTCCTCATCATTTGACTAAAGACTGTGATTATCATTCAGAATACTTAAGTAAATATCCAAAGACCAGAACTGCACAACCAAGTCAGAGGGAGAACAAGCCAGTTTGGAATTATACAAATAGGGTTAACCATAGTAACTTCTCAAAAGACTATAGGTACCCTCATCAGAAAAGGTCATACTCCAAACCCTCAGTACCTTCACAAAGTACTAATAGAAAGTTCCCTAACCAAGATGCTTCTAGCAAACACTCAAGTACAAGACATAGGAGGTTCAGCTACTACAAACCTAGAAGGCCTTACAACACAAGAAAAGATGCTAGAACCAAGAACCCAACTCCTAACGTTACAACTAAATGGGTTAAGAAAGAAAATACTGCTAGGGCAGAACCAGTACTTTCAGAGGTTAAGGGTGAAAAAGGGAAAATTGATCATGATAAACCAATAGTTTTGGAAACAAAAACGTTAATTCTTGATCATGTTTTCAAAGACAGTGGTGATTACATACTCAAAAATTTTGAGTATGTCACTTCACAAGGGGAACACAAGTCAGTAATGGCTTGGGTTCCTGAAAATAACTAACCTTTTTCATGTGAATGCAGGGCAACCCAGAGGAGAAGCTTTAAGATCATCTTATTGTAGATAGTGGTTACTCTGGCAGTATGACACAGAAGATAGAACTCCTGCAACTCCTTTTCTCCTGTCTTATACATTTTGACACAGAATGTCTTATACTTTCTCCTGATTTCAAGTTAGAAGATAGAAATTTAGTGATGCTGAGAGCACCAAGAACTAATGATGTATACAACATAGACTTAAAGAAAGTAAACCCTACTGAAAGAGCAACATGTTTGATTGCAAGAGCAACTATGAAAGAAGTACATCAGTGGTACAAAAGATTGGTGCATGTCAATTTCAAGAACATCAATAAGCTGGTCAGAGGTAATTTAGTTAGAGGTTTACCTTCTAAAACATTCAAGAATGATCACTCATGTCTTGCTTATAAGAAGGGTAAACAGCACAAGGCTTCTTGTAAGAAGATTGATGAGAAAACCATTAGAGAGCCTTTGGAATTGCTGCACATGGATCGGTTTGGACCTGTTTCAGTTGTTAGTCTGAACAAGAAGAAGTACTGCTTGGTTGTAACAGATGACTGTAGCAGATTTAGTTGGGTCTTTTTCTTATGCTTTAAAGATGAAACTTTTGATGCTACTCATGATCTAATAATAGCACTTGAAAATCAGTTAAGACTCAAGGTTAGAGGCATTAGATGTGATAATGGGACTGAGTTCAAGAATCAGCTAATGGATGAATTTTGTGCCAAGAAAGGAATTAAAAGAGAATTCAGTATTGGTAGAACTCCTCAGCAAAATGGAGTTGCAGAAAGAAAGAATAGAACTCTTATATAGAAGCATCAAGGACAATTGATGAGGCAAAAAATGAACCACTTTTAGGGGGTCATTTAAGCCCGGAATTGAATTTATTTGATCAAATATTACCCTAAATCGTTCCTTTTGTGATTTTAGGTACTTTGGGAGTGAAATCTGGAAAAGGAAGCAATTCGGACGTTTTTGGAGCATAAAAGTGAAGAAAACGCCAAAGACTTAATTTTCCATGCTGAGAACAATGTATGACGGCATCAAGAAGGAAATCCTAACGGCGTCAAGAGTAAAATCCATGACGACCCAGAAGAAACCTGAAGGCATCACAACAAGAGCGTCAAGAGTTAAAATCATGACGGCCTGCATAAGGTGTACACTTGACGGCATCAGACCCAGATCTAGGCAGTCCGAGAAACTATTTGGCGGCTAGATGACGGCGTCAGACATTTGTTCTTGACGCCGTCACCTTCTAAAATCTATATATAGTTTTCTAATTTTCATTCATAAAAAGGAACTGGTGTGGAGAAACCCTAGGGCCGAACCTTGTACGTATTTTACAGCTTTTTCAAGGGTTTTCAACCCTTGAATCCTTTCATGTGCTATTGAGATAAGTGTTCTCTTAATTCAATCAATATGTCTATGTGTTGGTTGTCTATATCTTGTGCTTGTCTTGATTTCACCATGTTAGGCTAGATCTATCTTGTGTTTGCTTAGATCTAATGAAACCTAGATATTAATTATGTGTTGATTACTTGTTTATGGTTGTATTGGATGAATGATTTCAATGTTAGGCTTAAGAAAACTGGCAGATCTCCATTTGGTAACATGCTTGAAAGTCTTAGGAAACATGAACCGATGTGTACTAGGTTTTATTGGTTGTATTTAATGCTTGAGTAAATTCTAATGATCCCATGTTAGGAGCTTCTTAGCCGGCTCGACATAGGAGTGAAGTAGGCACTCATAAGATTGGGGAAGTAAGTACGCCACCCCATGAATGGTATTAAGGAATACAATCCGTCATCCACACAACTATAACAAGTAATTAATGTGTAAAAGATATCTAGGGAGTAGTGAAATCTAAGTAAACACATTTCTCCCACATATTGCTCACAACTTTAGTTTAATATAGTTTATTTTTATTTTTAGTATTTTATTTTGATTGCATCTTTAGTATTCGGTTAGTTGACTAGCAACTAATTCCGCCCAACTCCTTCAAACCCAAGATTTTTACTTGCTTTCTAAAAAATATAAAAATACAAAAAGAATCATCCCTCATCCCTCATCTCTAGACCTAGTCTTTAGGTTTTCTAATCCTAGCAACACTATTCCTAGCTGAACGATCAATCCCCCGGTACTTGTCATTATACTATACTACATCGATCAGGTACACTGCCTGGTGGGGGTTGTAAGCTTCTCGAGATCCCTCAAGAGGTAAAGCCTAGTGCAATCCCTACGCATCAAGTTTTTGGCACCGCAGCCGGGGAATAGTTATTGTCTAGGTTAGAATCTCTTTTTATTAGGTCTACTAGCTAGATTCCTTTCTAGTAAGATTTTATTTTTATTTTTAGGTTCTCGTTAGTCTATCTTATTTCTTTGTGTTTTTGTTCGTAACTTCTCACCAACCGACATCATGGACGATGGGAACGTCTTTGAACCTATCATCCCACCACAACAAAACCCACCACTAGAACCTCTTAGGCCCCGAACCTTAGGAGAGTATTCCTGACCTAGCCACCAAGGCTATCGAAACACCATTGAGCTCACTGATGCCAATGTGACCCCCTTGCGATCCGACACCATCCGGTTGGTGCAAAGCAGATGTGCTTTCCATGGACTTCGTTCCAAAGATCCAAATCAACATCTCAAGGACTTCCTCAAAATCGTAGATTCCATAGACTTAGATGTTGCAACTAGAGAGACAACCCGATTACGCCTATTCCAATTCTCTCTACGTGATCAAGCTAGTCAATGGCTTGAACGTTTACCCGCGGGATCCATCACCACATGGGATGATCTCACCAGTCATTTCCTTGCTCAATTTTTCCCACCAGGGAGAACTACTAAGCTTAGAAATGACATCTTGATGTTCCAACAACGTCAAGGTGAAACTCTTTATGAAGCATGGACTCGTTTCAAGGACTTACTCCAAAAAGTCACTCATCATGGCATAGATCTTTGGCTCCAAGTCCAAATATTCTATGACCATATCGATCTCTCCACTAGGCGAGCCATTGACCAATTTGCCGGTGGTAAGCTATGTGATCTAAGTGCGGAACAATCATGGGAACTCATAGAAGATCTTGCTCTCTATGACAACGAAAGTTGGAATGATCCCCGTGATTTGAACAAAACGGTCAAGGTAATATCTTTGCCTTCGAATAACTTTAGCACTCCCGACCGTAGGATCATGGAACTTGAAGGTCGAGTTAAGTCTCTCATGAAATCTAACGAAGCTCAAAAGCCTTCAAGCCAAGTAAGCAGAATCGCTTCTACATGTAAATTGTGTAATGGTCCTCACGAAACTCATAGCTGCATGGAGCTTCCAAAACGCGCTTATAACGAATTCACATCATCACAAGTTGGTCGAGGCCCTTGAAACTCTGACGAGGCCTATGAGGCATGGAAGGATAAACCTAATTTCAGGGGGTACCAAACACGGAGCGTATCCTTCAATGACTCCTCACCACTCAAATGGTCCGAGCATTTTCCATCACAGAGCACTCCTAGGCAAAGCTGTGAAGATGCCTTGCGAAAATTCATTCTATCTCAAGAATTGCAGCTCTCAACGCTCGAGGCTAAATTTAGACAACAGCAGGCCGATATGAATAACAAGATTTGTAATCTGTTAACTTCTATCAAAGAGCACCCTGTTAATAAACCATTTCACGTTGATGAGGTCAAATCTGTTACCATCACGAGTCCGCCAACCTCTCTTGTAAAAATAAAAAGTCCTAGTAAGCTATTCAAACACCTATCACCAAAAGTAAACGACACTGTCAACCCCTAGGACCGATCCATTTTGTAAACACCATCACCACGATATCTGCTTCTACACCCAACCTGAACCAACAACAAAATGAAAATATGGGTCATACAGCTAATGATGAAACCTCAAGGTTGGACCACGAATTGGCCAAAAGCCCTACCAACTCATTCGAGCAGTCCACCACGCAAGAATCTAGCAAATCGGATGAAGGGAAAGAGAGATCGGAAGTGCATACGAGAAATCCATCCATTTTGGGTAAATTTGTTGTAGAGGAACCCGAGAGAAAAATGGAGGATGATACTAGTGGGAGTAGTGATAGGACTGAGGAATGCAACTCTAAAGTTTTCAAAATTTCCTGCACCATTGAGAAAAAGCTTTTAACCGATAGTCATATAGATCCTACCCTCTCCTTCAACATAATCCCCCTTTTCCTATACCACGGAGCCTTCCCTGAACGCATGGTGTATGAGAAAGTCAATTATGCAAGGGTAATAAAAGATTTATCAATCATGATTGGGGGACTTGTCTACAATATTGACCTCACAGTGGTCGATAACATAGACCCTATCACTAATATAACATTAACCAACCTTGTCCTAGGGAAACCATTTATCAATGATTCGGGAGTGATCCTTGATGAGAAGGATGGGAGTGCATTGTTCACCAATGATGTCAAGAAGGTAATTTTTTGTTGGGGTAATGAGGAGGTGTACGAGTACCGTCCTTCCCTTGAAGGGAACCTAATTAGATCAAGGGATGGAGGATCGAAGAGAATAAGGCACCGTGATCCGAATAACCTCAAAATTCCCTGCATGATCGGCCACAAGTACTTCGATAATGTCTACATTAACGTATTCCTGCCAAAGAATTTTATGTCCCTATTCCATTATAACAATATCTGCAGATGGGGAATGATTTACAAGGGAGAGAAAATGGTTGGTAGAGATCATGAACTCCAGGTGTTCGTTGGAAATATGGCATTCACTATGGAATTTACGATTGTGGACAACATCGAAGACTATGTCTACCCGAGGTTATCACAAGTCATTTTTGGAGCACCCTTTTGTGAAATCACTAATTTGATAATTGATGACCGGAACGGAATCATGACCTTCACTGATGGAATTAGGAGGGTTTCATACCAAATGCCATACAAGAGATAAGATCTCAAGGAAAACGATTGTGACGGGCTTGATAGGATAAGTTCCCAACTTATTTTGTGGTGATGAAGATGTTCGGAGAGGATGTAAGAACACTTCTGATTTATCATGTGGATTCTTTAAGGATGTTAGTAAACTTGGTTCTAAGTATCGAGAAGATGTATTTGAGTTCGAAGACCCGAAGTACATACACTATGAAAGCGATATTGGTTTAGAAGACGACTTAGAGAGTGAAACCAACGATGAGGTCACGTAGTAACCCACGACTTTGAGTCTAGCTACAAGACTCGTAAATAAAGAAAAGCGCTTCTTGGGAGGCAACCCATGCTTTATGTGATTTTTATTTTGTTTGTCATTTGCTTCCGTATGCATGCTTTATTTTTATTGTTGGTAGATCATGTTTCAAAGCTAAATAGTGGAAATACTTTACTTTGTTGTTTTGGCCTAGTCTTAACTTCACCCAAAAGTATTTTTGCAAAAGATAAGTGTAAGGGGAAACCCAAAATATGTTTTTAAGAAACAAACCGATCATGATTCTCCACAATATTAAGTGAACACGTATATTCGTAATTGTTAGAGTCAAATGCTTGTATCGAGTGATAATGAAGTTTTGAAGGATTTTCCAGGAAGTAGAACCAAGTTTTTCCAGAAATTTTCCGGAAACTTAACATAAGAATTTCTGCAGGTCACTTCTGACGGCATAACGAGTTTACTCTTGACGGCGTCACGTGTAAAAATCTGGAAATTTTACCGGTTTTGTTTTTCTAACGGAGTCTTAAAGTGTTTGTTGAATTATTAAGTTTTATAATCTCCAGGAAATCTGCAAACTTCATTCCACAAGCATTATATCTTATTCTGTTTTCTAGGATTTAGTAACATATGTAGATTGCCGCCGATTTTATGCGAGGTTGCCTTGTCTGTTTTCTCAGGATTTACAGGTTATGTATGACAAGAAGATGATTTATTTTTCTGGAAGGGAAGCTTTGATTGTTCATTTTCTTGGAGGAACATCTAACCTGGCCACCTTATTATCCATACTGAGAGAATCAGGGGAGTATTTGATTTCATTTGTTTTACTTAATTCACTTTTACATTTTTTACTTGAACATTGGGGACAATGTTCATCTTAAGTATAAGGGGAGGGTAAAATGATGATACTTTACAGATACACTTTCGCTTGAGTTTGTTTGTTTGATGGTAGATGTGTAATAAAACTATAAGAAATACTTGTTAGTGCAATTTTATCGCCAAATTTAAAATTTTTTACAACATTTAGGAGTGAAACTTTAGCCATAGCAAGTGTCTCATGGATAGGAGATTGTATGACTAGCACATAACCGTATCATTCAAAAAAATTTTCCACCCAAATATGTGAGGTTCGCCTTTAGATTTGATAGGAAAAGCATTTACTATTAGTGCTTATGAGTGTACCGGTAGCATTTAGATTCTAGAACTTACGTTAGTGATGCATCCCGGGACCACTAGTGAAACTACCTTCGTGTAGTAGGATTTACTACATGATAAGAGGCATTAGGATCACCCTTGTGTTAAACCCGCATTATAATTACTTGACCATTTAAGTCATATTGCTTGGCTAGTTAAGTCAATTAATTTTTCCCACACCCTTAGCGTTGTACTCATCTTTAGTACACGAAACCCCTAGTACACCCCTCCGAGCCTATCTTTTCGTTTCTAACTTTAAGCATTTTACTTAAAGGAAGAATTTGTTACACCCCACTTAAATGTACACCCAAATCGCCTTAGCCTTCCGTGTATGCGCTCATTTTTAGTGCATTATTGTTATTTGTTAAACCCTAAGCTAATTATCTAATTGATTACATGGTTGCTTAGTCGAGTCAAATCCTTGTACATATTGTTTTGGGACGATTGGGACTCATGGGTAAATACTTATTTTATGGAGTAAAGGGGAAGAACCTCATTTATTACCCCCGTATGTACGTTAATCTTAAAAGTACTCCAAGTGTTTTGATTTTCTTAATTCGAGTCATTATATTAGTTTATTGTAAAGTATGTAAAGATTCAAGTGTAAGGGGAATGTTTTTTCCCTATGATGTATTATTTTGGATGGTAGGGTAAGAGTGTATGCACCAAAAAAAAAAAAAAAAAAAAAAAAAAAAAAATCGAAAAAACAAGAAAAAAATAGAAAAAGAAAGAGAGAAAAAACATACGGACTACCATCCCGTTTTATTCTATGTTCATTTTATGTTTTTGTTATTTTTCATTTATTAGCTTAAGTCGAGTCTAGTCTTGGCTTAGCAACGCCATATTGTACATGTAATTAACCAAGATTGTTAACTCGCCACCAGTAAAGACTGCCTATATCCAACAAAACCGTGTATTTCATATCCCTACACCTAACGTTACAACCCTTTAAAAGACCTCTTTGATAGTTTATCCTAGGTGCTTACGCCATGTGGTGGAGGTTTGATCCTTTCCCAAGCCTATGGTAATCTATTTTTTTATGAAAGGTAGTGAGAGATATCTTCCGTTTCCATATTGTAATTTATACTTTATTACACCCGAGAGATGTGAGTATCTAAACACTATTTGTGAGGTGCTTGTGTATGACCTCCGTGCTTGTCTTTGGTCTTTAGTGGAACGATTATTTGTTGTAATTACTTTTATATTAGTGTTAATTGACCCCTAACTTGTATTTTGATTAGAATAAAAGCGCATTTGCTTGAGGACAAGCAAATCTCAAGTGTAAGGGTATATGATGAGGCAAAAAATGAACCACTTTTAGGGGGTCATTTAAGCCCGGAATTGAATTTATTTGATCAAATATTACCCTAAATGGTTCCTTTTGTGATTTTAGGTACTTTGGGAGTGAAATCTGGAAAAGGAAGCAATTCGGACGTTTTTGGAGCATAAAAGTGAAGAAAACGCCAAAGACTTTATTTTCCATGCTGAGAACATTGTATGACGGCGTCAAGAAGGAAATCCTGACGGCGTCAAGAGTAAAATCCATGACGACCCAGAAGAAACCTGAAGGCATCACAACAAGAGCGTCAAGAGTTAAAATCATGACGGCCTGCATAAGGTGTACACATGACGGCGTCAGACCCAGATCTAGGCAGTCCGAGGAACTATTTGGCGGCGAGATGACGGCGTCAGACATTTGTTCTTGACACCGTCACCTTTTAAAATCTATATATAGTTTTCTAATTTTCATTCATAAAGAGGAACTGGTGTGGAGAAACCCTAGGGCCGAACCTTGTACGTATTTTACAGCTTTTTCAAGGGTTTTCAGCCCTTGAATCCTTTCATGCGCTATTGAGATAAGTCTTCTCTTAATTCAATCAATATGTCTATGTGTTGGTTGTCTATATCTTGTGCTTGTCTTGATTTCACCATGTTAGGCTAGATCTATCTTTTGTTTGCGTAGATCTAATGAAACCTAGATGTTAATTATGTGTTGATTACTTGTTTATGGTTGTATTAGATGAATGATTTCAATGTTAGGCTTAAGAAAACTGGCAGATCTCCATTTGGTAACATGCTTGAACGTCTTAGGAAACATGAACTGATGTGTACTAGGTTTTATTGGTTGTATTTAGTGCATGAGTAAATTCTAATGATCCCATGTTAGGAGCTTCTTAGCCGGCTCAAAATAGGAGTGAAGTAGGCACTCATAGGATTGGGGAAGTAAGTACGCCACCCCATGAATGGTATTAAGGAATACAATCCGTCATCCACGCAACTATAACAAGTAATTAACGTGTAAAAGATATCTAGGGAGTAGTGAAATCTAAGTAAACACATTTCTCCCACATATTGCTCACAACTCTAGTTTAATATAGTTTATTTTTATTTTTAGTATTTTATTTTGATTGCATCTTGAGTATTGGGTTAGTTGACTAGCAACTAATTCCGCCCAACTCCTTCAAACCCGAGATTTTTACTTGCTTTCTAAAAAATATAAAAATACAAAACGAATCATCCCTCATCTCTAGACCTAGTCTTTAGGTTTTCTAATCCTAGCGACACTATTCCTAGCTGAATGATCAATCCCCCGGTACTTGTCATTATACTATACTACATCGATCAGGTACACTGCCTGGTGGGGGTTGTAAGCTTCTCGAAATCCCTCGAGAGGTAAAGCCTAGTGCAATCCCTATGCATCAACAATGCTTGCAGACTCTCAATTACCTGTTCCATTCTGGGCTGAGGCTGTAAGTGCTGCTTGTTATGTGTTGAATAGAGTATCAGTGACTAAACCTCAAATGAAGACACCTTATGAGTTACTCATGGGAAAGAAGCCAAGCATCATGTTTATGAAATCTTTTGGATGTCCCCTAACCATCTTAAACACTGCTAATAATTTGGGCAAATTTGATGGGAAGTCAGATGAAGGATATTTATTGGGATATTGTACCAATAGCAAAGGATTCAGAGTGTACAACAGGGCTACCAAAAAGGTTCAAGAATGTCTTCATGTTGATTTTCTGGAAGAACAAGAAAATTCTAAAGGTAAAGGTCCTGATTGGATGTTTGATCTTTATGTAATGTCTTCATCAATGAATTATGTACCTTTAAGGGAAGAAAATCAAGCTGCTCCCACTGAAGTAGAATCACAGTATATTGTTCATGATGTTAATTTAAGATCTGAAGATGAGCTAAATGATAATGCCAATGAAGAAAAGAAAAGTACTTCTGAGCCTCAAGGTACTGTTAAACCTAACAGTACTGTTGATCCTCAAAGTACTGTTCCACCACAAATCCCAGTATCTGATGAAGATCAAGCCATTCAAGATGAACTTTCTAGGATGCTTTTTCAAGAAACAATGGCTAAGTCTTATGAAGATGAACAAAGGAGAGCTTATGAAGCAGAAAAGAAGAAGGCAAAAGGCACTGCCAGTACTTTACCCCAAAGTACTGCTAATCCATTTGAAAGTACTTTTCAACCTTTAGATACTTCAAATTGGATAAATACTAATGCTGTTAATGATTCTAATATGCCTGACTTAGAAGATACTGATGATCCAAACAAGATCACTTTAGATGACACTGATGATGAATTGGATCAAGAAGGCATTTTCTCAGATTCTAATGAAGATCCTGATTTAACTAATTTAGAAGATAATCTTGAAGTCTCACCAACTCCTACTCTCAGAATTCATAAAACTCATCCTGTTACCAACATAATTGGACCCTCAGCTTCAGGGGTGCTCACAAGGACTAAGGCTAAGAATATGTCTCAACAACATACTTCTTTACTTAGTTTTATCTACAAGCAAAACAGGGTGAATCACAAGGATCAGAAGTTGTGTTTATTTGCTTGTTTTCTATCTCAGGAAGAGCCCAAGAATATCAAACAAGCATTAGCCAAGGAAAGTTGGGTGGAAGCTATGCAAGAAAAACTCCTACAGTTTAAACTTCAAGAAGTTTGGGTATTATGTGATTTACCTGATGGAAAGAAACTGATTGGAACTAAATGGGTCTTCAGGGTAAAAAGAGATGAAAGAGGGAATGTTATTAAGAACAAGGCAAGGTTAGTGGCTCAAGGATATAGACAGGAAGAAGGAGTAGACTATGATGAAGTTTTTGCTCCTGTGGCAAGGCTTGAAGTCATCAGGCTATTTTTCGCTTTTGCATCCTATATGGGATTTCCTATATATCAAATGGATGTTAAAAGTGCTTTTCTATATGGCAAAATTACAGAAGAAGTTTATGTCAAACAGCCTCCTGGTTTTGAAGAACCTGCACACCCAAACAAAGTCTACAATGTAATCAAGGCTCTGTATGGCCTTCATCAAGCTCCAAGAGCATGCTACGAAAGACTATCCAATTTTCTACTACAACATGGTTATAGGAGAGGAGCTATTGACAAGACTTTGTTTATCAAGAGAGATAAGAAGGATATCATGCTTGTCCAAATGTATGTAGATGATATTATTTTTGTTGCTACTAAGAAATCTATGGTGACGGAATTTGAAGATCTTATGCAGAAAGAGTTTCAGATGAGTTCAATGGGAGAATTAACATTCTTCTTGGGACTTCAAGTGCAACAGTCAAGCAGTGGAATATATATTTGTCAAGATAAGTATGTTGCAGATATTCTTAAGAGATTCAATTTCACAACTGTTAGGCCTACATCTACACCAGTGGATACTAACAAACCTTTGGGAAAAGATGAAGAAGGAGAAGATGTTGATGTCACACTATACAGGTCTATGATTGGATGTCTCATGTATTTAACTGTATCAAGACCTGATATTACTTTTGCTGTATGTTTATGTGCAAGACATCAAGTTCATCCAAAGGTATCCCACTTGAATGATGTCAAGTGAATTTTCAGGTATCTTAGGCAACAACCTAAGCTAGGCTTATGGTATCCTAGAGATTCACATTTCCATCTCCAAGCTTTTTCAGACAGTGATTATGCTAGAGATAACTATGACAGAAGATCCACAACTGGAGGATGCCAGTACCTTGGAAGCAGATTAGTGTCATGGCAATGTAAGAAGCAAACAATTGCAGCAACATCTTCCACAGAAGCAGAGTATGTAGCTGCTGCAAGTTGTTGTGTACAAGTACTTTGGTTGCAGAATCAGCTTTTGGATTATGGACTCGATTTCAAAAATAGTCCTATCAACATTGATAATGAGAGTACTATCTGTATTGTCAAGAATCCAGTGTATCATTCCAAGACCAAGCACATTCAGATTAGACATCACTTTATAAGAGATTGCTATGAACACAGGCTTATCAATGTGGTTAAAGTTCATACTTATGATAATGTAGCAGATCTACTCACAAAGGGCTTTGATGTTTCAAGATTTACCTTTTTAGTTGTGAGTATTGGCATGATTAATATGTAAGCTATTTTTTAGGGGAGGCATTAGAAGTTATTAGTTACTCATTATTTGAGGGTGATACGTGGGAATCACACCAGACTTTACCTCTCAAGGGATCTTGAGAAGCTTACAACCCCCACCAGGCAGTGTACCTGATCGTTGTAGTATAGTATAGTGACAAGTACCGGGGGATTGATCGTTCAGCTAGGAATAGTGTCGCTAGGATTAGAAAACCTAAATACTAGTTCTAAAGTTGAGGGATGATTATTTTTGTATTTTTATATTTTTTAGAAAGCAAATAAAAATATCAGGTTTTGAAGGATTTGGGCGGAATTAGTTGCTAGTCAACTAACCCATTACTAAAGATGCAATCAAATAAAATACAAGAAATGAAAATAAACTAAATTATACTAAGGTTATGAACAATAAGTGGAGAAGTTGTGTTTACTTAGATTTCACTACTCCCTAGATATCTTTTACACGTTAATTACTTGTTATAGTTGCGTGGATGACGGATTGTATTCCTTAATACCATTCATGGGGTGGCGCACTTAATTCCCCAATCCTATGAGTGCCTACTTCACTCCTATGTCGAGCCGGCTAAGAAGCTCCTACCATGGGATCATTAGGATTTACTCATGCATTAAATACAACCAATAAAACCTAGTGCACGTCAGTTCATGTTTCCTAAGACGTTCAAGCATGTTACCAATTGGAGATCTGCCAGTTTTCTTAAGCCTAACATCGAAATCATTCATCCAATACAACCATAAACAAGTAATCAACACATAATTAACATCTAGGTTTCATTAGATCCAAGCAAACACAAGATAGATCTAGCCTAGCATGATGGAATTAAGACAAGAACAAGATATAGACAACCAACACATAGACATATTGATTGAATTAAAAGAACACTTATCTCAATTACACATGAAAGGGATCAAGGGCTGAGAACGCTTGAAAAACCTGTAAAATTCGTACAAAGTTCGGACTTAGGGTTTCTCCAAAACTTCTCTCTTTTTTATGTGTGAAAATTAGAAAACTAAATATAGGAAATAGGGTCTGACGGCGTCAAGAACAATTTGTGACGCCGTCATCTGGCCACCAAAATACTCCTCGGACTGCCTTGATCTACTTTTGACGCCGTCATGTGTTATGTGTTTCCAGGCCGTCATGCATTTTCCTATTGACGCCGTCAAATCTGTACTGGATCGTCATGGAAATTACTCTCGACGCCGTCAAGATTTTCTTCTTGACGCCGTCACCTACTGTTCCCAGCAAGGAAAATTAAGACTTTGGCGTTTTTTTCACTTTTATGCTAAAAAATGTCCGAATTGCTTCCTATTCCAGATTTCTCTCCCAAAGTACCTAAAATCACAAAAGGAACGATTTAGGGCAATATTTGATCCAATAAATTCAATTCCGGGCTTAAATGACCCCCTAAAAACGGTTCATTTTTCGCCTCATCATATACCCTTACACTTGAGATTTGCTTGTCCTCAAGTAAATGCGCTTTTATTCTAGTCAAAATACAAGTTAGGGGTCATTTAACACTAATATAAAAGTAATTACAACAAATAATCGTTCCACTAAAGACCAAACACAAGCACAGAGGTCATACACTTGCACCTCACAAATCGTGTTTAGATACTCACATCTCTCGGTTGTAATAAAGTATAAATTACAATATGAAAACGGAAGATATCTCTCACTACCTGTCATAGCAAAATAGATTACCATAGGCTTGGGAAAGGATCAAACCTCCACCACATGGCGTAAGCACCTAGGATAAACTATCAAAGAGGTCTTTTAAAGGGTTGTAACGTTAGGTGTAGGGATATGAAATACACGGTTTTGTTGGATAAAGGAAGTTTTTACTGGTGGCGAGTTAACAATCTTGGTTAATTACATGTACAATATGGCGTTGCTAAGCCAAGACTAGACTCGACTTAAGCTAATAAATGACAAATAACAAAAACATAAAATGAACATAGAATGAAAAGGGATGGTAGTCCGTATGTTTTTTTCTCTTTTCTTTTTCTATTTCTTTCTTGATTTGTTTCGATTTTTTTTTTTTTTTTGCATACACTCTTACCCTACCATCCAAAATAATATTTCATAGGGAATGAACATTCCCCTTACACTTGAATCTTTACATACTTTACATTAAACTAATCTAATGACTCGAATTAAGAAAATCAAAACACTTGGAGCACTTTTTGTAACAATTCGCATTTTCAGATTTATTTCTATTCCCGAAAATTTTACTATTCACTTTTACTATTCATTTTTCCTGAAATTTTCCCGAAAGTTGATTTTTATTTCATATTCTCGAGTGATAAATCATTTCCATGGCAAATTAAATGTTTGACATTCGTTAGATCATTTTCGTGAAAGTTATTAAGGAATTACACGGAATTATACGTTTTAGGGTAAAACGTCATTCAAAAATTCTACGCACAACGAAACTCGACCGCGTTAAGTGACCCCGCATCAGAAAAATGTTTAGTACTCTCATGATTAATTAGAGAATTAATCGTGACTGAGAAAAACATGACCAAAACTTCCCAGCAGGTCACCCATGCCTGTACTAATCTCACATGAGCACGCTTAACTGTATAGGCGATTAACCGTTAGACCACAAAACGCGTTTCTAAGACTATTTGAGTTTTCAACTTATTAGAAAAAGTCAACATATTCTTTCCCTCCTCCATTGACCAAAAATCATCCCTTGATGTTATAAGTCATTTCGTGATTTTTAGGCTTACGGTTTGATGTCTAAAAGACATTTAACACCAACCGACACTAGACTGAGCCCAGTCTAGACATTATAAGTCATTTTAAATCATTTTTATCACATTAGAAAAGTAACATTTTACTTTTCTCAATTTTACGCAATATTCGTACATTTTACGTATTACGCGTTTTAGACCCGTGTTTCCAGTTTTTAGCAGGGTTTTAGCACCCGATGGATCCTACCACTCATTTTATATTTTATTATGGACTATATTGACATGTCTAACAATACTTTAAAGTTTCATAATTTTACGACACCCGGTTTTACGTTTTGAGGCCTAATCATTTACGGTTGGCATTTCCCGGAGTCAAAACTAGTCACATAAGTAGGATAATATCATCAAAAGTCCACACCTTGTTCTCCAAGGTTATGAACCGACCTAGGGGGGGGGATTTCAGCCCTTGTGTGTCTTGATCTCATGCTAGGAACCTTAGGATGATTACATGTGTTAACCTTGGCCTCCAAGGTTGGACTAGTCAACAAAACTAACCTCCTTAAGACCCTATAAAAGCCCCCCATCCCCCCATATGGCCGGCCATCACAACACACCAAAACACTTCACACTTAGCTTTATTTCTTCCTAGTTATAGCAAGGATCAAGTGCAAGATCAAGATAGAAACCCTAGATAGCTTATTTTTCACCAAAAATCTTCCAAACCCTAACATACTTGGTGTTTTCTCTTGAGTTTAAATCCACTCAATACACCTCAACTTTCATTACATATCTTTCAAGAATACAAGGGTAGAAGGGTTACTAAAGTGGAGGAAAGCTTATTCAATCAAAGTCCTAGTTCTTGTCCTAGTTTCCCTTTTTCATTAAGGCCAAAAGTTGTAAGCAAACCCTAACATACTTTCTTGTTAATTATCATTTTCATACTCTTTGTGTTTCATTCATGCTATATATGGTCTTTGTATGGAGTTCATGATGTATAAAAATGGACAAAACAAGTATTAGTATACATGTGTTAACTTATGACAAGTAAACAAGCAAACTAATGAATTTCTTGGTAAGACCTGATCAAAATGGTAAAAACATGATATTTGATTATTACATATTGTGGTAGAGGACCTAACAAGGAAACCATAGCAATTTGAACCACCCAAAACGAGTATACGAGTCAAAAGTTATGGCGATTTGAAATTACCAAAGATTTCCGGCAAAACTGCCAAATAGCTTCCTGATCAAATTTGAGTTTTGAAAGTCCTACTTCTGGTCCGATTCATCAAAAAGTTAAAACACGAAAGTTGTCCGGAACGACGTTTTCGTTCAGGAACAAAGAAGCTCGAGACCTAAAAATGCTTTCCGAGTGATAAAATTCTTCAAAATCTTAACAGCCCATTTTAGACCAAAGTCACTATATTATAGTTATGATTTACTAAGACCAAGAGGTCTAATGACCTAAAGCCGAGACCACAACCATGGCTAAAGCCAAGGTTGAGTCTCAAGACCATGGAAAAATGACCAAGGTCACGGCGAAGCCATGACTAAATGACCATATAAACTTACTTAGGCGAAAACATGAAACAAGGAATTGACGATAACTTGAACAAACAATTTGGATCTACTCCACCTAAAGAAGCATGAGATACAAGTTATAATAAACTACCCCTAATAACAATCTTCATGTACTAATAAACTTTCCTAAGTTTATTCAAATATCGGCCATGTAACTTTTCGGATCAAAACTTATATCTATATATTTCATCAACTACTACAATAGTAGGGAGCCTCATGTGAGGAGTTCATTATGTAAGCCGTCGAGTTGAGTTGTGGATTTACGAGTTAAAGTGTCCTGGCTCCTCGAACGCTTACTAACATGACTTCTGAATTATGTCGGCCCAAACGGTAGTAAACGATATACCAAAACATACATGTTTCATGAATCTTTCTTTCAAAGACTTACGCTATATACTAAGTACTACATCATGAACATTATGCAAGACATATATGGGCAATTCTTCGTACTCTTAGACGGTACTCCAAACCTAAGTCGCAACGTTCTATTATAGGCTGCTCTTAGAGACTTTCACGATTCGACTACCACTTTGATTTCACATCACTTAAGCTTAAGGTGAGTCATAGCCCCTACTTTTTCATATTTGTTTCAACTCTTTGGGGGGGGGATACATGCACAACTACTTTCTTACTTGTACAAATACTTGATCGCATTATACTTGATTGTTCTATACTTGATTGTCTTATACTTGATCGCATTATACTTGATTTCATACATACATGATTATGTTATACTTAACTGCGTTATACTTGATTGTGTTACTGCCAGTGGCTCCAGATTAAGTTGCTGGATGACCATTGAGACTTCCGGTGGCTCCACATTAAGTTGTTGGATGACCATTGAGGCTATTGATACATCCTAACATTTGCGAATGTTGGATACATCATAAACGTGAGGTCTTCGGAGATGAAGTGTAGACTCACGACTAATTGCTAAACTGTTTTGATGAACTTATACATGTCTTTATTATACCATATATATTAGCAGTGGGTTGTGAACACACAGGTTACAAGTCTCTTATGGCGGGACTTGTAACTGAGTGGATTCACGATGCCTTTGCTGTGTGAACATTCTTTAAGGCTTTTCAACTATTTTAAGACAAACTCTATGAACTCACCAACCATTGTGTTGACACTTTAGCATGTTTATCTCAGGTCTATAAGGTGATAGCTGTTGCATGGAGCATAGAGTCGCTTGGCATGTTTTGAAGACTTATGCTTTTATCTTTACCATTCGATTTGTCTTAAAACTCTTATGTATTGTATTATGGAACTCAAGTTTGTATTTCGGAATTTATTAATCGAATGGTCACTTTTCAAAACGTCTCATTTAGAGTTCGTTTTCTATACCTTGTTCTTTGTATTATGAAGTAGCACCCTTATGACACAGTCTTCCGCTGCGGTATTTTGGGGGTGTTACAGATTGGTACCAGAGCCTTGGTTATAGAGAACTAGGTTGCATTTAGTGCCTAGACTATAACTGCTATATACGTTAGGACCCTTCTCTTTATTTTGCCTTACACACACTTCATGCGCCTATGCTGATTGCTAATTGTTTGTTTAGAAGAAACCCCAGACAATAGTCAAGTCATCAAAAATTTAGAGCTAAGTAATAATTGTTTAATTAACTTAATCTTGTGACAGTTCTTGTTTGATAAGACATAAGATTAAGTTAAATAAAGGTTATTAGTTTCCTGTAGAGATTTGATGATTTGCCTTATACTTACTTTATATGATTCTAAATACCTAGAAGTGGTTCATATGTCCTAGTACGACACTCAAACCTTTCTACAAGCGCGACTAGTCCATTTCGTCATATCACCTTCTCTAGATACCCAGACTACGTTACCCTTTCACAACTTAAGAGCAGAAAGTATACCCAATTATGTAGTACCAATTGTTGAGTTATGTATGCCTGGTAAATATGTATACGTGTGAAAGGAAGCAATTATAATTATGGTGGCCAACATAATTATAAATGCGTCACGACTCACGTAGACATATGTGATCATACTTACATTAATCAACGATTGACTCAAATTGACAAGATTTAAGACTAAGTAGTCCAGGAATATCACCTCATATCTGACGTCGACAAAATATCCCTCCTTGTAGATATCATGGCACCAAAGAGAGTAACTCGTAGCACTAGCCGAGGTGGTGCAACACCAAGAGGTGGAAGAACTGGTGGTCGTGGAGGTAGAGGAACTACTCACGACACTAGTAATGATAGTGGAAGAACTGGTGGACGTGGAGGTAGAGGAGATGCTCACGACACTAGTAACCCTAGTAACGATGGTGGAAATCCAGATGTCTCCGCCATTATTGCCCAACAACTACAAAACCTACTTCCCACCATAGTCACACAAGTTGGCAATCACATGAACAATTCGGGAAACCACGGAAGCATAAATGACGCTACAAATAATGGAGGAAGGAATGATAACAACAACAACAACAACAACAACAACAACAACAACCATAGGACTGGATGTACGTATAAGGAATTTACGTCATGCAAACCAATTGAGTTTAATGGCAAAGGAGGTGCATTGGCATATACTCGATGGGTCGAGAAGATGGAGTCAGTGATTGACATCAGTAACTGTGCAATCCACCAGAGAGTGAAATATTCTGCATGCTTACTATCAGAAAAGGCATTGACATGGTGGAACATGCAGATTCAAGCAAGGACTAGAGAAGCAGCTGTAGGCATGTCATGGGACGACTTTAAGGGACTACTGAAGGAAGAATACTGCCCGGTTAATGAAATGCAAAAACTAGAAGACGAGTTTTGGCATCACTCTATGGTAGGGGCTGGTCATGCAACCTACACAGACCGGTTTCATGAACTAGCTAAACTAGTTCCTCATCTGGTTACCCCTGAATCCAAGAGGATTGAGAGGTACATTTATGGCCTTGTTCCCGAGATTCGTGGGATGGTGAAAACAACCGAACCTCCCACGATTCAAAGTGCAATATTAAGAGCAGGGACCCTCACAGATGAGATGGTTAGGAATGGAACTTTGAAGAATAGTGACAAAAGGAAGGGAGCAGGTGAATCAAGCGAGCAAAAGGGTACAATGGTTGATAATAAGAGAGTAAGAGGATTTGCGGCAACAGTTTATGATCAGGGAAAGTATGAAGGTCCACATCCTAAGTGTAATAAATGTGCTTATCATCATCAGAGGTCTGAGCCCTGTCGAATGTGTACTAATTGCAATCAGAAGAGCCATTTTACAAATCAGTGTAAAGCAACGGCAAGGCAAGTAACACCGGTGAATGCGGGCAATATAAGAAACAACCAAAAGACATGCTTTGAGTGCAACAGCCCAAACCACTTCCGAGATACTTGTCCTAAGTTAAATAGGGCACAGGGACAAGTGCTGGACAACCCGACTCTAGCAGTAATGCTTGAAGCAAATAACCCAAAGCGTGAATACAATGTTAGTCCACCTCGGGGTCGAGCATACTATTTGGGTGCTAAGGAAGCCCGCAATGCGTAACGGGTACGTACCTTATCCTACCATATTATTCTATTCTAGTTCAAAATCTAGCTTTATTATGCCGCTATTAAGATAAGAGACTTAGACACACTAAACTTCGGGACGAAGTTTCCTGAAGGGGTAGAGACTGTAACAATTCGCATTTTCAGATTTATTTCTATTCCCGAAAATTTTACTATTCACTTTTACTATTCATTTTTCCTGAAATTTTCCCGAAAGTTGATTTTTATTTCATATTCTCGAGTGATAAATCATTTCCATGGCAAATTAAATGTTTGACATTCGTTAGATCATTTTCGTGAAAGTTATTAAGGAATTACACGGAATTATACGTTTTAGGGTAAAACGTCATTCAAAAATTCTACGCACAACGAAACTCGACCGCGTTAAGTGACCCCGCATCAGAAAAATGTTTAGTACTCTCATGATTAATTAGAGAATTAATCGTGACTGAGAAAAACATGACCAAAACTTCCCAGCAGGTCACCCATGCCTGTACTAATCTCACATGAGCACGCTTAACTGTATAGGCGATTAACCGTTAGACCACAAAACGCGTTTCTAAGACTATTTGAGTTTTCAACTTATTAGAAAAAGTCAACATATTCTTTCCCTCCTCCATTGACCAAAAATCATCCCTTGATGTTATAAGTCATTTCGTGATTTTTAGGCTTACGGTTTGATGTCTAAAAGACATTTAACACCAACCGACACTAGACTGAGCCCAGTCTAGACATTATAAGTCATTTTAAATCATTTTTATCACATTAGAAAAGTAACATTTTACTTTTCTCAATTTTACGCAATATTCGTACATTTTACGTATTACGCGTTTTAGACCCGTGTTTCCAGTTTTTAGCAGGGTTTTAGCACCCGATGGATCCTACCACTCATTTTATATTTTATTATGGACTATATTGACATGTCTAACAATACTTTAAAGTTTCATAATTTTACGACACCCGGTTTTACGTTTTGAGGCCTAATCATTTACGGTTGGCATTTCCCGGAGTCAAAACTAGTCACATAAGTAGGATAATATCATCAAAAGTCCACACCTTGTTCTCCAAGGTTATGAACCGACCTAGGGGGGGGGGATTTCAGCCCTTGTGTGTCTTGATCTCATGCTAGGAACCTTAGGATGATTACATGTGTTAACCTTGGCCTCCAAGGTTGGACTAGTCAACAAAACTAACCTCCTTAAGACCCTATAAAAGCCCCCCATCCCCCCATATGGCCGGCCATCACAACACACCAAAACACTTCACACTTAGCTTTATTTCTTCCTAGTTATAGCAAGGATCAAGTGCAAGATCAAGATAGAAACCCTAGATAGCTTATTTTTCACCAAAAATCTTCCAAACCCTAACATACTTGGTGTTTTCTCTTGAGTTTAAATCCACTCAATACACCTCAACTTTCATTACATATCTTTCAAGAATACAAGGGTAGAAGGGTTACTAAAGTGGAGGAAAGCTTATTCAATCAAAGTCCTAGTTCTTGTCCTAGTTTCCCTTTTTCATTAAGGCCAAAAGTTGTAAGCAAACCCTAACATACTTTCTTGTTAATTATCATTTTCATACTCTTTGTGTTTCATTCATGCTATATATGGTCTTTGTATGGAGTTCATGATGTATAAAAATGGACAAAACAAGTATTAGTATACATGTGTTAACTTATGACAAGTAAACAAGCAAACTAATGAATTTCTTGGTAAGACCTGATCAAAATGGTAAAAACATGATATTTGATTATTACATATTGTGGTAGAGGACCTAACAAGGAAACCATAGCAATTTGAACCACCCAAAACGAGTATACGAGTCAAAAGTTATGGCGATTTGAAATTACCAAAGATTTCCGGCAAAACTGCCAAATAGCTTCCTGATCAAATTTGAGTTTTGAAAGTCCTACTTCTGGTCCGATTCATCAAAAAGTTAAAACACGAAAGTTGTCCGGAACGACGTTTTCGTTCAGGAACAAAGAAGCTCGAGACCTAAAAATGCTTTCCGAGTGATAAAATTCTTCAAAATCTTAACAGCCCATTTTAGACCAAAGTCACTATATTATAGTTATGATTTACTAAGACCAAGAGGTCTAATGACCTAAAGCCGAGACCACAACCATGGCTAAAGCCAAGGTTGAGTCTCAAGACCATGGAAAAATGACCAAGGTCACGGCGAAGCCATGACTAAATGACCATATAAACTTACTTAGGCGAAAACATGAAACAAGGAATTGACGATAACTTGAACAAACAATTTGGATCTACTCCACCTAAAGAAGCATGAGATACAAGTTATAATAAACTACCCCTAATAACAATCTTCATGTACTAATAAACTTTCCTAAGTTTATTCAAATATCGGCCATGTAACTTTTCGGATCAAAACTTATATCTATATATTTCATCAACTACTACAATAGTAGGGAGCCTCATGTGAGGAGTTCATTATGTAAGCCGTCGAGTTGAGTTGTGGATTTACGAGTTAAAGTGTCCTGGCTCCTCGAACGCTTACTAACATGACTTCTGAATTATGTCGGCCCAAACGGTAGTAAACGATATACCAAAACATACATGTTTCATGAATCTTTCTTTCAAAGACTTACGCTATATACTAAGTACTACATCATGAACATTATGCAAGACATATATGGGCAATTCTTCGTACTCTTAGACGGTACTCCAAACCTAAGTCGCAACGTTCTATTATAGGCTGCTCTTAGAGACTTTCACGATTCGACTACCACTTTGATTTCACATCACTTAAGCTTAAGGTGAGTCATAGCCCCTACTTTTTCATATTTGTTTCAACTCTTTGGGGGGGGGATACATGCACAACTACTTTCTTACTTGTACAAATACTTGATCGCATTATACTTGATTGTTCTATACTTGATTGTCTTATACTTGATCGCATTATACTTGATTTCATACATACATGATTATGTTATACTTAACTGCGTTATACTTGATTGTGTTACTGCCAGTGGCTCCAGATTAAGTTGCTGGATGACCATTGAGACTTCCGGTGGCTCCACATTAAGTTGTTGGATGACCATTGAGGCTATTGATACATCCTAACATTTGCGAATGTTGGATACATCATAAACGTGAGGTCTTCGGAGATGAAGTGTAGACTCACGACTAATTGCTAAACTGTTTTGATGAACTTATACATGTCTTTATTATACCATATATATTAGCAGTGGGTTGTGAACACACAGGTTACAAGTCTCTTATGGCGGGACTTGTAACTGAGTGGATTCACGATGCCTTTGCTGTGTGAACATTCTTTAAGGCTTTTCAACTATTTTAAGACAAACTCTATGAACTCACCAACCATTGTGTTGACACTTTAGCATGTTTATCTCAGGTCTATAAGGTGATAGCTGTTGCATGGAGCATAGAGTCGCTTGGCATGTTTTGAAGACTTATGCTTTTATCTTTACCATTCGATTTGTCTTAAAACTCTTATGTATTGTATTATGGAACTCAAGTTTGTATTTCGGAATTTATTAATCGAATGGTCACTTTTCAAAACGTCTCATTTAGAGTTCGTTTTCTATACCTTGTTCTTTGTATTATGAAGTAGCACCCTTATGACACAGTCTTCCGCTGCGGTATTTTGGGGGTGTTACACTTTTAAGATTAACGTACATATGGGGATAATATATGATGTTCTTCCCCATTACTTCATAAAATAAGTACTTTACCCATGAGTCCCAATCGTCCCAAAACAATATGTACAAGGATATGACTCGACTTAGCAACCATGTAATCAATTAGATAGTTAACTTAGGGTTTAACAAATAACAATAATGCACTAAAGATGAGTGCATACACGGAAGGCTAAGGCGATTTGGGTGTACATTTAAGTGGGGTGTAACAAATTCTTCCTTTAAGTAAGATGCTTAAAGTTAGAAATGAAAAGATAGGCTCAGAGGGGTGTACTAGGGGTTTCGTGAACTAAAAATGAGTACAACGCTAAGGTGTGGGAAAAATTAGTTGACTTAGCTAGCCAAGTAATATGACTTAAATGGTCAAGTAATTATGATACGGGTTTAACACAAGGGTGATCCTAATGCCTCTTATCATGTAGTAAATCTTACTACACGAATGTAGTCTCACTAGCGGTCTCGGGATGCATCACTAACGCAAGTTCTAGAATCTAAATGCTACCGGTACACTCATAAGCACTAATAGTAAATGCTTTTCCTATCAAATCTAAAGGCGAACCTCACATATTTGGGTGGAAAATTTTTCTGAATATATGGTTTTGTGCTATTCATACAATCTCCTATCCATGAGACACTTGCTATGGCTAAAGTTTCACTCCTAAATGTTGTAAAAAATTTAAATTTGGCGCTAAAATTGCACTAACAAGTGTTTCTCATAGTTTTATTACACATCTACTATTAAACAAAACAAACTCAAGCGAAAGTGCATATGTAAGGTATCATCATTTTACCCTCCCCTTACACTTAAGATGAACATTGTCCCCAATGTTCAAGTAAAGAATGTAAAAGTGAAAAAAGTAAAAAGAATGAAATCAAATACTCCCCTGATTCGCTCGGTATGGATAATAGGGTGGCCAGGTTAAATCTTCCTCCAAGAAAATGAACAATCAAAGCTTCCCTTCCAGAATATAAATCATCTTCTTGTCATACATAACTTGTAAATCCTGAGAAAAATAGACAAGACAACCTCGCATAAAATCGATGGCATCCTATATAAGTTACTAAATCCTAGAGAACAAGATAAGATATAATGCTTGTGGAATGAAGTTTGCAGATTTCCTGGAGATTATAAAACTTAATAATTCACAAAAACCATAAGACTCCGTTAGAAAAACAAAACTGGTAAAATTTCTAGATTTTTACACGTGATGCCGTCAAGAATAAATTCTTGACGCCGTCAGAAGTGACCTTCAGAAATTCTTATGTTAAGTTTCCGGAAAATTTCTAAAAAAACTTGGTCCTACTTCTTGGAAAATCCTGCAAAACTTCATTATGACTCAATATAAGCATTTGACTCTAACAAATACTAATACACATGTTCATTTAATATTGTGGAGAATCATGATCGGTTTGTTTCTTGAAAACATATTTGGGGTTTCCCCTTACACTTATCTTTTGCAAAAATACTTTTAGGTGAAGTTAAGACTAGGCCAAAACAACAAAGTAAAGTATTTCCACTTTTTAATTGAGAAACATGATCTACCAACAATAAAAATAAAGCATGCATACGGAAGCAAATAACAAACAAACAAAATAAAATCACACAAAACATGGGTTGCCTCCCAAGAAGCGCTTTTCTTTATTTACGAGTCTTGTAGCTAGACTCAAGGTCATGGGTTACTACGTGACCTCATCGTTGGTTCCACTCTCTAGGTCATCTTCTAAACCAGTTTTGTATTCCGGACCTAGTTGCAAGCATTCTTTGTAGAAACCAAGCATCCTATCCTTCACATACTCTACTCCTCTACGTCTATCCTCCTCATTCCTATAATAAGCCGCTTGCTTGTGTTCTTTTTCTATGTTAGAGAGGAGGCGATATTGCTCAATTTTGTAGGGAATTTGATAGGCAACCTCATCATTTTCTTCCTTGAATCTAACTATCCCTAGAGTCGGGTCATAATTCATCCTAGTGGCCTCAACAAATGGTTTTACAAATATTACTTGGCTTAGGCAATCATCTATCACCGGACGAGTGTCTTCCACTATCATAAAATTGATCTCATAGGTGAGATTACCTATAATCACATGCAATCCCTTCACTCTTCCTATAAAATTACTTATCAAATTCCTATTGGGCATCATCCTAAAATCAAGTTGTTTCTTCATCACCCAATTGTAGTAAGTCCTAGTCATGATGTTAACAGGAGATCTAGGATCGATATAAGCTTTCCATATATGCATGTGCCCAATATTGCATGGTATGTTAATGTTAGAGGGGTCTCCCATTTTGATAAGGGGTGTGCCAAGGATATATGGTCTCTCGGGACTATCGAATAAATCCTTATGGTATTCCCGTTCTTCCTTGGTGGGCATCTTATCAAAGTATTTCTCTATAGTTTCTACTTCATCTAACTCTTCTTCCTTATTAACTTCAACCTCCCTACTTTCATCCCTAGTCTTGGTTTCCACTCCAACTTCATCCTTGTCACCTTTTTCTATCTCCTTATCTATTGGCTTAATGGTGACAACATTGACAAAGTGGACATGTTTGGATGATGAGGGGTCTTTAATTTGGATTCCGTTATTGGTGTCCCTAGTGTCCTTCCTAGGTGTGGCTAACGCTTAGTTGTTGAGGGCCTTCAACAAGTTGTCAATCTTGTTGGTCATCTCCGTTTGTTGTTGGTTGAATTCGGTTTCGAACCAAGCTATGCGAGCTTCTTGAGATGCCATGAACTTAGACATCAATCCTTCAAGATTGTTGGTACTACCATAATTGTTAGAAGGATTGTTGTTGAAAGTACGGTTGGAGGGTGGACCGTTTGGTTGATAACGATTAGGCGGATTGGAAGAATTGGGTTGATTTTGTTTCCACCTAAGGTTTGGGTGATTTTTCCAAGAAGGGTTGTATGAATCACCGTAAGGGTTTGGCTCGGGCTTAAAAGTGTACCACTTATCTCCCGCTTCGTCTGTACGCGTGGATGCGTAGTCCGCAAAAGTTGTTCCAGGGAGTTCCACACAATCACGAGTGTTGTGGGGACCACTACATAATTCGCATGAAGAAGTGATTTTGTTCACTTGGCTTGAAGGCTTAGGAGCTTCGTAAGATTTCATGAGAAACTTGACATGGTCCTCAAGTTACATGATCCTACGGTCGGGAGTGCTAGAATTGTTCGAAGGCAAAGACATTGCCTTGACCATTTTGTTCAAATCACGGGGATCATTCCAACTTTCGTTGTCATAGAGAGCAAGATCTTCTATGAGTTCCCATGATTGTTCCGCACTTAGATCACGTAGCTTACCACCGGCCGATTGGTCAATGGCTCGCCTCGTGGAGAGATCAATATGGTCATAAAAAATTTGGACTTGGAGCCAGAGATCTATGCCATGATGAGGGACTTTTTGGAGTAAGTCCTTGAAACGAGTCCATGCTTCATAAAGAGATTCATTTTAACGTTGTTGGAACATCAAGATGTCATTTCTACGCTTAGCAGTTCTCCCCGGTGGGAAAAATTGAGCAAGGAAACGAGTGGTGAGATCATCCCATGTGGTGATGGATCCCGCGGGTAAACGCTCAAGCCATTGACTAGCTTGATCCCGTAGAGAGAATTGGAATAGGCGTAATCGGGTTGTCACTCTAGTTTCAACACCTAGGTCTATGGAATCTACGATTTTTAGGAAGTCCTTAAGATGTTGATTTGGATCTTCGGAACGAAGTCCATGGAATGCACATCCGCTTTGCACCAACCGGATGGTGTCGGATCGCAAGGGGGTCACATTGGCTCTGGTGAGCTCAATGGTGTTTCGGTAGCCTTGGTGGCTAGGTCGGGAATACTCTCCTAAGGTTCGGGGCCTAAGGGGTTCTAGTGGTGGGTTTTGTTGTGGTGGGATGACGGGTTCAAGGATGTTCCCATCGTACATGATGTCGGGTGGTGAAGAGTTACGAACAAAAACACAAAGAAATAAGATAGACTAAAGAAAACCTAAAAATAAAAATAAAATTCTTACTAGAAAGGAATCTAGCAAGTAGACCTAATAAAAAGAGATTCTAACCTAGACAATAACTAATCCCCGGGCTGCGGCGCCAAAAACTTGATACGTGGGAATCGCACCAGGCTTTACCTCTCAAGGGATCTTGAGAAGCTTACAACCCCCACCAGGCAGTGTACCTGATCGTTGTAGTATAGTATAGTGACAAGTACCGGGGGATTGATCGTTCAGCTAGGAATAGTGTCGCTAGGATTAGAAAACCTAAATACTAGTTCTAAAGGTGAGGGATGATTATTTTTGTATTTTTATATTTTTTAGAAAGCAAATAAAAATCTCGGGTTTTGAAGGATTTGGGCGGAATTAGTTGCTAGTCAACTAACCCAATACTAAAGATGCAATCAAAATAAAATACAAGAAATGAAAATAAACTAAATTATACTAAGGTTGTGAATAATAAGTAGAGAAGTTGTGTTTACTTAGATTTCACTACTCCCTAGATATCTTTTTCACGTTAATTACTTGTTATAGTTGTGTGGATGATGGATTGTATTCCTTAATACCATTCATGGGGTGGCGCACTTAATTCCCCAATCCTATGAGTGCCTACTTCACTCCTATGTCGAGCCGGCTAAGAAGCTCCTAACATGGGATCATTAGAATTTACTCATGCATTAAATACAACCAATAAAACCTAGTGCACGTCAGTTCATGTTTCTTAACACGTTCAAGCATGTTACCAATTGGAGATCTGCCAGTTTTCTTAAGCCTAACATCGAAATCATTCATCCAATACAACCATAAACAAGTAATTAACACATAATTAACATCCAGGTTTCATTAGATCCAAGCAAACACAAGATAGATCTAGCCTAACATGATGGAATTAAGACAAGAACAAGATATAGACAACCAACACATAGACGTATTGATTGAATTAAAAGAACACTTATCTCAATTACACATGAAAAGGATCAAAGGCTGAGAACCCTTGAAAAACCTGTAAAATTCGTACTAAGTTCAGACTTAGGGTTTCTCCAAAACTTCTCTCTTTTTTATGTGTGAAAATTAGAAAACTATATATAGGAAATAGGGTCTAACGGCGTCAAGAACAAATTTGTGACGCCGTCATCTCGCCGCCAAAATACTCCTCGGACTGCCTTGATCTACTTTTGACGCCGTCATGTGTTATGTGTTTCCAGGCCGTCATGCATTTTCCTCTTGACGCCCTACCTTGTGACGCCGTCAAATCTGTACTGGATCGTCATGGAAATTACTCTTGACGCCGTCAAGATTTTCTTCTTGACGCCGTCACGTACTGTTCCCAGCAAGGAAAATTAAGACTTTGGTGTTTTCTTCACTTTTATGCTCCAAAAACGTCTGAATTGCTTCCTTTTCCAGATTTCTCTCCCAAAGTACCTAAAATCACAAAAGGAACGATTTAGGGCAATATTTGATCAAATAAATTCAATTCCGGGCTTAAATGACCCCTTAAAAATGGTTTATTTTTCACCTCATCAGAGGGGAGGCTACATGTGTCATTCAAAAGAAAAGATTTTATTCATCATTCTGCATGTTCTTACAACAACCATTCAGAAAGTTCATACATCATCATTGTTGTTACCAAGCTACTGACATAGACACAGACAACACAAGACTAAACAAAACAACATCTACCACAACCTACTACCAAGCTTCACACACCTACTTCATAGGCCTTTTTCCCTTGTCCTCATAGTTATGCTTTCCTTTTTGAGCAGCTTTTCACTTGTCATCAAAAGAAGCCTTCTTTCTTGGGCAAGCCAGGCCAAGAACTTGTTTGGGAGGTCTCTCTTTCCATGGAGCAGGCCACTTCATGTTCTGTATTGCTGATTCCAGGGCTTGAGTCAAAGCATGTGGAAGCTCATTAGCCAGAGATGAACCAGGGATAGACTTTTTCTTCTTGGGTTTTTTGTTGGTAGTGCTGGCTGCATCAGTTATAGAAGAGTTTGCAACACTTACTGTTGAGGAAGATTCATTGGGTCTCATCCATTGAACATGGGGAGGGAAGTAGTCCAACCATCCTAGATCTTTAAACTCAGAATCAGAGTAGTAGCTTATCTCTGAATCAGTGGAGCCCTCAGAGTCAGAGGAGATGTTGATAAAAGGAATATGACTCATTGTGTTCTTGTGTTCTGATAGTGAAGAAAAAGATGAATGAAATTTGTTGTTGGTGAAGTTGCTTTTAATAGCAAAGTAAAGGTAAATGGTCATTGAATGAAGTGTATTGTAGTTCACTTACCATGGTAGTTTTGGGCATTAATTTGGGGAGATAGTCACTAATCAGGGATGACTTTCAAAGATATTTTGGTCAAATAGTCAACATTCAAGATTTTTCTTTTGGGAAAGTACTTTGGTCAACATACTGTGCGGGTTTATAACGGAAGGTACTGCTCCATATTTTATGGAACGTACTGCTTGGTGCTATTAAGGGTACGCTGACATGTCAGATACTGTTCCAACAGTCAGATTTGCGGCTAACAAACTTTCGAAAAATATGGGGATAATCACTTCCAAAAATAACGATAAAATTATTAATTAACCGTGATTTTTTGTATCTTATCCTTATATACCTCATATCATTTCTTATTTATTCACCCTTATTCACCTTTCTTGTTACTTAAACTCATTCATACTTTTCACCGATCATCACCTCTCTCTCTCTAAACCTAATCACCATGGCCAATCGATGAACAAAAACCAAACATAACATGATAGCAAACCTTGAGAAAACCCAAGATAACCTTGACTTTCATGGAATTATTGACTTTCTCACAGGAACCAACATCTATTACTCAATCCTAGTCAACCCAGAGATTATTGGACCTTGGATACAAGCATTTTGGGATACACCAAGGTCACAGGTTGAAGATGGAGAGGATATTATTACTGCTATAGTTGCTGGGAGAGCTATTCGTGTCACAGAAGCAACAATCAGAGAGGCTCTGTTATTTGATGATGAAGGAGGCTCTGATTTGTTTGGTAAACAAGAGATTTGGAACATACTCAGAGACATTGGGTATGAAGGACCTTTGAATAGGCTTACTTTTCAGAAAGCCATGGTTAGTCCTCATTGGAAATTTCTTATACATGTTTTGCTTCATTGTTTTAGTCCAAAGAGTACTGCTTGGGATCAGTTTAGCCATTCCATAGCTTCTGCCTTTGTTGGTCTTATTACAAATCAACATTTCAATTTCTCATACATGATCCTTGAAGGTATGCTTACTCATATTAAGGCTGGCAAACCTTTTCTAATGTATCCTAGATTTGTTCAATTGCTTTTAGAGAATCCATTAGATGGGATACCAAAACCTCAGGATTATGTACCTACCATTAGGATGCCATCTAAAGTGTTCACTTTTATGTCTCATAAGGGAGTAAATTTTTCGGGTAGGAATACACCTCTCAATGCTTATATGTTAGAGGTAGCTCAAGCTGTTAGGGATGAAGAAAACAATAGTGGTTCTGCACATTCTAATAATGATGATCAACCTGATTCTGCTGAGCATTCTGCCTCAGTACATACCCCTACACCACCTATTGTTTCCCCTCAGCATGGTGTTTCAAGTGAAAGGACTCCCTCAGTGTCAGCTTCCTTGGATAAATCTGTTTCTACTCAAGGTACTTCTACACAAAGTACTTCTTCTAAAGGTACTACTTTAGAGGATACATAGGTACCTACTCCCAATGATTATACTTCCACAGGTGGGTTTCAAACACCTGGAGGAGATGAGGGAATTGAAGGTGCTATGAGTCTTTCTAATTTGACTAAGGAATTGGAGAAGATGAAGAAAACTGTTAAAACTCAGGCTGCAGAAATCAAGAAGCTAAGACAGAAGTTCAGAAGGTTGAAGAAATTTGTTTGGCCTCTTGTTCAGAATTTTAGGCTTTATGTGAAAGAAAAGAAGCAGTCTCAGAAGCCAAAGTCAAAATCTTCAAAGAAGTCTTCTAAATCCAAGAGGAAGCATAGGAGGTCATCATTTACCAAATTGGGGAGGAATCAAGATGAGAATTTGGATAAAGATGATGCTGAGGTTAAATATTCAGAAGATGCTCATTTGTGGCAATATTCAGAAAGTCCAAAGACTTTTGTACCAGAAAGCTATATTGAAGAGGATATGAATATTGCACAAGAGGATATGAATATTGCACAAGAGGATGTGAATATTGCACAAGAAAAAGATACTGAGCAAGAAGATGATGAGCAAGAAATTGTTAAGCAGGATGTGGATGCACAGAACATTCAAAGTGCTGGTGTTCAAAGTACTGCTGCAGAAAACATAAGCCTGCAAGGTACTGCTGAGCAAGGTACTTCTTCTAGGAATATTGATGAAAGTGGAGTCACTGCAGCTGGTCCTTCTACTTTTGTACAGCAAGAAGAAGTAAGAGTACATACTGCAAGTGATGAAACAATTGCTCAAGTTATGATGAATTTGAGGAGACCTACTAGAGGAAGACATATTTCTGAGCCTACACAAAAAGATGTTGAAAGTACTTCTGAATCAGAAGAGCTAGATCCAAAAGATAAAGGGAAAGGGATCAAGGTTCAGAAAGATTAGAGAATTAGAGATTGCAGAGGATGAAGAGCTTGCTAGAAAGCAACAAGCTGAGTATGATGCTGAGTATTTGGCAGAAGTTAGTAGGCCAATTACAAAGAAGCCAATGACTATTGCTCAGGAAAGGAACTGGATGATAAATTTCTTGAGAAGAAGAGGACACAAGAATTTACATAGAATGAGGTATCCAAAAGTGAAAGCTCTGTGGGATAAAGTACAAGAAGATATCAGAAAAGAAGTAGAAAACTTTGTACCCATGGAAGTTGATAGAAAGAAGAAATTAGAAGATATCAGAAAGGAACAAGCTGAGGAAAGAAGATTGAAAAGAAAGAATGTAGTTCAAGATGATCAACTAACAAAAAGATTGAAGATGATTCATAAAGACACAGTTGATGAACTTAGAAACTATTTCAGAGTTGTAGACTTTGAGAATAAGAAGGCTGAAGATTCTGGAAAGAAGTCCAAGATAATCTCATTCTCTGTGGTTGAATCAAAAGAAGGGAATTATCTTATGTTCAACAGAGAAGATGAAAGCTTCACAACATTCAATATTTTATGGGATGTGTTGCATTGTATTACAAGGGCAGATCTATATGACTTATATGTGCAAGTGCAGACATAATATGCAGAGATTGAAGCTTCAGGAGTGGGATTAATTTTGCTTGGAGACTTAATTACCATATGGGAAACTGAAGAAACAAGTGTTGATCCTCTGTGGAATGATCAAGAGAATTGGGAAATCACAAGATGGAGATTCTTTGAGTCATCAGGAGTTCATACACTAGAGATGGAAGATGGTACTATGATTCATATGCTTGCTGAGAGGAGATATTCATTGATTAGAGAAATTATGATCAAAATGTTGGATCATGGAATGGAACTTGAAGATGAATCTGATGTAGCTTTGGATGTTATTAAGCTATTTATCAGATGGATCAAGTCTGAAGAGTAATATTGCATAATACTGGTATGATTTGTTTTGTAAAATAAGTATTTTTCAAAGTACAGCAAAGATAAACAGTACTTTAACAAAGTACTGCTTGCTGATATAAACCAGTACAAGTTCTTTAAAATAAAATAAAATGTTTTGATGTTTAAAAGAAAAATAAAAGGATTTGAAAAGAAACACATGGTGTTAGTATTTATACTACACAAAAAATGGTAATCAACTCACCATGTTTAACAGACAAGAAAGAGTTTGACTCATTAAGAGGGTACGGCTCTGATGTGATAATCAAATCCGTTTATGGTTGATAGTTTACCAAAAACTATATGGTTCTCAACTCACCATACTCTAGGTGATCAAGAGTTGGCTAGTCCATAGCAAACGGCTATTGGTAAAGACTACTTAAATCCGTTGATAGCTGATGATTTGCTAAAAATCATAATTTTCAATGATTCACCTCTCACAGGAGTTAACACACCTGGAAGTGATGAGAACAGTATGAAACTTTTAAAGATTTGATGATTACTGAACCAAAATGTTGCTGAGTTGCTGAGAAGATTTATTGAAAGAAAAGATGCTGATGAAGAGTACTTTGACACATGACAGATAGAAGACAAAGAAATAAAGAAACAATCTTTCTGAATGATTAAAGATTTGAAGATTAAAGATAACAAAGAAACTTGAAATCAAGCAAGTGGAGTTCAAGTTAGGGGAGGATTGTTGGGATATAAAATATCAAAGTACTTCTGTATGTCAAAGTACTGCTGCATGAAGAATAAAGTCAAAGTACTGCTGAAGGTAAAAGTCAAAGTACTGCTGTTACTGAAGAATGCTTAAAGTACTTCGAAGGAAACAAGGACTTATGTGCAATATTAGCTAAGGATTAATGTGTAATATTGAACGAATATTGTTGAATTAGTTAGGGATAATGACTTGTCGTTCAAGGATTATATGTTGTAAACCGACTTAAGGTTACCTATAGCCTTAAGGGGTATTAGTCGATAGAAGTTTTGTAAGTTTTTAGAGTTGTTCAAAGTCGATAAATAGTTAGGGATTGTTAGTGAATCTGTGTAACAAAGCAGGTTCAAAGTTTGGTTAATATAGAAGTTCTTCTTAAGCTTTGTGTTAGTAGATTCCGCATATTTTACAAGGTTAAACAGTGTTTCAATATTAATAGTGTTAAGTTTACTTAATATTATTAAATCTTCACAAGCTACAAAAGTAGTTTGATCAGAGTACATCGATCCAACAGCTTGCGATTCCCCGTCATGTGTCTTGAGCATCCACTATCCTTTATCCATTCATCGGGCTCCAAATCTACTCCTAGACATACTTCATTAGATGCTTGAGCTACGAAACATTTGTGCTTCATCGTTTCGTTTTCGTCACTAAATCTTCTTCTTCGGGTTGTTTTTCTTTTATCTTGTGCTCTTTGTCGCTTTTTAAGAATATTCTTGAATTCTTTAACGACATTTGCATATTCTTCGTCTTCACTTTCGGAACTAGAATCATCATCGTCACTAAGTTCCTTTTCGATTGTTATCTTCGTACAACCTTCATGTTTACTCTTGACGTGACTCATGGAATTTTCGCCATCATTACCTTTGCACAAAAAATTTGAACTAGTAGCACTTGTACTCATTTCAACTAGATATTTATCTACTATACTTTCTTTTTCTACTATTTTGTATGCAAGATTTTCTTTGCTTGACACTTCTCTTGATGAAAGTCTAAAAGGCTTTTCAACATATCATTTGTCGTTTGACAAAAAAAATATTCTTTCGTATTCAATTATTGGTAAAGCTTTGTATATAATTAGTTTAGCCTTATTATTTTTATCTAGCAATCTTTGAAACAATTATCTTGTTCTTCAAAAATAGTTTTAATTGATTGAAAATCACAAATTGAAATAACATGCCAAAGATCATAATCTATTGACTTCACATAACTTTCAAATCGATTTTTCCATTCAAAAAAGCTTATGTTTTCAAGAAATGGTGCTTAAATGTTCCCTTCTAAATATTTTTCCGATTCCATAGATCGATTTTAAGTTTTAAAATACCTAGACCAATGCCAATTGATTGGTGCTAAACAGTTAACCTAAATTGTGTTTAACGTAGCTCTGATGCCAATTGATTGGTGCTAAACAGTTAACCTAAATTGACCAAGTATATGGTCAACAAGGTCAAGCTACCAAGACCAATGCTTCCGGGTAATATAGAGTATCACCAGGTCGTTATGTCCTGACAAGGTGTGGATTGTGCTTTAGCGTGCTTGTGATCGGGTGATTATTCACAGAAAAGGGTTGTAATGAGAATTATTTGAGAATTATGAACTGAAATAGCTTAGGAAAGCTATGTGATTGATTACGGGAATTAAGATTAAAAATAATTGATCTAAAACTTAAAAACGTACGTTTTAATTAAAAACGTACACTGACGAACGTGAAAGAAAGTACAACTGATGAACTAAAAAGGCTACGAGTGTGAAATTATTATTTTTACAATCCTAATGAACAAAGAAAATTTTTAGAAAAAGAAAAATTATTTTTACACTATTTAATTATTTATAATTAATTAATTACTAATTACTTATTTATTAACTAATTATATTGATTTAAATTATTAAAAATTACTAAAAAGACTTAGATAATTAAGAAGATTTTTAAAAATCTAATTAACCATCACAGGAATCTAAAAAAATTATAAAAAGTTGATTTTATGTATTTTTAAACTAATTTGCTAATTATTATTCTAATAATTAATTAATTACTAATTAAACTAATTATATTCTAAAAAATAGAAAATGAACAGTAGAAATTCTAGAAAAATTCCTAAAAATGTTTTAATTTATATAAAAGCTAGGAAAATTATAAAAACTAGGTGTTACTTAATAAAATCTAATTATGCTATTTAATTCTTAATTATTAATTAATAATTAATTAAACTAAAATTAATTCTAAAAACCACTGAATGACAAAAGAAAAATCTGGAAAAATTTCTAAAATTACTTTAATATAAAAGAGAATTAATAAAAATATAAAAATGCTAGAGTGCTTATAAATAAGCTAAAAAGAAAATTAAAAAGATAATTTCTATTAAATAGAAGCTAGCACTTTAATTAAATTTGGTTTTTTGTGTTTTTTTCTTTTTCCAAACTACTTTAACACTAAAAACTAACAACTTTTACAAAACCACTATTTATGAAACTCAGAAAATAAGTACTTGAGTGCTTATTTAGCTCAACAGTTGACTTTCTTTGACCAAACAAGGAATTAAGCTCAAATGACCTTATATGGGGTCCACAATGGTGAAACTTTGTTCAACTGAGTTTGTTGCACAAATTTAAGCTGGAAAAAGCAAATGGGTCCTACTAGATAAGCAAATAAGCCACAATAAGCACTTGCTTATTGGGTGATTGAGACAGAAATGGGACAGACTTGAAGGGATGATTCAGGTGGGGTCCATTGAGCCTAAGCTCAAATCTTTGATCAAAATAAGAAGGTGGCCAGGAGGGGGCTTGGTAGAACCCAAAATTGGCCCGTGGGACCCACTGAGATGGCCAGAATCAACCACCAAAGTGGTGGTGATGGTGATGGTCTGCTGTGCATAGGGGATATCCTTCCCCTGCAGCCTTGTTTGAAGGGCAATTTAGTCCACAGGAAAAATAGCAAAAATGTAATGATGCAAAGAATCTCAAGTTCAACTAGTATATTACAAGTCCTGAAAAGCTCAATCCTTAAAACTTATCACAAAATTCAAAAGAATTCATGCCATTTTAGAGAAAACTGAGTTCATGCAACTTTGACTTTTTATGAAAACTTTGAATGTTGACTTGTATGAGGTTTAATCTTAATTTAGTGACTAAAACTACAATGATAAGCTGAAATAAGGTTGAATTAATACAAAACAACAACTTTTAAACCAACATGAATGCTTTATGGACTCCAAATCCCACACAGTTAACTTTGTGGGTGAGTTTTTTGTGATTTTGACTATTTGATTTATAAGACCAAGATTTTATGCTTCTAATAACCTACTGATGACTGATGCATCCTATCAACACCAGAAAAACACCAAAACAACCACAAAGTCACGGGGCAACACACTAATCCAAACACTCCTATATTGCACTGATTAGGAAATTTTCAAAGCTATAAAAGGATTAAAGCCAAACAACTAACACAGAAGCATACATTATGATTACCTAAACCTATTTAAGCACAAATATATCACTAATAACAACAACAACTCAGAAATAAACAATATGCTAAAATTGACTGAAATTTGGAAATGCTAAGCAGCTATTAAATCTAATGAACAACTATGATATTTTAAGTTATATTATCACTAAAAACTTGTAAATAAACATAAATAGAACAGGATCAAGCAGTAACAACCATGTTTATAGAAAATTAGCTTAAAATGGGTATATGGCTTACAGTTGAAGCCTGTGAGCATCCAAACCAAAGGACCAAAGGACTCCTAACTCCTCCCTTGAGGATCTAAACCCAATATCCACAGCTTCCTTGCTCCAAGCATCTTCTGAATCACCGAAAATCAATCCCACACTAATAGTTGACTTTTGTTAACCATTTTGTGATTTTTGATTTTTTAAGCTATATTGAATTTTAAGGTTATTAGAAGCTTGTATAAGCTTCCTGGGAGCCTATGTGTTCTTTTTTAGTCCATATCAACAACCTAAACTAGCATTACACCATAATTGAGATTTTTAAATGAAAATTGTACAAAGTGGAAATCAAACTGAAATACTCAAATTCATTACTTTTTGAGTGAATCCCACACCATAATTGAGATTCTTAATTGCTTCTATATTGCCATTAAAAATGATTTTGGCGCCATTTTTCTTATTTGTCAGGAGGGATGAGTGAAAGCAATATAGAAGCAATTAAGAATTTTTTGATGTTTGTGGGAGTTGGGGGGGACATGGAATGGTTTGCTGAGTTGGAGGAGGTAGGAGGTTGAGTGTGGCAGGTTTCCAAGCGGGAAAGGGGAGGGTGGAAGGTCAATGGTTTGACCTGGGTGGTTTTATTTGAAACGAGGGAGGGAGTAATATTTTAAGGGGAGTGGGCTGGGGTTGTTGGATGGGCCAAGGGTAGATGTTTGGGCCTGGTTTGTAATAAGGGTGTGTTTGTTGTTGGGTTGTAATAACTAAAAGGGTCCATTTGGTAGTAGTGAATAACAAGGACCAAAAATGTAATTCCACCAAACATAAGGGATTGATGTTGTAGATTTTTGTTGGGATCAAAGTTTTACTATTTTATCAAGTCTCGGTCATTTGTAATAATAGGTTGCTTAAGTTACTACTTACTTTCATTTATGTAATGTTATAAGTCCATGGGCTTCTAGCCCACACGAAATCCATGTAAGGGAAGGACTAGGAGTGTTGCCCTAGCTCCTCACCTATATATACTAGTCTTAGGCCATTGTAAAACTTGGTTGTTTATTTGAAATCTAAAGGAAACTATTGCTCTCATAATTCTTTCATTCAAATATTCATCCCATCCATATATCTATCTCATTCTTGTTTGTATGAAATCAATATGGTGACCTAACAAGTGGTATCATTCGCCATATGAAGGTGTAGTTTTGTTGTTTTCATTGAATTCCATCTTAAACTTGTTTTTCAAATCGATTTTTTGTTAAAATTTTTGTACTTTCTTGTTTGTTTCTTGGGTTTTAGCACATCTTTGCTTACAAACTTGTTCTATAAATCAAAACAAACAAAAAGTTTCAAACTTTTGTCACAAAAATCGATTTAGGATTGTTGTACTATTTTTCAAAATCTTTTGTAGTTTTGAAAACGTTTATAAAGTTTTCAACTTTCTTAATGATAATATCATTTTATACATAGAAGTACAAGAATTTTTTAATAAAAACGTGTTTTTGGCAAGCTTTCTTTGAAAACAAAAATCTGCCAAACTTTCGAAATCCCTCACTGCCATAGTTTCGAGATCGTGTGATTTTGATTTCTTTCAACTTACGGATCATGTACTCAGTCTTTTCTCTCTTGTATAAGAAATAAAAGTACTTCGACTTTTGGATAAATTTCGAAATTGGACAATTTCGAAATTTAGTATTGTGACTTTGTGTTTTTCGAAAATACTTCATTTTCTCGAAATCACATCTTTTCGAAATTTCTTCATAGTTTCGAAAACTCACAACCTTCACTAAGTTTCGCGAAAACTTGAAGCTACTAAGTTTGCAACTAAAAGTTTCGAGATCCTTAATTTCGCAACTTTCAGTTTTTCGCAATCCCAAAAGTTTCGAGATTCTCAAAACCTCGCAATCACCAACTTTCGAAATCACTGAAAGAGAAAAGTTTCGCAATCCCCTAAGTCACAAGTTTCGCAATCACATAATAGAGCTAAGTTTTCGAGATTTGGCAAATCTATACCTTCTACAAGATCCATCTTTTCACACAAGTGTTTCATAACGTCTCAACCACCGTACTACAACTTTAACAATCCTCAGCAACATCAGTATCAACAGTATCAACAACCACCACAATATTATCATCAACCGGTTTACTCACAACAACATAACTTCATGCAACAAATGGTTCCGATACAACAATCTTATCCGATGTCACAACAACAAAGCCAACTTCCACCAAAACCTACTCACTGGTTTGACAGGATGTGTGAAGTCATTTCAACTCAATAATCCAGACACGAAGCAGGCTCTCCTGACACCCCACCAATGCTAACACCGGGTAATTATGTTCAATGGGCAAGTCGATTCTTAAGGTTTATTGAACTCAAAAAACCCAATGGTAAGTACATGAAACAAGTTATCCTTGAAGGACCGTTTCCTTGGCCTGTTAACTACGTTGGCGATGACCCACAGGCTGATCCTCCAGTAGCTCCAACTGCTGTGCGTGTTCCTGAGACTCAACTTACTACTGAACAAAATCACCATCATGAAGCAGATGAGTATGCTATGTCTTACATACTTCAAGGGATACCAAATATCATATTCAGAAGTGTTGATGCTCAAACAACTGCAAAAGCTATGTGGGAACACGTCCATCTACTGATGCAAGGCACACAACTGAACAAGGAAGACATGGAATCTAAACTTTACTTGGAATATACTAATATCATGATCGAACCAGGGGAATCTCTTGAGTCTTACTTTCATCGTTTCACTAATGTCGTCAATGATTTAGAGAGACATGATATAACTCTTCCAAGAATCGCTGTCAATACAAAGTTTGTTAGTAGTCTGGGTCCTGAGTGGCAAAAGTATGTGACATTTGTGAGATAAGCTAAGAATCTTCACAGGGATCCATATGGTTTGTTGTACGACTATCTCAAGCATTATGAGTCTGAAGTTGAAAAAGACAAACTTGCCCGAGGAGGATATACATCACCACCTACTTCTAATCCCCTTGCACTCGTTGCTCAAACTCCTGCTTCACATCCTCCGATGTCTAATCATGCTTATGATCAGGAACAGAATTATTTCAGTCACCAGCAACCTCCTACTTCTCAACACGCTTCTAATCAACTTGCTCCATATGACAACAATGATAGCATGTATTACTCTAATCAGATTGAAGATGATGATGATGACGTCAATACGTTGAATCAAGGACTTGCTCTTGTTGCTCGTGCTTTTAGCAAATTCTCCAACAAAACCAATAACCGTCTTCGTTCTTCATCAAATACAAGAAACCAAGCTGTCATTCAAGATGGTCGAGTTGAGATTCAGAATCGTAATTCAGGCCGTTCAGGTGGGTATACTGGAAATTCTGGATATGGACAAAGAGTCAACAACAATGGGGGATTCAGAAACAATCCAGGTGCTCCTCAGCGAAGTAATGACAATGCTGCTAGTAACAACACAGTCTCTGGGAATGCGATATGGTGCTACAACTGCAACGAAAAAGGTCATATTGCAACTGCATGCCCTCACCCAAGAAAAGGTAGTCAGTTTCACAAGCAGGCATTACTTATGGCTCTCAAAGATGAAAAGGAAGGAACTTTCAATGCTCATGAGAACAGTTTCTTTGCTAATGCTTACAACGATGATGAAATGGAAGATCTTGAAGCCAATGCAGCTGTGATGCTTATGGCCAACATGCAGGAACATCAGTTGAATGATTCAGGCCCAGTGTTCTCCACTAATGGCTTGTCTCAGGTAAATGACCTAACCATAAGCTCCATACTATTTAATGCATCACCCTCTGTTTCTGAATCAGATCAGGCGCAAGTTGTTCCTTCTGAAACATTTTTCTCTCCTCAAGAGGATGAACAATTAAACACAGTCGTTATATTTGATGATGACACTGTCGTTTCATTTGATGATCCTATTGAGCAAGACGAAAATGACCTTAGTGAACAACATGAACCTCCTTCTGATCCAGCTCCTGACTGTACAGTTACGGCCAAAATACTTAATGATCAACTTCTTTCTAATCACATAACGGACGAGCAAACTGAAGTTTTGAAAGAAAATGCCAATTTGAAAAAGCACATTGAATGTTATAAAAAGCAACTTTCAAACTTTCAATATGTCGTTCATTGTGAACAAAGCTTTGAAAAGTCATTTCAAGAATCATATGTCAAAGAACAAAATCTTCAAAAGCAAATTTATGACATTGTTGAGTCAAACGGTAAATTGGTTTCCAAACTGGAAAATGAAAAACATGATCTTCAAAAACAAGTTGTTCAACTCCAACAGGAACTTTCAAAAACACAAAAAGAGGTGATAACTTGCAAACAGGAATTTTATGAACATAAAGTGCAAAAATGAGAAAAAGAAAATTCTTTACTTGATGATAATATCGCTCTCGAAAGTCAAATTAAAGCTTTTCAAAACATCGTTTATAAACATGGGGAATCTGTAACGACAATTCAAAAGTTTTCTTTAAAACCAAGACCAGGTAAAGGTTTTGGCCTCGGCGATTACAGATCCTCTTTTCTTTGCACTGTTTTCAAAACAAATCCTAAGCTGTACAGTATGGACCAATTGATGGATAATAATGTTGTGCGTGTTATTGTACATAATACTGAGGAAGAATACGAACTTGAAGAGAAGAGTCGATCAAAAATGAGTCAAGTTGAATATTGCAAACCATATGATTACTCAAAAGCTCCTCACATTTCAAAATCTTTTGTTCCATCAAGAGAAATACCTGAGAAATCATGGTATGTCACTGAGTCTTATGTTTCATCTTCCGATTGAGCTCCTGTCAAACCCGTGGCACAAGTAAATGGTCCATTACCTTCTTCTGGTCATGTGACACCATTACCTACACGCTGTAAAGTTTTAGACTATTTTCAAACATTCATGAAAGGCATCGATAATTTGGAAAACGTCATCGAACAACATTCAGAGATTAAAATTCATACTTTTCAATCAGCTTACGAGCGGGAAAAGCGAGACATTTTTCAAAAACAAATTCTGCCTTTAGTTCATAATTTTCGTTATTGTGCTACTCGTTGGGAACAGGAACTCCAAAAAGAAGTTAAAGATATGAAAGAAATTTTTGCTCTTAATGAAAATGCAATTTTGGTTCAACAAAGCAAAAACCGATTTTTGAAAACAGATTCTGATCGACTCTTGGAACAACTTCTTCAGGCTGATTTTCATAGTTCTCTCATGAATTAACTTCATTTTTCCAGCAATGCTGAATTATTTGCTGAGTACTGTGCTGAACTTGTTTCGTTGAGGTCACAAAATGAATCATTGAAACATCAAAATGAAACATTGCGTCAAAACAGTGATGATGTGATAAACAAACTTTCAAACGAAATTTGTCAACTTAAACAAAAGATTGATTGGTGTCAAGCTCAAAGTATTGAAACTGAATTGCAACTATGTACCAAGATTGAGTCTCGTAAAAACAAATGTCATCTACGTAAAAATGAAATTGCGGAGTTAAAAATTGAAAACGCCGAATGGCAACAAAACCGCGATGACATTCGTTATTGCAATGGTTTACTTGAGTCTGATATTCAGGACAAAAAACACATCATCATTGATTTGAAAGAGAAAATTAAGCTACTTCAAAAAGGAAAGTTCATTGACACCACTGTGATTGCACCAGGAATGTTTCAAATAGACATAACAGATATAGTTTCCCACTTCCACAGGTATAGTTTCCCCTAAGAGCGTTAGAAGCCCAAAGCCAAAAAGCGTTAAGAAGACTAAAAAGACTAGGCTTTCGCAACGTAAGAGTGGAACACTAAAAGTGCAAGAAGTAGAAGCTCACCTTAGGAACTCGAATAAAACTCATGTTGCATCTGATTTAGATTCTAATGTGGCAGATTGTAATCCAAATCTTAATGTAACGAATGTTGAACCTTCTAATGTTTTGAATATTAATGCATCTTGTGTGTTTTGTCGTAAAAGTGTATTATCTGGTGATCATACCAAATGTGTAGCTAATCATCTCTTACACCGTAAAAAGAAACGTAGATCCGGCTCTTCTTTTAGGTCCACTAATGCCTCTAAGTCTACCTTAAGAAAAATGCCTACTACAGTTTCAAATAATGTTGTAGTCAACCCAAAAGCAGCAATCAACAATTCTAGGAACACGCCAAAAGCTAGTGCATTCACTAAGAACAAAGCAAAAACTAGTTGGAACTGGCAACGTTGGTTACAATACAAACCAAATTTTAAATGGATTCCTAAATTGTTAAATATTTGTGTTTCTAACCAACAGGAACCCACAATTTCCTCGGGTTCCACCCTTACTTCTGTTCCATCTCTGTCGTCTTCTTTTGATGCAGGTGGTTCAGATCGTTCTCTGGATTGTTGATAGCGGTTGCACCCGACATATGACAGGCAATCTCAAACTGTTAAAAAACTTTGTCTCAAAGTTTATTGGAACTGTCAGATTCGGGAATGATCAATACGCTTTAATCATGGGTTACGAAGACTAAATGCATGGGAACATTGAAATTAGCAGAGTTTATTATGTTGAAGGCTTGGGTCGCAACCTCTTTTCAGTCGGTCAATTTTGTGATGGAGATTTAGAAGTAGCATTTCGCGAGAAAACCTGTTTTGTTCGTGATCTACAAGGCAATGATTTGATGTCTGGCAAATGTGGCACTAACCTTTATACTATTTCAATGTCAGACATGATCGCTTCATCTCCAATTTGTCTTCTATCCAAAGCTGAATCGACTAAATCTTGGTTATGGCACAAACGCCTTTGTCATTTGAATTTCAAAACGATGACTGATCTCGCTCGTCACAAATTAGTTGAAGGCTTTCCAAGATTCTGTTATGCCAAAGATCATCTATGTCCAGCCTGTGAACAAGGAAAAAGTACTCGTGCTCATTTTCCCTCAAAACCTGAACACAGTACTAATCATGTTTTACAATTGCTTCATATGGATTTATGTGGTCCGATGCGTGTTCAAACAATCAACGGTAAACGCTACATTTTAGTAATTGTTGATGATTACTCTTGCTGGACTTGGGTTTATTTTCTTCGAAGTAAAGATCAAGCTCCTCAAATGATCATCACCTTTCTCACAAAAATACAAGTTCAGCTACGCAACACAGTCAGAATAGTAAGAACTGACAATGGCACAGAATTCAAGAACCAGACTCTAAGGTCGTATTTTGAGAAAGTGGGAATTGAACATCAAACATCTATTCCACGCACTCCCGAACAGAATGGAGTAGTCAAAAGACGCAACAGAACGTTAGTGGAAGCTACTCGAACAATGTTAATCAACGCTCAATTACCAGATTACTTATGGGCAGAAGCTGTTTCAACCGCCTGTTACACTCAAAATCGTTGCATGATTACAAAACGCCATAACAAAACCCCATATCAGATTGTTCACAAAAGGAGACCAAACATCAGTTACTTTCATGTATTCGGAGCTTTATGCTACCCAGTCAATGATCGTGATGATCTAGGTAAACTTAAAGCAAAGGCTGACATTGGAGTATTCATAGGATACTGTGAAAATTCAAAAGGCTATCGGATCTGGAATCGTCGTACTCGGGAAATTCAAGAAACTATTCATGCTAATTTCGATGAACTCACTCAAATGGCTTCTGAGCAACACGGCTTAGGACCCGCAACCAACCGTTTTAACTTTCCGGTCTCTTCGGCTGAACCATTGTCACTTTCTCGTAAAGAAATGGAAACCTTGTTTGCTCCATTGTTTGATGATACGCCTATTAACCGTCCACCTGAGGCCACACCAAATTCCGCTGCACATCTTGATCAAGATCAAGTATTTGATACACCTCAACAAACAACAACTGCTGTTGGAAGAGACAGTCCTCCAGTCATATCACCTACAACAACAGAACAAACCGGGTCCAACTCACGACAATCAGCTGGAGATTCCATATCTGTATCAGTTCCACAACCCGCAGAGCATGACCCAGAACCATTTATTAACCCATTTGCAAACGCTCAACCTGTCCCCGACATTGCTGAGTCATCTATACGTACTTTGGGTCCTGCTCACTTGCGAGATACTTATCAACTTCATCCTTCGACACACAAATGGACTAGAGATCACCCCTTTGTTCAAATTATTGGCCATCCAGATGCACCCATCATGACAAGACAACGCCTTCTCACAGACGGTGAAACTTGCATTTATGCACTCACAGTTTGTGAAACCGTACCCAAAAATGTCAAAGAAGCAATGACTTATGAAAACTGGATTGAGTCTATGCAAGAAGAATTCGAAACCTTTCAAAGATTAGAAGTATGGGAATTGGTTGAAAAACCTGAAGGCATCATCGTCATTGGTTTAAAATGGATCTGGAAAAACAAACTGGATGCAGAAGGCACAGTCATACGCTACAAATCACGCTTGGTAGCAAAAGGCTATTCTCAAGAAGAAGGTATCGATTTTGAAGAATCATTTGCTCCTGTGGCTAGACTTGAAGCTGTACGGATATTCTTAGCATTTGCTGCTCATCGGAATATGATTGTTTACCAAATGGACGTGAAAACGGCTTTTCTGAACGGTCAACTCCGAGAAGTGGTTTATGTCAGTCAACCTGAAGGATTCGTTGATCCAGAACGTCCCAATCATGTCTACAAGCTTAAGAAGTCTCTCTACGGTCTTAAGCAATCCCCCAGGGCGTGGTATGACAAGCTTTCTAAATTCCTGTTGGCTAATGATTTTACTCTATGTAACAATTCGCATTTTCAGGATAATTACTATTCCCGAAAAATTTCACTATTCACTTTTACTATTCATTTTTCCCGAAAATTTTCCCGAAAGTTGATTTTTATTTGATATTCTCAAGTGATAAATCATTTCCATGGCAAATTAAATGTTTGACATTCGTCAGATCATTTTCGTGAAAGTTATTAAGGAATTACACGGAATTACACGTTTTAGGGTAAAACGTCATTCAGAAAATATACGTACAACGAAACTCGACCGCGTTAAGTGACCCCGCATCAGAAAAATGTTTGACACACTCATGATTTATTTGAGAATTAATCGTGACTGAGAAAAATATGACCAAAGACTTCCCGGCAGGTCACCCAAGCCTGTACTACTCTCGCATAAGCACGCTTAACCGTATGGGCGATTAACCGTTAGACCACAAAACGTTTTTCTAAGACGATTTGAGTTTTCAACTTATTAGAAAAAGTCAACATATTTTTCCCTCCTCCATTGACCAAAAATCATCCCTTGATGTTATAAGTCATTCCTTGATTTTTAGGCTTACGGTTTGATGTCTAAAAGACATATAATACCAACCGACACTAGACTGAGCCCAGTCTAGACATTATAAGTCATTTTAAATCATTTTTATCACATTAGAAAAGTAACATTTTACTTTTCTCAATTTTACGCAATATTCGTACGTTTTACGTATTACGCGTTTTTGACCCGTGTTTCCAGTTTTTAGCAGGGTTTTACCACTCAAATGGAACCTACCACTCATTTTATATTTTATTATGGGACATATGGACATGTCTAACAATACTTTAAAGTTCCATAATTTTACGACACCCGGTTTTACGTTTTGAGGCGTAATCATTTACGGTTGTCATTTCCCGGAGTCAAAACTCTTCCTAATACTTGGATAATACCAAGCAAAGTCCACACCTTGTCCCCCAAGCTTGTGAACCGCCTAGGAGGGGGGATTCACCACCCATGTGGCTTGATCTTATGCCTTGTGTCATGAGATGTGAACATGTGTTCAACTTGGCCTCCAAGTGTTGACTAGTCAACAATGTAACCTCCTCATTTGCATATAAATGCTTCTCCTCCCACTCCTTGACCATATGAACGACCCACACACACAACACACTTCATTTTACTAGTTTACTTCAAGTTCCATCCAAGAAATCAAGTGCAATATCCATACATAAACCCTAGTTTAGTTTTGATTCATCAAAACTACTTCAAATCCTTAGAAACTTTGGTGATTTCTCTTGAGTTTCAATCCACTCAAGTCACCTCAATTTTCATCATCTCTCTTTCAAGATTACAAGAGTAGAAAGATTGCATGAAGTGAAGTGGGTTGAAGCAAGTCTATCAAAGTCCTATCCTTACATGTTAACTTCCTTTCATCTTTGAAAGCCAAAAGTTGTGAGCCAATACCTAACTTGATTCTTGTTAAATAATCATGTTCATGTTATTTACATGTTATTCTTGCTATATTATGTCTTGTAGTTATGTCCATGATGTATAAAAGTGAGCAAAACAAGTTATTGTTATTGATTGACAAGATAAGTTACTAAAACAAGTAAACTAGTGACTTTCTTGGTAAGACCTGATCAAAATGGTAAAAATATGATGTTGGATCATTACATATTACAGTAGAGGACTTAACAAGGAAACCATAGCAATTTGAACCACCTAAAACGAGTATACGAGTCAAAAGTTACGCCCATTTGAAGTTACCAAAACTTTGCGGCAAACTGCCAAATACCATTCTGATCAAATTTGGGTTTTGAAAGTCCCACTTCTGTTCCGATTCATCAAAAAGTTAAAACACGAAAGTTGTCCGGAACGCCGTTTTCGTTCAGGAACAAAGAAGCTCGAGACCTAAAAACACTTTCCGAGTGATAAAATTCTTCAAATTCTAAACAGCCCATTTTTAGGCGAAAGTCACAAGATTATGGTTATACTTTGAAAGGAACAAGAGGTCTTATGACCTATAATCAAGACCACAACCATGGCTAGAGCCAAGGTTGTGTCTCATGACCTTGAAACAAGGACCAAAGGTCATGGCTAGGCCATGACGAAATGACCATACCAACTTTCATAGGCGTAAACATGAAACAAAGAGTTGACGAGAACTTGAACCAGCAATTTGGATCTACTTCACTTAAAAGGGAACCATGAGATATTACCAAGAGAAAATGGTCATACAAAACTTATGAAACATACCCTAATAACAATCTTCATGTACTAATAAACTTTCCTAAGTTTATTCAAATATCGGACATGTAACCTTTCAGATCAAAACTTATATCTATATATTTCATCAACTACTACAATAGTAGGGAGCCTCATGTGAGGAGTTCATTATGTAAGCCGTCGAGTTGAGTTGTGGATTTACGAGTTAAAGTGTCCTGGCTCCTCGAACGCTTACTAACATGACTTCTGAATTATGTCGGCCCGAACGGTAGTAAACGATATACAAAACATACATGTTTCATGAATCTTTTCTTTAAGGACTTACAATATACATCATACCACATCATGGACTATAATGCAAGATATATATATAGGCACTACTTCATATTCTTTACTCCGATCCTAAGTCGCGACATTCTATTATAGGTTGCTCGTAGAAACCTTCACGATTCGACCGTTACATTCAATACTTGCTATCTTACTTAAGGTGAGTTCATAGCCCCACTTTACATTACTTCAATGTTTTACAAACCCTTGGGGGGAATACATGCTATTTATAACCGAGCACAATGTTTTTAAATTGTATGCTTACCTGATTGTTTTATTATCACTAAGTACCAACCTTGCTAAACCGAGATCCTTTATTATGAACCATTTAGTCACTAGCAATAGTGAGCGCGAATATTATTAATAGGCCTATTGGGATTGACGAATCCCATTTGTATTGACTAAGTTCAAACAAATGCAATAATATTTGAGATTTAGGTATGTTAGCAAAGTACCTACCGGGATAAATCTGCCGATCGATATTGGTACACGTTAACGTTATGGTGTCATAAGCTTAGTGTATAATACATGTTCCGGGCGTATAATAATGTAGCCTACCTGTTTTGTTTTCCAAACATTGGTGTGAGCCTATAACTCACACTACCAACATATTGTGTTCAATCGATTTAACAAACTCTATGAATATCACTCAACCTTTGTGTTGACCTCTCAAGCATGTATTTCAGGTTCATGACGATCAAGGATGGCACGGAAGGACACGGATACTCAAGAGGGCTATAAATTTTATTATCATTCAAAACTCATTTATTATACATTGTAAATATGGAACCAATTGGGACCTCATTTTGAAATCTCTGATATTTATATAATTTGAATGATACATCTTTTAAAACGACTCAATTGGAGTTCGTTTTCTATTATTGTGACTATTGTGCCGTCAAGTAACACCCAGTTCGAATTCCGCTGCATCCATGAATTGGGGGTGTTACAGATTGGTACCAGAGCCATGGTTATAGAGAAACGGGTCTAATTGAGACCTAAACTATAACCACATGTACAAGCAAAAACATTTTATAGCCTTCCGCTCTCCGTGTCTTCCATCCTCCAGACGATTATGGACTTACTAAGCATTTTATGCTACATGAACACATATAAGTATATTGATATATACACACTAGGCATTTTATGCTACATGAACACATATAAGTATATTGATATATACACACTAGGCATTTTATGCTACATGAACACATATAAGTATATTGATATATACACACTAGGCATTTTATGCTACATGAACATATTAGTATATTGATATATAAACTCGGTTTATTTTCAATCATTTATCTAAACAATGGACTAAACATATCTGTGTATGCCTATTCTAAGGCATTTCGGCACAGCCACACTCTCCCAATCATGTTCCTACTCCAACATTATATGTCCAAGACATTGTAACTAATTACAATGGTCTCATTCATTTTTCAAGACATTGTGAGATACAATGGCCTCATTCATTTTCCAAGACATTGTGAGATACAATGGTCTCATTCATTTTCCAAGACATTGTATTGTACAATGGTCTTAACCATTTCTCAAATGTTTTGAGTCACACAATGGTCTAACCTACTTCCCAGACATTGTGAATTGCACAATGGTCTAACCTACTTCCGAGACATTGTGTTTTGTGCAAATGGTCTCTAGAATTATTCCATCACATCATCAATATCATTTCTTATGATATCAAAAACCCGTCACAATCTATCGATTTCAAAACAAGAAATATGAGATTTCTAAAGGACAAACTAATCCATCATCGACAAAAGCTGAACTTTCTCTACATTCATCAAAGTTTTCTTATGAAACCTTCATTATTAAAAGTTCGTGATCCTGGCCAAGTATGTTCTATTTTAGAACTACTTAAAACTTCCTTTCCATACGTATCTACCCTTACTACCTTCTATGCAATGGAATATGAAAACATACTTTACAAGTCTTGTATGGACGGGACTTGCAACTTAAGGGTTTGACATCGCCTTTGTTTAGTGGACAGTTTCCCGAAAGCAACAGACATATCAAAAGTATACCTAGTTTAGGTATTTGAAAATTTTATCGAACCTTGGCTAAATATAGACTAGTCACCTATATTTAACCTAGGGACAGTGGAATATAGTCTGACTAACTATATTCGACTTAGAATTTTCAAATACTGAGAATAGTTGTACTAGGGTTATGTTTAGATTGATTTCCTACATGAACATGATAAACCACCAGAATACATTAAAACAATCTAGAGACACGATAATGTCTTACCACTCAGCGAAATCTTAACACCTTATTTGTGTTACCTAATTTCATTCTTGAAATTTTTCATTTATGAGATAATCCGAACTACTATCTTGGGATAGTTATCAATTATTCTCTTCATCCTGTAGAAGTACTATCCTGTTTAGGTCCTAAGGATACCATTCCATCATAAACTTTTAAAATCTCTTAAGATTTTTAAAGCAAACTCAACATCTATACCTAAGAGTATTAATGTTAAGCATACACTACACATTTTTGTTCATCAACATATCACATCATTATCTTCACAACCGTTACAAACACAAGCTCATTAACAGATCTTGATGCACTTTTAAAGCTCAAATCATCCTTAGTTACACCACAAGTACCCTCATCAGCTTTACAAGTTTGAATATTCATCTTGTACTTTTGGAACACCAGTATCATCTCATAATACACTACCTTGTAACTCACCGGCTAAGTATGAATGTTGTGTCGGGAATTCTTGAGTAGGATGATTTATAATGTCCTTATTTGAATGGATTGGGATGCCTTTTCATTTAAATAAAGAAATTATAAATCATCGAACCATACGTTTATATTCCTTTAGTTACATTGTTTGGGATGCCTCTCTATGTAAATAAAGAATTATAAACAAGTGGGCTTATTTATATCCGAAATAACATAAGTATGAAGTCAATAAACACTAGATACAACAACAGATTACCTACTAGGCTATGATTGCAATGACTATCCCAATTTCCATTAGTATGAGGTTTACATTTTGGTTTTCATAATGATAGTGCAATAACAAACAAACTCATTGCGAGGCCATGTAACCATATGCATGTGCAGTCGTACCAAACTCATTACGGGGCCATGTAACCATACGCATGCGCAGTCGTACCAAACTCATTGCGAAGCCATGTAGCCAAATGCATGGGCAGCCGTACAATTCAAACAGGACTTGGTCCAACCACATGTTCAACATTTATTCCATTATTCGATGTCTATGTCAATTGCAATTGTTGTTCAACTATTATATCAATTGCTATTGATACTTGACAACTATATCGAGTTCTATTTGATATTCAACTACTATATCAATTCCTATTAATACTCGATTACTATATCAATTTCCTTTGATATTCGACTATTATATGAATCTCTATTGATATTCCACTATGTTATCAATTTCTATTGACACACCGTATTCTAAGACAAATCAAACTATATCACAAGTAATTCAATACTCGAGTCCTCATAAGTAACCACACCTTTTCATCGACACCACTCCAACATATAACACACATAGAACTTCGGGACGAAGTTCCCCGTAAGGGGTAGAGACTGTAACAATTCGCATTTTCAGGATAATTACTATTCCTGGAAAATTTCACTATTCACTTTTACTATTCATTTTTCCCGAAAATTTTCCCGAAAGTTGATTTTTATTTGATATTCTCAAGTGATAAATCATTTCCATGGCAAATTAAATGTTTGACATTCGTCAGATCATTTTCGTGAAAGTTATTAAGGAATTACACGGAATTACACGTTTTAGGGTAAAACGTCATTCAGAAATTCTACGTACAACGAAACTCGACCGCGTTAAGTGACCCCGCATCAGAAAAATGTTTGACACACTCATGATTTATTTGAGAATTAATCGTGACTGAGAAAAATATGACCAAAGACTTCCCGGCAGGTCACCCAAGCCTGTACTACTCTCGCATAAGCACGCTTAACCGTATGGGCGATTAACCGTTAGACCACAAAACGTTTTTCTAAGACGATTTGAGTTTTCAACTTATTAGAAAAAGTCAACATATTTTTCCCTCCTCCATTGACCAAAAAACATCCCTTGATGTTATAAGTCATTCCTTGATTTTTAGGCTTACGGTTTGATGTCTAAAAGACATATAATACCAACCGACACTAGACTGAGCCCAGTCTAGACATTATAAGTCATTTTAAATCATTTTTATCACATTAGAAAAGTAACATTTTACTTTTCTCAATTTTACGCAATATTCGTACGTTTTACGTATTACGCGTTTTAGACCCGTGTTTCCAGTTTTTAGCAGGGTTTTACCACTCAAATGGAACCTACCACTCATTTTATATTTTATTATGGGACATATGGACATGTCTAACAATACTTTAAAGTTCCATAATTTTACGACACCCGGTTTTACGTTTTGAGGCGTAATCATTTACGGTTGTCATTTCCCGGAGTCAAAACTCTTCCTAATACTTGGATAATACCAAGCAAAGTCCACACCTTGTCCCCCAAGCTTGTGAACCGCCTAGGAGGGGGGATTCACCACCCATGTGGCTTGATCTTATGCCTTGTGTCATGAGATGTGAACATGTGTTCAACTTGGCCTCCAAGTGTTGACTAGTCAACAATGTAACCTCCTCATTTGCATATAAATGCTTCTCCTCCCACTCCTTGACCATATGAACGACCCACACACACAACACACTTCATTTTACTAGTTTACTTCAAGTTCCATCCAAGAAATCAAGTGCAATATCCATACATAAACCCTAGTTTAGTTTTGATTCATCAAAACTACTTCAAATCCTTAGAAACTTTGGTGATTTCTCTTGAGTTTGAATCCACTCAAGTCATCTCAATTTTCATCATCTCTCTTTCAAGATTACAAGAGTAGAAAGATTGCATGAAGTGAAGTGGGTTGAAGCAAGTCTATCAAAGTCCTATCCTTACATGTTAACTTCCTTTCATCTTTGAAAGCCAAAAGTTGTGAGCCAAACCCTAACTTGATTCTTGTTAAATAATCATGTTCATGTTATTTACATGTTATTCTTGCTATATTATGTCTTGTAGTTATGTCCATGATGTATAAAAGTGAGCAAAACAAGTTATTGTTATTGATTGACAAGATAAGTTACTAAAACAAGTAAACTAGTGACTTTCTTGGTAAGACCTGATCAAAATGGTAAAAATATGATGTTGGATCATTACATATTACAGTAGAAGACTTAACAAGGAAACCATAGCAATTTGAACCACCTAAAACGAGTATATGAGTCAAAAGTTACGCCCATTTGAAGTTACCAAAACTTTGCGGCAAACTGCCAAATACCATTCTGATCAAATTTGGGTTTTGAAAGTCCCACTTCTGGTCTGATTCATCAAAAAGTTAAAACACGAAAGTTGTCCAGAACGCCGTTTTCGTTCAGGCACAAAGAAGCTCGAGACCTAAAAACACTTTCCGAGTGATAAGATTCTTCAAATTCTAAACAGCCCATTTTTAGGCGAAAGTCACAAGATTATGGTTATACTTTGAAAGGAACAAGAGGTCTTATGACCTATAATCAAGACCACAACCATGGCTAGAGCCAAGGTTGTGTCTCATGACCTTGAAACAAGGACCAAAGGTCATGGCTAGGCCATGACAAAATGACCATACCAACTTTCATAGGCGTAAACATGAAACAAAGAGTTGACGAGAACTTGAACCAGCAATTTGGATCTACTTCACTTAAAAGGGAACCATGAGATATTACCAAAAGAAAATGGTCATACAAAACTTATGAAACATACCCTAATAACAATCTTCATGTACTAATAAACTTTCCTAAGTTTATTCAAATATCGGACATGTAACCTTTCGGATCAAAACTTATATCTATATATTTCATCAACTACTACAATAGTAGGGAGCCTCATGTGAGGAGTTCATTATGTAAGCCGTCGAGTTGAGTTGTGGATTTACGAGTTAAAGTGTCCTGGCTCCTCGAACGCTTACTAACATGACTTCTGAATTATGTCGGCCCGAACGGTAGTAAACGATATACAAAACATACATGTTTCATGAATCTTTTCTTTAAGGACTTACAATATACATCATACCACATCATGGACTATAATGCAAGATATATATATAGGCACTACTTCATATTCTTTACTCCGATCCTAAGTCGCGACATTCTATTATAGGTTGCTCGTAGAAACCTTCACGATTCGACCGTTACATTCAATACTTGCTATCTTACTTAAGGTGAGTTCATAGCCCCACTTTACATTACTTCAATGTTTTACAAACCCTTGGGGGGAATACATGCTATTTATAACCGAGCACAATGTTTTTAAATTGTATGCTTACCTGATTGTTTTATTATCACTAAGTACCAACCTTGCTAAACCGAGATCCTTTATTATGAACCATTTAGTCACTAGCAATAGTGAGCGCGAATATTATTAATAGGCCTATTGGGATTGACGAATCCCATTTGTATTGACTAAGTTCAAACAAATGCAATAATATTTGAGATTTAGGTATGTTAGCAAAGTACCTACCGGGATAAATCTGCCGATCGATATTGGTACACGTTAACGTTATGGTGTCATAAGCTTAGTGTATAATACATGTTCCGGGCGTATAATAACGTAGCCTACCTGTTTTGTTTTCCAAACATTGGTGTGAGCCTATAACTCACACTACCAACATATTGTGTTCAATCGATTTAACAAACTCTATGAATATCACTCAACCTTTGTGTTGACCTCTCAAGCATGTATTTCAGGTTCATGACGATCAAGGATGGCACGGAAGGACACGGATACTCAAGAGGGCTATAAATTTTATTATCATTCAAAACTCATTTATTATACATTGTAAATATGGAACCAATTGGGACCTCATTTTGAAATCTCTGATATTTATATAATTTGAATGATACATCTTTTAAAACGACTCAATTGGAGTTTCGTTTTCTATTATTGTGACTATTGTGCCGTCAAGTAACACCCAGTTCGAATTCCGCTGCATCCATGAATTGGGGGTGTTACACTCTAGGCTCGGTGGATCCAACACTGTTTACAAAAACCTACGGGATGGACTTATTAATTGTTCAAGTTTATGTCGATGACATTATTTTTGCTTCAACCAACACAAATTACTCAATGGATTTTGCAAAATTAATGTCAGATAATTTTGAAATGTCCATGATGGGTGAACTTACGTTCTTTCTAGGACTACAAGTTCATCAATCACCCCGTGGAATTTTTCTAAATCAGTCCAAATATGCTCTTGAGATTTTAAAGAAACATGGAATGCAAAGTAGTGATACTATGAATACACCGATGGCCAATTCTACTAAACTAGATGCTGATATACATGGGACTCCAGTTGACCCTACCAAATACCGAAGTATTATTGGGTCCCTCATGTATCTTACATCCAGTAGACCTGATATTATATTTGCTGTCTTTATGTGTTCTCTCCATCAGGCTAATCCAACTGAAAAACACCTCAATGAGGCAAAAAGAATCCTTCAATACATAAAGGGAACCATCCACTTGGGGATCTGGTATCCGAAGGATTCTGGTTTTGAACTAATAGCTTTTTCAGACGCTGACCATGCAGGATGCTTAGACTCGCGAAAAATTACATCAGGTGGCTTACAGTTTCTTGGAGATAAACTTGTGTCTTGGCAATCAAAGAAACAGGATTGCACATCACTGTCATCTACAGAATCTGAATACGTAGCTATGTCTGCTTGTTGCGCTCAAGTCATTTGGATGAGATCACAACTTAAAGACTATGGCTACTTATTCAACAAGATTCTGATCTACTGCGATTCAAAAAGTGCCATTGCAATCTCCTGCAACACAGTTCATCATTGCAAATCCAAACACATTGATCTCCTATATCATTTCATCAAAGAGCATGTCGAGAAGGGTACAGTTGAATTATATTTTGTGGGCACTGAGTACCAATTGGCGGACTTACTTACAAAACCCTTAGCCCCATCAAGGTTTGCAAGTTTAGTTCACCAAATTGGTATGCGATGTTTGACACCATTTGATCTACAAAAGTGTTTAAAACAAAAGTAAAGTGTCAAACATCAACAATTTTACTATCTTTGTATATTAACTTTTATTTTATTTCTAATAAACCTCAAAAACACAAAAATAGTTTCTCTACTTTATTAAAAAAAAAAAAAAAAAAAAGAAAAAAAGAAAAAAAGCAAGTATATCACTCTCTTTCAATACCTTGTTATTTTACAAGTGTTGAGGGGGAGACTCGCCTAAAATTTTATAAATTTTTTTCAAAAACGATATACTTGCATATTACCTTTGATGCGTTGTTTCGGGATTTCATAAGATATCTCATATCTCGTATTCCATTCACTAAATGGTGTCGTAAGTTAGGACATCTTTGAGTCTTTACTTATTTCTAAGTTTAGGACTTATATTGCTAAATGGATAGTTAGGGGACCATATGTGACAAGTATCTAAAAGTTCCAAAATAATAACAAAAACAAACACCCCCCCCCCCCCCCCCCCCGTTTCTAAATCATAACTTTTCTAAAACCTCTTAAACCCTCCCTTTCTAATCCACGGCTCTTATTCATTCGACAAATCCGTGCTTTTGATCTTCGAAACGTAAGTTTCTATATGATCTTTAGATGATTTCTAACCTAGGTTTTCGTTTAATCGCTTAAAAAATGGTTAGATTTCACGAATTTTCGATTTGAAATATTAGGGTTTATGTAATTTCGGGATTATGCAATACGTGCTTGGGAGGTTAATTATTGATAGGGGTTTTATGCATATACTTGTTTCTATCCTTCCTATAACGATTAATCTCATTTAAACACATGTTTGCGTGATTTTCGAAACCTAGGGTTTTGGTACGATTTGGGTTTATTGACTTGGTGATGTTTCTGTTATTTTTTCTTGGTGGGATATGATCTTATGTGTATGAGAATCATGTTTATGCTTATTATTTTGTACAATATACAAGTATGCGTGTTTCTCGATTCTAAAGGGTTTCGTTCAAATTGGGTTTCTCTCGTTTTGTGTTTAATGTGATGCTTATTATGCCTTAATGCCTCTAATGCACGTTTGTGACATACAAGAACCTAACTTCTTCAATTGTATCATGATTTTGCACTTTATCGAAAACGTGTTCTTGAATTATTTTCGAAATCATTGTATTCGATTGATTAGTTTGTTTCTAATTGTTGAATATCATCATCTGCAACAGGTTATATCACTTGGAATTCATATCATCACAAAGAAACGTACGTTGGCATAGTTTCAAAATTCTTGTATAAGAATTTTCGAGAAAATCTTATCGCAAACATGTTTGAAATTTTTCGCAATCACAAGTTTTCGAGAAATCTCAAAGTGTTGTATTTCTTTCGAACATACCCATTTTGTCATCTTCTCGAAAATGTTTGAGTGTTTGCGAAATTATTTCATCCTTGGCCATATATTTTCGAAATCATCATTCAACTTAATAATTTCGCAATCCCTTATAACAAGTATTCTCGAAAAACTCTTCTAGTGGACTGTTCTCGATAAACTTTTATCGAAAACACACTTGAAAGTTTTTCGAAAACACTCAATATACAGGATTGCGAAAATATTACTTAATGACTGGTTTTCGAAATTATTGGTTCTTATGACTTGATTTCGAAAACATGTTTATTACTTAGGTGTTTGAGAGTTACTTAGCTCTATGTACCATGTCATGAACATTGTGACATTGTAATCTCGATAACATGTAACTTGTGATAATGGACTTTTATCAATGTATTATGTGATGTTATTTTGTGATAATTCGTTGAGCTTATGTGATTCATAATACGATAGACTCTCTAAGTACACGTCTCTTATCATTATACATGCAAAATTGAACCATACGTGCTTACATGATTCTAAATGCTTATCTTTAATCAAACTTTGCAATCGTGCTAACTTGTAACAAATCTCGATGTTTGGTTTATGATATTGCTTTTCAGAATAACATGGCTGAACACAACGAGAATGTCCCTGAACAAACTCTTCCATTACTCACCATGGATGATATCACTCCCACTAACTACAACGTTATGATTGGCAACAACAATCCACGAGTTGATTTCGACAAATTGAGAATTACTGAGAACTCGTGCAAGATTGTTAAAGATATTGTTCTTGCACATCCATGCAAACATCTGCTCATCTGTTCTACTTCAGTTCCTCTATTTTACCTTCATCAGTTCTGGCTTACGGCTAAGGCAAATTTGGATGATGAGTCTTTTACTGTTACGCTAGATCGCCAGGTCTACACTGTAGATCACGACGTTCTTCGTACAGTCCTTCTCCTGCCTCAAACTGACAACGAATTTGCTCTAATACTACCTGAACTGGACCTTCTTGACTTCTTTATTGAATTAGGATATGATGTTGATGATGACGTGCCTCTGGTCAAACATTCCAGATTCAATGCCAAGAATATACCTCAGCCCTAGAGAACATTCTGTTTGTTGGTTGTAAGATCTATATCAGGAAGAAAAAGTGGTCACGAACATCCTAGGCTTGAGCATTTACAAACATTCTGGGGAATGGTGACTTTGACACCTATTGACTTTGCAGTTCCAATCATGAATGATATCGTCTACAGTATCCAAACCGAACGTGTTAAGACTATGATCCCGTTCACAAGATTCACTAAGGTTCTCATTGAACATTTCTGCAAAGACACTCCAGAATTTATCAAGAGGATGGGAGACCCTAATGAGCCGAAGCACCTCTTCGAGGACGACTTCACCACCTCCTTCATCAAGATGACCACTTCCTCTACCAAGATCAAAGGAATGAGGCTTCCCGAATATCTTCTTGATGAAAAATCAAGAAAAGTCTGAACTACAAATACTATGATAATGCTTACAATAGGGTACAGGAAGAAGATACTATTCAGACTCGTAGCAAAGGAAGTGTGAAGTCTGGGAGTACTACAAGCAACACTGGCTCACCTCAGACTAGGTCTAAGGCTTCTCCCAAGACAAAACCATCAGCTAAACCAAAGACTTCCGCCAAACCTAAACCAACATCCAAACCTAAACCTGCAACCAAGCCAAAGAAGAAGGTAATTCCTGAGTACATTCTTCAAGATGAACCTACACCTCCACCTTCTGAAAGCGATTCTGAGTTCGACACGGAATCTGAAGAAGAAGAACAAGACTTTGAAAGAAGAGTTAGAGTACCTGAAGAAACATTTCCTTCAACAGAGATCGCTATACAACAAAAGTCTTGAAACTTTTGAAGCAGAGACAAAAAAAAGGAAAGGGATCACAATTAATGAGCCTAATGATGATGATGAAGACGAACCAATCGTTGAACAGTTGGTCGATAAACGCAAACTGTAAAGTATAGTTGTCGACACACGAGCTGAAGAGAAGCAACTTCGCAAAGAACAAAGGAAAGCAGCACTCCTAAGCCGACTTGAGTCTCAACCTTCACCACCACCACCTGTCGATCAGTCAGAACATGAAGGAGCTACAAGTAGCTTGATTCCTCCCACTGTGTCCACCACTTTAGAATCAATTTCAAAACCTGATGACATATTCAAAGACACAGATTACACAGGTGACATCAATATGACTGAGACTGCAAATGTAGAAGAGAATGTTGGCGGATAGGAGAATATTGCTACGGATCAGGAACATGAATACCTCATTACTCCAGAGTTTCTTGCACGAGAAGCAGAGGAAGCAGAGGAACGCCGAAGAAAAGAAAGTGAAGAGAAGAACGCATTCGACACCAATATATTTCTTAAATCATCTTCTCAGCAGACTTCCTCAGTACAACCTCCACCTCCTCAAGACTCTCCACCAAAGGATCCGACTCCTCCTGCTTCTTCTTCAAACTCTCACAATGAGTCATCATCCGAATCATCACCTGAGCACTCGTCTCCCACACCTTCTGAAACCGCATCAAAACAACATTCAATCAATGAACCAAAACAACCAGTTGATCTTCAGGAGCAAGTCAACAAACTTACCGCCATGGTTACCGGTCTTGCCAAACAAGTTGAAGATTTTCAGGAATCTAAGCAGCTGATCGATAAGTTCTTGAACTCTGATTACACAGGATTTATTAAGACTGTCACACAAGATTATCTTACAGAAAATCTAGTTGAGATTGTCACTCCTGAAGTTGCAAGCCTCATTGAACCTATCAAGGATAAATTGGATCACAGAATTAGAAGTGTAGTAAAGAAAATGTTGTCAACCACACCATTCACGCTTCACACTGCTAAAACTTCTACTGCAACTCCAACTGTCCCTGAATTATCCTTTGATGACTTGCTTGCTCAACTCTACGACAAAGTTGCCTACAAAACCACACAGACTACAGAAGAAAAGGCACTAGTTGATGCTATATTTGCTAACTTGTCAAAGGAGTCATGCAAAGATGCTGCTGGAACCTTAAAGAGGTCAAGGAAAGATGACGACCCGGACCCGAATTCAAAAGGCAAGAAACATAAGTCTGGAACTGGTCCCTCATATTCTCAACAACCACAAAAGGACTCCACTCCTCCTAGTAATCAACAACACACCTCAGCAACCGGTCAAGGTCCAACTGATGAGAAAGAAACTTTCATGGAACCTACTGATGACTACCAAGGTCAACCTGACACCGATTACCGTGCCTCACCTATTCCTGATTCTCATGCTGGACCATCGTCACCATCCAAGGCTAAAGACAAGGATGCTACATCTAAGTCTAAGAAATCTAAGAAGAGTAGACGTCATTCATGGCTCGACAATGATGACACACCTCAGAATAATTGGTTGACAGAAATGGTTCAAGCTCAACCTCCTCTCGAAGATGAAGAACGCCTTCCTGGCAATACTCTACAGTTCACCCAAGTCATAATGAAGGATCTTCATATTAATAAACTTACAAAGGAGGAGCTCAGAAGAATCAATAGGGATGCACAGGAATTCCATAAAGTTCATATCTGGAAACAAAGTGGAATACGGGTATCACATGCAGAATATAGCTAGTGCAATGTCTGCCGAGTTTGACTGGCTAAATCCTGAAGTGAATATCGACCTCAGTTCCAAAAACCATGAAAAGCCTTACTTCACTGACTGGACTAAACCATTACCTTTGAAAGGATTTCCAGATAAACCCAAGATACCTTACAGCTACTTCTTCAACAAAGATCTTCGTAACATCCAACTCACCCAAGAGACATCCAAGAAGAAATATGCTTCCTCACTTACAATCTCAGTACCAGCCGCAAGATACGAAGTTCCTGCAATTGAAGAAACTACTCGAGTTTTCAGCAACTCCATCGTAGCTTACGACAGAGATGCTCTACACGGGATTCAACACTGGCCAGAACGTCGTCGTCTCGGTTATACCAGCAGATTAGCAGAGAATCATTGGAAAATGTGAAGCATAAATCTAAGATCATTGCCATCTTGGAGATTCAAGAGTCGAAACGGTTTAACTACATGTTCATGCGTGAGATTGTGGTTAATCGACAAGATGAAAAGAAGTACAAATTCTCCGAAGCAGACTTTCCAGACCTTAATCTTAATGACATCGAAGACATGTATCTCGAAAAGGTTCAAGGAAGAATGTGTGGATTCGATAGAGATATTCAGTACAACTTCATGGCATCACTACTTCTATTCATCTGACGATTGATAGTTCAAGAAAGAGTGGAAGATCTTCAGCTTGGAGTGGAAAGTTACCAACAGAAGATCAATTTGACAAAGCCGCAATTCAGATTTGATGGAATCTATCAAACGTCACATTTTACTCTCATCCAAGAACCTGCATTTGGTTTCACTTACATCAACAGCAAAAGGATACAAAGCTTCATGAGGTTCAATGAGATACACAAATTCTATGATGTTACACTTAAATCCGTTCGTGATGGGCTTGTCAAAAGGTTGAATGATGATCGCCGAAAGATAGCAAAAGGAGAACAACCTAGATGGAAATCCAGCTCAAGAAGACAAGTTCGTAACTTTGTCTTAAAGATTGAAGAAAGGTTATTTCGACAGGAACAGATCAGACGACTGGAAAGCTATATCGGTGTCAGACCATCATTTCCTATCAGACTCTTTGAAAGACCCGAACCCAAGTTCACTGACTTTGATGCTCCACTTCCTGACGAAGATTAAATTGGTACCTTTGGTTATTAACTTTTCAATATCAATTGTTTTATTTCATTGAATTAATTTTATGGCTTGTGCACACATAACAGTGTACAACCCGCTTTTGTATAGAAAGGACCCTGAGGTACGCATCAGTGCTTCAATCCTTATATAAGGAGCGAAGGCTTCTTACTTTTGAGTAGAGTTAATCAAACATTTTCTGATTTTCATAACTCTGCTCAAAAGACAAGTATTTCACCTCAATGAGTATTCACTTGTTAAATAAAAAACTCTCAAAGTGTTAAACAAAATGTTTGATATACACAAACACTTTGAGAGATTTTCAAAGGTTTCTTGGCTATTGTCGGATAATCATGGAGTTATAAGGTGATTAAGATAGGAAATACAATCCTATGATCCGCCAGAGCCGGAGGGATCTACCCAAGGACATCACCATTAGTTAGAATTAGAAGTCCATAGGTATGATACGATAAAAGGAGAAAAGAATGAAAGGGAAAGAAGGAGTTGAAGAATTAAAAAGAAAAGTAAAGAAAAGGGTGAAAAGAAATAGCCCTCCATATGTTCAACCTTAGGGCAGACACCCGGTTCAACTCATATGCTACTGGTTGTTACTAAGGTGACACCGGTATTGAAGACAAAGACGTCATGGACCCAGTGACGCACTGCACTAAACCTTCTTAACCACTCAAGTTCACTTAAAAGAGCTTGTTTCGTTCTCACGGGCAACCGGTGTAATCTATCGACTTATCTCTTAGAGATGGTTGATAATGAAACAGGAGACCCCTCCCTAGTCTTCGCATAGGAAACCTAAGTGTGCACTTTTCGAGTCTAGAGCCATGAGATACATCAGAGATCTCTTAGGAACACTTAGTATTTCTACAACTGGTGTTCTACGTCAATGGACACAAGCTGTAAATTATCGAGTCCTTCGCAGATCTTAGCAATCTGCCGAGAATGTTTATGAGAGAATTTACATAAGTATTTCTCAATGATTGAACGGAAATCCTGCCAGGGTCAACATCAAACAGCCCTGACAGCAGGTCACTTCGGTAACTCCTTGCGGGTTACGCTTAGTGTTTGTGGTGGTTTCTTTGCGGTCTACTGTCGTGGAGTGTTCCCCAGCGACTCACCCAGTCATTGAGCTACCTAGTAGGTCTCGTAAGCTCCTTCGGGAGTATCTGACATGGGAACGGCCTTGATAAGGGTTAGAAGGAATCTTCACAATATGCTGTTGATGATCTCTAATTCCTTATTTGTAAGTACCGGATGTTTTATTGCTAACTGTTTACATGCAGGGTTACATCATCTCCATGGCGACAGATTCCACATGCTCATATATGCATCTTGAAGTCATCAAAAGCTCCCTCAAAGATCAGAGCAACACAAAGTTCAAAGAAAGATTTTACGCCTAAAAGAAGAATCTACAAAGTATAAAGACTAAAGATCTTAAGTGAAAGAAAGGGACTACATGCATGTATAAGTCAGAATTCGAAGATGTATGAGCATGTTGAAATGAGGGACTACCACCACAGACGCGGAAGTGACGAAAGGCAGACAACTTCATTACTTAATCACTATCACAACAACAATGAACAAAGCACAAAGAACGATGAATGATTCTTATCTCATGATGATTGAAAGACGTCTAAAGCTATGAAAGTCAAAGATGAAGAAATGACAAAGACGTCGAGCAACCATAATGACTGACCCTTAAGGGGAGATTGTTGGGATCAAAGTTTTACATTTTATCAAGTCTCGGTCATTTGTAATAATAGGTTGCTTAAGTTACTACTTACTTTCATTTATGTAATGTTATAAGTTTACTAGGCTTAAGATATTAAGTCCATGGGCTTCTAGCCCACACGAAATCCATGTAAGGGAAGGACTAGGAGTGTTGCCCTAGCTCCTCACCTATATATACTAGTCTTAGGCCATTGTAAAACTTGGTTGTTTATTTGAAATCTAAAGGAAACTATTGCTCTCATAATTCTCTCATTCAAATATTCATCCCATCCTTATATCTATCTCATTCTTGTTTGTGTGAAATCTATATGGTGACCTAAAAATTTCCTAAAGTATTCACAAGGACCACTATTGTCAAACTCCAATAACACAAGGACCATTATTTTCATTTTCCACTTTTAAAAATTCCCAGGGACCTTTTCTGTAAATTTTCAAACTCCAGGGACCAAACATGTAGATTTTCAAAACTTTTCACCCAAGGTCCATTTTTGATAACTTTTGATTCTTGAAGGACTTGGGTTGACTTTTCTTCCAAAATAAATGCATAGGGACTATTTTTGACAAGTTTTGAAACTTGGGGGACTGAAACTGCCAATATTGCAAACTTTGATCATTTTTCATTTGTTTTTGTTCATTTTGCATTTAAAACACATAACACACAATCCCTGAGATAACTTCAGTATTTTGATGACTTTTTGATTGTTTTTGTATGTTTTGGCAGTTTAAATACGACAAAAATGATGAGTGTTTGAGCACTCATCAATCCCCCAAACTAAACTATTGCTAGTACCTAGAAATCTTTTTAGAAAACTTGATGGATTTGAAATCTCTTTACCAAAAGCCATCACTTCTGGAGTAGCCAAATGTATCAGTTCAAGTAAGAACCATGGTCCACCTGATAACCATGTGATTTTTAGCAAACCACCAGCTTTCAACGGTTTTGATTTGTCTTTACCAAGAGCCGTTTGCTCCTGGACTAGCCAACTCTTGATGGACCTAGTCAACATCTTGGTGAGCTGATTACCAATTATGGTTTTTCAACTGCCTTTACCACAAGCCATAATCTTGCAGGCTAGCCAACTCTTTCACTTTTTAGGATATGGCGAGTTGAGATACCATACAATTTTGGGAAAATTGCAAGCCGCCAACGGATTTGGTATATCTTTACAGAGAGCCGTTTGCTCCTGGATTAGCCAATCCCTTTGTCGGTTAGACATGGCGGACTGATAACCACAAAAATTTTGAAATAAAGTGAAAAATTTTTGAAAATTCTGGCCAAAAACGAGGGTACTAGAAGATATATTTTGATAAAATTCGCTAGAATTCCCCCCCCCCCCCCCCCCACACTTAGAAATGAATATTGTCCTCAATATTCAAAGTCCCGGCTATTATGCCGACTCTTCCAACGGAAAAAGCCAATATTCAAATCTAACTGTGGAAACACCATATTTCACTTTATTTCTACATATACACACATATTTTTATTTTATTTTTTAGGAACTTATACACATATATACATTTTTAAACAGCGGGGGGTTGGCTATTCCCCCACACTAAGATGGTAGAAAGTAGAAAGAAATCAGAGATACGGGTGAAAACCCGTATTGTGCTATTGTTTTTGTTCATCGAGTCGCTAGCTTGACTCGAACCCCGAATTCAATTGTCCTTGGGGAAAGTTTGGAGATCCGGGACAACCAATGATGGTATGTCCTCTCCAAAGTAATGTTTTAACCGATGTCCATTCACTTTGAAATTTGGACCGTCATTTTGAGATAATTCGACAGTGCCATAAGGATAAACTTTAGCGATAGTGAATGGCCCAGTCCAACGGGTTTTTAGCTTTCCCGAGAAGATCTTGAGTCTAGAGTTGAAAAGAAGGACTCGATCACCAACGTTAAAAACGCGGTTCTTGATTTTGGAGTCATGAATCTTCTTTGTCTTTTCTTTATAGATCAAAGAGTTCTCGTAAGCTTGATCACGAAGTTCATTTAATTCATTTAGTTGAACTTTTCTATGATCACCCGCAGTTTTGAGGTCAAAATTTGCATGCTTGAGAGCCCAATAGGCTTTGTGCTCAAGCTCGATCGGAAGATGGCACGCTTTTCCTTACACAAGTTTGTAAGGCGTACACCCAATGGGTGTTTTGTAAGCCGTACGGAAAGCCCAAAGTGCGTCATCTAATTTGTCCGACCACGATGCACGATTTTCACCTATGGTTCTTTCTAAAATTCTTTTAATGCTCTGATTGGAAACTTCGACTTGTCCACTTGTTTGAGGGTGGTACGCAGTAGAAAGACGGTGAGTTACACCGTACTTTTGCATGACTTTGTCGAATTTTTCATTACAGAAGTGCGTAACACGATCACTAATAATAGCACGTGGAGTTCCAAATCGAGCAAAAAGAGCTTTCAAAAATTTCACAACTACTCGGGCATCATTAGTGGGTAAAGCTTTTGCTTCAACCCATTTTGACAAGTAGTCAACAGCCACGAGTATGTATTTGTTGCCATGAGATGATGGAAATGGCCCTGTGGAAAACTAGAAGGGGGGGTTGAATAGTTTTACGTCCTTTTAAATTTATTTCCAAAATATTTTGTTGGTTATAAAAACTTTCGATTCGATCTTAAGTGAATTCAAGCAACAACCAATATGAGCAAGTCTAAACTAATATTGAAAGTATTGAAATATAATGAAGAAAAGATAGAGTTAGAAAGATCAAACCACAACACGCGAATTTATAGTGGTTCGGCTACAAGGACACCTTCCTTGCCCTACTCCACTCCCCGAGTACCACACTCGAGAGTTTTCTTCACTATGTCAACAAACTCCTTATGGTGGAGAAACCTTACACACCTTGGCTTACACAAGTTAACGACACTAAGCTAAATGTCGAGTTCTAATCGTAGCTAGAACCAATCTCACACCAAATATCACACCACGTGATCTTCACACCTTCACACCTTCTTCAAGACTTCACACCGTCTTCACACCTAGTCAATCTTCACACCTTCTTCTATGCACAACTAAGTCACTACTACTAAACTAGTTTACAACACACCAAGATTCTACAATCAACAAGTATTCACAACACCTTAACAAATAGCTATCACTAGTACTATATGAAACTAGCTATACACAACACCACTACAATAAGATGGATGTAGAGAAGTGTTCTTCTTCTTGCACTTGAATGGATGAAGCTTTGGATCACTTGGAAACAAAGACTTATGAAATATATGATCAAAGGATTTTAGATCTAGAGAAGAGGATTGGATCAGAAAGTTTATAGTGCAAAAAGGTGAGGAAAATGTGCAAAATGATCCAGTATTTAAAGGGCCAGATTTTACTGTTCGGGAGCGTGCCGGTCCCCTTAATTATAGGCCGGTCCCCTTAATGATTAAGGGGGCCGCCTGGTAAAATTAAGGGGGCCGCCCTCCTGAACGTTTGAAAAGATTCTCTGGATAAAATTTGCCCTTTTTGGTTGGAAATTTGAAATCATATTTTTGTGGTTTAATAAAGCTTTACCAAAAATGATTTACAAATATATATAAAATGTTAAAATCATTTTATATAATGTTATGTATTAATATAAAATTTCCTTTGATCATGTAATGCATAAGTTACTAAGTTTATGCATACCTTAAGTGATATAAGATGTAGAAGTAAATATTTGTCACCAAATACTTGTTTATGTCTTATTCTTGACTTAATTTGATTTAAGTTTTGTGATTATCAAAACATAGGTTTATTGAGAAATATTAATAACATTCACAAACATTATTTATATCAACAATCTCCCCCTTTTTGATGATTACAAAACTTAAACTCATTAACTCAAAAATTAGTTTTTAAACAAGTATTTTAGTGAGTTTATATGTACTTCTCCCCCTTTTTGTTACATCAAAAAGGTTAAGCCGACAAGTTTTCATTCGTGAAAATTTTGACGGGTAGAAACTCCCCCTTGATGTGTACTCCCCCTCGTTTGGGGGCACCAAGAGAACGAGCTATGGAATGCTTGCAAAACAAAAATATTAGAAGCACAAGTATAGACATGCACACAACTATAATGTACTAAGGAAAGAAAGAAGCATTCATATTAGAGAAATGGTTATGTCAAGACACAACAATACAAGTACAAAAGCTAACACCATAGTAGCAAATACATAAGCCAATTAAACAAGAAAGATACATCATCATGCAAAGGGTACATGAACTTCATAGAGCTTGCAAGCAAAATGGAGGGTAAAGGCTTTATTTATTAAGCATGTCATATGCTTAATTTGGAGAGCATGATGGTGATGGTGGAGTAATGGGTGAGAATTGTGGTGGAGGGATTATTGGAGAGGATGGTTGAGTTGGTGGTGGTGGTGGGTGGGTAAGCAAATGTTCAATATATGAGAACATATATTTAATTTCATCTCTAAGGCCAAAGATGACCGTGCGGTTATGGATGTAACAAAGACAAGTATCCCCATGGGATTCAAGTAGCCTCCAAGGTACGGGATTGGCAAAGTATGGTGGTGAAATTTGTGGTGATGAGAGATGAGCATCAAGTGGTGTTGTTGGTGAAAGTGAGATGGTAAGATGAGTAGACATGGGTTCTTGTGTAGGAGGTGGTGATGATACTTGTGGTGACAAGTGTAAGTTGATGTAGTCATTGATTGATGAGGTTGAGGGTATGGATGATGAAGAAGTTCCATGAGTGGAAGGTGTTTTAGATGGTGCATTGGGTGCACTTGGGGATGAGCATTTGGGTGGAGGTGATGGTGTTTTGTTGTCTTCATTTGTTAAGTCAATGAAGAGTTGTTTTGGTGGGATGACCACAAGTTTTTGTTTCTTGGAGGTTTTGGAGTTTGAGGTGCTTGGAGGAGTCATGATGATATGATGAATGACGAGATGAAGAATGGTGAAAATGGAGGGAATTTATAGTATGGAATTGGATGATTTAGGTAAATGTTTGAAATGGTTGAAAGAGATTCTAAAATCAGTTAGGTCAAAATGGGAAATGGTAGCTGAAACTAGAGAAAGGATTCACAAGATGCAAAAGAATACAGTAAACCCAGTTTCAGATGGCCGGTCCCCTTAATTGTATGCCGGCCCCCTTAATCATTAAGGGGACCGCCTAGGGAATTAAGGGGGCCGCCCATCTGGTGTTTTCCCAGACGACCAGAAACCCAAAATTTGCAGAATTTGGCCATTTTTCAAGTTTGTTTTTCCAGCAAGCTCTATTAGAAGCATATACACTAGGAATGATGATATATAAACATATATATATAACCAAATTTTGCATGCAAATTAACATATTATAATCCATATTAGAAAAGAAGCATAGCATAGCATGATAATTGTTCAAAGACTAAAAAATTATTCAAGAGATGAACAAGAGCTAACACAAGTATTTCCGAGTAAGTCGGACAAGTAACAAACCATACAAATGTCAAATTAAAAACACATAATAAGTAGCAATACATCAAAATCTTCTACTTCTTCTTCTTTCCAACCATCTTCCTAAACATCTTCCCAATGGATTTGAATCCCCCTTGAAGTTCTTCATGCATTTGTTGTTGACGATTGATAATAGACGTTTGACGAGTGAATAGAAGCTCATCGGTACGTTCATGAGGAAGAGGAATTTGATATTCGGTATCATCAAGATCGGAAAGATCTTCCACAAAGGTCATGGGGGATGGAGTACTAACACGTGAGGTGTCTTCCTCCTCATCATCATCGTCATCACGATGAGATGTAGAACCACGACCCCTAGAGTACAAGGGAACACGAGATTTTCCTTTGTCACTACGAGGACGGCGAGTACGAACACGAGTAAGTTGGTTCAAAGTAGGAAGGATATGAACGTAGTAGTCTCTTTGAAGATGTGGGTAATGTTCCATCACATAACGGTAAAGTCGTGTGAGAAACATACCGTAAGGAAGATTGGCATTTGTGGTGTTTTTGGCGGACATGATTCGATGAATAAAAAGATAAGCCAAGTTGTATTGCTCTTCAGCAATAACACAATAAAGCATGTGGGCAATGCTCGCCGTGACATGATCACGGTGACCACCAGTACCAAACGCATTCTCTCGAATGATTTCTTCCCACTTCTTCATATCTTGGCTTAGCTCTTTGAGGAGGATTTGATTGGCATGAATATAGACATTCTTCGACTTGATTACTCGACTAGTCGTACGACGTTCTAGTTCAAGCATTCGACGAATGTCTTCAGGACTAGGAATCTCAGAATAGTAGGGGCCATCCTGAGGACGATTTATTTCAAGAGTGGAAAGATCCCATTCATTTGAGAAAACGGCTTGGCCGTTGAATGGGATTCTAAGAATTTGCCAAAATTGAGCAAGAGAAAGAGTGATGAATTGATTTTGAATCATGAAGGAAATGAGGAGATGACCATAGGGATCGGTTTGCACCGTCACTTGGCTATAGAAGTCGAGGATAAAACGGGGAATGATAGGTTCGTTGATTTGGAAAAGACATTCAAAACGAATATTGGTGAACATTCGTTAGGTTTGATCATTTTCATAGAAAGATGGATCGACAATTCGTCCTTCGTGAATGTTTCTATTTTCAATGGGACGATAGAAACATGCAACTGAAGGAGACATGCCGGGAGTAGAAGAGATATTTGGAATGTATTGTTTGGTTTTGGATACATCACCAACCGTGGTCTTAGGCATTTTCACCTAAACAATATAACAACAAAAAATAAAATTAATATAAGAACAACTATCATGCATATGTTATATATTTATATAATTATATGCACTATATGTGGAACGAAATTCTACTTCGACACAAAAAAAATATTCAATGAAGTAGTTTCATGATGTTCCTTTTATTTTTATTTTAAACTCGTTTAGAATATATAATATCGAAGAGTATGATATCATAATTCATTTCGAAATAAGGCTAGATATATATTAGATTATATATCTCCCATTCCATAAGAGTTTGAGACAACACAAGTTTGTCTAAAAGATTAAAATGCGAATTTTAGTTTTTCAAAAAATATCATTTTTGAGACGAACCAAACGCTCCCTTAACTAGATAACAATATCATAAAAATATCAATATATATATTGATTATATATCTTGATGACCTCTATTGATTCGAGTATTATTAACAAAACTTATAAGCTAGTTTTAGGTTTCAAATAACTTCATATAGTTATGGTTTATTCATGAACCAAACGCCCATGTTGTCTTCATGAACCATTTAACAACAACTTGAAAAGTATGCTTTGATTGTTTAGATCATTAAAACAACGTAATGTAGTAAGTTTTAAATGGTTTTTAAGAGTTATATCAACAATGTGACTTATGAAAAATAAAATTCGACTAGGGTTTATGGGCGATTAATGATTTTGACTAGATGATATGTTATACTAATTTTGAGTTTCAAAACATCATCCTAATCCTATGGGGAGCATTTGGTAGTTCAATTTCTAGCTTCAATTACTCTTAACATCGAATTAAAATGAGTTTTAATAAAATGCATGATTATTGATTAGACACCAAATCGAATGAAATGTGATGAAATGCATGTTGGAAAACTTACAAAAGATGTTGTTATATGTTTGGTTGATGTTTGCCCCTTGCGAAATAACCCCGGATTGATGATATGATGGAGAATTTTGAAGTTTTTGGGGGTTTTGGTTCGTACTCAGTAGCAGTGGGGAAGAACAAATGAGTGAATGGAGTGTTTGGGAATGGAATTAAGAAGGAAAAACGGATTTGGAACTGTCAGATGGCCGGCCCCCTTAAACATTAAGGGGACCGCCCTCGATAACAAGCCGGTCCCCTTAATCATTAAGGGGGCCGCCTTTGAAATTTTCCAAATTTCGCGGAATTCGTTTCTGGAACAAAAATATTTATACGTATATACTTAGATTTATAATATATCAAAAATACGTAAACGTCTATTGGCACGATGATAAAATACTTAACAACTTTTAATTACCGTTACGATAATTAAAATATACCTTTGACAATTTTTGGATAAAATGATCAAAGTGTTAAGTTGATGAAGGGTTTGAGGTGTGTTCGGGAATATGTGAATAAGTGTATATATATATATATATATATATATATATATATATATATATATATATATATATATATACATATTGTTTATATATATAAAAGTATAAATGTGTTTGAAAGATGGGTTGATGAGTGAGATTTGAAGGATAGTAGCGGAGATAGGATATACTTGGCGAGAGGAGTTTGTTTCATCCATAGTGTTCACGTGCGAAGGCGTTCTTGCATTATAAAAGTCCATTTGACTCATATCCCTTCATCATCATGAGTCTCCTAAAAGAGGACTTACTAGAATAATGTGAGAGGGGGAAAGAAAGGGTTCGATAAAGAACGATTTCTTGGAGTTCTAGAAAGTCAACAAATGACGTATCTAGGTTATGTGCAAGTGAATTTATATATATCTATATATATATTTAATATATTACGTATAATAGTATATATATATATGTATATATAAGTATATATGTGATTCTAACACATAGAAGACAATGAAAAATTATATCTAAATAATTAACGAAATCAAACAATACATATTTATCTAAGCATGGCAATGAGTTGTGAAAGAATGGCGTACCCGGTGGTCTTCAAAAGAAATCTTCAATATCATCAAGATGAAATATAGACTTTGAAAAAGTCTATGTTGAGAGAAAAACCAAGATTGCCTCAAGGAATGTTTGTCTAGCCATTTGATCTCCATTGTCCTTTTGGTCCAAAGTTATTTGGTCCAAACATGTTTAACATTTGGCTCGGGTGCATGAAAGGTGGTAGAATGCCCCAAGGATTGTAGCTTTGTTGGTAGTTCCACATTTGATTACTATTGTTATTATAGTTTTGTCTATTTTGATTTCTTCTTGGTTGAGGTGTTTTAGACCTAGGATGAGAATTATTTGGTTTTCTAGGTAGTGGAGTTTTAGATCTTATTTTGGGTTTAGACAATCCTACTTCGGTCTTTAAAGACGGTTTATAAAAATCTTTAACTTCTTCATCATTGGCAAGAGGTATTTTCTTATCATTAATAAGTATATACTTAGGATTAGATTCTAAAGGTTTTTGTTTGTTGAGTTCACTTTCAAATTTTACATTTTTAATCTCGCTTGTTGAAGCCTCATTTGAATTAAATCCTAAGCCGGTTTTGTCTCCGGACGTTCTTTGAATACTTATTATTTTACTAAGTGATTGACTACTATTTTCAAATTTGTCAAGTTTGAGAATTTCTTTCCTAAGCATTTCGTTTTCACCTTCAAGCTCTTGACATGATTTACATTCTTCAAAAATTTCTTTACCTATTTCTAGTTGATGTATTTTAATTTTTAATTCAAGTACTTCATTTTCTAATTGATTGTTAATGTATTTTAGTGATTTGTTTTTGGTCATTACTAGTTGTCCTAGTTTGCATAGTTTAATATATTCATTATCTAGATCTTTTTCATCTAATGATATACTTTTATCACTAAAATATTCGGTTTCGGAACGTACCTCATTTGGTGTATTCGCCATGAGACATTTTTCTTCCTTTGTCGTTTCATTCTCATCATCATCACTATCACTCCAAGCACCTCCAACAAATGCTCTTTGATTTTGATCTCTTGTCATCATTGGACATTTTCCAATAAGGTGATTTGGATCTCCGCACTTGAAACACTTTCTTTCAATCTTGTTGTTCTTGTCATCTTTACTCTTTTGAAATGTTTTCTTTTCGTCGTACGGTTGTCTTACGAATCTTCCTCGCCTTTTGAAGAATTTCTTGAAATCTCTTACGGCCATGGCGTATTCTTCGTCATCACTTTCGGAAGATGAGCTATCTTCGATACTAGATTCCTTTCTAGCTTTCAAGGCGATTGACTTGCTTTGCTCTCGTTTTTCCTTGACCATTTCGGAGTCCTTTTTAATGATGACTTCGTAGACTTTTAGATTTCCAATTAATTCGTCAAGTTGCAAAGTTGACAAATTCTTCGATTCTTCAATAGCCGTCACTTTAGCTCGCCATTTTGGATGAAGAGCCCTAAGAAACTTCCTAACAAAATTCTTACTAGAAAAATTCTCATCAAGTGCTTTTAAACTTGTGATGATAGTGTTAAATCTAGCAAAAGCATTGTCAATTGATTCCTCTTCCGGAATCGTAAATTGCTCGTATTGTTGAACAAGTAGATCTATCTTATTATCTTTGACTTGACTATTACCTTGGTGAGTTATTAGTAAAGAGTTCCAAATTTCTTTTGCGGTTTCAAACATAAAGATCCTTTCGTACTCTTTACGTGGTAGCGCATTATAAATAACCATTTTTGCCTCATTATTTTTAGCAAGTTTTCTTTTTAAATCATCATTTTGTTTTTCAAAAGGTACGATTTCATCTTTCTTAGTTTCCGGGTTATTTTGAATAGGTAAAAAATCACCATTAGTAATAACATGCCAAAGATCTAGATCTTTTGACTTCACATAAGTTTCGAATCGATTTTTCCAATATAAAAATCCATCACTTTCAAATAGTGGTGGTCTTTGCATAGATTGCCCTTCTAAATATTTTTCAGATTCCATAGATCGTTACAAGTTTTAAAATACAATATATTTTAAAGATCTTGCTCGACGTGGCTCCTGATACCAATTGTGGAAAACTAGAAGGGGGGGTTGAATAGTTTTACGTCCTTTTAAATTTATTTCCAAAATATTTTGTTGGTTATAAAATTTTCGATTCGATCTTAAGTGAATTCAAGCAACAACCAATATGAGCAAGTCTAAACTAATATTGAAAGTATTGAAATATAATGAAGAAAAGATAGAGTCAGAAAGATCAAACCACAACACGCGAATTTATAGTGGTTCGGCTACAAGGACACCTTCCTTGCCCTACTCCACTCCCCAAGTACCACACTCGAGAGTTTTCTTCACTATGTCAACAAACTCCTTATGGTGGAGAAACCTTACACACCTTGGCTTACACAAGTTAACGACACTAAGCTAAATGTCGAGTACTAATCGTAGCTAGAACCAATCTCACACCAAATATCACACCACGTGATCTTCACACCTTCACACCTTCTTCAAGACTTCACACCGTCTTCACACCTAGTCAATCTTCACACCTTCTTCTATGCACAACTAAGTCACTACTACTAAACTAGTTTACAACACACCAAGATTCTACAATCAACAAGTATTCACAACACCTTAACTGTTGATCCTAGTTGAGCTTAAACGATCTTATATAGAAGTTAACTTGAATGAATACTTAAGCTAATACGCGGAATATAAAAGCTTAACTTAAGAAGAATAATGATTCTCTTTCAACACTTCAATATTATTAATACGAGCACTCAACAATGCTAGGGTTTTACAACCTTGAAGTGAATAATAACACGTACATAAACTAACCCTAGGATCCTCCTTTTATAGGCCAAGGAGTCCTACTAGGTTTACAATACCTTTCTCTACAAGATATGTATATTCTAGATAAACATAATATTTACACAATCTATTCTATATTTATCTAAACCGTATATATCCTTATCCCATTAGCAGCAGATTCTGTCAGCAGCATTTATCGTCAGCAGCACTTTGACATTAGCAGCAGAATCATTACTACTGGCAGCAGTTTCACTTAGCAGCAGTTTAACTCAGCAGCAGTTTCAAACCCAACAATCCTCCCCTAAACTTATTATTTATTTCTAAATAAGTAAGTTTCTTCTAAGCTCAATGAATCACTTAGAGGATGCTTCCAAACACTTCAAACCTTTAGAATTCATCTGATCAAATATCTTCTTATACTTTGACAACAAATTGAATGCTTGATCATCAAAATCATAATCTTTCTGCAGCTTAAGTGCTCTATCACTATTAACCATCTGATTGACAATTTTCCAGTATCTTACCACTGGATAATCCATTTCAGCTAGCATATACAAGGTAATTGGTCCATTAGTTAACATATGAACTCCAGAATCTTGAAAGAGTCTCCATCTTTTTACCTTGTAATCAGCTATCTCTGTCCATTCAGAATCATCCATTGAAGGTTCAAACATAAGTTTAAGAGCTCTCCACATAACATTATCAGAAGAAGTTAAGATATGATCAATTTGATCTATCTCATACTTTTTACCATCAAATTTCTTAGCTCCAAACTTTGCCTTGTATAACTTCCACAAGTCTTCAACATCCTCTCTATCAAAGTAATGCAGCATCTGTTGAAATCTAAGAAATCTGTAAGACTTACCATCAGATCTCTGGACATCATGAAATACTCCAATATTAGTATCATATCCTGTAGTTACTTTGACAATAGGATATTTGACTCCTAATGGTTTAGCATCAACAACTTCAGGATCTTCCATTTTGCCAACCACAGTATACTCCTTCAATTTTTCTTTAAGATGTTCAGAAGGAATATGATCAAGATCATGTTGAAACATATCTCCTTCAGGCATAGAACTGCTTCCTTCTCCAATCTTTCTTTTCTTCTTTGCAACTGATTTATAAATAACATCTTTTCTCTTATCACCTTGCACAGAAGAAGTAGTCTTTGCTACATCACTCTCAAGCTGTTCAACAACATTAGCTTCTTGAATTTGCTCTGCTTCAGCTATCTTTTCAGGTACCAACTTCTTGTTCATCTGAGCAATTTGCTCCAAATCCTCATCACATCCCATAGCATAAAAAGTATCTGTTCTCTTCTTTGTTTGTTGATACAAATCAAAAACTTCTTTATCAGAATAAGCTTTCAACTGCACCAATGTCCATCCACCCATATTCTTTAGATACCTTTCATATTCTTTCCTTTGCTGTTTAACAGTTGGACCTTTGAATACCTTAATCTTTCTTCTAGCAGCAGCATTTTCTTTTCTCTTCTTAGAAGTAAAGTCACTATACCAAGATTGCACATTAAAAGTTGGAACTTCATTTTCTTCAATCTTGATCAGCTTGTTTAGTTCAATATCAGCAGCAATTCTGATCTTTTCTTCAGCCCATTCATCATACCTTCTTAAGCCCTCAGCCTCCTTCTCAGCCAGCTGTTGATCTTCCAAATTATACAACTCTTGTGCTTTAAAAGCAGCAGCTTCATCATGTTCAACTTGCAATGGCTTAGGCCAAGAATCAAAAGGTACATCAGTAAAATCAATCCCTTTATACATAATCCTTATGATTTCAATTTGCTTGCCCTTTCCTTTATCAGTAGAAGATGCAGTAATAATCTTCTTTTGTTGAGCAGCAGGTTCTTTAATCACAATCCCTTTTTCAGGTTTTCTAGGTGCTGATGATTTGATTATTGTTGTAGTTGATTGTGATAGTGAAGGAATTGGTGATGGGGTAGTCTTCTTGCTCAGCAAAACCATAGCTTCAGCAGCAGCATTGTCACCAGACCCAGCAGCAGAGTCTTGTACATCAGCAGATCCACTAGCAGCAGAGTCCTTAGCAGTAGATTCTTGAGCAGCAGAGTCAAAACTATCTCCCAGCTTCATCAATGTTTCACCCATCAACCCTGTTGCCTTTACTAATTGCTCAGGCTCCAAAGTTGTGATTTGTTCTACCACCTTTTCTTGTGTAGCAACCACCTCTTCCATAACAACCTCATTCCCTGATTTATCAGCAACAACAAAGTCTCCAGCATCCTGAGGACTTTCAATAACCATATCACCAATCACTTGAGCCTCCCCTGAAACCAATCCATCATTAAAACCCAGAGTACCATCAGCTATCTCAACATTTGCCTCCCCTGAACCCATTGCCTCTTCATTCCTCCTGTGTTTGGAAGCATCATCTTCCATGTGAGTAGAGACTTCAGAAGAACTAACAACTTGATTAGTCCCCACTTTCTTCAATATTTTCAAGGAGGTTGAAGATCTTGATTTCTTGAAGCTCTTAATCTGTTTTCGCATTTTGATGATGATCTTGTCTTGACCAGCAACAACATCAGATAGATTAAGAACCTGCTCTTCCAAAGACTTACACTTCAACCCCAAATCGGTACAAGTAGCCGTCAATTCCTTTATAAGTTGCATTGTAGTCTCATCACTTCGACCTGTATTACCTGGTCCGAGAGGTGAATCACTGACATTGTCATCATGTACAAGTGGATCCATCAATTCATGAGTCACTGGCCTGTCCTCAGCACTTCGACCTGTGTAACCTGGTCCGAGAGGTGAATCGTGGGACAAAAACTCAGTATCAAACCTAGTTTGATCATCTGAGCCCCCTATGTTTTCCATTTGGCTAGGGTTACCATCCTGAGAATCAGACTCATAAGAATCCTTTTCTCTAGATGTTGCCTTGGTTTGGGTCTTATTTATGTTATCACTATCCTGCTCTGCTGCTAAGCTAGAAGCAGTAGTGACAGCCCTTGCCAACATGTCCTCTTCATCACCTAGGACAGCCTCATCTGGTACAGCCATACTAACACTATACTGAGGAAGATCAGTGTTCTTTTTGGTGTTCCTACGGATATAGAGTATTTTAGGTTGTGTAGCAGATGCAGAAAAATTGGGTGTGTGATGGGGTTCAGTGGGATTTCCTGATCCTTCACCCTGATTGTTTTGCACAATTTGCACCATAGAAGGTGTAAGATTTGTGTTTTTGCCTGAGAAACCTTTTCCATGTTTAACCAAGAAAGTAAAAGTTTTAGAAACCAATTTTGGTGCATCATAGGTAGAAACATGACCTCTAAACTGTGTAAGCTGTTTTAGAACAAAGAGTTGGATAAACCTTGGATAAAGAAAATATGAACCAGACTCTTTAATAGTTTGAAACATCCCTTCCAAAATCATTCTTGAAAAATTGAATGGGTGACCTTTGCTTAAGCATACCATTGCAGAAGCAATAGTAGCACTAAACTCATGCCATCCAGAAGTTTTAGGACTCAAACAATGAAGAAGAAGATGTATCAAAAACTTGTATTGAGGACAGAGGAGAGATTTTTGAAATTTTAAATTTGTATGTTTCCCCTCATATCCCAATTCTTTTAGCCCAGAAAAAATAGCAGAATTAGCAAGACAAGTGGTCTCTGTTTCATCATTTAAGAGAAGAGTTTCTCTTATGGATGATTCAGTTACACGAACCTTTTGCCCATCTACTAAAGCACTGACATGTTTTTCCCCATTGAAAGTTTTGATACGTGCAGTAATCCAAAACTGTTTGATGTGGGAAACAAATATAGTAGGATTCACAGTGAGTGCATACTTAAGAGAAGTAGCATTCAAAAATTTTACCATGTCTGTGAGTTCTTCATTAATTGATTCAGCATCAAGAACCACTACACTGTTGTGTTGCTTTGCCCAGGTACGAACGCACTCCATGAATTAGGGTTTAGGGAAATTGGGAATTATTGACTTTGAGAGATATAAGGTATTAGGGTTTGTGATAACTTCAATTTGTGATATGAGAAAACCAATTTGAAAGAGCAATTAGGTTTTAAACTGATTTAGGAAGTTACACATACCACCCTCACACTTTCAACCGTAGCAGCACAATAACACCAGCAGCAGAGTCATATAACTAGCAGCAGAGTGAAATAATTCAGCAGTAGAGTTGACTAAACAACCTTGGTCAAAAAGTCAAAGATCCTCAGCAATTAATGTGAGAATTAACCATAACCCCTATAAAAACAGACCAAATCTTTTCCCTAACTTATCACAATCAAACCCTAATCGCAATCAAAACGCCAATCAACCAAATCAAATCTTCACTTATCTCCAATCAAATCAAATAATCATGAAATCAACCCCCGAAATTATCAACATCTCTTCTGATTCATCATCTGAAGATGAGAGCCCATTTGAAACTTATGTACCACCATTCCGTCCTCCTCATGACGGTTGTAGAACCAAGGAGCAAGCAAGGAAGAGAAAACATGATCTTCCGGTGTTCAAAGATCTCCTCAACTTGAATCAAACCCCCAGCACTTCCAGGGTTAAAGCTGTGATATCCCCACAACCTCCATCATCTTCAGAGTCATCAGAGGATACAGCTTGGATACCTGTCAGACAACCATCCCCAAGAGAGCTTGTTTCCCCATTTATCTACACTTCTTCAGATGAGGATGAGCCTCCAAATCAACCACCTTCCACTCCTGAGAGGCCTCAGTCATCAAGGCCACGACCAAAGAAATCCAACAAGGCAAAGAGGACAAGAAAGACAAACTCTCCTCTTCCAAAAGAAAGAAAGATTGTTCTTGGACTGCCATGCCCTAGAAAGTAGTGATTGTAGGTTGTAGTCATCTGATGTTCTTGCACACTGTAATAGTTTCAGAAGTTGTTTTTGTAATCTCTTATGATGTATAGACTTCTGATTTTAATGAATAACAAGTGTGCTTCCTTTTGTTATCTAAATATTGTGCTTTGCAAATCAGCATCAAGACTTATTCCTGCACAATATTAGACAAAACACCACAAAGCAAACAAACATATGTACTAGCAGTAGAGTTAGAAATAGCAGCATAGTACATTCCATCATAAACATATGATAAGCAGCAGAGTAACAAGCAGCACAATGCCTTTTACACACTTGTACAAAAACAAAGAGATAAGTTTTTCAAAGATTTATCATACCAATGTTTGCAATTAAAAATTGAAACCTCCCCACATCAAAATGTTTAGTGAGAAGATCAGCAACATTGTTATCAGTATGAATTTTAACAATTTGGATCAACTTCTTTTCATAGCAATCCCTGATAAAGTGATGTCTTATCTCAATGTGTTTTGTTTTAGAATGAAAAACAGGATTTTTAATAATGCAAAGTGTGCTGTTGTTATCAATATGAATTTTGGTATTCATGAAATTGTACCCATAATCCAATAATTGATTCTGCATCCAAAGAACTTGTCCACAGCAACTTGAAGCAGCCACATACTCAGCCTCAGTTGTAGAATTAGCCACCACAGTTTGCTTCTTACATTGCCATGACACCAATCTGCTTCCTAGAAATTGACAACCCCCTGTTGTAGACTTTCTATCCAAAGAAGCTCCAGCATAGTCACTATCTGAGTAGGAGACCAAATCAAAAATGGTGAATCCTTAGGATACCAAAGGCCCAATTTTGGTTGATGCCTCAGATATCTAAAAATTCTCTTTACTGCATTGAGATGTGATTCTTTGGGACACACTTGAAATCTTGCACAGGCACACACAGCAAACATGATATCAGGCCTTGATGCTGTAAGATACATCAATGAGCCAATCATTGACCTGTACAAGTGTATATCCACTTCCTTTCCATATTCATCCTTCAGCAATGGTTTATTGGTTTCCATGGTAGTCTTGGCAGGTTTAGCATCTTCAAATCCAAACTTCTTCAAAATATCATTGACATACTTATCCTGACTGATAAATATACCATTTTCTTTCTGTGTAACTTGCAGACCTAAGAAGAAGGTGAGTTCTCCCATTGAACTCATAGCAAACTTGTCCTTCATAAGCTTCTCAAAACTGACACACATAGCTTTGTTTGTTGACCCAAAGATGATGTCATCAACATAAATTTGAACCAGCAAAATATCATTCTTTTGTCTTTTGAGAAACAGAGTTTTATCAATCTTTCCTCTGCTAAACCCAGATTCTAGCAAGTATGTTGACAAAGTGTCATACCAAGCTCTAGGAGCTTGATGTAAGCCATACATTGCTCTATTTACCTTGTAAACTTTGTCAGGATGATCAGGGTCTTCAAAGCCTGGTGGTTGAGATACATAAACCTCTTCTGTAATAGTCCCATACAGAAAGGCACTCTTTACATCCATTTGATACACTACAAAATCTTTGTATGAAGCATAAGCCAAGAATAATCTAATTGCTTCTATTCTTGCCACTGGAGCAAATACTTCATCATAATCAAGACCTTCTTGTTGTGTATATCCCTGTGCTACTAACCTTGCTTTATTCCTTATGACTATTCCTCTCTCATCTCTTTTGCATCTGAAAATCCATTTTGTGCCAATCACTCTTTTTCCATTTGGCAGATCAACCAAAGTCCAAACTTCTTGCAGCTTAAATTGTAGAAGCTCATCTTGCATTGCTTCTACCCAACTTGCTTCTTGTAAGGCTTTGTAAGTGTTTTTGGGTTCAATTTGAGAAAGAAAACATGCAAACAGGCAATTTTGAAGATCTTTATGACTATTTCTTTGATGCAGAGATCTGGCAAAGAAACTTTGATGTTGAAGATCTTTCAAGGCTTTAGTCATCTGCCTAGTTTGAATAGATGATTGTGGATCACTTAGAATTTGATCTTTGGGATGATCCTTGTGTATTCTTGTGGTAGTTGTAGGACTAACAGGAATATTGAGTTCCAAGTTAGTAAGATCTGCAGAAGCTCCAAATAGCTGACCATCAAGAACATCATCATCTGTGTCATAGTAAATATTCTCAAGAGGAGGCATATTTGGATCATCAGGGTAGACTAAATCAACAATGGGTCTGCCCTGAGAGTCCAAATGAGGAAACACTGAAGTAGCAGTAGAGTTAGTAGGCTTGGAAGCAGAATGTGGTGGAGCAGTAGTTGTAACTTTTGGCCTAGCAGTAGAGTCTGTTGAGTCAGCAGCAGAGTCTTCTGTCTTTGAAGGAGAGACATCATCAACTATTTTGGGATCCACACTTGTTTCTTTTTCTGCTTCAACAGGAATTTCAACATCATCTTCAGTTTCCTTAGTTTTCTCTTGAGTAACCACATCATCTTTAGGACTTGAATCTGACTGAAAGGGTAGTAAGGTAGGACCAACCTTTAATTTCTCAACCAAAACAAATTCTTCTTGTGGTTTGTCAACACTGGCAATAACTGGTACATAGTTCATTGTTTTGGTAAGCATATCCACATTAAACAGCCATTCTGGTCCTTTTCCTTCAGGATTTGATGTGTTCTCAGAAAACTTAATATGCAAAGTCTCCTCTACATGTTTGGTCCTCTTATTGTATACTCTGAAAGCTTTACTAATCATAGAGTAACCAACCAAATTTCCTTCATCAGCTTTTTCATCAAATTTTCCTAGTTGATCCTTAGTGTTCAAAATAGTAATAGGACATCCAAATGGTTTGAGAAAATCAATCAGTGGCTTCTTTCCATGGAATAACTCATATGGAGTCTTATTGTGAGGCTTGACTACCTTACTTCTGTTCTGCACAAAGCATGCAGTGTTGACAGCTTCAGCCCAAAAAGGAATAGGTAGTTTTGAATCAGATAACATAGTTCTTGCAGCCTCAATAAGTGTCCTGTTTCTTCTTTCTGCAACACCATTCTGTTGTGGAGTTCTTGCTACACTATACTGTCTTAGAATTCCTTTCCCCACACAGAATTGATTCATCACACTATTCTTGAACTCAGTACCATTGCCACATCTGATTATCTTCACCTTGTGATTGTACAGGTTTTCAACTCTTGTAATAAATGCCTTGAGTATTTCTGGAGTTTCATCTTTAGTAGCAAGAAAGAATACCCAAGTAAACCTGCTAAAGTCATCAGTGACAACAAGACAATATGACTTCTTGTTCAAGCTTTTGACAAATACAGGCCCAAATAAGTCCATATGTAATAGATGTAATGGCTCAGTATTTGTGTTCACAATCTTGGACTTGAATGAAACTCTGTGTTGTTTACCCTTTTGACATGCAACACAAATTTCACAATTTTCAAAAGTCTTTGTAGGCATTCCTCTGACCAGATTTCCTTTTACCAATTTGTTCATGGTCTTGTAATTCAGATGTCCCAATCTCCTGTGCCATAATTTGGACTCATCAACAGTGGCTTTTGCAATTAGACAAGTCAAAGCCCTCTTAGGAACAATGTTCTTAATATGGTCACTGTATATATTCTCATTTCTAGGGACCTTCAAAAGTACAGATTTGTCATCTGGCAATTGATAGTCAGGAGAAAGGATCATACACTCAGTGTCTGTAAAAAGAACAAAGTTCTTTTTGTCACACGTTTGTGAGACACTAAAGAGGTTAAACTTAAGTCCTTTCACAAGAAACACCTTCTCAAATTCCAAATTTCCAGTTTTAAGAGTTCCTCTTCCAACGATCTTTCCTCCTTTTGGATCATTCCCAAAAGCAACATAACCACCATCAAAAGCCTCAAAGTCTTCAAGTTGAGACTCATCTCCTGTCATGTGACCAGAACATCCACTGTCAACAATAACCATATCCTTAAGCTCATCCAGTAGATTGACCTGCACATGAAAAATAGAGACATTAGTTTCTCTTGACGACCCAAGCCATTACTGACTTGGATCTGCCCTGTGCATCAACATAATCAAATTTCTTTAAATCACTTGATGCACTACTATCCTTGGAAACAGAATTTGAACCATTTGTTTTTGGTTTCCAAGTCCAGCAAGCTGAGGCCTTAACAGCATAAAAGTGATTACCAACAACTGTATTTGTTAAAACTTTTGTCCCAGAAGTAGAAAGTTTTGTACTAGCAGCAGATTGCTTGCTAGCAGCAGAGTGCATACTGGCAGCAGAATGCTTACTAGCAGTAGAGCCAGTAGAAGAACTAGTTGTTGATTTGAAAACACCAGTTGATTTAGCAGCATAAATAGATCTAGTAGCACCAGATCTCAACAAAACAGCTCTTGGAGCCATGTTTCTATTAGGATGTGGGTGAGTTTGTTTAGTTACATATTTATGATTCACCCTAGTGTATTGATTCCAAACAGGCTTTTGGTGTTCAGGACATCTAACAATCAAGTGGTCAAAGCTACCACACTTATAACAAGCCTTCTTTTGAAATTGAAACTGATTACCTAATCTGTTTGAAACTAGGTTATTGAAGTTTCTCTGGTTACCCCTAGGCTTATTATTGAATCTTTCCATCTGTTCTCTAGGTATCTCATTGTATTCTACCATTTTCCTAGAGAAGTTATTTCCTAAAACAGGTTTGACAAACTTAACTTGTTCAATTGTAGGTTTAACCTTGGTAGGAATTTCTTCCTTTTTCACATTTTATGTTGGATTAACCTGTTCCTCATCACTGTCAGTATCAGAATACCAATCCTCAATAATTGGTGCTTCTGGAAATTTTCTATCCTCATCCTTAGGTGTTTCAATTTTACTTGTACTGCATTCACCTACAGGTTTTTCCAAACTTAGCTCACTAATGAAAGATAGTTCTTTTCCTGGTGGAGCAAAAGCACTTTTGGCTGGAGGAGCCACTTCATTATACCCAATTCCACTACCTTTTCTCATCAAGTTATTCTCTATAGATTTATGAACCAAATCAGAAGCATATTGTTGTTTTTGTACTCTTACTACATGTTTATCTTTTTCAGCAAGAGCTTCCTCTTTTTCTTTTTCCGCTGCCACCAACTTATTTTTAAGAACTTCTACTTCACTGTTTTTCTTAAAAATTTCTATATCTCTGAGATTAAGTTGTTCTACATATTCCTTCTCACACTCTTTAAGATATTCTAATCTTCTTTCAACATTTTGAATACCTACTTTGTAATCTAAGTTATCAAGTTTTAGGTGTTCAATTTCTTTATTTAAGCTCTCATTCCTAGACTTAAGTTCTTCTATAGTGTCAGCACAAGATTTAAAAGAACACATAGATAAGTCTGAATCATTAGATACCTCAGAGTCAGAGCCTGATGATGAACCATATGCCATAAGTGCAAAGTTCTGCACCTTGGGTTAATCAACAGCTACCAAAGAGAAGTTTGGTTCTTCTTCAGCCATATCACTCCAATCATAATCTCCCAGTCCATCACAAGACACTAGTGCAGTAGTCTTTGATTCTTCAGTAACCTTCTTAGCAGCATCAGCATTCTTCTTTGGAGCTCTACATTCTCTAGCAAAATGTCCCTTCCTGTTGCAGTTGTAGCATTCTATCTTTGATTTGTCAAAGCCTGGACTATCTTTGGCTTTATACTTAACTTCTTTTCCAGTCTTTTTCAAGAACTTTCTTGCCCTCAAAGTTAACATAGCCATTTGCCATTTAAGATCAATTTCTTCAAGATCATCAGGATCAATGTAATCCAAATCTTGATTTAAGACATGTGATCTTATTGTAGTTGTGAGCTCAACCAAGAATGCACACAAGGCAATATCACTAGTAGAGATTTTATCATTTGAACTGGCAGCAGATCCATCAGCAGCAGAGACTCCATAAGCAGTAGAATGAGCAGCATATTGAGGTTCTTTTCCTTTAGAGGATACAAAGGCAAGATTTTGAGTACCAGAGGATGAAGTAGAAGAGGTAAACAATTCTGCTTCATATACTCTCAAGTTGTTGTAGAGGCTCTCCAACTTCATAGTTTCAAAATCAGGCTTATTCCTCCAAACAACTGTGTGCATACTCCATTCAGGTGCAAGACTTCTAAGAAATTTTAGATTTACATCTTCTTGTGGAACCACATAACCAACAAGCTTTAGATAGCTAACAAGTTGGTTCAGCCTGTTGTATGTCCCAATAATCTTCTCTCCACTTTCAGAAGTAAAATTTTCAAACTGATGCTTCAGCATGTTTTTCCTTGACTTCTTAGTAGCATCATTCCCTCCGAACCTGAATTCAACAGCATCCATCAATTCTTTTCCTGATTCACAGTCATCAAAGTCCATTTGAAATTCATTAGGTATTCCCATTAAGAGAATACTGTGTGCTTTGATTCCCATCTTCCTTGCTGCATTAGCTTCAGCAGATTTGATTGGTATCTCCTTACCATCAGCACTCTTCTCATGTGCAGAATCACCATTAACAATAACATTCCACATATTGAAATCAATCATGCGAATGTATTGTCTGATCCTTCTCTTCCAAAGCTCATACTCAGTAGGATTCAGCATGGGTACCCTTGAAGCAGTCACCATATGAGTTTCATCACCCATCGTAGCAGTAGATTAGGAACAGCAAACTTTTAAGAAACAAAATCTTCTTGTTAATAACTTCTAGATCACAAGCTCTGATACCACTTGTTGATCCCAGTTGAGCTTAAACGATCTTATATAGAAGTTAACTTGAATGAATACTTAAGCTAATACGCGGAATATAAAAGCTTAACTTAAGAAGAATAATGATTCTCTTTCAACACTTCAATATTATTAATACGAGCACTCAACAATGCTAGGGTTTTACAACCTTGAAGTGAATAATAACACGTACATAAACTAACCCTAGGATCCTCCTTTTATAGGCCAAGGAGTCCTACTAGGTTTACAATACCTTTCTCTACAAGATAAGTATATTCTAGATAAACATAATATTTACACAATCTATTCTATATTTATCTAAACCGTATATATCCTTATCCCATTAGCAGCAGATTCTGTCAGCAGCATTTATCCTCAGCAGCACTTTGACATTAGCAGCAGAATCATTACTACTAGCAGCAGTTTCACTTAGCAGCAGTTTAACTCAGCAGCAGTTTCAAACCCAACAATAACATGCAGCGGAATAAGAACAAATCAAAGTTATTGACACAAAGTTTGTTAGACTCCTTGGACCGTTTTGAGCACTAGGGTTCAACAATAACAATGATAATAACATGCAGCGGAATAAGAACAAATCAAAGTTATTGACACAAAGTTTTTCACCATCATCACCTCCAATTATTATTTGATCAGAATAATAATGTGTTACCTAAACGTAACAAGGATCTAAGACACCTCAGACCTTAGAGGATTCGAACAACACTAACTAGTTCTAGGTGTTTATAGTTTACATGCCCTAGAACACACACACACACTTTTCTAGTCGTCTACATTGTGAAAGACATATGAAAACCTGTACCCTATGTCTCTTTATATAGAGAGATATTAGGGTTTACAAATAGATAAGAATAAAATTAAAATACAGAATATTATCAAAATCGTTTCTTCATAATAGAATATTTCCTGTATCTTTATTCTTTGTAGCTTTCTCTCTTTGTCATCTTTAGCCCTTCATGTTTCATTCTTATATTTATTTTGTCACATCAAATCTGGAATCCCAACATTAACAAATAGCTATCACTAGTACTATATGAAACTAGCTATACACAACACCACTACAATAAGATGGATGTAGAGAAGTGTTCTTCTTCTTGCACTTGAATGGATGAAGCTTTGGATCACTTGGAAACAAAGACTTATGAAATATATGATCAAAAGATTTTAGATCTAGAGAAGAGGATTGGATCAGAAAGTTTATAGTGCAAAAAGGTGAGGAAAATGTGCAAAATGATCCAGTATTTAAAGGGCCAGATTTTACTGTTCGGGAGCGTGCCGGTCCCCTTAATTATATGCCGGTCCCCTTAATGATTAAGGGGGCCGCCTAGTAAAATTAAGGGGGCCGCCCTCCTGAACGTTTGAAAAGATTCTCTGGATAAAATTTGCCCTTTTTGGTTGGAAATTTGAAATCATATTTTTGTGGTTTAATAAAGCTTTACCAAAAATGATTTACAAATATATATAAAATGTTAAAATCATTTTATATAATGTTATGTATTAATATAAAATTTCCTTTGATCATGTAATGCATAAGTTACTAAGTTTATGCATACCTTAAGTGATATAAGATGTAGAAGTAAATATTTGTCACCAAATACTTGTTTATGTCTTATTCTTGACTTAATTTGATTTAAGTTTTGTGATTATCAAAACATAGGTTTATTGAGAAATATTAATAACATTCATAAACATTATTTATATCAACAGGCCCCATAAAATCGATGCCCCAGACGTCAAAGATTTCACAAACTTGAATTGCATTTTGAGGCATTTCATTCTTTTGTGAAATATTCCCGTGACGTTGACAAGCGTCATAGGATTTGACTAATTCCTGGGCATCCTTGTAAATTGAGGGCCAATAGAAACCGGAGTCAAACACCTTTTTGGCGGTGTAGTTTGGATTGTGGTGGCCCCCCGTGGGACCAACATGGCAAGCCTTAAGGATTTCAGTGGCTTCTTGGCCATAAACACACCGCCGGATGACTTGATCCGCACAGATTTTGAAAAGATAGGGGTCGTCCCAGAAGTAATGTTTTACATCTTTGAAGAATTTATTTTTCTGTTGGGACGACATCCCTTTCACCACAAAGTTACCCGCAAGGTAGTTTGCAAAGTCGGCAAACCATGGGGTAATAGAGTCTCCATGAAAGGTAACCACATTGAGTGTCTCGAGATGGAATGTTTCATTAATTTCTTTCCTCTTGAAGACATCTTGGTGGGGGTTTTCCAATCGGGAGAGATGATCAGCAGCTAGGTTCTCAGCTCCTTTTTTATCACGAATAATGATATCAAATTCCTGTAGGAGGAGAACCCAACGGAGAAGTCTCGGCTTTGCATCTTGTTTTGCAAAAAGGTACTTCAAAGCCGAGTGATCCGTATACACTATGCTTTTGGTCAATATCAAGTATGGCCGGAATTTTTCAAAGGCATACACCACAGCTAAGAATTCTTTTTCAGTGATGGTGTAATGACTTTGAGCCTCGGTCATTGTCTTGCTTGCATAGTGTATAGGCTGAAAGTGTTTTGTTTTTCGTTGCCCCAAGACTGCCCCTATCGCATAATCACTAGCATCACACATAAGTTCAAAGGACAAGTCCCAATCGGGGGCAACAAGAATCGGTGCCTCAGTAAGCTTTCTCTTCAATGTTTCAAAAGCTTCGATGCACTCAAGGGAGAAGATAAAAGGAGCATCCTTTTCGAGGAGATAGGTCATAGGTCGGGCGATTTTAGAAAAATCTTGAATAAACCTACGATAGAAACCGGCATGACCCAAAAAGCTCCTAATACCTTTGACGGTAGTGGGATGAGGTAATTTTGCGATGACATCTACTTTGGCTTTGTCCTCAATCCCATTCTTTGAAATTTTATGGCTGAGGACAATGCCCTCTTTGACCATGAAGTGACTCTTCACCCAATTTAGACATAACCTTGTGTCTTCACAACGTTTGAGCATGTTTTCTAAATGGGAGAGGCATGATTGAAACGAATCCCCAATGACCGAAAAATCGTCCATAAAGACCTCCATAGTTTTCCTGATCATGTCGGAAAATATGGCCATCATACATCTTTGAAATGTGCCCGGAGCATTACATAAACCAAATGGCATACGTTTATACGCAAAAGTTCCATAGGGGCACGTGAAAGTGGTCTTTTCCTGATCTTGCGGATCAATGGGAATCTGAAAGTAACCCGAGAAACCATCGAGGAAGCAATAGTACTCATTCCCGGCTAATCTCTCGAGCATCTGATCCATAAAGGGCAGAGGAAAATGATCTTTGCGGGTGGCGTCATTTAACTTGCGATAGTCAATGCAGACACGCCAACCCGTAACCAATCGAGTTGGAATCAACTCATTCTCCTCGTTTGTGACAACAGCAATGCCACCCTTTTTAGGAACACAATGTATTGGGCTAACCCAAGGACTGTCCGAGATAGGGTAAATCAATCCGGCATCAAGAAGTTTTAAAACTTCTTGTTTGATTACCTCATGAATTTTTGGATTCACCCTTCTTTGTTGTTGGACTGCAGGTTTGAAGTCGTCCTCCATTAAAATCTTCTGAGTACAAAATTCAGGGTCAATGCCCTTGATGTCGGAGAGTCGCCAAGAAATTGCTTGTTTATGTGACTTCAAAACCTTTATGAGAGCAGCCTTTTCCTCAACACTTAAATCTTTAGTAATTATGACGGGTAATTTATCATCACCCTCCAGAAATGCATATTCAAGATGAGGCGGCAAGTCCTTAAGTTCAACCTCAGGGAAGTCATCAGTTTTCTCAACATTTTTGACTTCCTCTTTATGAAGTGTTTGTGGTAGAACAGGAAGAGGAGAGGGGTCTTCGTTTAGTAATTTCTCAAGTAAGAGAATATCCCTCTCGGGTCACTTTTGAGAAAGGCCTCAATTTCTTCTAAGATGAAGTCACTTCCCTCAAACGGAGTGAGGGAATGAGAAGAATTGGCAATGATGGGATGAGAAGATTGAGTGAGGTTTTCACTCAAAGAATTATCAATGAAACCTAAAATCTCTTGAGCATACTCCTCAGCAGCAACATCGATGACATCTATTTGGTTCACCGATTAACAGTCATAATTGGAGGAGTATCTCGAAGTTTGATTTAGGTTGAAGGTGATGGCTTCTGTTCCACACGCAATGTGATCTCATGCTCAAATACATCGATAAGAGCACGCCCAGTTCTAAGGAATCCCCTTCCAAGAATGAGAGGGACCCTAGAATCGGCATCAAAGTCAACAATCACAAAATCTGCCAGAAAATGGAACTTTCCTACTTTAACGAATACGTCCTCGGCAATGCCAAGAGGACGAGAAATCGAACGATCGGCAAGCTCTAAAGTCATGCACGTGAGAGTGAGTTCGGGAAGAGAGAGTTTCTTCCACACAAAATATGGCATCAGGTTAATGTTAGCACCTAGATCAGCCAAGGCGAAGCATTCAACCATACTCGGAAAAGTACAAGGGATGAGAAATTTCCCGGGGTCTCCAAGCTTTTCAGGAAGCTTTTTCAAGAGAACTGCTGAGCAGTGCTCATTCAGAGGAGTTCTTGCCATCTCGAAGAGTTTTTCCTTACTTAACATATTTTTGATTGTTGATGCAAACTTGGGCATCAAGAGAATAGCGTCCGCGAAGCTAATGTCAAAGTGCAAATCTTGGAAGATTTGGAAAAATTTATCCATTTGGTGATTAGCTTTTTCGCGGAGATTTTGTTCATTGAGACGTGATGGGTAAGGAATAGAAGTTTTGGATTTAGGGTTGTCCACTGGAGTTTCTGGTGGTTCAAAGACAACTCCAGGCTTACATCTGGTTTTTGGAATAACCTGAGGTTGGACGTATGCTGTACTTCGTGAGCTAGTAGGTTGCACCTTGTCCTTTGTCACCTCAGGTTCATGTTCTACTACCTTTGGAGGAGAGGAAGAAGAGGTAGTAGGAATCGCGGGTTCATCATATGAAGCACCACTTCGTGTTGTGATCGCCTTAGCATCGCCCCTCGGGTTAGCGATCGTGTTGCTCGGTAAAGTAGTACCTAAGCCCGAGCGTCGATCATTTAAAGACTTCTTGATATCAGAAATCTGGCTGACCAACATCTTGTTCAACTCTTCTTGGGACTTCATGAATTGTTTTAACAACTCGTCAGATGAAGGCCCGGTTGGAACAATGGCTTGATTCGGATTAGGAAAATTTGGAGCTCGATTGTTCGGATTGGGACCTTGATTTTGAAAATTACCCTGATCAGGGTTGTTGTTTCCATGAAAATATCCCGGATTGAAATTACCCTGACCTTGGTTTCGATTAAAGTTTCCTTGATGTTGGAAACCTTGATTTTGGAAACCTTGGTTTTGATTGTGAAAACCGTGACCCTGATTGAAGTTACCTTGGTTTTGAAAACCTTGGTTCACTCTATTTTGATTTTGGCCACGGTTTTGGACATTTTGGTTTTGATTAAAACCAGGAGGTCCAGGGTAGTGGTGAGAACGATAGTTTGGGACCCGGCTACAGCATGAGCTTCATATGGAGTACCATCAGTAGCTGTGCAATTGTAGTAGGCATGCGGCCCACCACAAGTCACACAGACTTCCACTTTTTTAACCTCAGCAGGTGGAGGATGTTGTGGAAATGAAACTTTCTTTGTTTGGGCGAGAACCAAAGCTTGAATAGCTTCAGTGAGCTTGTCAATCTTAGCATCCGTGCTAGATTGACTCACAGAAGACGAAGTGGAAGGACCCGCATTGATTTGAGAAACAATCGGTTTGCTTCGTGTAGAGCGGACCTTAGACTTGTTTTCTATGATTTGCAAAGCTTCTTTTGTCGTTCTACTCAAAAAATTACCTCCCGCGGAGGCATTGAGAGAATCCTGATCAGCTTGGCTCACGCCATTATAAAAAGTATCGAGTTGCATCAACTCTGAGAAACCATGATGTGGACACTTGCGAAGTAATTCTTTGAAACGATCCCACGCTTCACCAAAAGATTCATCATATTTCTGAGTGAACTTGGTGATTTCGTTCTTAAGACTCGTGGTCTTGGAAGGTGGGAAGAATTCATTCACAAATTTTTTCACAAGATCTTCCCATGTCTCAATAGATAGAGGAGGTTGTTTTTCAAGCCAAATCCGGGCTTGTCCCTCCAGTGAGAATGGGAAGAGAAGAAGTTTTATTGCTTCACAAGGTACATTTTTGTATTTGATGGTCGATGTGATTTTATTGAACCATCGAATATGAGCATGAGGATCGTCCCACTCAAAACCGTAGAATTGACTTGAGGTAACAAGATTGAGTAACCTGGTTTTGAGCTCAAAATTATCAGCCACGATGGCTGGAACAACAATGGCATTTCCGTAACCCTCGATGGGTGCTTGGAGAAGCTCACACATGGGGCAGTCCTCCGCCATGGTGACAGTGGATGTGGCAACAGTACGGATCTCAGATCCGACTGTTGGTGCTGAACGTCTACGAGGTCTTCGAGGTTTCCTGACAAGCTCACGTAATGGGCTCGTGGACCTTGAAGAACGAGTGCGCATGCACTAGAGATAAAACCAATCAAAACAAAATCGAGGCAAATCCACAGTGAACTTAAACCAATAATCACAAGCAAGTGGCTTCTTTAAGAAAGGTACACCACTCACAGGGATACAAAGGCAAGTTTTAAATCTTTGGTTTGGGAACTTATTATGTTCACACCCCAGTTGGTAGGTGTTCTGTCTTGGTTTACGACGGTTGGTTTTTATGTATTTATTATTATTCTCAAGAAAAGACGGATGTTTTTGGGTTTTGTGTATGGGTTAAAAACTTTTGGACAATATTTTTGGTATCGTTTCATTTTCCAAAATCGTATTTCTTTAAGAATCACCTTAAAAGAAACACAATATAGAAAACGTAACGACCTGTTTTGTTGTTTTTTTTATTTTTTTTTTTTTTGTGTTTTAACACTTTAGGAAAAGTGTTAATGACTTTTTTTATGTTTTGATTTAAAATTTACAAAAGTGATGGTATTTGTACAGTGATTGTGGTGAAATAACACTAATCTCAAAAGACGCTATAGAAACGCGCACACCTCCCCGGCAGCGGCGCCAAATTTTGATTGGTGCTAAACAGTTAACCTAAATTGACCAAGTATATGGTCAACAAGGTCAAGCTACCTAGACCAATGCTTCCGGGTAATATAGAGTATCACCAGGTCATTATGTCCCGACGAGGTGTGGATTGTGCTTTAGCGTGCTTGTGATCGGGTGATTATTCACAGAAAAGGGTTGTAATGAGAATTATTTGAGAATTATGAACTGAAATAGCTTAGGAAAGCTATGTGATTGATTACGGGAATTAAGATTAAGAAGAATTGATCTAAAACTTAAAAACGTACGTTTTAATTTGATGAGGCGAAAAATGAACCACTTTTAGGGGGTCATTTAAGCCCGGAATTGAATTTATTTGATCAAATATTGCCCTAAATCGTTCCTTTTGTGATTTTAGGTACTTTGGGAGAGAAATCTGGAAAAGGAAGCAATTCGAACGTTTTTGGAGCAAAAAAGTGAAGAAAACACCAAAGTCTTAATTTTCCTTGCTGGGAACAGTAGGTGACGGCGTCAAGAAGGAATTTCTGACGACGTCAAGAGTAATTTCCATGACGATCCAGTACAGATTTGACGGCGTCACGAGGTAGGGCGTCAAGAGTAAAATGCATGACGGCCTGGAAAATGCTAACACATGACGGCATCAAAAGTAGATCAAGGCAGTCGGAGAAGTATTTTGGCAGCGAGATGACGGCGTCACAAGATTTGTCTTGACGCCGTCAGACCCTATTTCCTATATATATTTTTCTAATTTTCACACATTAAAAGAGAGAAGTTTTGGAGAAACCCTAAGTACGAACTTGGTGCGAATTTTACAGGTTTTTCAAGGGTTCTAAGCCCTTGATACCTTTCATGTGTAATTGAGATAAGTATTCTTTTAATTCAATCAATATGTCTATGTGTTGGTTGTCTATATCTTGTTCTTGTCTTAATTTCATCATGCTAGGCTAGATCTATGTTGTGTTTGCTTGGATCTAATGAAACCTAGATGTTAATTATGTGTTGATTACTTGTTTATGGTTGTATTGGATGAATGATTTCGATGTTAGGATTAAGAAAACTAGTAGATCTCCAAATGGTAACATGCTTGAACGTCTTAGGAAACATGAACTGACGTGCACTAGGTTTTATTGGTTGTATTTAATGCATGAGTAAATTCTAATGATCCCATGTTAGGAGCTTCTTAGCCGGCTCGACATAGGAGTTAAGTAGGCACTCATAGGATTGGGGAATTAAGTGCGCCACCCCATGAATGGTATTAAGGAATACAATCTGTCATCCACGCAACTATAACAAGTAATTAACGTGTAAAAGATATCTAGGGAGTAGTGAAATCTAAGTAAACACATTTTCTCCACTTATTGCTCACAACCTTAGTATAATTTAGTTTATTTCCATTTTTAGTATTTTATTTTGATTGCATCTTTAGTATTGGGTTAGTTGATTAGCATCTAATTCCGCCCAAATCCTTCAAACCCGGGATTTTTACTTGCTTTCTAAAAAATATAAAAATACAAAAAACAATCATCCCTCACCTTTATAACTAGTATTTAGGTTTTCTAATCCTAGCGACACTATTCCTAGCTGAACGATCAATCCCCCGGTACTTGTCACTATACTATACTACAACGATCAGGTACACTGCCTGGTGGGGGTTGTAAGCTTCTCAAGATCCCTTGAGAGGTAAAGCCTGGTGCGATTCCCACGTATCAAGTTTTTGGCGCCGCAGCCCGGGGAATAGTTATTGTCTAGGTTAGAATTTCTTTTTATTAGGTCTACTTGCTAGATTCCTTTCTAGTAAGATTTTATTTTTATTCTGTAGGTTTTCTTTAGTCTATCTTTTTCTTTGTGCCTTTGTTAGTAAATTAAATTCATTGACTGTTCCGTTGACCATTATGGAAAACGCGAATCCACCCCTTTCCCCTAGAGAAGTGGCTTTGTTACGTGAACAAATTGAGAGTGAGATTAGGGAACTAAGGGAGCTTAAAATAGACCATTATGAAAATAACACCGTCTTTTACAACAACAACACAATGGAGTCTAGGGATGATTTAGAAGTATTTCAAAACTCGTCACCAATTCTTGAGGCATTAAGTCACCATAAGTTTCTTTTGAAATGTCCTTGTCCCGCTAAACATCGAAAGAACCCATGGATTAAAAGGGGGCTATTTTAATGTGAAGGTTCCATGCATGATTGGTCATATGTTTAGGGAGCATACCTATGTTGTCTTGCAAGCCCCAATGAATGTTATGTCTAGGCTCTATTATAATTGGATCATGAGCAATGAGCTGAAACCTAGACAAGACCCCTATAACCCCAATCGACTATTCAATTTCATAGGTATTGCTAGAGGTTTACACGTTTTTATTGGGGATTTTGTTTTTCAATGTGATTTCATGATCTTAGAAGATGTGAAGGGAATTATAGATCAGCATTTAGGAGAAATAGTTTTGGGAAAACCCTTCATCAATACATCCAACATGATTTATGATAAGGATGAAGGCACCGTTACATTTTCCAATGAAACTGGGTGTGTTAAGTACATGATGCCTTATAAGTTTGAAAATTTTAAAGGTATTGGTGGTCTAGATGTCGACAACATTCCAACATTTGAGGTTAGTGATGTCAACCAGAGAGGAAATAAAATTAAGTATTCGGGATGTCTGGCTTTAGGCCCGGAATACAAGTGGGATGGACGAGTGATTAGAAGTTTCAAAACCGCATTCCTTTTGCGGAATGAGGTCACGTAGTAACCCATGACCTTGAGTATAGCTACAAGACTCGTAAATAAAGAAAAGCGCTTCTTGGGAGGCAACCCATGTTTTGTGTGTTTTTATTAGTTTGATTGTTTGTTTGTTTGATTGTTATTTGCTTCCGTATGCATGCTTTATTTTTATTGTTGGTAGATTATGTTTCTCAATTAAATAGTGGAAATACTTTACTTTGTTGTTTTGGCCTAGTCTTAACTCCACCTAAAAGTATTTTTGCAAAAGATAAGTGTAAGGGGAAACCCCAAATATGTTTTTAAGAAACAAACCGATCATGATTCTCCACAATATTAAATGAACATGTATATTCGTATTTGTTAGAGTCAAATGCTTGTATTGAGTCATAATGAAGTTTTGCAGGATTTTCTAGGAAGTAGGACCAAGTTTTCCAGAAATTTTCCGGAAACTTAACATAAGAATTTCTGCAGGTCACTTCTGACGGTGTCAAGAATTAACTCTTGACGGCGTCACGTGTAAAAATCTGGAAATTTTACCAGTTTTGTTTTTCTAACGGAGTCTTATGATTTTTGTGAATTATTAAGTTTTATAATCTCCAAGAAATCTGCAAACTTCATTCCACAAGCATTATATCTTATCTTGTTTTCTAGGATTTAGTAACTTATATAGGATGCCGCCGATTTTATGCGAGGTTGTCTTGTTTGTTTTCTCAGATTTACAGGTTATGTATGACAAGAAGATAATTTATATTCTGGAAGGGAAGCTTTGATTGTTCATTTTCTTGGAGGAAGATTTAACCTGGCCACCTTATTATCCATACCGAGCGAATCAGGGGAGTATTTGATTTCATTCTTTTTATTTTTTAACTTTTACATTCTTTACTTGAACATTGGGGACAATGTTCATCTTAAGTGTAAGGTGAGGGTAAAAAGATGATACCTTACATGTACACTTTCGCTTGAGTTTGTTTTGTCTAATGGTAGATGTGTAATAAAACTATGAGAAATACTTGTTAGTGCAATTTTAGCGCCAAATTTAAAATTTTTTACAACATTTAGGAGTGAAACTTTAGCCATAGCAAGCATCTCATGGATAGGAGATTGTATGACTAGCACATAACTGTATATTCAGAAAAATTTTCCACCCAAATATGTGAGGTTCGCCTTTAGATTTGATAGGAAAAGCATTTACTATTAGTGCTTATGAGTGTACCGGTAGCATTTAGATTCTAGAACTTGCGTTAGTGATGCATCCCGAGACCGCTAGTGAGACTACATTCGTGTAGTAGGATTTACTACATGATAAGAGGCATTAGGATCACCCTTGTGTTAAACCCGTATCATAATTACTTGACCATTTAAGTCATATTACTTGGCTAGTTAAGTCAACTAATTTTTCCCACATCTTAGCGTTGTACTCATTTTTAGTACATGAAACCCCTAGTACACCTCTCCGAGCCTATCTTTTCGTTTCTAACTTTAAGCATCTTACTTAAAGGAAGAATTTGTTACACCCCACTTAAATGTACAACCAAATCGCCTTAGCCTTCCGTGTATGCGCTCATTTTTAGTGCATTATTGTTATTTGTTTAAACCCTAAGTTAACTATCTAATTGATTACATGGTTGCTAAGTCGAGTCATATCCTTGTACATATTGTTTTGGGACGATTGGGACTCATGGGTAAAGTACTTATTTTATGGAGTAATGGGGAAGAACATCATATATTACCCCCATATGTACGTTAATCTTAAAAGTACTCCAAGCGTTTTTAATTTTCTTAATTCAAGTCATTAGATTAGTTATTTGTAAAGTATGTAAAGATTCAAGTGTAAGGGGAACGTTCATCCCCTATGATGTATTATTTTGAATGGTAGGGTAAGAGTGTATGCAAAAAAAAAAAAAAAAAAAAAAAATCGAAAAAAAGAAAAAAAAAATAGAAAAAGGAAAAGAGAAAAAACATACGGACTACCATCCCTTTTCATTCTATGTTCATTTTATGTTTTTGTTATTTTTTCATTTATTAGCTTAAGTCGAGTCTAGTCTTGGCTTAGCAACGCCACATTGTACATGTAATTAACCAAGATTGTTAGCTCGCCACCAGTAAAACTTCCTTTATCCAACCAAACCGTGTATTTCATATCCCTAGACCTAACGTTACAACCCTTTAAAAGACCTCTTTGATAGTTTATCCTAGGTGCTTACGCCATGTGGTGGAGGTTTGATCCTTTCCCAAGCCTATGGTAATCTATTTTGCTATGACAGGTAGTGAGAGATATCTTCCGTTTCCATATTGTAATTTATACTTTATTACACCCGAGAGATGTGAGTATCTAAACACTATTTGTGAGGTGCTAGTGTATGACCTCCGTGCTTGTCTATTGATCTTTAGTGGAACGATTATTTGTTGTAATTACTTTTATATTAGTGTTAAATGACCCCTAACTTGTATTTTGAGTAGAATAAAAGCGCATTTGCTTGAGGACAAGCAAATCTCAAGTGTAAGGGTATATGATGAGGCGAAAAATGAACCACTTTTAGAGGGTCATTTAAGCCCGGAATTGAATTTATTTGATCAAATATTGCCCTAAATCGTTCCTTTTGTGATTTTAGGTACTTTGGGAGAGAAATCTGGAAAAGGAAGCAATTCGAACGTTTTTGGAGCATAAAAGTGAAGAAAACGCCAAAGTCTTAATTTTCCTTGCTGGGAACAGTAGGTGACGGCGTCAAGAAGGAATTTCTGACGACGTCAAGAGTAATTTCCATGACGATCCAGTACAGATTTGATGGCGTCACGAGGTAGGGCGTCAAGAGTAAAATGCATGACGGCCTGGAAAATGCTAACACATGACGGCGTCAAAAGTAGATCAAGGCAGTCCGAGAAGTATTTTGGCGGCGAGATGACGGCGTCACAAGATTTGTCTTGACGCCGTCAGACCCTATTTCCTATATATATTTTTCTAATTTTCACACATTAAAAGAGAGAAGTTTTGGAGAAACCCTAAGTACGAACTTGGTACGAATTTTACAGGTTTTTCAAGGGTTCTAAGCCCTTGATACCTTTCATGTGTAATTGAGATAAGTATTCTTTTAATTCAATCAATATGTCTATGTGTTGGTTGTCTATATCTTGTTCTTGTCTTAATTCCATCATGCTAGGCTAGATCTATCTTGTGTTTGCTTGGATCTAATGAAACCTAGATGTTAATTATGTGTTGATTACTTGTTTATGGTTGTATTGGATGAATGATTTCGATGTTAGGCTTAAGAAAACTGGCAGATCTCCAAATGGTAACATGCTTGAACGTCTTAGGAAACATGAACTGACGTGCACTAGGTTTTATTGGTTGTATTTAATGCATGAGTAAATTCTAATGATCCCTTGTTAGGAGCTTCTTAGCCGGCTCGACATAGGAGTGAAGTAGGCACTCATAGGATTGGGGAATTAAGTGCGCCACCCCATGAATGGTATTAAGGAATACAATCCGTCATCCACGCAACTATAACAAGTAATTAACGTGTAAAAGATATCTAGGGAGTAGTGAAATCTAAGTAAACACATTTTCTCCACTTATTGCTCACAACCTTAGTATAATTTAGTTTATTTCCATTTCTAGTATTTTATTTTGATTGCATCTTTAGTATTGGGTTAGTTGATTAGCAACTAATTCCGCCCAAATCCTTTAAACCCGGGATTTTTACTTGCTTTCTAAAAAATATAAAAATACAAAAACAATCTTCCCTCACCTTTAGAACTAGTATTTAGGTTTTCTAATCCTAGCGACACTATTCCTAGCTGAACGATCAATCCCCCGATACTTGTCACTATAATATACTACAACGATCAGGTACACTGCCTGGTGGGGGTTGTAAGCTTCTCAAGATCCCTTGAGAGGTAAAGCCTAGTGCGATTCCCACGTATCATAATTAAAAACGTACACTGACGAACGTGAAAGAAAGTACAACAGATGAACTAAAAAGGCTAAGAGTGTGAAATTATTATTTTTACAATCCTAATGAACAAAGAAAATTTTTAGAAAAAGAAAAATTATTTTTACATTATTTAATTATTTATTATTAATTAATTACTAATTACGTATTTATTAACTAATTATATTGATTTAAATTATTAAAAATTACTAAAAAGACTTAGATAATTAAGAAGATTTTTAAAAATCTAATTAACCATCACATGAATCTAAGAAATTATAAAAAGTTGATTTTATGTATTTTTAAACTAATTTACTAATTATTATTCTAATAATTAATTAATTACTAATTAAACTAATTATATTCTAAAAATAGAAAATGAACAGTAGAAATTCTAGAAAAATTCCTAAAAATGTTTTAATTTATATAAAAGCTAGGAAAATTATAAAAACTAGGTGTTACTTAATAAAATCTAATTATGCTATTTAATTCTTAATTATTAATTAATAATTAACTAAAATAAAATTAATTCTACAAACCACTAAATGACAAAAGAAAAATCTGGAAAAATTTCTAAAATTACTTTAATATAAAAGAGAATTAATAAAAATATAAAAATGCTAGAGTGCTTATAAATAAGCTAAAAAGAAAATTAAAAAGATAATTTCTATTAAATAGAAGCTATCACTATAATTAAATTTGGTTTTTTGTGTTTTTTTCTTTTTCCAAACTACTTTAACACTAAAAACTAACAACTTTTACAAAACCACTATTTATGAAACTCAGAAAATAAGCACTTGAGTGCTTATTTAGCTCAACAGTTGACTTTCTTTGACCAAACAAGGAATTAAGCTCAAATGAGCTTATGTGGGGTCCATAATGGTGAAACTTTGTTCAACTGAGTTTGTTGCACAAATTTAAGCTGGAAAAAGCAAATGGGTCCTATTAGATAAGCAAATAAGCCACAATAAGCACTAGCTTATTGGGTGACTGAGACAGAAATGGGACAGACTTGAAGGGATGATTCAGGTGGGGTCCACTGAGCCTAAGCTCAAATCTTTGATCAAAATAAAAAGGTGGCCACTAGGGGGCTTGGGAGAACCCAAAATTGGCCTGTGGGACCCACTGAGATGGCCAGAATCAACCACCAAAGTGGTGGTGATGGTGATGGTCTGCTGTGCACAGGGGATATCCTTCCCCTGGAGCCTTGTTTGAAGGGCAATTTAGTCCACATGAAATATAGCAAAAATGTAATGATGCAAGGAATCTCAAGTTCCGCTGGTATATTACAAGTCTTGAAAAGCTCAATCCTTAAAACTTATCATAAAATTCAAAAGAATTCATGCCATTTTAGAGAAAACTGAGTTCATGCAACTTTGACTTTTTATGAAAACTTTGAATGTTGACTTGTGATAGGCTCCAAACGGTCAACCTAAATTGACCAGGTAATTGGTCAACAAGGTCAAACTGCCTAGAGTCAATCTCCGTGGAAGCATAGGGTTTCCCCGGGTCGTTATGTCCCGACGAGGTGTGATGGTAATCAAACGGGTTTGGGATCAGGTGAATTTGGACAGGAAAGGGTATATAAGGGGTTTGAAGGGTTACACTAAGGAAATACGAATAAAAATGATTCAAACAAACTATATTAACAATAACGTGAAACCTAGTTAACCTAAAACGTAATCTAAAAATTTAAAATCATAGTTTGCTTATAAATAAGCAGAAAAATAAGCCAACAGGGCTTAAATAGAAGCTATCACTTTTTTTATTTTTTGGTTTTTCTTTATTTTACAAACTACTTGTTAGCATTAAAAATATATATATAGAAGTGATGGTCATTCTCATATTATAACGTTGTGTCGTTTGTTAAGATTAGTAATAGTTTAGTCATTGGGCTTTGGACTTGGCAAACTAATATGTTATGTGCTATGTTTCATAAGCCTTATTATCTAATCATGTAACCAAGTCCAAGCCCAAGCCCATAGAAAGCCTATGTATGGAACTATAATAGGCACCTTACCTCTCATTTGTAAGGTGTGCTTGTGTGTGTAAGTGTGTGTGTTTATTAATAAAAGCTTTCTATTTCATCTCTTATTCTTATTACATATTAACGCCACATACATCTTACCAAGTCACCATCTTTACTTCATGTAGTGCTTATATTTGTGTTAAAGTTGATATATCTAAGGTCCTACAAGTGGTATCAATCGCCTAACAATAATTTAGGAGTGTTTTTATCAAGTTTTTTGTTAAAAAGTTACACTTTTCATTCATTTTGTGTACTTTTTCTTCAAAAAGTTTTGATTTTTACAAGTTTTAGTGTTAAAGTTGTTGTTGTTATTGAAGTTTTATTGACTCTAAGTGTTTTGGGAAAGATTTGATCAAAAGAAACAAGTGAAAAAGGTGTTTTTGGTTGAAAAAATAATATTTTTGAGCTGTTTGGCACGTTTACGCGTAAGTTTCTGCCTAAAACCTTGTTTCTACGCGTAAGTTTAAGCCTAAAACCCTTTTTCTACGCTCAAGTTGGAATCCTACGCATAAGGTGAAATCCTACGCATAAGATCTACGCTTAAGATCCTACGCATAAGTTTTCTACGCATAAGCTACGCTTAAGATCCTACGCATAAGTTTTCTACGCAAAAGATCCTACGCATAAGTTTTCTTCAACGATCAGAGCTTACTCAGTACTTCCCTGACTTGGATAAGTTTGTGGAATACTTCGACACGGGATATCTTTCAAGCTTGGATAAGTTTGAGAGATCACTTTGGTTGAAAAAACCTTACGCGTAACATTCTTACGCATAAACTCTAAGTTTACGCGTAAAATCAAAGTCTACGCATAAACATATTGTTTACGCATAACCTTAGATCTTACGCATAACTTAAAGGTTACGCATAATATCTTACGCGTAAGATTATTCACTGTTTACGCATAAGTTCAAGATTTTACGCGTAAGTTTTTGACTTTTGACAACCAAACTTCAAACGGCCATAACTTTTGAACCGTAACTCCGTTTTCGACGAATCAGCTGTCAAAACGACCGTGAGACCGAGAAGAAAGACACATTGAATAATGTAAAGATCATTCAAGCCAAGCTTCGAGGCCCAAATCCACTCCGAACGGAAGTTATTGAGGTTTTAAGGTTCCAGATCAAATTTTTCACCATAAAAACTTGCATCAACTTACACTAAACACTACTCCTACTTCGTTGAATCGATCCAAAAATCAACTTTATCAACCTACACTTCATCAATGGCAACTCAGCAAGATATTCATGCAGCCCGTGCGGAAAACCGACCTCCAATGCTTGAAAAAGGTGGATATCTCCCATGGACAAGCCGCATGCTTCGTTACATCAAAACAAAGCCTGATGGTAAATTAATGATCAACTCCATTACAAATGGTCCATTCAAGCCACGACAAGTTCAAATTGAAGGTAATCCAAATACAACACCTCTTACTCAACCATTCGTGCTTGAACAAACAGAAGCAGATTACACAGAGGAAGACAAAAAGCAGATCACCGCTGATGATATGGCAATGCATTTAATCCAACTTGGATTACCACGGGAGATCTTTGCTGCGGTCGACAGTTGTGAAACTACTTATGCTATGTGGGAACGTGTTAGAAGGATATGTCATGGAACAGAGATTGGACAACAAGACGTTGAGAACAAACTTCTTACTGAATGGGAGAACTTTACATCCACTAAAGGTGAACAGATTGAATCTTACTACACAAGGTTTTGCACTTTGATGAATGAGTTAATCAGAAACAAGTTGACACCTCGAACAATTGCAACAAACATCAAATTCATCAATAACCTTCCAGAAGAATGGGGTCGTTATGTTACAATTGTCAATCAAACAAAGGATTTACATAAGGTGAATTATGATCAACTCTATGACTTTTTGAAGCAAAACCAAGCTGAGGCTAATGAAGTAAGGAATGAAAGATTGGCAAAGAATCAATATCCTCTTGCATTAATTGCTACTACACCAACACCGCTACCAGTGAACACACAACAATCATCATCATCTTCCACTCACAACTACATTCAACCATCATACATTCAACAACCAACACCGGTCTACCAACAACAGTTCTACCCACAGCAACAACAACATGTTATTCCACAACAGCAATACCAACAATTCCAAGAACCAGAATTCAGTGAAAATGATGAAGCTACTGCAGCATTGACTCAAGTGTTTGCTTTTCTGTCAAAGGCATTCCAAGGACGTTATTCTACACCAACAAACAACAACCAAAGGATTTCATCGAACACTCGCAACAAGCAGATTGCTCAGCCGAGTTTCAATATGGGCAACGGAGGCCAAATGGTTGGAGTTTATGGGAATCAGCAAGGATATGCTACTGGAATTAACATGGGGAATCAGAATATGCTGAATGCAGGGAATCAGAATGCAGGAAATCAGTATGGTCAGTATGCAGGGAATCAGTTGGGTCAGTTTGTTGGAAATCAGAGGGGTCAGAATGTTGGTAATCAGCAATGGGTAATCAGAATAGAAATGTTGCAGCTCCAGTAGTTGGGAATTTGGGAAATGTGAATCAGGGTAATCCGGTAAAGTGTTTCAACTGTCAGGGTGTAGGTCATATGGCAAGGAACTGTCCTACTAAGCCGAACAAGAAAGATCTAGAGTACTTGCAGAAAGCAGTAATGTTGGCACAAAAGGTTCAGGCAGGGTTTCAGTTGAACGCAGAGGAGAATGATTTTATGGCTCTTATGGATGACATGGAAGATAGAGAGGATATCGATGAGAACTGCATATTCATGGCAAATCTTCAGGAAGCTAAGTATGACACGGATTCTGACACACTTCCTGTTTATGACACCAATGCACCATCTGAGGTATCAAATTTCAACACATGTCACAATAATGATATACTTGATATGTCTCCTCATGAGGAACAGCATTTTGAGAAGCAAGCATCCACTTATGATACATTCCTGGACACGCCAAGTAGTAGCAATACTCCTTCAGCGACTCCAGATGTGAATCATAATGGAGGCTTCGTTTCACAGCATGCTGAGAATGATGAGGAAACACGTGCTTTGTTTGAATCATTATTGAATAATTGTCGTATTGAAATTGAGAATGTGAAAAAGGTCAATCGCGATGTTAAGACCGCGAATGTAAAATTGACCGCTGAGCTTGAGAGTTACAAAGAAAACGTTAAAGCTTTTGAATTTCATAACAAAAGATTGTCTGAATTAGAAACTGGTTATCAAAATTCCGTTTCAAGGGAAAAACAATTGCAACTCAAGTTTGATACACTTGATGTTAATTCTTTAAAAAAGATAAAATCTTTAAACTCGGAAATTTCTGATTTACAAAACCAACTTTCTAAACAAAAATCAGCTTATACCAATCTTGAAAAAGAAAGGGACGAGCTGAAAAAGGACTTCGCAAAGAAAGAAGACAAACTTTTGGCAGAAATCGTAGAGTCAGAACACATGATTGCACATTTAGAAGAATTAGTGGTTAAGTCGGGTCAGTCAAGTCAAACAATGAAAATGATTTCAAATCAAACTAATCCGATTTACCATACGAAACATAAAGTGGCTCTTGGTAACAACACCCCCAGTAATCTCAAGAAAGCTCAGCAAGAACAGAATGTTTTGTATAATGTTAATGTAATTTACACCAAACATGATCCTCCCGTCGTTCAGGATTCTGTGGAAACGATGGAACTTGTCGAAGAGAGCATAAATAAAATGAAACAAAAGGATTTGAAACCCATTGATTACAACAAATTGAACAAACTTTCGAGAATTACTTTTGTTCCACAAAAAGAACCATCTGTGTTTTTCATAAAACGACCATTCTCAAAAATGTTTTCTAAGAAAGTAATTGCTTCCAAATCTCTTTCAAAAATAGAACAAATGTCTTCTAACAACACTTTTAATACAAGTGAGGCTAGAGACATTCTGGATGATGTTAAAAAGAGAATTCAAGAACTTCAAAATATTGTTGCTTCTAAAACTACAATCAATATTAACAACTGGCATTCCAGTTTTCATATTGAGCAGAAAAAAGATTTTGAAAATGAAATTACTATCCCACTGAATAACATCAGTGAGAGGGTAATCCATTTTGAACAAGCTTTCTTAAAAGAAACGGCCGACTTTGTCAAGGACCACAAATCCCTGGTAAACGAAGCTAATGAAACTCGTGAAAACATGAATGTTTTGGAAAACCTAAATGATTCTCTCTTCGAAGCTGTTATGACCACTGATATTATGTCCATCATTTTACAAACATATTATGTTCAAGACGATGAAAGACTAAGAGCTGAGACCTCCGCAATTGTTTCAAAATATGAAAATGCTCTTATAAAGCTTGAAAAAGAAAATGTGTCATATTTTAAACAACTTGATCGAAAAAAGAAAGAATGCAAGTATGACAAATTGTCATATGAGCGTGCCTTAAAGAACATGAAAGAGCAAAATGATCTTTTGAGGGCTCAGCTTGAAAGTCAAATAGGAAAGGGTGAGGAAACCAAGTTTGCAAAACCATTGACTTCAGAGAAACCAAATGTTTCAAACACGGTTCAAAAACCAAAAATGTCAATTTCACGGTTTGCTCCAAAAGTCGATGAGAAAAAGGATTTGACAAAACCAGTCACTCCAACACCCTTGCCAAAGAAAAGTGAAAATGTAAAGATTGTTGATAAAGGAAAAGCGGTTGTCAAAACACCAAAAGTGATAGCACCTGGCCTTTTTGGGATTAGTCCCACTAATGCGTCTGCCTCCACTTCTAAGACAAATGCGTGCAAAAAGGATAATTCTAAAAAGTCTAGTGATGCTAAAAAGGACAACAATATAAATCCTAATGCGTGTGCCTTACCTTCTACAGGATTAGAAAGCACCTCTAGGAGCAGCAGACTAAAGCCTAGGAGCAATACAAGGAACAATAGAGTCTCGCCTGTCTCTACGAGTAGTAGCAAGAATAAAGTTCAAGAAGTAGAAGAACACCCTAGGAATTTATCGCTTTGTAATAAGAAACATGATTCATCTGAATGTAATGTCGAAAGTACTGGTTCTAATGCATGTAATGACTCTGTTTGTTTAATATGCAAGAAATGTTTAATTAATGATGTTCATGATGAATGTGTTTCTAAGAATGTGAATGTTACGCCTGAACAGAAGAATGTTCCAAAAAGACCTAGTGCTAGATCTAGATCTATAGAAAGATTAGTTGCACGCTTTAGGTCTACCACTATTAGTCGAATGCCTAGGAACTACCTTAAGTTTTGTATGTGGATTCCAACGGGTAGAGAGTTCACTCTTCAGAACGGCAAATTAGAAATAGCTCAAGCTAAACAAGTAGCAACTGTCTATGAGTGTGATTTAGATTTTACTCCTAACCCCATGGAACCAAATTCAAAATGGTTTCCAAATACAAACTCTTTTGTTCTTGGCAGGTTATCGAAATATGTCTTTGGATCATCGACTCGGGTTGCTCCAAGCACATGATCGGGAATTTAAAGCTGCTGATCAATTTCGTCTGGAAATTCAGGGGAACTGTACGATTTGGAAATGATCATGTAGCAGCTATTCAGGGTTATGGAGATCTTCGGTTTGGGAATTTTTTAATCACTCGAGTTTACTACGTCGAAGGGTTGGGACACAACTTGTTTTCAGTCGGGCAGTTTTGTGATGCAGATTTAGAAGTTGCATTCAAGAGAAACACGGTTTTTATTAGAAATTTGGTTGGTGATGATCTCTTAACTGGTAATCGTAGTACAAACTTGTATGCAATCGACATCAACCAAATGGCTTCTACATCACCAATTTGTCTTATGACAAGGGCAACCGAAACTAAGTCCTGGTTGTGGCATAGACGTTTATCCCATCTCAATTTCGACACCATCAACAAGTTAGCCAAAGACAACATCGTCGTCGGACTTCCTAAGTTCAAATACACCAAGGAACACCTTTGTCCATCATGCGAACAAGGAAAAAGCAAAAGAGCATCATATAAACCCAAAACCTTACCTAGTTCGGAAGCAAGGTTACATATGTTGCACATGGACTTATGTGGCCTAATGAGAGTTGAAAGCATTAATGGGAAGAAGTATATTCTCGTTATTATTGATGATTATTCAAGATATACTTGGGTAAAGTTTTTGAGGTCAAAAGACGAAGCACCAGGCATCATCATCACCTTTCTGAAGCGTATTCAAGTTCTACTTCAAGCTCCAGTAAGGATTGTAAGAACAGATAATGGCACAGAATTCACAAATCAGGAGTTAAGAACCTACTTTGAAGATGTGGGAATCACTCACCAAACATCAGTTGTTAGAACTTCACAGCAGAATGGGGTAGTTGAAAGAAGAAACCGAACTCTTGTGGAAGCTGCTCGCACAATGCTGATTTTTTCTAGTGCACCTCTATTCTTATGGGCTAATGCTGTAGCCACTGCTTGTTTTACTCAAAACCGATCCCTAGTACATCCAAGATTCAATAAAACCCCATATGAGCTAGTGAACAACCGTAAACCTGACATCTCCTACCTTCACGTGTTTGGCGCTTTGTGCTATCCGACGAATGACAGAGAAGATCTAGGAAAGTTGAAAGCTAAGGGTGATATTGGAATCTTCATTGGATATTCAGAAAACTCGAGGGCATTCAGGGTGTATAATAGAAGAACGAAAAAGATAATGGAGACGATGAATGTGAAGTTTGACGAGATTTCACATATGGCTTCTGAGAGATACGCTCTAGAACCCGCGCTTAATCCAATGGCTTCTAATCAAAACAGATTAGGACCCGCACCAAACCAACAGACTTCTGGACACATCAGTTCAGGACTCGCGCCTCAAGGAGCTCAGTCAACGAACACGGATAAACCTTTAGAACAAGAACTGGAAAATTTCTTCGAGTTAATGTTTGATGAATATTATGGTGGAACTTCGACAAATGCATCTCCACAACATTCCGCTGCACCCGCTCAAAACCATCAACCACCACCACCATCACAAAATGCATCTACTACAATCGAAGCTGAAGCACCAACTACCTCAACATCATCTACATCTACTCAAGCAACTCGAGTTATTGAAACTGATCAACCAAGAGTTGATGAGCAAAATCAAAACACAAATTTTCAAGAAGAACCTACAAATAATTCAAACGATGTTGCGTTAGAAGAAGAAGAAGAAGAAGTATTTGAATACCCGTTTGCAGCAGACTCTGCTGAATCTTCTTCAAGGTTACAAGAACCATCTAACACACATTCGTTACACCCAAGGTACCCTTCTACGTTTCAATGGACAAAAGACCATCCAATAGAACATGTTATTGGTGAACCTTCAAAGCCAGTTCAGACAAGGAGACAACTTGCCACCGATCTCGAATTGTGCATTTACATTTGCTCAATCAGCCTCAAAGAACCAAAGAACATTCGGGAAGCAATGGCAGAATACCCTTGGATAGAAGCGATGCAGGATGAAATTCTTCAAAACGATTTACATGACAGTTGGGAACTTGTTGAACGACCACTTGATATACGTGTTCTTGATCTCAAGTGGTTGTGGAAGAACAAACTGGATGAGGAAATGACTGTTATTCGCAACAAAGCTCGTCTCGTGGCTAAAGGTTATCCACAAGAAGAAGGGACAGATTTCGAGGAATCATTCGCGCCTGTAGCTAGACTTGAAGCAGTCCGGATTTTCTTAGCCTATGCAGCTCACAAAAACATCACAGTCTATCAGATGGATATTAAGACTGCTTTCTTAAATGGAACTCTGAAAGAAGAAGTGTATGTGAGTCAGCCAGAGGGATTCATCGACAAAGATCATCCAGACTACGTCTACAAGCTTAAGAAAGCAATTTATGGTTTAAAACAAGCTCCAAGAGCGTGGTATGACGAACTATCATCTTTCTTGCTCAAAAACAATTTCACCAAAGGAACGGTTGATGACACCTTGTTTATCAAAAAATTCAAAGATGACATTTTGATCGTTCAAATTTATGTGGACGACATTATTTTTGGATCAACCAATCCTAACCATTCAAAACATTTTGAAAATCTTATGAAAAGTAAATTTGAAATGTCCATGATGGGGGAACTAAAATTCTTTCTTGGTTTACAAATCCATCAATCCCCTCGTGGCATTTTTATCAATCAAGCTAAATATACGATAGAGATTTTGAAAAAACATGGAATGGAAAATTGTGATTCTGTTGGTACACCAATGGTCTCTTCACCAAAAATAGATGCTGATTTGTTTGGGAAACCTATCGATTCGAAGAAATATCGGAGCATGATCGGTTCTCTCATGTACCTAACTGCTAGCCGCCCCGATATTCAATTTGCTGTATGTTTATTAGCAAGGTTTCAGGCAAAGCCTACCGAACTTCACCTCAAAGAGGTTAAACGGATCTTTCGGTACCTACGAAGCACCATTAACATGGGACTTTGGTATCCGAAGGATTCGGGGTTTAATCTAACAGCATTTTCAGATGCAGACCATGCTGGTGATCAAGTTACAGCAAAGAGTGCATCAGGTGGAGCACAATTTTTGGGTGAAAAGCTAGTAAGCTGGTCGTCAAAGAAACAGGATTGTACTGCGCTATCCACCGCTGAAGCCGAGTATGTGTCTCTATCTGCATGTTGTGCCCAAGTTCTATGGATGCGGACACAGCTCACAGATTATGGCTTTACTTTTGACAGAATACCTATGTATTGTGACTCAAAAAGTGCCATAGCCATCTCGTGCAATCCCGTACATCACTCTAAGACGAAGCATATCAAAGTCCGCTACCATTTCATCAAAGAACACGTGGAAGAGGGTACTGTTGAATTATTTTTCGTTAAGACTGATTATCAACTCGCCGATCTATTTACTAAAGCCCTTCCAAAAGAAAGGTTTGACTATTTAGTTCGACGAATTGGCATGCGAAGCCTAACTCGGAGGAGCTAGAACGTCTTTTCGAATCTTCTTGAAAAATGTTTTCAAAATCGCTTCGCTGTAAATATTTTTGAAAAAACAAAATACAAAATTTGAAAAACCAACAAAAACAAAATATAAAAATATAAAAGTTTCAAAAAATACAAAAACAATATAAAATCAAAAAATCCAAAAATATTCTTCTCACGACATGTCTCTCGTATAAATCAATATTCTGTATGTTTCTAGAAATGTCATTCAATAATGATACGGACATGTATAGATGCTTGAGCGGGAGTTCTTTTTAATGTTTTTCTAAAACATGTCGTTTCTCAAAATTTTCTTCACAATGGCTTTCGTATACTTCAGTACGAAACCCGGACCAGAACAATGACTTCTGATTATTTTCAAATCAAGGACTCGTACGTTCAATGACGAACTCTTTTTCAAAAATGTTCGAGTTTAAACAAACGAAAAAGATTTCAAGCATAAACTCGTTTTCAAATAAAATTCTTGAGCACTTTTTCAAGATTGTTCAAAAGATTTCTTAAAATCTCTCAAAATTAGTGCTCAAGATAACTCCCTCAAAACCCTTAAGTAATTTTAAATATGCTATCATTAAGGGGGAGTACAAAAAGAAAAATGTTCCAAATTCATGCAAAATCTGTCTTTCTCTCCAAAAAGCTTTTTCTTAATCAGTTGATATCAAAAATATCACGCTATGCTATTTTTGAGGGGGAGAAGACATGATTAAAATGTGATCAAAGAGTTTAAAGTTTGTGACTGAATCTCAGAAGAGCTCGACTCAGAAAGTACCAATGAATTGAAGAAGCTTAAAATGTCAGTAATCGAAAAGACTTGTCCTGGACGGGTAATAATTTCAAGCTAGTCTAACTAGTGATGTAAGCGTGTCTCGAATAGGACTTGTCTGAGTAGAATGTACCGTATCGAGAGACTTTCTTTGGACTTGACCAGGACGGGTAATAATTTCAAGCTAGTCTAACTAGTGATGTAAGCGTGTCTCGAATCGGTCATGTTCACTGAAAGTGGATCAATTCAAAAAGTGCAAACTCCTCACGCATGTGCAAATTTCTTAAATAATTCATGAGCACATGTGGAGGGGGAGTCCTTCATAAGAAATCCAAAACTCTCAAAGTGTCAACAATGTGTTTTATTATTATAAACACTTTGAGAGATTTTCTATAAATGGTTTCATGGCAATTGTAGGATAGTCATGGAGTTATAAGGTGACTAAGGTTAGGGAAAACTGTCCTATGATCCGCTAGAGCCAGAAGGATCTACCCAAGGACAAATCCAATAGATTAGAATTAGAAGTCCTTAGGTATGATTGAAAAAAGGAGAAAATGAGAAAGGAGAAAGAAGGGGTTGAAGAATTAAAAAGAAAAGTTATGATAAAGGGTGAAAAGAAATAGCCCTCCAAATGTTCAACCTTGGGGCAGACACCGGGTTCAACTCATATGCTACTGGTTGTTACTAGGGTGACACCGGTATTGAAGACAAGACGTCATGGACCCAGTGACACACTGCACTAAACCTTCTTAACCACTTAAGTTCTCTTAAAAGAGCTTGTTTCATTCTCACGGGGAACCGGTGTAATCTATTGACCTGTCTCTTAGAGATGGTTGATATTGAAACATGAGACCTCTCCCTAATCTCCGCATAGGAAACCAAATGTGCACTTATCGAGTCTAGAGCCCCGAGATTCATCAAAAGATCTCATAGGAACACATGATATCTCTACACTGGTTGTTCATCATTAAGGACGCCAGATGTGAACTTAAGAGTCCTACGCAGATCTTAGCAATCTGCCAGAACATTTATGAGAGGATTCACTTTTGCGATTCTCAGTGATTGAATGGAAATTCCTGCCAGGGTCAACATCAAGCAGCCCTGACAGCAGGTCACTTCGGTAATTCTTTATGGGTTACGCTTAGTGTTCGCGGTGGTTTCAAACGGTCTACAGTCGTGGAGTGATCCCCAGCGACTCACCCAGTCATTGAGCTACTTAGTAGGTCTTGTAAGCTCTCTCGAGAGTATCTGACATGGTAACGGCCTTGATAAGAGTTAGAAGGAGTCTTCACACTATGCTGTTGACGATCTCTAATTCTTATCTGTAAGTACCGGATGTTTTATTGCTAACTGTTTATTTGCAGGGACACTTCATCTCCATGGCGACAGATTCCACGTGCTCATACATACATCTGGAAGTTAAAGAAAGCTCCCTCAAAGATCTATACAACACAAAGTTCAAAGAAAGCTTCTACGCCAAAAAGAAGAATCTACAAAGTATAAAGACTAAAGATCAAAGTGAAAGAAAGGGAACTACGTGTATATGAATATCAAAATCCAAAGATGTATGAGCATGTTGGAATGGCAAACAACCACCACAGACGCAGAAGTGACGAAAGGCAGATAACTCCACATCACATAGGAACAAAGAACGATGAAAATTCAGTTATCAAAGATCACAAAGCATGAAGGAACAAAGACTAAAGACTATTCTACAACGACACACAAAGTTGAAGACAAAGAACACGGAAGACCCACTCACGTGAAGCATCATTCAAATGACCACCCCTTAGGGGGAGATTGTTAGCATTAAAAAAATATATATATATATATATAAGTGATGGTCATTCTCATATTATAACTTTGTGTCGTTTGTTAAGATTAGTAATAGTTTAGTCATTGGGCTTTGGACTTGGCAAGCTAATATGTTATGTGCTATGTTTCATAAGCCTTATTATCTAATCATGTAACCAAGTCCAAGCCCAAGCCCATAGAAAGCCTATGTATGGAACTATAAAAGGCACCTTACCTCTCATTTGTAAGGTGTGCTTGTATGTGTAAGTGTGTGTGTTTATTAATAAAAGCTTTCTATTTCATCTCTTATTCTTATTACATATTAACGCCACATACATCTTACCAAGTCACCATCTTTACTTCATGTAGTACTTATATTTGTGTTAAAGTTGATATATCTAAGGTCCTACACTACTTTTACTAACGTAACCTAAATTTAAAAAACGTAAAAGTTATTTAAATAAAACGCGAGTGCGCAAAATAAAAAGTGAAATTTATGCTACGATAACCCTACGGAAATGAAAATTATATTTCTACGAACCTAATGATAAAAGAAAATTTATAGAAAAAGAAAATATTTTTTTAGACTTTTTATTTAATTTTTATTAATTACAAACTATTTAAACTTAATAAAACTAATTAAACTAATTTAATTATAATAAATTCTAAACTAAATTATAAAATTATAAAAAAAAATTATATAACTACTTAACCATCACGGGAATCTATAAAAAATATAAAAACTTTATAAAAATTAGATTTAAGCTATTTAAGAAATTAATTACTTATTATTATTTAAAAGCTAATTAAACTATTTTAATTATTATAAATACTAAACTATATTATAAAAATATGAAATTTTTCCTATAATTACTTCACAATACCAGAATACTAGGAAAAATAAGAAAGGTTCTAATTGCTTATTAATAAGCAGTACAATAAGCTAATAAGTAAACTAAGCTTAATAAACTAAAATTACTATATAAATAAAAAATGAAGTATACAACTTGAAAAAGACCCTAGGGCAGTTGGTTATGCATGTGTGCTTGTGTCTGTGTGGTGTGAGAGGAATGGCCCAGGTTCGAATCCCATGTTCCAACATTTTTTTTCTTTTTGCAACCTGTTTAAACAACACCAACAACCAACTTTTGTGAAATAATATTTGTTGTACAGCTTTTGATAGGCTTATACGAGCTAAAAAAAAGCAACATATTCAATGGTTCATGTCAAAAGTAGCTTTTGAAATATAGCAGTGATGCGTGGGAATCGCAACAGGCTTTACCTCTCGAGGGATCTCGAGAAGCTTACAACCCCCACCAGGCAGTGTACCTGATCGTTGTAGTATAGTATAGTGACAAGTACCGGGGGATTGATCGTTCAGCTTAGGAATAGTGTCGCTAGGATTAGAAAGCCTAATTACTAATTCTAAAGGTGAGGGATGATTATTTTTGTATTTTTATATTTTTTAGAAAGCAAGTAAAATCTCGGGTTTTGGAAGAGTGGGTGGAATTAGTTGCTATTCAACTAACCTAAAACTAAGATGCAATCAAAATAAAATACTGAAAATGAAAATAAACTAATTTATACTAAAGTTGTGAGCAGTAATTGGAGAAAATGTGTTTACTTAGACTTCACTACTCCCTAGATATCTTTTACACGTTAATTACTTGTTATAATTGTATGGATGACGGATTGTATTCCTTAATACCATTCATGGGGTGGCATACATAACTCCCCAATTCTATGAGCTCTTATCTCCTCCTACACCATGACCCAGCACAACTATAGGGATTGTAAACAGTGGCTCATGCATTAAATACAACCAATAAAGACCTAGTACGCCTCGGTTCATGTTTCTTAAGACGTTCAAGCATGTTACCATTTGGAGATCTGCCAGTTTTCTTAAGCCTAACATATAAAATCATTCATCCAAGACAAGAATAAACAAGTAATCAACACATAATCAATATCTAGGTTTCATTAGATCTAAGCAAACACAAAAGAGATCTAGCCTAGCGTAATGGAATTGAGACAAGAACAAGATATAGACAACCAACACATAGACATATTGATTGAATTAGAAGAACACTTATCTCAATTACAATGCAAGGTATCAAGGGTTTGGAACCCTTGAAAAACCTGTAAAAGTTGCACCAAATTCGTCTTTAGGGTTTCACCAAAACTTCTCTTTTTTTTTTATGTGAAAAACTAGAAAACTATATATAGGAAAACTGGGGTGACGGCGTCAAGAGCAATGGTGTGACGCCGTCATCTCGCCGCCAAATACTTCCTCGGACGGCCTTGATCTACTTATGACGGCCTATGTGACGCCGTCATCAACCACGGTATTTTATTCTTGGGACTCTGACGCCGTCAAGAGCAATTCTTGACGCCTTCATGCACTGTTCCCAGCATAGAAATTTGAGACTTTGCCGTTTTCTTCACTTTTTTGCTCCAAAAACGTCCGAAATGGCTTCTTTTCCAGAATTCACTCTCCAAGTACCTAAAATCACAAAAGGAATGATTTAGGGCAATATTTGATCAAATAAGTTCGGATTCGGGCTTAAATGACCCCCTAAAAACGGATCATTTTTCGCCTCATCATATACCCTTACACTTGAGATTTGCTTGTCCTCAAGCAAATGCGCTTTTATTCTACTCAAAAGACAAGTTAGGGGTCATTTAACACTAATATAAAAGTAATTACAACAAATAATCGTTCCACTAAAGACAAATAGACAAGCACGGAGGTCATACACAAGCACCTCACAAATAGTGTTTAGATACTCACATCTCTCGGGTGTAATAAAGTAATATAACATTATGGAAATGGAAGATATCTCTCACTACCTGTCATAGCAAAATAGATTACCATAGGCTTGGGAAAGGATCAAACCTCCACCGCATGGCGTAAGCACCTAGGATAAACTATCAAAGAGGTCTTTTAAAGGGTTGAAACGTTAGGTATAGGGATATGAATTACACGGTTTTGTTGGATAAAGGAAGTTTTGCTGGTGGCGAGTTAACAATCTTGGTTAATTACATGTACAAGATGGCGTTGCTAAGCCAAGACTAGACTCGACTTAAGCTAATAAATGAAAAATAACAAAAACATAAAATGAACATAGAATGAAATGGGATGGTAGTCCGTATGTTTTTTCTCTTTTTCCTTTTTCTATATATATATATTTTTTTTTTTCGATTTTTTTTTTTTTTTTTTTTTTTTTTTTTTTGCATACACTCTTACCCTACCATCCAAAATAATACATCATAAGGGTATGAACGTTCCCCTTACACTTGAATCTTTACATACTTCACATTAAACTATTCTAATGACTCGAATTAAAAAAATCGAAACACATGGAGCACTTTTAAGATTAACGCACATATGGGGGTAATAATATTATGTTCTTCCCCATTACTCCATAAAATAAGTACTTACCCATGAGTCCCAATCGTCCAAAAACAATATGTACAAGGATATGACTCGACTTAGCAACCATGTAATCAATTAGAAAGTTAACTTAGGGTTTAACAAATAACAATAATGCACTAAAAATGAGCGCATACACGGAAGGCTAAGGCGATTTGGGTGTACATTTAAGTGGGGTGTAACAAATTCTTCCTTTAAGTAAGATGCTTAAAGTTAGAAACGAAAAGATAGGCTCGGAGGGGTGTACTAGGGGTATCGTGTACTAAAAATGAGTACAACGCTAAAGGTGTGGGAAAAATTAGTTGACTTAACTAGCCAAGTAGTATGACTTAAATGGTCAAGTAATTATAATACGGGTTTAACACAAGGGTGATCCTAATGCCTCTTATCATGTAGTAAATCCTACTACACGAATGTAGTCTCACTAGCGGTCTCGGGATGCATCACTAACGCAAGTTCTAGAATCTAAATGCTACCGGTACACTCATAAGCACTAATAATGAATGCTTTTCCTATCAAATCTAAAGGCGAAACTCACATTTTTGGGTGGAAAATTTTTCTGAATATACGGTTATGTGCTAGTCATACAACCTCCTATCCATGAGATGCTTGCTATGGCTAAAGTTTCACTCCTAAATGTTGTAAAAAAAATTAAATTTGGCGCTAAAATTACACTAACAAGTATTTCTCATAGTTTTATTACACATCTACTATCAAACAAAACAAACTCAAACGAAAGTGCATATGTAAGGTATCATCTTTTTACCCTCCCCTTACACTTAAGATGAACATTGTCCCCAATGTTCAAGTAAAGAATGTAAAAGTGAACAAGTAAAGAGAATGAAATCAAATACTCCCCTGATTCGCTCGGTATGGATTATAGGTTGGCCAGGTTAGATCTTCCTCCAAGAAAATGAACAATCAAAGCTTCCCTTCCAGAATATAAATCATCTCCTTGTCGAACATAACCTGTAAATCCTGAAAACAATAGACAAGACAACCTCGCGTAAAATCGGCGGCATCCTATATAAGTTACTAAATCCTAGAAAACAAAGTAAGATATAATGCTTGTGGAATGAAGTTTGCAGATTTCCTGGAGATTATAAAACTTAATAATTCACAAAAACCATAAGACTCCGTTAGAAAAACAAAACCGGTAAAATTTCCAGATTTTAACTCCTGACGCCGTCAAGAGTAAACCCCTGACGCCGTCAGAATGGACCTGCAGAAATTCTAATGTTAAGTTTCCTGAAAATTTCTGGAAAAACTTGGTCCTACTTCCTGGAAAATCCTGCAAAACTTCATTATGACTCAATACAAGCATTTGACTCTAACAAATACGAATATACATGTTCATTTAATATTGTGGAGAATCATGATCGGTTTGTTTCTTAAAAACATATTTGGGGTTTCCCCTTTGTAACACCCCCAAATTTGGGATATGCAGCGGAATTAAAGCTGGGTGTTACTCGACGGCACAACAGTTATAATAATAGGAAAACAATCTCTAATTGAGTTGTTTTAGAAATTTTATTATTCAAATATTAGAGTTTACAAAATGAGGTCCCAGTAGTTTTACAATTTGTTTAATACTTTATCAAAGAATAATAAAATTTTAGCCTTCCTTCCGTATCCATGCTCTTCCATGCCATCCTTGTTTGTTATGGACCTGAGATAAACATGCTAAAAAGTCAACACAACGGTTGAGTGAATCCATAGCGTTTGTATAACGATTAGTTGAACACAAGTCATAGAATAGTAAAACAGTAATATTTCAGTGTATTGCTCTAAGCCTCATGAACTCAAACATTAACGTGTGTGATATCATAAAATGATATAAATTACCAACACCATAATGATGATGTAAGTAACAATGCCCTCGAGTAGGAGCTTGCCAACTTCCTAGTAGTTCTCAAATAATGTGCATTTGGCTATCAATCCGGCTAGCACGAAGGCTATCTATCCGGCTAGCTCAAATGGGCTGTCAACCTCCAATAGATCTATTCACAATATTCGCGTTCACTCGCAAGTGATTAATGGTTCATGATATGAGGGACTTTTAATGGCAAAAACGTTTAACTTAGGCAATACCAGATCAGGATAGCATACAGAAAATACTTGTGTTCGGTTTAGTAGCATGTATCTCCCCACAAGTTTGAAAAACGTATTAAAAATAGTGGGACTATGAACTCACCTGGGTAATAAAGCAGTCTGAATGGAAAACAACTTAAATAAAGTTGATAAACATCTCCGACACGAAACCTGAGTTGATTATGTCAAGTTTTAGTATTCGTATTTACTTATATATGAGTTTAATATTTGTTAGCGTAAAGATTTTGTTAAGGATTATTTATTTAGTTTTGATAACATGAAGTCTCTTCAAAAGTTACTGGGTAATAAGATTTTACCATTTTTCCTTGTTAGAGTTTGTTATTCGATATTGATATATAAATTTTTATAACAAGTCCTGAATCGATATAACGTTAAATATATTTCATATATAAGTTTAATAAAAACTCGTTCCCAACGTATTATTATGTTTTATAAGATAACCTGAGTCGTTTAAATGTGTTAAAACATATTCCCAAAAATATATTATTGGAATTACACTTTTTACCCTTATAGTTTCAAAAATGACACTTTATACCCACAACTTTTGGTCATTGGCAAAAACAGCCCTTGTACTAATTAATTTATAAAAATTACATTTTTGGCCCAAGAACACTCCAACTTTCATTTATTACAAAATATACCCCTTTAGCTTTTCAAAAATAATTATAAAAGTATTTTTGGTATGTATTTCGAGACAAAAATGAGTTAAGTTTTAGACAAATCCGTACAATGTTTTTACAACGTTCTTGATCTTTTCAAAAGTTTGCCAGGTGACCTTTCTAATGGTGCAAACTAGAGTTTGTGTGGTTTGCTTGCAATAATCGTCCAAAGTGGAGGGGTTGGGTCGTTTTCTTAATAAAAGAAATATATAGTTTGGTTTCAGTGAGCGACATGCCCAAAAGGATGTTAAATATCAACGGGCCTTGCAATATTTTTATGACCCTTATAAGTTAGTAGTGAAGTTTTTCAAGTTTGGTAAATTATGAAGTTCGGGAACTAGGTCGTTTAAGAAAAGATTTTTGGAAATTCAAATGTCGGGTTTAAAAATAGTCTGCACCTACAGCTCTTGTCGTGCGTTTTTAGGACCCGTGCACCTGAGTTTTTAAAGAAAACGTCGTTCCGGACAACTTTCATGATTTAACTTTTTGATGAATCGGAATAGAAATACCTCGTTTTGCGTGTTTTATAAACTTAGTCAGTTGCTTATTAAAGTGGCTTATATAGTTTAGTATCTAGCTTTTAGCTTTTGGTTTTAAATCTTGATCAAAGAAAGACGTTTGGTTTGTAAAATAAGTGAAACCTTTAAACCCAAAATAAGCCGAACATATAGATCACGTCCACTGTTTATATGAAAAATCGTCATTGAACAATCTATTTTTATATTAAGACCTGTTTCTTTGTTCTTTAATTTACAAAAGCTAACTTGCATATAATATAGTATAACAATATTTCTTAACATGATATCTAAATGTAATGCATGATTAAGGACTAATATTATAGTTCAATATATATACCTCAAGGCTGCTAACCAAAAGTAGAACAACATAAATCGAAACTGAACTCGAAACCAAACACGATCACGAGAAACTCTAGCGATTCCCGTCGTGAACCCATGTGAATCAAGATGAGATGACGTTGTTTACTAGAGATCACAAGGACCAAATAAATAACAAAATAATGGTGTGGTTTGGTGTCGATGATGGTACGACAACAACAGCAGGAGAGGAGAGGTTGTGAGAATTTATTTGTGAAATAAGAATGAGGAAAAGTATTTTGAGCTTGAAAGCAAAAGATGGGATGAAATGTGTGTATGCTAGTTTGATCGTATTTACAGCCATAAAAGGTATAGTTGCATTCAACGAATGGTTATAACCTATAACACTTGTTTAAGAAAGTATGAAGCATGGTGCTCATATCAGATTGTTACTTGGTTTGAAAGGTTAAAAAAAAAGTAACATATGTGTCGAAATATTGGCCAAAGGTAGAAGAAGAGGAGGTGATGTGTCCTCTTGAAGTTCATGTAATCTTGTTACCTTGTTCGAATGATTCAAAACATATACATGTTTCTTATTTTACATGCATGGTAAAAACTAAAACACATATGGTATTTTTTTGAATAGGGTTTGTTGTATGTTTAGGGAACACATATATATTTTGTGGTAATAATAGGTGACACAAGAAAAACCAAATGTAGAATATGGTTAAGTAGAGTATTACGTATGGCTACCTAGTTCGAATGACAAACTATGAAACGTTTTCTAATTGTGTGAACGTGTTTACCCATATATCCTTATATAAGATTTACGCATGCATGATACTAAATGAGACACATATGGCATTTTTGACATTGTTATGTTGCTTGAATTTGAGACATATATTTTACATTTGCAATATGAAGTTGACGTGGTCATTAGGAAAAAGGATTGACAATCTTTTATATTTATTATTAGTTTAAGATTTAAAGAATATTAGTTTGATCTCGGTAATTACTAGGTAATTACTAGCGTTAAGTCCTTAAGTCAAGAAATTTAAAAACTTGATGACGTAAAAATATATAGTTTATAAAAATGTTAAAAATTATCAACATACTTAATTTTTATATTTAAAATGAATCGTGGTTTTATCGGAGTATTTAACCGTTATTTAAACTTAAAAAAAAATAAGTTTTAATAAATAGAAGTTAATAATTAGTTTAATAATCGAAAAAGTTTCATTAAAACTCTAAATGGCTAACGTTTAGTTTGAACGTTTAATAATTATACATTAACGAAAAATCGTAAAGTGGTAAATAAAAGTTGAAAACTTTTTATACTTGACATATGAGGAATGTTTATTTGAAGTACACTTAAGACATTTGATGCTAGTCGGAATGTTTATTAGGAATGTGAGTTACGTCGAATTAGTTTGTAGTTGTGATAAGATGTTTAATCTAAAAAAAATGACGTGAAAAATGGATAAGTATTAGTCTAATTTAAGTAGAAATTTACCGGTGGTTACAGTCTCGCCCCCTTAACGGAATCCCGTCCCGGGATTCGATCTATGCTAGGTGTTAAAGTGATGAGGACGAATCGTTTAATCTATAATTTAGATTTACATGCGTAAATATTATTTCGATGGTCATATAAACTTAAGAAAATTTATTTTAAATGAAGATTGTTATTTATAAAATTTATCTTATTTCAGTAATCATTTTTTGAAAATATCATGATTTCTAGTTTCTTGTTTTGTAAAAATTAAATTCGACATAGAAAAAAAAAATTGTTAATAAGAAGAATTTCGGATGAAAACTTTGATGAATGTAGAGAAAAATTTTAAATTTAAACCTTTTTGTAGATGACGAATCCGTTAGTTCCTTGGTAAAATTTTTAAATTTTCAAACGTTATGAACAGTAACTCCTAACGGCTAGTGAATAGTATTTTCCAACGGTCGTGAATAGTGTTCCAACGGCTAATTTTTATCTTTTAAATACCCCATTTTAATTCTCATTTCTCCATCACCCAAATTTCTCTCATTAAATTTTCAAAATGCCGCACATTATTACTATTATTGCAATCGTCTACGTTGTTATTACTTCTATCTACATGACCTACGTTCCAGAAGAAGATTATGTATTCTTGGCCGGGATTTTAGCGTTTCTTATACCACTCTTGGTTCTAGCAATTGTTATCGATGAGGTTTGGAAGTAATAGACAGTATCGTGGTAGGAGCGTTGAAATAAATTTTCTATGTAATCTTTAGTGAATGTGTAATAAGATTTGGTTGTTTTATGTATAAAACCATGTTTTGCGTTGATAATTTGTTTATTGTACAAAATATTCAAGGTGTTATATCCGGTCGTAGTTCTCGTTCTCGTAGTTGTAGTTGTGTTCTTTATTAGCCTAGTGGATCAAACTATTGGTGATTCTATTATTTACTTAGTGATTTTTGTAACATTAGCACTACCAATGCTAATTATTTCGTTGTGTATTAATATTCATGGGTTCTATTGAAATTTGACGTTATTCATATTTTATGAATTTTAGTGATTCTTGGATCTTATACTCATGTAATTTCAGATACAAATAAGCCCACTTATTTATAATTCTTTATTTACATAGCGAGGCGTCCCAAAACAATGTAAACAAAGAAGTATAAACTTATGGTTCGGTGATTCATAATTTCTTTATTTAAATAAAAGGCGTCCCAATTCATTTAAATAAAGACATTGCAAATCATCCTACTTAAGAATTTCTGACTTAACATTCGTAATTAATCGATAAATTAAGTATTCTGGGAGTACGGAGAGGGTATTTACACTCATTTTTGGATATGGGAGTAAGATAATCAAGGTGAGTTGACATAGTTTTTCAAAATAGTTTGGTGAGTATATTTTTAACGTAAATAGGATAAGAATTGTGGAAACCACAATGTCTTAGGAAAGTTTTGTAAATTTTTGAAATATAGAAGTAGATACATGCTGAGGGAAATAGGATTAAAACATAATGCTTTAGAATAGGCATCTGCAGATATGTTTATTTGTATAAAGTAATTAGAAGTATATCATAAATGTATATACCAGTTTACTAAAGTTTTTGAGTAACATAATTACCTGGAAGTCACATAATCATCCGGAGGCTGGAAGGCATGGACAACGGATGGCTATAAAACATTTTGGTGAAAAAGTGGTTATAGTTCGGATCTCAATTAGACCCGTTTCTCTATAACTATAGCTCTGATACCAATCTGTAACACCCCCAAATTTGGGATACGCAGCGGAATTAAAGCTGGGTGTTACTCGACGGCACAACAGTTATAATAATAGGAAAACAATCTCTAATTGAGTTGTTTTAGAAATTTAATTATTCAAATATTAGAGTTTACAAAATGAGGTCCCAGTAGTTTTACAATTTGTTTAATACTTTATCAAAGAATAATAAAATTTTAGCCTTCCTTCCGTATCCATGCTCTTCCATGCCATCCTTGTTTGTTATGGACCTGAGATAAACATGCTAAAAAGTCAACACAACGGTTGAGTGAATCCATAGCGTTTGTATAACGATTAGTTGAACACAAGTCATAGAATAGTAAAACAGTAATATTTCAGTGTATTGCTCTAAGCCTCATGAACTCAAACATTAACGTGTGTAATATCATAAAATGATATAAATTACCAACACCATAATGATGATGTAAGTAACAATGCCCTCGAGTAGGAGCTTGCCAACTTCCTAGTAGTTCTCAAATAATGTGCATTTGGCTATCAATCCTGCTAGCACGAAGGCTATCTATCCGGCTAGCTCAAATGGGCTGTCAACCTCCAATAGATCTATTCACAATATTCGCGTTCACTCACAAGTGATTAATGGTTCATGATATGAGGGACTTTTAATGGCAAAAACGTTTAACTTAGGCAATACCAGATCAGGATAGCATACAGAAAATACTTGTGTTCGGTTTAGTAGCATGTATCTCCCCACAAGTTTGAAAAACGTATTAAAAATAGTGGGACTATGAACTCACCTGGGTAATAAAGCAGTGTGAATGGAAAACAACTTAAATAAAGTTGATAAACATCTCCGACACGAAACCTGAGTTGATTATGTCAAGTTTTAGTATTCGTATTTACTTATATATGAGTTTAATATTTGTTAGCGTAAAGATTTTGTTAAGGATTATTTATTTAATTTTGATAACATGAAGTCTCTTCAAAAGTTACTGGGTAATAAGATTTTACCATTTTTCCTTGTTAGAGTTTGTTATTCGATATTGATATATAAATTTTTATAACAAGTCCTGAATCGATATAACGTTAAATATATTTCATATATAAGTTTAATAAAAACTCGTTCCCAACGTATTATTATGTTTTATAAGATAACCTGAGTTGTTTAAATGTGTTAAAACATATTCCCAAAAATATATTATTGGAATTACACTTTTTACCCTTATAGTTTCAAAAATGACACTTTATACCCACAACTTTTGGTCATTGGCAAAAACAGCCCTTGTACTAATTAATTTATAAAAATTACATTTTTGGCCCAAGAACACTCCAACTTTCATTTATTACAAAATATACCCCTTTAGCTTTTCAAAAATAATTATAAAAGTATTTTTGGTATGTATTTCGAGACAAAAATGAGTTAAGTTTTAGACAAATCCGTACAATGTTTTTACAACGTTCTTGATCTTTTCAAAAGTTTGCCAGGTGACCTTTCTAATGGTGCAAACTAGAGTTTGTGTGGTTTGCTTGCAATAATCGTCCAAAGTGGAGGGGTTGGGTCGTTTTCTTAATAAAAGAAATATATAGTTTGGTTTCAGTGAGCGACATGCCCAAAAGGATGTTAAATATCAACGGGCCTTGCAATATTTTTATGACCCTTATAAGTTAGTAGTGAAGTTTTTCAAGTTTGGTAAATTATGAAGTTCGGGAACTAGGTCGTTTAAGAAAAGATTTTTGGAAATTCAAATGTCGGGTTTAAAAATAGTCTGCACCTACAGCTCTTGTCGTGCGTTTTTAGGACCCGTGCACCTGAGTTTTTAAAGAAAACGTCGTTCCGGACAACTTTCATGATTTAACTTTTTGATGAATCGGAATAGAAATACCTCGTTTTGCGTGTTTTATAAACTTAGTCAGTTGCTTATTAAAGTGGCTTATATAGTTTAGTATCTAGCTTTTAGCTTTTGGTTTTAAATCTTGATCAAAGAAAGACGTTTGGTTTGTAAAATAAGTGAAACCTTTAAACCCAAAATAAGCCGAACATATAGATCACGTCCACTGTTTATATGAAAAATCGTCACTGAACAATCTATTTTTATATTAAGACTTGTTTCTTTGTTCTTTAATTTACAAAAGCTAACTTGCATATAATATAGTATAACAATATTTCTTAACATGATATCTAAATGTAATGCATGATTAAGGACTAATATTATAGTTCAATATATATACCTCAAGGCTGCTAACCAAAAGTAGAACAACATAAATCGAAACTGAACTCGAAACCAAACACGATCACGAGAAACTCTAGCGATTCCCGTCGTGAACCCATGTGAATCAAGATGAGATGACGTTGTTTACTAGAGATCACAAGGACCAAATAAATAACAAAATAATGGTGTGGTTTGGTGTTGATGATGGTACGACAACAACAGCAGGAGAGGAGAGGTTGTGAGAATTTATTTGTGAAATAAGAATGAGGAAAAGTGTTTTGAGCTTGAAAGCAAAAGATGGGATGAAATGTGTGTATGCTAGTTTGATCGTATTTACAGCCATAAAAGGTATAGTTGCATTCAACGAATGGTTATAACCTATAACACTTGTTTAAGAAAGTATGAAGCATGGTGCTCATATCAGATTGTTACTTGGTTTGAAAGGTTAAAAAAAAAGTAACATATGTGTCGAAATATTGGCCAAAGGTAGAAGAAGAGGAGGTGATGTGTCCTCTTGAAGTTCATGTAATCTTGTTACCTTGTTCGAATGATTCAAAACATATACATGTTTCTTATTTTACATGCATGGTAAAAACTAAAACACATATGGTATTTTTTTGAATAGGGTTTGTTGTATGTTTAGGGAACACATATATATTTTGTGGTAATAATAGGTGACACAAGAAAAACCAAATGTAGAATATGGTTAAGTAGAGTATTACGTATGGCTACCTAGTTCGAATGACAAACTATGAAACGTTTTCTAATTGTGTGAACGTGTTTACCCTATATCGTTATATAAGATTTACGCATGCATGATACTAAATGAAACACATATGGCATTTTTGACATTGTTATGTTGCTTGAATTTGAGACATATATTTTACATTTGCAATATGAAGTTGACGTGGTCATTAGGAAAAAGGATTGACAATCTTTTATATTTATTATTAGTTTAAGATTTAAAGAATATTAGTTTGATCTCGGTAATTACTAGGTAATTACTAGCGTTAAGTCCTTAAGTCAAGAAATTTAAAAACTTGATGACGTAAAAATATATAGTTTATAAAAATGTTAAAAATTATCAACATACTTAATTTTTATATTTAAAATGAATCGTGGTTTTATCGGAGTGTTTAACCGTTATTTAAACTTAAAAAAAAATAAGTGTTAATAAATAGAAGTTAATAATTAGTTTAATAATCGAAAAAGTTTCATTAAAACTCTAAATGGCTAACGTTTAGTTTGAACGTTTAATAATTATACATTAACGAAAAATCGTAAAGTGGTAAATAAAAGTTGAAAACTTTTTATACTTGACATATGAGGAATGTTTATTTGAAGTACACTTAAGACATTTGATGCTAGTCGGAATGTTTATTAGGAATGTGAGTTACGTCGAATTAGTTTGTAGTTGTGATAAGATGTTTAATCTAAAAAAAATAACGTGAAAAATGGATAAGTATTAGTCTAATTTAAGTAGAAATTTACCGGTGGTTACACCCTTACACTTATCTTTTGCAAAAATACTTTTAGGTTGGAGTTAAGACTAGGCCAAACAACATAGTAAAGTATTTCCACATTTTAATTGAGAAACATGATCAACCAACAATAAAAATAAAACATGCATACGGAAGCAAATAACAATCAAACAAATAAAATCACACAAAACATGGGTTGCCTCCCAAGAAGCGCTTTTCTTTATTTACGAGTCTTGTAGCTAGACTCAAGGCTATGGGTTACTACGTGATCTCATCATTTGAAACGATATACCCCATATAGTTGCGATCATTACTGTTATGGTGGTAGTGCCTCAATCTGTCGATACTCGCAATCACCTTCCCACCTAATTTGCTTCTCAAGTTAGCTACCCCATCTTGGCTCAATCCTTCGATTGTGAATGGCCCATACCACCAAGGACTTGGTTTATCGGGTGGTATTGTTGTTTCCAAGTGTCTCAAGAGCACCAAGTTCCCTTCCTCAAATGGTGTATGATTTTTTCCGTGTCGAGTATGTTCGAGTTCAACTGAAACCTTATTGCTTTTTCTTCTTTCATCCTTAGCTTTCTTATAGCTTTTGATTCTTGCCTCCCATGCAAGAATCTTATTCTGAACACGAATGGGTGTCGTGCCAATGTTGTTTTTGATCATTCTCCAAATCAAATTCTCATGCCCACTTCGCGGGGTCATGTGGAAGCTAATCTTTCTTTTTCCAGATTTAAGCTCAATCTTCCTATCTTCATACTTAATGACAGCCCTAGCGGTGGTGAGGAATGGTGCCCCAAGGATTATTGGCATGCATCCATCCCCTTTATCATCAATGATCATAAAATCAACGGGGTACATGAATCCTGCAACATTGACTAATACATCTTCTGCGATTCCTAGGGGGTATACGTACGAGTGTCCAACAAGAGATAGCCTAACACGAGTAGGTGCTGGCATTTTTTACGTTAGTTGGATGTAAATAGTTAGGGGCATAAGATTTACTTCCGATCCTTGGTCGGCGAAAGCACTAAGATGTTTCAAGTCCCCGATGCTCGTTGGTATTTCAAAGTTCCCACATGCTACCTGCTTAGTAGCCACTTTCTGTACCAATAACCTCTCGACCACTGATCCTCCAGGAAGCGTATCATACTCATCTTCCGCTTCTTCCTCTTTCTCAGGAACTTGTCTGGAGGATTGGTTACGCCCATCACCCTTAATCCAATTTGTTATGGTGTTTTTGTTTATATCATGTTTCAGGTAGTAACTCAAAGGTTGGGACTCTGGTGGTTTTTCTAAGGTCTGTTTAGCAGGGGTTTCTACCTTCTCGTTATCTTTATGGACAATGGTGATGGAGTTAACAAATTGGGTGGTGGGAGTGGCGCTTTCTTTCCTTAGCAGTATTCGTTCGGGGGTTCTCTGATTGGTATACTCCTCCAAAAGACTCAACATCTCATTCATTTTCTCCTGCATCTCCTCTTTTTGTTTATAAACTGCTTCTTCGAATCTAGCAAGCCGATCAGAGTGAGTTGCCATATATTCTCTCATCCTAGCCTCAAACTCCGAGCTAAGTTCCTTGGGAGGGGAACAAGGTGGGGTGCACCTTTGAAAAGTCTCGACATGTTCTCTAGAAGGTAACTCAGATAATGGTGCCGAAGTTGGTTTTGAGACAGAATTGACAGTGGCTTGTCTAGGACTTAAAGGTCTCCTTTGCTTTTCCTCAAAATAGTCAACTTTTGCCTCAAGTTTGCATAAGAGTTCATCGGGGATTTCGGTGGTTCCTCCAGATGTCGAGACTGCATTGATGGCCGCTTCTATCGTATGTTTAAATTCCCAAATCTCATGATTATCAACAGCGAGCTCTTCGATAATTGCCCAAGACTCCTCGGCGTTCTTATCACGCAATTTACCTCCCGCGGCCCTGTCGATGGTACACTTAGTGTGATAGTCAACATGGTCGTAGAAAATCTGGACTAATAACCAAAGGTTTATGCCATGATGAGGGATCTTGTGGAGGAGATCCTTAAAACGGGCCCAAGCCTCGCAGAAAGTTTCACCCCGCTGTTGCTCAAACATCAAAATGTCCCTTTTAAGCATTGCAGTCTTTTCCGGCAGAAAGAATTGGGTAAGGAAGCGATTGGTGAGATTGTCCCATGTAGTGATGGATCCCGCGGGTAAACGCTCAAGCCATTGACTAGCTTGATCCCGTAGAGAGAATTGGAATAGGCGTAATCGGGTTGTCTCTCTAGTTTCAACACCTGGGTCTATGGAATCTACGATTTTGAGAAAGTCCTTAAGGTGTTGGTTTGGATCTTCAGAACGAAGTCCATGGAATGCACATCCGCTTTGCACCAACCGGATGGTGTCGGATCGCAAGGGGGTCACATTGTCTCCGGTGAGCTCAATGGTGTTTCGGTAGCCTTGGTGGCTAGGTCGGGAATACTCTCCTAAGGTTCGGGGCCTAAGGGGTTCTAGTGGTGGGTTTTGTTGTGGTGGGATGACGGGTTCAAAGATGTTACCACCTTCCATGATGTCGGATGGTAAAGAGTTACGAACAAAGGCACGAAGAAATAAGATAGACTAAAGAAGACCTAAAAATAAAAATAAAAATCTTACTAGAAAGGAATCTACCAAGTAGACCTAATAAAAAGAAATCCTAACCTAGACAATAACTATTCCCCGGGCTGCGGCGCCAAAAACTTGATGCGTGGGAATCGCAACAGGCTTTACCTCTCGAGGGATCTTGAGAAGCTTACAACCCCCACCAGGCAGTGTACCTGATCGTTGTAGTATAGTATAGTGACAAGTACCGGGGGATTGATCGTTCAGCTTAGGAATAGTGTCGCTAGGATTAGAAAGCCTAATTACTAATTCTAAAGGTGAGGGATGATTATTTTTGTATTTTTATATTTTTTAGAAAGCAAGTAAAATCTCGGGTTTTGGAAGAGTGGGCGGAATTAGTTGCTATTCAACTAACCCAAAACTAAGATGCAATCAAAATAAAATACTGAAAATGAAAATAAACTAACTTATACTAAAGTTGTGAGCAGTAATTGGAGAAAATGTGTTTACTTAGACTTCACTACTCCCTAGATATCTTTTACACGTTAATTACTTGTTATAATTGTATGGATGACGGATTGTATTCCTTAATACCATTCATGGGGTGGCATACATAACTCCCCAATTCTATGAGCTCTTATCTCCTCCTACACCATGACCCAGCACAACTATAGGGATTGTAAACAGTGGCTCATGCATTAAATACAACCAATAAAGACCTAGTACGCCTCGGTTCATGTTTCTTAAGACGTTCAAGCATGTTACCATTTGGAGATCTGCCAGTTTTCTTAAGCCTAACATATAAAATCATTCATCCAAGACAAGAATAAACAAGTAATCAACACATAATCAATATCTAGGTTTCATTAGATCTAAGCAAACACAAAAGAGATCTAGCCTAGCGTAATGGAATTGAGACAAGAACAAGATATAGACAACCAACACATAGACATATTGATTGAATTAGAAGAACACTTATCTCAATTACAATGCAAGGTATCAAGGGTTTGGAACCCTTGAAAAACCTGTAAAAGTTGCACCAAATTCGTCTTTAGGGTTTCACCAAAACTTCTCTTTTTTTTTTATTGTGAAAAACTAGAAAACTATATATAGGAAAACTGGGGTGACGGCGTCAAGAGCAATGGTGTGACGCCGTCATCTCGCCGCCAAATACTTCCTCGGACGGCCTTGATCTACTTATGACGGCCTATGTGACGCCGTCATCAACCACGGTATTTTATTCTTGGGACTCTGACGCCGTCAAGAGCAATTCTTGACGCCTTCATGCACTGTTCCCAGCATAGAAATTTGAGACTTTGCCGTTTTCTTCACTTTTATGCTCCAAAAATGTCCGAAATGGCTTCTTTTCCAGAATTCACTCTCCAAGTACCTAAAATCACAAAAGGAACGATTTAGGGCAATATTTGATCAAATAAGTTTGGATTCGGGCTTAAATGGCCCCCTAAAAACGGATCATTTTTCGCCTCATCAAGCAGCTAACCCCCACCAACACATGAGCAAAAGCCCATGCAACCACAACCAAACACAACTTCAAACAACTCTTAACCAACTTCTACCAAAATTTAAACAGAACAAAGATCAAACAAGCATCAGTCAACACTAGATATATCAGCAGCAATGGTGAGCAAGGGGGTGAATATAGGGGCTAAAATAAGCTAAAAGGCCAACAAGGACATGTATAAAAAAACTTAAATATACACTTACGCCACCAAAGAACATGTAAGAGCAATTTTTAGCAAACGAGAAGCCTTTATGAAGCTTATAAGGGCTGCTATAGGACTGCTCAAAAACGTGCAGGCCTGCTGGTGTCAACAGCAGCCTTGGGAGCAAAATGGGTAACAAGTGCGGGCAAAAATACGCTATCAACCAGCTTATTTCAAGGAGACAAATGGGGGCATGCAAAAGGGTATTAAAGGGAATCCTAAAAGCACTACGGCGACAAAAGAAATAAGCAGTTGTGACGACTTAACAAGCACTAATAAGCAAAACTACCAAAGGCTGCAATTAAGAGAAACAGCTAGAGGGCCAAGTTTGGGGGCTGTAAACAGTGGTAAAAAAAATTATAAAAATAAAATAAAAATATGGCATCAAAGACAAGCTGCTAAACTACTCGAATATCAATTTTCATGTCATGATTCCTCAAGATGAGTGTTAGAAATAGAAGTGACGATCATTATTGTATGAACGAGTCTTGTAATAATGTTGTAATAGTCTTGTAGTTTAGTTAAGGGTAAACGGGTTTGGTTTAATCTAATATTGTATAAGTTTAGGTCTAGCTCATTACAAAAGCCCAAGCCCGGCCCATCTCTTTATCTTAGCTATATAAACCTCCAAATGCTCCCATTTGGAGGTGGTGCTTCTATGTGTAACTCTATGTGTTTCTCTCTCTAAATATAATACATCTTTCCTTTCTCTCACTTGAAGTATCCATCTCTATTCTACATCTCTCTCTCTCTCTCTCTCTCTCTACTTATCTCTTCAATTATCTCTATAAAACTTGTGTAAGATATAAGATCAAGGGTCCTAACAAGTGGTATCAGAGCCACTTGTACAAAATACTATTCTCGAAAGTTCGTGTTTTTTTTCTTAATCAGTTGATATCAAAAATATCACGATATGCTATTTTTGAGGGGGAGAATATATGATTAAAAGTTTGTGACCGAATCTCAAAAGAGCTCGACTCAGTAAGTACCAAAGAATTGACGAAGCTTAAAATGTCAGTAATCGAAAAGACTTGTCCTGGACGGGTAATAATTTCAAGCTAGTCTAACTAGTGATGTAAGCGTGTCTCGAATAGGACTTGTCTGAGTAGAGTGTACCATATCGAGAGACTTTCTTTGGACTTGACCAGGACGGGTAATAACTTCAAGCTAGTCTAACTAGTGATGTAAGCGTGTCTCGAATCGGTTATGTTCACTGAAAGTGGATCAATTCAAAAGTGCAAACTCCTCCCGCATGTGCAAATTTCTTAAAAATTACAGGAGCACATGTGAAGGGGGAGTCCTTCAAATGAAATGCAAAACTCTCACAGTGGCAACAACAATGTGTTTTATTATCATAAACACTTTGAGAGATTTTACACAAAAAGGTTTTTTGGCATGTGATCAATCATAGGATAGTTATGGAGTTATAAGGTGACTAAGGTTAGGGAAAACCGTCCTATGATCCGCCAAAGCCGGAGGGATCTACCCAAGGACAATTCCAATAGATTAGAATTAGAAGTCCTTAGGTATGATTGAAAAAAGGAGAAAATGAGAAAGGAGAAAGAAGGGGTTGAAGAATTAAAAAGAAAAGTTATGAAAAAGGGTGAAAAGAAATAGCCCTCCATATGTTCAACCTTAGGGCAGACACCAGGTACAATTCGTATGCTACTGGTTGTTACTAAGGTGACACGGGTATTGAAGACAAAGACGTCATGGACCCAGTAACGCACTGCACTAAACCTTCTTAACCACTCAAGTTCTCTTAAAAGAGCTTGTTTCATTCTCACGGGGAACCGGTGTAATCTATCGACCTGTCTCTTAGAGATGGTTTATATTGAAGCAGGAGACCTCTCCCGAATCTCCGCATTGGAAACCAAATGTGCACTTATCTAGTCTAGAGCCCCGAGATTCATCAAAAGATCTCATAGGAACACATAATACTTCTACACTAGTGATCCAACATTAAGGATTAAGCTTTCTTCTTAATAAATTTGAAATCACTAAAGATCCTAAGAACAACGTTTCACTTTGACTTGAATCAATGGCCACTCACCATGACCATTTCACAAGTATTTTGTACAATGGTTTTGCCTCATTGTTCAAGGAATTAAACATCCAACAACACAATAACAATCTGCAAGAATATGCTTCGAGTATACAGATGGGGAATCAAATGCAATATGCAGGGCAGTATGTTGGAAATCAAATGAATCAGAATATGAATCAGAATGTGAATCAGAATGTGCTTAATCATAATGGGATTGATTGTTTCATGATTTCTCACCAGGCAACAACATCAAGCAGTGATTCTGATCTTCCTCCTACCTATGATTCCGATTCATTCCATGAGGTACCAAATTGTGGTAATAATGCTAATCAGTTTGCTCATGAGAAGCCACATTATGTGCCACCTGAACCTAATTATGATACATATGTGGGTAGCAAGTTAATACCAATGTTAACTATGCAACTCCATACATGGATCCAAATGGAGTTCAAGTTGCACAAAATGGTGCTAATGATGAGGAAACCCGTGCCTTATTAGAATCATTAATAAATAATTGTGGTATTGAAATTGTGAAAGTGAAAAAGGTCAATCGCGATGTTAAGGCCGCGAATGTTAAATTGACCGCTGAGCTTGAGAGTTACAAATCCACCGTTAAAGCTTTTGAATTTCATAACAAAAGATTGTCTGAATTAGAAATTGGTTATCAAAATTCCGTTTCAGAGAAACAACAATTGCAACTCAAGTTTGATACACTTGATGTTAATTCTTTCAAAAAGATAAAATCTTTAAACGCGGAAATTTCTGATTTACAAAACCAACTTTCTAAACAAAAAACAGCTTATTCCAATCTTGAAAAAGAAATGGATGAGTTGAAAAAGGATTTTGCAAAGAAAGAAGACAAACTTTTGGAAGAAATCGTAGAGTCAGAACACATGATTGCTCATTTAGAAGAATTAGTGGTTAAGTCGGGTCAGTCAAGTCAGACAATGAAAATGATTTCAAATCAAATTAATCTGATTTACCATACGAAACATAAAATGGCTCTTGGTAACAACACCCCTTGTAATCTCAAGAAAGCTCAGCAAGAACAGAATGTTTTGTACAATGGTAATGTGATTTATACCAAACATGATCCTCCCGTCGTTCAGGATTCTGTGCTAACGATTGAACATGTCGAAGAGAGCATAAATAAAATGAAACAAAAGGATTTGAAACCCATTGATTACAACAAATTGAACAAACTTTTGGGAATCACTTTTGTTCCACAAACTGAACCATCTGCGTTTTCCATAAAACAACCATTTGCGAAATTCTTGTCTAAAAAGAAAGTTGTTTCCAAATCTCTTTCAAAACTGGAACAAATATCCTCTAACAACACTTTTAATACAAGTGAGGCTTGAGAAATTCTTGATGACATTAAAAAGAGAATTCAAGAACTTCAAAATATTGTTGCTTCTAAAACTTCAATCAATATTAACAACTGGCATTCTAGTTTTCATATCGAACAGAAAAAGGTGTTTCAAAACGAAATTACAATCCCACTGAATAACATCAGTGCAAGGGTAATCCATTTTGAACAAGCTTTCTTAAAAGAAACGGCCGACTTTGTCAAGGACCACAAATCCCTGGTAAACGAAGCTAATGATACTCGTGAAAACATGAATGTTTTGGAAAACCTAAATGATTCTCTCTTCGAAGCTGTTATGACGACTGACATTGTGTCCATCATTTTACAAACATATTATGTTCAAGACGATGAAAGACTGCGAGCTGAGACATCTGAAATTGTTTCAAAATATGAAAATGCTCTTGTAAAACTTGAAAAAGGAAACATGTCATTTTTCAAACAACTTGATCGAAAATCAGAGGAATGCAAGTATGACAAATTGTCGTATGAGCATGCCTACAAGGACATGAAAAAGGAAAATGATCTTTTAAGAGCTCAGCTTGATAGTATAAAAGGGAAGGGTGTGGATACTAAGTTTGCAAAACCATCGACTTCGGAGAAACCAAATGTTTCTAACACGGTTCAAAAACCAAAAATGTCAATTTCTCGGTTTGCTCCAAAAGTCGATGAGAAAAAGGATTTGTCAAAACCAGTCACTCCACAACCCTTGCTCAAGAAAAAGGAAATGGAAAAGATTGTTGAAAAACGAAAATTGGTTGTTGAAAGAAACACAAATGTGAGTGCACCTGGCTCTTCTAGGAATAGTACACCAAATGTGACTTCAAAAACTGTTAAAGAGTCTGTTGGTTCTAATGATATTGTCCACAATCACCATCTAGAAGAAGCTAGGAAAAAGGCACAACATCGAAAAGACGGAATTTTAGGTGCAAAACCTAGTGTGATGAATTCTACAAGATTCCAAAGCACTGCTAGTAGTAGTAAACCATTACCTAGGAACAATCTACAAATTACTAGGGATTGGCTTGCATCTAAGAGTAGTGGCACAAAAGAGAATGTTAGGAACGTAGAATGCAATACAAATAATTCCAAAGTCTCATCGAACTACAAACAATTTCCAAAAGACTGTAGTGACAAAATTAAAATTGCTGTGTTAAACAAGAATGTTGAATTTGTCTGTCCTACATGTCAAAAATGTGTTTTTTCAACTAATCACGATACATGTATTGCAAAATTTATCAAGAAAAGAAAGTCATGTGTCAAGACACAATACACTAAGACACCAAATCAAAACAAACCCGTTGATAAGAAGCAAGAGGTTAAGAAACCTAATAGGTGGATACCGAAAGGATGTAGTTTTTCAAAGACTGAGACTTCCGCTGTATCTGATAAGAAGACTACGTCTAGATCTTACCTTAGGTGGACTCCCACCGGAAAAGTTTTTAAAACAATTGGTCTTAGATGGATTCCCACAGGAAAGATTTTTGATAGTTGCACCAAGACAAATAATAGTGATAATCATCAGGTTAAGGAAGTAGAAACTATTACAACTGTTGATAGTCAACACCCGCAGAGTGATGATTCATGTACTTCTAACACTGTTATTTGTGAAACCTCTTCGTCTTCGGTTGCAGGTGCTTCAACTATCTCTGAACCCAGCTCATCAGAGGGTTCAAATTCTGTAAATTCTATAAAATCATTCTTTCAATCTTCTATTTTTGATTTTCCTTTTCTTTTATAAAAACCAAAAACAAAACACAAAAATAGAAAATTTTCAAAAAATACAAAAACAATATAAAATCAAAAAATCCAAAAAATATTCTTCTCACGACATGTCTCTTGTATAATCGATATTTTGTACGTTTCTAGAAATGTCATTCAACAATGATACGGACATGTACAGATGCTTGAGTGGGAGTTCTTTTATATGTTTTTCTAAAACATGTCGTTTCTCAAAAAATTTCTACACAATGGCTTTCGTATACTTCAGTACGAAACCCGAACTTAATTGATGGCTTCTGGATACATCAGTTCAGGACCCGCGTTTCAAAGAAAGGAAAGTGCTTAATCAAAACAATTATTTCAAATATTTTTCGAGCACTTATCCTAAAACAAGTACCAAACATTTATCTGGCTTGAGTTTTCGTTAGAAAAACTTTCAAAATCTTTAAGCTCAAGACCATGATTGTTGATCTAATGATAAACTAGATTTTCAAAATTCTCTTACATTCTGAGCACCAACTTTTTCAAGATTTTTCAAAAAGATTTTCAAAATCTATCAAAATCGGTGCTCATCAGCAAAATGACTTGTGTACACCTTACAGTGCACAACTCAAGTTTTCAAAGAAAGGAAAGTGCAACGCAAAAACGATTTTAATCCACAAAGTGCACTTATCCTAAAAATGGACACTGTTGTACGCCTCAATGCGACATTCCTATTCAAACAAGAGAAGTCTTTGTTTTTCAAAAACCTTGATGCAAAATTCAACAAATCTGAAATTTCTTACTTTTTCAGAATTTTGCTCAAGAAGACTCCTTCCCTCTAAACTGTTAACAAAAGGTTAATATTCTCAAAAACATATGCAAGTTTTGAGGGGGAGTATTTCATAAAAACAAATATGTTCCGATTTCATGCAAAATCAAATCTGTCTTTCTCTCCAAAATCTTTTTTTTCTTAATCAGTTGATATCAAAAATATCACGATATGCTATTTTTGAGGGGGAGAAGACATGATTAAAAGTTTGTGACCGAATCTCAAAAGAGCTCGACTCAGTAAATACCAAAGAATTGACGAAGCTTAAAATGTCAGTAATCGAAAAGACTTGTCCTGGACGGGTAATAATTTCAAGCTAGTCTAACTAGTGATGTAAGCGTGTCTCGAATAGGACTTGTCTGAGTAGAGTGTACCATATCGAGAGACTTTCTTTGGACTTGACCAGGACGGGTAATAACTTCAAGCTAGTCTAACTAGTGATGTAAGCGTGTCTCGAATCGGTCATGTTCACTGAAAGTGGATCAATTCAAAAGTGCAAACTCCTCCCGCATGTGCAAATTTCTTAAAAATTACATGAGCACATGTGAAGGGGGAGTCCTTCAAATGAAATGCAAAACTCTCAAAGTGGCAACAACAATGTGTTTTATTATCATAAACACTTTGAGAGATTTTACACAAAAAGGTTTTTTGGCATGTGATCAATCATAGGATAGTTATGGAGTTATAAGGTGACTAAGGTTAGGGAAAACCGTCCTATGATCCGCCAGAGCCAGAGGGATCTACCCAAGGACAATTCCAATAGATTAGAATTAGAAGTTCTTAGGTATGATTGAAAAAAGGAGAAAATGAGAAAGGAGAAAGAAGGGGTTGAAGAATTAAAAAGAAAAGTTATGAAAAAGGGTGAAAAGAAATAGCCCTCCATATGTTCAACCTTAGGGCAGACACCGGGTACAATTCGTATGCTACTGGTTGTTACTAAGGTGACACCGGTATTGAAGACAAAGACGTCATGGACCCAGTGACGCACTGCACTAAACCTTCTTAACCACTCAAGTTCTCTTAAAAGAGCTTGTTTCATTCTCACGGGGAACCGGTGTAATCTATCGACCTGTCTCTTAGAGATGGTTTATATTGAAGCAGGAGACCTCTCCCTAATCTCCGCATAGGAAACCAAATGTGCACTTATCGAGTCTAGAGCCCCGAGATTCATCAAAAGATCTCATAGGAACACATAATACTTCTACACTGGTGATCCAACATTAAGGATGCCAGATGTAAACTTAAGAGTCCTACGCAGATCTTAGCAATCTGCCAGAACATTTATGAGAGGATTCACTTTTGTGATTCTCAATGATTGAATGGAAATTCCTGCCAGGGTCAACATCAAGCAGCCCTGACAGCAGGCCACTTTGGTAATTCTTTATGGGTTACGCTTAGTGTTCGCGGTGATTTCAAACGGTCTACAGTCGTGGAGTGATCCCCAGCGACTCACCCAGTCATTGAGCTACTAAGTAGGTCTTGTAAGCTCTCTCGAGAGTATCTGACATGGGAACAGCCTTGGTAAGGGTTAGAAGGAGTCTTCACACTATGCTGTTGACGATCTCTAATTCTTATCTATAAGTACCAGTTGATTTATTGCTAACTGTTTTCATGCAGCTATACATCATCTCCATGGCGAAGGATTCCACATGCTCATACATGCAACTCAAAGTCAAAGGAAAGTTCTCACAAAGATCAATGCAAAGAAAGGTTCAAAGAAAGATTCTACGCAATATGAAAGAATCTACAGAAGTAAAGTGACAAAATCTGTGTGAAAGAACGGGAACTACAAATGCATGTATCACAAAGACTAAAGACGTATGAGCATGTTGGAATGTCAAACAACCACCACAGACGCAGAAGTGACGAAAGGCAGATAACTCCACATCACAAATGAACAAAGAACGATGAAAAGTCAATCATCAAAGATCACAAAGCATGAAGGAACAAAGAAACTAGCAAAACTATTACACAACAAGACTCAAAGTTCAAAGAGAACAAGCTTCAAAGAACAAAGATCAAGGTCACATAAGAGAGATCTCAATGATCACCCTTAGGGGGAGATTGTTAGCATTAGAAGTGTTGATCATTTATGCAATCAAAGGGAGATCTCAATGATCGTCCCTTAGGGGGAGATTGTTAGAAATAGAAGTGACGATCATTATTGTATGAACGAGTCTTGTAATAATGTTGTAATAGTCTTGTAGTTTAGTTAAGGGTAAACGGGCTTGGTTTAATTTAATATTGTATAAGTTTATGTCTAGCTCATTACAAAAGCCCAAGCCCGGCCCATCTCTTTATCTTAGCTATATAAACCTCCAAATGCTCCCATTTGGAGGTGGTGCTTCTATGTGTAACTCTATGTGTTTCTCTCTCTAAATATAATACATCTTTCCTTTCTCTCACTTGAAGTATCCATCTCTATTCTACATCTCTCTCTCTCTATTTATCTCTTCTATTATCTCTATATAACTTGTGTAAGATATAAGATCAAGGGTCCTAACAATAAGGAAATGAAAAATAGTGAACTAAGTGGCTGTGGGGACGGGGCTTAACTGACTCGCCGTTCCAAAAGGCTAAGAGTAGGACTGAAATCAACTACTAAGGGGACATCAACATAAAAATATAACTTAGACTAATGAAGTTTGACCAACTAACAGCATGTATAACCCATATAAACATGTGAATCCTACACAAGCATACCTAAGATCTATTCCAAAAAGAGTGGTGCAGGGCTGATGAACCAGTTGGGTAAAGTGGGTCAAACTAGTGGAATTTGACCTGCTTAAGTCAAGGGCCAGGTCTCATATACAAGCATAATCCTATTTAGATCAATCTTGAACAACTAGGGAAGCTAGAATCTAAGGAGGAGAGTGCTAAGCTGAGCCTAAGAAGCTGCTAAAGCAGCGGGGTTGTTTGACTTAAAAATGGGTTGAAACATGTTGTAAGACCTACAAACTTTAAATTCCAGTAAATGGACAATAGTGCCGGGCTATGGTGCATTTATTTTAAGCAAACACAACTATTAAGATGAACCTAATCTAGATTTTGCTATGCTAATAATTTGAAACAGATTGAAGTAAACTATTTTTAGAACTCAACTCAAAAGATATAAAACTACCTAATAATTTTTAAATACTACTTATAAACTGTTACTACATCTATATTTAAGCTAACTGAATTTCAGAAATGGTCAAAACAGGTTTAAACGTGAAAGCGTACCCTGTGCCAAACACCACTTAACTTCAACTGCTTGTGGATTAGTGTAATGAAAACTCAGATGAACCAAGGAATTTCAATCGTAGAAGTTTAACTACAACCTAAGAATGAAAAGTGAACTAGTTCCACTCAGAATAAGCAGCTTTAAATCAACTACCTAAGAAAAGCTAAGTCAAACTAATGCGGCTAAGAAAACTAAACATAGCATTCCTAGATATGTAACTGAGCATATTAGTAAATGGTAAACATGAATAAGCCTTAAGCAACAATAATAAGCAGTAAATAAGCATAGATTAAGCAGTTCACAAAAGCAAAGAAAATAAGCTAAAACAGAAATTTTGAAAGGCAATTTCAAAACTTTGAAGTTTTTATTAACTGGAAATGCAAGTTACAATACTAATTTGACAAACTTAAATAAACGTAAACATAACTAACCTATTTTACACTAAATTACTTACTGAAAACCTAATTAACTAACTGCTCAAATGAGCAACATAGTGATCTATTTATACTAAAAAAAAAAGGTAAAACTAGGGTTTCTTTCTTTTCTTGTCCACTTCTGAGTTGCTTCTCTCCCATCCCTTGGATTGTTTTTGAATGATCTTTGGCCGTTTGTTTCATTTTCTTGGCGGGAAGAAAAAAGAGTATTAACAACTTGGCATATTACTTTTGGGCAGGGGATTATTTTGGATTGTAATGGTGGAAAGTGAGAAGTAGGGTGGGTGATGGCAGAGGGTGAGAAGTGTAGAGGTGATGATGGTGTTTTGGCTGGGTAGCAGGCTAGGGAAGTCAAGGGGGGGATGAAGGAGGTATTTGGTGGGTTTGACTTTAGGTTTGACCCAGGGTATTGATATACGGGGTGTTATATTATTTATGATTGGGCCAGGGTTTGGTTTGGGCCAAAGGGTGGGGTTTAAGGGGTGGACTGATTTATTGGGTGGGTTTGGAAATATTAAAAGGGTTTGGATTATGGGAAATAATATGTGGCCCGTTTGGTTTGTAGTTAATAAATCCCAAGGACCAAATTTGCAAACCTGCTGAAACTTGAGGGGACCAGAAATGTATTTTTCCAAAATTCATCATAGGGATCAACTTTGCCAAGGTGATTAACCAAAAGACTATTTTTGACAATTTCCAGAAATTTACACCCAGGGACTAATTTTGTCAATTTTGCAAAGTACAGGGACCAAACATGTAATTTTCCCAAATTTTTCCCCCAAGGACAATATTTGATAACATTTGACTTTTAAATGCCTTGGGTTGACTTTTCTTTCGTTTTAAACCTTCAGGGACTAGTTTTGTTAATTTATGAATCTTGAGGGATTGAAACTGCCAATTATGCAAACTTTGTTCGTTTTTCATTTGTTTTTTAACATTTTGCATCTAAAACATATAAAACACATTTCCTGGAATAATTTCTGTATTTTGATGCATTTCTGAGTGTTTTCGAATGTTTTGGCAGTTCAAATACAATTACAATCAGTCTCAGCATCATTTTACTTTTTCTTCTCATTACAATTGCATAAGATTCCCCCTATTTTCAACTTTTGTAACAATCATGTTGGAGTACTCATTTGTTGTCTTGACCACATTCCTGCTTATTCTTCCTTCATATAAAGTACGAGTTGCAAAGAGCGTTTCTTACACACTTATATTCTTTATGGGTAGGCATATGCATCGTATAGGCACATCTTTAAAGATATATCATTGACTCATTTCCCTGCAAACTCAGAGAAAACATGTGCAAAAGTAGTTCTACAAGGTTGTCAAACTTACATTTCTTACAAGAAATAATTGAAGTAAATGGTTAAAGACCATAGTACTCAACCTAATCATGGTTGTCATGCTATAGTTAAAATTTGTTATTTAATCAAATGTACTTTTTACTCCTTTGGAAATACACAAACATTGAAACACATAAGGAAATATTGTCTACTGTTTGGGCCCCAATTGGGCTCACAGAGATTCCAATTGTAGTAAATGGCTAAAGACCATAGTACACTGGACTCAGTTAGTAGTAATTCATCGAATAAATGTACAAAACAAACTAGTAGTTTCAACCTTCAAATGATGGCATGAGTGTACCACTATACAAAAAGTTCCATAAAAGTTAAGTTAAAAAGATTGTACCATACATTAAGGGATTCCAAATGCTTCAAGTGAATAACAGAAGGGTACTCTTTGTTGTGTCAATTTACACGCTCAACTCATACGAATGAAACAAGATTCAATATGACTGTCCTATTTACTTGGTATGTGTAAAACTACTAGATAGTACTTTATTCGTTATCGTTTGCATCGTCTAACGATGAATAGTAGCGCACTGATAACTCTAATAAGTAATAACCTTCGGATCATCTTAAACTTAACAAACATGAAAGAATAATAAAGCACATAAAACGAACGATGTTTTCTGATTCCAGAGCTTCATGCAAATAACCCGCATTACGTTAAGAAAATCATAATAAAAGGCTAACAAGGAAAAAACGCGAGCCTAGTGCTATATAAGAGAACTTTGTTTTTTATGTGAAATTCGTAAAATTAACAAATCATGAAGTGTGATTTATGAATATAAGTGTATGAGCTTATATGTAGTGTTTTATTCATGCTCCATTTGATTCCTGCAATAGTATTACAATATAGTCGAATGTCGTGGGTTCAAATCCAAAGCCATGAGCTTTTGTCCTGGTATTACGTTGTTTACTACTTACATGCATGTTGGTTATGAGTCGGCGGTGCTGAGAACGTCAAAAAAAAAAAAAAAGGCCCGGCACGAGAAAAAAAAAATGCCCCTATATTATAATATCCTTAGTGGGTTGGGCCTAGTACATATAATGGGTATAAAAAATTTTATTGCTCCTTAGTGGGTTGGGCCTGGCTCGATTGCTGATGATGCGCCGGCCTAAAACCGCCCATGCTATGAGACTGGTTGATAAGAGCCCCAGATGACGTGTTACTCTTTTTTTCATGCTCCTGACCTGTTACTCTTTTTTTCATGCTCCATTTATGTCAAAGTTTTCATAAATGATAATTTTTATGATGACAAGGTGCTTTTTATGATAGAAGAATGTAAGAATGTCACTTGTTGCCCGTTTACCTGTTATGCACTTTTAAATTCAATGAAATGGAATTTTCGAGTAAAAAAAAATATATATGTTAAAAGCAGAAGAAAATATTCAAAGAAGACAAACTAGGTACTGATATTAGCCATCACCACCTTGTGAAAAGATGACTACTTTACTATAGTCGTGGCGGCTTTTAATTTGTGTATCATTACATGAACACTTACTCCTTGCAAGGCTGGAAGTCTTTTTCTACCTTTAATAGAACGGGAAGCAGGCTCTTTACTTTAGATAGAGATAAAGCTGTCTACATCTCAACCTCCCTCGTACATCGTGAAAGACGATATTGAGAGTTACTTTTTTATTACATGAACAAATTAACATGATGCTTACGTTTAGCGTATAATATATTTATCGAATGTGGCTAAAACATGTCCTACATATATTCCATATCCACGTAGCTACATGTCTCTTTTTGTCACTTCTTTGTAAAAGTTTAGGATTTATAGGAAATAGTGTTAAACATTATTGAATCTCTTAATTGATTAGTTATATTGGTATATATTAACTTGCAAGTTGCAAGTGCCATTGGTGACACATATCAAAGTGGCACAAAACCTGAGCTTTCACCAACACTATTACTCAAAGAACAAAAATACATTAGTATGTCACTTCTTGTGTGTCATTATACAGTAAAGTTGTTCATTTGCAGATGAAACACATTGACGTTTTTGTGACAGAGCTTTTACATAGTGACACATAAATTTAGGTGACAGACATGTTTTTTGTCACTAAAAGACAGCTTTCTTACTTTCTTGTAGTGTGCAGTCTATGTTGATCTCATTGGTAATAAATTTTTTAAATCAAAATCTTCATCAATCATTTCGTATTATACTAGCTACATGACACGATTAAAGCTTTGTAGCGTCACTATTTGGACAGTTCCAGGCAAACAAATATATCTACTATATATCTATATATAAAGGTTAATTAGTTTAGCATGTAAAATCAGCAACGGGCCATGCAAAATATGCGATCTTTCTTCTTTACATGGAGCGTTTGTTTCTATTATAGCTGATTCAGTGTATGAGTAGAAAAAGGTCAACAATGGAATGTGAAACCTGTTTTTTTATGTGAGCTAGTTACACTCTCATGAGTCATGAGCAAGAAATACATGGTCACCTTTCAATCTAACACCTTTACTATATTGGTTTTATACTAGCTAGAGAGAAAATTCTATGCGGGTAAAAGTAACTACATAAAAAAGATTGTGAGGAACACTGTGTGACTAAAAAAGATTGAAAAGAAATTAACAAGCAAAAGTAACTACGACTATTATAAAAGGCAAAGATTAACCTTAAAAGTAGAGCTTGAACACTACAGTAGCTTTGTAAATGATCAGTTTAATTTGTCTGCATCAGTTCAGTAACGATTAACTGCATAAATTTTATATTGTGGCTTTGGACAACAGAATGAAAAGAATATTTATTTAATGCAAGCACTATATATAGTTATCGTTAATGACAAATAAGATCAAATATATAAAACTCAGTGTTTTAAAAATATAAACATTAGAATAGAGCATTGACCTAGCTATAAGGTGCAGGTTACCATAGGCTTAAAAAAACAAACGAGTAGAAAACAAAAAAACAAGGGTATCACTTATTTGTTGTGTTGCATACTTGCATTTGAGTGGTTTCAGATACTAAAAATATTGTGGGCAGTAAGGCGCCGTGGTTTTGAAACCTCCTTTTGTTTTTATTGTTTTATGTCACTTTCCTTTTTAGACTACCCCCATCCCTCACACCATTTCACCTTCCACCTCAGCGCCACATCAGCTTTCTCTCTCCTTCACCACCATCTCACTTTTCACTCCCAACCATCTCATACCAATTCATCTTTCAACACATTTTTTTATTTATTAAAATACCCCACTAAACATATCTTACACACTCACAAACTAAAAATAAATAAAAAAACTAACCCACTAACACATTGCCCCAAAAGTGATAAACTCACTTTTCGTTTGCTTGCCATCACCTCACGCCCAACCTCCCAGCCATGCATGCTGCGTGAGCAGGCTTGCCAACAACTCACTTGGCTTGCGATGGGAGCAGCCTTATATTTTCACCCTGGATCTCAGATCGTAAGATTAACTAAATCAACTGTTCAAGGAATCAAATTATTGCACGTACTAATACCACACATGATACTATTCAAGTTGAGTCGTTTTCTACATTGTTTTTATCAACGTGCATGGCCTTGTTCACGTATCACTTCTTTAGACTCACCTAAGATTAAACCCAAATTTAAAGATGTGATTCAGAATTTTCAAACTAATTAGAATGTTACTTTGAGTTTCATATCGTTCCAGGGTCGGGGATGCAGGATTTGTGTTCCCGCATCCCTTTTCTTGCCACACGTGGCACTCATGCGAGGGAAACTTTCTGTTCCTCATGTCTAAGAAGGACGAATGCACATGCATTGATATGTTTTTAGTCTTCTTATTAGCTTATAAATAAGTCCAGGGATTAGTGTGTTAAGCTTAAAACTTATCTTAGTTAAGTAGAGTCGGTTTGGTTGGCTTGTGTCCCAAGCCTAACCCGTGTCCTGTTTACAGCCGACTTACAAAGTCGGTTTTACCTCCCCCTCATCTCTATAAAAGGAGGTGAGGGGGGGACGATTCATGTACGCATTCTTTCATACTAATCAAGTAAACGATTAGGGATAATTACCTTGTGCAAATCTTCTATTTTCTTGTCGACATCTTATCTTCTCGATCGAGTTATCCGTGCTAGTCACCAGGGGTTGTAGGTTACCGATTCCTACAAGTGGTATCAGAGCTCGGTTCGCGGGGTTCGCTGGTTAGCTAGGATCGATCGAGAAGGGTTCTTCTTTGGTGCTCGGTTTCTGGAAGGAGCAGAACGGTGTGTTTCTGTTTGGGCTATCAGGTATAATCGACAACAAAGGCTTGTCATTCAGGTTCTTGAACGACAAGGTTTCAGTGGGTTATCGACAAAAGTTTTCTGTTGGTTTTTTTTTCTGGATCTGGTTTTCTCCTTTTTTGTTGTTGGCGGCGTCTAAAGAAAGAAGAAAGGAAATAGATTGTATTTTATAAAAGTCAACAGGAGGAAGTTTTTAAATAAATTCAATTTGTTTTATTTTTTGTTTTTATTATTTTAAAAACAAAAAGGTTATTAATTTAAGAGTATTGCACAAGGGGACTTTGTTAATTTGTGATTGCGGGGTTTTTCACAAGGTTTAGCAAATTAATAAAGGGATTAAAGAATGACGGGAGCCAAGTTTGAAATCGAGAAATTCGATGGAACTGGTGATTTCGGGTTATGAAGAGTCAAGATGCGTGCTTTATTAATTCAACATGGATGTGAAGCAGCTCTGGAGGTTTTACCCGAAAATATGGATGCTACAGCGAAAGCTGAGCTAAACAAGAAAGCTCATAGTGCCATGATTTTGTGTTTAGGTAACAAGGTTCTGAGAGAGGTTACCGGAGAGACGACTGCAGCGGGGGTTTGGTCCAAGCTTGAGACTTTATACATGACAAAGTCCTTGGCCAATAAGTTGTACCTAAATAAGAAGTTGTATACTTTCTACATGCCGGCTGGACGTACGATTTCCGAGCATATAGATGAGTTCAATAAAATCGTTCTTGATTTAGCAAATATTGAGGTAAAATTCGAGGATGAAGATCTTGCTTTATTATTACTCACTTCTTTACCAGCATCATACGAACACTTTGTGGATACCTTGTTTTATGGACGGGAAGCTTTGACTTTGGAGGATGTGATGGCCACACTGAATTCAAAGGAAATCAAAGAAAGATCTAAGGCGAAGGGGGATGATGGTGAAGGGTTATATGTGAGGGGAAGAACTGATCGCAGGAATTCGCATCAGTCTAGGGGAAAGTCAAGATCGAAGTCTCGAGGTGGAAGACTCAAGTGCTTTATTTGCCAATCTGAGGAGCACTTAAAGAGAAACTGTCCAAAGAATAATCGCAAGAAGTCAAATAGTTTCGTCAAGAAAGAAGATCAGCCAAGCTCCAGTGGTTCAGTTTATGACGGTTCTGAGGTGATGATGGTTATGAGTGCAGAGGCTCTGCTAGATTGGATCATGGATTCAGGAGGTTCATACCACATGACACCCAGGTTAGATATATTTTTTGATTTTCTAGAATGCGATGGGGGCAGGGTACTGTTGGGTGACAACAGGGAGTGCAAGATCAGAGGTATTGGCAAGGTCAGGTTACAACTGAAAGATGGGTCAAGTTTTGTATTAAACAATGTCAGGTATATTCCTGAATTGAAAAGAAACTTGATATCGCTGGGAACTCTTGAAAAAGAGGGATATACCGTAAAATTGCAGTCGGGCAAAATCAAGGTGATTAATGGTTCTAGGGTTATTTTATCTGGAACACGAAGGGATAATTGCGTATACTCTTTGGATGGCCATGCAGTGGCAGGTGAGCTTAATGCTAGTGTTGAAGAAAAAGACAGTCTTGCGCAGGTTTGGCACAAAAGACTGGGACATATCAGTGAGGCGGGACTTCAGGTGCTAGAAAAGCAGGAGCTGTTTGGCAAGAAAAGTCTAGGTAAGCTCGATTTTTGTGAGAATTGTGTTCTGGGAAAGTCACATCGAGTCAGTTTCGGTGTAGGAAGGCACACTACTCAGGGAGTGATAGACTATGTTCATTCAGACTTATGGGGTCCGTCTCAGGTGGAATCATTGGGAGGTAAGAGGTATTTCTTATCTATTGTCGATGATTATTCCAGGAGGGTATGGGTTTATATTCTCAGGTTCAAACACGAAGCATTTGGAAAGTTCAAAGAGTGGAAGCAATTAGTAGAGAATCAGACTGGGAGGACGGTTAAGAAGCTGAGGACAGATAATGGTCTTGAGTTCTGTAACCGAGAGTTTGAGCAACTATGCACTGAGAGTGGGATTGCTAGACATTTGACAGTTGCCGGGACGCCGCAGCAAAATGGATTAGCAGAACGGATGAATAGAACTCTCATGGATAAGGTACGCTATTTATTAATTCAGTCTGGATTGCCCAAGACCTTCTGGGCGGAAGCGACATGTACGGCCGCATATCTTATAAATAGGTCACCATCGACAGCGATTGAGAAAAAGACACCTATGGAGATGTGGTCGGGACATCCAAGTGATTATGGGATGTTAAGGATTTTCGGTTGTGTCGCATATTCACACGTTAAACAAGGTAAGCTCGAGCCGAGAGCGGTAAAATGCGTTCTTTTGGGGTATCCTGAAGGTGTGAAGGGGTACAGGCTATATAGGCTTGATAATGAATCACCTAAAATAGTCACTAGCAGGAACGTGGTCTTCAATGAAAGTGTCATGTATAAAGACACGTTGAAGGATTCTGGTGCAGGTACTGATAAGTCTGTTGAGGAATTACAGGTTGAGGTGGAACTGCAGAGGTTAAATAATCATTCGCTTGAGGAAGATCTGATTGATGGTCAGGAAGATGGTGATGATGAAGATGCAGGGGATCAGGATCATGATCAAACACCGGATCTCACAGATTATCAGTTGGTTCGGGATAGAGAGCCAAGGACAAGAATGAAACCTTTGAGGTTTCGAGATGAAAGTAATATGGCTGCTTACGCGTTTGCTGCAGCAGAGGAAGAAGATACTCATGAACCATTGACATACCAGGAGGCAGTTACTTGTAAAGATAGATTTAAGTGGAAAGCTGCTATGGATGAAGAGGTGGATTCTCTGAACAAGAATGAGACCTATGAGTTAGTGGATCATCCAGCTGGGCAAAAGCTGGTGAGCTGCAAATGGCTGTTCAAGATAAAGGAAGGGATTGAAGGTGTTCAAAAGCCTAGGTACAAGGCGAGGGTGGTGGCTCGTGGATTCACACAAAGGGCAGGTATTGACTATAATGAAGTATTTTCGCCGGTAGTTCGACACACATCTATTCGGGTTATACTTGCATTGACTGCGTGTAGAGATTATGAGCTAGAGCAGCTTGATGTAAAGACGGCATTTTTACATGGGAATCTTGAAGAAGTGATCTACATGAAGCAGCCACCGGGTTATGAACAAGGTAACAAGGTATGTTTGTTAAAGAAATCCCTTTATGGTTTGAAGCAGTCACCCAGGCAATGGTATAAGAGGTTTGATGAGTACATGCTGAGCAACGGGTTCAAGCGTAGCAGTTACGACAGCTGCGCATATTACAGGAGTTATGCACCAGGTGAGTATATCTATCTACTGTTATATGTAGACGATATGCTGATTGCTTGTAAAAGCAAGGCTGAGATTGGGTCTATCAAGTCTTTGCTTAAAAAGGAGTTTGACATGAAAGAGCTCGGGGAAGCAAAGAAGATTCTTGGTATGGAGATCATCAGGGATCGGAGTCGCAAGATTCTGAGGGTGTCACAATCCGGGTACGTTTCTAAGATTTTAAATAATTATAGAATAGACAATGGAAAATCGGTTAAGATGCCATTGGGTGGGCACTTCAAGCTGTCGTTGAAGGATTGTCTGGTTAGGGATTGTGATGTTGAAAGGATGAGTAGGGTGCCATATGCAAATGCGGTTGGGAGCTTAATGTACTTGATGGTGTGCACGAGGCCAGACATAGCGTATGCGGTAAGTGTTGTTAGCAGATATTTGGCGAATCCAGGTAAAAAGCATTGGGAAGCAGTGAAGTGGATTTTGAAATATTTGCGGGGTACTGCAAACGTGGGTTTGGTGTATGGGACAAATCGTGGCAACCATGTAGACGTAACAGGTTTTGTTGATTCAGACTATGCAAAGGATCCGGATAAAGGTAGGTCAATCACATGTTACGCGTTTTTAGTACAGGGATGTGTTGTAAGCTGGAAGGCAACGCTACAACACGTGGTGGCTCTTTCAACTACAGAGGCGGAGTATATGGCCCTTACGGAGGCTGTGAAGGAAGCTATTTGGCTAAGGGGACTCTTGGAAGAGTTGGGCGTGGAGCTTAACACTGTGGCAGTTAATTGTGATAATCAGGGCGCGATTCACTTATCGCGGAATCATGTTTTTCATGAAAGGACTAAGCACATCAATGTGCGTTACCACTTTATCAGAGAGGTCTTGGAAGCAAAGACGGATGAAGTTCTGAAGGTGGGTACTGAACACAATGCTGCGGATGCCTTGACGAAGGTGGTACCTGGACGGAAGTTACAACACTGCTTGGAGTTGTTGAAGGTCGATATAGACTAATATGAAGCCTAAGGTGACCTACATGCATTTAAGCGGGTCAAATGACTTACATTTAACGTACTCGAGCATGTTAATTTATATATACGTTTTAGTTGATGTTACCAAAATCAGTTAAACTTGTATAATATTTCTGGCTAGCTCAAGCGCAACAAATAAGCAAAGTCGTTTATGTTGCAAATTTGATATTGGAATCTCATGGTATTAATTAAAATCTTTTTTATGTTTGGGTCAAGTTTACTTTGTTATGTTCCTCAAACAAGCACAAGACTACAACAACGATAACACATCAAGTTTCTCATAAGCTAAAGATTTTTCTCTGTCACTTGCTAAGTTTAATTTCAGTCCGATCGTTCGAAGAACTCCCGGTCCAACTACGGGGAAGTATTAATTATCGTAAATTAGTTAGTTGTCCCAAGCCCGAGTGTGGACTTAGGGGCCATTAAGGTTTTCTATGTTGTTTTTCTAAACTATAAATAATGATCAATAATACAATACACTGACTGAGTTTTCGTTATCTACACCGGCGGACTATTAAGGGGCAGGCGAGCCCCCTCCACCCCCCCCCCCCCCCACTACTAGAATACTGAGCAACAGTGACAAAAATTAGCGACCGAATTAGTCTGTCACAATAAATTGGTTCACAGTGACAAATTATGGATATATTAGCTACAAAATTGGCTTTGATAAATTAGTGACGAACCAGTAGCAAAATAAGAGACAAATTACGCATCTGTCACAATTTTATCACTAAACATGATCATATAAAGACGGAGTTTGCGATGAACTTAGGTTGCAACTATTAGCGACAGAATTCTAGCAACATAACGATGGATTTTTTTAATTGTCTCAAATACGTCGCTAAGTTTTTCATTTTGGCTACTGATTAGCGATGAGCTTTTTAGGGTTACGCTTACTGATTAATGTTAATTAATATTATTTAAATAATATTTTTTGATATAAATAATGCATAAAAACGTTATTAATATTTCTCGATATCTCTACGTTTTGACGATCATAAAATGTAAACTCATTAAACGTAAAATCATTACGTAAACAAGTATTTAGTTACAAATATCATTTCATCCAACTAAATCATTTAATGTATGAATAAACAAATGTCTAATACATTTTATGATCAAAGGAATTTTTATTTAGACACTACAAATTTTATAAAATGTTATAAACATTTTATATATTTTAGAAAAACACTTTTGGTAATTAAAGAAAAATATTTAATTCATAATAAATATATGGATTCAAAATTTTAACCAAAATCAGTTAAATTTTCACCAAGTAAACTTTCATCAGAAAAAGACAAGGAATCTGGCCGTTACAGGAGGGCGGCCCCCTTTATTATAGGGCGGTCCCCTTAATAATTAAGGGGGCCGACCACCATTTAAGGGGGCCGGCACGCTCCTGTGGCCAGATTCGTTTGCATATAAATACTGGTTCATTTTTGCAATTTTTCCTAACCTTTTGCACTAAAATTTTCAGTCTCAATCATTTCAAAACATCCTTCTAAATCATTTGATCATAAGATTATAAGTCTTTGTTTCAAGTGATCCAATTCCTCACCACTCAAAGTGCAAGAGAAGAATCCTCCTCCAACATCAAGTTAAGAAGTATTGTAGATTTGTGAATATAGTTTGTAGTTGTGTAAATTATTTGTAAAGGTGTTTATAATATGTAGATTTAGGTGTGTCAGTAGTGAAGAAAAGTAGTGATTAGAAGTAGTAAAGAAGAAGTAGTGTTGTGAAGAAGAAGTAGTGAAGTTGTGAGAAGTTGTGTAGTAGTAGTGGTGTGTACAAGGAGTGTAGAAGTCGTGAGAAGGTGTGAAGAGTTGTGAGATTGGTTCTAGCTACAATCAGGACTTGACATTTAGCTTAGTGTCGTTAATTAGTGTAAGCAAAAGTTGTGTAAGGTTTTCGCCGACATAAGGGAGCTTGTTGACATAGTGAAGAAAACTCTCGAGTTAGGTGCTCGAAGAATGGAGTAGGGTGAAGAGGAGCTTCGTAGCCGAACCACTATAAATCATTTGTCTCGCGGTGCGATCTTTCCATCTTTATCTCTCTGCTTACTTATTTATATTGTCTCTATTTACTTTCATAGATATAAGTATTCATAAGTGTGAAAGTTTTGATCTCACATAAAACTAGAATCGAAATTCTGAAAAAAAGTTTTTATAAATTTAAAAAACGACGTAAAACTATTCAACCCCCTTTCTAGTTTTTCACAATTGGTGATGAGTGCTCAAACACTCATCATTTTTGTCGTATTTAAACTGTCAAAACATACAAAAACAATCAAAAAGTCATCAAAATACTGAAATTATCCCAGGGATTGTGTTTTATGTGTTTTAAATGCAAAATGAGCAAAAACAAATGAAAAATAATCAAAGTTTGCAATATTGGCAGTTTCAGTCCCCCAAGTTTCAAAACTTGTCAAAAAATAGTCCCTATGCATTTATTTTGAAAGAAAAATCAACCCAAGTCCTTAAAGAATCAAAAGTTATCAAAAATGGACTTTGGGTGAAAAGTTTTAAAAATCTACATGTTTGGTCCCTGGAGTTTGAAAATTTATAGAAAAGGTCCCTAGGAATTTTTAAAAGTGGAAAATGAAAATATTGGTCCTTGTGTTATTGGAGTTTGGCAATAGTGGTCCTTGTGAATACTTTGGGAAATCTACAACATCAGTCCCTTATGTTTGGTGGAATTACATTTTTGGTCCTTGTTATTCACTACTACCAAACGGACCCTTTTAGTTATTACAACCCAACAACAAACACACCCTTATTACAAAGCAGGCCCAAACATCCACCCTTGGCCCATCCAACAACCCCAGCCCACCCCCCTTAAAATATTACTCCCTCCCCCGTTTCAAATAAAACCACCCAGGTCAAACCATTAACCTTCCACCCTCCCCTCTCCTACTTGGAAACCTGCCACACTCAATCTCCCCCCTCCTCCAACTCAGCAAACCATTCCATGTCTCCCCCAACTCCCACAAACATCCAAAAATTCTTAATTGCTTCTATATTGCTTTCACTCATCCCTCCTAACAAATAAGAAAAATGGCGCCAAAATCATTTTTAATGGCTAAGATCATTCCCACCCAATCCAATGGGTGGGATTCACTCAAAAAGGTTCAAGGAAGTCAATGGAAGCCATATAAAGAGAAGGGAAGCAGTTGAGAGAGATATCTAGTATAACTTAGTTAAAAAGTAGTCGTTTAGTAATTTTTTATGAATCTTATTGTATTTTCAATCTTTCCAGCAGTTGTTTAAGTCTTATCATTGTAATTTGAATCTTTTTAAGTGATGAATTCGAGTATTTCAGTTTGATTTCCACTTTGTACAATTTTCATTTAAAAATCTCAATTATGGTGTAATGCTAGTTTAGGTTGTTGATATGGACTAAAAAAGAACACATAGGCTCCCAGGAAGCTTATACAAGCTTCTAGTAACCTTAAAACTCAATATAGCTTAAAAAATCAAAAATCACAAAATGGTCAACAAAAGTCAACTATTAGTGTGGGATTGATTTCTGGTGATTCAGAAGAAGATTGGAGCAAGGAAGCTGTGGATATTGGGTTTAGATCCTCAAGGGAGGAGTTAGGAGTCCTTTGGTTTGGATGCTCACAGGCTTCAACTGTAAGCCATATACCCATTTTAAGCTAATTTTCTATAAACATGGTTGTTACTGCTTGATCCTATTCTATTTGTGTTTATTTAAAAGTTTTTAGTGATAATATAACTTAAAATATCATAGTTGTTCATTAGATTTAATAGTTGCTTAGCATTTCCAAATTTCAGTCAATTTTAGCATATTGTTGATTTCCGAGTTGTTGTTGTTATTAGTGATATATTTGTGCTTAAATAGGTTTAGGTAATCATAATGTATGCTTCTGTGTTAGTTGTTTAGCTTTAATCCTTTTATAGCTTTGAAAATTTCCTAATCATTGCAATATAGGAGTGTTTGGATTAGTGTGTTGCCCTGTGACTTTGTGGTTGTTTTGGTGTTTTTCTGGTGTTGATAGGATGCATCAGTCATCAGTAGGTTATTAGAAGCATAAAATCTTGGTCTTATAAATCAAATAGTCAAAATCACAAAAAACTCACCCACACAGTTAACTGTGTGGGATTTGGAGTCCATAAAGCATGCATATTGGTTTAAAAGTTGTTGTTTTGTATTAATTCAACCTTATTTCAGCTTATCATTGTAGTTTCAGTCACTAAATTAAGACCAAAAGTAATCTACATCTTGCCACTTTAGCTTTTTCTCTCAAGACTATTTCGTGACGTTTAATAAGGAGACATCACAAAAAACATACCTCATAAAAATACATTTTAAATAAATACCCATACACACAAACAAACACACAAGTCGGTCTGTCTACCGACATACTCCTCCAGTTTGTCCCTAGGGGACTCAGTCGGTCATCAGGTTGCTTAGTAAGGGAGACCAAGTAGGACTAGTATGTGAGGGTGAGACTGACCGAGTGTTTGAGGCTTATTACACTTAGCAAGATCAACCTAAATATATATGCCAATAACATTCATTATGGTGATTTGTCGATAAATCGGGTTTTTTTTTTTTTTTTTTTTTTTTTTTTTTTTTTTTTTATTGATATTTGGACATATAAATGAAGGTTACTAATAATTTCTCTTTTGGATCAATGTGAAAAATGGCCCAATTTAGTGCTTATTGCTTAAAGAGTTAAAGACTTAAAGCCTTAAACTCTATAAAATCTATGAATAATGCATATAACAATAATGATGCTTGATTGATATGTAACTGAACCATGGTTTTCGACCTCTTGACCAATTGGTGCTATTACAACTCCAGGGGTAGAATAATGGGTTTAAAAAAAAATACAAAGTTGGGCAAGTTTAATCATAATTTCATACTCATATACTAGTTATAATGCCCGCACACGCGCGAGTTTTTTTATTATTATTTTATTTTTTATTTTTTTTATTTTTTGAATCATATATTTTTATTTATTAAAAAACAAATAATTTAATCTTTGTTTTGTTTGATTTATGATGTTTAATTATAATTTTTTATTATTAAAGATAATTATTTAAAAATTTTAATCATATTGTTAATTGTATCTTATCTATATTTTTTGTATTTATCTTCTAGTTGTGTTATGGATAAATATAAAATATTACCTAATAAGAAAATAATCTTTTTTTTAAATAAAATTATTATTAAATAAGGTATCACTACAAAAAATAGTGCTATTCTCCACATTTATTTTGCCACGGTATGGTCAACCGTGGACTTTTTTTTTATATAGATAATAATTTTGCTACATTTATAGGTGTGGCAAATATTTAAAAAATAATCCACATATATAAGTGTGTACAATTACAATAAAGCTACATTTATAGGTGTAGCAAATATCTCCACACTTTTATTTTTGAAAATTTTTTGCAATTTTGCCACACTTTTAGGTGTGGACATTCAAAGAATTTTTCCACACTTTTAATTATAGACATTTTGGACAATATCTCCACACTTATATGTGTAGCAAAATTTGTCACACCCATTATTACCACACTTGAGAAAGTGTGGAATCAATAATTTTACACGTTTTTAAATGTGGCCATTTGGCCTTTAAAGTGTGGAGAATTCAACTAGTTTTTTGTAGTGTATGAATCTATTTCGAAAAATTCCTAATAATAGTTTTGTTTTATTATATAAAAGATTACTTTTTTATTTGGTAACAAATCTATATGAATATTGTTATATATAGAATTGTCATGTGTTACCCTTATTGTACTAGTCTTTGCAATTGTCACATTGGTCGAGCCATATTTCGACTTTTTCGATGAATCCATCCTCTTCTCCCACAAAATAGTTGTCATGTAAAATAAAATTTTAGATGATTGAAAGCAATGGACCATGCATATTTGTGGTTCCAATTTGGTACACCCTTCATTATTGACGCATATATATCAGATTTTTTTTTTTTTTTTTTTCTTTTTTTTTTTTTTTTTTTTTTTTTTGTACCTTTGGCATTAGTAATAAAAGGTGGGTAGGGGTAGGGATGGTAAAAGCACCCGAAACCGACGGGGAAAACTGAAACCCGAACCGGTTGGGTCGGGTTCGGGGGCGGGTTGGCAGGTTTGAATGCGGGTTTGGGTATTGATATAATCTTTTAGCCGGGTACGGGTTCGGGTAATACCTGCCCGATTACCCGTACCCGTACCCGTATCCGTTTACCCGAATCGATACCCGCTTTATTGATATTATAATTAACTAGAATATATATGTATTGTACATAATTTCTTCCATTATATTTTTTTATATACCATCTCTATTACATAACATATTATATTTTGTACATCAATTATTCAAAAGCATTAAATCGTTTGATACTATATTCATTTTTTTTAACTTAAAAAAAAATGATTATATTAAGGTGTTTTCCTTTGTTTTTTGGTGGATTTTAATGTCACTTAATTTTTATACCGTCATTTTGTCTATATATTATTCAATTATATATTATTCAATTGGGGATAACCGAAACCCGCGGTAAAACCCGAAAAACCGATAGATAATATTAATCGGGTACCCGACGCACTACACCATTCAGCGCATGTAGTGACAACGGAATGTTGTCGCGATAAGTGCAAAAGTTGTCGCTATAGGTATATTCGTGACAACATGTTGCCACTAGAAGCGTTGTCGCTATAACCGCGTTGCAATAAGTTATTGTAACAACTTTTTTCACCTATTGTGACAACAGGTTTGACCAAAAGTTTGACTTGTTGACTCGTGTTTTTTTTTTTGTGACAACACTTGTAGCAACAACATGTTGTCACTACAAGTCTTGACTTTCATTGACCTATTTCTTTTATGACGACGTTTTAGTGACAACATGTTGCCACTAAAAGTTTGGCAGTTTTTTGTGACAACTTTGTTGTGGCAACATGTAGCCATTAAAATGTTACTTTTTTTTTTTTACCAAACATATGGCGACAACCTGTAGCAACAACAAGTTGTCACTGGGGGAAAATAAAAAATGGAATGTTACTAACAGCGACAACATGTAGTGACAACATGTTGTCACTAAAAGGAATATCTGCTGCAAAACAGCTAGGCTTTTTTGTCGCGTTTACCCAGGTTTTCCGACCCTGTTTTCCAGATTTTTCCGCAACCAAATTTTCCAGAATTTCAAATCAACACAACCAATAACTAAAGCAAACTACATTCCATAAATTGTTCAAAGACTACATGGTTCAACGATTTAATTCGACGATATAAATGTAAATTGTTCCAACATCATAAACATAAATTGTCCAAAACGAGAAGTTATTCAACATACCAAAGTAAACCATGTTCAAATAATTAACCTACTCACTTTCAGCCTCGGCCACATCTTCTTTTTCTTCTTCATTAATGTTCATAAACAGTGAGGGGTCGAGCACGGGGGGCTGTGGCAAATCAATGATGTTACGCGCCGTCAAGGATTCATGCAGGTTCGTAACATGTTGGTGAGTAGCCGTCACAAACTTCGCCATTGAAGCCATTTGATATTGAGTCAGTGGTGGTGCGGGAGCGGGGTGCGAGCGTACAGAAGACGACAAGAACTACCCCTCAACACCCTACCCTATCCCGGGTTAAACTCTCGTTTAGTTCCCAAGACTTGTTCTACAATCTGCTCATCAATAAGTTCAGGCTGTCCCTCTCGAATCTCTATCATCCGATTCTATGAAGTTACAAAATGGGTGAAATAAATCAAAAAAACGACAAAGTTACTTATTAGTACATGTATGGTCTAAAATGGGTGAAATTGATGTATTATAAATGACAAAGTTACTTATTAGCCCAAACGTGTACTAATAAGTAACTTTGTCATTTATATTACACCCGTTTCACCCATTTTGACCCATCTTAGCATAATGTGTACATGCTTGGGCTAAAATGGGTCAAAACGGGTGAAATGAATCAAATAAACGACAAATTTACTTATTAGTACATGTATCGGCTAAAATGGGTATAATATAAACGACAAAGTTACTTATTAGCCCAAACGTGTGCTAATAAGTAACTTTGCCGTTTATATTACACCCATTTCACTCATTTTGACCCATTTTAGCATAAAGTGTACATGTTTGGGTTAAAATGGGTCAAAATGGGTTAATGACTTAAATAAACGAGAAAGTTACTAAACATAAAAAGACCAAAGTATTAATAACCAAAAGAAAATCGCATATTCGCCACACATGAATATCTTCCTGTAATAACAAAAAATAAATAAAAAAATTTGCAACACACATGAATTTAAGAGATTATCTATCAATATATGCAAGATAAGTTCAAATTCCAGCATCAAGGGTCTCTTTTGACGTAATAAAGGCAATAGTAGTGGCATCTTGACAACTATATCAAATTATGCAGAATGCTACTAAATAAGTTATTTTCTTAAATCTTAAAAAGAATGACTTATATATTTCGCTTCAGCAGCTTCAGATTTCCACTGTCCAGCCTTGTCTCCCTTCTTGTACACATGTTTGTCTTAAACTTCTTGAAAAGGTCTGGGTATGCACCCTTGCCATCAGCCCACTAAAAAACACATTAAATTAGTATATGATAATACTGAAACAAATAAAACGAGTATAAAAACAAATATCAATAACGACTTACCTCTTCGTGCCTGCTTTGCGCGTATGAGAGGATTACATTCGGACGGGGCCTTTCCGAAATTAAACATTATAAATAAAAAACAGTTAGTTCATTTCCTTATAAGTAAATGTTCATATACAAATCATTTTATTCAGAAAGCTTGCAAACTCAATTCTTTTTCACAAAATATGGGTCAATACAGTAGCTACATTGTGCGGCACAACAACAAATTAAATATACAAACTATATAATCACAATTCCTAACTAATAAATCTGAGATAATATTGAAATAATAATGATGTGAGAAATGATTTACCTTTTAGCAGCTGGTGGTGGTGGCTAGGTCGGCGACGGCAGTAGCACAGTGGTGGTGGCTATGGCGACGGCAACTAGTGGTGGTCGGCTACGGGAACAGTTTCATAAACAAAAATTAAGCACAAACCTTTTAATCTTTTATAAAGATGGATAGAAAGAAAGGGAGGAAGAAAGAATGAGAGGAAGAGAAGGTGGTGCTAGTGTGGTGGAGCAGCCGGCGGTGGTGTGAGATTGGATGGAGATTGCACGGTGGTAAATATGGAGTGAAAGAGTAAAGTGAATTTTGTAGTTGGTGTGGAGTTGATGTGACATTTAAGTGACAAACCGGCTCAAGTCAGTTTGAGCCATGTTACCTAGCACTCTCAGAATAACATTATCACATGTAGGATGCAACTTCAGATGAACAAAATCTCCATCTTTCTAATTTAAGCCAACATGAACATTCATACAAATTTGCTATTAGTTGGGTAGAATATACAAAGGTAGGAAAAGAAACTTATATTCCTAAATAAACTAAACAACAAAAGATTTAATATCCATTTTCAAAAATTGTCACCCATAAAAGTTAACCAACTTAGAATTAACTAACAATATATTGATAATAAATTGATTGATTCAAACTGGATGACAAAACCAAACAAACTACTACTGCTTGTATAGTGTATCGTTGTTTTCTTTTGTCATGGTAACCGATCAATTACACTCCTCATGATAAAGCACTTCTTAACTGAAACAATCTGATTGAAGGTTGTAAAGCTCAGCAAATTGTCCTTTTGTCTTAATTTAGAGTAACAAACTGCCGTTGCGTCCCCAACAGCATCCTTCTCCAAACTTACTTATAAGGATATCAGCAGAACGGTAAACCAAAAAATACTCCTTAGCACCTGCGCTCACAAGGAGTTGATTGAATTTGATGTGGGAAGGAAGCATCTAAAATAGACACGTACATAAAACAACAATTAGTCTCTTTTCTAACATAAGTGAAACGACATATATTGAACTAACTTCAAACCCAAATGGAAAGGAACTATACATAACAGCTAGTGATCCAAACAAACTAACAAAGCAGACCCATGCATAGAATTTTGTGAAAACAATAGCGCTTTCCATTTTCCCTACAATATGCAGGAATAGTAATCTTCCTAAAATCCTATGCATTAACCAAATAGCCTTCCACATTGATGGTTTCTGTACTTCCAAAAGCTGCTTATACAACCTGATTTTGATCCACAATTGGAGAAGTATTTCATCCATTTGTTGGTTAAATCAAGATTTTACAAAATATGTCTTCTGATGCACCGTACATGCCTATGTCTAATGATAAATAACCAAAACATACATATACATACACAAAGGCTAGGGTATCTACATTCATTCACAGCCTCAGGCGTCTTCTTTAGTATCCCGGATAAAGAATAATGGTTATGTTAGTGTTCGAAATCAAAGAATAAAAAATATATAACTTCAATTATCATATTCTTCTCGGAGCACAAAACTTCAAAAGTTTCCATTCATTGAGTACCTTGGATAATAGTTTTAAGCCATTAAAAAACATATATAATAAACAACAATCTAGATTTTGAAATCTAATTCTGACTACATTATATTTTGTTTAGATAAATATGCAAATGTACTTTTCCATTGACCCTAATAACTTTGAAAGGATTAAAATCGGGATCTTAAGGGTACTTTTTTCCAAAAGATAGTTGTAGAGCTCTATCATGTATTGCTGTTTAAAAATAAAAGTAGGATGGAAGAGATCTAGTCACAAACCGCGGAGTACCATTGCATTATTAATAAGCTTTCCTAACTATTTTTAAATGTTGTTTTTGTTGAAAAACATAGGAACAATGGTCTAAATTCTGATAATAAAAAAGAAGTGTACTTACATATATGATGGATCCATGAGTTATTCAGCTCTTGAGTAAGAGTGCTAGGTATTGTGGCTTATGGTGCACGCCAGTCCGAGGTGGCAAGTAAACTGGCAACGTCAGGGCACCGAACAACCCCCCCCCCCCCTCCACCCGCGAGAGTGATTGAGCCAGTTTTGTGGCTTGCGTGAGTTTGTGGAAGAAGGGGGAAAAAGAATATAAAAGTGGGTTTATTAGTGTATGTTGTGTTTTTTAGTGTGTGGAACGAATGGAGAAGGGTTTTTTTTTTTTTTTTTTTTTTTTTTTTTTTTTTTTTTTTTTACTATTTTATAAAAGAATAGATTGGTTGTATGTATTGATTGAGTTGAGTTGTTGATAAATGGGAAAAAAAATAGTTTAGTTGTATGTATAGGTTGTATAGGTGGAGCAATAAAAAAATAGTATTTTAATGAAAAATTGGGTTGATGAGGTTGTGAATAAAGATAGCCTTAAGGCTTGTTTCTTTTTTTTTTTTTTTTTTTTTTTTTTCAGATTAAGTGGGTGGGCCCCTTTCTATTAATGAGTCTTACCCTTTGCTGACCATTTAACAGAAAAAGAAACATATTATATATGTGGCTCCACCACTATCTCTCCATTAAGACTTATTAACACGAAAAAGAAACACTCCCTTAGTGTGTGTGGAAGTGTGGAACGAATGGAGAAGGTGTTTATTATTATTATTATTATTATTATTATTATTATTATTATTATTATTATTATTATTATTATTATTATTATTATTATTATTATTATTATTATTATTATTATTATTATTATTATTATTATTATTATAGTTCTGTTGGTTTGGCTGAAACGGGCTATTGGTTTGTTTGAAAATTTTAACGTAACTTTCTTTTATAAAAACTTAATTTAAATTTTTTAAATTTAAGGTAACTTTTTTATAAAAATATTTTTTGCATTCTAATTTCATGAATGTAATTTAGTTTGTTTGAAAAAATAAAAATGAAAAAAAGTGGTGGATGAGGCCCTTTTGGCTCAAGCCATGAGGGACAGGGGTATGTTAGTGTGTGAGTAATAAAAGTGAGTTGTTGAGGTGAAGCCCGTTTGAGCCACGGTACATAACACTCTAAGGTAAAATCCAGGTGAATACTTAAACACATAGACAACCCTTTTTTACGTGACTTATAGCCTTATAGGATTATTTATGCTTTTAAACCCTTTTTCTTAGTTTGTAATCATAAACGCATCAAAACCGAACATCGGACACTAGTAAATAGCTATAACATGAATGCTGTTGAAGTAAAACTTTGCTTCTACTTCAGACAAGCGGAATGAATCCTTCGGACTATGATTGGTCCTTCGGATACAGGATGATCCACGCTTATAGCGTACTGCTTCGGACATCTGCAAAACAGGTATGTCCGTTAGTCTCGCCCCGGGAATGTATCTCAGGACCAACCTCCGGCGTGAAAGTAAGTATATATTCTTAGGGAAAGAAAGTGTGAATGAAGTTAGAGAGTGAGAGAATTAGTTAACTTTTAAGTGAAGATTTCTTCTCTATTTATAGACTTCCTATATGGAGTGCTAGGCTGGTTTGTACTTAGTCCCTTAATGTTTGCTAGTTTATGCTTCATTATCATATACTTGGTGTACTTACTTGTACTTTGGTTCATGTACTTACTGGTTTATCCGAATGGTTAGGTCCTCCGGAGCACTGGGGTCGTGCGGATGCCCTTAACCCTTCGGATATTAGTCCATTTTGCTTGAACACATTTGGGCATGCTTCGCTTGATGTGGGCCCGGAGGGTATGTGTTCCGCGCGGCGTATATCCAGAGGGTACATACGCCAACATGTCCCCCCCAGTATCATAGTATTGGTTATGCCAATGGTGTGATACTCAGTCTGTTTATATAGTTTTCCAGAGGGTAGGTTATAGCTTCGTTGTTGTTAAAGTCATGTGCAAAGTGCCAAATGTAATTAATGTGTCGTTTAAGGAGCGCCGTCATTTTTTACCGTGCCTTCTGGATTGGAACACGTGTGCGCGTTTTGAGATACACGGCTTGGATGGTGACACGTTAGCCCTACGGGTGACGTGTCGTTTCGCGCCCAATTTTTACCATCTATAAATAGTTCTTTTTTCCTCATTTACACCACTGTAACTTCTCTTCTCAACACACACAGATTTCTGACACACTTTATCTCGTCCGTATTTCGAATGATTTTTCTCGTCGTCTTTGAGTTACGTCTTAATCCGTTTAGTTTTTTGTTGTTTGGCTATACCCTTCTTCTTCTCGGATTCGTCATGTCGGAATCTACCGCTTCGTTTGATTATGAAGACGTATCGATGCCGGAGGATTCTCATGTTAAAAAGGATATACTTTTAAGGCAGTCTGTGATGGACGAAGCTAATGTACATGCCTTAGTGGAGACTTTCGGAATACCAACGGATTTACATCCGAGGGTGCCTCCGACGGGTATGACGATGAATCAATTACCTGCCGATGCCATTGGTCTATACGCAGAGTATTTCTTTGAGGGCGACCTCACTATTCCTTTTTCTACCTTTCTTTTAGATGTTACTAGGTATTTTAAGGTTCATATTTCTCAGTTGGTTCCGTTGGGTATGCATCGTGCTACCCTTTTTGAGGTGTATTGCCGGAGCATGCACATTCCTCCTACCACTCCCCTGTTTCGTGTCTTTTATAAACTTAGCAAACAGGGTTGTTGGTTTTCTTTTGAAAAGCGTGTTCATAAGGATAGGAAAGTTTGCTTTGGGGATTTTCCTTCCTGTCTGAAGGGTTGGAAGTATCAATTTTTCTTGATCGACAGGCGAGCTATTTCGTTTGCTATGCCTTAGAGGCATTCGGATTCGGATGTGTCGGATCCGTTTTCGAAGAGAAATGAGTATGATGCTTCTCATGCCGATAGGCTGGCCGAGGTGATTATTGAGCCAAGCCAAGTTCCACAGGCGTTCGTGTATGCTTTGGGATTATCGGATCACTGGGAGTTTCCCGGTTACCGTCCGGCTCTGAGGGATGAGCAGGGGAGGGGTATAGCCTTTGTTATAACTATAAATTTTTAAGTTGTGTATCTTTTTTCATGTTTTAACGAAGGGTTTTGTTTGTCCGCAGGTGTAACTATGTCAAGCTACTTAAAGAAGCCACCTCTACGCAGGAATGTTACTGTGGTAAAAGGGGACAAACTTCCGGAGGGCCAGGCTCGTGAGAAGCATGTTACTCAGCCTCTGGCTTCCAATAGTGAGGTTCCGGAGAAGAGTGACGAGCTGAAGAAGGTTGAGGTTCCGGATGATAAGGTGTTGGCTGCTTGGGAGAAGAAGAAAGAGCAGGCTGCGAAGCTGGGCTTGAAGAAGCCTCCGTCCAAGAGAGCTGGAGGGAGTGTTTCTTCACGTCTTCATAAGAGAAACAAGCTTTCTGCTGATGATAATGTCATTGACCTAGATGCTGCTGAGAGCGTCACTGATCCAGAGCCCATTCGTTCGGTTCATCCGAAAGATTTTCCATCTGGTCAATTCGGAGGATCTGGTGCTGGTATGTTGTTGTGAATAATCTTTTTGCTCGTACTTACTTATCTCTTTTCGATTTATTCATCAGTGTCTTTATCATTTGCTAAATAAGGTTTTTTGTTTTCAGGGGGTTCAAAGGGTGCTTCTCATCGTTCAGGGAAAGAAACCCTTGTGGAGGAGGAGGATGCTGATGTTGATATAGAAGGGGATGATGAAGATGATGCGACTTTTGTTCCTGCTTGGTCAGTGAAGAGGGGCACTCGCATGAACAATGCCAATGTCTGTAGGGATATGATGATTAATTTGGCTACGCCTGGTGAAGAGAAGTATCTTGATGGTCAGGATGATAGTGATGTTATCCGAAGGTCGTGGTTGTTGTTGGGCAAGAGTGCTACGGCTCAGGCGGATGTTATCTTCCGTTTCGAGTCTCTTATGCGTGAACACCAAAAGTTGTCTGACACCCACAAGGTTTGTCACAAGACCTTCGACGATAATTGGAAGAGGTTTGGGGAGATGGCCGAGGAGTTAAAGAAGGTCAAGGATGAGCATGCAGAATGCACTAAGGTAAATCCGGAGGGGATACAGAAGCTGCACTCAGAGAATGCTAGTCTGGAAGACAGGGTTTCGCATCTTGAGATGGAGAAGGAAGAATAGAGGAAGGTTTCTGGTGAACAGGCTGAGAGGATTAAGTTGCTGGAGGTTTAGTTGTCTGAGGCTAAGTCGAAGCTAAGTGATGAGGAGAAGGCATACAAGGAACTTTATCAGGAAAAACAGGATATAGCTGTAGCTGCCGGGAATGCCGAGGTGGACAGGAATCATATAGTAAATGAGTTCATCCCGGAAGCTATTCGTCGATTTTTGGGCAGCCATGAGTTCCGGACGGCTCTTGCGGAGCCTTTTAACTTATACTACCAGTCTTGGCTGATAGATGGGGCTGGTTTGTTTGAGGAGCCGGTGAAGGCGGTCACATTACTGGGGGAGGTGGAGGGTTTAGATATGGAAGCCGATGCAAAGTATCAGATGTTATATGACCAGGCACTTTCCCAGGACTATCTCTTCTTCCGAAAGATCCGTCAGGCTATTGACCGCCGTTATGATGAGCTTATGGCCCTGGTTCCTGATCCTGCTCCTGCTCCGGAGGTCGAAGGGGTTAATACCTCGGGTACGACTTCTGGGCCAGTGGTTGAGCCTCAAATTGAGAATCCTTCCGGCAATAATTCCTTGGATCAGAACACATCAGCCTTTGTTTGAAGTTGGATTTTAAGGGTTCGCATATCTCCATTTTGACTATGGATATAGGTATTGCGGATCCTTTGTGAAGCTTTTTATTCAAGACTATTTTCGTTGGGATACTGTATGTTGGGGTCCGGATACCTCCATTTTGTCTATGGATCTAGGTATCTCGGATTCCCTGTGAAGCTTTTATTAATTGTCTCCTGGTTGTGATTGAGGTAGCAGTGTAGTTTCCAAGTGTTCCGTCCTTTTGTAGAGTAGATCTTTCGGAACAATCAATGTACTATCCTAGTGATATTATGAACAATTATTTTTGCTTCGTTATTTCAGAACAATCGATGTAACAGATTTTGATTTTTGAATATATATATCACTGCCCTTCTTTATGCTTGTATATATTTTTTGTGTTGCTTTCAAGCTATATATGTGCACATTCCGGAGGATGTAACTCAATTACCGTAGGGTGTGTGTTTTTCGTTGATTAGCGTGCACTTGCTATGTTTTTGGCTTTATTTGTTAGCTAAGTGAAGTTCGTGTGATATGGACAATTCGCCATTCGGATCTTGGTCGTATATATTAACTTCTTGGGGTTTTGTTATATGGACAACTTGTATCCTTCAGATCTCGGCCTTAGATTATACCCACATGGGGTTTTGTTTTACTGGACAACTTGTGTCCTTCGGCTCTTGGCATTAGATTATACCTACTTGGGGTCTTGTTTTACTGGACAGCTTGTGTTCTTCGGCTCTTGGCCTTAGATTATACCCACTTGGGGTTTTGTTTTACTGGACAACTTGTGTCCTTCAGCTTTTGGCCTTAGATTATACCCACTTGGGGTTTTGTTTTACTGGACAGCTTGTGTCCTTCGGCTCTTCGCCTTAGATTATACCCACTTGGGGTTTTGTGAGATTATACCCACTTGGGGTTTTGTTTTACTGGACAGCTTGTGTCATTCGGCTCTTGGCCTTAGATTATACCCACTTGGGGTTTTGTTTTACTGGACAGCCTGTGTCATTCGGCTCTTGGCCTTAGATTATACCCTCTTGGGGTTTTGTTTTGCTGGACAACTTGTGTCCTTCGTCTTTTGGTCTTAGATTATACCCACTTGAGGTTATGTTTTACTGGACAACTTGTGGTTATATAAAAACGATTTTCCTCATGGCTCAACTGCATGGAATGTTTTATTGATGATAGGAAAATGGCTCATGCCTTACAATAAGTCTTCTGGAACAATAAATTACATAAAACACTTTTTTAAATTAATTGCATGCCAGGTTCGAGGTACTTCTATGTCGTCCATGGTTTGGAGCTTGTACGTGCCATGTTGGTAAGCTTCCGTTATCCGGTAGGGGCCTTCCCAGTTCGGTCCTAACTTTCCTTGATCTTCCACCCTTCTGGCTTCATTCTTCCGATACACGAAGTCTCCTACTTTGAAAACTTCGGGTCTAACCCTTCGGTTGTAATATTGCTCCACCTTCTTTTTGTATTTGGCCTCTCTTATTGCCGCCATTTCCCGTCGTTCTTCCAACAAGTTTAGGTTTAAACTGATTTCATCGTCGTTATCCTCGGCGTTTGCCATCAAGGTCCGGAAGGTAGGCATACCAATTTCCGCTGGGATGACCGCCTCGCTTCCGTACGTCAGACTAAAGGGAGTTTCTCCATTGCTAGTTTTCAAGGTGGTACGGAATGCCCATAGTATGTTTGGTAATTCATCCACCCATCCGGATCTTTCTCTTCCGAGTCGTGACTTGAATCCTTTCATTAAACTTTTATTTGCTCTTTCTACCAATCCATTGGCTTGAGGGTGAGCTACGGCCGTGTTGATTTGTGTGATATTCAATTTTTCTCACCAACTTTTGAACGGGTCCGCCACAAAGTTACTTCCGTTGTCCGTGACGATTATCTTGGGTAATCCGAACCTACAGATCGACAATGTTGTCCCATACAAATTTTTTCACCTCTTTTCCAGTTGTTTTGGCTAGGGGCTTCGCTTCCATCCACTTTGTAAAGTAGTCAATGGCCACGATTACATATTTAACCTTCCCTGGGGCCTCGGGTAAAGGTCCCAGCACATCTATTGCCCATTGGAAGAAAGGCCATGGTGCCATGACGGAGGTTAGCCTTGTTTTTGGTAACTTAGGAACCGGAGCATGTATTTGACATGAGTCGCACTTTTGGATAACTTCCCTAGCGTCTCGATGCATGGTTGGCCAATAATAACCCTGTCTCATAAGTTTGGCTACTACGGATCGTGGTCCGGAATGCATACCGCACGCTCCTTCGTGTACCTCTCGGATTACGTAATTGGCTTGGAGAGGTCCTACGCACCGTAGCATTGTTCCTAGATAGGATTTTTATAGTACATCATCAATCAGTGTATAATGGCTTATTTTCATACGAAGGGCTCGGGCTTCGTTTTGATCCTCCGGCCATATCCCTTCTTTTAAGCACCGGAGTATGGGTGACATCCAGTTTTCTTCTTCTTTTTCTACTATTGCATTAATTATCTCCTCTTCGGTGGATGGCTTCTCCAATACTTCCACTAGGATTTCCTTTGTTAAGTGGTTGAATGCTACTGATGCTAACTTGCTTAATACGTCTGCTTTTTGGTTTTGGGCTCTCAGGATATTCTTTATCTTGAAGTGCTTGAAGCAAGCAATATATTCCTTGGCCTTGGCGAGGTACTTTGTCATGCTCTCCGTATACGCAGTAAACTCCCCGTTGATTTGGCTTGCCACTAGGTTTGAGTCCACTCGTACGTCCAGCGCTTCTATATGCATTTCCCTTGCGATTCTCAGTCTGGCCAGAAGTGCTTCGTATTCTGCTCCGTTGTTGGTAGCTTCAAAGTTTAATCTGAGAGCATAAGTGTATTCTTCTTTTTCCGGACTGATCAGTACTAGTCCTGCTCCGGAACCTTTTTTGCTAGAGGCTCCATCGGTGTATAAAATCCATTCTCCAGTCTGAGAGATGTTGCATATCTCCTTGCCCCTCCTTTTTGAGTCCGGATAAGCTGTGTCGATGGGCACTTCATTGATGAAGTCGGCCAGTACTTGTCCCTTGACAACATTTCTTGGTACATAGGTAACGTTGTAGGCTCCTAGTTCTACCGTGTATTTGGCTAACCGTCCGGAAGATTCTGCTCTGTTCAATACTTGCTTGATAGGATGGTCCATTATGACTTTGATGGGGTGAGCTTCGAAATATCTCCTCAGTCTTCTGGATAAATGGAGGAGGGCTAAAGCCAATTTTTCGACTGGAGCATGCCTCTTTTCGGTCTCGTGCAACGTTCGGCTTACATAATGAACTGGGATCTGCCATCCTTCCCTTTCAACCATCATTACCCCACTTATTGCTTCCATCGCGGCTGATAGATATAGGTACATGTCCTCTTTAGGTTTCGGCGTTGTTAGGCATGGGAGCTCCAGAATCATTTTCTTCATCTCTTGAAAAGCCTTTTCAGCTGCCTCCGTCCATTGGTATTTTTCTTTATTATCTTTGGTAATGTTCTTTAATGTTTCAAAGAAAGGCAGAGATCTTTCGACAGATTTTGACAAGAAACGATTTAGTGCTGCGAGTTTACCACTTAGACTTTGCATTTCCTTTAATGACTTTGGTGATTGCATCTCAGCAATTGCTCTAGTTTTCTTGGGGTTTGCTCTAATCCCTTCGGAAGTCACCATATAACTGAGGAATTTTCCTTCCTCTACTCCGAAGGAGCATTTCTTAGGATTTAGTTTCATATTGATCCCTCGGAGATTGTCGAATGTTTATACTATATCGGCTAACAGTTCTTTTTCTGTTTGGCTTTTGATGACCATGTCATCTACATATACTTCCAAGTTTCGGCCAATTTGCGTCCAGAAGGCAGAGTCTACTAATTTCTGATAGGTTGCTCCGGCATTTTTTAGTCCGAACGACATTTTAACATAACAGTATGTTCCGTGATCGGTATAGAAGGCCGTTTTCTCTTCGTCTTCCTTTGCCATCTGCACTTGGTGATATCCTTTGTAAGCGTCTAGGAAACACTTGTAGCGGAATCCCATAACTGACTCGATCTTCCAATCTATTTCGGGCAACGGATAGTAGTCTTTGCGGCATGATGAGTTGAGGTTCTTGAAGTCATTACACATCCTCCAACTATCGTCTGGTTTCTTTACTAGCACAGGGTTAGAGATCCAGGTTGGGTATCGGACGGGTCTGATTATTCCAGCCTTCAGCCATTCCTCCACGTCCTTGTTTATAGCTTGGTTCTTTTCCTCTGAAAAGAATATCTTTGTTAGGCCATATACAATCATGTATATGTGATTTGATACAACAAAACTACATATGCTTCAATGAAGATAATTGAAGGACTTAATATGCATAATGGAGATTCTACAAGCTGATGGAGTATATACTTATGTTTATTAAAGATATCAGAAGATCTTGCATAGAAGATTACAGAAGATATTGTTTACTTGTAGGATAAGTTTGTAACCCTAGCATCTCTATTATATAAAGAGATGACAGGCACGTAGTTTAAAAAATAATTAGAACTATACACAATAACATACACGTCCCATATATTAGTTAGTTCATAGCTTCAAGGTTGTAAAACCCTATCACTATTAAGAGTGATCGTATTAATAATATTGAGGCTTAGTTTGATATTATTACTGTATTCTGCTATTATTATTGTTCGTGTTTTTCTTAGCCTTACTGAGTAGATTCCGCATACTCATTAAAGTTACAAGTAGAATTCCACTTAGTAGTCTTGTATTTATACAAGATTGCTAAACCCTTTATAAGTTAAAGGTTAAAGATCAATACAACTGTCTACAGATCGTCTACGTATTTGGAACCTACAATTTTTTTTTGTGCAACAGGTTTGTCTTGGACGTTTACATTAAGCCTGTGTTCGGCCGCGCATCAGGGGACGCCAGTCATGTCCGATGGTTCCCATGCGAAAACGTCCTGGCTGTTCTTGAGTAACGTTATTAGCTGCATTCGTCCTTCTTTTGAGAAATTTTTCCCTATTGTCACCAATTGCTCTGGGTATGCCGGATGAACCAGTATTTCTTCGGTTCCCGTATTTCTTTCTTCGGTCGTAAATGCCGGGGTACTTTCGGTTTTAGCTTCTTTTTCTAGCAAGAATTTTTCTTCCAGCTTTCTACATTCTGAAATGATGACTGACCGAGTGACCAAAGTGGCGATACCTCTAGGTGTTGGGAACTTCATCATGGCATGTATTGTCGAGGGGATAGCTCTTAGTTTATTAATGCCGGAACGTCCAAGTATTATGTTGTATGGGGAGGGGGATCTTACTATTGCAAATCTCATGGTCGTTCGGCGATATAGTCCTTCGTTTCTGAAGCATACTTCTAGTTTAATTTTTCCCAATGGATTTATGGCCTCTTCGGCGAATCCCACTAGTGGTGTGTTCGTTTTTGTCAATCGAGATTGGATGGAGGGATCGAGGTTTAAAAAACAATGTTCATACATCACCTCTACCGAAGCACCCTCGTCAACGTATACCCTTCGTACTGTATATCCCTTGATTTCCGCTTCGATTATGAGTGGTTCTTCGGAGGCATCTCCGGGAAGTATCGGAGGAAAGCTTATAGGGGTGTTCATCCATTCTTCCTCTTGGTCTATGATTTTACGTTTATGCTTCCTCTCCGGATACCGGATCATGTTGATGATTCGACCCTGGTTGGTTTGATTATTATTTCTTGGAGGTGCTCTCTCCCTTTGCCGGACATCCCTAATCAGGGGGTCCAGCTTACCCGTCTCCATAGCTTTCTTAAGTTGTTCCTACATATTATGACAATCGTTGGTGAGATGACCTTTCTCTCCGTGATAGTCGCAATACTTATCCATATTTACCCTTGACGGTCTTCCTCTCAATGGGGGCGGTGCCGGAAGTCTAAGGTGGTGTTCCGTCGCAAGGATTTCTTTGGGGGCTTTGGTGACCACGTTTAAGTCTATTGGCCTGGTATCCCTCTGATTCCCATCATTACGGCGGTAATCCACTCTGTAGTCGGTCCTGTTGGTGTTTTCGTTTCTGGCTTGGCCGTAGGGTGCATAGTGGTTATTTCGCCGGGGCCTGAATTCTTCTCGATGGATATCTCTCCTGCGATTTCCCCTGAAGGAGGATTGTTGTATGTTTTGATCATTTCGGTTATATGAGTTGGGATGATAATCACTTCGGTAATTATCTGTCCTTTCTCCCCTTGGCACTTCAGTCAGCCGATATGCTCTTTCAGAACGGATGAAGTCGTCAACCCTTATCATCATTTCGGTTACTGTTCGGGGAATTTTCTCAGAGAATCTCTTTGCTAGCTCCGGACATTTGCACCCATCCATGAAAGAGGATATTTGCATCACTTCCGGAACTCCTGAAATACGACTACCTTCGTCTGTCCATCGTTCCTTGAACTCCGAGAGGGCTTCATTAGCTCTTCAGATGATCTTGGTTATCTCCATGGGATCACTGACACATTTTCTGCAAAGGGCGAATCTTTGCTCAAACTGCTCACACAGGGTGTCCCAATTGTCGATACTTCCTCGTGGGAGGCTATCGAAACATCCTCTGGCTGCATCGTCCAAGGTTTGCTGGAACATCATACACCATATGGGCATGGGCCAAGAGCCCTGGTTTGCTGCTCCTTCGAATCTTGTGACATGATCATCCGGATCTGTAGACCCATCGTATAACTTTATGTGGGAAGGCATAAGATATTTTGCGTTTTTGGGTCCGGAGAAGTTAATGATCCTTCGGGTGAAAGGACTCTTGGATGCTGCTTTGAAAGGTTTGGAAAGATCGTCCGTCGTTTCCTCTTCGGCTTTCTGAGTTCCGACATCTTGGGACTGTTCGTCTTCAAAGTCGAGCTGGATAGGTTTGATTGGTGTTTCCCCTGTGGCATTGTATTGTTGGATTAGGGCTTTTAGGGTGGTGATTTGATTCTGGATTTGCTCTATGCTGCCCTGGTCGGTATTGACATCTGGATTTTTTCCACTTCCTTCAGGTGTTGTAGGAGTAGGACCATGATTTGCTCTATGTTAGTAGCAAAGTGAAAGTACACTGAATTCTTACCGTTGCTAAGTGCAATAATCAAATGCTAAACAAAACTAAACTAATGTAAGATGAAACGAAACTAAAATTGATGTAAAACATGGTTGTGTTCATAACCCCAAATATTTATTTGGTTTATGGTTGTTGCCTCCTTGATTCTCTTGTACCAAACAAACAAATGTTTCATTTGAGCCATTGAATGTCAACCTTAATCCTTGTCCTTTAATTTGTTTATTTTTTCTCGTGAAACACTCCTTTAATAGCGAGCCAAAAAGTGAAATTATGCGTTTTCATGTGAAATGGTAATTTTAATTACATGACCAATAGAGTAAGCTCATAATGTTAAAACGTGCTAACTTAACGTGAACCACGATTTGTTTAGTGTCGGTACACGTTAAATGACATTTTCCACGTTACGCGGGTTCATCTCCCAATTTTAGGTTTAAGTTTAAGTGATCACGTAAATGCTAAAAGTGAATGTTTCAAGTCTTTGGTCAAATATTGACCTAGAAAGTCGTCAGTTTACAATCAATGTTGTTTTTGGGTCTACGTGACTTAGTTTACAGCTACGAGTAAAAGTAAATAAATGAATTTCCAAAGTAATAGTTTCGAGTAAAAAAGATATACCATGACTTAGTTTACACGGCCGGGTTTTGTTTTTCTAAAATTTTTTAATTAAAACCCGGGTTGACCCGGTGGTCGAACCGGTTGACCCTGCGGTCGAACCAGTTGACCCGATCGAAAAAATAAAAAATAATAAATTGAAAACCGGGTTGATCCGACGGTGGAACTGGTTGACCCGGTGACTCGACCTGGTTGATTTCAAACCCGGTTTTCAAAACATTGATCATGACTATGAACAGGTTCACTTTAAACCAAAACAAAACAGTGTGCAACAATCGATTAAATTGCATCGACATAATCTTTAAAAAAAAAAAAAAAAAAAAAAACTTTATTTAATACTTTAGTAAACAAAACCCTATCCATCCATTTCTTATCTCATTTCCCTTGTAACAACCACCCCCCCCCCCCCTCCTGTCACCACAACCTCTAACCGATTTTGATTATTAATGCTTATTGGGTTTGATAAAACTCTTATATATGTATTGTTTTAAGTTATTGGAGTATTGTTTATAGTTACTTGAGTGTGTTGTTTTCAGCTTATTTAACAAGTGCTTATTTGAGCTATTTTATGTGTAGTTTAAAGCTTTTTGTTTATGCTGATTTGAGCTATTTTAGGGCTGTTTATAGGTTTTTGAGTGTTGCTTTCAGCTTTTTAGTGTTTATTTGAGCTATTTAGGTGTGTTTGGGTGTTGAAATGGGTCACTATCTTAGTAATTAATTAATAGTAATTAATTAAATATTGGTAAAAATAATTAAAAAGTAGAAAAAATAGGATTTCTGTTGTAAAATTAGTTTTATAATATTTTAGATTTTTCTAAATTTAATTTTCACTTTTTTTGTTAATTTTCATAATTAATTAATAATTAGTATAATTTAGTTAATTACAAAGTAATTAGTAATTAGTAATTAATTAATAGTAATTAATTAAATATTGGTAAAAATAATTTTAATTTTTTTAAAATTTTCTTATAACATTAGGATTGTAAAAATATAATTTTCACATTCGTAGGACTTTATTTGCTCACGTTTCACTTTTTATTTCGCGCGTTCGCGTTTATTTTAAATTCAAACACGCGTTTTAGGTTTAACTCACGTTTCTAGGTTATCTAATTATCAGTAATTGTTAGAATAGTGTTTCTAAGTTATTCCAAATCATAATCTCGTAGTTTAATAATTCAAATCAAATTCCTGATCCTCCTGTTAAATCACCCGATCACTTAAAACGTTTTTCAATACAATTGCTTACCTCACTGGGACATAACGACCCGGGAATACACTGTACTCCTTGGTTTGTTGGTATGAGACGTTTGACTTGGTTGACCAATCACATTGGAAAACTTAGTTGACCGTTTAGGACCAATCAAAATTTGGTGCCGCTGCCGGGGAGGTAGCTGCGTATTCAAAACGTTTTTTAGAGATTAGTGGTTTTTCATTCATCACTGTATAAACACCACCACCTTTTTGTAAATCTTAATCATAAAACAAAAACATCATTAACACTTTTCCTAAAGTGTTAACAACAACAAAAAAATCAAAAACAAACAAAACATATCGTTACATTTTCTATATCGTGTATCTTTTAAGGTGATTCTTAAAGAGATACGATTTTGGTAAACGAAACGATACCAAAAATATTGTCCAAAAGTTTTTAACCCATACACAAAAACCCAAAAACATTCGTCTCTTTCTTGTGAATAATAAACTACATAAAAACAAACCGTCGCAAACCAAGGCAGAACACCTACCAACTGGGGGTGTGGACATAATAAGTTCCCAAACAAAAGATAAAAACTTGCCTTTGTATCCTTGTGAGTGGTGTACCTTTCTTAAAGAAGCCATTCATTTGTGATTATTTGTTTAAGTTCACTGTTGATATGCCTCGATCTTGTTTTATTGAAATTTTGTTGTTAGTGCATGCACACTCGTTCACAATCGAAACGAAATCGTCAACTGATAAACGTAACTGAGTTACGTCCTATTGTTGAGGATCCAGTTCCGAAAATGGACAGTAATCAAGAACCACCCATCATAGATGATGCAGCTCCTGATCTCCGAACGATGAAGGAGTTGTGTCAACCCACAATGCTTGGAAGAGGCGGGCCCATCGCCCCTCTTAACATTGATGCCACTGATTTTGGACTTAAGCATCACATGATACAACAAGTCCAGAATTCGTGCCAATATCATGGCTTACCTGGTGACGATGCAAACAAGCATCTTGATAAATTTTTTACCGTCACCCAAAGCATGAAGCAGAATGGTGTCTCCGATGATGCCCTTCGTCTATCTCTTTTCCCCTATTCTCTAACCCATCATGCCACTGCATGGTTTGATCGACTTCCTATGAATTCGATTCACACTTTTAAAGAAATGGTGACTAAATTTTTAGCCAAATACTTTCCACCATCCATGGTTTCCAAGTTACGAAATGACATTAGTAACTTTCGTCAGCATCCCGAAGAGTCTCTATTTGAGGCATGGGAACGCTATAAGCTCTCAATTGATCGGTGTCCTAACCATAACATGTTACTCGTTATCCAAATAGATACTTTCTATAATGGGTTGACATTGAGACACCGTGATATTCTCAATGCTGCTGCTGGTGGGACCTTTATGAAAAGGCCCCCCGAAGAGTGCTATGATCTCATTGAGAACATGACTGCCCACCATAATTTCTAGGATTCCTAAGCTGAGAGGGAAGAGTCATGTAAGTCTGTCACTCCAGCATCTTCTGAAATAGCGATCCTCACTAAAATGATGGATGATTTCGCTACGGCTATGTTGAGGATGAACCAAAGTATCCGAAATCAACAAGTCCAAAATCAACAAGCTAAGGCCGTCAATCAAAGTTGTGAAACTTGTGGAGGTCCACATTCATATTCCGAGTGTCCAACCACTAGTGGTTACACTCATGAGGACGTATATGCTGCTCAAGGTTCCTATAATTCGGGAGGTAATAACTACCAACCGCAAGGGGACCGCCATCTTCTAAGCTATCGTTCTAACAATTTCCTTGGACCTCCCGGATTCAATCAAAACCCTAATGTCCAAAACCGTAACCAGAACCAAAATCAGAATCGAACAAACCAAGGTTACCAAAACCAAGGAAATGTCAATCAGACCCAAAACCAAGGTTTCCATCATAACCAAAACCAAGGTTTCCAAAATCAAGGAAACTACAATCGAAACCAAGGTCAAAATAACTATCAGGGAAACAATTCTCATGGACATGGCAACCAACATCAGGGAAATTTTTCAAACCACGGTTCCAATCAAAATAACCGGGCCCAGAATTTTCCCAATCAAAATTAAGCCATCACTCCAACTACCCAGAATTACCCTAACCAAGCTCCTCCTAACCATACTCAAGCAATTGTTCCAACTGGCCCTTCACATGAGGAGTTGTTGAGACAATTCATGAAATCTCAGGAGGAAGTGAATAGGGTGATGATGACTCAGATCGCAGACCTTGTTAAGAAGTCTTTAAATGATCGACCCTCGAGCTCAGGTAATACTTTACCTAGCAACACGATCGCTAATCCGAGGGGCGATGTTAAAGCGATCACAACAAGAAGTGGTGTTTCCTATGATGGACCCAAATCTCCTACTACCTCTTCTTCTCCTCCCAAGGTAGTAGAACGTGAGCCTAAGGTGACAAAGGACAAGGTGCAATTTACTAGCCCACGAAGTACCGCACACGTCCATCCTCAGGTTGTACCAGAAACCGTACCAAAACCGGGAGTTGTATTTGAACCACCAACAACTCCTGGAGAGAACCCTAAATCCAAACCTTCACTACCATATCCATCTCGGTTACAAGACCAGAAGCTCCGCGAAAAAGCCAATCATCAAATGGAAAAGTTTTTTCAAATTTTCCGAGATATTCATTTTGTTATCAGTTTCGCGGATGCTCTCCTTTTGATGCCTAAATTTGCATCGACAATCAAAAATCTGTTGAACAATAAAGAGAAACTATTCAAAATGGCACGAACTCCACTCAATGAAAACTGCTCTGCAGTTCTTTTGAAACAGCTTCCTGAGAAGCTAGGAGATCCGGGAAAATTTCTCATTCCATGTGTTTTCCCCAGAATGGTTGAGTGCTTCGCCTTGGCCGATCTAGGTGCAAGCATCAACTTGATGCCTTATTCAATATAGAAAAAGCTCTCTCTTCCAGAACTCACCACCACCTGCATGACTCTCGAGCTTGCAGACCGCTCAACATCTCGTCCTCTCGGCATTGCCGAGGATGTATTTGTAAAGGTGGGAAACTTCCACTTTCCGGCAGATTTTGTGATTGTTGATTTCGATGCTGACCCACGAGTTCCTCTCATTCTTGGGAGAGGATTCTTAAGGACGGGTCATGCGTTAATCAATGTGCACGAAGAGGAAATAACTCTTCGTGTTGGTAATGAAGCAGTAACGTTTAACCTCGATCAAACTTCAAGGTACCCCTCTAATTATGATGCAGAATCGGTTAACCGAATTGATGTCATTGATGTTGCGTCTGAGGAGTACTCTCAAGAACTTCTTGGTTACCTTCCGAGTGGCAGTCCCACTCCATCTTCTGAGCCTATCATATCCGACTCTTCCCCTTCTCTCACTCCTTTTGAGGGAAGTGACTTCCTTTTGGAAGAAGTCGAGGCTTTTCTCGCCCAAGATAGTTCAATTTCGGGTAAATTTGATGAGGACTATCTTGATCCTGAGGGGGATATTCTTTTGCTAGAAAAATTGTTAAACGAAGATCCATCTCCCCCTCTTCCTCCAAAAGTACTTCATAAAGAGGAAGTCAAAAATGTTGAAATAACTGATGACTTTCTTGTGGTTGAACTTAAGGACTTGCCGCCTCATCTTGAATATGCATTTCTGTAGAGTGATGATAAATTACCAGTCATAATTGCTAAAGATTTAAGTGTTGAAGAAAAGGCTGCTCTCATAAAGGTTTTCAAGTCGCATAAACAAACAATTGCTTGGAGACTCTCCGACATCAAGGGCATTGACCCTGAATTTTGTACCCACAAGATTTTAATGGAGGATGACTTCAAACCAGCAGTCCAACACCAAAGAAGGGTGAATCCAAAAATTCATGAGGTCATTAAACAAGAAGTTTTAAAACTTCTTGATGCCGGATTGATTTACCCTATCTCGGACAGTCCTTGGGTTAGCCCAATACATTGTGTTCCAAAAAAGGGTGGTATTACTGTTGCCACAAACGAGAAAAATGAGTTGATTCCAACTCGATTGGTTACGGGCTGGCGTGTCTGCATTGACTATCGCAAGTTAAATGACGCCACCCGCAAAGATCATTTTCCTCTGCCCTTTATGGATCAGATGCTCAAGAGATTAGCGGGGAATGAGTACTATTGCTTCCTCGATGGTTTCTCGGGTTACTTTCAGATTCCCATTGATCCGCAAGATCAGGAAAAGGCCACTTTCACGTGCCCCTATGGAACTTTTGCTTATAAACGTATGCCATTTGGTTTATGTAATGCTCCGGGCACGTTTCAAAGATGTATGATGTCCATATTTTCCGACATGATCGCGAAAACTATGGAGGTCTTTATGGACGATTTTTCGGTCATTGGGGATTCGTTTCAATCATGTCTCTCCCATTTAGACAACATGCTCAAACGTTGTGAAGATACAAGGTTAAGTCTAAATTGGGAGAAGAGTCACTTTATGGTCAAAGAGGGCATTGTCCTCGGCCATAAAATTTCAAAAAATGGGATTGAGGTTGACAAAGCCAAAATTGATGTCATTGCAAAATTACCTCATCCCACTACCGTCAAAGGTATTAGGAGCTTTTTGGGTCATGCTGGTTTCTATCGTAGGTTTATTCAAGATTTTTCCAAGATCGCCCGGCCTATGTATAACACCCCCAAAATCGATCAATACAGCGGAAGACTTAAAATGTCAGCGGAAGACTTTTGGGGTATTATATTGTGGATCTTTCGTCACAATTATAGAAAACGATTCAAGTGATCGTTTTAAGTTTTATTTAAAATACCAAAAATTCATAATTTCAAGAGAATTCGTTATTCAACAACAAGTTTTATTTAAAGAGAAATAAACGTTTCTTTATTTGCCCACTTCGTGCCGTTGCCATCCATTCCATTTAGTTACCTGAGATAAACATGCTAAAAGTCAACAAAAGTTGAGTGAAATTCATAGGTTTATATTTAAGAGTTTGAACACAAGAGATAGATGTTTATTGTAATATCGATACAAGTAAACAGTTAGAAATCACATTCATTATTGCATTAAGCTCATGACACTCAACGATTCAACAGACATCAATATTTTCATAATAATGATGTGAAATATATAGCCCCCAAGATAGGTATTTGCCAGTAACCTATTATATTCAAATAACGTGCATTTGGTGACTTTCCTCTAGCAACCAAATGGGGATTGTCAATCCCTAATAGATCTATTCACAATTATTTACGTTCACTTTTCAAGTGATTAAGGTTCATGATCGAGGGACTTTTGGCAATAGCTACTTAAGCAATAATAAGATCAGGAAAAGACTTGTGTTCGGTTTTTGAGCATGTATCCCCCCCCCCCCCATAGAAATTAGTTAAATGTGGGCTATGAACTCACCTTAGTAGGATAGTAGAACAATTGTAATCTCAACGATGCAAGGCAACGGCTTCACACACAACCTAAAAGATATGGCACGTTTTAGTTCTTAAGTCTCGTTTTATTGCGAACGTTTATTATTAATTATAAAGAATCGATAAAGTGCATATGTGATGTGTTGCGTCGTATAAAAATAAATAATGGTTACGTATTGTTTTATTCGTCTAAATTTGTTTATAGTTATATAAATTTTATTCGTATTATATATATATATATATATATATATATATATATATATATATATATATATATATATATATATATATATATATATATATATATAAGTTACGTTTATTATTTATCGTTAATATATATTCAAATACACATATTAGTATAAAAATATATATAAAGTTTTTATAAAAATCAATATTATCATTCAGTCCTTCATGTTTCTTAATTTTACACTTTTTACCCTTAACGGAAAATATTTACGCCGTTAGTCCAAAAGTTATATATATTTACATTTTTAGTCCAAATATCAAATATTTTCATTCATTATCCCTAAGTTTCAATATTTACAGTTTATACCCTTTAGAAAAACAGTTTTTATATTTTTCACCCAAGTTTACAATTTTGGCAATTCTAGTCCTTAACCTTCGTACATTTGCAAAAATAGTCCCAACTTTACCAAATTCAAAACTTAGCATTTTTATTATTTCATTAAGCTCAAAAAATTTAGAAAAGCTTATTTTCACAGCTTATTAGCTTATTATTTGCTTATTTCGTTTAGTGGGCTTAACGATCCATTATTAAGGCTCGTTAAGGTTTTACGATTTAAGGGCTTTGGGGGTACACTTGTTTAGTCGAAATCCATCTTTTTAAGTTATATGAACATTTCAAAAGAGCTTATACGTTCAGCTTATCACAATAAGCTAGAACAAGCTTTTTGGGCTTTTAGGCCCACGTAAGGTTTTAAAGTTTCTGAAAACAGTTTCCATAGCGATTTACTTTAGGTCTCGTTAGGTGCTTAAATGAAATTATTAGGTCCAAGTATTTATCATTCTCGTTAGTGTACTGGGTGGGAAATTAGATCGTACAAAAATATTAATAGGTCGTGTGTTGAAATCAAACATGGCGAGGCCAAAGTACACGGCCAAAACTCAATACGTAAAGGTTATAAAGTTTGAAAATAAACTAAGTGTTTTAGTAGAAATCATATAGGTTCACTACAACTTAGAAACGTGTGATTTTTAGTATGTATTCGTTATTATTAGTTCAATATTATTATAGATACCAGTTAATGGCTTAGTAAACATGTAGTACGATATATAATATATGCATGTCGTGTTTAAGTTTCATGTTTTAATTAGACGAAGTGTTTGTGCATAAATTATACGTATATATATAAATCTAGAAAGAAAAATTCTAAGGTCTCACCTCACCTATAAAAGGTGGAGTAAAACGTGAGTAGGGTTCGTGTGATTGTACAAGGGCTCCGTGGTTCACTTCTCGTCCTTCCAAAGGTTCGATAGGCTCCAATCCTTGCTTCCTAGGTTCTCTTCAAGGTGTGGTACACTTGATGTTTTGTTCGTCCCTCCACAACTTCTCTCGTTACTATTTTTATGTAATGTGGTGTGTTCTAAGTGCATGTAATGTTTTAAGTTTGCATGGGAGGCTTATATAGGCAGCTTTTGAGTATAAGAACAAGTTGGGTTCACATGAAGCATGTTAAGCGAATAGTGGCGCCTCCTCCCTTGTCCAATCGTGATGTTACAAGCTTAGATCTTGTGAGATATGTATGCTATTCATTCCTGACTTCACATGAAATGTACATTGTTCATTTACTTGTCATTGGGGAGCAAGGGTGGTGAGAAAGGAATGTCTTGACACGTTTTTGGTCTTATCTCCTTGGAATGTTTGGTGATTTACTTTGAACGTTTTTAGGGTAGTAAACGAAAGTGAGTAAGTAATGTTTATGCCTCGTGTGTATCCTGGGCACTAGGTGAGACGAGGTAAACAAAAATATATGTAAGTTGTGTGTAGAAATCGTGAGATAATAGGGTGCGTTTGGGAGTGTCGCGACTGGCAGAAAACCAAAACTAAATAACAAAAGGGTGCGTTTTGGGCTTGTAACTGGGCTGCTGGTAGTGTCGGCCCAAGCAAAAGAAAAAGAAACAAAAATAGTCCGTTTGGTTTATGTTGTGTAGTCCGTGGCCCAATGGGTGTTGGGGGCCCACCTGGGGTGTTTCGATTATCGTGTCGGAGTTCAAAAATAATAGTGAGTGTTCTCGGGAAGTTTCGTAGGTTCGGGGAATATATAAATAGTATACGTTATTTAGACGAAACGTATTATTAAATAATAACGCGTTATATAATTATTTATCGTTCGCAATAATTATAGGCAACCTAGGTTGTGTGTAAGCATCGTTCCTGGGTAAACGGTCAATCACAGTTATCATAGTGATTCAATATCAAGTCATATCATAAAAAAAAATTTTGTTACCCGTAAAATGGTGTTAATTTAGCGTAACATCGTTTTATTTATTCGTATGCATTTACTAATCGTATGGGAAATTTACGAGAGGTTACATTACCTACCTCTTACAGGGAATTCCGTCCCGGAATTGTAGTCTAAGATAGTTGTCGAGGGTGTCTTAGGTGAAGAGATGTGGGTACTTGGAGCGAATCTGATCCTCGCGCTCCCAGGTATATTCCGGTCCTCGCTTGGAGTCCCAACGAACTTTGACAATAGGGATACGGTTTCGTTTTAGTTGTTTGACTTCACTATCCATAATTTCAATAGGTTCCTCAGTAAAGATAAGGTTATCATCTAGTCGAATTTCCTTCAATGGAATCACGAGAGATTCATCGGATAAACACTTCTTAAGGTTTGACACATGAAAGATGTCGTGAATCCGACTAAGTTCTTCGGGTAGTTCTAGTCTATAAGCCACGGGTCCTATCCTTTCCAGGATTTTGAATGGACCGATGTATCTGGGGTTCAACTTTCCATGCTTTCCAAATCGTACCATTCCCTTCCAGGGAGATACTTTCAATAAGACTCTGTCTCCTATTTGAAATTCCATGGGTTTCCTTTTTAGGTCTGCGTAGCTTTTCTGTCGATCTCGGGCTGCTTGTAAGCGTTGCTTAATCTTAATGATTTTCTCGGTTGTTTCCCTAACAAGGTCTGGTCCTATAAGTTGTCTTTCTCTGACTTCTGCCCAACAGACGGGCGATCTGCACTTTCTACCATACAGTGCTTCGAATGGTGCTGCTTTTATACTGGCGTGGTAACTATTGTTGTATGAAAACTCTGCTAATGGTAAATGCTTATCCCAACCTTTTCCAAAATCGATAACGCATGCTCGGAGCATATCTTCCAAGGTTTGAATAGTTCTTTCACTTTGACCATCAGTTTGAGGGTGGTATGCGGTGCTCATATCTAGTTTAGTTCCTAAGGCTTTCTGTAATGATTTCCAAAAGTGTGAGGTGAAACGACTATCTCGATCCGAGATAATCGAGATTGGTACTCCATGTCGAGTGACAATTTCCTTCACATATATCTGAGCTAGTGTATTCATCTCATCGGTTTCTTTGATGGGTATAAAATGAGCGGATTTTGTTAGACGATCCACAATAACCCATATTGTGTCGTGTCCGGATGAGGTTTTTGGGAGTTTGGTGATGAAGTCCATAGTGATTCGTTCCCATTTCCACATAGGAAGTTCTGGTTGTACAAGTAAGCCTGAAGGTTTCTGATGTTCTGCCTTTACCCTTGAACATGTTAAACATTTACTGACATATTCTGCGATGTTAGCCTTCATGTTTGGCCACCAATATAGTCTCTTTAAATCCTGATACATCTTGTCGGAACCTGGATGAATGGAGTATTTTGACTTGTGGGACTCATACATGATGAGCTCACGAATACCTCCGATCATAGGGATCCAACTTCTGTCCTTGAAACATAGTGTTCCATCGGATTTCTTCACGAAACCATTCTTATTCTTGGGCATACCGTAAATCTTTTCTTTGGGTCGGTTTTCTTCTTTAAGTGCTTCATTCTGCGCGGTAAGGATTTGGGATGGAAGGGGTGAGTGGATAGTCATACCTAGTGATCTAACTCGAATGGGTTTTAATCGTTCTTTTCGGCTTAACGCATCTGCTACTACATTAGCCTTTCCTGGGTGGTAACGGATCTCACAATCATAATCGCTGAGCAACTCTAGCCAGCGACGTTGCCTCATATTCAAATCTTTCTGATCCAAAATGTGTTGAAGACTCTTGTGGTCGGTGTATACGGTACATTTGGTGCCATATAAGTAGTGTCTCCACAACTTGAGCGCAAACACTACAGCTCCTAACTCCAAGTCATGAGTCGTGTAGTTTTCCTCATGTTTCTTTAGTTGGCGGGATGCATAAGCTATCACTTTGCTTCTTTGCATCAAGACCGCTCCTAGTCCATGATAAGATGCATCGCAATATACTATAAAGTCCTCGTTTCCTTCTGGGAGGGCTAATATTGGAGCTTCACAAAGCTTTTGTTTTAACAACTGGAAGGCTGCTTCTTCCTTTTCTTCCCAGATGTACTTCTCATTCTTTTGGGTCAACTTAGTCAACGGTTTTGCAATCTTGGATAATCCTTCTATAAATCTTCGGTAGTAACCTGCGAGACCTAAAAATTGACGAATCTCCGTGGGGTTTGTAGGAGATGACCAACCTTTAACAGCCTCAATCTTTGCAGGGTCTACGTGAATGCCTTGACTATCGATGATGTGTCCTAAAAACTGTACGGTGTGAATCCAAAAGTCGCATTTAGAGAACTTAGCGTACAATTCTTCCTTCTTGAGCAGTTCTAAAATGATTCGTAAATGTCCCGCGTGTTCTTCTTCGTTGTGAGAGTAGATCAAAATATCGTCGATGAATACTATTACAAACTTATCCAAGTAAGGTTTGCATACTCGATTCATTAAATCCATGAAAACTGCTGGTGCATTGGTCAGACCGAACGGCATTATTTGAAATTCGTAGTGACCATAGCGCGTTCTGAATGCAGTTTTTGGAATATCTTCTTCTCGAACTCTTAGCTGATGATATCCTGATCTTAGATCAATTTTTGAGTACACACTTGATCCTTGCAATTGGTCGAACAGATCATCAATTCGAGGTAATGGGTATCGATTCTTTACCGTAAGTTTATTCAACTCCCGCGATGCACATTCGAAAGGATCCATCCTTCTTCTTAACGAACAAAATTGGAGCTCCCCAAGGTGATGAGCTTGGTCGAATAAATCCTTTATCCGATAATTCCTTTAGTTGTTCTGACAACTCTTCCATTTCAGATGGCGCTAGTCTATAAGGTGCTTTAGCTACTGGTGCCGCTCCAGGCACTAGTTCAATCTGAAATTCTACTTGACGTACGGGTGGAATACCAGGTAATTCTTCAGGGAATACTTCAGGGAAATCCCTAACGATAGGAACGTCATCAAGCTGCCTTTCGGATGACTTACTTTCCGTAACTTGAGTCATGAATACTTGACATCCTTCTTTCATGTATTTTATTACTCGCATACATGAGATAATTCCATATCGAGGTTTGCTTTTGTCGCCCTGGACAATGAGTGTTTCATCCTTGAGTGGTATATGGACGGCCTTTTCGTCACAGTGAATCCTAGCACGATGGTGAGATAGCCAATCCATGCCGACGATAGCGTCGAAGCTACCAAGTTGAACCGGCATAAGATCAATGGCAAAAGGTTTTTCGGATAAGGTTAGGGTGCAATCTTTCATGATAGTATTGGTGTCTATTAAATTTCCGTCAGCCATTTCGACTTCGTAGGTGGTGTTTAGCTTAGAGGGGGTAACATTAAGTAAAGGGGCAAACGTATTTGATATAAAACTCTTATCGGCGCCCGAATCAAACAATACTCTAGCATTATGATGGTTTAGTAGAAACGTACCGGTGACTACATCGGGTCCATTTCCATCTCCGAGTAGGTATACCCTAGCTTGGGCGTTGGCTGGTTCGTTTCCTTTTGGGCAGTTTCTCCGGATGTGTCCTACTTCTCCGCATCCGAAACAAGTGGGTGGTATAGCTAATGTGTTGCTTCCCGTAGCAGGAATCTTACAGTTCCTGGTTTGATGCCCGATTTTATGACATTTGTCACATCGGACGGTACAACGACCCTCATGATGAAGTTTGCATCGCTGGCACAGGGGTTTCTGTCCGTTGTACCCTACACCTTCCGTAGCGGTGTAGACTCGGGGTTTTTCTTGTCTTTGATTCTGTTGCTGAGTGCTTCGATTGTTGTGATATGGTTGGTGGTTCCGATTATTGTTGCGTTGGTTGTTGTTGCGGTGATGACTGTTGTAGCTTTGCTGGTTGTTGTTGTGATGGTGAGTGGTTCTTTTATCGTCCATTTTCCTTTTAAGTTCATTGTATTTCACTTCTCGATCCAGAAGTTTCTGAGCAAGTTCCATTGCTGCTTCCAAGGTTGGCGGATTTGCTGAGGTGACATTTCCTTCAATACTCCTAGGGAGTCCTTCGACATATTTCTCTAATGTCTTCTCGTGATCGGGTACCATGGTAGGGCATAGTATCCTAAGTTCTTGGAATCTCCGGTTGTAACTTCTCAAATCAACTCCTTTCACTATTAAGGCATGGAACTCATCTTCGAGTTTTCGCAGTTCGGAACGGGGACAATACTTCTTTAGTATTTTAGCCTTGAACTCAATCCAAGTAAGCTGATGTGCTGCTTCTGCTCCTAGTGTTTGAACGGTAGAGTTCCACCAGGATAGAGCGTCTTGCATTAGCGTTCCCGTTGCGAAGCTTACTTTGTTGTTTTCCGAGCATCCACTTCTTTGGAAAACAGTTTCACTTCTTTCAAACCATTGAGCTAATTCCGACACTCCTTCAATCCCTTTAAAATACGTCGGTTGACACGCTATGAAGTCTTTGTATGTGCAATAGCGGGGTGCCGGTGCATTTCCGTCTCTATTACGGTTTTGTTCAGCTAAAACGGCATTAACGCCATCAGCGATTGCTTGCTGGATTGCAGCCGGGGTCATAACTTCGGGGTTTGCTGGTGCGGCGTTCGTGGTTGTTCTCCTAGTTCTAGCCATATTGCTATAAAAGAAGGTATATTATTAGAACATTTACAATAATCTTATCACGTTGAAAATACATATCGAGTAATGAATAGTTAAATATAGGTCGTAGTTACAATGATTCGATCATCGTAAGTTTTCGTATGTTGGGATAACACACATAACGAATAAGTTTGACCTGTATGAACAAATATATTATGATATAATGCAACGTAAATAAAGATAAAATAAACTTCCATAAATCAATGTCACGGTGTTACAACACTTATTTGTACTTGTGCAAATGTTTACAAAACACGACAAGCTATTCTTATTTGTAGGACATTGATTTTTCTTAACAAGGTAGTGGTCTCATGGTTTTCCTAAGGCTTTGTTTAGACGGTTTTGGAGTTCTTGAATGGCGGTGGACATGGTTTCCATGGTTTGATCTCGAGCTCTTTCCCTTTCTCGAGCTTCTAGCAGGGCTTGCCTAAGGCGTAGGTTTTCAGTGTTAATCCTTTCAATTTCTCGGTCTAAAGTCCCCAATGCTATTTCGGTTGAAGTGTTAGCCCCACAAAGAGCTCCTATGAATTCCATTGATTCCTAAAATCGAGAATCTAACTTTTCGACCTTATCCTCTACTGCAAGATGACCAATTATGAGACTGTTCATGTCATCTTCAAAGGTTTCTAGAAGTTCCTGTGGAATCTTGTTGAGTATACTAGCGATGGAATCAAGTCGGTCTTCGTGGCGAACCATTCTTGCAGCTAACAATGGTATGGTATGGTGTATGGGTTCCCCAGTGACTGGCAGTATTCGGGAGGTAGAGTAAGAACTTTCCCCAAGTTCCCTTGTTGTTGGTGTTCCTTCTTGAGATCTCCAATATCGCATAATGGGCAATAAGAAAGACCATTTACGAGCATCTGCCCGCTTGTGGGTTCTTCGGCGACTACGGTGAATACTAGATTCTGAGGCGGTTGGGCGGATTGGGTAAATCTTTCGGTGAGGTGGTAGAGGGACACTTCGGTAAGGTGCTGGTGGTGATGCTAGTGGAGGTGATACCATAGGTGATGGTGTTAGTGGCACAGTAGTAGTTTGGCTGTAGAAGATAGTTGGTACTGGTGGTATTACTGGTGGTGCAGGTGGTGATGGCACAACTGATTCAGGTGGTATGACAAGAGCTGGTGCTGGTACAGCAGTACTTGCTTCATACGGCTGAAGTTGTCTAATTTGCCTAGATCGGCGAATCGGACCAGATGTTGCCAGAGGAGAAGCCTCTGTGTCAGATGCTGGCAGAAATTGCTGGCTTTGCATGTATCTGTCGGTAGCAGGAGACATAGGCATAGGTGAGGTAGCATAGGCTGAAGTAACATCTTCAGTTCCTGAGTTTGAGGACAAGCTGATAGGGTGGGTGTTCGAAGACATGATACTGTAATAAATTTCCCGATTAGTAAATGTAAGCATAATTATAACCAATTTAAAAATGCTATAAAGGTAAATAATACTTTTTACCAATTACTGGGATGCGTAGGCACGAAGGGCGTAGGATGGTATTTTATGAAAATTTTGTCCCGTTTAAAGTGTAGTTATAGTCCAATGTTCCAAAAACACTTGGTTCACTATAACCGTAGCTCTGATGCCAATCTATAACACCCCCAAAATCGATCAATACAGCGGAAGACTTAAAATGTCAGCGGAAGACTTTTGGGGTATTATATTGTGGATCTTTCGTCACAATTATAGAAAACGATTCAAGTGATCGTTTTAAGTTTTATTTAAAATACCAAAAATTCATAATTTCAAGAGAATTCGTTATTCAACAACAAGTTTTATTTAAAGAGAAATAAACGTTTCTTTATTTGCCCACTTCGTGCCGTTGCCATCCATTCCATTTAGTTACCTGAGATAAACATGCTAAAAGTCAACAAAAGTTGAGTGAAATTCATAGGTTTATATTTAAGAGTTTGAACACAAGAGATAGATGTTTATTGTAATATCGATACAAATAAACAGTTAGAAATCACATTCATTATTGCATTAAGCTCATGACACTCAACGATTCAACAGACATCAATATTTTCATAATAATGATGTGAAATATATAGCCCCCAAGATAGGTATTTGCCAGTAACCTATTATATTCAAATAACGTGCATTTGGTGACTTTCCTCTAGCAACCAAATGGGGATTGTCAATCCCTAATAGATCTATTCACAATTATTTACGTTCACTTTTCAAGTGATTAAGGTTCATGATCGAGGGACTTTTGGCAATAGCTACTTAAGCAATAATAAGATCAGGAAAAGACTTGTGTTCGGTTTTTGAGCATGTATCCCCCCCCCCCCCCACAGAAATTAGTTAAATGTGGGCTATGAACTCACTTTAGTAGGATAGTAGAACAATTGTAATCTCAACGATGCAAGGCTACGGCTTCACACACAACCTAAAAGATATGGCACGTTTTAGTTCTTAAGTCTCGTTTTATTGCGAACGTTTATTATTAATTATAAAGAATCGATAAAGTGCATATGTGATGTGTTGCGTCGTATAAAAATAAATAAGGGTTACGTATTGTTTTATTCGTCTAAATTTGTTTATAGTTATATAAGTTTTATTCGTATTATATATATATATATATATATATATATATATATATATATATATATATATATATAATAAGTTACGTTTATTATTTATCGTTAATATATATTCAAATACACATATTAGTATAAAAATATATATAAAGTTTTTATAAAAATCAATATCATCATTCAGTCCTTCATGTTTCTTAATTTTACACTTTTTACCCTTAACGGAAAATATTTACGCCGTTAGTCCAAAAGTTATATATATTTACATTTTTAGTCCAAATATCAAATATTTACATTCATTATCCCTAAGTTTCAATATTTATAGTTTATACCCTTTAGAAAAACAGTTTTTATATTTTTCACCCAAGTTTACAATTTTGGCAATTCTAGTCCTTAACCTTTGTACATTTGCAAAAATAGTCCCAACTTTACCAAATTCAAAACTTAGCATTTTTATTATTTCATTAAGCTCAAAACATTTAGAAAAGATTATTTTCACAGCTTATTAGCTTATTATTTGCTTATTTCGTTTAGGGGGCTTAACGATCCATTATTAAGGCCCGTTAAGGTTTTACGATTTAAGGGCTTTGGGGGTACACTTGTTTAGTCGAAATCCATCTTTTTAAGTTATATGAACATTTCAAAAGAGCTTATACGTTCAGCTTATCACAATAAGCTAGAACAAGCTTTTTGGGCTTTTAGGCCCACGTAAGGTTTTAAAGTTTCTGAAAACAGTTTCCATAGCGATTTACTTTAGGTCTCGTTAGGTGCTTAAATGAAATTATTAGGTCCAAGTATTTATCATTCTCGTTAGTGTACTGGGTGGGAAATTAGATCGTACAAAAATATTAATAGGTCGTGTGTTGAAATCAAACATGGCGAGGCCAAAGTACACGGCCAAAACTCAATACGTAAACTTTATAAAGTTTGAAAATAAATTAAGTGTTTTAGTAGAAATCGTATAGGTTCACTACAACTTAGAAACGTGTGATTTTTAGTATGTATTTGTTATTATTAGTTCAATATTATTATAGATACCAGTTAATGGCTTAGTAAACATGTAGTACGATATATAATATATGCATGTCGTGTTTAAGTTTCATGTTTTAATTAGACGAAGTGTTTGTGCATAAATTATACGTATATATATAAATATAGAAAGAAAAATTCTAAGGTCTCACCTCACCTATAAAAGGTGGAGTAAAACGTGAGTATGGTTCGTGTGATTGTACAAGGGCTCCGTGGTTCACTTCTCGTCCTTCCAAAGGTTCGATAGGCTCCAATCCTTGCTTCCTAGGTTCTCTTCAAGGTGTGGTACACTTGATGTTTTGTTCGTCCCTCCACAACTTCTCTCGTTACTATTTTTATGTAATGTGGTGTGTTCTAAGTGCATGTAATGTTTTAAGTTTGCATGGGAGGCTTATATAGGCAGCTTTTGAGTATAAGAACAAGTTGGGTTCACATGAAGCATGTTAAGCGAATAGTGGCGCCTCCTCCCTTGTCCAATCGTGATGTTACAAGCTTAGATCTTGTGAGATATGTATGCTATTCATTCCTGACTTCACATGAGATGTACATTGTTCATTTACTTGTCATTGGGGAGCAAGGGTGGTGAGAAAGGAATGTCTTGACACGTTTTTGGTCTTATCTCCTTGGAATGTTTGGTGATTTGCTTTGAACGTTTTTAGGGTAGTAAACGAAAGTGAGTAAGTAATGTTTATGCCTCGTGTGTATCCTGGGCACTAGGTGAGACGAGGTAAACAAAAATATATGTAAGTTGTGTGTAGAAATCGTGAGATAATAGGGTGCGTTTGGGAGTGTCGCGACTGGCAGAAAACCAAAACTAAATAACAAAAGGGTGCGTTTTGGGCTTGTAACTGGGCTGCTGGTAGTGTCGGCCCAAGCAAAAGAAAAAGAAACAAAAAGAGTCCGTTTGGTTTATGTTGTGTAGTCCGTGGCCCAAAGGGTGTTGGGGGCCCACCTGGGGTGTTTCGATTATCGTGTCGGAGTTCAAAAATAATAGTGAGTGTTCTCGGGAAGTTTCGTAGGTTCGGGGAATATATAAATAGTATACGTTATTTAGACGAAACGTATTATTAAATAATAACGCGTTATATAATTATTTATCGTTCGCAATAATTATAGGCAACCTAGGTTGTGTGTAAGCATCGTTCCTGGGTAAACGGTCAATCACAGTTATCATAGTGGTTCAATATCAAGTCATATCATAAAAAAAAAAATTTGTTACCCGTAAAATGGTGTTAATTTAGCGTAACATCGTTTTATTTATTCGTATGCATTTACTAATCGTATGGGAAATTTACGAGAGGTTACACTATGACCCATCTCCTCGAAAAGGATGCTCCTTTTATCTTCTCACCTGAGTGCGTAGAAGCTTTGAAACTCTAAAGAAAAAGCTTACTGATTGGTTCCAAACGGTAAGATATTATTGACCAAGGTCAACAAGTCAAAGACAGCTCAGTTCCAATTCTCCGTGGATAGTATAGTGTGTCCCCGGGGTCGTTATGTCCCAGCGAGATTGCAATGGTGTTTTGGAAAACGTTTTTGAGAATGAGTGGCACTTAGGACAGTAGCCAAGATGATTGGGAAATGATTATGCCACTGATATTTGGTATTTGCACAATGATATTAACAATAACAAATATACAGATATATTCACAAATTCACAACTTGGGATTCAGATTACAGAAATAAAAAGTGGGATTTGAACAATTACAAACTACAGGGGGTGCATGTGAAACTTTTTAAAACTTAAAATTAAAAGAAAATTTAAAATGAAAATGAAATGATTTAAATGATTATTTTAATAATTAAATACTACTTAATTAAGTAAAACTATTTAAAATCTAATTTAAATGATAAAGATTACAAATTAACTAAAAACTTGCAAAACTATTTTCTAAACCTTAAAAAGAACTTGAAGAAAGTATAAAAATTAAAAAGAAATATTTTTGTCTTTTTATGGGTTTTCTATTAATTAAAAACTAATTATATTAATTAAACTAGTTAAACTATTTTAAATTACTAATAATACCTAAATGACTTAGAAAATTATAGAAAAATTTATAAAACTAATTACCCATCATAGGAATCCTAGAAAAATATAAAAAGTTTCTAAAAATTATATTTAGGCCATTTTACTAATTATTTACTTAATTATTAATTTAAATCTAATTTAACTAAATTAAATAAGAAAATTGGAAAATGAACAGTAGAATTTAAAATTTTATTTTCTAAAAGTCTTAACTAATTTATAAAACCTAGGAAAAATATAAAAACCTACTGTTGTTAATTAAAATTTAAGAAAACTATTTAATTACTAATATTACCTATTTAATTATTTAAACTATTTTTAATTCTAATAATTAGTGAAATGATGAAGAAAAATCTAAGAAAATAGCTGAGAGGAAATTAAGAAAATTATAAAATTGATGAAGTGCTTAATAATAAGCTGAAAAGAAAAATGAAAATGATAGAATCTATTAAATAGAAGGTATCACTAATTTTAAATTTGGTTTTTTTGGTGTTTTTCTTTTTGACAGATGAAAATAGGTTGAAAATAAGAAACTTTTACAAAACAACTTTTATTATAGCTTAAAAATAAGCTGTGTGCACCCCCTTATGTCCAAGCAGTTGACTTACTTTTACCAAATAGGAAATTAAGCTCAAATGATCTTATGTGGGGTCCACAATGATGGAACTTGGTTCAGTTAAGTAAAAGTTACTTATATAAACTAGGAACAACAAACTTTAAACACTGATAAGCCAATTAGAACAAAAATAAGCAATTCAAGTCTTAAGCTAAACACAGAAATAGGACAAACACTAGTGGTGATTCCAGGTGGGGTCCACTGAGCTTAAGCTCACAAGCCTAGTTGCTATGGACTGGGGGCCAGCTTGGGGGTTCAAGGGTGCCAATGGGGGCCTGTGGGACCCACTGTGATGTCCTGTGGGACCCACTATGATGTCCTGTGGGACCCACTAAAGATAGCTCAGTGAGCTGATGCAACAGATGCACAGGGGAGGCCCTTTCCCTGCATGTAACTTTGAGCCTATGTATCTTGGACACAAAAAATTCACAAAAATATATGGTTTGTGGGATTCAGTAGTCTAGCTGGGGGGCTACTATATGTGAAAGTTTCAAGCCCTAGATCTTAGCTCAAAATTCAAAACAAATCAAGCCATTTTTGGTTTTCTGCACCAATGGGTAAATTTGACTTTTGCAAAATTGAACCTAAGTTGACTAAACTGAAATTCTAATGGATTCTACAAACTAATGATGATATAATAAGACCTAATAAGACTAAATTAAGCTATATTAAACACTTATGAACCAGAATGATGATTATACAAATCCAAAGTCTTAACAGTGAACTAGTTTGAGTTAGTAAACAAGGATTTTGACTTTTAGTTATATGACCACTGGATTATAATGAACAAATGACTTATCTGAGCCCAGAGTGACAAGTTTTGACTATCTCTAACCACTGAAACTCACTGAGTCACAGTGGACTCTCTAAATCCAAACACCCCTTTACATGGACCTATTAAGCTTTTTTCAAAAGGGCTTACTGTTTCAATCCATAACCTAGATTCTAATGTATGAAATATGTTAACATGAACTGGATTAAACACAAAAGTGTCAATGATTACATCAATTACACAAGGATCACTAAAATACCATTTTTAGCAGTTAAACTAAGAAAGATGAACATAGTTAAATCTCATGAACAAATACCACATATTAAGCAATAATATTACTAAGATATAACTAGAAAGCATAAAAAACACAGAGTTAAGCATGTATAAGCTTATGAACAGTAAAAAGCCAAGGTTTGGACATATGCTTACAATTTCTTCCAGTGCACAAACAATGAACCAAGGACTAATAACACCACCTAATCACTCTCCATAGAGTTCTAAACCAGGGAAACCTTTAATACACCATGCTCCAAGCTTCCACTTCATTTGTTCTTGATTTTTTTATTTTTCAACTATTTAATTTGATTTTTTAGTATTTTTTTCTTTTATAAGCTAAACAGATAATCAAGGTTTCTAAAACTTATCTAAGCTTTGTCAAAGCTTATATGAGCTTATGAATGTCCTTAACAACCACTAACAACAATATTTAAAACTTTTTGTGATCTTTGAAATAAGGAAAAATTGCATAAAATGAGATACACACTGAAACTTGAATTTGATTACTGAAAAAGAGTTGAAATACACTGAATAAGCTTAATAAATGATCTTTAAAATGAAAATTACATTGAAAAGGGTAAATTACACTAATCGACACTAAATTACACTACCTACGCTAATACTTCTTCACCATGGCTTCTTTCTTCTTTATAAGTAACTTCTAGAGGTGTGTGGGTCCCACTGGGCATATCCCACTTTGATTGTGATCCTTTGGATGTCTTATATTGATCCTAGCCGTTGGATGGATTTTTGGCGGGAAAATTGGCTCTAAGCCAATTGGGGTCTGTGGAGTGATAAGGGGCTAGGGGTGTAGGGTAGAATAGGTGGTGGAGGTGATGGGTGAGTGAGGTGGGCAAGTGGTAATGGTGGGGTGAAAACCAGGTGGTATTGGTGGTCGTATTGGAGAGGGAGGGAAAGGTAGGGGATGAGTGGTTTGGTGGTATTTGACTTCTGTTAACCGTTTTAAATAATAAACGGGGTGGGGTTTGGGCCTTAGGAGGGAGTGTGGGCTGGATCAGGGGTAGGTTTGGATTGGATTTGGTTTTTGTTGTGTTGGGATTGGCTTATATTTGGGTTAAAATAACAAATAAGGTCCGTTTAGTTTTATTTAAGAAATAACACAAGGACCAAAGTTGTAACATTCTGAAATTTGAGGGTTGTTTTTGTAATTTTCCCAAAGTAATCAAAAGGGTTAATCATGCCAAGTTACAATACCCCAAGGACCATTAGTAATAATTTTCCATTTTTTTTATATCTGGGGACCTTTTCTGCCAAACTTTCAAACTTCAGGGACCAAACATGTAATTTCACCAAACTTGCCACCCAAGGACCATTCCTGTCATAAAAGATTAGTGCAAGGACAAAATTTGTTTTTCTTAAAGTTTTGATATCCCAGGGACCATTTTTGTCATTTTTCAAAGTTCAGGGACTAAACTTGTAATTTTGTGAAACTTTGTACCAAAGGACTAATTATGTAACTTTGTGATTTTAAAAGGACCTTTGGTGACATTTTCAAGTTTTTAGAATAACCAGGGACTAGATTTGACAACTTTTTGAAAGATGAGGGACTGAAACTGCCAATTATGCAAACTTTGTTTATTTTTCATCTGTTTTTGATTATTTTGCATCAGAAACATATAAAACACATTCCTGGGATATTTTCATTATTTTGATGCAATTATGAGTGTTTTTAGATGTTTTGGCAGCTCAGAATAGGTAAAAATGATGAGTATTAAACACTCATCACTTACTGAGGCACCAATTCTTGTTGCCCCCGATTGGGACTTGCCCTTTGAACTTATGTGTGATGCTAGTGATTATGCAATAGGGGCAGTCTTGGGGCAACGCAGGTCTAAACACTTTCAGCCTATACACTATGCAAGCAAAACGATGACCGAGGCTCAAAGTCATTACACCACCACTGAAAAAGAATTATTAGCTGTGGTGTATGCCTTTGAAAAATTCCGATCATATTTGATCTTGACCAAAAGCATAGTGTATACGGATCACTCGGCTTTGAAGTACCTTTTTTCAAAACAAGATGCAAAGCCGAGACTACTTTGTTGGGTTCTCCTCCTGCAAGAATTTGATATCATAATTCGTGATAAAAAAGGAGCTGAGAACCTAGCTGCTGATCATCTCTCCCATTTGGAAAACCCCCACCAAGATGTCTTTGAAAAGAAGGAAATTAATGAAACCTTCCCTCTTGAGACACTCAATGCGGTTGCCTTTCGTGGAGATTCTGTTACCTCATGGTTTGCCGATTTTGCAAACTACCTTGCGGGTAACTTTATTGTGAAAGGGATGTCGTCCCAACAAAAGAATAAGTTCTTTAAAGATGTGAAACATTATTTCTGGGACGACCCCTACCTTTTCAAAATCTGTGCGGATCAAGTCTTCCGGCGGTGTGTATATGGTTAAGAAGCCACTGAAATTCTCAAGGCTTGCCATGCTGGTCTCACAGGGGGCTACCACAATCCAAATTACACCGCCAAAAAGGTGTTTGATTCCGGTTTCTATTGGCCCACGATTTATAAGGATGCCCAAGAATTGGTCAAATCCTGTGACGCTTGTCAACGTCATGGGAATATTTCACAAAAGAATGAAATGCCACAAAATGCAATCCAAGTTTGTGAAATATTTGACGTATGGGGCATCGACTTTATGGGCCATTTCCATCATCTCATGGAAATAAGTACATACTCGTGGCTGTTGACTATTTGTCAAAATGGGTTGAAGCGAAAGCTTTACGCACTAATGATGCTCGAGTAGTTGTGAAATTCTTGAAAGCTTTTTTTGCTCGATTTGGAACTCCACGTGCTATAATTAGTGATCGTGGTACGCATTTTTGCAATGAAAAATTTGATAAAGTCATGCAAAAGTATGGTGTAACTCACCGTCTTTCTACTGCGTACCACCCTCAAACAAGTGGACAAGTAGAAGTTTCCAATCGAGGCATCAAGAGAATTTTGGAAAGAACCGTTGGTGAAAATCGTGCATCGTGGTCGGATAAATTATATGATGCACTTTGGGCTTTCCGTACGGCATACAAAACACCCATCGGGTGTATGCCTTACAAGCTTGTGTACGGGAAAGCGTGCCATCTTCCGATCGAGCTTGAGCATAAAGCCTATTGGGCCCTCAAGCATGCAAATTTTGACCTTAAAACTGCGGGTGATCATCGGAAAGTTCAATTGAATGAATTAAATGAACTTCGTGATCAAGCTTACGAGAACTCTTTGATCTATAAGGCAAAGACAAAGAAGATACATGACTCAAAAATCAAGAACCGCGTTTTCAACGTTGGTGATCGAGTCCTTCTTTTCAACTCTAGACTCAAGATCTTCTCGGGAAAGCTAAAAACCCGATGGACTGGTCCATTCACTATCGTTAAGGTTTATCCTTATGGCACCTTCGAATTATCTCAAAATGACGGTCCTAATTTCAAAGTGAATGGACATCGTTTAAAACATTACTTTGGAGAGGACATACCATCCATGGTTGTCCCGGATCTCCAAACTTTCCCCAAGGACAATTGAATTCGGGGATCGAGTCAAGCTAGCGACTCGATAAACAAAAACAGTAGCAACAACATGGGTTTTCACCCGTGTCTCTGACTTCTTTCTACTTTCTAACACCCTAGTGTGGGGGAGTGGCCGTCCCCTGAAGCTATTTGAAATGTATATAACTTTGAAAAAAAATGTGTGATTGTAGGTACAGATAAATAAAGTGAAAAATGCAAAACGATATTTCCACAGTTAGCTTATAATATTATCTTTTTACGTTCAAAGAGTCGGCATATTAGCCGGGACTTTGAATATTGAGGACAATATTCAATTCTAAGTGTGGGGGGGAAATTCTAGCGAATTTTATCACATTATATCCTCTAGTACCCCCGTTTTTTGCCCAAAATTTTCAAAAATTTTTCACTTTATTTCAAAATTTTTGTGGTAATCAGTCCGCCGTGTCTAAACGACAAAAGGATTGGCTAATCCAGGAGCAAACGGCTCTTGGTAAAGATATCTCAAATCCGTTGATGGCTTGCAATTTGCCCAAAATTGTATGGTAAATCAACTCGCCATATCCAAAAAAGTGAATGAGTTGGCTAGCCCGCAAGATTATGGCTTGTGGTAAAGGCAGTGGAAAAAACATAATTGGTAATCAGCTCACCAAGATGTTGACTATTCCATGAAGAGTTGGCTAGTCCAGAAGCAAATGGCTTTTGGTAAAGACAAATCAAATCCATTGACAGCTGGTGGTTTGCTCAAAATCACATGGTTATCAAGTGGACCATAGTTCTTACTTGAACTGATACATTTGGCTACTCCAGAAGTGATGGCTTTTGGTAAAGAGTTTCAAATCCATTAATTTTTCTCAAAAGATTGCTAGGGACTAGCAATAGTTTAGTGTGGGGGATTGATGAGTGTGTAAATACTCATCATTTTTATCGTATCTGAACTGCTAAAACATTCAAAAACACTTAGAAATGCATCAAATTACAGAAATTATCCCAAAAGTGTGTTTTATATGTTTTAGATGCAAAATGTTTAAAAACAAATGAAAAACGAACAAAGTTTGCATAAATGGCAGTTTCAGTCCCTCAAGTTTCAAAAATTGACAAAACTAGTCCCTGAAGGTTTGAAATGAAAGAAAAGTCAACCTAAGTCCTTTGGAATTCAAAAATTGTCAAAACAAGTCCTTGGGTGAAAAGTTTGAGAAAATTACACAATTGGTCCCTATAGTTTCAAAATTGGCAAAGTTAGTCCCCGGGTATTTAAAAAAGTGGAAAATATAAATTATCACCCTTGAACTATTCACATGTTACAATTTTGCCCCTTTTGATAATTAATGGGAAATTACACTTTTGGTCTTCAAGTTTTGGTAAACTACAAATTTGGTCCTTGGGCTAAACAAAATTACAAACCAAACGGATCCAAGTTTATTAATACATGACAAACCCAAAATCCAAATCCCCTTATAACTCCAAAGCCCACCCCATTCCCTTCCAAGCCCAAAACCATCACTAGCCCACTCCATCTCCCTTTTAATATTAAAACGGGGTCAAACCCCTGGCTTTGACCAACTCCCTCTTCCACCTCACCTCCCACTCACCTACAAACATCCAAGAAACTCCATCATCACACCTAAGCCTTCACCTCTGCAATACTCAACCCTCCCCCTTGCCTAACCAAACAACCATATCACTCCAAAATTGACCCTCTGGCATCAAATATCAAAAGAAAACGCCAAAGAGTTTTTGGCGCCAAAACCAATTAAACGGCCAGGATCAATTGCCATCATCCAATGGTGTTTATTAATGCTGGGAAGAGTCCAAGGGTCTCAGAAACCCTAAAAAATTGGTATAAAAGGAAGAGGGGATGCTGAGAAGAAGTAGTAGAATTTTTAGCTTAATTTTATTATGTTTCAAATGTAATGTAACTTTTTAATTTCAGTAAACTCAATGTTGTAATCTGTTTCCTTTTCAATAATATAAGTTCTTTGTGTAGCAATTCCATTTTCAAGTTAAATTCCAGTTTACTCAAAAATATAAAAAAAATCAGAAAAAAAAATAGAAAAGAAAATAAAAAAAATGAAAGAAGAAGCTTTGGAGCAGAGTAATTCTTGGATGGCTCTGGTTTAGTACTCATGGGAGTGTTAGGATGATATTTTTGGTCTTGGTTCACCTTGGGTCTGAGCTTGAGCATTTGTGAGTCTCATTTTTTTTTTAAGTTTCTGAGTTATTGACTTATTGCTTGTTTCAAGCTAGTTTCCTGATTTTTATTGTTTATTTAAGTTTATTTTAGTTATTTAGACATAATCTAGTTTAGATATTACAGTTGTATTAGAATGTAAATTGATCTCTAGGGTTATTGTCTCATATAGTTATTTTGCACATTTGAGTTTAGTTGTTTGAAATCAATCATTATTGAAAGCTTCCTGCTAATTCAATCATCAAACTGCTAATTGTGATCTCATATATCACTTTTGAAGTTGAAATCATCTTTTCCTTTTGAAAATCATGAAAATCAGCCTGTATAAGTAGTGTTTGGGACAGTAGAGTTCCCTGTGATCAGGGTTGTTTTTGTGGTCATTCTCTGTTGTAACATGTTCCATTAGAAATAATTAGGTAGTTTAAGCATAAACTCTAGCATCTCCTTGGTAAAAAAAGTCAATATCACATTTGAACTTCATAACAGGTTAACTGTTATGAATTTAGGTTTGGTAGATCATTAAATTAGCCAACAAATCTGTTAGTCTAGCCTAATCTAGTTTTATTATAGCTTAAAACATCACAACAAGTCATTGAGAGATGATCATAATCCACCAAAGTCAAAGCTTGCAAAAATTGGCAAAAGTCAAATATTGCATACTTCAAAATGAGATAGATTTCAAATCACTTTCTAGGATTCATTTTTGATGAAATTTGGTAAAATTTGTTGATTTGAAATCTTTGTCAGCCTGTGAATCAAAATCAAAAAGAAGTTTGCAGTTTGGAATACCTTTGATCACTTGAATTTGCTTCCAAAGTGACCTAGTTGACTCAGTACCTGCCCTGCACCACTTTCTTTATTCTCACCCATTTTTAAGTTAGCTTTATGTTGCTCATTCCTTAACCAATTTGCTTGATCATTAGTGATTTGGGGAAGCTTTCTAGGTTGTCTTGTTAAATCCTTACTCTGTTCGGCATGAATTGCTTATTTGGTAGCTTAAATTGTCCCTCTAAGCTGCCCCACTTGGACCTAATTTTACTGATGCACGATTCCAACTGAGCTTGTGTAATTCCTTGTTTCCGTTTGACACTAGCTTGTTAGGTAGTTATTAGAGGCTTGTTGTGATTGTTTAAGGCCGTGTTGAGCCTTTTTACCCTGGTGATAATTTAAAGTGCTTATCAGACCATTATTCTCCCTGCACCAGGGGACCTGTTTGAATAAGCCGCTTTCAATAGATTGTTCCTTGTTCATTATTGTAACACCCCCAATTCATGGTTGCAGCGGAATTCAAACTGGGTGTTACTCGATGGCACAATAGTCACAATAATAGAAAACGAACTCCAATTGAGTCGTTTTAAAAGATTTATCATTCAAATTGTATAAATATCGGAGATTACAAAATGAGGTCCCAAATGGTTCCATGTTTACAGTTTACATTAAATGAGTTTCGAATGATAATAAAATTTATAGCCCTCTTGAATATCCGTGCCCCTTCCGTGCCATCCTTGTTCATTATGAACCTGAAAATACATGCTAAAGTGTCAACACGAGGTTGAGTGATATTCATAGAGTTTAGTTAAATCGTTTGAACACAATGTGTTGGTAGTTAAATCATTGAACACAATAATCGTAGTGTTTGTAGTTAAATCGTTTGAAAACAATAATCGTAGTGTTTGTAGTTAAATCGTTTGAACACAATAATCGTAGTGTTTGTAGTTAAATCGTTTGAACACAATAATCGTAGTGTGAGCTATAGACTCACACTCATAGTTAGAAAACAAAGATGGGCTACGTTGTTATATGCCCGGAAAGGTTATTAATTCACTAAGCTTATGACACTAAAATGTTAACGTGTACCAATATCGATCGGCAGATTTATCCCGGTAGGTACTTTGCCGTCATACCTAATGTCTCAAATATTAATGCATTTGTTTGAACTTAGTCAAAACAAATGGGATTCGTCAATCCCAATAGGCCTATTCACAATATTCGCGCTCACTTGCAAGTAACCCTCGCAAGTGATTAAATGGTTCATAATAAGGGATCTTGGTTTGGCAAGGATGTTACTTAGTGATAATAAAACATAGTCGAATAGCATACAGTAGAAAGCATTGTGTTCGAGTAGAAAAATAATAGCATGTATTCCCCCCAAGGGTTTGTAAAACATTGAAGTAATGTAAAGTGGGGCTATGAACTCACCTTAAGTAAGATAGCAAGTAATGAATGTAACGGTTGAATCGTGAAGGTTTCTACGAGCAACCTATAATCGAATGTTGCGACTTAGGATCAGAGTAAAGAATATGAAGTAGTACCTATATATATATATCTTGCATTTAGTCCATGATGTGGTATGATGTATAGTGTAAGTCTTTGAAAGAGAAGATTCATGAAACATGTATGTTTTGATATATCGTTTACTACCGTTCGGGCCGACATAATTCAGAAGTCATGTTAGTAAGCGTTCGAGGAGCCAGGACACTTTAATTCGTAAATCCACAACTCATCTCGACGGCTTACATAATGAACTCCTCACATGAGGCTCCCTACTATTGTAGTAGTTGATAAAGCATATATATATATAAGTTTTGATCCGAAAAGTTACATGTCCAATATTTGAATAAACTTAGGAAAGTTTATTAGTACATGAAGATTGTTATTAGGGGTAGCTTCATAAGTTTTGTATGACCATTTTCTCTTTGTAATATCTCATGGTTCCTTTTTAAGTGAAGTAGATCCAAATTGCTTATTCAAGTTATCGCCTAATTCCTTGTTTCATGTTTACGCCTAGGTAAGCTTACATGGTCATTTCGTCATGGCCTAGCCGTGACCTTTGGTCCTTGTTCCAAGGTCATGAGACACAACCTTGGCTCTAGCCATGGTTGTGGTCTTGATTATAGGTCATAAGACCTCTTGTTCCTTATAAACCATAACCTTTATATAATGATTTTGGTCTAAAAATGGCTGTTTAGAATTTGAAGAAATTATCACTCGGAAAGCGTTTTCAGGGCTCGAGCTTCTTTATTACTGAACGAAAACGTCGTTCCGGACAACTTTCGTGTTTTAACTTTTTGATGAATCGGAACAAAAGGGTGACTTTCAAAAAGTCAGAATGCAAAATAGTATGGTCTAGGCAGTTTTGCCGTTTTGGTTTCGCTAACTTCTTATGGCCATAACTTTTGACTCGTATACTCGTTTTAGATGGTTCAAATTGCTATGATTTCCTTGTTAAGTCCTCTACTGTAATATGTAATGATCCAATATCATAATTGTACTATTTTGGTCGTGATTCTCCATAAAAGTCACTAGTTTACTTGTTTAAAGATCATAAGTTAACATATGTATATCATAACTTGTTTTACTCATTTTTATACATCATGGACATGATAACAAGACAATATATAGCATGAATGACATGTAAATGATATGAACATGATTAATTAACAAGAAGCATGTTAGGGTTTGGCTTACAACTTTTGGCTTTCAAATAAGAAAGGAAGTAACTAGTAAGGATAGGACTTTGATAGACTTGCTTCAACCCACTTCTCTTCATGCAATCTTGCTACTCTTATAATCTTGAAAGAGAGATGATGAAAGTTGAGGTGACTTGAGTAGATTCAAACTCAAGAGAATCACCAAAGTTTATAAGGTTTGGAAGTAGTTTGATGAATCAAAACCTAACTAGGGTTTATGTGTGGATATTGCACTTGATTTCTTGCACAAAACTTGAAGTAAACTAGCAAATGAGAGGGTGTTTGTGTTGTGAACGACTAGGAGGGATGGGAGGGCTTATATATGAGTTTGAGGAGGTGCTAGGAAGGTGCTAGGAAGTTCCCTTAAGGAGGTGGAAGTATCTAGGATATTTTCCAACACTTGGAGACCAAGTTGTACACATGCATGCAATCTAAGGCCTCCTAGCGTGAGATCAAGCCACCTATGGGCTGAATCCCCCCTAAGTCGGTTCATGAGGCTTGGGGAGCAAGAGTTGGCTTTTAGATGATATTATCCAAGTTATTGAGTTAGTTTTGGCTCCGTAAAATGCTAACCGTAAATGGTTAAGCCACGAAACGTAAAACGGGTATCGTAAAAATACGAAACTTGGAAGAATGGTTAAACTTGTCAAAATACTCCATAATAAATTATAAAATGAGTGGTAGGTTCCATTTGGGTGGTAAAACCCTGCTAAAACTGGAAACACGGGTCTAAAACGCGTAATACGTAAAATGTACGAATATTGCGTAAAATTGAGAAAAGTAAAATGTTACTTTTCTAATAGGATATAAATGATTTAAAATGACTTATAATGTCTAGACTGGGCTCAGTCTAGTGTCGGTTGGTATTAAATGTCTTTTAGACATCAAACCGTAAGCCTAAAAATCAAGGAACGACTTATAAAATCAAGGAATGATTTTTGGTCAAAGGAGGAGGGAAAAATATGTTGAATTTTTCTAATAAGTTGAAAACTCAAATCGGCTTAGAAACGCGGTGCAGGTATAGGCTAAGGTTACGGCTGAGTAAAAACGCTTAAAAACTGAAAATTCCAGTTTTTCACGGCCGAGGCTTATTTTGGTCATGTTTTTCACAGTCATGATTAATTCTCAAATAAATCATGAGTGTGTCAAACATTTTTATGATGCGGGGTCACTTAACACGGTCGAGTTTCGTTGTGCGTAGAATTTTTGAATGACGTTTTACCCTAAAACGTGTAATTCCTTATTAACTTTCACGAAAATGAGCTTATGAATGTCAAACTTTTAATTTGTCATGGAAATGATTTATCACTCGAGGCCAAGAAATAAAAATCAAGTTTCGGGAAAATTTCAGGAAAAAATGAATAGTAAAAGTGAATAGTGAAATTTTCCGGGAATGGTAATTATCCTGAAATTGCGAATTGTTACAGTCTCTACCCCTTACGGGGAACTTCATCCCGAAGTTCTATGTGTGTTATATGTTGGAGTCGTGTCGATGAAGAGGTGTGGTTACTTATGAGGACTAAAGTCTGGGATTACCGGTGATGTAGTTTGATTTGTCGTTTAAGTGTATGGTGTAGGATGAGGCTTGCTTTTATGTAGGAAAGGTATGGTAATAGTCGAATATCAAAGGAAATTGATATAGCAGTCGAATATTAATAGGAACTGAGATAGTAGTTGCAATCAAAGCCTAGTAGGTAATCGGTTGTTGTACCTAGTGTTTATTGACTTCATACTTATGTTATTTCGGATACAAATAAACCCACTTATTTATAATTCTTTATTTACATAGAGAGGCATCCCAAACAATGTAAATACGGAAATATAAACTTATGGTTCGGTGATTTACAATTTCTTTATTTAAATGAAAAGGCATCCCAATCCATTCAAATAATTACAAATCATCCTACTTAAGAATTCCCAACACAACATTCACAATTAGCCAGTGAGTTACAAGGTAGTGTATTATGAGATGAAACTGGTGTTCCAAAAGTACAAGATGAATATTCAATCTTGTAAAGCTGATGAGGGTACTTGTGGTCTAACTAAGGATGATTTGAGCTTTAAAAGTGCATCAAGATCTGTTAATGAGCTTGTGGTTTCAACGGTTGTGAAGATAATGATGTGATATGTTGAAGAACAAAAGTGTGTAGTGTATGCTTAACATTAATATTGGTAGAGGTGTTGAGTTTGTTTTGAAAATTTTTAAGAGATTTTAAAGGTTTATGATGGAATGGTATCCTTAGGACCTAAACAGGATAGTACTTCTACAGGATGAAGAGAATAATTGATGACTATCCCAAGATAGTAGTTCGGATTATCTCATAAATGAAAAATTTTCAAGAATGAATTTAGGTAGTACAAATAAGGTGTTAAGATCTTGCTGAGTGGTAAGGCACTATCGTGTCTCTAGATTGTTTTAATGTATTCTGGTGGTTTATCGTGTTCATGTAGGAAATCAATCTAAACATAACCCTAGTACAACTATTCTCAGTATTTGAAAATTTTAAGTCGAATATAGTTAGTCAGACTATATGCCACTGTCCCTAGGTTAAATATAGGTGACTAGTCTATATTTAGCCAAGGTTCGATAAAATTTTCAAATACCTAAATTAGGTATACTTTTGATATGTCCGTTGCTTTCAGGAAACTGTCCACTAAACAAGGGCGATGTCAAACCCTTCAATTGCAAGTCCCGGTCATACAAGACTTGTAACGTATGTTTTCATATTCCATTGCATAGAAGATAGTACGGGTAGGTACGTGTGGAAAGGAAGTTTTAAGTAATTCTAAAACAGTCCATACTTGGCCAGGATCACGAACTTTTAACAATGACGGTTTCATAAGAAAACTTTGATGAATGTAGAGCTGAACTTCAGCTTTTGCAGGTGATGGATTAGTTTGTCCTTTAGAAATCTCATATTTCTTGTTTGGAAATCGATAAATTGTGATGGGTTTTTGATATCATAAGAAATGATATTGATGATGTGATGGAATAATTCCAGAGACCATTACGCAATCACAATGTCTCGGAAGTAGGTTAGACCATTGTGCCATTCACAATGTCTGGGAAGTAGGTTAGACCATTGTATGACTCAAAACATTTGAGAAATGATTAAGACCATTGTATAATACAATGTCTTGGAAAACAGGAAAGACCATTGCAATCAGTTACAATGTCTTGGACATAAAATGTTGGAGTAGGAACATGATTGGGAGAATGTGGTTGTGTCGTAATGCCCTAGAATAGGCATATGCAGATATGTTCAGTCCATTGTTTAGATAAATGATTGAAAATAAACCGAGTTTATATATCAATATACTAATATGTTCATGTAGTATAAAATGCTTACAGGGAAATGCTCCATTATGTATAGGGTACATATATTAATATGCAATTATGTTTGTGTCGCATAAAAATGTCTACGGGGAAATGCTCAAAATGGGTATATATGAATATACTAATATGTTTGTGTAGCACAACATGCTTACTAAGTCCATAATCGTCTGGAGGAAGGAAGACACGAAGAGCGGAAGGCTATAAAATGTTTTTGCTTGTAGTGTAGTTATAGTTTAGGTCTCAATTAGACCCGTTTCTCTATAACCATGGCTCTGGTACCAATCTGTAACACCCCCAATTCATGGTTGCAGCGGAATTCAAACTGGGTGTTACTCGATGGCACAATAGTCACAATAATAGAAAACGAACTCCAATTGAGTCGTTTTAAAAGATTTATCATTCAAATTGTATAAATATCAGAGATTACAAAATGAGGTCCCAAATGGTTCCATGTTTACAGTTTACATTAAATGAGTTTCGAATGATAATAAAATTTATAGCCCTCTTGAATATCCATGCCCCTTCCGTGCCATCCTTGTTCATTATGAACCTGAAAATACATGCTAAAGTGTCAACACGAGGTTGAGTGATATTCATAGAGTTTAGTTAAATCGTTTGAAAACAATGTGTTGGTAGTTAAATCATTGAACACAATAATCGTAGTGTTTGTAGTTAAATCGTTTGAACACAATAATCGTAGTGTTTGTAGTTAAATCGTTTGGACACAATAATCGTAGTGTTTGTAGTTAAATCGTTTGAACACAATAATCGTAGTGTTTGTAGTTAAATCGTTTGAACACAATAATCGTAGTGTGAGCTATAGACTCACACTCATAGTTAGAAAACAAAGATGGGCTACGTTGTTATATGCCCAGAAAGGTTATTAATTCACTAAGCTTATGACACCAAAACGTTAACGTGTACCAATATCGATCGGCAGATTTATCCCGGTAGGTACTTTGCCGTCATACCTAATGTCTCAAATATTAATGCATTTGTTTGAACTTAGTCAAAACAAATGGGATTCGTCAATCCCAATAGGCCTATTCACAATATTCGCGCTCACTTGCAAGTAACCCTCGCAAGTGATTAAATGGTTCATAATAAGGGATCTTGGTTTGGCAAGGATGTTACTTAGTGATAATAAAACATAGTCGAATAGCATACAGTAGAAAGCATTGTGTTCGAGTAGAAAAATAATAGCATGTATTCCCCCCAAGGGTTTGTAAAACATTGAAGTAATGTAAAGTGGGGCTATGAACTCACCTTAAGTAAGATAGCAAGTAATGAATGTAACGGTTGAATCGTGAAGGTTTCTACGAGCAACCTATAATCGAATGTTGCGACTTAGGATCGGAGTAAAGAATATGAAGTAGTGCCTATATATATATATATATCTTGCATTTAGTCCATGATGTGGTATGATGTATAGTGTAAGTCTTTGAAAGAAAAGATTCATGAAACATGTATGTTTTGATATATCGTTTACTACCGTTCGGGCCGACATAATTCAGAAGTCATGTTAGTAAGCGTTCGAGGAGCCAGGACACTTTAATTCGTAAATCCACAACTCATCTCGACAGCTTACATAATGAACTCCTCACATGAGGCTCCCTACTATTGTAGTAGTTGATAAAGCATATATATATATAAGGTTTTGATCCGAAAAGTTACATGTCCAATATTTGAATAAACTTAGGAAACTTTGTTAGTACATGAAGATTGTTATTAGGGGTAGCTTCATAAGTTTTGTATGACCATTTTCTCTTTGTAATATCTCATGGTTCCTTTTTAAGTGAAGTAGATCCAAATTGCTTATTCAAGTTATCGTCTAATTCCTTGTTTCATGTTTACGCCTAGGTAAGCTTACATGGTCATTTCGTCATGGCCTAGCCATGACCTTTGGTCCTTGTTCCAAGGTCATGAGACACAACCTTGGCTCTAGCCATGGTTGTGGTCTTGATTATAGGTCATAAGACCTCTTGTTCCTTATAAACCATAACCTTTATATAATGATTTTGGTCTAAAAATGGTTGTTTAGAATTTGAAGAAATTATCACTCGGAAAACGTTTTCAGGGCTCGAGCTTCTTTAATACTGAACGAAAACGTCGTTCCGGACAACTTTCGTGTTTTAACTTTTTGATGAATCGGAACAAAAGGGTGACTTTCAAAAAGTCAGAATGCAAAATAGTATGGTCTAGGCAGTTTTGCCGTTTTGGTTTCGCTAACTTCTTATGGCCATAACTTTTGACTCGTATACTCGTTTTAGATGGTTCAAATTGCTATGATTTCCTTGTTAAGTCCTCTACTGTAATATGTAATGATCCAATATCATAATTGTACTATTTTGGTCGTGATTCTCCATAAAAGTCACTAGTTTACTTGTTTAAAGATCATAAGTTAACATATGTATATCATAACTTGTTTTACTCATTTTTATACATCATGGACATGATAACAAGACAATATATAGCATGAATGACATGTAAATGATATGAACATGATTAATTAAAAAGAAGCATGTTAGGGTTTGGCTTACAACTTTTGGCTTTCAAATAAGAAAGGAAGTAACTAGTAAGGATAGGACTTTGATAGACTTGCTTCAACCCACTTCTCTTCATGCAATCTTTCTACTCTTGTAATCTTGAAAGAGAGATGATGAAAGTTGAGGTGACTTGAGTAGATTCAAACTCAAGAGAATCACCAAAGTTTATAAGGTTTGGAAGTAGTTTGATGAATCAAAACCTAACTAGGGTTTATGTGTGGATATTGCACTTGATTTCTTGCACAAAACTTGAAGTAAACTAGCAAATGAGAGGGTGTTTGTGTTGTGAACGACAAGGAGGGATGGGAGGGCTTATATATGAGTTTGAGGAGGTGCTAGGAAGGTGCTAGGAAGTTGCCTTAAGGAGGTGGAAGTATTTAGGATATTTTCCAACACTTGGAGACCAAGTTGTACACATGCATGCAATCTAAGGCCTCCTAGCATGAGATCAAGCCACCTATGGGCTGAATCCCCCCCTAAGTCGGTTCATGAGGCTTGGGGAGCAAGAGTTGGGTTTTAGATGATATTATCCAAGTTATTGAGTTAGTTTTGGCTCCGTAAAATGCTAACCGTAAATGGTTAAGCCACGAAACGTAAAACCGGGTATCGTAAAAATACGAAACTTGGAAGAATGGTTAAACTTGTCAAAATACTCCATAATAAATTATAAAATGAGTGGTAGGTTCCATTTGGGTGGTAAAACCCTGCTAAAACTGGAAACACGGGTCTAAAACGCGTAATACGTAAAATGTACGAATATTGCGTAAAATTGAGAAAAGTAAAATGTTACTTTTCTAATAGGATATAAATGATTTAAAATGACTTATAATGTCTAGACTGGGCTCAGTCTAGTGTCGGTTGGTATTAAATGTCTTTTAGACATCAAACCGTAAGCCTAAAAATCAAGGAATGACTTATAAAATCAAGGAATGATTTTTGGTCAAAGGAGGAGGGAAAAATATGTTGACTTTTTCTAATAAGTTGAAAACTCAAATCGTCTTAGAAACGCGGTGCAGGTATAGGCTAAGGTTACGGCTGAGTAAAAACGCTTAAAAACTGAAAATTCCAGTTTTTCACGGCCGAGGCTTATTTTGGTCATGTTTTTCACAGTCATGATTAATTCTCAAATAAATCATGAGTGTGTCAAACATTTTTATGATGCGGGGTCACTTAACACGGTCGAGTTTCGTTGTGCGTAGAATTTTTGAATAACGTTTTACCCTAAAACGTGTAATTCCTTATTAACTTTCACAAAAATGAGCTTATGAATGTCAAACTTTTAATTTGTCATGGAAATGATTTATCACTCGAGGCCAAGAAATAAAAATCAAGTTTCGGGAAAATTTCGGGAAAAATGAATAGTAAAAGTGAATAGTGAAATTTTCCGGGAATGGTAATTATCCTGAAATTGCGAATTGTTACAATTATTGTAGCTTGTGCTGAGATTTTTGCATATTTGGGAAGTTAATAGTATAGTCTTGCTACTTTTATGATTTCTGTTCAACCATGTGCTTATTCACTAGCTTTTTCCATGCCCTCAATGAGACATAAGTTAGTCAGTCACACTGCTTAATCAGTGTATGCAGGCCAACTTCATAAGCTTGCATTGTGCTCATTTGTGAAGCTCATCCTGAGTTTCTTGGCAATTTGGAAAGCCTTACCAGTAGACTTTTAGGTTCCACCTTCATTTTGTACCTTGGATCATTCCTGTGGGCCCCACCAAGGGCTGCACATTGCCATTTAGACCTGTTTGGGTCTGTGAACACTTGGGATTGCTTATTTGTTATACTGAGCTGATTTAGTGTGATTTCAGTGTTGATTTGGCTTATTCTGAGAACACTTAGTTGGTTTACATCCTGATTTGCTCTTAGCTTCTGCCTTACAGCTTATTTTAAGCTTATTATAACAATTTGAGCCAAAAGCTCAACTGTTTGGCTTATTGATAAGCACAGGGCTAATTTTTGAGCTTAAGCAAAAGTGTATTCACAAAAGTTTCTCATTTTCAAGTGTTTAGTAGGTCTGTAAAAGAAAATTAAGAAAAAGACAAAAATAAGTTAACTGATAGCTTCTATTTAAGCCCTTTTGGCTTATTTTCTGCTTATTTATAAGCAATTCTCATTTTTAAATTTTTCTTAGGCTTCTTATAACTTAAAATAATTTTAGGATTTTTTTTCAGATTTTTCCTTGTTCATTTAGTATTTTTATAATTTAATTTAGTTTAAATTAATTAAATAATTAGTTTTAATTAATAATTAATAATTAAAAAGTAGAAAAAATAGGTTTTCTATTGTAAAATTAGTTTTATAATATTTTAGATTTTTCTAAATTTAATTTTCACTTTTTTAGTTAATTTTTATAATTGATTAATAATTAGTATAATTTAGTTAATTAAAAAGTAATTAGTAATTAATTAATAGTAAATAATTAAATAGTGGTAAAAATAATTTTAATTTTCTAAAAATTTTCTTAAAACATTAGGATTGTAAAAATATAATTTTCACACTCGTAGGACTTTATTTGCTCACATTTCACTTTTTATTTCGCGCATTCACGTTTATTTTAAATTCAAACACGCGTTTTAGGTTTAACTCATGTTTCTAGGTTATCTAATTATCAGTAATTGTTAGAATAGTGTTTCTAAGTTATTCCCAATCATAATCTCGTAGTTTAATCATTCAAATCAAATTCCTGATCCTCCTGTTAAATCACCCGATCACTTAAAATGTTTTTCAATACAATTGCTTACCTCGCTGGGACATAACGACCCGGGAATACACTGTACTCCTTGGTTAGTTGGTCTGAGACGTTTGACTTGGTTGACCAATCACATTGGAAAACTTAGTTGACCGTTTAGGACCAATCAGTATACGGGCACGCCTTTTAAATTGTGTGATTTGGCGTGTTTTCAGGTTTTTGTAAATGGGGTTATTTATTTTCGTGCTTATGATGATATGTTTTTGGATGATGGAGTTAGGTCTAATTTTGGTATTTCGTTTGATTTGAAGAGTAAGAAGTTTGGTGAAGTGTGTCTTCCGGAGAGATTAGTACATACACCTCATCTAAATGTGGCAAAGGTGAATGAGTCGCTTGGTTTGCTTGAGTATTATATTGAGGGTGAGACATATGTTTGTGGTGTGTGGACAAGGAAAGATGGTGCTAATAAACCATTTACCAAGATATATACCGTTAAGGTTGATGGTAAGTCAGTGTATTATAATGTATTGGGGTTTAGGAACAATGGTGAAGTTGTAATGGAACTTGATGAAGAGCCTCGAATTGTACTTTATGAACCCTTGTCTGGGCATACCCGTGGTGTTGGGATTAATGGAAAGCGACTTACGTTCTACGTGAGGTCATATACGGAAACGCTACTTTTGCTTGATCAGTCAGATTCCATCATTCATTAACAACGATGATGGTGCTATATTGTAGGGTGTCGAGATCAAGCTGTAGGTATCACATCAGACTTTATTATTCAGTTTAGTTTATGTTACTAGAAAGATAAGTGTGAATATATTTGTAAGGGAATGCTGGTGAAGGTGGCTCATTGGTTGGTATTGCTGGTAATTGGTAATTGGTACATGAGTAAACTACATTTTTGGTCCTTGTGGTTGTATCAAAATTCCACTTTCAGTCCAATTTGCAAAAAGGTAAGACATTTTAGTCCAAAAGTCAACGTGGCTTTCACTTTTGGTCCAATTTTCTAACGGGGTTAGTGTAGTCGTTAAGTTAGTTGCAACATTAGTCCTTTAACCTAACGGTCGTTTGCAATGTTTGCACCGTTAGTCCTTTCACTTAGTTAGTTTAAAAAAAATTAAAAAAATCGAAAAAGATTTCTAAAAAAATTATTTTTTTTGGGAAAATGTTTTTTTCCAAAAAAAAAATTCTAATAAAATTTTTTCTTAAAAAATTACTAAAAAAAATATTTTTTTTGGAAATTTTTTTTTCAAGAAAAAATAATTTGAAAAATTCTAAAAAATTCAAAAAAAAATTTTTTCCAAAAAAAATAATTTGAAAAAAAAAAAATCTTAACAAAAATTTTTCTTACAAAATTACTAAAAAAATTATTTTTTTTTTTGGAATTTTTTTTCCCAAAAAAAATAATTTGAAAAATTCGAAAAAAATTCTAAAAATTTTTTTTGACGAATTTTTTTTATCAAAAAAAATAATTTGAAAAAAATTTTCCAAAAAAATAATTTTTTTATAAATTTTTTCGAATTTTTTAAGAAAAAATTTTATTAGAAATTTTTTTTCAAATTATTTTTTTTGGAAAAAAGTTTTTTCGTCAAAAATTTTTCTTTTAGAATTTTCCAAATTATTTTTTATGGAAAAAAAATATTTCTAAAAAAAAAAATTTTTAGAAATTTTTAAGAAAAATTTCTATTAGAATTTTTTTTCAAATTATTTTTTTTGGAAAAAAAACTTTTCGTCAAAATTTTTTTTAGAATTTTTCAAATTATTTTTTTTGGAAAAAAAAATCGAAAAAAAATAATTTTTTTAGAATTTTTTTCTAATTTTTTTCGATTTTTTTTAGAATTTTTTTAAAACTAACTAAGTGAAAGGACTAACGGTGCAAACATTGCAAACGACCGTTTGGTTAAAGGACTAATGTTGTAACTGACTTAACGACTACATTAACCCCGTTAAAAAATTAGACCAAAAGTGAAAGCCACGTGGACTTTTGGACTAAAATGTCTCACTTTTTGCAAATTGGACTGAAAGTCGAATTTTGATACAACCACAAGGACCAAAAATGTAGTTTACTCTTGGTACATCTCAACTACTTAGGGGGTTGGCAATGCATCACTCATGTAACACCCCCAATTCATGGATGCAGCGGAATTCAAACTGGGTGTTACTCGACGGCACAATAGTCACAATAATAGAAAACGAACTCCAATTGAGTCGTTTTAAAAGATGTATCATTCAAATTATATAAATATCAGAGATTTCAAAATGAGGTCCCAATTGGTTCCATGTTTAAAATGTATAATGAATGAGTTTTGAATGATAATAAAATTTATAGCCCTCTTGAGTATCCGTGCCCTTCCGTTCCATCCTTGATCGTCATGAACCTGAAATACATGCTTGAGAGGTCAACACAAAGGTTGAGTGATATTCATAGAGTTTGTTAAATCGATTGAACACAATATGTTGGTAGTGTGAGTTATAGGCTCACACCAATGTTTGGAAAACAAAACAGGTAGGCTACGTTATTATACGCCCGGAACATGTATTATACACTAAGCTTATGACACCATAACGTTAACGTGTACCAATATCAATCGGCGGTTTTATCCCGGTAGGTATGTTGCTAACATACCTAAATCTCAAATATTAATGCATTTGTTTGCACTTAGTCAAAACAAATGGGATTCGTCAATCCCAATAGGCCTATTATTAATATTCGCGCTGACTATTGCTAGTGATTAAATGGTTCATAATCAAGGATATCGGTTTAGCAAGGCTGGTACTTAGTGATAATAAAACAATCAGGTAAGCATACAATTTAAAAACATTGTGCTCGGTTATAAATAGCATGTATTTCCCCCAAGGGTTTGTAAAACAATTAAGTAATCGAAAGTGGGGCTATGAACTCACCTTAAGTAAGATAGCAAGTAATGAATGTAACGGTCGAATCGCGAAGGTTTCTACGAGCAACCTATAATAGAATGTCGCGACTTAGGATCGGAGTAAAGAATATGAAGTAGTGCCTATATATATATCTTGCATTTAGTCCATGATGTGGTATGATGTATAATGTAAGTCTTTGAAAGAAATAATTCATGAAACATGTATGTTTTTGTATATCGTTCACTACCGTTCGGGCCGACATAATTCAGAAGTCATGTTAGTAAGCGTTCGAGGAGCCAGGACACTTTAACTCGTAAATCCACAACTCAACTCGACGGCTTACATAATGAACTCCTCACATGAGGCTCCCTACTATTGTAGTAGTTGATGAAATATATAGATATAAGTTTTGATCCGAAAGGTTACATGTCCGATATTTGAATAAACTTAGGAAAGTTTATTTGTACATGAAGATTGTTATTAGGGGTAGCTTCATAAGCCTTAAATGACCATGTTCTCTTGGTAAAATCTCATGGTTTCCTTTTAAGTGAAGTAGATCCAAATTGCTTGTTCAAGTTATCGCCTAACTCATTGTTTCATGTTTACGCCTATGTGATTGTTATGGTCATTTCGTCATGGCCTAGCCATGACCTTTGGTCCTTGTTCCAAGGTCATGAGACTCAACCTTGGTTCTAGTCATGTTTGTGGTCTTGATTATAGGTCATAAGACCTCTTGTTCCTTTCAAAGTATAACCATAAGCTAGTGACTTTCGCCTAAAAATGGGCTGTTTAGAATTTGAAGAATTTTATCACTCGGAAAGCGTTTTTAGGGCTCGAGCTTCTTTATTCCTGAACGAAAACGTCGTTCCGGACAACTTTCGTGTTTTAACTTTTTGATGAATCGGACCAGAAGTGTGACTTTCAAAACCCAAATTTGATCAGGAAGCTATTTGGCAGTTTTGCCGGAAATCTTTGGTAATTTCAAATCGCCATAACTTTTGACTCGTATACTCGTTTTGGGTGGTTCAAATTGCTATGGTTTCCTTGTTAGGTCCTCTACCACAATATGTAATAATCAAATATCATATTTTTACCATTTTGGTCGTGGTTTTCCAAGAAAGTCACTAGTTTGCTTGTTTTAGTAACTTGTTGTAACAATCAATAACAATAACTTGTTTTGCTCACTTTTATACATCATGGACATAACTACAAGACATAATATAGCAAGAATAACATGTAAATAACATGAACATGATTATTTAACAAGAATCAAGTTAGGGTTTGGCTCACAACTTTTGGCTTTCAAAGATGAAAGGAAGTTAACATGTAAGGATAGGACTTTGATAGGCTTGCTTCAACCCTTTTTCACTTCATGCAATCTTTCTACCCTTGGTATTCTTGAAAGATGGATGATGAAGGTTTAGGTGAAATGAGTGGATTTAAACTCAAGAGAAATCACCAAGTATATGAGGTTATGGAAGTGTTTGATGAATGATAACCTATCTAGGGTTTCTACCTTGAAGAATCACTTGAATCATGCATGAAACTTGGAAGGAAAAGAGCAAAGGGTATGGTGTTGGTGTGTGTGAAAGTGGACGGCAACAAGGGGGAAAGGGAGGGCTTTATATGCCTTTGAGGAGGTTACTTTCCTTGACTTGTCAAACCTTGGAGGCCAAGGTGAACACTTGTAACCATCTTAAGGCCTTAAGCACAAGATCAAGCCACCTAGTGTGAATCCCCCCCCCCAATAGGCGGTTCATGAACTTGGAGAGCAAGAGTGTGGACTTTTCTTGGTATTATCCAAGATACTTGGTTAGTTTTGACTCCGGGAAATGCCAATCGTAAATGATTAAGCCTCAAAACGTAAAACCGGGTGTCGTAAAATTATGGAACTTGAAAGTATTGATAAACATGTCAATAAGTTCCATAATAAAATATAAAATGAGTGGTAGGTTCCATCGGGTGCTAAAACCCTGCTAAAAACTGGAAACACGGGTCTAAAACGCGTAATTCGCGTAAAACGCTGAATATTGCGTAAAATTGAGAAAAGTAAAATGTTACTTTTCTAATGTTATAAAAATGATTTAAAATGACTTATAATGTCTAGACTGGGCTCAGTCTAGTGTCGGTTGGTATTAAATGTCTTTTAGACATCAAACCGTAAGCCTAAAAATCACGAAATGACTTATAACATCAAGGGATCATTTTTGGTCAATGGAGGAGGGAAAGAATATGTTGACTTTTTTCTAATAAGTTGAAAACTCAAATCTTCTTAGAAACTCGTTTTGTGGTCTAACGGTTAATCGCCCAAACGGTTAAGCGTGCTCGTGCGGGATTAGTACAGGTTTGGGTGACCTGCTGGGAAGTTTTTGGTCATGTTTTTCTCAGTCACGATTAATTCTCAAATAAATCATGAGTGTGTCAAACATTTTTCTGATGTGGGGTCACCTGACGGGGTGGAATTTCGTTGTGCATAGAATTTCTGATTGACGTTTTACCCTAAAACGTGTAATTCCTTAATAACTTTCACGAAAATGAGCTTATGAATGTCAAACTTTTAATTTGTCATGGAAATGATTTATCACTCGAGAATATCAAATAAAAATCAACTTTCGGGAAAGTTTCGGGAAAAATGAATAGTAAAAGTGAATAGTGAAATTTTCCGGGAATGGTAATTATCCTGAAAAATGTGAATTGTTACAGTCTCTACCCCTTACGGGGAACTTCGTCCCGAAGTTCTATGTGTGTCATATGTTGGAGTGGTGTCGATAAAGATGTGTGGTTACTTATGAGGACCAAAGTCTGGGATTTCCGGTAATGTAATTTGATTTGTCATTTCAGTGTATGGTGTAGGATGAGGCTTCCTTTTATGTAGGAAAGGTATGGTAATAGTCGAATATCAAAGGAAATTGATATAGCAGTCGAATATTAATAGGAATCGATATAGTAGTTGAATATCAAATAGAACTTGATATAGTTAAATATCAAAATGGAAATTGATATAGTTGTCAAGTATCAATAGCAATTGATATAACAGTTGAACAACAATAGAAATTTACATAGGAATCCAATAAATGGAAATTGATATAAGAATCGAATCATGGAATAAGCGTTGAACATGCGGTTGGACCAAGTCCTGTTTGAATTGTACGGCTGCCCATGCATATGGCTACATGGCTTCGCAATGAGTTTGGTACGACTGCGCATGCGTATGGTTACATGGCCCCGTAATGAGTTTGTTTGTTATTGCACTATCATCATGAAAACCAAAAGTAAATCTCGTACTAATGGAAATTGGGATAGTTGTTGCAATCATAGCCTAGTAGGTAATCTGTTGTTGTATCTAGTGTTTATTGACTTCATACTTATGTTATTTCGGATATAATTAAGCCCACTTGTTTATAATTCTTTATTTACATAGAGAGGCATCCCAAACAATGTAACTAAAGGAATATAAACGTATGGTTCGATGATTTATAATTTCTTTATTTAAATAAAAAGGCATCCCAATCCATTCAAATAAGGACATTATAAATCATCCTACTCAAGAATTCCCGACACAACATTCATACTTAGCCGGTGAGTTACAAGGTAGTGTATTACGAGATGATACTGGTGTTCCAAAGGTACAAGATGAATATTCAAACTTGTAAAGCTGATGAGGGTACTTGTGGTGTAACTAAGGATGATTTGAGCTTTTACAAGTGCATCAAGATCTGTTAATGAGCTTGTGGTTCCAACGGTTGTGAAGATAATGTTATGATATGTTGATGAATAAAAGTGTGTAGTGTATGCTTAACATTAATACTCTTAGGTATAGATGTTGAGTTTGCTTTAAAAATCTTAAGAGATTTTAAAAGTTTATGATGGAATGATATCCTAAACAGGATGGTACTTCTACAGGATGAAGAGAATAATTGATAACTATCCCAAGATAGTAGTTCGGATTATCTCATAAATGAAAAATTTCAAGAATGAAATTAGGTAACACAAATAAGGTGTTAAGATTTCGCTGAGTGGTAAGACATTATCGTGTCTCTAGATTGTCTTAATGTATTCTGGTGGTTTATCGAGTTCATGTAGGAAATCAACCTAAACATAACCCTAGTACAACTACTCTCAGTATTGGAAAATTTTAAGTCGAATATAGTTAGTCAGACTATATTCCACTGTCCCAAGGTTAAATATAGGTGACTAGTCTATATTTAGCCAAGGTTCGATAAAATTTTCAAATACCTAAACTAGGTATACTTTTGATATGTCCGTTGCTTTCGGGAAACTGTCCACTAAACAAAGGCGATGTCAAACCCTTAAGTTGCAAGTCCCGTCCATACAAGACTTGTAACGTATGTTTTCATATTCCATTGCATAGAAGGTAGTAAGGGTAGATACGTATGGAAAGGAAGTTTTAAGTAGTTCTAAAATAGAACATACTTGGCCAGGATCACGAACTTTTAATAATGAAGGTTTCATAAGAAAACTTTGATGAATGTAGAGAAAGTTCAGCTTTTGTCGATTTTAGAAATCTCATATTTCTTGTTTTGAAATCGATAGATTGTGACGGGTTTTTGATATCATAAGAAATGATATTGATGATGTGATGGAATAATTCTAGAGACCATTTGCACAAAACACAATGTCTCGGAAGTAGGTTAGACCATTGTGCAATTCACAATGTCTGGGAAGTAGGTTAGGTCATTGTGTGACTCAAAACATTTGAGAAATGATTAAGACCATTGTATCATACAATGTCTTGGAAAATGAATGAGACCATTGTATCTCACAATGTCTTGGAAAATGAATGAGGCCATTGTATCTCACAATGTCTTGGAAAATGAATGAGACCATTGTATCTCACAATGTCTTGGAAAATGAATGAGGCCATTGTATCTCACAATGTCTCGGAAAATGAATGAGACCATTGTATCTCACAATGTCTTGGAAAATGAATGAGACCATTATATCTCACAATGTCTTGGAAAATGAATGAGACCATTGTATCCCACAATGTCTTGGAAAATGAATGAGACCATTGTATCTCACAATGTCTTGGAAAATGAATGAGACCATTGTATCCCACAATGTCTTGGAAAAATGAATGAGACCATTGTAATATACAATGTCTTGAACATATAATGTTGGAGTAGGAACATGATTGGGAGAATGTGATTGTGTCGAAATGCCCTAGAATAGGCATACACAGATATGTTTAGTTCATTGTTTAGATAAATGATTGAAAATAAACCGAGTTTATATATCAATATACTAATATGTGTTCATGTAGCATAAAATGCTTAGTGTGTATATATCAATATACTAATATGTGTTTATGTAGCATAAAATGCCTAGTGTGTATATATCAATATACTTATATGTGTTCATGTAGCATAAAATGCTTAGTGTGTATATATCAATATACTTATATGTGTTCATGTAGCATAAAATGCTTAGTGTGTATATATCAATATACTAATATGTTTGTGAAGCATAACATGCTTACTAAGTCCATAATCGTCTGGAGGATGGAAGACACGGAGAGCGAAAGGCTATAAAATGTTTTTGTTTGTGATTGTAGTTATAGTTTAGGTCTCACTTAGACCCGTTTCTCTATAACCATGGCTCTGGTACCAATCTGTAACACCCCCAATTCATGGATGCAGCGGAATTCAAACTGGGTGTTACTCGACGGCACAATAGTCACAATAATAGAAAACGAACTCCAATTGAGTCGTTTTAAAAGATGTATCATTCAAATTATATAAATATCAGAGATTTCAAAATGAGGTCCCAATTGGTTCCATGTTTACAATGTATAATGAATGAGTTTTGAATGATAATAAAATTTATAGCCCTCTTGAGTATCCGTGCCCTTCCGTTCCATCCTTGATCGTCATGAACCTGAAATACATGCTTGAGAGGTCAACACAAAGGTTGAGTGATATTCATAGAGTTTGTTAAATCGATTGAACACAATATGTTGGTAGTGTGAGTTATAGGCTCACACCAATGTTTGGAAAACAAAACAGGTAGGCTACGTTATTATACGCCCGGAACATGTATTATACACTAAGCTTATGACACCATAACGTTAACGTGTACCAATATCAATCGGCGGTTTTATCCCGGTAGGTATGTTGCTAACATACCTAAATCTCAAATATTAATGCATTTGTTTGCACTTAGTCAAAACAAATGGGATTCGTCAATCCCAATAGGCCTATTATTAATATTCGCGCTGACTATTGCTAGTGATTAAATGGTTCATAATCAAGGATATCGGTTTAGCAAGGCTGGTACTTAGTGATAATAAAACAATCAGGTAAGCATACAATTTAAAAACATTGTGCTCGGTTATAAATAGCATGTATTTCCCCCAAGGGTTTGTAAAACAATTAAGTAATCGAAAGTGGGGCTATGAACTCACCTTAAGTAAGATAGCAAGTAATGAATGTAACGGTCGAATCGCGAAGGTTTCTACGAGCAACCTATAATAGAATGTCGCGACTTAGGATCGGAGTAAAGAATATGAAGTAGTGCCTATATATATATCTTGCATTTAGTCCATGATGTGGTATGATGTATAATGTAAGTCTTTGAAAGAAATAATTCATGAAACATGTATGTTTTTGTATATCGTTCACTACCGTTCGGGCCGACATAATTCAGAAGTCATGTTAGTAAGCGTTCGAGGAGCCAGGACACTTTAACTCGTAAATCCACAACTCAACTCGACGGCTTACATAATGAACTCCTCACATGAGGCTCCCTACTATTGTAGTAGTTGATGAAATATATAGATATAAGTTTTGATCCGAAAGGTTACATGTCCGATATTTGAATAAACTTAGGAAAGTTTATTTGTACATGAAGATTGTTATTAGGGGTAGCTTCATAAGCCTTAAATGACCATGTTCTCTTGGTAAAATCTCATGGTTTCCTTTTAAGTGAAGTAGATCCAAATTGCTTGTTCAAGTTATCGCCTAACTCATTGTTTCATGTTTACGCCTATGTGATTGTTATGGTCATTTCGTCATGGCCTAGCCATGACCTTTGGTCCTTGTTCCAAGGTCATGAGACTCAACCTTGGTTCTAGTCATGTTTGTGGTCTTGATTATAGGTCATAAGACCTCTTGTTCCTTTCAAAGTATAACCATAAGCTAGTGACTTTCGCCTAAAAATGGGCTGTTTAGAATTTGAAGAATTTTATCACTCGGAAAGCGTTTTTAGGGCTCGAGCTTCTTTATTCCTGAACGAAAACGTCGTTCCGGACAACTTTCGTGTTTTAACTTTTTGATGAATCGGACCAGAAGTGTGACTTTCAAAACCCAAATTTGATCAGGAAGCTATTTGGCAGTTTTGCCGGAAATCTTTGGTAATTTCAAATCGCCATAACTTTTGACTCGTATACTCGTTTTGGGTGGTTCAAATTGCTATGGTTTCCTTGTTAGGTCCTCTACCACAATATGTAATAATCAAATATCATATTTTTACCATTTTGGTCGTGGTTTTCCAAGAAAGTCACTAGTTTGCTTGTTTTAGTAACTTGTTGTAACAATCAATAACAATAACTTGTTTTGCTCACTTTTATACATCATGGACATAACTACAAGACATAATATAGCAAGAATAACATGTAAATAACATGAACATGATTATTTAACAAGAATCAAGTTAGGGTTTGGCTCACAACTTTTGGCTTTCAAAGATGAAAGGAAGTTAACATGTAAGGATAGGACTTTGATAGGCTTGCTTCAACCCTTTTTCACTTCATGCAATCTTTCTACCCTTGGTATTCTTGAAAGATGGATGATGAAGGTTTAGGTGAAATGAGTGGATTTAAACTCAAGAGAAATCACCAAGTATATGAGGTTATGGAAGTGTTTGATGAATGATAACCTATCTAGGGTTTCTACCTTGAAGAATCACTTGAATCATGCATGAAACTTGGAAGGAAAAGAGCAAAGGGTATGGTGTTGGTGTGTGTGAAAGTGGACGGCAACAAGGGGGAAAGGGAGGGCTTTATATGCCTTTGAGGAGGTTACTTTCCTTGACTTGTCAAACCTTGGAGGCCAAGGTGAACACTTGTAACCATCTTAAGGCCTTAAGCACAAGATCAAGCCACCTAGTGTGAATCCCCCCCCCCAATAGGCGGTTCATGAACTTGGAGAGCAAGAGTGTGGACTTTTCTTGGTATTATCCAAGATACTTGGTTAGTTTTGACTCCGGGAAATGCCAATCGTAAATGATTAAGCCTCAAAACGTAAAACCGGGTGTCGTAAAATTATGGAACTTGAAAGTATTGATAAACATGTCAATAAGTTCCATAATAAAATATAAAATGAGTGGTAGGTTCCATCGGGTGCTAAAACCCTGCTAAAAACTGGAAACACGGGTCTAAAACGCGTAATTCGCGTAAAACGCTGAATATTGCGTAAAATTGAGAAAAGTAAAATGTTACTTTTCTAATGTTATAAAAATGATTTAAAATGACTTATAATGTCTAGACTGGGCTCAGTCTAGTGTCGGTTGGTATTAAATGTCTTTTAGACATCAAACCGTAAGCCTAAAAATCACGAAATGACTTATAACATCAAGGGATCATTTTTGGTCAATGGAGGAGGGAAAGAATATGTTGACTTTTTTTCTAATAAGTTGAAAACTCAAATCTTCTTAGAAACTCGTTTTGTGGTCTAACGGTTAATCGCCCAAACGGTTAAGCGTGCTCGTGCGGGATTAGTACAGGTTTGGGTGACCTGCTGGGAAGTTTTTGGTCATGTTTTTCTCAGTCACGATTAATTCTCAAATAAATCATGAGTGTGTCAAACATTTTTCTGATGTGGGGTCACCTGACGGGGTGGAATTTCGTTGTGCATAGAATTTCTGATTGACGTTTTACCCTAAAACGTGTAATTCCTTAATAACTTTCACGAAAATGAGCTTATGAATGTCAAACTTTTAATTTGTCATGGAAATGATTTATCACTCGAGAATATCAAATAAAAATCAACTTTCGGGAAAGTTTCGGGAAAAATGAATAGTAAAAGTGAATAGTGAAATTTTCCGGGAATGGTAATTATCCTGAAAAATGTGAATTGTTACAGTTCACTCCATCCCCCTTCACTCACAAACAACCAATCCCCTTATGCCACATCACCCTGCCACTTTTTCCTTCACTCACTCACTTTTTGTTGGCATCACATCACTCACACTTCACTCACTTTTTTTTTTCTTTTTTCTTTTTTAAATTCTATTAAAATTATAAAAAAAACTAAAATTCCATTAAAACTTAAAAAAACATTACATAAGATTTCTAAAAAAACATAAAATAACATTACTCACTACTTTTTTTTTAATTCCATTAAAATTAAAAATTTTTTTTACATAAAATGCTATACTTTAGCTTTTGTATCATAAACAAAATAAAGTTAGAAGTGAATATCTTAAAAAACTTAAAGGGCTGTTAATGTAACTCCCTATAATCTTCCTATCTACTTTGACTTAAATGTTTGCCCTACAGCTTTATATACGGTCGTCTTCTTCCATCTAAAACCTGCAAAACACACGAAGAAAAAAAAAAAGCTTTTAGGCATGCAACGGTAAAAAAAAACAAAAAAGATTCGTTACCTCCCCAACGTTCACAACATTCATTGCCCAAACGGCTAGTTTTCATACGGTAAACTTTACCGCAAAACCCACCTCCCGTGCGGTAAGGCGGCACCGGCGGCGGTGTTCCCGTGCGGTGAGGGTGCCGTGCCGTGCCTCCCCCGCATGCGTTGCCAAGCCCCTTATAATGTAGATTTAGTCAAAGGGGAAAAGTGGAAAACTGAATTTTCAGTCAATCCCCATTTTTCCCTTCTAATTAATGCTCTTGAAAGTCAAGGGTGAGAGAAAATGAATTGTGTAATTAATGCTTTTATTGAAACACCCCATAATTTAAAATTACAATAATTTATTCATATGGTACAACCAATTAAAACCATCTATATCAAATTAAAAACTATCAATTAAAACACCCCTTACTAAAAAAGTACAATAAAATTTTCACAATATACAATTTAAACAAGCTACAACATAATATAAAATATAAAATAATTAAACACACTAATTAATGTTATTTTTAAAACACCCTAAAATGAAAAGTATATGTTATTATACACGTTATACAAATTAATAAAACACACAAAACTTTATACAAGCTAACAAGTTGATGTTGCATATAGTTTTGAAAACTGGACCGGACCAACGGGTTCAACTGGGAAAAACATATAGTTTTGAAAACTGGACACGACGGGTTCAGTTATTAAAAGCATGACTCGGTATAAATCGACCCGTTTTTCGACCGGAACGGTTCAACCGGGTTTCAAAACATTATGTTGACATGAGCTTAAGTATCAAAGTCAATAAGTCAACAAAGTCAATAAGTCAACACATTTAGTAACTGATTTTCATATCAATTTGGGCGGGAAAATCAGTTACTAAATGTGTTGACTTATTGACTTTGTTGACTTACTGACTTTGATACTTAAGCTCATGTCATATGTTTAATCCCTAAATCTTCAAACTTTTATTAGAGGTGGCAAAACGGGCGGGCACGGGCACGGGCTAAAATGGCACGAGTTAAAACGGGCACGGGCTAAACGGACAAATTATAAATCAGGCCAAACGGGCACGGGCTAAAATGAGCAAATTATAATTCAACTATTAAAAACATTCGGAACAGTCCTGAAAACCCCTTTAATTCATCTTGTAAAAAAGATCAAGCATCTAAGTCTTAACTATATTTAATTATTTTTTCTTAAAAAAAAAAAAAAAAAAAAAAAAAAAAAAAAAAAAATAAATAATTTGAATGCAAATTTGAGAAAATCTGCTGGGACAAATGAATAAAAATGCAACTAATTAAATATATCTATCAATTAATTAGAGTATTAAATAATTATGCATAAAATAGTTAATAAATGAGATAAATTAAAATTAAAATAGTTGGAATGTTTTATAGTTACCAGTGACAAGTGAATTGGTCGGAAAAAAAATGAGAGTAATTGCTTGAAAGTTGAATTGTGTTATTCGAAAGCCTATCTAATAATATCTGTTTTTATCTTTTACCTGTAAGAGCCCATCAAATAAATGCAAAGGGCAAAAAACGCCCCAAGCTTTTAAAAAAGTGTCAAAAATTGCCCAAAAATTACAAATTGGGCAAGATTTGCCACCCCTAACTTTTATTATTTTTCATTTATAACCCATAAACTTTCTTTTATCACTAAACGATCTGTCGTTATAAAATCCCGTTGCTATGCACGGGTATTCGTCTAGTTGTTTTGAAAGTGAGTGATAACTGATTAATGAAATGGTTTAGGTCAACTATATTTGGGACGGTAGATTAAATAGTATCTGCAGCTATGTACTTATTTGCGTATGTATTTTGCTTTGTTTATTTGTTTGCTCAAATATTTTGTAACATTTAGTTAGTTCTTATTTAATCTCTTAAAGTATCTTATCTTTTCGTTATTTAGACATGTGGTGCTGATGTGCAGCTTTTCCCTCGATTAATGCTATGTATTGATGCAAAGATTTTTACCGAAGTTATCTAAATAACTGTATTTGTGTTTTCTGTAAGGCTGTTCTCTTAAATGATGGCAAACATGGGCGCCATTGAATTATATGAACGGTCATTTTTATAACCGGGTCAAAATGTCATTCCTTTCTTAAAGAGCACCGGTCAGTATAATTTTATAGTGTAGCATTATAGAAGAAATGATAGGATGATATTTATATAGCTTTATCTTCTCTATTTTACTTCTCATTTTCCAATTACTATCAGTCTACTTTGAAAGCGAAATCATCCGTAACCTCCGGATTATGAACTCAGCATTCATGTTTGGAAGTTCAATTGCATGACATTTATGCAGTTGCACAACTATATCCAATAAATGATAAGGTGTTATATAATTGGTATATTTCCAATAAATAATAACACGTTATACTTATTGGCTATGTTTCTACAGCCAACATTGTGTTGGATGTGGTAGCCTACACGTTAAAAAGCTAGACATACTTGCCACGGATGTCAAGCTTATTTATATTACTAGGGATACTACAATATCCACTTAAAGGGAATGTTACCCTTCAAGTTACTTTCAAATTAATGGTGAGATTAAAGCATCCTTAGACCATGAGACGGATTGAGATCTTTTCATGTTCAAGTGAACACGATAGATCATGCATGTGTTAATCTAATCCATGTTTTTCCACCATCTAAGTGATATTGTAGTTTAGTTAATAAATAAAAAGTTAACATACATAGATCATATGTCATGTTTTCTAATGTTTTGGCTCCCTGGATCGAATGCAATGTTGGGTGTAAGTTGTTGTCGTTGTCTTCATTGATCACTACACAGTGTGCCAATTTCATATTGCTTGTTGAGTGGAATAATTGTTGAAGGGGATATTGATTACTTTATAAGAGTTGGTGTGCTCTCGCATAGAGCTTAAAATAATGAAAAGTGTAGACAATACCAAATGTGAGGTTGGGTGAGATTTGTGTAAAGAGTATTAGACGTTTTATAAAGGGTGAATAGAAAGGTGTGTGTGAAAGAATACAAGTATGTAGTTACCTACTGCTACAATACAATGGTGGTATAATGTAGCATTGGATTTGTTCATACAAAACTACATGTTTCCGTTTGGTGTGCTATTTGGAATCGGTACAAGTATAGTTTTGATTGGAGGGCAGAACTTCTGAAGTTTAAAGATAAAACAGTTTACACAAAAACCATAAAGATAAAAGGTCCTATTTCGCAAGCTCAAATGGCAAATGTTAATTTGGGATATCAGGAAGAAGATATCTTTAACCACGCGTCATCTGTATTTGTCTAAAATCATACTCTAGTAGCCCAGGTTGCTCATAGAATACAATATCATCACGAAGACTTTCTAAGAGCTATGTTAATTACAATATGTACAGCAACATTGCTATCTATTTGTGCTCCTTTTTCGGCTGACCGCATAGTACTCAACAACAGTACTTAACAGCCTGAGGAACCTTTTGGTGCATCACTAAACCTAACGGCATGTTCTCCTAATTAATTAGATGCAACTTCAGGATCCAAGTTAACATTGCGTCATGAAATTCAACCTTGTGTTACTAAATTTTGTAGCTTGTTTATCACAGACATCATTTATTAGTAACTAGATCAAGATGTGGCATACATCCACAGACAGCTCTAGTGAACACTTCTTATTAATTCCAATGAAACAAGAGAACGAAATAACACTTGTGGTAAAAAGAAACCCAAAGGAGAGAAAAACAATATACTACAATACTGGTCTGCAGATGAACAATAATGAGGAATACTTGTTTTTCCTTTTAAACATCTGAGTTGCAGCTTTAAATAAATGTCTACTGCATCATAATTGTTGTCATTTACTAAAGATGATTAACAAAATTCCGCAAATGACAGGTCTCTTTTCCTCTACCGCATGATGTTCAAAACCTGAAAGGCATGTGGAAAATATAAGCGTAGTACATGGCGAGTTCATAACTTCTATTGACATTTGTAATACACTTGTTCTAAGATAAGTCAAATATTATTAAGATTGTTTATTAGATGCACAAACCCATAAATAAAATACAAAATAACATTGAAGACATCAAGACAATGACTCAGGAAGAGAGAAACGAAGATGATGGGAGACGAAATGAGATCGACGGTAACAAACCCATACACCAATACAAATGAGGTGATGACAAATGAATGATGATTGAATAGAATCAGAAATTGTTGGAAAATTAGTATTTGCAAGTGAGTTTTTGCAAACTTTGGACATAATTTAATGTATGTATATGTTACATATATTTATGTTTCTTGGGGGCGTTTTGTTCTCCTCCAAGAGAGCTTCGCAACGAGCTAAAGTATGTCCAAAATAGAGTTGAAATGAATGAGATATCGTGTCTCAAAGTGAGGCACGTGAAACACAAAAATGGAAAAGTCCCACATCGCCCAAAACAAGAAGTGAATGCTTGTTTATAAGGAATAGTTGGTGCCAGTTCGAAGCTACTGAACTCATGCGACCTGTGGATACGAATGCAGCTCCGAAGCCTCGCATACATGCGTATCTTTTTGCTGCCAGTTCCGATTAATTTTTTCCAGTAATTCTGCAAATCTATTTTAGGAATAGATTTGAAACTTTTAGACAAAGTTTACAAAATATTATTGTGTAAATATAATATACACAAATCGTGTTTCAAATTAACAGATTTGTTAATTCTGGCGTTTTATTTAATCTTGGAGGACAAGACAGCTTTTTAGTATAAATAAAGCCATACCTCATTCAGTTTGAGATACAGAAAAATATAACGCAGCTCTATACCTTACACATTCCAGCAGTTCTTTTAATCAGAAACACGCAAGCTTTCCGTGATCTTTCAGGCAAGTAAGTCAAGTCCGGCTGTACAACAGCTTTGGACGTTGTACCCTGGGAAACAGACGGCGAATCTGTTTTAAGGGAATCGTGTTTAAAACGAGCCTCGTTCCGACTTTTTACTGCTTTCATTTATTTATCGTTATATAGAGTCTGTCTTCTGCTTCTACACCTTTCTGTCTGTATTTACTTTTCTGTTATTTAATTTCTGTTATTTATTTATCATTGTAATCTGATTTTATAATAAAAGTGTACACCGTTTCCTACAGAAATTGCAGCTGTCATGATGACGGCGAGAATGAATATGAAAGTGAGAATGACGATGTTCGATGATGAGGGAGAAGGGTAGAAAGTGAGAGGCAAAGAAGTTAAACCGTGAAGTAAAATGGAAATGAGATATAAGCACAGCTCTGACCCAGGTTTGGATCTTTTGGTCTCGTTCCCTTTTTTATTCCAAGGCCTGTTAACCAAACACTTAACAGCAACTTTGTATGGGAATGAATCCATTCCCACACTTATATACCAAACACCTCCTTAAGTAGCAGGCATTACACCTGCTTGTTGTTTTGAGCTTAAGACATCACAAATGATATGCTGTCTTGTTGTTTTTATGTTGGCTGCATTTGACTGGGGTGAAGAGGGGATTTTTAGTGATCCACATTAATCATAATTCAAAATAACATGCTACTACTTATTAAGGACAAAGTTACTGCATTAGCGTGCTTCTTTATTCTTAGAGGATCTACATTAACAGCCTGATAAACAATAATAGTTTAAAACTTGAACTTGTATAGTGCATCCATATATTTATACACAATTGTTAATTGGGCATCATAACCAACAGAGCAATTAGTGTTCAGTATTCTCCAAACGTTCTGTTATCAAAATAGAGTTTGATCATATAAATCAAGAGAACAAATCGAGCAATGGAATAGCTAAGTAATTGCAGCGTTAACACAATAACTGAGCACGTAAATCATACCTAAAACAAAAAGCTGAATCACACAGTAGCAAAAGATGGAATGAACTGAAAGCATCTAACAAGATCTTCATCTGGTCCCAAGTCAGAGATTGTGTTGAGAGTCTTTGACACGAATTGGTATTGTACAACCTTTTTTTCTAGTTCCATCACAAGGAAAGAATCTTCTTCTCTTTCTTCCTGATGCGTGGGAATCGCAACAGGCTTTACCTCTCGAGGGATCTCGAGAAGCTTACAACCCCCACCAGGCAGTGTACCTGATCGTTGTAGTATAGTATAGTGACAAGTACCGGGGGATTGATCGTTCAGCTTAGGAATAGTGTCGCTAGGATTAGAAAGCCTAAATACTAGTTCTAAAGGTGAGGGATGATTATTTTTGTGTTTTTATATTTTTTAAAAAGCAAGTAAAAATCTCGGATTATTTTTTTTTTTTTTATTATTATTATTATTTTTTTGCATACACTCTTACCCTACCATCCAAAATAATACATCATAGGGGATTGAGCATTCCCCTTACACTTGAATCTTTACATACTTTACAATAAACTAATCTAATGACTCGAATTAAGAAAATCAAAACACTTGGAGCACTTTTAAGATTAACGTACATATGGGGGTAATAAATGATGTTCTTCCCCATTACTTCATAAAATAAGTACTTTACCCATGAGTCCCAATCGTCCCAAAACAATATGTACAAGGATATGACTCGACTTAGCAACCATGTAATCAATTAGAAAGTTAACTTAGGGTTTAACAAATAACAATAATGCACTAAAAATGAGCGCATACACGGAAGGCTAAGGCGATTTGGTTGTACATTTAAGTGGGGTGTAACAAATTCTTCCTTTAAGTAAAATGCGTAAAGTTAGAAACGAAAAGATAGGCTCGAAGGGGTGTACTAGGGGTTTCGTGTACTAAAAATGAGTACAACGCTAAGGGTGTGGGAAAAATTAGTTGACTTAACTAGCCAAGTAATATGACTTAAATGGTCAAGTAATTATAATACGGGTTTAACACAAGGGTGATCCTAATGCCTCTAATCATGTAGTAAATCCTACTACACGAATGTAGTCTCACTAGCGGTCTCGGGATGCATCACTAACGCAAGTTCTAGAATCTAAATGCTACCGGTACACTCATAAGCACTAATAGTAAATGCTTTTCCTATCAAATCTAAAGGCGAACCTCACATATTTGGGTGGAAAATTTTTCTGAATATACGGTTATGTGCTAGTCATCCAATCTCCTATCCATGAGACGCTTGCTATGGCTAAAGTTTCACTCCTAAATGTTGTAAAAAATTTTAAATTTGGCGCTAAAATTGCACTAACAAGTATTTCTCATAGTTTTATTACACATCTACCATTGAACAAAACAAACTCAAGCGAAAGTGCATATGTAAGGTATCATCTTTTTACCCTCCCCTTACACTTAAGATGAACATTGTCCCCAATGTTCAAGTAAAGAATGTAAAAGTGAAAAAGTAAAGAGAATGAAATCAAATACTCCCCTGATTTGCTCGATATGGATAACAGGATGGCCAGGTTAAATCTTCCTCTAAGAAAATGAACAATCAAAGCTTCCCTTCCAGAATATAAATCATCTTCTTGTCATACATAACCTGTAAAACCTGATAAAATAGACAAGACAACCTCGCGTAAAATCGGCGGCATCCTATATAAGTTTCTAATTCCTAGAAAACAAGATAAGATATAATGCTTGTGGAATGAAGTTTGCAGATCTCCTGGAGATTATAAAACTTAATAATTCACAAAATACCATAAGACTCCGTTAGAAAAACAAAACCGGTAAAATTTCCAGATTTTAACTCCTGACGCCGTCAAGAGTAAACCCCTGACGCCGTCAGAATGGACCTGCAGAAATCCTTATGTTATGTTTCCGGAAAATTTCTGGAAAAACTTGGTCCTACTTCCTGGAAAATCCTGCAAAACTTCATTATGACTCAATACAAGCATTTGACTCTAACAAATATGAATATACATGCTCATTTAATATTGTGGAGAATCATGATCGGTTTGTTTCTTAAAAACATATTTGGGGTTTCCCCTTACACTTATCTTTTGCAAAAATACTTCTAGGTGGAGTTAAGACTAGGCCAAAACAACAAAGTAAAGTATTTCCACTATTTAGTTTAGAAACATGATCTACCATCAATAAAAATAAAGCATGCATACGGAAGCAAATAACAATCAAACAAATAAAATCACACAAAACATGGGTTGCCTCCCAAGAAGCGCTTTTCTTTATTTACGAGTCTTGTAGCTAGACTCAAGGTCATGGGTTACCACGTGACCTCATCATTGGTTCCACTCTCCGATTGTAGATACTCTTTGTAGAAACCAATCACCTTTTTCTCAACCGCCCCCATAATCATTTGGGCAAATTCTTTATCGACTTTATACCTTGGTCCTAGGGCCAAGCAATCTTTGTAATAAAGACTCCTTTTTTCCCATACATAATCCATGCCCTTTTTCTTATCCTCTTCGTTGATATTCTCAAAAGCACCAACATTGTCCTTATCAAAACGAGATATAAAGCAAAATTCATTCATCCTATTAGGCATCCTATAAGTGATACTATCGGTGCTACTTGCAAATCGGATCGTACCGTCTACCTCATCATATTCCAACTTAGACTCTTCAACAAATGGTTTGCCAAACACAACATTGGATAATCGACAATCAATAACATTAGCAAGATCCTCCACAATCATAAAGTCGGTAACAAAAGTGAAATTACCAACAAAGACATGTAAACCATTAACTCTCCCGACAAAGTTACAAACTCCACCGGGGTACTTGGGATCCTTTCTAGGTTCAAGTCTTGTTTTCACTATATCATTATAAACTGTTGAGGACATAATGTTGATTGGAGATTTAAAGTCAATGTAAGCATTGCTAATGTGCCTATATCCAATCATACATGGTATCTTAGCATTCTTAGGATCGCCTCTCTTGATCTTAGGTTCTATTATGGTGAAAGGAGATCGCGGGTTATCGATAAGATTATTGTAATATGCAATCTCCTCCTTAGTGGGTTATAGATTAAAGTAGCCATTAAGCTTCGGATCTATTTCCTCCTCTTCTAGTCTCTCAACAACATTCACAAAGTCATTAGGCCCTAGGTCCTCATTTGAATACAAGGCGGTTGCTAGGTCACTAAATGCATGTTCGAGTTCAACCTTAATCAACCTATTAAGCTCTCTAAGCTCTCTAATCTCACTCTCAATTTGTTCACGTAACACAGCCTCTTCTCTAGGGGAAAGGGGTGGATTCGCGTTTTTCATAATGGTCAACGGAATAGTCAATGAGTTTAATTTACTAACAAAGGCACAAAGAAATAGATAGACTAAAGAAGACCTAAAAATAAAAAATAAAATCTTACTAGAAAGGAATCTAGCAAGTAGACCTAATAAAAAGAAATTCTAACCTAGACAATAACTATTCCCCGGGCTGCGGCGCCAAAAACTTGATGCGTGGGAATCGCAACAGGCTTTACCTCTCGAGGGATCTCGAGAAGCTTACAACCCCCACCAGGCAGTGTACCTGATCGTTGTAGTATAGTATAGTGACAAGTACCGGGGGATTGATCGTTCAGCATAGGAATAGTGTCGCTAGGATTAGAAAGCCTAAATACTAGTTCTAAAGGTGAGGGATGATTATTTTTGTGTTTTTATATTTTTTAAAAAGCAAGTAAAAATTTCGGGTTTTGGAAGAGTGGGCGGAATTAGTTGCTATTCAACTAACCCAATACTAAGATGCAATCAAAATAAAATACTAGAAATGAAAATAAACTAATTTAAACTAAAGTTGTGAGCAGTAATTGGAGAAAATGTGTTTACTTAGATTTCACTACTCCCTAGATATCTTTTACACGTTAATTACTTGTTATAATTGCATGGATGACGGATTGTATTCCTTAATACCATTCATGGGGTGGCACACATAACTCCCCAATTCTATGAGCTCTTATCTCCTCCTACACCATGCCCAACACAACTATAGGGATTGTAAACAGTGGCTCACGCATTAAATACAACCAATAAAGACCTAGTGCGCGTTGGTTCATGTTTCTTAAGACATTCAAGCATGTTACCAATTGGAGATCTGCCAGTTTTCTTAAGCCTAACATATAAATCATTCATCCAAGACAAGAATAAACAAGTAATCAACACATAATCAATATCTAGGTTTCATTAGATCTAAGCAAACACAAAAGAGATCTAGCCTAGCATGATAGAATTAAGACAAGAACATGATATAGACAACCAACACATAGACATATTGATTGAATTAGAAGAACACTTATCTTGATTAATCATGCAAGGTATCAAGGGGTTGGAACCCTTGAAAAACCTGTAAAGTTACACCAAAATCGTACTTAGGGTTTCTCCCAAAACTTCTCTTTTTTTTGTAAAAAATTAGAAAACTATATATAGAAAAATAGGTTTGACGGCGTCAAGAATAAACTTGTGACGCCGTCACCTCGCCGCCAAAACTCTTCTCGGACTGCCTAGATCTACTTCTGACGCCGTCAAGACTTATACACTTCCAGGCCGTCATGACTCTTTTACTCTTGACGCCCTTCCTACGTGACGCCGTCAAATCTGTTCTAGGTCGTCATGGAAATTCATGAAATTTGCTCTTGACGTCGTCAAGGTTTTGCTCTTGACGCCGTCACCTACTGTTCCAAGCATGGAAAATTAAGACTTTGGCGTTTTCTTCACTTTTATGCTCCAAAAACGTCCGAATTGCTTCCTTTTCCAGATTTCACTCCCAAAGTACCTAAAATCACAAAAGGAACGATTTAGGGCAATATTTGATCAAATAAATTCAGATTCGGGCTTAAATGACCCCCTAAAAACGGATCATTTTTCGCCTCATCATATACCCTTACACTTGAGATTTGCTTGTCCTCAAGCAAATGCGCTTTTATTCTACTCAAAAGACAAGTTAGGGGTCATTTAACACTAATATAAAAGTAATTACAACAAATAATCGTTCCACTAAAGACCAATAGACAAGTACGGAGGTCATACACAAGCACCTCACAAATAGTGTTTAGATACTCTCATCTCTCGGGTGTAATAAAGTGTAAATTACAATATGGAAACGGAAGATATCTCTCACTACCTGTCATAGCAAAATAGATTACCATAGGCTTGGTAAAGGATCAAACCTCCACCACATGGCGTAAGCACCTAGGATAAACTATCAAAGAGGTCTTTTAAAGGGTTGTAACGTTAGGTGTAGGGATATGAAATACACGGTTTTGTTGGATAAAGAAAGTTTTACTGGTGGCGAGTTAACAATCTTGGTTAATTGCATGTACAATGTGGCGTTGCTAAGCCAAGACTAGACTCAACTTAAGCTAATAAATGAAAAATAACAAAAACATAAAATGAACATAGAATGAAAAGGGATGGTAGTCCGTATGTTTTTTTTTTTTTTTTTTTTTTTTTTTTTTTTTTTTTTTTTGCATACACTCTTACCCTACCATCCAAAATAATACATCATAGGGGATTGAGCATTCCCCTTACACTTGAATCTTTACATACTTTACAATAAACTAATCTAATGACTCGAATTAAGAAAATCAAAACACTTGGAGCACTTTTAAGATTAACGTACATATGGGGGTAATAAATGATGTTCTTCCCCATTACTCCATAAAATAAGTACTTTACCCATGAGTCCCAATCGTCCCAAAACAATATGTACAAGGATATGACTCGACTTAGCAACCATGTAATCAATTAGAAAGTTAACTTAGGGTTTAACAAATAACAATAATGCACTAAAAATGAGCGCATACACGGAAGGCTAAGGCGATTTGGTTGTACATTTAAGTGGGGTGTAACAAATTCTTCCTTTAAGTAAAATGCTTAAAGTTAGAAACGAAAAGATAGGCTCGGAGGGGTGTACTAAGGGTTTCGTGTACTAAAAATGAGTACAACGCTAAGGGTGTGGGAAAAATTAGTTGACTTAACTAGCCAAGTAATATGACTTAAATGGTCAAGTAATTATAATACGGGTTTAACACAAGGGTGATCCTAATGCCTCTAATCATGTAGTAAATCCTACTACACGAATGTAGTCTCACTAGCGGTCTCGGGATGCATCACTAACGCAAGTTCTAGAATCTAAATGCTACCGGTACACTCATAAGCACTAATAGTAAATGCTTTTCCTATCAAATCTAAAGGCGAACCTCACATATTTGGGTGGAAATTTTTTCTGAATATACGGTTATGTGCTAGTCATCCAATCTCCTATCCATGAGACGCTTGCTATGGCTAAAGTTTCACTCCTAAATGTTGTAAAAAATTTTAAATTTGGCGCTAAAATTGCACTAACAAGTATTTCTCATAGTTTTATTACACATCTACCATTGAACAAAACAAACTCAAGCGAAAGTGCATATGTAACGTATCATCTTTTTACCCTCCCCTTACACTTAAGATGAACATTGTCCCCAATGTTCAAGTAAAGAATGTAAAAGTGAAAAAGTAAAGAGAATGAAATCAAATACTCCCCTGATTCGCTCGGTATGGATAATAGGATGGCCAGGTTAAATCTTCCTCCAAGAAAATGAACAATCAAAGCTTCCCTTCCAGAATATAAATCATCTTCTTGTCATACATAACCTGTAAAACCTGATAAAATAGACAAGACAACCTCGCGTAAAATCGGCGGCATCCTATATAAGTTTCTAATTCCTAGAAAACAAGATAAGATGTAATGCTTGTGGAATGAAGTTTGCAGATCTCCTAGAGATTATAAAACTTAATAATTCACAAAAAACCATAAGACTCCGTTAGAAAAACAAAACCGGTAAAATTTCCAGATTTTAACTCCTGACGCCGTCAAGAGTAAACCCCTGATGCCGTCAGAATGGACCTGCAGAAATCCTTATGTTAAGTTTCCGGAAAATTTCTGGAAAAACTTGGTCCTACTTCCTGGAAAATCCTGCAAAACTTCATTATGACTCAATACAAGCATTTGACTCTAACAAATACGAATATACATGCTCATTTAATATTGTGGAGAATCATGATCGGTTTGTTTCTTAAAAACATATTTGGGGTTTCCCCTTACACTTATCTTTTGCAAAAATACTTCTAGGTGGAGTTAAGACTAGGCCAAAACAACAAAGTAAAGTATTTCCACTATTTAGTTTAGAAACATGATCTACCATCAATAAAAATAAAGCATGCATACGGAAGCAAATAACAATCAAACAAATAAAATCACACAAAACATGGGTTGCCTCCCAAGAAGCGCTTTTCTTTATTTACGAGTCTTGTAGCTAGACTCAAGGTCATGGGTTACCACGTGACCTCATCATTGGTTCCACTCTCCGATTGTAGATACTCTTTGTAGAAACCAATCACCTTTTTCTCAACCGCCCCCATAATCATTTGGGCAAATTCTTTATCGACTTTATACCTTGGTCCTAGGGCCAAGCAATCTTTGTAATAAAGACTCCTTTTTTCCCATACATAATCCATGCCCTTTTTCTTATCCTCTTCGTTGATATTCTCAAAAGCACCAACATTGTCCTTATCAAAACGAGATATAAAGCAAAATTCATTCATCCTATTAGGCATCCTATAAGTGATACTATCGGTGCTACTTGCAAATCGGATCGTACCTTCTACCTCATCATATTCCAACTTAGACTCTTCAACAAATGGTTTGCCAAACACAACATTGGATAATCGACAATCAATAACATTAGCAAGATCCTCCACAATCATAAAGTCGGTAACAAAAGTGAAATTACCAACAAAGACATGTAAACCATTAACTCTCCCGACAAAGTTACAAACTCCACCGGGGTACTTGGGATCCTTTCTAGGTTCAAGTCTTGTTTTCACTATATCATTATAAACTGTTGAGGACATAATGTTGATTGGAGATTTAAAGTCAATGTAAGCATTGCTAATGTGCCTATATCCAATCATACATGGTATCTTAGCATTCTTAGGATCGCCTCTCTTGATCTTAGGTTCTATTATGGTGAAAGGAGATCGCGGGTTATCGATAAGATTATTGTAATATGCAATCTCCTCCTTAGTGGGTTATAGATTAAAGTAGTCATTAAGCTTCGGATCTATTTCCTCCTCTTCTAGTCTCTCAACAACATTCACAAAGTCATTAGGCCCTAGGTCCTCATTTGAATACAAGGCGGTTGCTAGGTCACTAAATGCATGTTCGAGTTCAACTTTAATCAACCTATTAAGCTCTCTAAGCTCTCTAATCTCACTCTCAATTTGTTCACATAACACAACCACTTCTCTAGGAGAAAGGGGTGGATTCGCGTTTTCCATAATGGTCAACGGAATAGTCAATGAGTTTAATTTACTAACAAAGGCACAAAGAAATAGATAGACTAAAGAAGACCTAAAAATAAAAAATAAAATCTTACTAGAAAGGAATCTAGCAAGTAGACCTAATAAAAAGAAATTCTAACCTAGACAATAACTATTCCCCGGGCTGCGGCGCCAAAAACTTGATGCGTGGGAATCGCAACAGGCTTTACCTCTCGAGGGATCTCGAGAAGCTTACAACCCCCACCAGGCAGTGTACCTGATCGTTGTAGTATAGTATAGTGACAAGTACCGGGGGATTGATCGTTCAGCTTAGGAATAGTGTCGCTAGGATTAGAAAGCCTAAATACTAGTTCCAAAGGTGAGGGATGATTATTTTTGTGTTTTTATATTTTTTAAAAAGCAAGTAAAAATCTCGGGTTTTGGAAGAGTGGGCGGAATTAGTTGCTATTCAACTAACCCAATACTAAGATGCAATCAAAATAAAATACTAGAAATGAAAATAAACTAATTTAAACTAAAGTTGTGAGCAGTAATTGGAGAAAATGTGTTTACTTAGATTTCACTACTCCCTAGATATCTTTTATACGTTAATTACTTGTTATAATTGCATGGATGACGGATTGTATTCCTTAATACCATTCATGGGGTGGCACACATAACTCCCCAATTCTATGAGCTCTTATCTCCTCCTACACCATGCCCAGCACAAGTATAGGGATTGTAAACAGTGGCTCATGCATTAAATACAACCAATAAAGACCTAGTGCGCGTTGGTTCATGTTTCTTAAGACGTTCAAGCATGTTACCAATTGGAGATCTGCCAGTTTTCTTAAGCCTAACATATAAATCATTCATCCAAGACAAGAATAAACAAGTAATCAACACATAATCAATATCTAGGTTTCATTAGATCTAAGCAAACACAAAAGAGATCTAGCCTAGCATGATAGAATTAAGACAAGAACATGATATAGACAACCAACACATAGACATATTGATTGAATTAGAAGAACACTTATCTTGATTAATCATGCAAGGTATCAAGGGGTTGGAACCCTTGAAAAACCTGTAAAGTTACACCAAAATCGTACTTAGGGTTTCTCCCAAAACTTCTCTTTTTTTTAAAAAAAATTAGAAAACTATATATAGAAAAATAGGTTTGACGGCGTCAAGAATAAACTTGTGACGCCGTCACCTCGCCGCCAAAACTCTTCTCGGACTGCCTAGATCTACTTCTGACGCCGTCAAGACTTATACACTTCCAGGCCGTCATGACTCTTTTACTCTTGACGCCCTTCCTACGTGACTCCGTGAAATCTGTTCTGGGTCGTCATGGAAATTCATGAAATTTTCTCTTGACGCCGTCACCTACTGTTCCCAGCATGGAAAATTAAGACTTTGGCGTTTTCTTCACTTTTATGCTCCAAAAACGTCCGAATTGCTTCCTTTTCTAGATTTCACTCCCAAAGTACCTAAAATCACAAAAGGAACGATTTAGGGCAATATTTGATCAAATAAATTCAGATTCGGGCTTAAATGACCCCCTAAAAATGGATCATTTTTCGTCTCATCACTTCCAAAGCAATACAAAAAACAGTTGAACTAATTTTGGGAAACGGCTTTACAGTGTCACTAAGATTAACAATGCACTTCACTGACCATTCAGAATACACGCTTCCTTTCTCATAAATAGTAAAACATCGGAAATCATCCTTACGAACAAGGAGCAAACAACCACGAGACTCAAACAGCCTATATTCATAAAGAAAATTCCTATCTAAGTTTAAAGGGGTTTGTAAGGCTGTTAAAACCGGATGCTCATTCATGATATCTAACTTGAAAAACTTACCCTCAAGATTTAGCCAATAAATGGCATTATTCCAATAAACTCCACGCTTAAAATAATTTAAACTAAATTTGGGAAATTGATGGCCACAAAGACTCCAATTGCCCGTTTCTGAAGAGTAAGTGTGTATTCGAATCCATTCTTCAAAAGGTTCACCACAAATTACTTTATAGTGAGGTGATTTAGTAGGATCAAAAGCCATTTTCAAACCAAACGTGCAATAACCTGTCACATTATCGGGTTCTGGAAGCACCTTAAACATGTTAGTAATGGATGGATTGTATACATATAACTTCCCAAAAAATGTACCACATAAAAGCAAACCATTGCACGAATCCAAAATCTCAACATCACTCATGTTGGTGGTGAGTGTGTAAGATCTGCAGATTGGAATGCGGATATCCAGCGGCACAAAATCATAACTGGTATTTTGTGAAACCTTTTTGAGAAAGAGACCAGAAATCCGGCCGAGCTTACGGCGAAAAGTGACATTAGCGCCTTTGATAAGGGATAACCAGTGTTTGGAAACGGATTTAAACAAAACAATTGAAAGAACAGGTAACCTGACTAAGATTTCTGTTAAAAGATCGTCATTGGAGATAACTGACTGCACCGAGCTTTCTGGATCTGCCATCACCGTACGAAATTCCGGCTGTCAAATTTGATTTAGAACCCTAAAACTTCGTTAAAAGAGTGGAGGATTTTATTTTTGAGTAGAGTAAAGTGTGGTTTGCCGGATTTTATGGATTTGGTCCTTATGGTTTCGACCCGTGCTAATATATTAGGATCATTTATTATTGGGCTTTTTGGATGATAAGTTGGGCTCATTCTTGATGCCAACCAAAATACTACTACTGTCTACACTAGTGGATTAATAAAAGATTTGCTTCATATATTGAACAAACCACAAACAGTCACGAAGGTATGTTTCTAGATCACATGAGTTATGGACTCGCCCTCCCTGAATAACCGAAGAAAACCTTCGATATTTTTAAAACAAACAATGAAAAGTAATATACTCCCTAGTTTTGAATTTTGGGCCGCGACAGGAATATATAAAACAAACAGTCAAAAACGTAAATCAATCAATCATACGATATACATAGCGATGATGCATTTCAAAGTAACAAACAAAAGTCGAAAATGGTGTCAAGTACTCAAGTCATTACAATTGATAGAAGCATGATTATTAATTAATGTGGAGAAAAATCTGAAAGAACATATGATGGAAGATTACTAGCTACTACTTGTAGAAGATTGTGAAACAAGAGGAAAATCAATAGTGATAAAGAAAGTAATCTGAAATGACCTACAGATGAAACAATCTGTGATAACAAAGCCATCCTTCAGCCTCCCAAATTATAAGTTCAGGGACGGCTAATGTAACTTTTTGTAAAAAAGACGAAAAGTGCGATCGTGTGAAAACCACAAGGACAAAGTTTGAAATTTACTCTTACTTTGGGATTGCTTAATTGAACTTCATCATATGAGTAGTTTAAAGTACTTGTTATTTAATACGTACTAGCTAACATTATCGCCATCATTTTAAAAGTCAAACTAGTAACTCACAACATATTGAACACTGTCGCAACGCCTTTATAATTCCTTAATGGTGTGCTAATGGCTCAAGTGACGACAGGCTCTCTTATCGCCATTGTGAAAGGGAAAAAAGTTGTGTTTTACTCTAACCATTCTTAATATATGTTTCTGATAACAAATTCACAACGACCAAAGGTCCAACCAGGGTGGAGGTAGAACTTCTGCCGTCTAAAGATAAAACAGTTTAAACAATGGCCATAAAGACTGAGGTCCTATTACACAAGCTCAAATGGAAAATGTTAATTTGGAATATCGGGAGGAAGATATCTTTAACCACACCATCAGTATTCATCTAAATTCATACTCTAGTAGCCCAGGTTGCTAATAGAATACAATATCATCACAGACTTTCTAAGAACTATGTGAATTAATGCAAATTCGGCAATTCAACCGTGTTACTAAATTTTGTAGCTTTGTTTATAGGGTATGTTGCTGGTGTGTACTTTTACTTTATCTCAGACATCATTTTGATATCTTATTAGTAACTAGATGAAGATGTGATATAATACCACAAACAGTTCTAGTGAACACTTCTTATTAGTTTGGCAGGTTTTAAAATACATGGGATACACTTACTAGTAGAGAATAGCATATACATATCAATTTAAAAGAAACAAGAGATTGAAATTATACTTCAGATAAAAAGAAACCGAAAGGAGAGAAAAACAATATACTACAATACTTGTCTGCAGACGAACAATAATAAGAAATACTCGTTTTCCTTTTTTAACCTCTGAGTTACAGCTTTTAATAAATACTTACTACATCATAATTGTTTTCATTTGCTAAAGATGCTTGACAAAATTCCATAGATGACAGGTCTCTTTTCCTCTACTGCATGATGTTCAAAACCTGAAAGGCATGCGGAAAAACATAAGCTTAGTAAATGGCGAATTCATAACTTCTATTGACATTTGGAATACACTTGTTCAATGTAACACCCCCAAAATTTGATACAGCGGAAGACTCACAAGCTTTCAGGGTGCTACGGGGATTGGTATCCATTCAAAGTCATGAAAGAACGAGATAAAGTAAACATAAGAAAAACACAACCAAAACGGGTTTTAAAGTTTACATTTATCCCAAGAATTATCCAAAATAAGGCCCAAAAGAAATAAACATAGGTCCACAATAGTTATCAGAGTTTTAGAAATATAGATCCATAACCGGTGCCATTGCCAAGCCTCCAATCCCAAGCATCCATAGAGCATAACTTAATTACCTGAGAAAACGTGCTAAAAGTCAGCTTTCGCTGGTGAGATAAGTTAGACGATGCTCTTGGTCGGATAAGTTAGACGATGCTCTATGGGCCTTTCGCACGGCTTATAAAACACCCATCGGGTGCACTCCTTATAAGCTTGTGTATGGAAAAGCATGTCATCTACCGATTGAGCTCGAGCACAAGGCTTATTGGGCTCTTAAGAATGCTAACTTCGATCTTAAGTCCGCGGGTGATCATAGGAAGGTTCAACTCAATGAACTTAATGAACTTCGTGATCAAGCGTACGAAAACTCTTTAATCTACAAAGAGAAAGTAAAGAAGATCCACGACTCAAAAATCAAAAACCGCGTTTTCAACGTTGGTGACCGAGTCCTTCTTTTTAATTCTAGATTAAAGATCTTTTCAGGCAAACTTAAAACCCGCTGGACTGGGCCTTACACCGTTGCCAAAGTTTTTCCATATGGTACCGTCGAGTTATCTCAAGATGACGGTCCAAACTTCAAAGTAAATGGGCATCAGTTAAAGCATTATTTTGGAGGGGACATACCACCTATTGTCCCGGACCTCCAAACTTTCCCCATGGACCAATGAATTCGGGGATCGAGTCAAGCTAGCGACTCGGCAAACAAAAACAAGCAACAACAAACATGGGTTTTCACCCGTGTACCTGATTTCCCTCTATTTTCTAACACCTAAGTGTGGGGGAATGGCCACCCCCCGCAATTGTTTGCAATGTATATATCTTCTTCAAAAAAAAAAAAAAAAAAAAAAAAAAAAAAAAAAAAAATGAAAATGACAAAAAAATGTGTTGTTGAAGAAATAAAGTGAAAAATGAAAAAAGACACTTCCACAATTAGCTTTTAATATTTTCTTCTTACGTTCAAAATTTCGGCATAATAGCCGGGAATTTGAATATTGAGGACAATATTCAACTCTAAGTGTGGGGGAGGGGAAAATTCTAGCGAATTTTATCAAATCATATCGTCTAGTACTTCCGTTTTTGGCCAAAATTTTAAAAAAAATTTTCACTTTATTTCAAAATTTTTGTGGTAATCAGTCCGCCAAGTCTAAACGACAAAAGGGATTGGCTAATCCAGGAGCAAACGGTTCTTGGTAAAGATAACTCAAACCCGTTTATGGCTTGCAAATTGCCAAAAATTGTATGGTTCCTCAACTCCCCATCATCCTCAAAAGCTAATGAGTTGGCTAGCCCGCAAGATTATGGCTTGTGGTAAAGGCTGTGGAAAAACCATAATTGGTAATCAACTCACCAAGATGTTGACTGTTCCATCAAGAGTTGGCTAGTCCAGAAGCAAACGGCTTTTGGTAAAGACAAATCAAATCCGTTGACAGCTGGTGGTTTGCTTAAAATCACACGGTTATCAGGTGTGCCACAGTTCTTACACCTGGCTACTCCAGAAGTGATGGCTTTTGGTAAAGAGACTTCAAATCCATCAAGTTTTCCAAAAATATTGCTAGGGACTAGCAATACTCAAGTGTGGGGGATTGATGAGTGTGTAAATACTCATCATTTTTACCGTATTTTAACTGCCAAAACGCGCGAAAACATTCAAGAATACATCAAAATAATGAAAAAATCCCAAAGATCGCGTTTTATATGTTTCAAATGCAAAATGATAAAAAACAAACGAAAAACAAACAAAGTTTGCATAATTGGCAGTTTTAGTCCCCCAACTTTCAAAGTTTTACAAAACTAGTCCCTAAAGCGTTTATGTCGAATGAAAAGTCAACCCAAGTTTCTTAAAAGTCAAAAGATGTCAAAAAAATGATCTTTGGGTAAAACACTTTCAAAAATGAACAAGTTTAGTGAAAAGTTTGGAAAAATTACAATTTTGGTCCTTATACTTTCAGAAATTGTCAATTTTGGCCCCTGGTGATTAACTCATGGAACAAATTATTTGAGGTCCTCAGGAAATGAAAGATTGTCAAATTTAGTCCTTGGATGAAGTTTGGAAATATGGCAGAATTAGTCCCCAAAGAATTCAGATTTTACACTTGTTGTCCTTGGGCTAAGTTTACAAACCAAACGGATACCTCTTTTATCATTAAAATCAACCCAAACCAAATACCCATCACAACCCTAGGCCCATTTCCCCCATCAGCCCAATCACCACAAAAACCCACCCAGCGTTATTAAAATCCAGGTCAAACAGTCAATGTTGGTCAAAAAAGATAAATTCGGGTCAAACAACTCCTCTTCTTCCCCAACCCCCCATTACCCACTGGTTTCACCATCCCCTCCACTCCAACCTCTGCCATACTCAACCTCCCTCAAAAGCACCCCATCACATTCTCCCACCCCACTAAACCTCTCAAACCCGTACCTACCCACCTAATCCACCCTGGCAATCCAAAGTTAGCATTATGAGTTTTTGCGCCAAAATTGGGTTAAAGGCTAGGATCACTTCTGGTTTAATCATACGATGGGGATTTGTTCACAAGGCTCAAGGGAATACTTTGAAACCCTCATCTCAGAAGAAGAAGCACAAGGAGAGCAATTTCCTACCTACCACTTTGTAGTATAAATAGTAGCTTGTTGTAAGCCTTTAAGGCATCCCTCTATCTTTATATCTTTCTGTTTCTCTTTTATTTGTATTAAAACATTTCAAGTTTAATGAAAATCTTCTTAGAGTAATTTTGATTTCGTGTAAAATTTTAAGTTTATTTGCTTTTCAGTTTGAATGCTTTACATTTATTTCTAAATCTCATCTAAGTACTGTTAGAGTTCATGTGAAATCAAAACAAAAGTTAAAATCAGAAAGAGAGAAGAAAAAGGAAAATATAAAGAAAATAAAAAAAAAGTGAAAATGGTGTTGAAGAAAAGGGAATGGCAGCAGCAGGGTATGGATATTGGTTTAGAGCTCCATGGGGGGCATTAGGTTGGTATTTGTTCACTGGTTCTTGATTACCTACTGGCTTGGATGACAAGTAGGTGTATTTCTCAATTTTGATAAATTCTTGCGTTAGTTAGTGATTTCTGTTTTCAGCTATTAAACTCTGCCTAATTAAGTTTGATTCAGTATTATATACATTAGTTAATTAGGATTGTGTAGAAATTGGTTGCTTTGCTTTGTTAAAATTTCAAAACTGTCACATAAGGGGTGTTTGGAATAGAATATTTGACTGAGCTTTGGTCGTTGTTTGAGGATAAAGTCTGCTTGTATATCACACTTAGGGTATAAGTAGCTTAATTCAACTCATAACTTGGTGATCTCTAAGGTAAAAAGTCAATTTCCCATTCCATTTTATGACAGTTTCACTATTAGAGTTTTAGGGGATCAAAAGCCTTCATTAGGCTCAATACTGTTAGGGTTGTTTAATTCAGCTTCACTTAGGGTTAATATAACATCAATAATCAATTAGACTCAGTTTAAACATCACCTAAGTCAACATTTGTTCAAAAAGCTTTTAAAGTCAAATTGCATATTCAGATTTTGGACCAATTTCAAATCAAGTTCTAGCATTTGTTACTGAATGAAAATGAATGAGGTTTGTTGTTTTGAGAACTTACCCAGCTTGTTAATCTGAATCAAAAAGAATTTTGAAAATTGAACAAGATTTGCCCATTGAAAATTGGTGTGGAAGTTGACTGTTTTGCACAATCACCCCCTGACCCAGCAGACTTAGTGTTTGGGTTGAATTTCAATTGACCACAACTTGGTCAATCCTTGACCAAATTTGTTGGCCTTTGCTGTTTTAGAGTCCCCCTTAGGTAGTCTTTAGGTTTATGCTCTTGGATCTCTCTTTACAGCTTATTTGAGTACTTATTTTAGTCTCTTAAGTTGCCTCGTTACCACTGCTGCTACCAGATAGTTTTTTTTTGTAAATTGTTCTTGATTTTGTTGCTATTGTTGTTACTTGATCCTTGTAACTGTAATTGTTAGTGTTATTTTAGTTTAAGCTTTTGAGGTTTATTAGGCTTATTTGAGCTTGTTTAGCTCATTTGTGTTGTGTAGCATTTCACAAAAAAAGAAGATAAAACTTTGAACAAAAATGATGATCTTGAATCTGTCATGGTTTTCGAAATGGAAATAGGACTTGTTCGAATTAGTTCATCTTCAGATTTAGTTTTGAGTTTGTGTTTTGTGTTTGTAAGTTTTGAAAAAGAAGGAAAGGAAAACTAAAAAAAATAATTCTTGCAAAAAGGGCAGGCTGGGATTCGACCCCCTGACCTCAAGCCTCCATCAGACACAACACACCACACTCATTACCACACGCCCTTGGGTCTTTTTCAGTTATAGGTTGCAAAAAATAATACTAGACCTTTTAATTCCTGTGTGGCTTAAATAAGCATATCAGCCCTTTTATTGCTTATTGTGAGCTTATTAAGAACTGTGTCCAGCTTTTTATATTTTTCTTAGTTTCATATTAACTTGTAATATTTTCTCAAAAAGTTTCAGATTTTTAGGCTTTGTAATTTATTTACTAGAATTTAATTAATATTAATTAGTTTTTAATTCCTAATAAATAAAATATTAATTGGAAAAATAATTTTCTTTTTCCTAAAAATTTCTTTTGTCTTTTAGTACGTTAGAAAATTATTTGGAAACCCGTAGGACTCGCGTAGCTCAAAATTCACGTTTTTATTTGCGCGTTGACGTTTATTTAGAATAAACGTCACGTTTTTGTGAAATTTGTGAATTTTAGGATTCCTGATACCTATTTCTTGTTTCCCGTAGTGTTTTAGGTTATTTTAAATAGTACTTAATATTCCTTAGTTTAATTTCCCACTTAGGTTGCGTTTATTCAATTTTTCGTTCGTTAATTTGTAACTTACGTTAATTTAACGTACAACAAAACCAAATAATCTTTCCAATCATACAAGATTTTAATCCCAATCTCATTCGAAGCTTTCCATTCACACCTCGTTGGGGTACGACCCGGGAAATCACTTCCCGGTCTCACAATTTGAATATCACTTTCACAAGTTTTACGAGGTAATCGTTTTCCTAAACGGTTTACTTGTATTACTTCACGATTGTTTGTCTCACGACAAATATTTGATATTTTGATAAAATTGTTGTTTGCACACACCAAAACACAACGAACCACCTAACTCCAAATCATGGGTGGTGTAGTTCTTCTCGTGCTTCTTGAGCTGTTGGGAAGCATAAGCTATCACTTCCTCTTGTTGCATTAACACAGCTCCCAAACCTTTATGAGAAGTGTCACAATAGACGACGAAGTCCTCGTTACCTTCAGGTAACGCCAAGATAGGAGCACTACACAACATTTTCTTAAGTAACTGAAATGCTTCCTCTTCCTTATCTCCCCATTCATACTTAACACCCTTTTGAGTCAATTTGGTCAACGGTTTTGCTATCTTCGAAAATCCCTCAATGAATCTTCGGTAATAACCGGCTAATCCCAAAAATTGACGAACTTCTGTTGGGGTCGTAGGTGCAGCCCAATCTTTTATTGCCTCAATCTTAGCGGGATCTACATGAACTCCTTGTCTATCAATCACATGACCCAAAAATTCTACCGTCGGAATCCAAAATTCACATTTCGAAAACTTGGCATACAGTTTCTCCTTCCTGAGCAATTCTAAGATAAGTCTTAGATGCTCCTCATGCTCCTTCTCACTCTTCGAATAAATCAGGATGTCATCGATGAACACAATCACAAACTTATCTAAGTAAGGCTTACACTCCCGATTCATGAGGTCCATGAATACCGCCGGTGCGTTCGTCAACCCAAACGGCATTACCTGAAACTCGTAATGCCCGTAACGGGTTCTGAAAGCCGTTTTCGGAATATCTTCCTCGCGAACTCGAAGCTGATGATATCCCGATCTCAAATCGATTTTCGAATACACACTCGATCCTTGAAACTGATCGAACAAATCGTCGATCCTCGGTAACGGGTATCTATTCTTCACCGTTAACTTGTTCAACTCTCGATAATCAATACACATGCGAAACGATCCATCCTTCTTCTTCACGAATAAGACCGGGAATCCCCAAGGTGAAGAACTTGGTCTTATGAATCCCTTTTCGGCTAACTCCGCTAATTGCTTCGACAACTCTTCCAATTCAGTAGGTGCAAGACGATAAGGCGCTCGTGCTACAGGTGCAGCACCGGGTATCAACTCAATTTGAAATTCCACTTGTCTAGTAGGCGGAATTCCCGGCAAATCATCGGGAAACACATCCAAAAAATCACGAACTATAGGTACATCTCCAATGCACCTTTCCTTTTTCTCCTCCTCTCCTTTCTCAGAAATTTGGGCTAAGAAAAGGTAACTTCCCTTTTCCATTAGCTTTGGCAACTTAGTGCAAGATATGACCGCTAATCTAGATGGGCCTCTCAAATCCTTTCTATCTCCTGGTATGTTCAGAATCTCCTCGCCATATGGTACACGCACGATCTTCTCATCACAAATTATATGAGCACGATACTTCGACAACCAATCCATACCAATAATGACATCAAAACTGCCTAATGTGACGGGTAGAAGATCTATGTTGAAAGGACGATTCAGAAAGTTTAACGTGCAACCGCGAATGATAGTCCTAATCCTCTCTATGTTCCCATTAGCTAACTCTACATCATAACCAATTCCTAAGGCCATCGGGGGTTTCTCTAGCAACGGTGCAAACTTAGTGGACACAAAACTCTTATCGGCACCAGTATCAAATAGTATGGAAGCATAACGATTATTGAGAAGGAACGTACTAGTAACGACGTTCAGATCTTCTCTCTCTCATTCCCAAGTGCATACACTCTCCCATGAGCAGCTCCAGCTTCCACACGTTGGTCCCCATTATCTTGTCGTCCACGATTTCCTCCAGCTCCACGGTTTCCATTATTGTACCCATTACCACCCGATCCTTGATTTTCTCGGTTCCACGATTCTCTACACTCATTCCTATAATGTCCCTTCTTTCCACATCCATAGCAAGTAACATTAGCCTTGTTCATAGTTTCAGGAGTAGCTTGAACCATAGCAAGGGGTCGAGCTCTACAGTCCTTAGCTATGTGTCCCATCTTAGAGCAATTCTTGCACACCACAGTACATCGTCCAGAATGATTCCCATAACATCAGTTACTCTTGGGTGCATCTCCATTGTAGTTCTTCTTGTCTCCATCTCCCATAGTATAAGCTCTAGCAGTTGTTTGTCGCTTGTTCTGACGATCATTACCCTTAGAATGATTATCCCTCTTTCTCTTTCCATTCTTGTCTTTCTCAGCTTCTTCCAATGCCAACAAGTCCATCAATTGTTGAGCAATAGTAATAGCCTCATGAATGCTTGCAGGCTTAGCAGAAATCACATCATTCCTGGTAGCTACCGGTAACCCATCGGTATACCTCTCAATCCTTTGAGTCTCAGTCCTAACCATATCGGGACAAAGTAGGGCTAACTCTCGATAACGGCGATTGTAAGTTGCCATATCGGTACCTTTCACCTTATGGTTCCAGAACACAATCTCCAGCTTCTTAATCTCATTCCTTGGGCAGTAAGTCTGAATCAGCAAAGACTTAAATTGTTCCCAAGTCATAGCATAAGCCACATCACTCCCAACCGAGTTACGGTAATTGTTCCACTAAGTTAAAGCTTCATCCTTGAAAGTAAAAGAAGCAAACTTTACCTTCGCATTCTCCGCACAACCACTAACATTAAACACTGACTCAGTCTTCTCTATCCACCTGACCAAGTAGACCACTCCTTCAGTTCCACCAAACTCAATAGGTCCACAAATTCGAAACTCCTTGTAGTTACATCCATTAGCACGAACAGGTGGAAATGTTCCAGCAGAATTGTTGGAATGATTTGACTCAGCTAGTAGCTCAGCGACTTGTTGCTCCACAAGTTGATTGATCATTGCTTGATCCACAGTAGGTGCATTAGGTGGAACATGATCATTGTCTCCCTGGACCTCAACATTTTGATTCCTGTTGTTGTGATTAGTAGCGTCCAGGTTATCAGGAGTAGGGGTTTCAACATTTCAAGTAGGACGGCGTCCTCGACGACCAGGTGTAGTCACTGCAGGACTAGTTCGGGTAGCTCTAACAGGGTTTCGTCGTAGGGCCATTGATCGAAGTCACAATACAAGGTTCGTAAGTCTCCAATAATACGTACCATAACGTCCAACAAGAATCCAATTTGGTGAAAGTCGAAATACGAACATAATACCAACACAACATCAACTACGCAAATAGGAACACAATTCTCCATATACGCCAAAAACCGTAGAATATCATACGAAATCACCATCGTCCATACGAGTAGCGATTGATACTTCGTTCCAAAACACCAAAAGACATAATAAATACTAATCGTTCCATACGAGACGAACATACAATCCGAATAACATGACTTAAGAGATAGAATAACCAGCTCTCTTAACCAAGTACTCCCTGGCTTAGGCAGCAACACAACAACAACACAATTCCAAATTGATCTAGCCATGAAGCTGGCGTAGACTATTCAACTCCGATCTCAAACCATCCAAATCTCTCCATGACGATCCCAGCTCAACACTGTATATATCTCTATCTCTCTTGAGGTCTGCTGCCTCCTTCTCCAACTCCGTGTTCCTCTGCCACAGCTTGCGATCTGCCTCGCGAGCCGTGAGGAAACCTCTTACTAGACTCTCTATCTGCTCATGTATCTCTATCATACCTGTCCTAATCGATGTCGTCCTGCCCATGACAGTAGTCAAATCAACTCTCAACTCAGCAACAAACTCAGCAATAATTATCTCAAGTCGGTCAGACATCCGCGAGATCCTCTCGCCCTGTGCAGTAATCCGAGTCCACATCCTAACAATTTCACCAAAATCTGCATGCTCAGCAGAAACCTCAGAAGGTGCATCCAACTCAATGGGACTACCAGGTGGCAACTCAAACAAAAATGGATGATCAGGTGAAACCGGCTCTAACGGATGTATCGGGGAATCGGGCTTCGCAGAATGAGCTGAATGTGCTAGCGACCAATCATCATCAGGCATCTCCTCCTCCTGAGGATCATCCTCATCCTCATCCTGAGGGTCATCATTCTCTTCCTCATCTTGAGGGTTATCATTCTGTTCGCCCTCGTACTCCTCGTCGGAGGGGTACTCCATCAATCGTCGTCCCTGAGCAGGTGAACCACGAGGCGATAAAATCGGTGACTTAGGGCGTCAATGAAACGATAACGTAGTGGCCGAACGCATGACCAACACGTATGGGTCATCAAGGGTCATAGCGATCTACAAGGGGCGACGCGTACGAGCAATAACAATTCTTAATAACAACACATGCAAAGGAGGCTATGATTTGTGACAACGGCGTAGGGTAGGTGTAAGTGTTTCAAAACAACTAAACCGCGAACTCAAAATACCATATCAAAATCATCATATAATTCTCAATCATATATAATCAAGAAAGATTTAAAATACCGCATTACTAAAATCATTCGTAAAACAATTAAGCCATATAATTCCTCAGAACGCATATAATTCCTCAAAACGCCATCATATCACTAAATCAATAAACCTCAAAACCTCAAATCATCTCAAGAAATCCCAAATCTATAATCATCTCAATAATCTCATAATACCTAAATAATAAACAATGATGCTTCGGCTTGGCGGGCTGGCGGCCAATGGTCGAGGATCGTTTTCTATAAAAATCGGTTATAGTTTAGGTGTCTATTTACCTAATTCTCTATAACCTTGGCTCTGATACCAATCTGTAACACCCCCAAAATTTGATACAGCGGAAGACTCACAAGCTTTTGGGGTGCTACGGGGATTGGTATCCATTCAAAGTCATGAAAGAACGAGATAAAGTAAACATAAGAAAAACACAACCAAAACGGGTTTTAAAGTTTACATTTATCCCAAGAATTATCCAAAATAAGGCCCAAAAGAAATAAACATAGGTCCACAATAGTTATCAGAGTTTTAGAAATATAGATCCATAACCGGTGCCATTGCCAAGCCTCCAATCCCAAGCATCCATAGAGCATCACTTAATTACCTGAGAAAACGTGCTAAAAGTCAGCTTTCGCTGGTGAGATCATAGGTTTAAATTCATAATTCAATATAGTGGACATATACGCAAAACGCTTGCTAGCTAGACTAGGGCTCAATCATCCAACCAAAATAATCTAACCAAATCAAATCATCTCTATAGGTGCACGCTATAGCTCAAATCAATCCAATCAATAGCTTACCTAGCTCAAGTCTAGGCCTCGCTCTATAATCAATCCAATAGCTTACCTAGATCTAGTCTAGGCCTCGCTCAATATGTATGCGTAAGGATACGACATACCCAACATTCGTAAGGATACGACATGTTCAACTTACCTAGATCTAGTCTAGGCCTCGTTGTTTAGCTTACCTAGCTCTAAGCTAGGCCTTGCTCTATAACCAATTCAATAGCTTACCTAGTTCAGGACTAGGCCTCGCTCAACAACCAAATCAATAGCTTACCTAGCTCAAGTCTAGGCCTCGCTCAATAACCAAATCAATAGCTTACCTAGCTCATGTCTAGGCCTCGCTCTACCTAGTTCTATAAGCATAGTAAGTTTTGAAATCAAAAAACGATACTAGTCCACATAAAACATTTGCACGTTTCTCACCCCAAGTATTGAAAACAAAGTTCAAGAGTAAAAGTGGGGCTATGACTCACCTCAAGTCCAGCAATTCCTCAAAAGAAACGATAGAAGAAAGACGTAAGTAATCTCAAGCAACTCACGTAACGGCGACTATAGACTCGGCACTTCCTAACAATATCAAACTCGTTTAGAAATCATTTCCTCCAAATCAAATATTCCCATTCCCGAACGTATTCCATTTTACTTTCCAAAAATATCCATTTCTCGAATTTACTTCATATTAATTTGAAATTCGACGTTTGGTATCCATATGGGTGGAGGGTCGACACAACTCAAACCAAAAAGCCACAACAAGCAACATAATAAACCAACTATAGGTCTAATATTAGCCCAACATATTATTTAAATAACTATCGAAGCTTATCAAATCCGTCGATTTGATAATCCCCCATATTTATTTATGTAATACATCGCTCCAAGATTATACCCAACCTAAATCACATTGCACAAAGAATACTATATGTTATATATCGTAGTCCAATAAATTTCCTATATATATTGTCCAATTTGCCAAATTCGTCAATTTAGCCAATTCCACGAGATATATAGTAATTTATTATCCTAATACACATACCACAACCTATGGGCGTCGTAGGATACGATGCCCATTAATATACTCATTTTATATAGCTAAATAAACTCGATTTAACCCGTCGATTAAATAAGTTACGTAGTTATAGAAAATGTTTATATTAATCGTCATATATCCGTGACAACACAAAAGTCACATTATAAAGCCCACTTGGACTTAAGTAACCACAACTCGTATAACTCGATAAGTTTTCCAAATTTATAAAGAAATCATGTTTTTATTTATTACTTACCCGACGTGGTGGTTCTCGACATTATTTATAGTTATTTATTTATAATAATACTCCGACATTTATTGCACTATTCGCATAGTATAATAATTATCGTTATATTATTATAACATTTACTCGTGATCGTTTTATTATTAATATACGCATATATATATATATATATATATATATATATATATATATATATATATATATATATATATATATATATATATATATATATATATATATATATATATATATGTACGTTTATCACGTCAATATACGTATATAAACGATTATATTATCAATAATATTATTACGAGTGTTATTTTTAAATGTTTGATTTTCAAATATTTATCGAGTCATAAGAATTTGGTCACATGTCCGAGTCATTACTCTCGGCTCATAGTCCAAGTCCACAAATAATAATAATAACCAAGTCATGAATAAATAAACAACTCCGTCCAAATCAATCCCAAATCCACGTGCTACAACAATAGGGTCCGTCTACGGCACCCGACTAACCTATCTCCGTTAATCTAAGAGACCGTCTCACAATCGGTCCCCAAGTTCCACATTCGACAACACATCTCCATATCAAAACACAAGTATACCAAGTCGAGACCACAAAGTGTCTCGACCCATCCAAAAGCTTTGGTCCAAAGTATGCCACAACAATAATAATAATAACACAATATGAATAATCAACAACATATGCCATACATTCGGGTCGATTTACCAAGTCAAACCCGGGTCAACCATGAGACCACAAAACTCATAATATGGTCTCACCCGAGACCTTTAAGTCTCGGCATTGCTCCTCGAGCCAAAGAGAACCAAACGGACCCAAGGGGGTCGTCGGCCAAGAACCAAGACTACAAACCACAAGCCAAAAATAATCACGGCTCAACCAAAACATCAATTACCAATAACCAAACACCAAGAATCATGTATAATCGGACAAACAAAAATATTCGAGACTCCCAAACGAGTCAAGGAGGGTCACATCGAGACTTATTGTCTCGGTCGAGCTCCATTCGAGCCACAACAAAACCAAACGCGACCCAAATGTCACGTTACGAGTACCAAACTCGTATCCCACCCAAACCCGAGATACCAAACGGACTTTTATTATCAAAACTTCATTTCCCATCATCATTTTACAAAACCCTTTCAAGAAAAACTAGTGTACCCACGAATTTGGGTACCAAATCGAGACAACGAGTTGAAACTCGTGTCACTCACCTTCAAAAAGGCTCCAAAACTAAGTTTCTTCAAAAACCCAACAAGAAAAAGATGAAAAGGATGGTGTATGTGGTGATAACGTGATGATTTTGATTCGTATGAGGTGTTAGGATGGTCCAAATCGCGCGTGGTTAGTACCAAAAGATAGATCGTGAAAAGATGGTTAAGATGGTGTGTTATTTTTAGTGTGAGAGTGGAGGTGGTGGCGTTATGGTGATGATAAGGGGCGGCGGTGGTGGTTGTTTGAAATAAAGAGAGAGAGAGTAAATTGTTGGTGAGGGTGTTGTGTGAGGGTGAGACCACAGGGACGATTTTTATGTAATTTACTCTTTTAAAATCTTTTTTTTTTTTTTTTTTTTTTTTTTTTTTTTTTTTTTGTAATAATAATAATAATAATAAATGTGAGGTGTGTAGGGGTTTTAAGTAGCCCGGTGTAAATACACGGCCAAACCCGAAACCTTTAATAATCCGACAACTTTCTCAAACCAAACCCGTTCCAAAAATAATAATATCCGATCCAACAATAAAATATAACTAAAAATTGTTAGGTTAACCTAGTGCCGGAGTCAATGTAGTGTCAAAATAATGATCTCAAAATAAATAATCACGAACGAATCAACTCAAACCATAAATAAATAATCAAATCCCATAAATATCGTACGATCAAAAATCACGTACCAACGTTCATAAAACATCTCGTCACAATAAACTTTTCAAAAATTCCAAAAATCATAATTTTAATGTAATGCGGGTTTTAAAAACGGCTCCCTATTTTGCCAGTTGTCACATTCAACAATAAGTCAATCTTAAGAAAACACTGAGATGGTACTTCTACATTCATAGTTTATCTTAAACAGGAACTTCAGAACAGGGAAATCTGCAGGTGCTTCTTGATTCAAAAATTTCTTTTTTAACCTTAGCTGCTCATTTTTGCTGTCAAAGGGTGATAATTCGATACTCAAAGAGTGATCACACCATCAATTCTAACATGTTCTCACCAAACAGAAAATCTTAGGGGGCGTTTGCTATGCGTAAACAAATCACTATAGGTTTGGGTACAATAATTGGGTTGAATGGGAGTAGGTATGATTGCTTAAACATTCCTTATATATTACTATTCAATTTGTTTAAAGACCAACGAATTCCTCAAATATTATTCAGATTGTTTACTAGATGACTCGGGAAGGGAGAAACAAAGATGATGGGGGAGACGAAGTGAGATCGACGGTGACAAACCCATACACCACTACAAATGAAGAGATGACAAATGGATGATGATTGAATTGAATCAGAAATTGCGGTTGTGATGATGACGGCGAAAACGAATATGAAAGGAAGAACGACGATGTTCGATGATGGGGTAGAAGGGTAGAACGTGAGGGGCACATGCAGCTCATATTGTGGTCTCATTCCCTTTTTTATTCAAAGGCCTGTTTGCCAAACACTTAACAACAGCTTTGTATGGAAATGAATCTATTCCTACACTCATATACCAAACACCTCCTTAAGTAGCAGGCATTACACCAATTTGCTGTTTTGAGCTTAAGACATCACGAATGATAATATAACAATGTTGTCTTGTGGTTATTTTATGTTGGCTGCAATTGACAGGGACGAGGAGGAGGTTTTTGTGATCCACATCAATCATAATTCTTAATAATGTGCTACTATTTACTAAAGAGAAAGTTAATTCCAAAACTTACTATGTCAGCATGCTTCTTTATTCTTAGAGGATCTACATTAACAGCGCCAAAAGAGATTTTTGATGAACAATAATAGTTTAAAATTTGAACTTGTATAGTAGTATAGTGCATCCATATCTTTGTACTCAATTGTTAATAGGCATCATAACAGAGCAATTAGTGTTCATTACTCTCCAAACGTTCTGTTATCATAATAGAGTTTGACCATATAAATCAAGAGAACAAAGCGAGCAATGAGATAGCTAAGTAATTGCAGCATTAACACTATAACTGGGCACGTAATTACGTAATCATACCTGTAACAGAAAGCTGAATCACACATTAGCAAAAGATGGAATGAACTGAAAGCATCTACCAAGATATTCCTTAGGTCCCACATCAGAGATTGTGTTGAGAGTCTTTGACACAATTTTGAGTTGTACAACTTTTCTATCTAGTTTCATCACAAGGAAAGAATCTTCTTCTCTTTCTCCCAAAACAACACAACAAATAAGTTCTTGAATACGCCACCTTTTGGGAAACGGCTTTATAATGTCATCAAGATTAACGATGTACTTCACTGACCATTCAGAATACACGTTCCCCTTCTCATAAATAGTAAAATGGCGGGAATGAGGATTATCCCTACCAACAAGAAGCAAACAACCACGAGACTCAAACAGCCTACATTCATTCCTAACAAAGGTTTGTAAGGCTGTTAAAACCGGAAGCTCATTCATTATATCTAACTTGAAGAACTTACTCTCACCATCATTTAGCCAATAAATGGCATTATTCCAATAAACACCATCCTTAAAACAATATAAACTACGTTCGGGAAATTGATGGCCACAAAGACTCCAATTGGCTGTTTCTGAGGAGTAAGTGTGTATTTGAATCCATCTACGACCTAAAGGATCATAAGGCATTATTTCACCATAAATTAGTTTATAGTGAGGTGATTTAGTAGGATCAAAAGCCATTTTCAAACCACCCCAATCAGAATCTGGAGAAAAGCCGCCGATGTGGTTGGGTTATGGAATCAGCTTAAACATATTAGTAATGGATGGATTGTACACATATAACTTCTCAGAAAATGTACAACATAAAAGCAAACCATTGCACGAATCCAAAATCTCAACATCCCTAGATAACTCTTCTGGGCCAAAAGTGAATTTAGTGGCGAGTAAGGAAGATGTGCATATCGGAATGCGGATATCCAACGGCAAAAAATCATAACTGTATGATTCAGAATAATCTTCTTTGTGTGAAAACTTTTTGAGAAAGAGACCAGAAAGCGGGTCGAGCTTATGGCGAAAAGTGACGTTAGCGCCTTTGATAAGAGACAACCAGCGTTTGGATACGGATTTAAACAAAACAAGAGAGAGAAGAGGTAACCTGACTAAGATTTCGGTTAAAAGATCGTCGTTGGAGATAACCGACTGCACCGAGCTTTCTAGATCTGCCATCACCGACTGTGAGATTTGATTTAGAACCCTAAAAATTCCGGCTGTTAAAACTTAAAAGAGTGGAGGATATGATGAGTTCACTGAGTTGAGTGAAGTGTGGTTTGCCGGATTTTATGGACTTGGTCCATTTTGTTTTTGTTGAGGGTGTGGTCCTTGGGGTTTCGACCCGTCATGGATCCAGTCCTAATATAAACCTTAGGCTATACGCAGTGGAACGTAAAAACTCGGGGACTTTGAAGTCTGTCGAGGCCTTTGTGGAACATCGGTCGAGGAACCAAAAAAAAAACAATCGGTCGAATTTATGACCGATTATTTGCACACAAAAACTATGTCCGTTTGATATAAAAAAAAAAGAAAAAAAGAAAAAAAAAAAGGTCATTGACTACGGCACTTGGATCATGTCTGGTCACCGGAGAGAGAAAGTTAACGTGGCAGCTGGTGACCCAGGTCACCATTGTGGGTAGCCTTAGTTATGAAGGTACAAATGGTACATGGTACGAGTGGTTATCAATCTACTTGTGATGTTATGTTTCTTTATCGCATAACATGGTTTGATATTTCAATAATGTGTTCAGGGACGGAGCCAAGATTTTAAGTTAAGGGGGGCCGAACTTTATTTACAGGTCTTACATATTGATATCTCCATATCTCCAGGATCGAATAATGAAACAAAACTCATGCGTATCATCATACAAGAATCAATAAAAAGGAAAACAAGGAAGAATGAGGTTGAACCCTTAATAATCTGATATATTAAACGTGAAATGGTTAACTTGTTGATTACAAACTCCGACATATATACACAAGATGAATCGACACTTATGAAGGGTTGTGTTGTTTCATTGTACCGTTTCATCAACCAACACACCCTTTGAAACCTAAACTAAATAACCGTTTATAACCCTAACAAACTAAACGACTCTTGTGACCCCGCCCATATCGAAAGTCTATTTACAGGCTTTTACATAAATCAAATACTAAACTATTCTAATTACAATTTATAACACTAATCTTCTAACTTTAACTATTGTTTTGTCATTATAATTCCAACATATTCCCTCCTGATGACAAAACAAAATGTATACCAAAACGTATCAAAAGTATATAAGAATATATAAAAAAAGTATATAAGAACGTGGATAAAAAATCAAAAAACTTTAAATAAACCGAAAATTTTAAATTATAAACGGCCGTTAGTTTAAAGGATGAACGCTGCAACGGTCCTTGGCCAAAAGGGCTAACGTGTAACTACTAACGGAAGTTACTTAACGCCGGTTAAACCCAAGGACCAAAATGGAACCAACATTTCCCCACAGGGAGGTCGCCTGCAATTTCGAAAAAGCAAGGACTAAATGTGCAATCCGAGCAAACCACAGGGATCATTTCTGCAATTTACTCTAAACAAAACCCATCCATCCATTTCTTATCTCATATCCCTTGTAACAACAACCCCTAACACCCCTCCTGTCACCACAACCTCTAACCGATTTTGAATATTGATGCTTATTGGGTTTGATAAAACTGTTATATAGGTATTGTTTTAAGTTATTGGAGTATTGTTTATAGTTACTTGAGTGTGTTGTTTTCAGCTTATTTAACAAGTGCTTATTTGAGCTATTTTATGTGTTTTTAAAGCTTTTTGTTTCTGCTGATTTGAGCTATTTTAGGGCTGTTTTTAGGTTTTTGAGTGTTGCTTTCAGCTTTTTAGTGTTTATTTGAGCTATTTAAGTGCTTATTTGAGCTATTTAGGTGTGTTTTAGTGCTGAATTGAATGAAATAGGTGTGTCCGTTTGAAAATTATAATGACCAACATTAGGTAGTTAAGTAGTTTTTAAACATTTATAGTGATCCGTGTTGATAGTTTATGTGCGATAATTGTGTTGATCACTATCTTTTGTATGTTAAATAAAAGCAAGTCTTGGGGTTATGCGTTTCTTCAGTTATATGTGCTTTGGCTCTCTAAATGTTACCGACATTTGCGATTAATTTTGATTTACAGTTTGTTGTTAGCTTGTTAAGGAACTGTCTATCTAATCAAGGAACAAAGCACCGAAGCTTGAGCCAAAATAAAAAATGTCAGACCACATACCTTTTGAAATCCAATCAGAAATTATGAAAAGGCTTCCTGTCAAATCAATAATTCAATTCCGATCTGTTTCGAAACAATGGAAGTCTTTTATTGACAGCCCGAAATTCATAAACAACTATCACCTTAATCATGCAAACCCCCAACATCATCTACTTGTAAGTTACGAGCTCGATACTGTCCAAACATATACTTCGATTATCGATAACAATACTTTCCCTGAACAAAAGTTTCCCTTAACCGCCCCGGAGTCCCTTAGCTTATTAAGAAGCACATTAACACTTAGTTCCGTCAACGGGTTGTTATGTTTTTGCGGTTTTTACGGAGACGTAGATTCAAAAACTAAGATGGCTGTTATCTGGAATCCTACTATTAGGAAATCTGTTGGTATTGTTATTATCCCAAAAGCTGGGTATAGGCGTACCGTTGTTGGTTTTGGGGTTTGTCCGGATACTAGTGACCCTAAGCTTGTTAAGATTTCTATTAGAGAACGTAGTATGTGGGAGGTTGATGTTTTTACGTTAAGCACACGTGTTTGGAAAACTCTGTATATGGGCACGCCTGTTAAATTGTGTGATTTGGCGTGTCTTCAGGTTTTTGTAAATGGGGTTATTTATTTCCGTGCTTATGATGATATGTTTTTGGATGATGGAGTTAGGTCTAATTTTGTTATTTCGTTTGATTTGAAGAGTGAGAATTTTGGTGAAGTGTGTCTTCCGGAGATATTATTACATACACCTCATCTAAATGTGGCGAAGGTGAATGAGTCGCTTGGTTTGCTTGAGTATTATATTGAGGATGAGAAATATGTTTGTGGTGTGTGGACAAGGAAAGATGGTGCTAATAAATCGTTTACCAAGATATATACCGTTAAGGTTGAGGGTAAGCCGGTGTACCATAGGGTATTAGGATTTAGGAACACTGGTGAAGTTGTAATGGAAATTGTTGATGAAGAGCCTAGAATTGAACTTTATGAACCCTTGTCTGGGCATACCCGTGGTGTTGGGATTAATGGAAAGCGACGTACGTTCCACGTGAGGTCATATATGGAAACGCTACTTTTGCTTGATAAGTCAGATTCCATCATTCATTAACAACGATGATGGTGCTATATTGAAGGGTGTCGAGATCAAGCTGTAGGTATCACATCAGTCTTTATCGTTCAGTTTAGTTATATGTTACTACAAAGATAAGTGTGAACATGTTTGTAAGGGAATGCTGGTGAAGGTGGTTCATTGGTTGGTATCGCTGGTAATTGGTTTGCTGATATGGTCTGTATTTTGATGTCACGATTAGAATATTATGCACATGATGATTAGGGTTACATTGTTTTGAAAGTGAGTGATAACTGATTAATGAAATGGTTAAGGTCAACTATATTTGGGACGGTAGGTTAAATAGTATCTGCATCTGTTTACTTATTTGGCATCTGTTTACTTATTTGCGTATGTATTTTGCTTTGTTTGTTTGTTATTTGTAACATTTAATTAGTTGGTTATTTATCTTTTTGTTATTTAGAGATGTAGTGCTGATGTGCAGCTTTTCCATCGATTAATGCTATGTATTGATGCAAAGATTTTTACTGAAGTTATTTAAATGACTGCATTTGTGTTTTCTGTAAGGCTGTTCTTTTAAATGATGGCAAGCATGGGCGCTATTGAATTATATGAACAACCATTTTTATAAATGGGTCGAAATGCCATTCCTTTTTTACAGAGCACCAGTTAGTATAATTTCATAGTGTAGCATTATAGAAGAAATGATATGATGATATTTATATAGCATTATCTTCTGTATTTTGCTTCTCATTTTACAATTGGCATCTCCAATTACTATAAGTCTAGCTTGAAAGCGAATCACCGTAGCCTCCCAGATTACTATAAGTCTCATCCAAACATAAACTCCCAACCACAAGATTGAAAACATAATCTCACAGATACCGGCATACCGCTATGCAAAAACATATTGATCCTTTAACAATTACTATCACCTATTAACTCTTGTTGTATAGATGACTTTTAAGTAACATACACTTCACTTTCGATATTATTTCAGTTTGCTATCCTGATAACACATACTCATTGCTACGGGTTATGTTCAGTTAAAAATGGACACATAAGCTACTGGAGCATGTCTACGGCGTAATTGATTAGGGACCAATCTTTCAAGTCAACATGTTCTGTTCATATATATTTGTTCGCTTATTGATGCTTTTTGGCTTATTACGTGGGTAGTAGATTACAAAATTTGTCTAGACACAATCGCAGATTTCGTCTTTTTTACAACATAATAATTACATTAGCTGCCCTTGACATTGTAAAATCTTGCAAGCTTTGTCCTTTTGGCTAACGACCGTCACTAAGCATCCGGGAAATGCCCTCACGCGAGGGTGTTCTTTTGTTACATTAACCCTTAGTCGAAACGACAAAACTTGCAAGATTTGATAAGTTCAGGGACGGCTAATGTAACGACCAAAAAGGTCCAACCAGGGTGGAGGTAGAACTTCTGCAATTTAAAGATAAGACAGTTTAAACAACGACCATAAAGACAGAGGTCCCGTTACGCAAGCTCAAATGGCAAATGTTTATTTGGAATATCGGGAAGCAGATTACTTTAACCACATCAACAGTATTCTTTTAAATTCATACTCTAGTAGCCTAGGTTGCTTATAGAATACAATATCATCACGAAGACTTTCTAAGAGCTATGTGAATTACTGGCAATTCAGCCCTTGTTCACATATGTACAACAACATTGCTATCTATTTATGCTCCTTTTTGGGCTGACCGCATAGTACTCAACAACACTACTTAACAGCCTCATCACAACTTTCAGGAACCTTTTGGTGCATCACCAAATATAACAGCATGTTCTCCTAATTGATGTGTATACTTTTTAGTTCTACTAATTAGATGCAACTTCATGATCCACGTTAACATTGCATCATGAAATTCAACCTTGTGTTACTAAATTTTGTAGCTTTGTTTATAAGGTCTGTTGCTGGTGTGTACTTCTACTTTATCTCAGACATCATTTTGATATCTTATTAGTTTGGCTGATTTTTCAAATACATGGGATACATTTACTAGTAGAGAATGGCGAATATCAATTCCAACGAAACAAGAGAATGAAATTATACTTCAGGTAAAAAGAAACCAAAAGGAGAGAAAAACAATATCTGAATACTACAATACTGGTCTGCAGACAAACAATAACGAGGAATACGCAGTTTTCTCTTTTAACCCTCTGAGTTACAGCTTTTAAAAAATATTTGCATCAAGGTTGCTGTCATTTACTAAAGATAATTAACAAAATTCCATATATGACAGGTCTCTTTTCCATTACCGCATGATGTTCAAAACCTGAAAGGCATGTGGAAAAAATAAGCTTAGTACATAGCAAGTTCATAACTTTTATTGACATTTGTAATACACTTGTTCAAGAGAACGTCAATCTTAAGAAAACATTTGTACTTCTACAATCATAGTTAATCTTTAACAGGAAATTCAGAACTGGAGAACTTGTTTTAACCTTAGCTGCTCATTTTTATTGTCAAATGGTGATAATTCGATACTCAAAGAGTGACACAGAAGGATCAAATAGAGAAACTCAACCATCACGTCATAGATGCTACAATATTCACATTGTATAAATCAATAGAACTGATCACACTATCAATTCTAACATGTTCTTACCAACCAGAAAATCTTAGGGGACGTTTGCTATGTATAAAGAAATCACTATAGGTTTGGGTATAATAATAGGGTTGATTGAATAGAATCAGAGACTGCGGGTGTAATGAGGACTGCGAGAACAAATATTAAAGTGAGAATGATGATGTTAGACGATAAGGGAGAAGGGTAGAATGTGAGGGGCAGAGTAGTTAAACCATGAAGTAATATGGAAATGAGATATAAGAACTGCTCTGACCTTAGGTTTGGATCTATTGATCTCATTCCCTTTTTTCATTCCAAGGCCTGTGTACCAAACACCTCCATAAGTAGCTGTAGCAGGCATTACACCAACTTGCTGCCTTGTGGTTTTTTATGATGGCTGCATTGACCGGGTCACTGGGTGAATAGGGGCTTTCTGTGATCCACATCAATCATAATTCTCAATAACGTGCTACTACTTACTAAGGACAAAGTTAATTCCAAAACTTACTACATTAGCATGCTTCTTTATTCTTAGAGGATCTACATTAACAGCGCCAAAACAGGTTTTTGAACTTGTATAGTGCATCCATATTTGTACACAATTGTTAATGGACACCATAACAGAGCAATTAGTGTTCAATACTCTCCAAACGTTCTGTTATCAAAATAGAGTTTGACCATATAAATCAAGAGAGCAAGTCGAGCAATGAGATAGCTAAGGAATATATTGCAGCGTTAACACCATAACTGAACACGTAATTACGTAAATCATACCTGAAACAGAAAGCTGAATCACATATTAGCAAAAGATGGAATGAACTGAAAGCATCTAACAAGATCTTCATCTGGTCCCAAATCAGATATTGTGCTGAGAGTCTTTGACACGATTTTGTGTTGTACAACCTTTCTATCTAACATGCTTGAATACTACAAACTTTGGGAAATGGATTTTAATGTCATCAAGATTAACGATGTACTTCACTGCCCATTCACAATACCCGTTCCTCATCTAATAAATAGTAAAATATCAGGAAAGGGCATTATCCTTACCAACATTCATAATGAACCTTCCTATTTAAAGTTTGGGTTCGTAAGGCTGTTACAACCGGATGGTCATTCATGATATCTAATTTGAAAACCTTACCCTTACCATTTAGCCAATAAATGGCATCATTCCAATAAACTCCATTCTGAAGCAAAACAAAACTACGTTCGGGAAATTGATGCCCACAAAGACTCCAATTGCCCGTTTCTAAAGAGTTAGTGTGTAGTTAAACCCAAATATCATCAGGATCACCATGCACTATTTCACCATAAATAACTTTACAGTGAGGTGATTTAGTAGGATAAAAAGCCATTTTCAAACAACCACTAATAGAATAGTGACAATGTATCCATTATCGGGTTCTGGAATGACCTTAAACGTATTAGAAATGGATGGGTTGTATACATATAACTTCCCAGAATATGTTCGACATAAACGCAAACCATGCATTGCATGCAAAATCTCACCATCACTCTTATGTCGTACCTCTGGGCCAAAAGTGAATTTGGTGGCGAGTAAGGAAGATCTGCAAATCGGTATGCAGATATCCAATGACATAAAATCATAACTGAATGATCCAGAATATTTTGTGTATGCTATTTTATAATCGTGTAGTTTGTTCAAAATAATAACTCATTTTGTTTATTCTACTACTTTTATATTCATTCTACTTAACTATGCAATACTGAAATTATATTATATTTTATAAAGAAAACTCAAAGCATAGAGAACTAGAATCATGGATGGAGAGATCTTGATGGTGTAATGTCAACAAACGTTATCCAAGTATATGGATAGAGACGATGACGTGGTTCATGTAACAATGAACCTGTTTATTCTTAACGAACAGTGAATCTGTTTTCAATGTGTCAAAATCAACCCATTGGGATAACTCTCCACTTGTCTCTCGTGCCAAATTGCTTTGCTTCTCACGTGGACTGTACGGGCATAAATGTGTCCTCCATATACCGGACATTGTATTTCTTTTTGTTTCTTTAAAAAAAAAAAAAAAAAGAAAAAAGAAAAAAAAAAAGGCGTCATTAAGAGTGTTCTATACTGATTTTAAAATTGCACCAGCGACGTTTGATCCTAAACTTGCATCTTACTAGATTTTAAGCTAAGGGCACTCGACTCTAAACTTACACATGACACAAAAGCTACACTGCTCGACTACAACAAAGGCACAAAGATAGTGAAATCTAGCAAAATAAAGTACGATTCCAACCTCGGAATCCACTAGATCAACACATATGTTCTGAAATGGACAAACACTAAATTTATTAGATGCAATGGATATGAATATATGATAAAGCCTTACATATTTATCTTCGCATATTCGAATATTAAAACTTTATAACCGCTTGATTGGTACCATTGCAATACATTTTGAACTCTTACGGTGTAGCGGCGGGTAATCAACACCACCACCATTAAATTGTAGGAAAATTTACTGATGTGTGAATGGTTTATAATCTGGATATCAATCTGAATCGTATAATGGTAAAAAAAAACACGTCGGTTAGATTTTTGGCCGGAAAACTGATTAGTAAACATTGTTTAGGTTTTGGGACACTGCCCCAACCCCGCGAGGGGAGGCTTCCCCTCGACCCCCACCCGCTAACAAAGGGCTTTGCCTCTTGACCCCGCAAGGGGCGCTTCCCCTTGACCCTGCAAGGGGGGCGACCCCGTGACACTCGCGTCTTTATCGCGACGATATCAAACTAACTATAACGAGTTTGTCCCCCGCATCTCTTAACTTGTTTTGAGCTAAACTTATATAAGTTCGTTGGTCTCATGTAAAACACAATCACTTAAAATAGTTGATAACACTAAAATTACCGACATAAATAAACTTCACGTCACCTTTTTCACTCCACTACCAACATCACCATTAATATAGCGGAATAAAATAACAAACATCACCATCCAAACATACCCAACTTAAACATGAGTATATTATGCAAAAACAAATCACACACACAATCAAAGCCACAAGTCGATCGTTCCACATATTGATTTCTCCATTGTTGTGATCCAAGACGCATCGATGATGATGGATTTTATAAGGAAGCACGCATATAAGCCCTCACCAACGCATGAATGAGGATCCTATTACAATGAGTTTTATGTATTGCAGCTTTTATTACTATCTCAATATAAATCTTCAATACTTCAAAGTTCAAACAATAAAATTAGGTTAAGAAAATATATATATATAATCTTTTAACTTTACGAGATATCACCATATTTACAAGTTGCAACTACATAATCATATTTTAGACAAATATATATATCCAAGTAGATGCAAAAACCATCAAATACATGGTTTCTAGTAATGTAAACCATGGAAAAATCAACATGTCCCACAAAATAAAACCAAGTTGAACTAAAATAAATCGACACCAGAGCAATACAGTCACAACCTTGTAATCCTATCCATTCTTTCTCAAAGATATTTTACTCTAAGGCTGCTCCCAATGAAGCTTCGTGAGCGCCCGTGACCAGCAATCCTCACAAACCACTGATGCGGCGGATTGCAACATTGAAGTTTTTCAATCATCCTAGCCATAGTACCTAATCGTTGTAGTGTAATATAGGCAAGACTCAAGGGATTGATCGTTCTCTAAAAGAATAGTGACGTAGGTTCAAAATGTATGTCGATCTAAGTCTACGAGTGGAAAGAAGATTATTTTTAGTCTTTTTTATGTTTTATATTGAAAGCAAGTAAAAATCTGGTTTTGAGGGGGTTTGTATTTTACACTACTTAACTAAACTAAAAATAAAATAAAAATTAAATAATAGAAAAGTAAAATGGTGATGAACTTCTTATATGAGGAAAATGTATTTACGTATAATCTCATTACTCCCAAGATATTTTCTCACTATGTTTACCGAATGTCACTTACTTGTCTAATGCAATATGGAGTATTCCTTATTACCTATTGTTGTTGGTCAGTCCCACGTCTATGAACTAGACTAAGCAAGCGACGTATATCTGAATGTCAATAACCTAACTAATAGCTAATTCACCCAATAAATGTCATTCACAATTAATGCCTAAGACATAGGCATTAATTGGGCACGTTTATTGGACGTTCAAGCTACCCGAAACAGTTTGTAGCCAGTTTTTCAACTCCTAATGTACACACCATTGACAAGAGACGGTAAGCAAGCAACTAATAACTAGGTTCCATGCAATCCGAAGTAAATACTAATTAAATAAGCCTAGCATAGAGGTAAAGAAACAAGTAAATAAGTAAATCATACAATTACGAGTAAACATAATTGAATGATTGAATAAATAATTTATCTTAATAATACATGAGGTCTTCAATAGCCAAAAAGGCTTACAAATGTGGTAAAAACCGACTAGGGTTCGGTGGTATGAGTTCCTCCAAAGTTACACACACAATAATGAAAACAAAGCGTTTGTGTTTATAAATTTTTTATTGTGATGGTGTCACATTGTGGTTGTGACGCGATCAGCTTGCCACCCATTAGGGTTTCGTTTGGTCCACCGCCTTATTGTGACGGCGTCCCATTAAGCTCTCACGTCTTCAAATGCCTTCTGACGCCGTCATCATAGGTCGTCATCACACACTGACCTGTCAAGTCGAGCTGACGGTGTCACGTAACCAGGTCACGTTGCTAAAATTGTCGTTTTTCTTTCCTCTTCGTCCAAATAAGCCCAAGACTTGTACTTTTCTAGCAAATATTTTCCTAAGTACCTAAAACTTTAATAGAAGCAATTTAGAGCAATATATGATCAAATATGTACAAGTTTAAGGGCTAAATGACCTCTAAAACCGTATGAAATTACACCTCATCAAATATCCCTACACTTGGAATTTGTTTATCCTCAAACAAATGTGATTCTATCCCAATCGACTTACAAGTTAGAGGCATTTAGTATTCGCTTAAAGATAGTTTATGGCACAAGTTATTTGACAATACACTTTTACGGTCATCAAGCATAAAACATATAAGACTAGCGCAACACAATAAGTGTTTGGATACTCTTAATCTCTAGGTGTATATGATGGTAAATAGATATGGAAATGGAAAGATAAATAAATTCACTTACTACCAAGACATAATACAAAGATTATCATAGGCTTGATAAAGGATCAAACATACATCGCTTTGGCAGAAGCACCTAGAATTCACTATCAAAGAGGTCTTTACAAATGATTGTCACATTAAGTGTCAGGTAAAGGAATAAAGGTTAAAGGATATAGAGGAATATTTACCGGTTGGAAGCTAATCATCTAAGTTAATTACATCTACAACTGTAGCTTTGCTAAGCCAAGACTCAACAAATAACAAATACAAATACAATGATGGAATATGCTCAAGGCACATTACATATTCATATGGGTAAATATATGTGAGCTTATGAGTCACACACAAATACGATTAGATACTAATAGTCGTGCGTATTGATGCTAACAATGGCATCTATCATGTTGCTTATGCCATTGTGGAAGCTGAATGCAAAGATTCTTAGGGTTGATTTTACAACATGTTGGGGATGACCTTGATATAAAAACAGAAACTCTAATTTTACTTTTGTTTTAGATAGACAAAATGTGCAATATAGATACTCTTCTTAGGTGTTTTTTTTTTTTTTTTTGACTATGTTAACAGTCTTTTAATTTTTCCAATTTTTTTGTTATGTTAAAGGGTGTCATTCAAGCACTGGCTGAAGTGTTCCCAAGTGCAGAACATAGATATTGCTTAAGGCATATCCATGAAAACATAAAGAAGCAATGGAATGGAGTTGCTTACAAGCAACTACTTTGAAAATGTGCTATAACTACAACAGTTCTTGGATTTGAAGCTGCTATGAAAGAACTTAAGGAATTATCTCCTTCTGCACATGCTTGGTTAACATAGATTCCAGCAGAACGTTGGTCCATAGCACACTTTTCAGGTAACTTATTGTTGCTTATGTTAATTATTAATCATGATGCATACATTTAATTCTTTAGTATGATTTATTATTTCTGTTTGTAGAAAGAGCTCATTCAGATATTTTGCTAAATAATATATGTAAAGTGATGAATGGTAAGATTGTCCAAGGTATGGATAAGCCAATTATCACTACTTTAGAGTTCATCAGGGAGTATTGCATAAAAAGAATTGCGAATGTTGTAAAAGCCATTGATAGATGTCATGCTCCTCTTACCCATACGACAACTAGTATTATGACAAAAATAAACAAGATGCTAGTAATTATATTGTTAAGTGGAATGGGGAAAATAAGTATCAATGTAATGGGCCTTGGGGAGATCAATGTGTAATTGATTTTGTTAGGAGAACATGTACTTGTATGAGATGGGAATTAACAGAGGAGAAATGAAGGGCACACCATGAATTAAGGATGAGATGTCGAGTAGGAAATGGAAAAGTGTTAAATGTTCTGCTTGTGGATATATGGTCTACAATAAGCTGTGTAGTGAATCATCTTATGGTTCTAAAAAGAAAAGCAAAGGAAAAGGGAAAGATGTTAATGGTTATGGTTGTGCATCTACTTGTTCTAGACCCCGAAAAAGAGTCAAGTTTGCTTTGGATGATGAAATTCAAAGTTCATTGCAAGTCAAAGTGTTTGCATACTAGAATGTAAGAAACTGCATACTCTTACTATTCTATAGCTTTTCATTTCTTGTTACCAATTTTATAATGCAATTGGAAGTCAAAGTGGTAGAAATGAAAGTCATCCAACTCCAAGTCAAAGTGGTCAAAGCTCTGTGGTTGATGGTGTAAGCCATATTGAGGCTGGTGCAAGACAAAGTGATGATGGGAGGATCAATCCAAGGCAAAGTGATGGTGGTGCATCTGCAAGTCAAAGTGTCAATGCAGGTAGTAGTCAAAATGGTTAACCTAAATGGAGCAGAAGTGCAATAACGAACGAAAGACTTGGACCCGGTGGAAGTCAAGTGTCTGGTTCACCAAAGAAGTCTAATGCTCCTGGCTCACCCAAATGGAGCAGATCTATGGTCGAGAGTAAAAGAGTTGGAGCTGGTTCACCGAAACAACCTTAAGTTGGATAGTTTGGTGTTTAAAACTTATGTGGGATATTTGAACGTGCTTAAGACTCATTTATATTTATATGTGGATGTTAAACTTTGGTAACTATGGTAGCCAATTGCAATTTTCAAGTAATTGCAACTTGTTGCAATGATAATATGCAATTAAAGGCTTTAATCAGCTTAAGTGTACATGTTTAAGTCATTTTATTTGTTTCAATTACTTGCATATGCATCATTTACATACAAAAATGCAACTTCTTATCAGTTTAGTATGCAAAAAGGTAAAAGTTAACCCATTGACCAAATGATTAGCTACAACTTTTTAAACAAAACAAAGTTAACAAGCTAAAAAAGTTTCACTAAGTTCACTTAGTATGCAAAAACCTTTGTTTATCAATTTAGTATGTCAAAAAATGTCAAACTTAACCCACTGACCAAATGGTCAACTACTAGTTTTTATCCAAAACAAAGTCAACAACCTAAAAAAGTTCCATCAACACATTAAAAACTAACAAACAGAACTAAAGAAATAGTAGCATTGAACTAATATTTCATTACCAAAAAATAATTACACCGTTCATCAACTACATCTTTGATTAAAAAAATAAAAAATAAATAAAATAAAATAAAAAAAACCCTATGATCAAGTATTTCTTCATTTTAACAGCTCCAGGTCTTGTTTCCTCTAGTTTAGCTTCCATATGATTCCTTGCCCTTAATAGCCCGGGAATGATATCAACTGATCTTGCAAACATTGGCGGATCGTGCCAGTCAACAAACTCACAATTAGATCCTTGTAAACAAAAACAAAAAGTAATTAATATTCTAATGTGTTGACATAAAATAAAATGAAAATTAAAAATCTAATACTCGATCAGGACAACCATAGAACCTACGTCTAGGATTTCGATTTGTTCAGGATGTGCGAATTACAACTTGTTTTGCCACAATTTTTTTATTTTCTTAAATCTTGGGGACGAAATAAAAAATATGAAGAGAAGGGGTGATGCAAAGAAGTGAGTGGGAAAAGAGAGTGGAGTACTCGAGATGTAATCGGGATATGTAAACATATTGGAATATGTAAAAAATTAAGTACACGTGTGAGTAATTACAATGACAACCGTAAATAAAAGAGATTGAAAATGACAAATAAAATGTGTTTGGATAAAGCTATCCTCATGTGATTTGCACATGATATGGGAGATAACGAGGAAAACTAATTTCGTTAGCGAATTTGGACAAGACACGTAATATTCTGGAACGTTTGGATTCGTCAAGTGAATTTTCTCAATTTTGGACTAGACACGAAATCTGGCCAAACCACTGGGACGAGTGGTGTATTTTAGGCTGTGTCTGTGTCTTTTTTTTTTTTTTTTTGCACCTAATCATTTTAAATGACGAGCTTGTTATAAGTTTATACTAATTCTATCCCAAAAATTATTGTTCACTCAAAAAAATATACATATCTTAAAAATGCATTTTATTACTGATTTGAATTCTTTAAAAGCGAGAAAATGACAGTTTTATCATTTGATAATTAATTAATGCTTTCATTTAGTTTTGAAAATAATAATTCTAATCAAGGTTAATATAATAAACTTAAACAAATTTAACTTCTATTTGATAAATTTTTTGAGAAGTGAGCCTATAGATATGTATAACTTCATGTTTAAACCTGCGTGGCATTATCCTGTTACTACAGTTAAAGGACCCAACTAATACGATCATGACACATGTTTAAACATTACAATTTTAGGTCTCTCTATCCTTTTACAACTTTAAAATGGAGAATCTACTCTATAACAGTATCCATTAAATATGACGAATCCAAACACAAAAACCATCAAATACATGGTTTCTAATAAAGTAAAAGTAAACCAGGGAAAAATCACATGTCCCAGAAAACAAAACTCTCTACACTTGCCAAATATAGGCACAACCTTGCATGTGATCCTATATCTTTTACTCTAAATACACACCAAGGTTAATATTTCAACCTAACCACAGTTAAAAGCTTAGGGTTTATATTCAACCCACCAAGCATACATACTTCTCCATAACAAAACTAAAAATATACGTACAAAAAACTAACCATGATGATGATCACTCGCTCTAATCCAACGGTCCACATTGCTCCGGATCCCTTTTCCTTTGACAACATCAAAATGTCGGCTGCTGATGAAGAAATGTACGATGATGATGTTCTGTCGGACCCAATATTTTCAACCGACCATTTCCGCATGTATGAGTTTAAGATAAGAAGATGCTCACGTGGCAGGCCACATAACTGGACTGACTGTCCCTTCGCTCACCCTGGTGAGAAAGCTCGACGTCGTAACCCGAGAAAGGTTCACTACTCTGGTGACCCTTGTCCTGAGTTTCGAAAAGGCAACTGCAGCAAAGGTAATGTACTACACTAAATTATTATTTTTATTTATTTTTATTTTTTTTAAATATTTTTCCCTCCAAGAAAATTGGAGTTATAATTATTTTTTTTATGGGTGTTTCACTTTTAATAAAGAAAAACCCTAATTTATCACATTATCGTCTTCATTTACGTACGCCAATATTTTCTACACAACTCATAAAACAAATAACCCATATTTTCATTATATTCTACTTCAATAAACCCCAGGTCTATAACAAAACTAAATGGTTATGGTGGAGGTGATGGTGCCCCTTCCACACTACTATGCAAAAAGTCTTTTGGTTGCGATTATAATTGTTTACTTTTGTTATATTTCCGCCAACTAAATTTACACACACACACACACACACACACACACACACATATATATATATATATATATATATATATATATATATATATATATATATATATATATATATATATATATATATATTGTGAAATGGTAAGATTTTATATCATTTGTGAAAATAAAAGTAGTAATATTTTTTTAAACTGTGTGTTTTTTTACAGCTGACAAGTGTGAGTACTCGCATGGGGTCTTTGAATGCTGGTTGCATCCTTGTCGTTACCGAACAAAGCCTTGCAAAGATGGCATTCAATGTCGCCGCAGGATATGTTTCTTTGCTCACACTCATGACCAGCTGCGAGGTTTGCCATTGAGTCAACTCGGTCCGACTCAGCCCGAGTCATACGATGGTTCACCGAGTCGCTTCACGTCGCTCATTTCATCTCCAATTTCAACTCTGTACACGTCATCATATTCGCCTCCTATATCTCCTGTGTCCTCAATGGATGTGAATGAGCTGGCGTCATTCGTGCATAACATGCAGATAGGTAACGAGAGTCCGACAATGAGTGTCGGGACGGATTTCGGGTCTTCCCGAAACCCGTCAATGCTCCGACCTGGGTTTGGTAGCTTACCCGTAACCCCGACCAGTAACCTGACCTATGTGAACTTGTTTGATCAGTGGGGGGAGGAGGAGGAGGAGGAGCCGATAATGGAACGAGTCGAGTCAGGGAGGGATATAAGGGCTAAGATTTACGTGAAACTCAGTAGGGAGAATTCTTTGGACTAATGGTGATGGGAATAATAGGGTGCGTTTGTTTGGTGGAGGTAGGGTTAGGATTTGGGGTTGATGCCCAAAAATGTTGTTTGGTTTGTTTGTGTAACCCACAAATAGGGATGAGTCCCAAATATGTATCTATGTGCAAAACCTACTCTCCATATCAACTTTTAGTTATATTATCCTTAAATGTGGGTCCATCTTATATCTCAACCATCCATTTTTTATTTTCTTTTCTTTTTTACAATAAAAAATATTTTAAAATTTATATATTATAGCCATTTATAAAATATATAATATATTATTTAATTATATTTTTCTCATTACTCATTTAATTAAAATATATACTAAATCCAAATCCAAATTCTAATCAAAATTTATATCCTAAATTTCTAATCCTAAACCCACCTACAAACGAAACGGGCCCTAAGCTAATATTTGTTGATTACTGGCATTAAAAAAAGAGATTAGAGTGATTAATCTTATGTTTTGGAGTGTTTACTTTCAAAAGAGGATAGGAACAAATACTAATGCCCAGGCTGTATAAATTTAGAGTACTCATAAATTTATTATGCTCCATGAATGTTATAGCTTATGCAAGAAAAACAAAAGCAATCATAAACTATTTTCACATTCAAATGAAATGCGCTATATTACAAAATACGACATAAAAGTCTGCCCATGAGGATAAAAATGATCAAATTACGACAAAACTTAGAGCACTGGGTTCCCTAACGTGAGAAGCTCGCCAGTCCAATGTGGACTCATAATAGTGAGGCCCAAGCTACGACACCCCCGCTACGTGAGTGATTGAGCCAGTTCAAGGGCGTGAACGAGTTGTGGAATAAGACAATAATTAAAAAAAAAAAAAAAAAAAAAAAAAAAAAAAAAAGAGGACCTACAATTTTCTAACGACTATTTTTCAAAAACTTTTCTTTTGCTAATTCCAATATTCCCTTTCTACACACTATAAATAATACCTATTTTAACTAATTTTTCACACAATTTTCTCTACGAGAAACCTATACTCTATACCAAAAATACAACTTCTCTCTACCAAAAATCTTATGGATTGTTCTTTTCCATATACAATCGAGGAAATCAAAGCTAGTGATTAGAAACAAATCGATGAGGACAACATTCGTAAGCAAGAGATTATCAACTTAGCAGTTTGGCAAAGCGAACATAGCTAAGGATGACACGAGGATAGCATACGCGAATTCAAAGATATTCCGGAAGAAAAACTAGCTTTGATTGACACTTTTTTGAAAAAAGAATCTTAGAAAGATTATGAGATTCATAATGATTAGTTTAAAATCGCGGGTCAAATAGAAGATCAAATCAGTACTAAAATTGTTTGGTTGCATGTTAAAAACAAATAAAACGATTGTGTTTTTCTTTGCATGTAATGTTTTTTAGGTTTTTTTATATTTCGTATTTTTTTATTTTGTTTTTTAAATTTCGTATGTTGTTATTATTATTATTATTATTATTATTATTATTATTATTATTATTATTATTATTATTATTATTATTATTTTGTATTGTAATTTAAGTGACACTTTGTGGAATTATTTTGTGAAACTTTTTTGTGGGTCTAGCACCCCTCGGGTATTTTGGTGTATGAGAGATAAAAGTGAGTTGCTGATGTGACATTTAAGTGACAAACCTGCTCAAGTCAGTTTGAGCCACGTTACCTAGCACTCTTAGAATAACATTATCACATGTAGGATGCAACTTCAGATGAACAAAATCTCCATATTTCTAATTTAAGCCAACATGAACATTCATACAAATTTGCTATTAGTTGGGTAGAATATACAAAGGTAGGAAAAGAAACTTATATTCCTAAATAAACTAAACAACAAAAGATCTAAAAAATTGTCACCCATAAAAGTTAACCTGTTGAATTAATTAAACACATAAAGGATCAATCTCATGTAATCATATATATCAAGAACATGAAAGTAAACGTACTTGATGATAGAACCGACTGATGATTATGATTAGATGATGAAGTCATCGCGTTAGGGTTAGTCGATTCCGGTAGTGATGCCAATAATCCGATGGAGGGATTTCTCTCAAGAGTTATGGTGTTTATTGAGAGAATACGTTCTTGACAAGATACAGGAAAAAAACCCACAACCCTGAATATTTATCTGTTATGGTTGTTACTTCCATCAAGTAACCGCTATTTTGGTAATTAGGGTATAATATGTCATTAAGGCATAGTCAAGGGTCTAAATGGTCAAAGGTCATATTAAAAAGGGTTATTCTAACATTCTCCCACTTGACCATAGGACCATTTATTTATATACATAAACCAGAAAATTTATATTGGCCAATTACAAGTTTATGTGCATTACCATAATTCCATAATAGCACCAAAGCAAAAAGATACAGCCACACGTGTCGCGTTTGACACGGGACCCCCATCAATTATACTAATGGTACTAATCTGAAATATATGATTTCATTAAGCCAAAATGACAAAGTAATGTGGTACACATAAGTTTGTCTATAATGAAACATAAGTGTACACAATTAAAAGTAAATATAGACAAATTAGACATTATAGTGAAGGATATTATCTTAAAGCGCTTGTTAATAAACGTTATCATGAAATAGTGCACTAACTACAACATTATATAAGGTCTTGACGTAAACCCATTCTAGTAACATGGCCTTGATATACTTTGGGTGGTAGACCTTTAGTTAGCGGATCCGCAAGCATTTCATGAGTTCTAATGTGCTCGATACATATACGTTGTTCCTCCACTCTTTCACGTACGAATAAGTACTTTGTATCGAGGTATAAACCAGCTCCAGTTGAACTATTACTGTTCGAGAAGCTCACAGTTGCGCTATTATCGCAGTAAATCTTTAATGGCCTTGAGATGGAGTTAACAATTTTGAGTCCAGTGATCAAATTTCTCAACAACATTGCATGGCATGTCGCATTATAAACGGAAACATACTTAGCCATCATTGTTGAGGTCGTCATTAGCACTTGTTTTTTACTCTTCCAAGAAATAGGCCCACCTGACAACATGAAAATATATCCCAAAGTTGACCTACTAGAGTCTTTGCATTTCGCAAAGTCTGAATCCGAGTATCCAATAACTTCAAGATTATCGGATCTAGTGTAAGTTAATTTGTACTCCTTCGTTCCTTGAAGATATCGCAATACTTTCTTAGCGGCTTTCCAGTGATGTAGGCCAGGATTAGATTGAAACCTGCCTAACATGCCACATATAAAAGCGATATCTGGTCGAGTACAAACTTGAGCATACGTTAAGCTTCCTACTACGGAAGCATAAGGAATTCGATTCATTTCCTCATGTTCAACCTCAGTTTTCGAACATTGATGAGACCCGAAAACATCACCCTTAATTACGGGAGAGACCGTAGGAGAGCAATGTTGCATATTGAACCTATTGAGTACGCGTTCAATATATGCCTTTTGGGACAATCCTAATGTCCCATTGGCTCGATCTCGGTGAATTTCAATTCCAATTACATATGAAGCTTCACCAAGATCTTTCATGTCAAAGTTTCTAGAAAGAAAACATTTTGACTCATGCAACAAGTCAATATTATTACTTTCTAAAAGGATATCATCAACATAAAACACAAGTATAATAAAGTTGCTCCCACTCATCTTGAGGTATACACACTGATCTACCAGATTCTTGATGAAGTTGTGTTTCTTCATTACTTCATCAAATTTTAAATACCATTGACGGGATGCTTGCTTAAGCCCATGAACACATCTTCATGTAAATCTCCATTAAGAAATGCCGTTTTGACGTCCATTTGATGTAACTCCAAGTCAAGATGAGCTACAAGTGCCATTACGATCCTTAGGGAATCTTTTCTCGATACTGGAGAAAAAGTTTCCTTATAATCAACACCCTCTTTTTTAGTATACCCTTTCGCAACCAAGCGAGCTTTGTATCGCTCAACATTTCCATTTGGGTCAAGTTTTGTCTTGAAGACCCACTTGCATCCAACAGGTTTTGCACCCTTTGGTAATTCAGCAAGTTCCCAAACATTGTTTTTGCTCATTGAGTTTAGCTTATCATTCATTGCTTCCCTCCAATGAGCTGATTGGTCACAATTAATGGCATCCTCATATGATTCAGGGTCATTGCATTTCCCTAAGTCAAAATCAGCCTCATTCAAATAGGTGTAGTAATTGTCCAAGTTTGTGGGCTGCCTATGTCGTTGTGACCTACGCAACGGTTGTTGAGTTTCTTGTGGTTCAACATTAATTTCGTGGTTAGGTTCAATTTCCTCGACATTATTTGGTTGATCTTGAGCAATTAAGTGATCATTCGAGGTTTCAAGTGGCGTGTTAATCAAGATGGGCACATGAATTATTGGTGTCTCATCTCGAGCCTCTTGAAGTTCAATTCTTCTAAATGAACCGCTCTCACTCTTGTTAGCATTTTCAAGAAACTCTGCGTGGCGTGTCTCAACAATTCTGGTACTATGAGAGGGGCAATAAAATCGGTAACCCTTTGATCGTTCTGGGTACCCAATGAAGAAGCAACTAATGGTTTTCAAGTCCAGTTTTCGTGATTGAGGATTGTATAACTTAGCTTCGGCTGGACATCCCCAAACCCGTAAGTATCGTAAGCTGGGTTTTCTTCCCGTCCAAATTTCATATGGTGTTTTTGGAACAGATTTTGAGGGAACTCTGTTAAGGATGTGGACAGCCGTTTTCAATGCCTCAGTCCAAAGAAACAAGTGCAATACCCGTGCGTTGCACAGGTATACTACTAAAAAGTGACGTTTGTATCAGTTAGAAAGAGTATGCAGATATAAAGTTAAAAGATATAAGTAATCAATGTCGATAAAGGTTTCATACATGTAAATACACATTCAATATGTTACACACAAATGTGAATAAACGGCATAGACAAAAATTGTATGTTTTGTTTAATAACGTAAGAAAGAAAAGTGATCAGTTTAACTATCCATGTCTTCCTTAATTCATTGAAATAATTTCTCAACAAAGGACACAAAATCCCATACTAACTTATTCCAACATGTAACATATGTAATTAACACACTATATTATTGAATACATATAAGAAAGATTGAGTACCAAACCTTGAAATATTTGCAAGTAAAAAAAGGTAAAGAAGATGCACCAAAATGATATGAGTATCCGTGTTTTAGTAAAATAATCAGCTTAAAAAGATTCAACTTTCAAAATTTAAAATTTAAAAAATATCTATGTTTATATCCTTTTTTTTTAAAAGCATTTAAGCACTTAACAACTACATTGTATATTATCATATCAACTATAACTAACTTTTCATTTCTATTAGCACTCCCTTTTTGCACATTTTTATTCACAACAAATGTGGCATAGTGTAATTATTTTTCTTAACTAATGGTAGTGAATTCAAACATTATATATGTTGTTGTATCATATTTCAAAACTTTATTTTATTAAGGTTTCAAGAAACACATATCTATTTCTATTAGTCTACTTATATTTCATCGATTAGAGCTATTTTTCATTACATAAAAAGTTAGTATTATATTTGTATACAACTTACAGTCAACTTTTATTTGACTATTGCAAGAATAGCTTATGTTTTGTACCTTTCAATGTCAGCTTTACGGTCAACTTATGTATTTCACCTATAAGTATATCATCATATAAACTATAACATGTGGAAGTCTCATGAAACACAGCAATGGTAGTGAATTCATGAAGGACACATCAATAGGTCCATTTTTCTTAACTAATTAAATCCAATCAAAAACTTTGTTCACCAATGCCATATCAATAGTATTCTAACTGATGGAACTAAAAGAAAGAGACTACTAAGATAGTAGCCTAACAATTGAAACTAAAACTTAAAATAGTTATGTTCTTGCTAAACCATTCGTTATCTTCAGTGTCTTCATCTTCTTCGCTTTAATCTTCATCAAATAGTTGTATCAACCTGTTCCAGTTATTTTTTTATTTGACTTTTTTTGTTTCTGTTGATTGGGGCCATTGGTATTTCATCATTACCACTAATCTCCTGCATGAAAAATGAGCGCATGAGTTAATGAAAATATGTGACAGTTACATGTTGAATCATTCTTCAGTTTATTGGGACATTAGCAGGTTCACGTATTCAACATGATCAGGAAGATCATCAACTACAATGACTTCACTCCATTTGAAGTTTCTGAGATTTTCTCTTCACGTTTTCTCTTTTTTGTTGCCTCATTGTTGATCGTGATATCCTGATATAGAATACAATAGATTAAAAAAACAACTACGACATGAAAAAATGTAAAATGCATGATGTATATAAAACCTACTACCTGGTTGTTGTGGATGATTTGAGCAAGATCCTGATCAAAAATAGAAGATTAGAATGCATGATATAAAGGAGATGATACTTAAACTTTTTTGTATATGATGTATCAACACATAATATGTGCCCACATTACCTGATAAAACTGTGAATGTCACGTACACTTGCTAATTGGTTGTGTTTTTTAGGTAATGAGTGAAAGTGACCACTCATATATATAATAAAAAAAGTCACACAAACCCTAGGCAATGCATGAGTAATAGGTGCCTAAAGAAAGATATTTTAAAAGTTTGAATCCTAGGTGCAATATAATCGATATCCAATGAATGTGCCAATGAAAGGGTAGATTATACATTCCCTTAATTGTAGAGGAGTTTGGTTTTTAGCTTAGGCATATCCATAAATAGGTCAATGAATGACGGCAAACAATATATGTGTATTTTATACGGCTGAGATTGCATTGTAACATGATCAAATGAATGAAATAATAGTACATGTCAGCATTCTTTCTCTCTGTAGTGGGAGCAATATATATTATAATTCGGGAAGATTTGAATTTGCCAACATACTACGAATCATGTCCATAAGGGTGCAATTTCTCCTCTCAGCTACACCATTTTGCTGAGGGGTACCCGGCATTGTATATTGGTTAATAATCCCATGATCTTTGCAAAAGTCAAAGAAAGATCCAGGAGCTTGACCAACATCTGTATGTCTGCCATAATATTCACCTCCCCTATCCGATCTCACCACTTTAATTTTTCGGTCAAGTTGATTTTCAACTTCCGTTTTAAATGTTTTAAACATTTCAAGTGATTCGGATTTTTCATTAATTAAGAACAGGTACATGTAACGTGAGTAATCGTCAATGAAGGTAATGAATGATTTATGACCACCAATGCCCGAAGAAAAAGGTCCACATATATCAGTATGGATTAGTTCTAATAATCCAGTGCTTCGTGTGGAACCTTTCTTATTTCCTTTGGTCATTTTTCCCTTTATGCATTCTACACATTTTTCAAAATCAGATAAATCAAGATGGGGTAAAACTTCATCTTTCACAAGTCTAGTCATTCTGTCTCGTGAAATATGGCCTAAACGTTGGTGCCATAACATTGATGAAGTTTCTTGATCTTGTTTTCTCTTATTTTGATTCACATTCTCATTAACGTTAAATGATAATAGAGATTCCGAAAATTTATTATCTAAACATAACTTGAAGAGGTTTCCCTCTAGACAACCATATCCAACAACACGGGAATTCAAACTAATATATACTTTATTGTATCCAAACGTAAATATAAAAATCATCAATAATTAGTTTAGATACAGATATTAAGTTTCGAGTCATGCTCGGTACATAAAGAGTGCCATAAAGATTTAAACAAAAGCCACCCTCCAATATTAATGAAAGGGTCCCAACAGCTTCTACGTTCAAATCAACCCCATTCCCGGCTTTAACCGTTCGTTGGTTTCTTTCCAATCTCCGGATTGTACGGAATCCCTGTAAAGAATTAGCAATGTGTACCATGAATCCAGAGTCAATCCACCATGAATTAATAGGGACATTTATATTAAAGGATTCATTAATCATAAAAGATTCAAATATACCTTTCTTTGCTAACCATTCCTTGAATTTTGGACAATCCTTTTGAGTATGCCCTTTCTTATGGCAAAATTTACATTTTGGATCGCCATGGAATGAGCTAGTACTTGCACCCGTTTTCTGGACTTTATTTGGAGTAGAATTATCTCCACTTGAACCTTTGCCCTTCCATGAGCCCTTTCTCTTATTGGTGTTAGTGGTAGCAACATGAACGACATCAGGCTTTTCAACTTTGAGGCGTTCTTCCTCTTGCACACACATGGCAATCAGTTCGCTCATTTTCCATTTCTCCTTTTGCGTATTATAATTGATCTTGAAAGGACCAAATTGCATAGGGAGAGATGTCATAATGAAATGAACTAAAAAACCTTCACTGATTTCCATGTCCATGCCTTTCATATCGCTCATCATCATTATGTGCTCTTGTATACCACTAACTCCGTCATACTTGGTAGTCAACATTTTGAGGATCAAAGTGCTTGCATGGGCTTTTGAAGTCCCTTTAAATTGTTCCTCTACGGAGCTTAAGTACTCCTTTGCATTTTCGGAGTCAGGAATGGCTCCTCGAATGGCAACGGATATGGAGTTCTTAATGATCATGAGGGACATACGGTTAGATCGCTCCCATTGTTCATAAGCACGTTTTTTATCTGTTGTACTTTCATAGGTAAGTGCAGCGGGAGGATCAGTACGAAGCGCATGATCGAGGTCCATTACTCCGAGAGTAAGTTTCACTTGATCTCTCCATGTTGAGAAGTTAGTACCAGTTAAGGGTTCAATTCCGGACAAGTAACCCGTATTGGAAGTTAAGGTAGATGCTGACATAGAATGAAAATTAAATGTATGCTCAGATAAAAACTAAAGGAATTAATGGGATATATATGTAAAGCATATCAGAATAAACTTAAACCTATCATGAACACCAAAATAAAAGGTATAAAGATGTTGTGCCTAATTATTAACTTCACGTTGGTTTAGTTAACAATTAAACCATTAATCATCTTTAACTAGACAAAGCATGCACATATATCACATATCACCGTTGGGCACAAACGTAACATATATGCTAATTATGCTAATATATATTTCATTGTTCAAGTTATCATTCAAATAGCCGTTGGGTTCAATGAGTGATAACATGAATAAATTGCATAATATGGCATGAGTAAACTCCTATAAATTTAAATGGCCATTCGTTGGACTGGTGATATAAATTAATATAAGAGTTGCCATTTAACATGAACAGATTCAACAAATTTCAGATTTTTTTGGTCTGACATAATTCCTTATACACTGATCATATACGCAAATTGTTATATAATTCATAACATAACATTTATATCATTAATATTTAAGTTATGATGATACGATAATATAATACATATACTGTAATTTGCAAATGAGTCAAATAAAAGCCTAATATATATTTAGTTTTCATTTGAGTATTGAACCATGATCATGTGAAAGAATATCAGCCCTTAAGAGTATTATATTATTCAAGAATGTCAGACCATAAAATTTGAGAATCATGCGTGATTGGATTTAATGAAGTCAAAGGCAATATATATTCCAATAGAAAATTACCCTTAACATAGACTAAGTCAAATTCATCAAAGCTTGATACATAGAAAATTAAGTGGCAATAATTTTTCTAGTTTAGTGCGAATACACAGGGATCATTATCATCGGTTAATTAGGGTTTAAATATGATACATAAAATTTAAATTTCTCTGATACCACATGTTGAATTAATTAAACACATAAAGGATCAATCTCATGTAATCATATATATCAAGAACATGAAAGTAAACTTACTTGATGATAGAACCGACTGATGATTATGATTAGATGATGAAGCCATCGCTTTAGGGTTAGTCGATTCCGGTAGTGATGCCAATATGGATTGATTTCTCTCAAGAGTTATGGTGTTTATTGAGAGAATACGTTCTTGACAAGATACAGGAAAAAAACCCACAACCCTGAATATTTATCTGTTATGGTTGTTACTTCCATCAAGTAACCGCTATTTTGGTAATTAGGGTATAATATGTCATTAAGGCATAGTCAAGGGTCTAAATGGTCAAAGGTCATATTAAAAAGGGTTATTCTAACATAACCAACTTAGAATTAACTAACAATATATTGATAATAAATTGATTGATTCAAACTGGATGACAAAACCAAACAAACTACTACTACTTGTATGAGTCGAGTTATTCTACAAACCAAACATTCCTCACATGTCAAGGGACTCATCCCCACCATCTATCTAAAAAGAAAATCAATGGTTGAGATTAAAAGCATTTTATTATTTCACCCATTTTTTATAATTTAAATATCTCTTAAACCGTTAATCATTAAGCGAAAATAATTACACCATCGCGACGGGCATTTAATTATCTTTCTATAGACGGGCACTTTGATATACTTTCGAAAAGAAAAAAAAAATCGTTTCTTTCACGTTTTTTTTTCGTGGCCGGAAAAAAAATCATATATGATATTGCATATCATATATGATATGTAATATCATATATGATATTACATATAATATCATATATGATATTATATGTAAAATCATATATGATATGCAATATCATATATGATTTTACATATAATATCATATATGATATTACATATCATATATGATATAATATATGATATTATATGTAATATCATATATGATTTTTTCGGCCACGAAAAAAAAACGAAAAAAAAAATTTGTCGAAAATATATCAATTAGCCTATCTATAGAAAGATAATTAAATGCTCGTCGTAACGGTATATTTTTTTTGGCTTAACGATTAACGATTTGAAAGATATTAATATTTGAAAAAAAAAGGATGAAAGTGGGTTTTTTTTAATTGTTGGGATTAATCTCATCCATTAGATCAAATAAAGATGAAAGAAGATGGAGTGTGGAGATTAGCCCCTTGGTATGTAAAAAAAGTTTGGTCCTCAAATGATCTTTACTCCTGCTTGTATAGTGTATCGTTGTTTTCTTTTGTCATGGTAATAGATCAATTACACTCCTCACGTTCTTAACTGAAACAATCTGATTGAAGGTTGTAAAGCTCAGCAAATTGTCCTTTTGTCTTTAGAGTAACAAATTGTCATTGCGTCCCCAACAGTGCATCCTTCTCCAAACTTATTTATAAGGATATCAGCAAAACAGTAAACCAAAAATGTTGGAAATTATAATCCCCATTAATCTTTGTTAAGTTTTAGTATGAAGAATAAAACCATAAACTTCTTTTGTTGGGCTGCAAGTCGACACACTAGATAAGAAGAAACATGACAGTTAGTTAGTCAGTTAGAAATAGTTAGTTAAGTTAGTTAGATACAGTTACAAGGCAGTTATTGATAAAGGGACATGTCTGTTGGTTCTATCGAACCATCACAACCCTTTGTATCATGCCTGTTCGTTTAGTATATATAGGATAGAATTCTGTAATCAAATGATAACCCATTCACTTTTAATATATCAGATTCATTAGAAGGGTTCAACCCAATCTTTCTTATTTCCTTTTATTGATTCTTGAATGATGTTTCATGATGTTTGTTTGATCTATCGATCCTGGAAGTATCAGACCTGTCATGTTGATATGGAGGTATGGAGATTAAAGATCTGTGAACATTGGTATCAGAGCAACAAGGGATCAAACAACACCCAATTCATGTATTAATCATTACTCAAGAATCAAACCTGTGTTCTTTAAGAAACGCAACCATAGATGCCAAATTGAAGAAGAAAGATTAGAGATGGTTACAACACCAAACCGGTGGTTAACCAAGGAGAATTCAAGATGTCGATTGAAGAGTAAGATAGAAGAAGAAACGGTTACACCACCAAGTCGGTGGTTAACCAAGAAGAAGAAGAAAAAGATCAGTTTAAGATCAGTTTTTGTTCGCCATTAACGAACAACAATCCATCAAAAAAATTCGATCAGTATAATTGAAACCGTTGTTTCAATTAGTTTTTTTGGTGACTTAGAGTCATCCCTAAATCACCAGTTTATTTTGCTTTGCAAAATTAGTTTACACCAAGACATTGAAGACATAAAGAATAAAGAAATTCATGAAGATTCAAGTGGTAAACAAGTAGGGTTGGATCAGTTGGAAAAACCCCTTGCCTCTCAACCTAGATGTCAAGGGTTCGATCCTCACTCCCTACAAAAGGCCGGAGGTCCTTTTCTACCTTTGATAGAACCGGAAGTAGCCTCTCTACCTTAGGTAGGGGTAAGGCTATCTACGTCTCAACCTCCCCCATACACCATGGAAGAAGGTATTGGGACCCATAACCCGTGGAAGACAGTATTGGGAGTTACTTTACTTTACTTTTTACTTTATGAAGATTCAAGTGGTGATGGCGGCACTGGAATTTAGTTCAATTAGTAACTGAAAAGTCATCAACACCAAGTAATCAAGGAACAAGAAGGCATCAAGGAAAAAGAAGATTGAAGAGAACAAAGATTAATAGATTAGGCGGAATGCCAAAAGTTCTTTATAGATCCAACTTTTACAATAGAACCTATCAAGCAATCTTAGCCACTCATTTTTTTTTATCAAAATAAAAATATAAACTTCCACTTTTTTTTAAAACTTAAATATTTCGCAAACCGTAAATCGTCAAGCTACAAAAAAAATACCATTGTGACGAGAATTAAATTATCTTTCTATAGACATGCATTGTTATATACTTTCGACAAACTTTTTTTTCACCTAGAAATATCATATATGATTCGTAAGAATCATATATGATTCGAAGAATCGAATCATATATGATTTTTACGAATCATATATGATTCTTTCTGGGCGAAAAAAAATTCGTTGAAAGTATATAACAATGCATATCTATAGAAAGATCATTTAATTCTCGTCGCGATGGTATTTTTTTTGTAGCTTGAAGATTTACCGTTTGCAAGATATGTTGTTTTGAAAAAAAAGGTGGAAAATATAAATGGGTGGCTATGATTGGTTGATAGGTTCTATGGCATGTATGAGTTCTTCATTGATCTCAACTCTAGGGGGAATATGTTGGAAATTATAATCCCATTAATCTTTGTTAAGTTTTAGTATATATAAAGAATAAAGCAATAAAATTCCTGTGTTGGGCTGCAAGTCGACACACCAGAAAAGAAAAAACATGGCAATTAGTTAGTCGGTTAGAAATAGTTAGTTAAGTTAGTTAGATACAAAGGGACATGTCTGTTGGTTCTATTGAACCATCACAACCCTTTCTATCATGAATGTTCATTTAGTGTATATAGGATAGAATTCTGTAGTCAAATATTAACCCATTCACTTTTAATATATCAGATTCATTAGAAGGGTTCAACCTAATCTCTCTTATTTAATTTCCTTTTCTTGATTCTTGAATGATGTTGCATGATGTTTGTTTGATCATATCGATCCTGGAAGTATCAGACCTGTCATGTTGATATGGAGTTATATATGGAGATTAAAGATACTAACAAAGCATACCCATGCATAGAATTTTGTGAAAACAATAGCGCTTTCCATTTTCCCTACAATATCCAAATGCAGGAATAGTAATCTTCCTAAAATCCTATGCATTCACCAAATAGCCTTCCACATTGGTGGTTTCTGTACTTCCAAAAGCTGCTTATACAACCTGATGTTGATCCACAATTGGAGAAGTATTTCATCCATTTGTTGGTTAAATTAAGATTTTAAAAAATATGTACGTCTTCCGATGCACCGTACATGCCTATGTCTAATGATAACCAAAACATACATATACATACACAAAGGCTAGGGTATCTACATTCATCCACAGCCTCAAACGTCTTCTTTAGTATCCCATATAAAGAATAATGGTTATGTTAGTGTTCGAAATCAAAGAATAAAAAATATATAACTTCAATTATCATATTCTTCTCGGAGCACAAAACTTCAAAAGTTTCCATTCATTGAGTACCTTGGATAATAGTTTTAAGCCATTAAAAAACATATATAAGAAACAACAATCTAGATTTTGAAATCTAATTCTGACTACATTATATTTTGTTTAGATAAATATGCAAATGTACTTTTCCATTGACCCTAATAACTTTGAAAGGATTAAAATCGGGATCTTAAGGGTACTTTTTTCCAAAAGATAGTTGTAGAGCTCTATCATGTATTGGTGTTTAAAAATAAAAGGAGGATGGAAGAGATCCAGTCACAAACCGCGGAGTACCATTGCATTATTAATAAGCTTCCCTAACTATTTTTAAATGTTGTTTTTGTTGAAAAACATAGGAACATTGGTCTAAATTATGATAATAAAAAAGAAGTGTACTTACATATATGATGGATCCATGAGTTATTCAGCTCTTGAGTAAGAGTGCTAGGTACGCCAGTCCGAGGTGGCAAGTAAACTGGCAACGTCAGGGTACCGAACAACCCCCACCCCCCCGCGAGAGTGATTGAGCCAGTTTTGTGGCTTGCGTGAGTTTGTGGAAGAAGGGGGAAAAAGAATATAAAAGAGGGTTTATTAGTGTATGTTGTGTTTTTTAGTGTGTGTGGAACGAATGGAGAAGGCTTTTTATTTTTTTTTTAAGAATAGATTGGTTGTATGTATTGATTGAGTTGAGTTGATAAATGGAAAAAAAATAGTTTGGTTGTATGTATAGGTTGTATAGGTGGAGGAATAAAAAAATAGTATTGTAATGAAAAATTGGGTTGAATGAGGTTGTGAATAAAGATAGTCTTAAGGCTTTTTTATTTTATTTTATTTTTATTTTTTTTTCAGATTAAGTAGGTGGACCCCTTTCTGTTAATGTGTCTTACCTTTTGCTGATCATTTAACATAAAAAGAAACATATTATATATGTGGCCCACCACTATCTCTCCATTAAGACTTATTAACACAAAAAAGAAACACCCCTTAGTGTGTGTGGAAGTGTGGAACGAATGGAGAAGGTGTTTATTATTATTATTATTATTATTATTATTATTATTATTATTATTATTATTATTATTATTATTATAGGGCTGTTGGTTTGGCTGAAACGGGCTATTGGTTTGTTTGAAAATTTTACCGTAACTTTCTTTTATAAAAATGTAATTTAAAATTTTAAAATTTAAGGTAACTTTTTTATAAAAATATTTTTTGCATTCTAATTTCATGAATGTAATTTAGTTTGTTTGAAAAAATAAAAATGAAAAAAAAGTGGTGGATGAGGCCCTTTAGGCTCAAGCCAAGAGGGACAGGGGTATGTTAGTGCGTGAGTAATAAAAGTGAGTTGTTGAGGTGAAGCCCGTTTGAGCCACGATCACGTGAATAGTTAAACACATAGACAACCCTTTTTTACGTGACTTATAGCCTTATAGGATTATTTATGCTTTTAAACCCTTTTTCTTAGCTTGTAATCATAAACGCATCAAAACCGAACATCGGACACTAGTAAATAGCTATAACATGAATGCATGATACTATGTTAGTAGCAAAGTGAAAGTATACTGAATTCTTACCGTTGCTAAGCGCAATAATCAAATGCTAAACAAAACTAAACTAATGTAAGATGAAACTAAACTAAAATAGATGTAAAACATGGTTATGTTCATAACCCCAAATATTAATTTGGTTTATGGTTGTTGCCTCCTTGATTCTCTTGTACCAAACAAACAAATGTTTCATTTGAGCCATTGAATGTCAACCTTAATCCTTGTCCTTTAATTTGTTTATTTTTTCTCGTGAAACACTCCTTTAATAGCGAGCCAAAAAGTGAAATTATGCGTTTTCATGTGAAATGGTAATTTTAATTACATGACCAATAGAGTAAGCTCATAATGTTAAAACGTGCTAACCTAACGTGAACCATGATTTGTTTAGTGTCGATACGCGTTAAATGACGTTTTTCACGTTACGTGGGCTCATCTCCCAGTTTTAGGTTTAAGTTTAAGTGATCATGTAAATGCTAAAAGTGAATGTTTCAAGTCTTTGGTCAAATATTGACCTAGAAAGTCGTCAGTTTACAATCAATGTTGTTTTTGGGTCTACGTGACTTAGTTTACAGCTACGAGTAAAAGTAAATAAATGAATTTCCAAAGTAATAGTTTCGAGTAAAAAAGATATACCATGACTTAGTTTACACGGCTGGGTTTCGTTTTTCTAAATTTTTTTAATTAAAACCCGGGTTGACCCGGTGGTCGAACCGGTTGACCCGGCGGTCGAACCAGTTGACCCGATCGAAAAAACAAAAAATAATAAATTGAAAACCGGGTTGACCCGACGGTGGAACTGGTTGACCCGGTGCCCGGTGACTCGACCTGGTCGATTTCAAACCCGGTTTTCAAAACATTGATCATGACTATGAACGGGGTCACTTTAAGCCAAAACAAAACAGTGTGCAACAATCGATTAAATTGCCTCGACATAATCTTAAAAATAAATAAATAAATAAATAAATAAATAAATAAATCTTTATTTCCTACTTTAGTAAACAAAACCCCATCCATCCATTTCTTATCTCATTTCCCTTGTAACAACCACCCCCCTCCTGTCACCACAACCTCTAACCGATTTTGATTATTAATGCTTATTGAGTTTGATAAAACTCTTATATAGGTATTGTTTTAAGTTATTGGAGTATTGTTTATAGTTACTTGAGTGTGTTGTTTTCAGCTTATTTAACAAGTGCTTATTTGAGCTATTTTATGTGTAGTTTAAAGCTTTTTGTTTCTGCTGAATTAAGCTATTTTAGGGTTGTTTATAGGTTTTTGAGTGTTGCTTTCAGCTTTTTAGTGTTTATTTGAGCTATTTAGGTGTGTTTGGGTGTTGAAATGGGTGTGTCTGTTTGAAAATTATAATGACCAACATTAGGTAGTTAAGTAGTTTTTAAACAATTATAATGATCCGTGTTGATAGTTTATGTGCGATAATTATGTTGATCACTATATTTTGTATGTTAAATAAAAGCAGGTCTTGGGGTTATGCATTTCTTCAGTTATATGTGCTTTGTCTCTCTAAATGTTACTGACACTTGTGATTAATTTTGATTTACAGCTTCTTGTTAGCTTGTTAAGGAACTGTCTATCTAATCGAGGAACAAAACGCCGAAGGAGGTGAAGCTTGAGCCAAAATAAAAATGTCAGACTACATACCTTTTGAAATCCAATCAGAAATTATAAAAAGGCTTCCTGTCAAATCACTAATTCAATTCCGATCCGTTTCGAAACAATGGAAGTCTTTTATCGACAACCCAAAATTCATAAACAACTATCACCTTAATCATGCAAACCCCCAACATCATCTACTTGTAAGTTACGAGCTCGATTCAATCCAAACATATACTTCGATTATCGATGACAATACTTTCCCTGAACAAAAGCTTCCCTTAACCGCCCCGGAGTCCCTTAGCTTATTAAGAAGCACATTAACACTTAGTTCCGACGGGTTGCTATGTTTTTACGGTTTTTACGAAGACGTTGATTCAAAAACTAAGATGGCTGTTATAAGGAATCCTACTATTAGGAAATCTGTTGGTATTTTTATTATCCCTAAAGCGGGGTATAGGCGTACCATTGTTGGTTTTGGGGTTTGTCCGGATACTAGTGACCCTAAGCTTGTTAAGATTTCTATTAAAAAACCTAGTATGTGGGAGATTGAGGTTTTTACGTTAAGTACACGTGTTTGGAAAACTGTGTATACGGGCACGCCATTTAAATTGTGTGATTTGGCGTGTTTTCAAGTTTTTGTAAATGGGGTTATTTATTTTCGTGCTTATGAGGATATGTTTTTGGATGATGGAGTTAGGTATAATTTTGTTATTTCGTTTGATTTGAAGAGTGAGAAGTTTGGTGAAGTGTGTCTTCCGGAGACATTAGTACATACACCTCATCTAAATGTGGTAAAGGTGAATGAGTCGCTTGGTTTGCTTGAGTATTATATTGAGGGTGAGACATATGTTTGTGGTGTGTGGACAAGGAAAGATGGTGCTAATAAACCGTTTACCAAGATATATACCGTTAAGGTTGAGGGTAAGTCGGTGTATTATAATGTATTGGGGTTTTGGAACAATGGTGAAGTTGTAATGGAACTTGATGAAGAGTATGGAATGGTACTTTATGAACCCTTGTCTGGGCATACCCGTGGTGTTGGGATTAATGGAAAGCGACTTACATTCTACGTGAGGTCATATACGGAAACACTACTTTTGCTTGATCAGTCAGATTCCATCATTCATTAACAACGATGATGGTGCTATATTGCAGGGTGTCGAGATCAAGCTGTATGTATCACATCAGACTTTATTATTCAGTTTAGTTTATGTTACTAGAAAGATAAGTGTCAACATATTTGTAAGGGAATGCTGGTGAAGGTGGCTCATTGGTTGGTATCGCTGGTAATTGGTAATTGGTACATGAGTAAACTACATTTTTGGTCCTTGTGGTTATATCAAAATTCAACTTTCAGTCCAATTTGCAAAAAGTAAGACATTTTAGTCCAAAAGTCCACGTGGCTTTCACTTTTGGTCCAATTGTCTAACGGGGTTAGTGTAGTCGTTAAGTTAGTTGCAACATTAGTCCTTTAACCTAGCGGTCGTTTGCAATGTTTGCACCGTTAGTCCTTTCACTTAGTTAGTTTAAAAAAAATTAAAAAAATCAAAAAAAAATTTCTAAAAAAATTATTTTTTTGGGAAAATGTTTTATTCCAAAAAAACAAAAAATTTGAAAATAAAAATTTCTAATAAAAATTTTTCTTAAAAAATTACTAAAAAATATTTTTTTTGGATTTTTTTTTTCAAAAAAAAAAATAATTTGAAAAAAATTCTAAAAAAATTTTTTTTGACGAAAATTTTTTTTCCAAAAAAAATAATTTGAAAAAAAAATTCTAATAAAAATTATTCTTAAAAAATTACTAAAAAAATTATTTTTTTTTGGAAATTTTTTCCCAAAAAAAATAATTTGAAAAATTCGAAAAAAATTCTAAAAAATTTTTTTTCTGAAGAAATTTTGTTTTCCAAAAAAAATAATTTAAAAAAATTTTCCAAAAAAAAATAATTTTTTTAGAATTTTTTTCGAATTTTTTAAGAAAAATTTTATTAGAAATTTTTTTCAAATTATTTTTTTTGGAAAAAAAAAGTTTTTTTTTTGAATTTTTCAAATTATTTTTTTTGGAAAAAAAAAATTCCAAAAAAAAAATTTTAGAAATTTTTAAGAAAAAATTCTATTATAATTTTTTTTTCAAATTTTGTTTTTTGGAAAAAAATTTTTCGTCAAAATTTATTTTAGAATTTTTCAAATTATTTTTTTTGGAAAAAAAAATCCAAAAAAAATAATTTTTTTAGAATTTTTTCTAGTTTTTTAAATTTTTTTTTTTTTAATTTTTTTTAGATTTTTTTTTTTTTTAACTAACTTTGTCAAATGACTAACGGTGCAAACGACCGTTAGGTTAAAGGACTAATGTTGCAACTGACTTAACGACTACACTAACCCCGTTAGAAAATTAGACTAAAAGTGAAAGCCACGTGGACTTTTGGACTAAAATGTCTAACTTTTTGCAAATTGGACTGAAAGTTGAATTTTGATACAACCACAAGGACCAAAAATGTAGTTTATTCTTGGTACATTGTTTTGAAAGTGAGAGTGATAACTGATTAATGAAATGGTTTAGGTCAACTATATTTGGGACGGTAGATTAAAAAGTATCTGCAGTTGTTTACTTATTTGCGTATATATTTTGCTTTGTTTATTTGTTTGCTCAAATATTTGTAACTGTTGATGCATAATTTGGCCCGGGCTGGATTTGACGACTTTCCCTGGGCCGTTCGTCGTCTTCTCAAGCCCTGAGTAGACCTGTCAACAAAGAGAACCCGTTAGGAGTGGACCCGAGGCCGTAGCCCCGGGATCCACCTCCGACGGTCAAGTTAGTCTCCATGCGATATAGCATATAAGAGTTAGGTTTAGGGATAACCTGTTATGTTGTGTTGTGAATGGAATCCCAGCCCTATATTTATAAGGCATGGATTAGGGTTTAGGCGTAGAGTGGGCCGCTGTCTGCCGGGCCTGGCCCATTTCAGACCATACGTCCATAAGCCCCCCAAGTCTAGTGTGACATAGTGCATGGCTACGTTACGCAAGACTTAAGTTCTGTTCATGGCCGCGTAGGCCCAATCAACCATGACGGCATGGCCCATGTGTGCACAACTCTGGTGTGCACATGGGACGGACCATACTGCGCAGCCCACATGCGACAGTGCGCACTGGGATTGCGATTATGATTGTCTCACAATGGTGAAAGTGGATCTCGTATGTTGCTGATGTGCGTTTTGTTAGTGCAAGTTTTAAATTTATAAGGGTGAATTACCAAATCTAGAAACAACACATACGAGCAAGTGTACTCGTCCGTTATAGCAAGATATGATGGTAAGTCAGGATCGTTCGCAGGGATTTGTGAGTGAATCAAAATATAAGTCTAAAAGTAAATCTCTAATGTACGCAAATAAGATAATAAGCAAATTCAATAATTTAAAAACTACACTTGTTTAGACTAGTTTTCTACTTAATGACACACATGATTGTGATAACTTTTGATAACATGTTGGTTGTGATAATTAGATGGTGGTCTAATCTATTGTTTCTACAAGTTAAACCTTCGTCAAGATTTTAGTTCAATTAAACAAGCTTTAGGTGTAAACCAATCAATTCAAGATCCATCCAAAGTTCATAAGTTATGGTGAATATCTTAAACACAAGAACAAACTCTTATTACAAATCAAATACTCTTAGGAAATGGTCATTACAAAAGGTAACCCATTCATAGATAAAAAGGTTACAATTGTTTATAAACATCTAAACTTTCGTCCAACTAAAGGTTTACAAACAATCTGATTTGATGTTATAAAAGCATTCTCATTACAATCATACTTCTTGTTTCTTTGTTTAGTCAAGAATAATTATGGTGAAAAACAATCATTCATAGACAAATGATTATAACTAGTTGAATAATAACAAATCTTTCGACCCTTGAAACTATTATCAATTAGTTAACCTTAGCTCAACAAATGTCACTATGAAACTTAAGGTACAATTGGTTCTTAGGATTGACTTGAAATTGAATTAAAACATGTTGGGATCATACTTTTAGTATTTAGTCAAGTCTCGGTCATTACATTTTGTAATAGGTTGCTTTAGTAATATTTATCATTATTGTTTAGTTAATGGGCAACATGTAAAAGGCCCAAAAGGCCTTAAAGCCCACGTATGAAGAGATAAGGGAGGAAGGGAGTGTTGCCCTAACTCCTCCCTTATAAATAGTGAGCTTATGTTTACATTTCACTAGTTGGTTATTTGATTACCTTAAGGAAACTCTTGCACTTTTATCTTTCATATTGTCTTATAATCAACCAATCTCATTTCTCATCTTATTTCTTCTTATATCATACTTGTGTTTACTAAATGGTGACCTAACAAGTGGTATCATTCGCTAGAGGAAGGTGTAGTTATTGTTTTCATTGATTTACATCTTAAAAGTCGTTTTTTTTCTTATTATTTATCGAATTTTTTGTGAAATTTTTTAAACTTTCTTGTTAGTTTCTTGGTTTTTTCTCACATATTTGCTTACAAATTTGTGTTTAAAATCAAAACTAACCAAAAAGTTCCAAACTTTTTACAAAAATATTCGATTTTGGCTACTTGTACTTTTATCGAAATTTTTTCAAGTTAGGAAAATCTCTTAAAGTTTTCTACTTTCTTTAAGATCTACTTATTTTACACACAAAAGTACAAGTATCTTGAAATAAAAACGAGTTTTAGGATTGCTTTCTTTGTAAAACAACTACTACCAAGTTATCGAAATCTTCATTGTCATCTTTTTCGAGATCATCTCTAAGTGTACTACCTCGACGTCGTTTGTGTGGACTCGGTATTTTCTTTCTTGTATAAGAAAGTTAAGTACTTCGACTTTAAGGAAAGTTTTCGAAATTGTATAATTTCGAAAACTGTGTTTCGCAAATTTTGTGTTTTTTCGAGAAAAACTTACATTTTTTTCGAAATCACAAAAGTTATCGAGAAACTGACTTATAAGTTTCGAAATATTACTTTCTCGATAACCTGAAAAATATCGAAATCTTATTTTTTCGATAAACCTGCAAAGTTTTCGAAATCTTGTTTCTCGATAATCTATAAAGTTTTCGAAAACCTTGACAAGTTTCGCAAACCCTAGTTGTGCTAAGTTTCTCGATACTTGGTTAATTCTACACTTTCTACAAGATCCATTTCTACACAAGTGTCTAAGATGTCTCAACCTCCAAATCATTACTTCCCTCATATTCAGCAACCTCAACATCAGCAGTCTCAGCAACCTCAGCATCAGCAGTATCAGCAACAACAATACCTTCCTCACATAATGAATCAACAACCTCCTAAATACAATCCACTACAGAATTACCTAATGATGCAACATCAGCTCATTCCTCAACAACAATCATATCAAGTGCCACAACAAACCAATCAGTTTTCCTCCAAACAACCTCACTGGTTTGACAGCATGTGTGAAGTTATTACAACTCAACAATCCCGACATGAGGCAGGATCACTTGAGACACCTCCAATGCTTACACCTGGGAACTATGTTCAATGGTCAAGTCGATTCTTACGATTTGTTGAGCTAAAGAAACCTCATGGGAAATTCTTGAAGCAAGTGATACTTGAAGGACCATGTGAGTGGCCAACTAGATTTGAAGCTGGTGATCCACATGCTGATCCTCCACGTCCTCCTGGTGATAGACCCCTTCCAGAATCTGCACTAACTGAAGAACAGAAACTACATCGTGAAGCTGATCAGTACGCAATGGCTTATATACTTCAAGGTATACCTAATCCGATCTATCGAAGTGTCGATGCTCAGAAAACAGCCAAAGCTATGTGGGAACACGTTCATCTCCTTATAGAAGGAACTCAATTGAACAAAGATGACATGGAATCCAAGCTATACATGGAATACACTGACATCACAATTGAACCTGGAGAGTCACTTGAATCCTACTATCATCGTTTCACAAATGTGGTTAATGATCTGGAACGTCACAAAATCACAGTACCAAGGATCGCTGTGAACTCCAAATTTGTTGGTAGTCTTGGCCCTGATTGGCATAAATATGTGACATTTGTTCGTCAAACAAAGAATTTGCATGATGCTCCATATGGTTTGTTGTATGATTTTCTGAAACATCATGAACCTGAAGTGGAAAAAGATCGAGCTCTACGAGGAGGATACACACCAACTTCTACACCAAATTCTTTGGCTCTCGTAGCTCAGTCTTCCTACGCTCCACCACCAATATCTAATCATGCATATGTTCAAGAGCAGAACTACTTCAGTTATCCACAATCTTCCACCTCGAACCAAATGGTCCCTTATGATTCATCTCTACCGAATATTTCTACTCAACTTGTTCCGTTAAACAACAATGATTCTGTGTACTACTCTAATTCCAATGAAGATGACGATGATGACTTTCATACGTTGAATCAGGGACTTGCTCTTATTGCTCGTGTTTTCAGCAAATTCTCCAACAAAACAAACAACCGTCAACGGTCATCTTCAAATACAAGGAATCAAGCGGTTGTTCATGATGGAAGAGTGGAAATTCAGAATCGCAATTATGGTCGATTTGGTTCAGGAAATTCTTCCAGAAATTATGGGAATGATCAGAGGTTCAGTAACAATACGGGGTTCAAGAACAACTCCGGATCTTCTCAACAAAGGTCTGACTCAGTTGCAACAAGGAACTCCAACTCAGGGAATGCAGTTTGGTGCTACAATTGTAATGAGCAAGGTCATATAGCTACAGCATGTCCCAAACCGAGAACTCGCGGTAGTAAGTTTCACAAGCAGGCGTTACTCATGGCTCTTCAAGATGAAAAAGACGGACATTTCCCTGAACAAGATAACAACTTCATGGCAAATGTAAACAATGATGATGACATGGAAGATCTGGAAGCTAATGCAGCTGTGATGCTTATGGCCAACATGCAGGAACTTAAGCTCAATGATTCAGGTCCAGTGTATGACACTGATGGCTTGTCTCAGGTACATGACCTCAATGAATGCTTTATTAATGAAATTGTCTCACCTTCTGCTTATGAATCAGATATGGCGCAAGTTGTTCCATCTAAATCATCTTCATCATCTCAAAAAGATGAACAAATAAGCACAGTTGTCATATTCGATGATGACACAGTTGTTTCATTTGATGATCCTATTGAGAATAATGAACATGATAATTTAGAACAACATGAACCATCATTTGATCCAGACCCTGACCTAATATTGTTATCTAAACAATTGGAAGCTCAGCAATTGCAAATTATAAAATGCAATGAAATAAATAAAGCTTTAAAAGAACAAAATGCGTCACTTGCAAGAGATATTGAATGTTATAAAATTCAACTCTCAAATCAGGAAGAAAAGATTAAAAATGCAAAAAGTTTTGAAAATGCTTTTCAGGATTCTCACAATAAAGAACAAGATCTTCAACGCAAAATGCAAGATTTAATTGAGTCAAACGGAAAGTTAATTTCGAAACTTGAAAGTGAAAAGTGTGAATTGAAAATGCAAGTTGAACATCTTCAAACAGAACTTTCAAAAACAATAACAGAATTGTCAAGTTGTCAAAAAGATTTTTGTGAACATAAAATACGAAAAAGAAAATACATCGATGACTTACTCGGTGATATTGTTGATCTTGAAAAACAACTCAAAGAATTTCGTCACATTGTTTACAAACACGGGAACTCTGTCACCACAATTCAGAAATTTACTTTAAAACCGAGACCCGATAAACGATTTGCACTTGGTGATTACAATTCAATGTTTCTTCACACGGCATTCAAAGATATTCCAAAAATTTACAGTATGGATTATTTGATGGATAATACGGTTGTGCGTGCTGTTGTTTTTAATACTGAGGAAGAAGAAGAACTTGAAGACGAGAGTCGGTCAAAAATGAGTAATGTTCAATATTGGACACCATATGACTATTCAAAAGCTCCTCCACTTTCAAAATCTTTTGTCACTCAAAAGGAATTACCTGAGAAATCATGGTTTATCGAAGAGTCATATGTTTCATCTCACAATGCAGCTCCTGTCCCACCTGTAGCACAAATAAATGGTCCTTTACCATCATCCGGTGAACTTACACGTTTACCAAAATGTCGTGTCTTAAATTATTTCAAAACCTTTATGGAAGACATCGATATTTTGGAGGAAACAATTGAACGCAATTCTGAAATAAAAATTGAAACTTTTCAATCCGCTTACGAGCGAGAAAAGAGAGATATTTTTCAAAAACAAATGAAACCAATTGTTCAACACCTCCGTCTATGTGCTACACGTTGGGATCAGGAACTTCAAAAGGAGGTCAAAAATATGATAAACGTTTTTGATACTGCTGAAAATGAGATTTTAGTCCAAAAGCTACAAACTAAAGTTTTCAAAAATGATGCTGATCGACTCTTGGAACAAGTTCTCTGTGCTGATATTTTGTCGGTTATCATGAATGATCTCTATAAATCTGGTACTTCTATGCTTATGGATGATCTTTGTGTTAATAATAATTTGTTGAATGAGGAAATTGAGACACTTAAACAGGAAAATGATAAGTTGAGGAAAAAGAATGATGATGTGACAAAACAGTTTTCAAATGAAATTTTTCAACTCAAACAAAAGCTTGATTGGTGTCAAGCTCAGAGTCTTAATAAGGAACTCAAACTTCAAAGTCAAAATATTTCTAACTCTTGTCAGCTTTGCAAAAACATTGAGTCTTTCAAAAGTTTGTGTCTCAAATATGAAAAAGAAATTGCGGACTTAAAAATTGAAAACGTCGAATGGCAACAAAACCGCGATGACATCAAATATTGCAATGGTTTACTCGAGTCTGAAATTCAGGATAAAAATCACATCATCATCGATTTAAAAGAGAAAGTTAGGTTACTTCAAAAAGGAAAGATGGTTGACACCACGGTGATAGCACCAGGAATGTATAAAGTTGACAAAACAAAAAAAGGAAAGGTTGTTCATAATACTAATGTTGATACCTCCACTTCTACAGGACTAGTCTCCACTACTAGCGTTAGCAAACCCAAGCGGAAAAGTAAAAAGAAGAATAGGATCTTGCAACGTAAGAGAGGACACCTAGAAGCTCAAGAAGTAGAAGACCAACTTAGGAATTTGAATAAAACTCATGTTGCATCAGATTTAGATTCTAATCTGGCAAATTGTAATCGAAATCTAAATGTAACGAATGATGAACCTTTGAATGTTTTGAATATTAATGCATCTTGTGTGTTTTGTCGTAAAAGCGTATCATCTAGTGATCATACAAAATGTTTAGCTAATTCTCTTCTAAATTGTCATAAGAAACGTAGGACACGCATTCCTTCTAGGCCCACTATTGCCTCTAAGTCTAACTTAGGAAAGCCGTCTTCTACGGTTTCTAATGAAGCTGAAGTTACCCCCATAGGTGCCAAGAACAAATCTAGGATTGAGCCAACGACTAGTGCATTTAACATTAAGAAAGCAAAAACTAGTTGGAATTGGCAACGTTGGTTACAACACAAACCAGATTTTCAATGGATTCCTAAATTGTTGAATAAATGTGTTTCTAACCAACAGGAACCCGCACTATCTTTGGGTTCCACCCTTACTTCTGTTCCATCTGTGTCCTCTTCTTGTGATGCAGGTGGTACAGATCATTCTCTGGATTGTTGATAGCGGATGCACCCGACACATGACAGGCAATCTCAAACTGTTGAAAAACTTTGTCTCAAAGTTCATTGGCACTGTCAGATTCGGGAATGATCATTACGCTTTAATCATGGGATATGGTGACTTTGTAAGTGGGAACATCGAAATAAGCCGTGTTTATTATGTGGAAGGCCTTGGACACAACCTTTTCTCTGTTGGTCAATTCTGTGATGGGGATCTAGAAGTTGTATTTCGTGAGAAAACTTGCTTTGTTCGTGACTTACAAGGAAACGATCTTATGACTGGCTCACGTGACTCCAATCTTTACACTATATCAATGTCAGATATGATTGCAACATCTCCGATATGTCTTCTCTCCAAAGCAGAGTCTACTAAATCTTGGTTATGACACAAACGTCTTTCGCACTTGAATTTCAAAACCATGACGGACCTTGCTCGTTATAAACTTGTTGATGGATTTCCAAGATTCCGTTTCACCAAAGATCACTTATGTCCAGCCTGTGAACAAGCCAAAAGTACTCGTGCTCATTTTCCGTCCAAACCTGAGCAAAGTACGAATCATGTCTTACAACTGCTACATATGGATTTGTGTGGACCGATGCGTGTTCAAAGTATCAACGGTAAACGCTACATACTAGTAATTGTGGATGACTTCTCCAGATGGACTTGGGTTTATTTTCTACGAAGTAAAGATCAAGCTCCTTCAATGATCATCACCTTTCTCACCAAAATTCAAGTTCAGCTTCGCAACACAGTACGAATCGTCAGAACTGACAATGGAACTGAATTTAAGAATCAGACACTTCGGTCTTATTATGAGAAAGTGAGAATTGAACATCAGACATCTATTCCTAGAAGCCCAGAACAGAATGGTGTGGTTGAAAGACGCAACAGGACGTTAGTGGAAGCTGCTAGAACTATGTTGATTAATGCTCAATTACCAGATTACTTGTGGGCAGAAGCTGTTTCAACTGCATGTTACACTCAAAACCGTTGTATGATCACAAAACGTCATCGCAAAACACCATATCAAATTGTTCACAAAAGGAAACCAAACATCGATTACTTTCATGTTTTTGGAGCACTTTGCTATCCGAAAAATGATCGTGATGATTTAGGTAAACTTAAAGCAAAGGCTGACATCGGAGTGTTCGTTGGATATTGTGAAAATTCTAAAGGTTTTCGGATTTGGAATCGTCGTACTAGAGAAATTCAAGAAACCATTCACGCTAACTTTGATGAACTCACCCAAATGGCTTCTGAGCAACACTGCTTAGGACCCGAATTTAACCGTCTTAACTCTCCGGCATCTTCAGCTGAACCTTTGCCACTTAACCGCAAAAAATTAGAAACCTTGTTTGCTCCACTATTTGATGACACAATTGAATACCGTCCTACTGAGGTCTCACCAAATTCCGCTGCTCAACCTGATCACATACAAGTACCAGACTCACCTCAACAAACTTCAACAAGTGTTGAGAGAGACGGTCCTCCAATTGTATCACCATCTACAGCAGAACAAACTGTTTCTACTTCCCGCCTTTCAGCTGAAGATCCACCACAACTATCAGTTCCACAATCCGCAGAGCATGATCCTGATGCGTTCATTAATCCGTTTGCACCAGCTACTACAATTCCTGATATAGCTGAGTCGTCAACACGCAACTTGGATCCTGCCAACATGCGAGATACATATCAACTACACCCTTCAACACATAAACGGACTCGTGACCATCCACTAGTTCATATCATTGGCCATCCAGATGCACCTGTTATGACAAGACAACGACTTCACACAGATGGAGAAACTTGCATCTACGCACTCACAGTGTGTCATGAAGAACCCAAAAACATTAAAGAAGCAATGACTTATGACAACTGGATTGAATCTATGCAAGAGGAATTTCAGCAATTCATAAGATTAGAAGTCTGGGAGTTAGTTGAAAGACCTGACGGAGTCTTTGTCATCGGGTTAAAATGGATCTGGAAGAATAAGCTTGATGCAGAAGGGACAGTCATCCGCAACAAATCACGTCTGGTAGCGAAAGGATACTCTCAACTTGAAGGTCTTGACTTTGCTGAATCCTTTGCTCCAGTGGCAAGACATGAAGCTGTTCGGATCTTTTTGGCTTATGCTGCACATAGGAATATGGTGGTTTACCAAATGGATGTGAAAACAGCATTTCTGAATGGAGAACTCCGTGAAGAAGTTTATGTCAGCCAACCTGAAGGTTTCGTTGATCCAGAGCGTCCTAATCACGTCTACCGACTCAAAAAGGCTCTCTACGGACTCAAGCAAGCTCCACGGGCGTGGTATGATAAACTGTCCACTTTCTTACTGGCCAATAAATTCCTTAAAGGATCGGTGGATCCCACACTATTTACAAAAACCTACGGGGAGGACTTACTTGTTGTTCAAATATATGTCGATGACATCATTTTTGCCTCAACAAAACGAAGTTATTCTAATGATTTTGCAAAATTAATGAAAGATAATTTTGAAATGTCCATGATGGGTGAACTTACGTTCTTTTTAGGACTACAAGTTCATCAATCACCCCGTGGAATTTTTGTACATCAGTCCAAATATGCTCTTGAAATTTTAAAGAAACATGGAATGATGACTTGTGATACTTATAATACACCAATGGGTTATACCACAAAACTAGATGCTGATTTACATGGGACTCCCGTTGACCCTACCAAATACCGAAGTATGATTGGGTCCCTCATGTATCTCACAGCTAGTAGACCTGATATAGTTTTTGCTGTCTTCATGTGCTCACGTTATCAGTCAAGACCAACTGAAAAACACCTCAATGAGGTCAAAAGAATCATTCGATACATAAAGGGAACCATTAACTTGGGAATCTGGTATCCGAAGGATTCTGGTTTTGAACTAATTGCTTTTTCAGATGCTGACCATGCAGGATGTTTAGACACACGCAAAAGTACATCTGGTGGATTACAGTTTCTTGGAGACAAACTTGTGTCATGGCAATCTAAGAAGCAGGACTGCACATCTTTGTCATCTACAGAATCTGAATACGTAGCCATGTCTGCTTGTTGTGCTCAAGTCATCTGGATGAGATCACAACTCAAAGATTATGGCTACCTATTCAACAAGATTCCTATCTACTGTGATTCAAAGAGTGCAATTGCTATCTCCTGCAACACTGTGCATCATTGCAAATCCAAACACATCGATCTCCGTTATCATTTCATCAAAGAGCATGTGGAAAGGGGTACAGTTGAACTTTATTTCGTTGGAACTGAGTATCAATTGGCGGACTTACTTACCAAATCCTTGGCACCCTCAAGGTTTGCTAGTCTAGTTCACCAAATTGGTATGAGATGTTTGACACCAGAGGATCTGGATAAGTTTTTAAAATACCACTGATCGTCACACATCACAACTATCTCTGTATAATATTTATCTTTCTATCTTTACTATAAACTAATCAAAACCCAAAAAGATTTTTCACATTTTTTATTTTTTATTTAAAAAAAAAAAAAAAAATGCAAGTATATCGCTTCCATTCAACACTTTGTTCTTACTTTACAAGTGTTGAGGGGGAGTCACGCTTAAATCTTTTACCAATTAATTGGTATACTTGCATATTTCTCGTATTTTACGGTTCGGAGTGTGTGCGGATGGTTTATTTCACTACACTTTGTCTCATTTTGTTTAAGTCTTCATAAGTTAACTTAACGAAGTCACATCTCAAATGTCAATAGACTTGCTAGTTACTTTAGGGTTCTAGTTAAAGTATTTCATAATTAAGGGACCCATGTTGCCAAATACTTAAAGTTTCAAAAACTCAATATTAAATAAACAAACAAACCATATAACATGAAACATCACTAATTTTTTAAACCTCTTAAACCCTTTTTTTCAAACCAACGGCCCTCAATCATTCGAATCATCCAAGAACTCGATCACTAAATTGTAAGTTCCCTGGTAATCACTAGGGTATAATATACATAGGATCTTGGTTAATTGGATTTTCAACGGCTCGATCTCATGTTATCATAATTTCGAGAACTAGGGTTAGGATTTCGAAATCGTTCTTAACATGTTGTGGTGGTTAATTCTTGATGGGGTTTAGTTACTTATCTTGTTACTAACACTTTCTCATCATTTATTTTCTCATTCCATCAAGTTTGTATCGATCTAAGAAAGCTAGGGTCTAGGTCGAATTGGGTTTATAAGTTTCAATGAGTATTTGTTTAAGTTTATTGGTGGGATTTGATTCTTAGGTCTCATACTTGCATGAGTAAGCTAGCTAGGATGTTTCTCACCCTTGAACATGATTCTCGATAAAACTTGTATGCCTCGATTGTGAAAAACATCGAGATAAATGTGTCTCAAGTGTTGTCTATTGTGCTATGTGTCTTGTTATGCATCATGCTTGTAGTTGTGATATGCTAGAACTTCGTAATACTCACTTGTCTCATATTCGTGAAGTTACCAAAAAACATGGTCTTGAACATTATCGCAATCTTTGTTTGCCTTAAAAGTTATATTGTTTCTACCTTTGTGACAGGCCAAATTCATAGGAAAAACACTTTGTGACGGAAATGTAAGAGAGACTTCTACAAAATTCGAATTAATTCTTGTATAAGAATTTTTCGAGAAAACTAAGTTTTTATCGAAATCTTTCGAATTATCGAGAAACTTAAGCTTTTCGATAAATACTGTTCAAAGCTCAAAGTTTCTCGAAAATATCATGTTTTCGAAATCTTTCTGTGGACTCTGTTTTTTTCGAAATCTTCAGATTCTCGAGAAAAAATTGTTTTATAGAAAATTATTGGGTTTTTCTCGATAACTTTGAGTTTTGTCGCAAAAACCTGATATAGGAAAGATCTCGATAATTTTTCTCGATAAAAGTCAATTTTTCTCGATAACACCAGTTTCTCGATAAGTTGTTAAAAGAATTTTTTCTCGATAACATCAATTTTTTCGATAAGTAAGAAATCTCGATAATAGGTGCATGATGTATTTTTCGAAATCTTGTTTGGTATTGTATCATTGGTGTGAGTCATTATTGTGGTGTAATGTGATGTAGTTGTGAATTGTGCTTGTCATGTTGTGCTTATTTGCCATATGCATTATTTGACTCATAACTAAATGACGCATTTGTGCCTAATTGTTTCAAGTAGATATCTGTATCCAAACTCTAAACTGTGCTAACACATAACAAATTTGGATGTTTGGTTTATGGTGATACTTTTCAGATAAACATGGCTGAACACACTGAGAACGTCGCAGAACAACCTCTTCCATTACTCACCTTGGATGACATCACTCCTGAGAACTACCATGTCACGCTTGGCAACAACAATCCCCGAGTTGATTTCAACAAGTTGAATATCACAGAGAAATCATGCATGATTGTGAAAGATATCCTACTGGCACATCCTTGCAAACCACTGCTCACATGCTCTACCTCAGTTCCGCTATTCTACCTTCACCAGTTCTGGCTTACCGCTCAGGCCAACTTGGATGATGAGTCTTTCACTGTCACTTTGGATAGCCAAAAATACTCTGTGGATCATGACGTTCTTCGTACAGCCCTTCTCATGCCACAACCTGACACTGAATTTGCTCCCATACTACCTGACCTGGAACTTCTTGACTTCTTCATTGAACTAGGATATGAGGTTGATGATGATGTACCTCTTGTCAAGCTTTCCAAATTCAATGTCAAGCATATCCCTCAGCCTTGGAGAACATTCTGTCTGTTGGTGGTAAGATCTATATCTGGAAGGAAAAGTGGTCATGAACATCCAAGACTCGAACACCTGCAAACATTCTGGGGAATGGTGACTCTGACACCGATTGACTTTGCAGTTCCTATCATGAATGATATCGTCCACAGTATTCAGACTGAACGTGTGAAGACTATGATACCTTTCACGAGATTCACCAAGCTTATCATCGAACATCTCTGCAAAAGTTCTCCAGAATTCATCAAAAGGATGGCTGATCCTAATGAGCCGAAGCACCTCTTCGAGGACGACTTCACCACCTCATTCATCAAATCGACCACTTCCTCAACCAAGATCAAAGGAATGAGGATTCCCGAATACCTTCTGGATGACAGTATTAAGAAAAGGGCGAACTTCAAGTTGTATGATCTGGCTTACAAAGGTGTACAGGAAGAAGCAACAATTAAGACTCGTAGCAAGGGAGGTGCACAGTCTGGGAGTACAACAAGCACCACTGGATCACCTCACACAAGATCTAAGTCTGCTCCAATGGCTAAACCCAAGACTGCTACCACACCTAAACCTACCTCCAAACCCAAACCTGCTACCAAGCCAAAGAAGAAGGTTACTCCTGAATACATTCTTCGTGATGAACCTACACCTCCACCTTCTGACACCGAATCCGAGTTCGATACGGAATCTGAAGAAGAAGAACCAGACTATGAACTGAGATATAGAGCACCTGATGAAAGCTTCCCTGCAACAGAGATTGCCATCCAACAAAGTCTAGAAACCTATGAAGAAGAGACAAGGAAAAGAAAAGGAGTCACTATCAATGAACCTCAGGATGATGAAGACGAACCAATCATTGAACCATTGGTCGATAAACGTAAACTGAAGAGTATAGTTGTCGACACTCGAGCTGAAGAAAAGCAACTTAGGAAAGAACAAAGGAAAGCAACTCTTGAAAGCCGACTAATGTCTCAATCTTTCACTCCACCACCTATCGATCAGTCGGAACATGAAGGAACAACAAGCAGCATGGTTCCTCCCATTGTGACCACAACGACTGAAACAGCTCCTCAACTTGATGACACCGTCATCATGACAGAGACTGCTAACATAGAGGAGAATGTTGGCGGCCAAGAGCCATTTGTTCCGGATCAGGAACACGAATACCTCATTACTCCAGAGTTTCTTGCACGAGAAGCAGAGGAAGCAGAGGAACGTCGCAGAAAAGAAAACGAAGAAAAGAACGCGTTCGACACCAACATGTTTCTTAAGTCATCGTCTCAGCAGACTTCCTCCGCACAACCTCCACCTCCTCAAGACTCTCCACCAAAGGATCCGACTCCTCCCGCTTCTTCTTCAAACTCTCACAACGAGTCATCGTCCGAATCATCACCTGAGCACTCATCCCCCACACCTTCTGAAACCGCATCTAAACAGCATTCGATCAATGAACCAAAACAACCAGTTGATCTTCAGGAGCAAGTGAACAACCTCACCAACATGGTTACCAATCTTACCAAACAAGTTGAGGACTTCCAGGAGTCAAAGCAGCTGATCGACAAGTTCTTGGACTCTGATTACGAAGGATTTATCAGAACTGCAACACATGATTTTCTCTCTGAAAATCTGGTTGATATGATCACTCCTACAGTAGCAAATCTTCTTGAACCAATCAATGACAAATTGGATCACAGGATCAGAAGTGTTACAAGGAAAATGTTGTCTACTACACCATTCACTCTTCACACCGCAAAACCTTCTACTGTGGCTCCAACTGTCCCGGAATTGTCCTTCAATGACATGCTTACCAAACTCTTTGACAGCATTGCCTCCAAAACCACACAGACTGCAGAAGAAAAAGCACTGCATGATGCTATGGTCGCTTACATATCAAAGGAGTCATGCAAAGAGGCTGCTGGAACCCGTAAACGGACAAGAAAAGATGACGATCCTGACCCAAACTCCAAAGGCAAGAAACCTAAGTCTGGAACAGGTCCCTCATCCTCTCTACAACCACAAAAGGACTCAACTCCTCCTGGAAATCAACAACAACCCTCAACTACCGGTAAAGGTCAAACCGAAGATGAAGAAATTTTCATGGAACACGCTGATGACTTCCAGGATCAACTTGACACCGATTACCGTGCTCCACCAACTCATGATTCTCGTGCTGGACCATCGTCACCGTCCAAAGCTAAAGACAAAGATGCTCCATCTAAGTCTAAGAAATCCAAGAAGAAAAGTCGTCACACATGGCTCGACAATGACGATACTCCCCTTAATGACTGGCTGACAGAAATGGTTCAAGCACAACCTCCTCTAGAAGATGAAGAACCCCTTCCAGACAATACTCTACAGTTTACCCAAGTTATCATGAAGGATCTTCAAATCAACAAACTCACAAAGATGGAGCTGAGAAGAATCAACAAGGACGCACAAGATTTTCTCAAGAAAAGATCTGGGAACAAAGTCGAATACGAATTTCATTTGCAGAATATAGCCAGTGCAATGTCTGCCGAATTTGACTGGCTAAATCCTGAGATGAATATCGATTTCAGTTCAAAGAACCATGAAAAACCTTACTTCACCGACTGGACAAAACCATTGCCTTTGACAGGATTTCCAGATAAGCCCAAGTTACCCTACAGTTATTTCTTCAACAAAGATCTTCAGAATATCAAACTCACCCAAGTGAAAAACAAGAAGAAATATGCTTCATCACTCACAATCTCCGTACCAGCCGCCAGATACGAAATCCCTGCCATCGAAGAAACAACTCGTGTATTCAGCAACTCCATCGTAGCTTACGACAGAGATGCCCTACACGGCATTCAACACTGGCCAGAATGTCGTCGTCTCGGTTATACTAGCAGATTGGGAGAGAAATCTTTGGAAAATGTGAAGCATAAATCTAAGATCATCGCCATCTTGGAGATCCACGAGTCGCAACGATTTAACTACAAATTCATGCATGAAATTGTTGTTAAACGACAAGATGAAAAGAAGTACAAGTTCTCTGAAGCAGACTTTCCTGACCTTAATCTGAATGACATTGAAGATATGTATCTCGAAAAGGTCAAAGGAAAAATGCGGGGTTTCGACAGAGATGTCCAGTACAACTTTATGGCATCGCTACTTCTCTACATCCGACGACTAATAGTTCAAGAAAGAGTGGAAGACCTTCAACTGGGTGTGGAAAGTTATCAACAGAAGATAAATTTGACTAAGCCACAATTCACGTTTGATGGGATTTATCAAACGTCACAGTTTACTCTCAACCAAGACCCTTTTGGTTTCACCTACATCAACAGCAAACAACTTCAAAGTTTCATGAGATTTGATGAAGTGCATAAATTCTGTGATGTTACCCTCAAAACTGTTCATGATGGGCTGGTCAAAAGGTTGAATGATGATCGACGAAAGATAGCTAAGGGGGAACAACCGAGATGGAAATCCAGCACGCGAAGACAAGTTCGGAATTTTGTCTTAAAGATTGAGGAAAGGTTACTTCGACGGGAACAGATCAGACGACTGGAAAGCTACATCGGCGTCAGACCATCATTTCCTGTCAGAAACTTTGAAAGACCTGAACCCCAGTTCACTGATTTTGATGCTCCACTTCCTGACGAAGAGTAACTTGGTAAATTTGATTATTTCATTTGATTGAATGATTTTTTCATAATGGCTTGTGTACGCATTACAGTGCACAACCCGATCTTGTAGAGAAAGGACCCTGAGGTACGCATCAGTGCCTCAATCCTAAATATAAGGAGCGAAGGCTTCTTACTTTTGAGTAGAATTAATCAAACATTTATGATTTTTCATAATTCTGCTCAAAAGGACAAGTATTTCACCTCAATAAGACCTAATCACTTGTTGAGGGGGAGCACTTGTCAAAACAAAATACTTTGCTCTAAATCAAAAGTTCTTGATGAATCTCCCCGAAAGACTCAAAAGGCATATTTTAATCTAAATGTTTGTCAAAAACACCATTTTATATGCTATTTTTGAGGGGGAGAAAATGAAAAAGTGATTAAAATATACGAAGTCAAAGCTTTAAGGTGTATCATGTGCGAGCTAGACTCAGTATTGACCCAGGAATTGACGAGATAATACAAGTTAGTAATATCGAAAGGACATAGCCTCGACGGGTAATAACATCAAGTTAGTTACTAGAGCTAGTTGTCACCTAAAAGCTGACAATGCATCTCTTTAACTAACCACGTAAGCGTGTCTCGAAAAGGATATGTCTTAGTAGAAATGTACCGTCTCGAGAAGCTTTCTGTGAACTTGATCAGGCCGGGTAATAACTTCAAGCTAGTCTAACTAGTGATGTAAGCGTGTCTCGAATCGGTCTTGTTTACGGAAAGTGGATCAATTCAAAAGTGCTTGCTCCTCCCGCATGTGCAAAATTATTAAACACTTATGAGCACATGTGCAGGGGGAGCCCTTCAAAAGTGTACACAAAACTCTCAAAGTGTTAACCAAAATATTTGATTATTACTAACACTTTGAGAGATTTTCAATCAAAGGTTTCTTGGCTACTGTCGGAGTTATAAGGTGTTTAAGATAGGAATATCCGTCCTATGATCCGCTAGAGCCGGAGGGATCTACCCAAGGACATCTCCCATAGTTAGAATTAGAAGTCCTTAGGTATGATACGAAAAAAGGAGAAATGAATGAAAGGGAAAGAAGGAGTTGAAGAATTAAAAAGAAAAGTAAAGTAAAGGGTGAAAAGAAATAGCCCTCCATACGTTCAACCTTATGGCAGACACCGGGTTCAATACATATGCTACTGGCAGTTGCAAAAGACAACACCGGTATTGAAGATTAAGCCGTCATGGACCCAGTGACGCAATGCACTAAACCTTCTTAACCACTCAAGTTCTCTTAAAAGAACTTGTTTCATTCTCACGGGGAACCTGCGTAACCTATTGACCTATCTCTTAGAGACGGTTGATATTGAAGCAGGAGACACCTCCCCAGTCTCCGCATAGGAAACCTAGGTGTGCACTTATAGAGTCTAGAGCCTCGAGATACATCAAAGATCTCTTAGGAACACTTAGTCTTTCTACAGCTGGTGTTCTACATCAATGGGCATCAGTTGTAAACTATCGAGTCCTTCGCAGATCTTAGCAATCTGCCGAGAACGTTTATGAGAGGATTACGTAAGTATTTCTCAATGATTGAACGGAAATCCTGCCAGGGTCAACAATAAACAGCCCTGACAGCAGGTCACTTCGGTAACCCCACAAGGGTTACGCTTAGGGTTTGTGGTGGTTCCATCTCGGTCTACAGTCGTGGAGTGATCCCCAGCGACTCACCCAGTCATTGAGCTACTTAGTAGGTCTCGTAAGCTCCTTCGGGAGTATCTGATATGGGAACGGCCTGGATAAGGATTAGAAGGAGTCTTCATACTATGCTGTTGATGAGCTCTAATTCCTTATCCGTAAGTACCGGTTGTTTTATTGCTAACTGTTTACTCGCAGGTACCTCATTTCCATGATGGTAGATTCCAACATGCTCATACATACATACATCTTGAAGTCAAAGAAAGCTCCCCCAAAAAGATCTCAACAACACAAAGTTCAAAGAAAGATTCTACACCAATAAGAAGAATCTACAAAGAATAATGACAAAGATCTCAAAGCATGTAAAGGAACTTCCTGTTCGAAAAAGTCAAAGTCCAAAGATGTATGAGTATGTTGGAATGGCGGACAACCACCACAGACGCTGGAGTGACGAACGGCAGACAACTTCATAACACTATCACTACATCATCACCAAAGAACAAAGACAAAGAGCAAAGTACTTTCATTATCATTCACTCATTTTTGAAGACGTCTAGAGTTTACATGTCACAAGTCAACGACAAAGATGAAGACGTCAAGCAACCGTGATGACCGACCCTTAGGGGGAGATTGTTGGGATCATACTTTTAGTATTTAGTCAAGTCTCGGTCATTACATTTTGTAATAGGTTGCTTTAGTAATATTTATCATTATTGTTTAGTTAATGGGCAACATGTAAAAGGCCCAAAAGGCCTTAAAGCCCACGTATGAAGAGATAAGGGAGGAAGGGAGTGTTGCCCTAACTCCTCCCTTATAAATAGTGAGCTTATGTTTACATTTCACTAGTTGGTTATTTGATTACCTTAAGGAAACTCTTGCACTTTTATCTTTCATATTGTCTTATAATCAACCAATCTCATTTCTCATCTTATTTCTTCTTATATCATACTTGTGTTTACTAAATGGTGACCTAACAAAATATGTTATCACAATCATAACTATCACTAAGCATAAAACATCATCAAAACAAGTGTAAAAAGACTACTAGCCACTCATAGCAAACATGCAAATAAACTCAGAATATTTAACATTAGAATCCATGGTTTTAAGTCTTACAATGCTTTGGAATTGATAACAAATGACAAGGTATTGATAACCTAAGTATTGGTGATGATTTCTTGAGATTTTTTGCCTCCAAATGTTGCTTCCTTGGTCCTCCAAAGTTCCTGGTTCTTTCTGCACGAATTTCCCTTCTTTGAGAGCTAGATGATGATAATAATTGAGAGTAGTAATGAGAGTAAATGATCTCTTGAATTGTGTCTTCAATTGTGTACTCTTGGGGTCCTTTTAGGCTTGTCAAATACTCCTAGTAATGAATAGGGACATAAATGCCGGAGCTTGGACAACAAGACACTAAGAAGGGCCTAGAACAATGGGACAAAAGACCAAGATTCATGCACAAGAAGTTGGTATAAACAGGCAGAGATGTCCATCCGATCGGTTGCGGGTTGGCACCAATCGGATGGATGTGGTAATTGTGGCTATCCGATCGGTTGTACTCCAACCGATCGGATGGTAGGTTCTGGTTGCTTTGGACTTTGACTTTTCCTTGTGTAGTTCTTTATGCACTATCTAAACTTGATTAACTCTGAACTTGGAACTTTGAGATGACAAAACTTAGGTTCTCCTTATGAAATGCGTCACAGATTGGACTTTTGAACTTGGGAATCTTCGTGTAATCGCATATACTTCATTTTCTTCACTTTTTCTCCATTTTTGCTACATTTGGCTACATATGCTGCAAAAACATACTTTGATACGATTTAGTGGCAAAAGCATATAAAAACAACCAAATAACATACACAAAAACACTAATAGCGCTTATAAAAACATGTTAACTTTGAGTGTTATCAAAACCCCCACACTTAAACTTAGCTTGTCCTCAAGCAAATCTAGAAGAAAACTAAATATCCACATGGTAACCGGAAGTGATTTCTGAAAATTGTGATGAGAATCCTCCTTATACAAGTATAAGTTAGATCATCCTTATTAAGCTTTTATAATTGAAATATTGAGATGTTTGACAATACCCAATGATTTTCTTGGTTGATTAACACTTCTAAAACACCTCACGAAAGAAGAATAATATATAATTCACTCATAACACTCATATATGGGGTAGCGTATATGATAAATCACACTCATTGCTCAGTTATGATCTAATTATTACTATAGGCTTGTACAAGAAACAAAACTACACCGCACTGGCGTAAGCACCAAGTCTACATATCAAAGAGGTCTTTTATTCGGGTTTAGGCTAAAAAGGGTTAAGGGTAGGAATAAGTCATGGGATTATTGAAAGGTAAGTGATGATAAAGAATATACAAACTAGTCCAAGTCTATAGATCAAATGTTATTAGCTTTTCTTCCTTGAATCATAACCTCGTAGTCTTTGAGAACTTCATTCTTTCGCGATCAATGCTTTATTTTATAGCTTCATTGGCTATACATAAAACTATACAAATCAAACTAACAACTTTTTTTTTTTTTTTTTTTTTTTTTTTTTTTCAAAAAACTGAAATTCATAACACTTGGAAACACTTGTCATCATATATATTGTGATGACTATACTTTTACTTGCTTCAATCGCTGATTCATGAATTTCCACTTTCTCATTTCTTTCTTCATGATTCATAATATAATACCTCATAAAGCTAACTACTCACCAAGACTTGACTAAAGGGTAAGGTTAGGCTAAAAAGTGTAAAATCTTTTGTATTTTTTTATGGTTTTAATCAAAAGAAAAGGAAAGGCTCAGAAGATGTAACTAAGGGTATCTAGCGTTAAAGATGAACGCTAACAAAAGGGTTAAAAATTGGAAATTAACTAATCAATGTGACTAGCTAAAAATCAATAAGGAAGGCTATTTGGTTAAAATCCTAAGGTTGCCTCTTATCACGTATGTATACTTATATTACAAAAATGTAATCTCACAACGGTCTCGTAATGATTTACAAGTACAAGTTCTAGAATACATAAAATCACCGTCACACTCATAACAAAAGATTCAAGCATATAAGATGTATGCTAGATATGAACAGGCTAAAATCCTCACAATTTAGTGGAAATGGTTATAATGTGTGCTAGCAAATGTTATCGATCCAAAAGTGGATTGCAATATTAATCGGGACACATCTCAATTCTTTCAAAATTACTGATTTTTCCAGTGGATAGATCCAGTTATTCTAATAAATTACTCCTAAAAGTGTGAAAACAACTAGATTATAAGGACAAACAAAATTTAAAAATTAACTCGATATTAGACTTAATTTCTTATTTACCTACTCACCCCCCACACTTAAGTTAAGCATTGTCCTCAATGTGATAAACGAACTTAAAAGTATGAAAGTAGGGAAAATGAGAAAATAAACCATGATATCCGGTTTTATGTTTCTATCCAATCTTTTGTTTCTTGCAATCAACACCTGCATTATTAGAAACAAACAAAAAGCATTGCAATTTTATTCAAATTAGTGGCACACCCCCACACTTAAGTTTGACCAAGTGGTAAAACTTTGAGGTGTAGACACTGAAAAAAATATATTAAAAATAAACACACGGGTTGCCTCCCAAGAAGCGCTTGTTTTATTAACGAGTCCTCATCCGGACTCAAACTTCGAATAGATTATGTAGTTGTAGTGTTACATTTCCTTTTAGGGATGTACACCACATTTCCTATCACAATTCCCTCCCCTGTTTCATCTATGTTTTCCAATGTAACTTTTTCCCATGCTCTAGAAAGAGCATCATAGATAAAACCATTATTGTGTGCCCAAAGGATCATTCCCTTGTGTGGAGCCATGAATGTGATAGCTTCATATTCAAATTCGGATGGAATTTCTTCATTAGAAATTATGTTTAATTGCTTTTTATCATAATAGAGTTTAATTCGGTGCCCATTTACAATGAAACTTCCACCATGTTTGTCATAAAGTTCAACATAACCTGATGGAAATCCATGTTTCACTATATATGGTCCAAACCATTTTGGCTTGAGTTTCGGAGCTTTAAACTCGTATTTCATATTGAAGAGCAAAACTTTATCTCCAGCTTTGAATTATTTTTGAATTCTCAGCTTTCTATCGTGGTAAGCTTTGGTTCTTGTTTTGTATAGCTGGGAGTTCTCATAAGCTTGAAGTCTTAACTCATCGAGTTCATGCAATTGCAAAAATCTCTTTTCTCCAGCTATTTTTAGATCAGGATTATAGCTTCTTAGTGCCCAATAAGCACGGTGCTCAAGTTCGAACGGTAGATGACATGTTTTCCCATACAAGAGTCTGTATGGTGTTGTACCAATTGGTGTCTTATATGCCGTACGAAATGCCCATAGAGCGTCGTCTAATTTCCTTGACCAAATGGAAGGATTGTCCTTAACCATTTTTTCAAGTATTCTTTTTATAGCTCTATTGGTATTTTTGACTTGACCACTAGTTTGTGGATGATAAGCTGTAGCAAAACGATGATGAACTCCATATCGTTTCATTACTTTCTCCATTTGTTTATTACAGAAATGGGATCCTCTATCACTTATTAAAGCTTTAGGAATTCCATAGCGAGCGAAAAGCTTTTTGAGAAAGTTGACAACAACTCGTGCATCGTTAGTAGGAAGAGCTTCAGCTTCAACCAATTTGGAAACATAATTGATTGCAACGAGGATATATTTGTATTTGTGTGATTTAAGGAAGGGTCCCATAAAATCAATTCCCCAAATGTCGAATATTTCGCAGACATGAATACTCTTTTGAGGCATTTCGTCTCTTCGAGAAAGGTTACCGGATTTTTGGCACGCATCGCAGTTTTCAACGAGAGTATATGCTTCTTTGAAAATTGTAGGCCAATAGAATCCAGCATCAAAAACTTTTTTAGCTGTAGTGGAAGGACCATAATGTCCCCCAGTTGGGCCATGATGACATTCATCAAGAATTTTTCTTGTTTCGGCACCCGAAACACATCTTCGTATCATTCCATCCTTGCACATTTTAAAAAGGTAAGGTTTCTCCCAATAATAGTGTTTTAATTCTGAAAAGAACTTACTACGTTGGTAGTGACTCATCCCTATTTTAAGAATATCTCCTGCAAGATAATTTGCGTAATTTGCAAACCATGGTACTTCCTCATCATCATATTTATCTATCGTCATGAGAGTTTCATCTGGAAAATAATCGTTAATTTCATTTTCTTTTAATTCTTCCAAATTTGGATTCTCGAGACGTGACAAATGATCAGCTGCAAGATTTTCTGCTCCTTTCTTGTCTTTTATTTCGATATCGAATTCTTGCAGTAGTAAAATCCATCTGATAAGACGCGGTTTTGCATCTTGTTTGGTAAACAGATATTTGACTGCGGAATGATCTGTAAAAACTATCGTTTTTGAAAGCACGAGATAAGATCTGAATTTTTCGAATGCAAAAACTACGGCTAATAATTCCTTTTCCGTAACCGTATAGTTTTGTTGAGCATTTTTGTGTGTTTTACTAGCGAAGTATATAGGACGAAAATGTTTTCCTTCACGTTGTCCTAAAACAGCTCCAACAGCGAAATCGCTTGCATCACACATGAGTTCAAATGGTAGTGACCAATTAGGTGCGACCATAATTGGGGCACTAGTCAATTGACTTTTCAATGTTTCGAAAGCTTTAATGCAGTCTGCATTGAAATCAAATATAGAATCCTTTTCTAAAAGTTTAGTCATAGGACATGATATTTTTGAAAAATCTTTGATAAATTGGCGGTAAAAACCGGCATGTCCTAGAAAACTTCTAACGGCTTTAACGTTAGTTGGTGGTGGTAATTTGGTGATAACATCTATTTTAACTTTGTCTACTTCCATTCCTGAACTTGATATCTTGTGTCCTAACACAATTCCTTCAGTTACCATGAAATGACATTTTTCCCAATTAAGAACTAGATGTGCAGCTTCACATCTCTCAAGCATTTTATCGAGATTGGAAAGACAAGTTTCAAAAGAATCACCAAAAACTGAAAAGTCATCCATGAAAACTTCCATAGATGTCTCAAGCTTGTCTTGGAATATTGCGATCATACACCTTTGAAAAGTTGCAGGTGCATTACATAGACCAAAGGGCATACGCCGGTAAGCGTAGGTTCCAAAAGGACATGTAAATGTGGCTTTCTTTTGATCGGCTGGATCGATAGGAATTTGGAAATATCTCGAAAAACCATCAAGGAAGCAAAAGTATTTGTTTCCTGCTAATCTTTCGAGCATCTGATCCATGAATGGTAGAGGAAAATGATCTTTCCTGTTGGATTTGTTAAGTTTTCTGTAATCAATACATACTCGCCATCCAGTGACAGTTCTAGTAGGAACTAATTCATTCCTTTCGTTGGTCACTACAGTCATTCCTCCTTTCTTCGGAACACAATGAACTGGACTCACCCATGGGCTATCCTCGATAGGATAAATAATTCCTGCATCAAGAAGTTTGATGATTTCCTTCTTAACAACTTCTTTCATATTGGGGTTGAGTCGATGTTGTCTTTCTACAACGGGTTTAGTACCTTCTTCACAATTGATTTTGTGTTTGCAAAAATCTGGGCTAATTCCTGGAATATCAGAAGTTTTCCACGCAAAAGCTCGTTTATGCTTCTTAAGAACAGAAACGAGTCTTTCTTTTTGATTTGTTTCAAGCAACGACGATATGACTACTAGAAGAAGTGAATTTTCTTCTAAGTAGGCGTATTCGAGATTATTGGGAAGGGGTTTGAGTTCCAAATCAGTGGGTGGTTCTTCTAGAGATGATTTGATTTTCATTTGATCTTTTTCAGTGATATCTTCAAATTTCTCTTCTTCTAATTTAATTCCATGAATTCCTCAAATTCTTTATCAGAATCTGTTTCACTGATCTTTTCTGAAGTAGTCATGAATGGTTTCGAATCGTCAAGTAATGCATCCAATTCTTCTTTAGTGACTTCATCAATTACATTGATGTTATAGCATGTGTCATCACTGGAATTTGGATATTTCATTGCTTTATCGATTAAGAATGTGATTCGATATTCTCCTACTCCAAGATTGAGTTCTCTGCCTTTGACTTTGATCATGGCGTCAGCAGTGTTTAAGAAAGGTTTTCCTAAGATTAAGGGTACTCGACTATCTTCCTCCATTTCTAAGATGACAAAATCCACAAGAAAAACAAATTTACCAACTTGAACAAGCATATTTTCAGCAACCCCAACAGGATATTGGTATGTATGGTTGACTAATCTTATACTCATCTTAGTAGGTTTCAATGTATTGATGGAAAGTTTAGAATACAACGAATAGGGCATCAAATTGATACTTGCACCTAGATCGGCTAAAGCATCGCATGTGATGTTGTTTCCTAATGTACATGGTATAAGAAAACTTCCGGGATCTCCTAGTTTCGGTGGAATTTTGTTTTGAATGATAGCAAAGCATTCTTCAATGAGAACGGTAGCGGAAATGTGTTCCAATTTGTTTCGATTATTAAGAAGTTCTTTTAAAAATTTCCCATAATTGGGCATTCCAGCTAGAACATCAACGAGGGGTACGTTAATTCTAACTTCTTTGATCATCTCTATAAACTTCTTATTTCGCTCCTCTCTTTTCTCTTTTCTTGGGGCTTGTGGATATGGTATTTTCGGTGTATAAGGTTTTATTGGTGGAACCGTATTTTCTTTGGTTGGTGTTTGGGTTGGTTTTTCTTTAGCTGCTTCTTCTTCAGCTTCTTCCTCCTCCTCATCTTGAATGATAGTATTATCGGTAGGAATGATTGGTGGATCATACACGAGACCACTTTGAGTGAATACAACATTGATATGCTCATTTCTGGTTTGTGGTGAACGATAACTCTTATCGTTTGATCCAGACGGTTTTGGATTGGATTGGGTGTTACTTGGTAATGTACCAGGAATTCAAGAAGAAAATTGATCAGAAAGTCTACCAAATTTTTGTTCAAGATCCTGGATAGAAGCTTGATGATTTTTCTGACCTTGCTCAACTTTGGTTTTGAGATTGAAAAATTGAGTTTTTACAAACTCATCTGTAGCTCTTTGAGTAGTTACGAAATCTCGCATCATTTTTTCGAAATCAGATTCTTCCTTTTTATCGGAATTTGGTGGGTTTGGTGTCACACCCCAAAAATGGCGCAGCGGAAAGGCATTTACGGGGTATGACTTATTAGTCAAGAACACAAGGTGTCACAATAGAGAAGTACTAAATGCATAACGTCACACAGATAATAGTCGCAAAATCCCACAACCGGGATAAGTACAAAGATCCAAATACTAAACATAAGTCTCAAAGTCAAATAACATCACTTAGGGAAATATCAAAATGCAACTTCCCGAGATACAACTCGGGAGGGTCTTGTCTTACGTCTTGCTAGGCCAGGCCAATACTCAACCTTCTAGAGCAACGTCATTCTTAACACCTGAAAATGGATACTCGAAAACGTCAACATAAAGTTGGTGAGCTCGTAGGTTTGAAAGTTAAACCACGAAGCTGTGAACAATAGCGTAGGACAATGTGAGTGTGATTCACAATTATAGGCACATATTGAAACAAAATAGTTACTATTGCGACAACTGAACCTGCCAATAGAAACAACACACCACAAAGGTCTTCCAACATACAGTCAGGATACACAGGGGAGCTACCCCAATAGTACTATCAAACGCTTCGGCTCCAAACGGAGTTAAACAATTGCGCATTCTTGCACATATGAAATCAAGTTATACCACATAGCACATAATCGCAATCAACGCACATAATTGTCCAAAACATAGCATGAAAACATTTAGTCACAGCATGAAAAACAATTTAAAAACATTGAGTACCATTTTCCCCCAAGGAAAAGCATATAAAAAGTGGGGCTATGAGAACTCACCTTAGTCAATCAACGCACAACACAACGATATAAGAGTAGTTTAGCAAAACGGTGAATAGAACGTCACGGCGCAACGGACTCGGCACAACCTATTAAAATAAACTTGTCTTAGTATCTAATTCGAAACATATAAACTTTTAAGAGTTAACTATTTCCAAAAATTACTCATTTTCGCCTCAATGTCTATTGTTAAAAACATTTATTAATTTTTGGTATCATTTGTGCGCGGTGAAGACACGACTCAGACTCGAGTGAACGCACGCTAAGACAAAGACCAAGACTCAAATGCCATGTAAGAGTAACTAGGTCCTATGATCTCTAAGGCTAGCATATCGATAATCATGCCCTCGAAACGATTAGTAACCCATTTTTGTTCATATTTATTTGGTGTTTCGCTTATTATTATTAATAAATATTAAATAACGTTTTTATCATTATTTAACGTTTCCGAATTAACTTAGAAATATCGACAACGTCATCGACGTTAACTAATATTTCTTATTAATCTAAGACGTTATATAATGTTCTTATCGTCATTTAATAGTTATCATCAACTTAAAAATATTAAGTAACGATTGTTAGTCGTTAGTTAATATTTAAAAGTTACTTTCATATGTACATAAAAAAAAAATGAGTGTCATTTAATTTTAATCAATATTATCCTTTTACGAGTTACTCTTCGTTTCGTGCCCATTTTGGCTCGTCGGGTGTCACACAAGACTAGAAAGTCTCGGTGACGCCCAACACGGCCTACATCATTACAATAGAAATATTATCGTCTAATCATCCAAATTCCGCAACACAAACTACAACAAACGACGGCCGTCTACGGCACGTCGACTAACCTAAACTCCGTCAATCTAATTATCTCATCACCAATATAATCACAACTCACAACCGATGACTTGCCGAGACCATAATGGTCTCGGCTCCCTAGCTCTCGGCCAATACAACCAAACAGACCACCAAGGTCTTGGCCAACCCATACAACAACAACAACAACAACAACAACTGATAACTACAACAACTAACAATGGCAACAATAACCACAACAAGAACTACAAAAATTCAAATGACCAGAACAACAACTATCGACAACAATAATTCCACCCCTAGTCCATCACCACCTCTCGGCAACACCAATCACGACCAAATCCTTCATCCAAATCTCAATCCCACTTCTCATACAATACACAAGCATCTTCAATCACTCATAAACAAATCCTAACTCTAAACCCATGCCAAAATCCGTGGAACAACAACAAAAAGGACAACAAATCTTAGGCCGTGAGTCTAGGACTCACGGCATCACCACGTACGACCAAAAACAAACACAACACAAGACTCAAACTTGATACCAAACATCATTAGGCTCGTTTTTACTTATTATATTTTCGTTAATATTATTATCTCGCAAACCCGAAGGTTTTTTAGATGAACCCGAGGTAGGAACACCTCAACAATAGCGGGTTTATATAAGGTGAAGGGTAGGAGATGGGGATTACAAGCAAACCCCGACGTGCCCTCGGGGACCAAAGTTGTCAATCTCTTTATATTTTTTGAATGAAATGCGAACGTGGTAAATAAAGCATGCCGTAAACATTTTCCGAGCTCCCGAAATTATTTCGATTAGTTTTAAAATTATTTTTCCATAAACTTTGACTGTCATACTCATAACTTCGTTAAAACGTTAAAATCATCTTGTAAAACGTCGATTTGACTTTTGGTTGTGTCGTGTCGTGCGGTCTAGCTCACCAAAACTCATCAAAGTAAACAAGTAAACAAAATTAAACGGAAAATATTTTGAACTTAAGGTTGAGTAAGGACCTGTAAATTCGTGGTTGCTACAGTCTACCCCCGTTATTTGGAATTTTGCCCTCAAAATTCAGCTAGTACTACGGTCAAACAGGTGCGGATACTTAAGTCTCATCTGATCCTCACATTCCTAAGTAAACTCTGGCCCACGCTTTGAGTCCCAGCAGACTTTTACTATTGGTATCTTGCTACGTTTCAACTTCTTAATCTCACGCTCTAGAATCTCAACTGGTTTCTCTACAAAGTGCAAATCAGGATTTATCTGAATCTCTTCCAAAGGTATGTGTAGGGTTGGATCATCAAGACACTTCTTAAGGTTCGATACGTGAAACGTATCGTGAACGCCACTCAACTCTGGTGGTAGTCTTAGTCGGTAAGCTACTGGACCGATTCTCTCAGTGATCTCGAAAGGTCCTACATATCTAGGTGCTAACTTGCCCTTCTTACCAAATCGTACAGCTCCCTTCCAAGGTGATACCTTAAGTAATACATGATCACCAACGCTAAATTCTAGGGGTCTCCTTCTATTGTCGGCATAGCTCTTCTGACGGCTACGTGCAACCCTGAGCCTATCCTTGATTTGAATGATCTTCTCAGTTGTTTCTAGCACTATTTCAGGTCCTATCATTTGGATTTCCCCGACTTCTGCCCAAGAAATAGGTGAGCGACACTTTCGCCCATAAAGTGACTTGAATGGCGCCATCTTTATGCTAGCATGATAACTATTGTTGTAGGAGAACTCGACCAATGGGAGGTGAGTATCCCAATTTCCCCCGAAGTCTATGGCACACGCTCTGAGCATGTCTTCCAAGGTTTGTATGGTACGCTCGGTTTGACCATCGGTCTGTGGGTGATAAGCCGTACTCATATCCAAGTTCGTCCCCAGTGACTTTTGCAACATTTGCCAAAAATTTGACGTGAAACGGCTGTCACGATCAGATATGATTGATATGGGCACACCATGCCTTGCCACTATCTCCTTAATGTAAAGTCTAGCCAATTTTTTCATCGCATAATCTTCTTGGATTGGTAAGAAATGTGCAGACTTAGTCAGTCTATCTACGATAACCTAGATCGAATCGTGTCCACTACTGGTCCTAGGTAACTTAGTAACGAAGTCCATAGTTATCCTTTCCCACTTCCATTCTGGAATTTCTGGTTGTTGTAGCAAACCAGATGGTTTCTGGTGTTCGGCCTTCACCTTCGAGCAAGTCAGGCACTTGCTAACGTAGTCAGCTATGTCTTTCTTCATCCCAGGCCACCAATACAATTCTCTAAGGTCGTAGTACATCTTATCTGCTCTTGGATGAACGGAGTACCTCGTCGTATGTGCTTCATCCATGATTAGGGTTCTCAGACCACCAGTAAATGGCACCCAAAACCGGTCTACAAAGTATAGTCCACCATCATTCTTTTTATCCAACTGTTTATCTAAACCTCGCATCTTCTCTGTGGGTGCATCCATATTTATAGATGCCTCTCCCTGAGCCGCTAGTATCTTATCCTTGATACCCGACTGTATGGTTATACTCATGGCTTTTATTTTCCTAGGCCTGAGTCTTTCCTTCCAACTCAAAGCATCAGCTACTATGTTCGCCTTACCTGGGTGGTAGCGAATCTCACAATCATAATCGCTGAAAAGCTCAATCCATCTCCTCTTGCGCATATTCAATTCTTTTTTATTAAAGATATGTTGGAGACTCTTGTGATCAGTATAGATAATACTTTTCGTACCGTACAAGTAATGTCGCCACATCTTGAGAGCGAATACTACAGCGCCCAGCTCCAGATCATGAGTGGTATAGTTCTTCTCATGAACTTTAAGTTGTCGAGAGGCATAGGCAATCACCTTACCTCTCTGCATTAACACGCACCCAAGACCTTGACCTGACGCATCGCAGAATACTACGAAATCTTCGGGTCCATCGGGAAGGGCTAGAATTGGTGCATTACACAAGTTATCCTTCAACGTCTGAAAGGCACTCTCTTGCTCTTCGCCCCAAACGTATTTCTTGTTCTTTTGAGTCAATGAGGTAAGTGGTTTGGCAATCTTGGAGAAATTCGAGATGAATCGTCGGTAGTAGCCTGCAAGTCCTAAGAATGATCGGACTTCCGTTGGGGACTTAGGGGCTTCCCAATTCGTCACGGCCTCGATCTTGCTAGGATCCACATGAATACCATCCTTGTTAACCACATGTCCAAGGAATTGGACTTCCTGTAGCCAAAATTCACACTTCGAGAATTTGGCGTATAATTTCTCCCTCTTTAGTAACTCTAGAATTAACTTCAGATGCATTTCATGTTCCTCTTTTGTTTTGGAATAGATCAAAATGTCATCGATGAATACCATGACAAATCTATCTAGGTATGGCCTGCACACTCGGTTCATCAGATCCATGAAGACCGCGAGCGCATTTGTTAGTCCAAATGGCATGACCGTGAACTCGAAGTGACCGTATCGAGTCCTGAAAACGGTTTTTGGAATGTCATCTTCGTGCACTCATAACTGATGGTAGTCGGAACGGAGATCTATCTTGGAAAAGTATCGTGAACCTTGAAGTTGGTCGAATAAGTCGTCAATTCTCGGGAGAGGGTATCGATTTTTAATGGTTAGTTTGTTCAGTTCTCGGTAGTCGATACACATCCTAAATGAACCATCCTTCTTTTTGACGAACAATACTAGTGCTCCCCAAGGCGAAGAACTCGGTCGGATGAAACCTTTGTCTTGGAGTTCCTTGAGTTGATTAGACAACTCCTCCATTTCCGTAGGTGCCAAGCGATAGGGAGACTTTGCAACCGGCATAACTCCAGGGATAAGGTCTATGCGAAATTCAACCTCTCGTTAAGGGGGTAATCCGGATAAGTCGTGGGGAAACACCTCAGGGAAATTTCGAACAATCGGAATATCTTCTAGCTTCTGCTCGTCTACTTTCATGTTCATGAGGTATTTCACCTTTTCTTCGAGTCTCTCTCCATATACCTTAAGTAATTCACCATTTTCTAGTGGGATACGGACCATCTTCTCGTGGCACACTATTTCAGCCTTATACCTAGACAACCAGTCCATACCTACTATCACGTCGAAGCTCCCGTGTCCGAAAGGTATTAGGTCGATGCCAAAAGTATGGTTTTCTAATTCTAGCCTGCACTCGCGAACAATCTTATTGACTTCTACCCGTTGACCACTTGCTATTTCGATCTCATAACTAAAGCCTAGACTACTAGGTTCTATATCTAACAGGGGCATGAATTTAGTGGAGACAAAACTATAATCGGCACCAGAATCAAACAATACAGTAGCATAGTGGTCATTTAGAGAGAACGTACCCGTCACGATGTTCGGGTCCTGGCGTCCTTCCTCAGCATTCATCACAAATACCCGCCCACGAGCTGGGTAACCATTGTTTCCACCATTCGCATTGTTTTCACGGTTTGCATTGTTTCCATCAATTGCCAAGGTTGGATTCTGGTTGTTCTGCACTGGTGTTTGTGCCCTACCTAATCTAGGGCACATACTACGAAGATGGTTTGGACTTCCACATTCATAACAAGCCCTAGGGTTAACGGCATTAACTGGTGTAACTTGTTTAGCCACTACCCTACAATCCCTTGCCATATGGCCACCTCGCTTGCAATTGAAGCACACTAGGCATGGCTTTGTCTCTGGGTGATGGTAGTTGCACTTCGTACTCTTAGAGTGAGGGCCTTCATATCCTCCCTTACCTGAGGTTGTTGCCACGAATCCTTTTCCCCATTTCGGCTTCTTATCGTCACTCCTTGCATCACCTTGCTTACTTGGCTCACTCACGGCCTTTCTCTTATGACCACTCTTAGACGTTGCACCATTCCTAACTAGCTCATCTGTTAAGGCTGCAGCTTTCAGTATCACGCTCTGGATTGTAGCAGGCTCAGTCGCTTTCACCATTCCACGAATTTCGGGGACCAACCCATAGATGTACCTTTCAATTCTTTTGGATTCAGGAGTGACCATATGAGGTACCAGCCTAGCGAGCTCATGGAACCGATCTGTATAAGCTGTATGACCAGTTCCTGTCATGGTATGGTGGTAGAGTTCATGTTCTAGTTTTTGCATCTCATTATCTGGACAGTACTCTTCTTTCAACAACGCCTTAAAGTCATCCCAACTCATTCCCATGGCTGCTTCCCTGCCCCTAGCCTGAACTTGCGTGTTCCACCAGGTCAACGCTTTTCCAACCAATGAGCAGGCAGCAAACTTCACCTTCTTATGATCCGCACACTCACTTATGTCAATCACTTACTCCATCTTCTCCACCCAGCGGGTATAAGCTATCGCACCTCCATTTCCATCAAAGTCCACTGGTTTGCACGCGGTAAATTCCTTGTAGTTACATCCCTTATGGCCATTGGTATGGTTCCTATCATTGACGTGATCGCTTCCATCGTCGTTGTCCACTTGATCATTTCCGCTCACGTTGTTCCCTTGGTTACTGATATGATCACCGACTTGGGTGACAATAGTGGGTAGCAGTTCCAGCAGTTGCTGAGCGATAATGGCAGCAACATCGGGCGTCTCATTACTGGCATCGTCGCTTCTTGTGCCGCGACCTCCTGCCCTACCTCCTCGTCCACCAGTCCTTCCATCCCTCGTTAGTGGAACACCTCGGTTGACTCGAGTCGACCTTCTTGGAGGCATGTTCCTACAAAACAGGACATTGGTGAACGTTAGATGGGAGATAGGTAGGGTGGGTCGGTATACGCGTCGTATTACTACACTCAACTTCCTATAGACCATCCATGACTTTGATAAGTCCATGCCACATCATGTTATCGCAAAAGCATTGGCCAGACGTTTTTAAGATCGCATCATGCTGCATTTACTTATCACCATCACTTCATGTCATATTACCTGCATAATCGCACACGTAGATTCTATGATGCAACCTATATGAAGGTTCCTAGGTTATAGTCTAGGTTAAGCCACCTAATTCTCTATAACCTTGGCTCTGATACCAATCTGTCACACCCCAAAAATGGCGCAGCGGAAAGGCATTTACGGGGTATGACTTATTAGTCAAGAACACAAGGTGTCACAATAGAGAAGTACTAAATGCATAACGTCATACAGATAATAGTCGCAAACTCCCACAACCGGGATAAGTACAAAGATCCAAATACTAAACATAAGTCTCAAAGTCAAATAACATCACTTAGGGAAATATCAAAATGCAACTTCCCGAGATACAACTCGGGAGGGTCTTGTCTTACGTCTTGCTAGGCCAGGCCAATACTTAACCTTCTAGAGCAACGTCATTCTTAACACCTGAAAATGGATACTCGAAAACGTCAACATAAAGTTGGTGAGCTCGTAGGTTTGAAAGTTAAACCACGAAGCTGTGAACAATAGCGTAGGACAGTGTGAGTGTGATTCACAATTATAGGCACATATTGAAACAAAATAGTTACTATTGCGACAACTGAACCTGCCAATAGAAACAACACACCACAAAGGTCTTCCGACATACAGTCAGGATGCACAGGGGAGCTACCCCGATAGTACTATCAAACGCTTCGGCTCCAAACGGAGTTAAACAGTTGCGCATGCTTGCACATATGAAATAAAGTTATACGACATAGCACATAATCGCAATCAACGCACATAATTGTCCAAAACATAGCATGAAAACATTTAGTCAAAGCATGAAAAACAATTTAAAAATATTGAGTACCATTTTCCCCCAAGGAAAAGCATATAAAAAGTAGGGCTACGAGAACTCACCTTAGTCAAGCAACGCACAACACAACGATATAAGAGTAGTTTAGCAAAACGGTGAATAGAACGTCATGGCGCAACGGACTCGGCACAACCTATTAAAATAAACATGTCTTAGTATCTAATTCGAAACATATAAACTTTTAAGAGTTAACTATTTCCAAAAATTACTCGTTTTCGCATCAATGTCTATTGTTAAAAACATTTATTAATGTTTGGTATCATTTGTGCGCGGTGAAGACACGACTCAGACTCGAGTGAACGCATGCTAAGACAAAGACCAAGACTCAAACGACTTTTAAGAGTAACTAGGTCCTATGATCTCTAAGGCTAGCATATCGATAATCATGCCCTCGAAACGATTAGTAACCCGTTTTTGTTCATATTTATTTGGTGTTTCGCTTATTATTATTAATAAATATTAAATAACGTTTTTATCATTATTTAACATTTCCGAATTAACTTAGAAATATCGACAACGTCATCGACGTTAACTAATATTTCTTATTAATCTAAGACGTTATATAATGTTCTTATCGTCATTTAATAGTTATCATCAACTTAAAAATATTAAGTAACGATTGTTAGTCGTTAGTTAATATTTAAAAGTTACTTTCATATGTACATAAAAAAAATGAGTGTCATTTAATTTTAATCAATATTATCCTTTTACGAGTTACTCTTCGTTTCGTGCCCATTTTGGCTCGTCGGGTGTCACACAAGACTAGAAAGTCTCGGTGACGCCCAACACGGCCTACATCATTACAATAGAAATATTATCGTCTAATCATCCAAATTCCGCAACACAAACTACAACAAACGACGGCCGTCTACGGCACGCCGACTAACCTAAACTCCATCAATATAATTATCTCATCACCAATATAATCACAACTCACAACCGACGACTTGCCGAGACCATAATGGTCTCTGCTCCCTAGCTCTCGGCCAATACAACCAAACGGACCACCAAGGTCTTGGCCAACCCATACAACAACAACAACAACTGATAACAACAACAACTAACAACGGCAACAATAACCACAACAAGAACTACAAAAATTCAAATGACCAGAACAACAACTATCGACAACAATAATTCCACCCCTAGTCCATCACCACCTCTCGGCAACACCAATCACGACCAAATCCTTCATCCAAATCTCGATCCCACATCTCATACAATACACAAGCATCTTCAATCACTCATAAACCAATCCTAACTCTAAACCCATGCCGAAATCCGAGGAACAACAACAAAAAGGACAACAAATCTTAGGCCGTGAGTCTAGGACTCACGGCATCACCACGTACGACCAAAAACAAACACAACACAAGACTCAATCTTGATACCAAACATCATTAGGCTCGTTTTTACTTATTATATTTTCGTTAATATTATTATCTCGCAAACCCGAAGGTTTTTGAGATGAACCCGAGGTAAGAACACCTCAACAGAAGTGGGTTTATATAAGGTGAGGGGGAGGAGATGGGGATTACAAGCAAACCCCGACGTGCCCTCGGGGACCAAAGTTGTCAATCTCTTTATATTTTTTGAATGAAATGAGAACGTGGTAAATAAAGCGTGCCGTAAACATTTTCCGAGCTCCCGAAATTATTTCCATTAGTTTTAAAATTATTTTTCCATAAACTTTGACTGTCATACTCATAACTTCGTTAAAACGTTAAAATCATCTTGTAAAACGTCGATTTGACTTTTGGTTGTGCCGTGTCGTGCGGTCTAGCTCACCAAAATTCATCAAAGTAAACAAGTAAACAAAATTAAACGGAAAATATTTTGAACTTAAGGTTGAGTAAGGACCTGTAAATTCGCGGTTGCTACATTTGGGTTGTCTGTTCGGGGTTTAGAATCATGGTTGTTATCCCTTTGTTGGCGGTCTTGCCAATTTTCAGAACTTCTTCCGTAATAATTACCACGAAAACCATCTCCACGATATCCTCCTTGGACATAATTGGCTTCCCCTTCGTTGGGTCTATTCATAGGTTGGTCATCACACTCGGATGATGTGTGATTTCCTCCACAATTATTATATCCATCTGGCATTTCTTTCATTTCTATTTTTAAATCTTTGTATTGCGAGTCAATTTTAGAAGTCAAGGCTTTGATTTTCTCCATGAGGTTCGAATTATCTGAACTTTCGGCGAAAGCAACGGTTTTCTGTAGGGGTTTGGTTTTGGAATCTTTTGACCAATCGAGTTTAAGGAGTACTCGATCTTCGAGAAGTTGATATGCCTCGTTAGGTGTTTTGTAAAGAAAAATTCCTCCGGCATCAAGGATTGCTTGAGATGCTTCATCAAGACCATGATAAAAGATTTGGATTATTGTTCCTCGTCCTAAATTATGACCATGACAACTTCGAAGCAAATCTTTCATGCGAAGCCAAGCTTTAACAAGAGATTCATTAGGATTTTGTGTAAAAGCACGGATTTCTCCCATTAGTCTGTCATACATGGCAGGTGGAAAGAATCGGCTTACAAAAGCTTGCCTCAGCGTCTCCCAATTATTGATAGTTCCTGGGGTTAATTCGTTATAATATACTTTGGCATCTCCGGCGAGTGATGATGGAAAAAGTTTGAGCTTAATAGCATCGACATTGGTATTTCCATAACGAAACATGCCACAAATTTCAATGAATTCGGCAATGTGTATATGCGGATCAGCCCGCAAACGGCCATCAAATTGACGGTCTTTGATCATAGAAAGATGGTGACCTTTAACGGTAAAGTTTTCACCAAGGTCGGCGACAACAATAGCAGCTCCAGGAGTAGTTGCTACGGTTCGATTGGCGGCCCACATGGGTTGATCGTCAGCCATGGGTATTGGTTTAAAAAGATCGGAAATCGGATGTTCTTCGGAAAGATTATCCAACCAATTAAGAAAAGATGAAGATCTCTTTTTACGAAACAAACTTTCGGGAATGGATAAAGGTGTACTAAGCTTTTCAGTAGTAGAACGAGTGTTCATACAACTACCAAGAGAATCGAGTCAATTACCTAAACAAAAGAAGAAGAAAATAAAATTTTCGAAAACAGAGAGTTCTATCCGAGTCGGTGGATGTCAAACCGATCGGATGGATGCTACGGTAAAATTAAAAAAAAAAAAACTGGGAAAACTGGGAAACCTATCGGTTGGATACTTCTGATATATATATATATATATATATATATATATATATATATATATATATATATATATATATATATATATATATATACTAGACGTCGAAGCCCGCCCGATGGGCGGGCATGAATTATAATTATAATTTTGATGGTGTGTTAATGGAAAATTATTTTTATCGACGTCGATTTCATTTAATTTTGTTGTGGTATTAGTTTACGTTTAATTTTTTTTAAGAGAAGGTGAGGTAGGCGTAAAAGAAGGTTTGTATTGTTATTTTTAAGTTTAAGTTATAACAGGACAAACACTTATCGCTTTAGAAAAACAAACACATGATATAAAAGATTAACAATTTACTCATTTGGATCATCGGATGTCACTGGTTCAATAATGCATAGTGCATGTTTCAAATAATGATATTACAACTATGACATGTTAACTTATAAGAAAACTGATTGAACATGTTAATGATAATTATGTGCATAGATTTAAATTAAAGTTTACTGAATGATGCCAACATAAAAACGCAACAAACTTGGTTATTTACTTACTTGAATATGAAGGCTTTGGGTCAGTAACAAACATAACAGAAACAATTTAACCATAATACAGTAGATGTGAAGTGCTTGAGAATACTTAGCTCGAGATGTTGAGTGATCATTCGGGGCGGTTAATTAAGTACCAAGTGAAGCGCTTGAGAATTTAACCATAATACAGTAGATGTGTAGCGCTTGAGAGTACTTAGCTCGAGATGTTGAGTGATCATTCGGGGCTCTTAATTAAGTACCAAGTGAATCTTAATACGCTTGAGAAAAAACATGATATAAAGATTAACAATTTACTCATTCGAATCATCGGATGTTACTGGTTCATAATGTAGTGCATGATTCAAATCATGATATTACAATTATGACATTGATAGAACATGTTAACAATAATAATGTGCATAGACTTACTATACATTATGGCTTACTGAATGATACCAACATAAAAAAATAAACAAACATCGGTGATTTACTTACTTGAATATGAAGGCTTGGGGTTAGTATTACAGCAACATGCGTTCAATTATTCCGAGTTGAAATCAATAGAAAACTGAAAAGACATTTACATGTCTAATGTATATGAAGGCTTCAATGGCAATAATAAATTTTTTTTGTATAAAATTTTTTTAATAAGAAGATTAAGGATATACATGGATAGATCAATGCTTCCCAAAAGCTAAGGTCATGTGGTATGACAGTTGTAAATGTCATCAAAGCCTTATAATATTTGGTAGTTTAAGCCAGTAAATCAGATGTCTCAACCAGCTTCATTGGTATCATCTTTGCAACAATTGTTAGCAAAAAAACAACTTATTTTAAACCATACCCATTATGGCCCGTTAATCAAGCCACCCATTTAACACCTCGAACACTGGACAAACAGGAGTATTGATAGTAAAGTAAGATACCACATGTTTAAGCCGTTATTCAATTATTTATTGTGCCTGCCTTTGTCCGATATCAACAACACTTGCTGGTAATTCAGCCTCAATCAATACGTGGAGCGACTCACTTAAATGTTCGTATCATGGTCTTCCCCTAGGCTTATTTTCCTGTATAATCAAAGATCATGAGTCAGCCAACAGTAGGTTCAAAAACACATTAGCACAAAAAATAATGCTAATGATAAGGATTGTTTAATCTTTAACTGAGCACATTCATCGATTTACTTGTATAATACAATTTTAGACTTTTACTGATCATATGTAACATATTACTTATAAAAAAGAATTTGCGAACAAAAGCAAGTCAATCTAGCCTTACCTGACCCATAAAATGTTCTCATTTGACCCATTACCTAGCCTGCCAGAACAAAAACTCATTTTTTAGTAAAGATACATAACAGTCGTGATAGATGCCTAATAGTAGACGTTCGTATCTAACTCCAAGAGTGCTGGTATCAGAAAAACTCGGGAGAACGTTCATAACCCATAACACGTGTCATGGTCTCTTGACTGGCTAATCTATCATTTGTCATGCTCCTTGCTAGTTTTTTTTTTATTTTTTTTTATTTTTTATTTTATTTTTTAATAATATGCAGCCGTTAAAAAAAAAAAAAACCATAACACGTGTCTAATGCAGTCCCCTGTAACTCGTGTCTAATGCAGTCCTCGCAGTCCCATTAAATAAAGATGATGGGAGCTCATTCTTTGGTTTCAGACTTTGAAAAACATGGTCTGCTCATTCATTTGCAAGAAGTGATAAAAATCAGATTAAATTGATTTTCTTTTGTACTATTTAACGCATGAGAACACTATAAAAAGGTTCATCTTACCATCCAGTTTCAAATGGTCTCTTGATCAACTTATTCACAACCTATCAGGTACGTTGATACTTCTTATCCCGCATGTTATAGGCACCCTGCAAACAAAGGATTAAAAGGTAAAAAAAGAAGCCTAGAAGCTTGAGAAAACAAATCCTAGAAATACTAATAGTCTGCAATAGCGTACAGTACTTAAGGACATGTGAGGACATAAGTAGTTCCGGTTCACCACCCCACACATGTGACCACTTCATATGTGAGTCATAGGTATCGAAATCACCTTCACGGAACCTGAAAAACATGTATAAGCCCCTAAGTAATATACCAAGTATCAACAATTTCGTTGATTATAGATGACTAACCTATGTTAATCTTAATCTGTTTATTCCATCTTTTAACCCCATTTTTGTAAGTGTCTTTTCGGATATATCAGAAAATTAGATCCAATGGAGCCTCCATCTATAACAGAAAATGAGTGTATACACATAAGGATGTTTGTTGTGATACATCACAATGATTGAATTTTACATAACACGGAGGTAAACTAACCTTCGTGAAAACTGCCTACATGCCCATTGATAATTTGGGTCATCAATGGGTTCACCCACTAAGAATTTGCCTCATAGAGTGCAAGAGCTACCAACTTCCTTTGGCCATAAGCTAATTTACGGTTGAAGGTTTGATTGATAGAGGACATGAATTAATAGCATCCTAGAAACAAAATACCGATTTCCTTTGGCCGTCGTCTAATTCACAGTTCAAGCTTTGAGTCATAAACAATACTGAATTATTAACAAAAGAATTTGACGGTCATATTTATAATACATAATCCCTATCAAAATTACTTGGGCTCTAGCCCATACAGAAAACCGTTTGGGCCTAATCATTCATACGACTAACACTCGGTATCGTGAGTATGTATATATATGTACCATCAGTCACAATTTAGTTTTTTCAAAAGAAAATATGGCTTTAATCTCTTACCCTCAAAGCAATTGCTAAAGGTGAATGTGCAGGCTCAACTTGCTTGCGTTTTTGTTATAGGAAGTAAGGGAGTAGCTATTAGTATTGGATTGCTAAGCGATTGGATATTCCTAATATACATAAACACTAAAGAATCACTGTACATCATATCTTTAAAATTTCTTATGTTAAGAAGCTATTTGTAATAAAATATTTTATTTCTTTAAAAACACCACTGCTTCAACTCCACTCTTCCTTCCATGTCAATAATTAGCATGAACCAACTTATGGGTGTGCTAGTTATGCACTCTTCCTTCCATGTCAATAATTAGCATGAACCATTCATCTTCATGTCTATAGTTTCTAAAACAGCCTTTCGGTTCAACATATCTTCAATAACCAGTTCTTAACTTGCTTAAATACTTAGATAGTCACATAATTATCAGTCACGTCATTATCACTAAAATAAAAACGGAAACTACTTATTTTAAACCATACCCATTATGGCCCGTTAATCAAGCTGCCCGTTTAACACCTCTAACACTGGACAAACAGGAGTATTGATAATGGGTATGGTTTAAAATAAGTAGTTTTTGGCCTGATTAACGGGTCAAAATGTGTATGTTTAGTGCATCCATTTGTATTTTAGTGATCATTATATGACTGTCGGATAATTACGTGGCATCTATCTTCTTTGTTTGGTATCATCTTTGCAAAATTTCCAAACGAATAAGAACAATTATGTTTTAAACGTAGATAACCTTATTATTTAAATGCTCATAAAAAGAAAAAAGTACTATATCTTTACAATGGGCAGGTTAATAATTAACACTGACTGATGATTGTCACCGTTTATTTTGCAGACGCAAGTTATCCAGCAAATTCGGCAATGGGTCATTCATACCTACAAAGTTAATCAAATCTTAAAGGTTATTGCGATATAAATAGTCTTCTAAATAATATACAAAAAGTTTTAGACTTTCAAAATGAATTAACATATTTACTTCTGGTCCCGTAACATACGAATTTGTATAGGGGAGCATGCCTAGGCTTTCAAAGTATCCGCATGAGTTATAATTTGTTTCTATATTTATCTTATGCTATATATACCTAATACAATCTACGGGGAATTGATCTACTGGCAGGAGTATGTAGTGACAATAATAAGCCATTTAGTAGTTAAAAACTTTCAGTATCCCTTGTGCACATGCTCCTACGCTATAACCTCATGACATACCCGAAGAAGTAATTACAGTAGAGATTTGCACCAGTTATACCCTTTGATTTTCACTCCATCTACACTTTTATTGTTGTAATCGTTGCGTAAGTTTCTCTCTTTTATGCTTAAGAAGTATTCATTTACACAAATTTTGGAATTATTCAAAAGGTTATATATTCAGCCAATGTTAATTTACTTAATTTTGGGCCTATCAGTACATACCGTACTGCCCAATGCAAATCGCATTGAACCCGCTTACATTTGAATTCATTTGTTTTCTTACTATATATACACTAACATAATAGAACTGAAGGTGTTCTTATAGAAACATAACATACGGTATTCAACTGAGATTGCAGCAGGTGCAGTCACAGAATTCAGCATATAACATGCAGACGACACTCAGTTTGCACACTTACCACACACGTGGGCATTCACCACACAACATAGCAGAACTGGTATAAAAATCAGGGTCACAGCCACTTTTGTGACCTACACTTTATTGGATCAAACACTTGGTTTGGGAGAGGCAAATTCATCTGGTTTATTGCAAGTCGTTGTGATAATAAAATTTCTTGTTACATCAAGACTATAATCTCCCTTATATTGTTACAAAAGAACTATCTGTTTCTATGTATACCATCGTTCTTCAAATGAAAAGGACAGAGCTCTCAACATAAACATACCTTTGTCACGTAGTTTTGTGAATGACCTTCCTCGGTTGCTCTCACGTCTTCAATGTCTTTGTGCCTGGGCCGGGATGCAAGGACCAAAATTATCAAATAAACCGAGAACCAAACCAATGAAGACTACTATTGCCATGCCCATGTCGCGATCACCCACACACCGTTAAGATACTTATTTGTTTTACTTAATAGATGACAGCAGAACCACATTATAATAACATAATAAAAATCAATTAATTATAAAAAGGTTATTTAAAAAGCAAACTTTAATTTGTTGCAGATCAATTTGGTTGACTTTAGACCCATTTGACCCTGGCGAGCCATTCTGATATGTTTTCATTTGACCCTGTGGTTTAAACATTATGATAACTCAGTTAAACAAATGTGTCGGCATATTAAACAGTATGAAAACCATGTGCGTACCTTGGAGAGTTGTAGAAGAAGTTGGTTATTCAATTTTGTAATTATGAAGTACCTTGATTAAAAGCCAACAAAGGACTATTCGACTAAACGACCAGTGTAGAATCTTAACCTCCTAAAAATTCCCAGAGATATTTTCTAGGCACCTTTAAGAAAAATTTGTGGATCTACCTGAAAATATAAATGATTCTTGGTGCATATATACCTTAGATAAATCCAACACAATTCAGGAATCTACCTTTTCATCTTTGAAGTTTCTGAATGCACAGCTAGACCCTTTGAGTCAGCCACAATTAATATCATCCTTGGCCTCATGCAAAGGCTCTTGTCAAATCTCATTGACCAAAAACAAATCCAACTGTTACCCATACCTCTTATCAGAAAACAACTAAAGCCCGCTATAAGTTCCTTGTAAGGTACAACTGAGTTTTAATCAAATAACAATACTTGATACAGAAAGCTTACCAAACCATTAATACATCCTCAACCAACCAAGGATTTATGAGCACTCCATGTGGTCCTGAAAGAGACAAATAAACAATATATTAGAGAATAGCTGAATGAATGAGCATGTTATCTACTTAAAAGAACAACTTAAACAATATCTGGAAGCCGATTCATCAAGTTCTTTTTTATGCTACAAAATGACTAAAATGAAGCCGTGGGCTGTCTTTTTATTAGAGTTTTACATGGTACCTTGAAAGTGACTAAAAATTTAATCTTTTGAACAACATTATCGAAGTAGTAGTATTGATTATGCTACCACCTGTAGTTACTCTGATCGTGGTGAAGTTCAAGGCTCAGAATCTAGGACAGACTCCTTCGCGCCTACACATGGCTCAGAATCTGGAACAGACTCGTTCGTGACTGCACAGAGTGTATATACAAAAAATATTAGATAGGTAGCAACAGGAGAATATCGTTTTTTAATTAATATGTCAAAAAAACCCGAAGTAACTTGTTATGCTTCCATGTACCTTGTCGCTCTCCGACATCTGTATCTACGAAAAAAAAGACATGTAAGCGGTTTCACAAAGATAACCTTTATTGCAAAAAAACCTCAAAGGCTTCTTCTAGGGCCTTGTAATATAAGGTGTGATTTGAAAAGCACCTGCTCGTGCGGACCATACCAGTAAGATTTTTGGGTCAGTTAGTCGCATGGGGTATGCCCTATGTTTCTTATGATCTTTAGTTGTAATCATGTATGATTTTGAATCATTAGGATTTTAAGAAAAAATAGATACCTTCATATAAAGAAAGAATATAACACAGTTTCATTAGGGTTTTGAGAAAAAAAACATGTACCTTCAAACAAAGAAGATGAACAAACAGTTGGATTTGTAGCAATATTAAAAGATCAATAAATAATTTAGGAACATACATATATTTAAGAACCAAACACTTACAATCGAATGATTTACTGAAGGAGACAAATGTCGTGGCTTTTAGGAGGTCTTTTACGACTTAGTGAATGATGGTATTAGGTTAATACATAATTCTGTAAACTATAATTAAGTATTAGATATATATCAAAATTGAAATTCATTCCTAACATGAGTTTATAGATTTGGATTTGCAAGACATTATCAAAAAAATATGTTGGTCTATTGGATATCATGTTTGTTAATATTGCAAACAACTCAAGTTCGAATCCCACAATTGTCATTTTTTAACAAATTAATCCAAATTAAAAAAATTCATTTAAAAATTAAAAAAATAAATACATGCTAAAAAATAGTTTACATGTGATGACATGGCAGATGACATGGCTGAAATTGAATTACTGGGCATTGACTGGGCAATGACGTGGCATATCCTTCAAATGCCTCCTGTTATATATAATGTAGATATATATATATATATATATATATATATATATATATATATATATACTTTTAAAACTTAAAAGAAACACAATCAAAATCCCCGGCATCGGCGCCAAAAACTTGATGTGCGTTTTGTTAGTGCAAGTTTTAAATTTATAAGGGTGAATTACCAAATCTAGAAACAACACATACGAGCAAGTGTACTCGTCTGTTATAGCAAGATATGATGGTAATTCGGGATCGTTCGCAGGGATTTGTGAGTGAATCAAAATATAAGTCTAAAAGTAAATCTCTAATGTACGCAAATAAGATAATAAGCAAATTCAATAATTTAAAAACTACACTTGTTTAGACTAGTTTTCTACTTAATGACACACATGATTGTGATAACTTTTGATAACATGTTGGTTGTGATAATTAGATGGTGGTCTAATCTATTGTTTCTACAAGTTAAACCTTCGTCAAGATTTTAGTTCATAAAAACAAGCTTTAGGTGTAAAGCAATCAATTCAAGATCCATCCAAGGTTCATAAGGCATGGTGAATATCTTAAACACAAGAACAAACTCTTATTACAAATCAAATACTCTTAGGAAATGGTCATTACAAAAGGTAACCCATTCATAGACAAAAAGGTTACAATTGTTTATAAACATCTAAACTTTCGTCCAACTAAAGGTTTACAAACAATCTGATTTGATGTTATAAAAGCATTCTCATTACAATCATACTTCTTGTTTCTTTGTTTAGTCAAGAATAATTATGGTGAAAAACAATCATGCATAGACAAATGATTATAACTAGTTGAATAATAACAAATCTTTCGACCCTTGAAACTATTATCAATTAGTTAACCTTGGCTCAACAAATGTCACTATGAAACTTAAGGTACAATTGGCTCTTAGGATTGACTTGAAATTGAATTAAAACATGTTATCACAATCATAACTATCACTAAGCATAAAACATCATCAAAACAAGTGTAAAAAAACTACTAGCCACCCATAGCAAACATGCAAATAAACTCAGAATATTTAACATTAGAATCCATGGTTTTAAGTCTTACAATGCTTTGGAATTGATAACAAATGACAAGGTATTGATAACCTAAGTATTGGTGATGATTTCTTGAGATTTTTGGCCTCCAAATGTTGCTTCCTTGGTCCTCCAAAGTTACTGGTTCTTTCTGCACGAATTTCCCTTCTTTGAGAGCTAGATGATGATAATAATTGAGAATAGTAATGAGAGTAACTGATCTCTTGAAATGTGTCTTCAATTTTGTACTCTTGAGGTCCTTTTAGGCTTGTCAAATACTCCTAGTAATGAATAGGGACATAAATGCTAGAGCTTGGACAACAAGACACTAAGAAGGGCCTAGAACAATGGGACAAAAGACCAAGATTCATGCACAAGAAGTTGGTATAAACAGGTAGAGATGTCCATCCGATCGGTTGCGGGTTGGCACCGATCGGATGGATGTGGTAATCGTAGCTATCCAATCGGTTGTACTCCAACCGATCAGATGGTAGGTTCTGGTTGCATTGGACTTTGACTTTTCCTTGTGTAGTTCTTTATGCACTATCCAAACTTGATTAACTCTGAACTTGGAACTTTGAGATGACAAAACTTAGGTTCTCCTTATGAAATGCGTCACAGATTGGACTTTTGAACTTGGGAATCTTCGTGTAATCGCATATACTTCATTTTCTTCACTTTTTCTCCATTTTTCCGACATTTGGCTACATATGCTACAAAAACATACTTTGATACGATTTAGTGGCAAAAGCATATAAAAACAACCAAATAACATACACAAAAACACTAATAACGCTTATAAAAACATGTTAACTTTGAGTGTTATCAGTTGCATCCTGGGTAAGGGCATATGTAACCACCGGTAAATTTCCACTTAAATTAAATTAATACTTAACCATTTTTCACGTCTAATTTTTTTTATTTAAACATTATCATAACGTAACTCATATTCTAAATAAACTCGTTCACTTAGTTTTGTTTTGAATAAATATTTTTATATGTCTAGGATCAAAGTTTTCAATTTATATTTACCACGTTACAATTTTACGTTAATATATAATTATTAAACGTTCAAACTAAACGTTAGCCATTTAGAGTTTTAACGAAAGTTTTTCGGTTATTAAATTAACAATTAACTTTTATTTATTATCACTATAAATTTTTAGTTTAAATAACATTTAAACACTCCGATTACCCACGACCCATTTTAAATATAAAAAAATTAAGTATGTTAATAACTTTTAATATTTTTATAAACTTTTTATTTTTACGTCACCCGAAATTAAGTTTCGTGATTTAAGGGCTTAACATTAGTATTTACCGGGATCAAACTATACACTAAAATACTAATATTAACCAAATCAATGCAAACACCAACCATGTATACGTATACCATGTAAGGATCACACATACATTTTAGCATACGTGTTACCTTATATTCCAATATGTGAAACTACAAATATGATAATAAAATGTGTGTCCCATAATCATGCAACATATCAAAAGCCAATTTCATACCTACGTGCCTTATTTTTTATCATGCATGCGTGTTTCTTCATGCTCCTTTCAATCATGCATGGTTCTAAGTTTTTATACTTGTCTTTCTTAACAACATACAAATCTTAAAACTTTCGGCTATATATATATCGAACCACAAGTTCCTACCTAGCCATACTTAAACTACACATCATCATGTTTCAAGATATGTCACCATGGTCAAATATAGTAGAAGGAATGCATGGCTAAATTTGAACCACCTTTCGCCACTCTCACCATCTTCATATGCCACCATACAAACCCCAAGATACACCTCACTATGTCTCAAAACTACTTAACAAACCTTAACAAGTGGCCATGTGAAAATCTCTTACTTATGGCTATATATACGATCACCATACAACATAAATTAATCTCATTCTTTGCTTCTAACACTAAACACTCACTTACCTATTGATAGTTGAGGTCTTAGAGAAGCCAAGGAAGAGTAGTAGCAGCCAAAGATAGAAGGAGACTAGTGATTACAAGTTCCAAGTCCTTTTACCTAAATCCCTCTTGCCTACAAATATCAACCAAATCCTTTCCATATCACTCATTCCTTGTTCGAACCTACAACTCTCATACACATATACTTACATTCTGATCCTAGGTTATAAAGAGTAGTAGCAAGAAAGACAGAATGAGTGCTTGAAGCATTAAGGAGCCATAATATCACTTAGAAGTTTCCTTGGGCATTTTCCCATTCCTAATCAAACTCATAAGATTGGTAAGTCCCTAACCATTTCTAATACTTTCTATATATTTACTTGACAAGTATACAAAATAATAAACAAGCTCTAGTAAGAAACCAAGGTCAAAAACTCATTTTCTTTCCTTTTCTGTTATAATGAGATAAAACAAACACCCTCTCTATTATACTCTAAATTCTATGAGCATATATAAACTTAACAATCAGATAGGAGTAATAAAAATGAGAATCTAGGCTTTGAATCACCCAAAACGAGTACACGAGTCAAAAGATACGGCCAAATGAAATTATCAAAAACTTGCCGAAAAGCAGTCAACAAAGTTTCTGTTACAGCAACGTAAATCACGCGGAACGAGGCCTTTCTGGTCCGTTTCGTCAAAAACTTAAAACATGAAAGTTGTCCGGATCGTCGTTTCCTTCAAAAACTCTTTAGACCTCGAGTCATAAAAACGTATAACGAACGATGTTTTTATTTAAATTCAGAACTGATTTTTAGAAAAGACAACAGCAGACCTCAGTTTTGTGTGCTTAATTTTGAATAGTAAACGAGCTTGATAAATTATGAAACTTGGTGGAAATAGAGACCTCATGGCATAGATTAACCTGGAACAAACACTTTTCATTTTCATTGAAAGGTCTCGTTTTTATTCAGCCATACTTATGGGTGTCGAACCTGAAAATCAGCTTTTAATATACTTAGTTTCTATTTCGTAAAAACAGTTTTATGCGCTCCACTTTAGTGACTCGTTGTGAGCAAACCGTAATACGTTAGAACCTCTAGTTTGAACCTATAAGAAGACCTCCTAGTAGACTACTAAAAGGAACAATAATGTAGTAGAAACCTCTTCATGTCTCGTGTATAATTAAGCTCACTTTTGGTCGAAAAATCTGTTTTATAAACTTTTCTTTTGATTATTTAGAACAAATAAGCTAACATTATAAGTAGATAAGCTGATGAAAAGTATTTATAAACCTGTTTTAAACTTATATAAATGAGTCGTAGAAAGTTGGATTTATTTTCGTGGCTAAACACGTGTTTTTATTGAAAAAGGACATCGGCTCTAAGTTATATTTGCATGAGGGGTATATATTGCCAAAACTATAAATAATTTTATATTTTGGACTTGAAATAAAATAAACTTAAGGTTAAGGGTAGAAAGTGTCAATTGACCAAAGTTCAAGGGTAAAAGTTGCCATTTTTATATAGTTCAAGGGTAAAAGTTGCCAACTTTAAAAACATGAGGGTCTAAAATGAAAATATTATAAACCCTAATTATTATTTATTATTATTATTATTATTATTATTATTATTATTATTATTATTATTATTATTATTATTATTATTATTATTATTATTATTATTATTTATTATTATTATTAAGTTTTATTTAAACTTAATATACGTTTTGTACCGTAACTAACAAACGAAGTATCCATTTAACAAACGGACAGAACCAAATCTTACAGATAAGAAGATATAATAAAATAATACTTTTGAAACTACATATTGGCTTGATAAAATATTTATCCATTAAACTAAAACGAAACGAACATTTAAAAACTGATATAATCAGAAACAATTACTGAGAACTTGACCTAATAAATCAGGTTTCAAGCCGGAGACGTTTATCAACTTCATTTAACTTTGTTTTCCATCCAGACTGCCCAGGTGAGTTCACAGTCCCACTTTTATACTGTTTTCCAAACTTGTGGGGAGATACATGCTACAAAATCGAACACAAGTATTTTCTGTATGCTATCCTGATCTGGTATTGCCTAAGTTAAACGTTTTGCCATTAAAAGTCCCTCATATCATGAACCATTAATCACTTGCGAGTGAACGCGAATATAGTGAATAGATCTATTGGCAGTTGACGCCCCATTTGTGTCGCTGGATAAGTGGCCAAATGCATTATATTTGAAGTAAAACCGGGAAGTTGGCAAGCTCCTGCTCGAGGGCATTATTACCTACATTATTATTATAATGTCGGTAACTTTACATTATAGCTCATTACTATAATGTCCAAACTGTTAAGGTTTGAGTTCATGAGGCTTAGTGCAATACGCTGCGTTACTACGTTTTGTAACTATTTAACTTGTGTTCAAACTATTACTTATTTACAAACGCTGTGAATTCACTCAACCGTTGTGTTGACTTTTTAGCATGTTTATCTCAGGTCCATAACAAGCAAGGATGGCATGGAAGGGCATGGATACGGAAGGAAGGCTAAGATTTTATTATTCTTTGATAAATTATTTAACAAATTGTAAAGCTATTGGGACCTCATTTTGTAAACTCTGATATTTGAATAATAAAATTTCTAAAACAACTCAATTAGAGATTGTTTTCCTATTATTATAACTGTTGTACCGTCGAGTAACACCCAGCTTTAATCCGCTGCGTATCCCAAATTTGGGGGTGTTACAGATTGGTATCAGAGCTATAGTTATAGAGAAACGGGTCTAATTGATGTCCGAACTATAACAACTTTTTCATAAAAATGTTTTATAGCTTTTTGTTGTCCGTGCCTTCCTGCCTCCAGATGATTATGTGACTTTCAGGTAATTATGTTTCTCAAAAACTTTAATAAACTGGTATATGCATTTATGATATACTTCTGATCACTTTATACAAATAAACATGTCTGCAGATGCCTATTCTAAGGCATTACGTTTTAATCCTATTTCCTTGAGCATGTATCTACTTCAATATTTTCATAAATTTACAAAACTTTCCTAAGACATTGTGGTTTCCACAATTCTTATCCTATTTACGTTAAAAATATACTCTCCACTATTTTAAAAACTATGTCAACTCACCTTGATTACCTTACTCTCATATCCAAAAATGGGTATAAATACTCTCTCCGTACTCCCAGAATACCTAATTCATTAACTAATTACTAATAATAAATTAGAAATTCCCAAGTAAGATAATTAACTCATAAATCTTGAATAACGTCTTACTATCACTCCACAATTCATACCAAAGATTACCCTAGAAAATCAGCAGGATCCCAACAATCGTCAGAAGACAACAACAATGTTTAAATAAAAAAATAAGAAATTTCTGTTATAATAATAAACTATAGTTCAGCTCTTTAGAGTTGTAAATTTTCCCTCTATACTTTACCTTGGGTACGATGATGTAACCAAATTATAACTAGTACTTTCCTATCTAATGTCATATCTATCCTTTAATAATCTCACTACTACTATAATCATCGTCCATTTCACTTTCCTTTCATATTATTCATAGCCACTTCATAATAATATACCACCATTTCATACCTAACTATATCTATTCTATTAGGTTTTTCTACGAATATATTCCTCAGAATTTCTTCAAACTATTTTCCTATCACCCCAAAGGTTGATATCCTGACATCCTACCAATTATATACTATCATTATCCGAATCGATTCCTTAAAAGTATTCAGGATGCTATTTTATAAAAATAAAATGTTGAACACCATCTAAAACTTGTGAAATCTAATATCAAAGATTGGCTGAATCACGCATTACATCATCTGTCCTTAATTATACATAACCTGATCACCTATGTCTAATTCAGGAAAGATCATGTCATGGGGGAAACGGGTATTTTTGTAGATTTCCAAAACAAACTTTACTTAAAAACAAAACCTTGTATCAAGATAAACTCTTAGCAAACGTTTCTAACGTCCACGTCTCCTAAGTACTTACATCATTTTATTATAAATCGTTAACCCATAAGCTATTATTTCTCTATTCATATTATTTAGAACGCCTTTTCATAAATTATAAAAATGAAAATTATAAATCCGAGAATCACTAAAATTCATAAAACACAAATAACATAAAATTTCATTAAAATCCATAAATATTAATACATAACGAAATGATTAGCATCGGTAGTGCTAATGTTACAAATATCACTAAGTAAACGATAGAATCGCCAATAGGTTGATCCGCTATGCTAATGAAGAACAACACTACGCCTACTAGAGCAAGAATCACGACTGGATGTAAAATTTTGAAAACTCTGTAACGAAAAACGTAAACGAATTACAAACGCGATAATAAAAGAAATAATCATACGCGTAATCTTATTCATAAACGATTACAAGAAAATACAAATAAAAGTTGCTTCGACATTCCTACCCCCATATCTTGTCCACACCGATAGCTAGGACCACTAGAGGAACGAGAACTGCTAAGACTATAGCCAAGAACTCATAGTCTTCCTCCGGAACATAGGCGAAATAAATCGCAGCAGCAACGGTGTAGATAATCGCGATAATGGTAATGGGGTGCGGCATTTTGTAAGAATTATAGATGGAAAGGTTAGTAGGAAAGAATGAGGATTGAAATGGGGTATTTATAAAATCAAAAACTAGCCGTTGGACACTATTCATAGCCGTTGGAAATCACTGTTCATGACCGTTGGGATTACTGTTCATGAACGTTTGAAAACTTTAAAATTTTTAACTAAGGAACAAATGGATTCATCATCTACAAAAGTTTAAAAATTTTCTTTACATTCATTAAGTTTTCATCAGAAATTTTCTTATTTAAAAGACAGTTTTTCGATGTAAAAAATAAAAAATAAAAAAAAAATAAATAAAAATTTTGATTTTTACAAAACGAGAAATTTGAAATCAGGATATTTTCAAAGATAATTACTGAAACATGATAAATTTTATAAAATAACAATCTTCATTTAAAATAAAATTTCTTAAATTTATATGACCTTTGAAATGATATTTGCACATGTAAATTTAAATAATATAGGTTTCATAAATTAAACATTTCGTCCTTATCATTTCAAAACACCTAACATAGATTGAATCCCGGGACGGGATTCCATTAAGGGGGTGAGACTGTAACCACCGGTAAATTTCCACTTAAATTAAATTAATACTTAACCATTTTTCACGTCTAATTTTTTTTATTTAAACATTATCATAACGTAACTCATATTCTAAATAAACTCGTTCACTTAGTTTTGTTTTGAATAAATATTTTTATATGTCTAGGATCAAAGTTTTCAATTTATATTTACCACGTTACAATTTTACGTTAATATATAATTATTAAACGTTCAAACTAAACGTTAGCCATTTAGAGTTTTAACGAAAGTTTTTCGGTTATTAAATTAACAATTAACTTTTATTTATTATCACTATAAATTTTTAGTTTAAATAACATTTAAACACTCCGATTACCCACGACCCATTTTAAATATAAAAAAATTAAGTATGTTAATAACTTTTAATATTTTTATAAACTTTTTATTTTTACGTCACCCGAAATTAAGTTTCGTGATTTAAGGGCTTAACATTAGTATTTACCGGGATCAAACTATACACTAAAATACTAATATTAACCAAATCAATGCAAACACCAACCATGTATACGTATACCATGTAAGGATCACACATACATTTTAGCATACGTGTTACCTTATATTCCAATATGTGAAACTACAAATATGATAATAAAATGTGTGTCCCATAATCATGCAACATATCAAAAGCCAATTTCATACCTACGTGCCTTATTTTTTATCATGCATGCGTGTTTCTTCATGCTCCTTTCAATCATGCATGGTTCTAAGTTTTTATACTTGTCTTTCTTAACAACATACAAATCTTAAAACTTTCGGCTATATATATATCGAACCACAAGTTCCTACCTAGCCATACTTAAACTACACATCATCATGTTTCAAGATATGTCACCATGGTCAAATATAGTAGAAGGAATGCATGGCTAAATTTGAACCACCTTTCGCCACTCTCACCATCTTCATATGCCACCATACAAACCCCAAGATACACCTCACTATGTCTCAAAACTACTTAACAAACCTTAACAAGTGGCCATGTGAAAATCTCTTACTTATGGCTATATATACGATCACCATACAACATAAATTAATCTCATTCTTTGCTTCTAACACTAAACACTCACTTACCTATTGATAGTTGAGGTCTTAGAGAAGCCAAGGAAGAGTAGTAGCAGCCAAAGATAGAAGGAGACTAGTGATTACAAGTTCCAAGTCCTTTTACCTAAATCCCTCTTGCCTACAAATATCAACCAAATCCTTTCCATATCACTCATTCCTTGTTCGAACCTACAACTCTCATACACATATACTTACATTCTGATCCTAGGTTATAAAGAGTAGTAGCAAGAAAGACAGAATGAGTGCTTGAAGCATTAAGGAGCCATAATATCACTTAGAAGTTTCCTTGGGCATTTTCCCATTCCTAATCAAACTCATAAGATTGGTAAGTCCCTAACCATTTCTAATACTTTCTATATATTTACTTGACAAGTATACAAAATAATAAACAAGCTCTAGTAAGAAACCAAGGTCAAAAACTCATTTTCTTTCCTTTTCTGTTATAATGAGATAAAACAAACACCCTCTCTATTATACTCTAAATTCTATGAGCATATATAAACTTAACAATCAGATAGGAGTAATAAAAACGAGAATCTAGGCTTTTGAATCACCCAAAACGAGTACACGAGTCAAAAGATACGGCCAAATGAAATTATCAAAAACTTGCCGAAAAGCTGTCAACAAAGTTTCTGTTACAGCAACGTAAATCACGCGGAACGAGGCCTTTCTGGTCCGTTTCGTCAAAAACTTAAAACATGAAAGTTGTCCGGATCGTCGTTTCCTTCAAAAACTCTTTAGACCTCGAGTCATAAAAACGTATAACGAACGATGTTTTTATTTAAATTCAGAACTGATTTTTAGAAAAGACAACAGCAGACCTCAGTTTTGTGTGCTTAATTTTGAATAGTAAACGAGCTTGATAAATTATGAAACTTGGTGGAAATAGAGACCTCATGGCATAGATTAACCTGGAACAAACACTTTTCATTTTCATTGAAAGGTCTCGTTTTTATTCAGCCATACTTATGGGTGTCGAACCTGAAAATCAGCTTTTAATATACTTAGTTTCTATTTCGTAAAAACAGTTTTATGCGCTCCACTTTAGTGACTCGTTGTGAGCAAACCGTAATACGTTAGAACCTCTAGTTTGAACCTATAAGAAGACCTCCTAGTAGACTACTAAAAGGAACAATAATGTAGTAGAAACCTCTTCATGTCTCGTGTATAATTAAGCTCACTTTTGGTCGAAAAATCTGTTTTATAAACTTTTCTTTTGATTATTTAGAACAAATAAGCTAACATTATAAGTAGATAAGCTGATGAAAAGTATTTATAAACCTGTTTTAAACTTATATAAATGAGTCGTAGAAAGTTGGATTTATTTTCGTGGCTAAACACGTGTTTTTATTGAAAAAGGACATCGGCTCTAAGTTATATTTGCATGAGGGGTATATATTGCCAAAACTATAAATAATTTTATATTTTGGACTTGAAATAAAATAAACTTAAGGTTAAGGGTAGAAAGTGTCAATTGACCAAAGTTCAAGGGTAAAAGTTGCCATTTTTATATAGTTCAAGGGTAAAAGTTGCCAACTTTAAAAACATGAGGGTCTAAAATGAAAATATTATAAACCCTAATTATTATTTAATATTATTATTATTATTATTATTATTATTATTATTATTATTATTATTATTATTATTATTAAGTTTTATTTAAACTTAATATACGTTTTTTACCGTAACTAACAAACGAAGTATCCATTTAACAAACGGACAGAACCAAATCTTACAAATAAGAAGATATAATAAAATAATACTTTTGAAACTACATATTGGCTTGATAAAATATTTATCCATTAAACTAAAACGAAACGAACATTTAAAAACTGATATAATCAGAAACAATTACTGAGAACTTGACCTAATAAATCAGGTTTCAAGCCGGAGACATTTATCAACTTCATTTAACTTTGTTTTCCATCCAGACTGCCCAGGTGAGTTCACAGTCCCACTTTTATACTGTTTTCCAAACTTGTGGGGAGATACATGCTACAAAATCGAACACAAGTATTTTCTGTATGCTATCCTGATCTGGTATTGCCTAAGTTAAACGTTTTGCCATTAGAAGTCCCTCATATCATGAACCATTAATCACTTGCGAGTGAACGCGAATATAGTGAATAGATCTATTGGCAGTTGACGCCCCATTTGTGTCGCTGGATAAGTGGCCAAATGCATTATATTTGAAGTAAAACCGGGAAGTTGGCAAGCTCCTGCTCGAGGGCATTATTACCTACATTATTATTATAATGTCGGTAACTTTACATTATAGCTCATTACTATAATGTCCAAACTGTTAAGGTTTGAGTTCATGAGGCTTAGTGCAATACGCTGCGTTACTACGTTTTGTAACTATTTAACTTGTGTTCAAACTATTACTTATTTACAAATGCTGTGAATTCACTCAACCGTCGTGTTGACTTTTTAGCATGTTTATCTCAGGTCCATAACAAGCAAGGATGGCATGGATACGGAAGGAAGGCTAAGATTTTATTATTCTTTGATAAATTATTTAACAAATTGTAAAGCTATTGGGACCTCATTTTGTAAACTCTGATATTTAATAATAAAATTTCTAAAACAACTCAATTAGAGATTGTTTTCCTATTATTATAACTGTTGTACCGTCGAGTAACACCCAGCTTTAATCCGCTGCGTATCCCAAATTTGGGGGTGTTACAGCATACCTTTTATACCAGTAGCGATGCAGCATGGTGCGACAGAAGACGTACTTCTATGGCAGAAAATCGTGATGTGCGCGACAAGGATGCGCGTTGTGCGCGAACATTACATTTGTCTTTACAACCGACAGAGGACGTCTCCCATGCGGCAAGATTGTGCGAATATTTAACTCCGTCTCTGTACCGGGCTTGCAATACCTCTTACGTACGATCTACTTCCAAATATGCCTGCGTGACTTGTACGGAAACAGTGGTAGTATATACCCTGGTAGCCCCCAAGTTTGATGGTGCTACTCGTGTAGGAGCATTTAACTTAGTTATTCAAGTCCTGAAAAACACTTAATGCAAATATTAAAAGTATATGCCGCGAATCGTAACATATAAATAACTAATGAAGTAAAAGATTAGCGCTAAGCAATATATAGCACATAGCATGTGAAATTAACACATAAGAGAAGTAGTAGTGTGAAGTACACCTATCGTGAGGTTTTACAAACTATATAAGAGAAGTAGCACATAGCTAATCTACGAACGCAGTGCGCTCATGGCGATTGATTGATCTTTTTCTTTTATAAAAACAATGGCGCAGATGGACACACCGTGACCTCGACTAATAGTTTCAATCGCACGTATAGACGCAGATGGATGTATCGTGACCGCATAGACTCTAACGTTTGTGGATGATCGCAGATGACCACGGCTTTTGTCCAGTGCGCTCATGGCGATTGACTAACATCGTGGTGCCTGTACGTGACAGTGCGCTCATGGCGCTAATCTGCGAAGATGTCGGAACGCATGGCCTAACACGGGTAGATTTATCGTGACTGCGTTGTTCGAACACGAAAACTAGCACGAACAGGCATACCAACCGAAAAAACATTATATGCGCGAATTAATTCGCGGCTAAAAGATAAAGTAGGTCCGATCATGCGGACTTAGTGCGGTTATAGGTAAAATCGTGTTTACCAAGTTTAAAAGATTAAGATAAAATCTTATGAATATTTAAAAGATATACGCAAAAAATATGAAGAAGAACAAAATGCGCAAAAAAAATGCGCAAAAAATATTGGGATATCTTTTTAATTTTTATAAAATATTGTGGACGTATTAATATCTTACGTTTCCAATTAGACTTTATTTATTGGATTACGATAACTTGTATCTTACGCCACCAATTAAAAAACAATCCAGAAAGCAAACAATAATACCTTCCACGAATAAGCTTGGTAGATTGAGAAAACGTCCCAAGCTAGTACGAAGTTATTTAATGAATTCTCTTTTACCTCATCTCCAAAAGATGACATAGCGGCAGCAGTACCTAGGAATTAAATAATCTCCTTCCCACAATAAAAATATGGTACGAGGTAATAAGCGCATGACAACTCACCAACTCATAGTCTTGAATCAGCACTAGGTAGCCTCGCAATTTAATAATATATTCGACCAATTAAATAATAATAGTCGACCGCATAGTTATATATCGATGCAATGTGTAGTTGCATATCGATGGTTGCTTTCCAGCGATGTGAGAGCACGAAACTTGTCGTAGCCATGTCCCACGGATGACGCCAACTTGTTGATGCATAATCTGGCGCGGGCTGGATTTGACGACTCTCCCTGGGCCGTTCGTCGTCTTCTCAAGCCCTGAGTAGACCTGTCAACAAAGAGAACCCGTTAGGAGTGGACCCGAGGCCGTAGCCCCGGGATCCACCTCCGACGGTCAAGTTAGTCTCCATGCGATATAGCATATAAGAGTTAGGTTTAGGGTAACCTGTTATGTTCTGTTGTGAATGGAATCTTAGCCCTATATTTATAAGGCATGGAATAGGTTTAGGCGTAGAGTGGGCCGCTGTCTGATGGGCCTGGCCCATTCCTAGTCCCGGACCATACGTCCACAGTAACATTTAGTTAGTTCTTATTTAATCTCTTAAAGTATCTTATCTTTTCGTTATTTAGACATGTGGTGCTGATGTGCAGCTTTTCCCTCTATTAATGCAATGTATTGATGCAAAGATTTTTACCGAAGTTATCTAAATAACTGTATTTGTGTTTTCTGTAAGGCTGTTCTCATAAATGATGGCAAAACATGGGCGCTATTGAATTATATGAACAGCCATTTTTATAAACGGGTCGAAAGGCCATTCCTTTTTTACAGAGCACCAGTTAGTATAATTTCATAGTGTAGCATTATAGAAGAAATGATAGGATGATATTTATATAGCATTATTTTCTCTATTTTGCTTCTCATTTTCCAATTACTATAAGTCTAGTTTGAAATCGAAATCACCCGTAGCCTCCCAGATTATGAACTCAGCATTCACATTTGGAGGTTCAATTGCACGAAATTTAAGCAGTTGCACAACCATATCCAATAAATGATAAGGCGTTATATAATTGGTATATTTCCAATAAATAATAACACGTTATACTTATTGGCTATGTTTCTACAGCCAACATTGTGTTGGATGTGGTAGCCTACACATTCAAAAGCTGGAGATAGAAGTTACGGATGTCAAGCTTATTTATATCAATAAGGATACTACAATATCATTTGAAGGGAACATTACCATTCAAGTTGCTTTCAGATTAAAGGTGAGATTAAGGCGACCTTAGACCATGGGACGGATTGAGATCCTTCGTGTTCAAGTGAACACGATAGATATGCATGTTAGACAAAAATGTGAGTCTAGATAGAAAGGCCTTTGATTTTTACTAAAGTTGCACCTTCTTTTTATTTTTCTTTTCATTCAATAGGACACAGTGGCTTATCATGTTCACTTGAACATGAGATTATCTTAATTTTGGGACTTACACCTTGACGACAAATATCTATAAACATCACCACATGACTCTAAATTAAAAAGACATTCAAAATATATAGAGATGAATAAAAACTGGTGGTACTGAAGTTTGATATGTACCCAGCTTCGCTGCCAAAATATGTTTGGTTTTTTAAGAAGAGGTTATTACATGGTAGAATAATATGGATGAGATTAACCATGGAGATTTCAAATGGTATGCTAAGATGAATAAGTTATTTCACCTTCTTCAAAAGACACGCATTTCAATTGAAGATAGAAAAGCTAATAACTTTCCCATCCCGACAAGCCATTTAAAATCCACGTGTTAATCTCATCCATGTTTTTCCGCCATCTAACCTCTTATATGTGAATGTACTTTTAAACATTAAGTGGTGGTGCTCTAATGTATGTCACTGTTTATTTTCAAACTTACTCGAAGGCTAAGATTAACTTCAAGTGATATTGTAGTTTAGTTAATAAATAAAAAGTTAAAATACATAGATCATGTGTCATGTTTTCTAATGTTTGGGCTACCTGGATCCAACACAATGTTGGGTGTAAGTTGTTGTCACTGTCGCTGATCACCACACAGTATGCCATTTTCATATTGCTTGTTGAGTGGAATACTTGTTGGAAGGGGAGATTGATTACTTAAAAAGAGTTGGTGTGCTCTAGCATAGATCTTAAAACAATGAAAAGTGTGGACAATACACAATTTGGATCTTGTTAGAATGGGATATTCGACCATAAACCCACAAGTCGGGTTGGGCCGAATATCCCATTCTTTGGCTTAGTTTGAAAGATGTTGCACACGGTAAAGCAAAATCGAACAAAATTGAGGTAGGGTGAGATTCGTGTAAAGAGTATTAGATGTTTTATAAAAGGTGAATGGGAGAGGGGGAGGGGGGGGGGGGGGGGGTGAATCAGGGGAGTGTTACCAAATGAGTGAAAGAAAATAAATGTACCCATCACCTAATGGTAAATTGAACACCATTCACAATAATGTGTTAAGAGTACGGTATTTCGACCATGTGTTACAAAATTTTGTAGCTTTCTCTTTATAAGGTCTGTTGCTGGTGTGTACTACTTTATCTCAGACATCATTTTAATATCTTTAGTAACTAGATCAAGATGTGGCATACATCCACAAACAGTTCTGGTGAACACTTATTAGTTTGGCTGGTTTTACAAATACATGGGATACATTTATTAGTAGAGAATGGCGTATATCAATTCCAATGAAACAAGAGAATGAAATTATACTTCAGGTAAAAAGAAAACCAAAAGGAGAGAAAAAAAATATACTACAATACTCGTCTACAGACAAACAGTAATGAGGAATACTCGTTTTTCTTTTTTAACCTCTGATTTACAGCTTTTAATAAATACTTACTGCATCATAATTGTTGTCATTTACTAAAGATAATAAACAAAATTCAGTAAATGACTGGTCTCTTTTCCTCTACCGCATGATGTTCAAAACCTGAATGGCATGTGGAAAAATATGCTTAGGACATGGCGAGTTCATAACTTCTATTGACATTTGTTAAAAGTTACGTATAAATATTAATAAGTAAATGACTAGTATCGAACCCGAGACCTCGGGATTGCACACATTGCAAACAAGAATAAAGTATATTAAATATATATATATATATGTTATATGTATCGTGTATATATATTTATTTATACACTTGAGGGACTTAATGATCGTTAAATATTAACGGTAAGTATTAACTATCATTAGTAACGAAAGAACGAGGACTAGAGTGTAACTAGGAGTCAAGAAGGATCTAGAATCCCCTTGGGGGTCCTAGGCCGGTCGGACAAAGGGTGGGGAAACCCAACCCACATCAATCTTGGACTCCAAGATAACTCTAGTATAAATACAAGGCCAAGGGTTAGACTTTCACATCTTTTGTGCACACACACAAAACCCTAAAAGTTTCCCTTGCTCTCTTTCTTTCTTGGCCGATCGGCACACAACCCCACAAGGGTTTGGGTCGATTTTTTTTGTAAAGCAAAAACAAGTGTTTTTCGTTTACTTGCATAAACCTTTATTCGTTGGTAGTTTGTGTATACAAGAACGAGGTAATTACTCACTATAGTAATTATCAAGAGATCGATAAACAAAACGGTAAAGAGGTTTATCATTGATCTATTTTTCACAAGATTCAAGGTTTATTGAAGTGCATCGGGTACGTTACTATTTATGTTTTAGTTAATCTTTAATTGTTTATACTTGATCCTAGCTTCCGCATAATGTGTTTATTGATTGTCAAACTCTAACAGTGGCATCACGAGCCATGTATAACATGTAATTGATTACTAAAACATAATAAAAATCAAATCTTTAATTGTTTTAGATACGATCTAGGGTTTTCTTTAATTTTTTTTTAATAAAATTTAAACCCTAACCGTAATTTTTTTTGGGGGGGGTCGATTTCCACATAAAAACCCTAATTAGGGTTTGTGGTTTAACTTGATTAATTTGTAATCACTAGAAACCCTAGGTCTTTAACCGGTTATTTGAACGTACTTGTGACCTATGTGCTAATTGTGAGGTTTATTCCATGACAAAACATGCATGTTAGTCATGGATCTTGTTGTTTTGATTTATTTGTCACATGTTTTAGATAGATCTTAAACTGGGGAAGACTCCAATTGATATATATTAAATTCAATTTATATGCTATGTGGTGTGTATATCAACTTTAGCCTACGCAATTGATTCGTCAATGTATGTGGCTCTCCTCCATCAAGAGGAGAAGGCCTTAGTTGATTACATGCATTATTATACCTAGAATTGATTTTATTAGGATCTTTTTAACAAGGTTTGCATGTGGCTAATTGTTTCACTTCAATTATTATTAGTTGTTATGTTTTTATTTAAATTACTTGTCTTTTTATTGTTTCTTAATTGTTGGACTAGTTGTAAGCAATAAAAAGGGTGATTTTAATAAAAGAAAATAATATGGACTATGTAACAATTCGCATTTTCAGGATAATTGCTATTCCCGGAAAATTCACTATTCACTTTTACTATTCATTTTACTATTCACATCTACTATTCATTTTTCCCGAAACTTTCCCGAAAGTTGATTTTTATTACTTGGGCTAAAGTGATAAATCATTTCCATGACAAATTAAAAGTTTAACTTTCATAAGCTCATTTTCGTGAAAGTTATTAAGGAATTACACGGAATTACACGTTTTAGGGTAAAACGTCATTCAGAAATTCTACGCACAACGAAATTCGGTCGCGTTAATTTTCCCCGTATCAGAAAAATGTTTGACACACTCATGATTTATTTGAGAATAAATCATGACTGAGAAAAACATGACCAAAATAAGCCTCGGCCGTGAAAAACTGGAATTTTCAGTTTTAAGCGTTTTTACTCAGCCGTAACCTTAGCCTATACCTGCACCGCATTTCTAAGACGATTTAAGTTTTCAACTTATTAGAAAAAGTCAACATATTTTTCCCTCCTCCATTGACCAAAAATCATTCCTTGATTTTATAAGTCATTTCGTGATTTTTAGGCTTACGGTTTGATGTCTAAAGGACATTTAATACCAACCGACACTAGACTGAGCTCAGTCTAGACATTATAAGTCATTTTAAATCATTTTTATCACATTAGAAAAATAACATTTTACTTTTCTCAATTTTACGCAATATTCGTACGTTTTACGTATTACGCGTTTTAGACCCGTGTTTCCAGCTTTTAGCAGGGTTTTACACCCAAATGGAACCTACTACTCATTTTATATTTTATTATGGGACATATGGACATGTCTAACAATACTTTAAAGTTTCATAATTTTACGACACCCGGTTTTACGTTTTGAGGCGTAACAACTTACGGTTTGCATTTCCCGGAGTCAAGTTTCATCCAATATCTAGGATAATACCAAGCAAAAGCCAAAGCTTGCCCTCCAAGCTCATGGAACCGGCCTAGGAGGGGGGAGTCACCCCATGTGGCTTCATTTCATGAATTTACCCCTAAAATCAACACTTAATTACAACTTGGTCACCAAGTTGTAACACTTTCCTAGTAAGCTTCCTAACTTGGACTATAAAAGCCCCCATTCCCCCCTTTTGGTGCCGTGCATCCCCAACCCCAAATCCCTCTCATCCTTAGTTCATTTCCTTCTAATTTCTAGCAAGATTCAAGTGAAGTTCAAGTATAGAAACCCTAGCTTAGTTTCTAGTAATCAAAACTCTTCCAAACCCTAATATAATTGGTGATTTCTCTTGAGTTTAAATCCACTCAATTCACCTAAACCTTCATCATCCATCTTTCAAGAATACCAAGGGTAGAAAGATTGCATGAAGTGAAGTGGGTTGAAGCAAGTCTATCAAAGTCCTATCCTTACATGTTAACTTCCTTTCATCTTTGAAAGCCAAAAGTTGTGAGCCAAACCCTAACTTGATTCTTGTTAAATAATCATGTTCATGTTATTTACATGTTATTCTTGCTATATTATGTCTTGTAGTTATGTCCATGATGTATAAAAATGAGTAAAAGATGTTGTTATTATGGATTGTTGAAACAAGTTACTAAAACAAGCAAACTAATGAATTTCTTGGTAAAACCACGACCAAAATGGTAAAATTATAATATTGGATCATTACAAATTACAGTAGAGGACTTAACAAGGAAACCATAGCAATTTGAACCACCCAAAACGAGTATACGAGTCAAAAGTTACGCCCATTTGAAGTTACCAAAACTTTTCGGCAAACTGCCAAATACCATTCTGATCAAATTTGGGTTTTGAAAGTCATACTTCTGGTCCGATTCATCAAAAAGTTAAAACACGAAAGTTGTCCGGAACGACGTTTTCGTTCAGGAACAAAGAAGCTCGAGACCTAAAAACACTTTCCGAGTGATAAAATTCTTCAAATTCTAAACAGCCCATTTTTAGACGAAAGTCACAAGATTATGGTTATACTTTGAAAGGAACAAGAGGTCTTATGACCTATAATCAAGACCACAACCATAGCTAGAGCCAAGGTTGTGTCTCATGACCTTGAAACAAGGACCAAAGGTCATGGCTAGGCCATGACGAAATGACCATACCAACTTTCATACGCGTAAACATGAAACAAAGAGTTGACGAGAACTTGAACAAGCAATTTGGATCTACTTCACTTAAAAGGGAACCATGAGATATTACCAAGAGAAAATGGTCATACAAAACTTATGAAACATACCCTAATAACAATCTTCATGTACTAATAAACTTTCCTAAGTTTATTCAAATATCGGACATGTAACCTTTCGGATCAAAACTTATATCTATATATTTCATCAACTACTACAATAGTAGGGAGCCTCATGTGAGGAGTTCATTATGTAAGCCGTCGAGTTGAGTTGTGGATTTACGAGTTAAAGTGTCCTGGCTCCTCGAACGCTTACTAACATGACTTCTGAATTATGTCGGCCCGAACGGTAGTAAACGATATACAAAACATACATGTTTCATGAATCTTTTCTTTCAAGGACTTACAATATACATCATACCACATCATGGACTATAATGCAAGATATATATATATATATATATATATATATATATATATATATATATATATATAGGCACTACTTCATATTCATTACTCCGATCCTAAGTCGCGACATTCTATTATAGGTTGCTCGTAGAAACCTTCGCGATTCGACCGTTACATTCATTACTTGCTATCTTACTTAAGGTGAGTTCATAGCCCCACTTTACATTACTTCAATGTTTTATAAACCCTTGGGGGGAATACATGCTATTTATAACCGAGCACAATGTTTTTAAATTGTATGCTTACCTGATTGTTTTATTATCACTAAGTACCAACCTTGCTAAACCGATATCCTTGATTATGAACCATTTAATCACTAGCAATAGTGAGCGCGAATATTAATAATAGGCCTATTGGGATTGACGAATCCCATTTGTTTTGACTAAGTGCAAACAAATGCATTAATATTTGAGATTTAGGTATGTTAGCAAAGTACCTACCGGGATAAACCGCCGATTGATATTGGTACACGTTAACGTTATGGTGTCATAAGCTTAGTGTATAATACATGTTCCGGGCGTATAATAACGTAGCCTACCTGTTTTGTTTTCCAAACATTGGTGTGAGCCTATAACTCACACTACCAACATATTGTGTTCAATCGATTTAACAAACTCTATGAATATCACTCAACCTTTGTGTTGACCTCTCAAGCATGTATTTCAGGTTCATGACGATCAAGGATGGAACGGAAGGGCACGGATACTCAAGAGGGCTATAAATTTTATTATCATTCAAAACTCATTTATTATACATTGTAAACATGGAACCAATTGGGACCTCATTTTGTAATCTCTGATGTTTATATAATTTGAATGATAAACCTTTTCAAAACGACTCAATTGGAGTTCGTTTTCTATCATTGTGACTATTGTGCCGTCGAGTAACACCCAGTTTGAATTCCGCTGCATCCATGAATTGGGGGTGTTACAGACTAATAATGGTGAAACCCTAAGTGATAAAGTTTGAATCTTGCGGAGTCTTAGATGCCAACAACGGTTCGCTTCGCACGGTAATTTGCTCCAAGGCGAGACTAGCAAGATTCATACTTTATTACATAATTTTGACATAGAATCCATAAACTTTTGCTTGATTGATGTTTTGTACAAATATGCTTTTAAAATTAAATCTTTTAAGACGATATTCATAACCGTGATTTGAAGGCTTAGAAAAGAGCCTTAGAGTCTGCCTTGGTTATCACAACCTTGAATATGTCTTAAACGAATCACTTTTAAAATCATAATTGTAGAAAGTCATCTTTGGGTTTATTAAACCTCAAGTAAAACTTTGTGTATTAATTTCACGAATTGGTAATAAAAAGGTTTTGAAAACTTATGCTATAAAGATGAGTGCATGCATCTTTATACATATTTTGATTTACATATCAAAATTGAATACCCTTATATTTTAAGTTACATGCCATCTATCTATAAGTGTTATAAGGAACACTTGGAATTTTAATTTAGTAAACGTGAGACCTAGGCTAAATTACTATAACAAGGTAAAATTCTTTTAACGCGTGAGACCATAATTGTAATTTTACAGTTTCTAAGGTAGACGACTTAATTAAGTTGTGCGTGAGACCTAGAACTTAAGGCATGAGATGGGATGAAACATGCTTACAAAGCAAATTGATGAATCAATTTGATGTAATTCCCATAATGATCTAGGAATTGGAAATCTTGTTTGCCAATTATTGTTCGACAGATTACTATCTTTTGTACTTTCACCACTAGCAGATCAACTGATGTGGTGGAACTATGTAAAGTTAGGTCCTAGATTTTCAAGAAAATTTTGGTGGTTATATGAATATAGCTATGAGTATTTTATTTTCTTGAAGATATTAATTATCGAAAATACTAATGTTTGAACTTTTATCTGTAGATATGGCTCAACCCGATAACCCAACTGTGATTTCTGCTTTCAAGAGTCATCTTGAGAGAGAAAAACTGACTGGAAAGAATTTCAATGATTGGCACCGTTCGCTCAGAATTGTCTTGAGGGCGTCCGGAAAACTAGATTATTTGACCGATGAATGCCCAGCTGAGCCTGCTGCTACTGAACCAGAAGCAGTTAAGGTGGCATGGAGGGTGGAACATGCTAACTATAATGAGGTTGCTTGTTTAATGCTCACTAGCATGAGTGCTCAGTTACAAAAGAAGTTTGAGTACTTTTTCCCTAAAGATATGCTTGAGGTACTTAAGCAGTCTTATGAGAAACCACCTGCAGTTGAATTGTATGATGAACTTGACAAGCTACATAACTGCAAGCATGGTGATGGTAAACCAGTTGAAGATTATGTGACTGAGATAAAGGAATCTTTTGATCAGCTTCACAGAATTGGATTTGGTTACCTGAACAATGTGCAAGTGCACTTGATCAACAGGTCCCTTAACAAGGACTTTGCTGGTTTTGTGCAGAATTTCAACATGCACTGCTCGGGGAAGACAGTCTCAGAATTACTCACATTGCTTGTTGATTATGAGAAAAGTCTACCAACCAAGGTCAAGGCCCCTACCCTGCAAGTGTTGGCAATTCATGGGGGAGAATCCAGAAGAAATCGCATGTGAACAAAGGTAAGGGGAAAGGTGATAAAGGCAAGCAGGTCATGGCCTATCAACCTCAACCCAAGGTAAAGAAGCATCAGCCTAAGCAGAACAAGGTGAATCCGCCAAACAAGAAGGATCAGGCTTGTCACCATTGTCATGAAAAGGGCCATTGGAAGCGCAACTGCCCTCTCTACATTCATGACTTGCGACTCAAGAAGCAGGGGAATGAAGCTGGTAACCCCAGTTCATCAGGTGCGTTCTTTATGATTGAATTATTCACTCTTACTCCTAAATTGAATTCATGGGTATATGATACGGGATGTGGCATTCATATTTGTAATACCTTGCAGGGGTTTAGAGTTGAGAGAAAGCTGGCCTATGCACAACAATTCTTGCACGTTGCTAACTGAGCGCATGCAGGAGTTGAAGCTATAGGAGTTTATGATTTAGTGTTGCTGTAACCCCCGGTACTTTTCTAAACTCATTTCTAGCCAAAATATTTATTTTCGTACCTGAGACACATTAAAACTTTTATTTGTGATTAATTGGGCTTGGGAAACGTGAGATATATTGGAAACGAGAACTATATTCTTTGATTGACTCAGCACAACCTAGAACTCTCGAACTTATTGCATTTTCCAATTTATTTGAATTATTTTGAGTTTTGGAAGAACTCTAAAGTTTATACTTGATTTTATTGGAAAAATTATTTCGTGAACAATGGCACAAGTTTCGTAATTTTTCGAGTCCGTTTGCTATGTCGAATGAGCCCCGTATCGTAATAAGTTTGCTACGTTGGCGATATTAGTCCTTGGACTATCACCCTTCCCTTATCCCTACACTTTCAAAAATATCAAAACCCACCCTACACTTATTTTCCCATATAAATACCCCACACCCCACATTTTTCTTCACTTTTTCTCATAAAAACACACACTCTCTCTCTCTCTATCTCTAAAAATTCTCTCCTCCTTCTCTCTTCTTTCTTTCTTTTTCCGGCCGACCAACACCACACCCCACCGCCACCGCCGCCGCCGGTACTATTCCGGCCACCGGAAAATTTTCCGGCCAAAAATATTTTCTTTCACCATCTTGTAGATTGGGACGTGCTCGTTCCAAAAGTACAAACCGTTTAATTTAAAACCATCCCAAACACCCCCAAACAACCATCACCGCCGCACCACCATACCACCACCGTCACCACCACGAGACACCGCCACCTTCCCACCACTTTTTCCTTAATTTCTTGCTCGGTAAAACACCCAAACGCACCTTTATTTATTTATTTTATTTATTTTTCGTATTTATTTCATTTTATTTATTTAAAAACATTAAAAATATTATTAGTACCATTTTCGTACTTTTATTTATTAAAAATAATAATTCCAAAAATATTTTATTTAAGTCCGAAAATTAATATAAATTTTTAAATATTTTTATTTATTTTTATTATTACCGAAAATATTTTATTAAAAGTTTATTTTATAAAATTTATTATTTATTTATTTTATTCCGAAAATACTTTTAAAAATAATATATATTTTTAGTTTTCACCCAAAAATATTTTTATGAAAATTTCATATTTTTATTTATATTTTATATATATATCGATACATATATATAGTTATATATATATATATATATATATATATATATATATATATATATATATATATATATATATATATATATATTTTGTTTTATTATTTATTTATTGAAAATATGAGTATAAATGATGTTTTAACTTATGTGGGCCCCTCCTTGACCAACAGTTGACTGGTCAACATCGGGTCGACCCGGTGTGACTCGGTTAATTTTTGTATTATTTGTTGATTATCGTTGTTATTTGTAGTTGCTATATATTTTGGAACTTGTTTCGGCTAAATTTAAATGAAACGGATTAATAATTATGAAATTATAAAATACGTTGGATATAGTTAAGGGATTTGGTTATTGGACTTTGTTTCTGTATTATTGTATTGTGAGCTTGTATTGGACGTATTGGATTTACGGCCTTGTTTATTTGGATGTTATGGACCCTTTGGTACACGAGACGGTAGGGTACATTAGGCCCGTAAAGATCTTAACGTACCTGGAACCCAAACAATACAAAATGGTCGATAAAACTAAACAACTAAAGGACTACGCGAATGATATATCCAAGCATAATTACTTATTTATATGATTTTATTATTTAAAAACAAAGAGTCGTTGACTCGGGAAACGTTGTATAAACGGGCGGGTCATGCCGAAATTTCGTAAAATCTTTTATAAACTTTTAAAGTTAAAAGATTATATTATATTTTGAAAAACCTTTTTAACTAATTGTTTTCAACGTTTCGTTTTGGGAAAAATGGGTAAAATAGCCGAAATTAGTTTATTTTAGTATATTATTTGTTTATATATATAAGTATTCATTTTATTTCGATTTCTTTTCTTCGAGCTATTCTTTTGTCTACTTTTGACGTTCTCGGATTGACGTGCGCTCTCGACGACATATTCTCTTTTTCTTTCTCGTCACCCACACGAGACTTTTAAAATCTATTTTCTTTCAAATGCCATTGTGTTTACAAAAACTTTTATTCAAGCATTGTTTATTGAGATGTTCGAGTTTAGTTCTGAGCTTATCTTGCCTGAAAGACCCTCCGATCATGAGCCATTAGTCACTTGCGAGTGAGCGTGAACTTAGTTTATAGGCCTATAGGACTGACCATCCCACTCGTAGTTGTCAAGGGCTTGACATGCGGGTGTACTATTTGTCGTTTTTGCCAGGTAATTTGGCAAGTAACCGGCCTTAGGGGCATTTATTATTATGAAATTCCGCGGTTGATTATTTATTTCAGTACAGCGTACTGTTGATTGGTTTGGTTAACGTCTTGTGTGTCATGAGCTTAGTATCATCAACCATATGCATGCACGTGTTGCCTCTACATATTGGGTGTTATCTTAGTTACCCTTGTATTTGCATTTGTTGCTTATATCGTATGATTAAAACCCTTGTGCTCAACTTTATTACTTTAAACCTATGGATTACACTCAACCTTTGTGTTGACTTTTAAGCATGTGTTTCTCAGGTACTACTACTAATTAATTTGTGGAGCATTATGATTTTGGGCGTGGTGGAGTGGCTGGATGAAGGAAGTTTTCTGTCAAGGCAGCTTATCTATTACTACTATTTTTATTTATCATGTCATTCGTAAAACCTTGGTGTGTTTTTAAATAGTTTCCGCTGCTAAACTTATTTACTTTCCGCTGCTAAACTTTGTATTTCTACTACTACATTTGGATTTCCACTGCTAAACTTTGTCATTTTCCGCTGCAATCTTTATTTTTATTCCGCTGCTATTTTGTTAAAGAGTCTATGTACTCTAAAATGGTTTGTAAAACGAATGATATGTTTTGAGGCATTTTTAAACGTCCCATGTTGTGGTCGTTTGCTATAAAGATGCCTGGTTTCGATTCGCGTAGTGCCCCAGCATGTCAGCTGCCGTATTTCCGGGTTGGGGGTGCTACAGTTGCCTTCGGGCTTAGTACTATCTTTAAATAATTTTCATTATGCACCGTCAATTGTTAGAGGTGTAATTTCATTTTCATGTTTGTTGAACCTTGGTTTTCATCATACTGTTTCTAGCAATGGAATTTCAGTTTCTTTAAATGGTGTTTTTTATTTTAATGCTATTGCTGTGAATGGTGTGTTTGAAATTGATATGAATGATAATGATAATGCTTTTGTTAAAAATAATTAAATGTATAGCATCAACAATAAGAGAATCAAGAAAGGTCTGGATTCGTCTTATCTTTGGCATTGTCGACTTGCTCACATTGGCAAAGATCGCATGAAAAAGCTGCAACATGATGGGCTTTTAGAAAAGATCAATGATGAATCATTTGATAAGTGCGAATCATGCATTGCTGAAAAGATGACAAAGAAACCCTTTAAAAATAGGATTGAAAGGGCTAATGATCTACTTGGTCTAATTCACACAGATGTGTGTGGACCACTTAGACATGTGTCAAGGAGAGGTGCTAGTTACTTCTTAACATTTACGGATGATTACAGCCATTATGGTTATGTTTATTTACTTAAACATAACCATGAGGTGTTTGAAACATTCAAAGTGTTTAAAGCAGAAGTAGAGTTGCAACTTGGAAAGAAAATTAAAGCTCTTCGATCCGATAGAGGTGGTGAATACCTGAGTCAAGAGTTTATAGATTACTTAGCAACGGAGGGAATTGTCCAGCACCTTACTTCTCCATATACTCCACAACAAAATGGTGTATCTGAGAGAAGGAATCGTACATTGCAAGACATGATACGATCTATGTTTAATCTAACAACTCTTCCTTACTCATTTTGGGATTATGCCTTAGAATCTGCTGTTCGCATTCTAAATATGGTTCCAACAAAGAAGGTTGATAAGACTCCATATGAGTTATGGACTGAAAAAGCTCCTAACTTGTCTTATCTAAAGGTCTGGGGTTGTGAGGCGTATGTTAAACGTGACTCAGCAGACAAACTCCAACAAAGATCTGTGAAGTGCATCTTCGTAGGATACCCTAAGGAAACTATGGGTTACTACTTTTATTACCCAACTAGAAACAAAGTTTTTGTTGCAAGGTATGGAGACTTCTTAGAAAAGGAGCTCATATCTCACGAATTCAGTGGGAGAGTATATGATCTGGAAGACGATCATGAAGATGTAGCACCTTCTGAAAACACTAGCCAACTTCCTGTGGAACCTGACACCAGAAGTTGAAGTGGTTCCCGTTCGTAGGTCATCTAGACCTGTGAAGGCTCCTACACGTCTATGTCTTAACATGGAGTGTGATGACAACTTGATAGGGGATCTTGATGAACCTACAAGTTATAAAGCTGCCATGAATAGTCCTGAAAAGGAAAAATGGCAGGGAGCTATGAATGAGGAAATGCAATCCATGAAAGACAATGAAGTCTGGGAAGAAGTAGACCTACCTCCGGGTGCCAAGTTAGTTGGGAGTAAATGACTCTACAAGAAAAAGACAGATATGGATGGCATTGTACACACCTATAAGGCCCGTTTGGTAGCTAAAGGCTATACTCAAACATTTGGAGTTGACTATGAGGAGACCTTTTCTCCTGTAGCTGACTTAAGGGCAATTAGGATTCTTATAGCCATAGCCGCTTACTATGACTATGAGATTTGGCAAATGGCTGTCAAAACCGCCTTCTTAAATGGTCGCCTAGATGAAGATATCTATATGGTGCAGCCTGAGGGGTTTGTGAATCCAGAATTCCCAAATCGTGTATGCAAGCTTAAAAGATCCATTTATGGATTGAAGCAAGCATCACGACAATGGAATAAGAGATTTGATAGTGAAATTAAGAAGTATGGATTCACTCAAAATCTTGATGAGCCATGTGTATATCACAAAGCTAGTGGGAGTAATGTAATTTTCCTTATATTATATGTCGATGACATATTGATCATGGGAAACGATATTCCAAGTTTGCAAAAGGTTAAGGCATATCTTGGAAGTTGTTTTTCTATGAAAGATTTAGAGGAAGCTGCATTTATTCTGGGAATCAAGATATATAGAGATAGATCTCAGCGATTAATTAGATTACGCCAAAGTGCTTACATTGATAAAATATTGAAGAGATTCAATATGCAAAATTTCAAGAAAGGATATTTGTCGATGCAAGAGCAACATGGCTTGAGTGAGAAAGTTTGTGCTTCAACACCTGAAGAGGTGCAACGCATGAAGAGAGTCCCTTATGCTTCGACTATGGGATCTATTATGTATGCGGTGAAAAGCACAAAGCCTGATGTGGCGTTTGCTCAGAATTTAACCAGTCGATATCAGCAGAATCCAGGTGAAAAACACTGGACTGCTGTTAAGAATATTCTTAAGTACCTTAGGGCTACTAAAGAGATGTTCTTAGTTTATGGGGGTACTCCATCTACAGAACTTGATGTTACAGGTTACTGCGATGCTTCTTGGAAAGGTGATAAAGATGATACGAAGTCTCAGATGGGATATGTCTTTGTCATTAATGGAGGAGCTGTGGATTGGAGGAGCAGAAAGCAGAGTGTACTAGCGATGTCTGCTACAGAAAGTGAGTATATAGCTGCTTCAGAAGCTGCAATGGAAGCTGTTTGGATTAGGAAGTTCGTTTCAGGGCTTGGGGTTATGCCTTCGATTCAATGACCTATAAAAATGTATTGTGACAACTCAGTCGCAATTACATTTGCCAATGAACCTGGAATCATGAAAGGCACCAGACATTTCCCGATTAAGCACCACTATGTTAGAGAACAAGTTGAAATAGGTGAAATCGAAATGCTCAAAGTTCACACAGATGAAAACTTAGCCGATCAATTTACAAAGCCTTTACCTGGCACCAAGCTTTACAAGCATGCTGAAGGAATAGGACTTAAATTAGCTGAAAGTTTCTTGCCCATTTGTGATTAGTATTTGGATAAGGGATGTAATGTACAATTATTATTTTAATGAAATAAAGTATTGTTTACGTTTATTTATTCATTGTCTTAATAATATATCCTATATATGCATGTTTAAGATCCATGAATAAGTTATTATTCTAAATAGTCCGTTGTCGATTAATGATATGGGAATATCATTAAACTAAGACAATTTTGAGTATTGGTTAAGGATATACTTGAAAGTATATTGATGAGTAGTCATACCAATTTCACATAATATTCAAAGAATTGAGTATTGGACTTATCCCAACAATATGATTTAAAATTTATTGTGAGAATCATATTTAAATTATCCTCAGACTTGAGATACCAGATAAGAGTCATGGATGTAGTGCATTTTTGTGAGACAATCTACCGCTTACCGTAATTGGAAGTCATAAGGGTTGTTTTCAGAAGTGTTGCGAAGTTCATGGGTTATTCTTGTAGTCAAGAAAGAATTCGTTCCTTCTGATTTGTTCAGAAGTTTAATACTGCTGGGCCCCTCGTAGGGTTGACAAAATGTTGACAAATATACTACAATACTCGTCTGCAGACAGACAATAATGAGGAATACTCGTTTTTCTTTTTTAACCTCTGATTTATAGCTTTTAATAAATACTTACTGCATCATAATTGCTGTCATTTACTAAAGATAATAAACAAAATTCAGTAAATGAATGGTCTCTTTTCCTCTACCGCATGATGTTCAAAACCTGAAAGGCATGTGGAAAAATAAGCTTAGGACATGGCGAGTTCATAACTTCTATTGACATTTGTTAAAAGTTACGTATAAATATTAATAAGTAAATGACTAGTATCGAACCTGAGACCTCTGGATTGCACACATTGCAAACAAGAATAAAGTATATTAAATATATATATGTTATATGTATCGTATATATATATATATATATATATATATATATATATATATATATATATATATATATATATATATATATATTTAAACACTTGAGGGACTTAATGATCGTTAAATATTAACTGTAAGTATTAACTATCATTAGTAACGAAAGAACGAGGACTAGAGTGTAACTAGGAGTCAAGAAGGATCTAGAATCCCCTTGGGGGTCCTAGGCCGGTCGGACAAAGGGTGGGGAAACCCAACCCACATCAAACTTGGACTCCAAGATAACTCTAGTATAAATACAAGGCCAAGGGTTAGACTTTCACATCTTTTATGCACACACACAAAACCCTAAAAGTTTCCCTTGCTCTCTTTCTTTCTTGGCCGATCGGCACACAACCCCACAAGGGTTTGGGTCGATTTTTTTTGTAAAGCAAAAACAAGTGTTTTTCATTTACTTGCATAAACCTTTATTCGTTGGTAGTTTGTGTGTACAAGAACGAGGTAATTACTCACTATAGTAATTATCAAGAGATCGATAAACAAAATGGTAAGGGGTTTATCATTGATCTATTTTACACAAAATTCAAGGTTTATTGAAGTGCATCGGGTACGTTACTATTTATGTTTTAGTTAATCTTTATATGTGTTATATTTGATCCTAGCTTCCGCATAATGTGTTTATTGATTGTCAAACTCTAACAACATTTATAATACACATGTTCAACAAAAAGTCAATCTTAAGAATACACTGAGATGGTACTCATAGTTCATATTTTATCTTTAACAGGAAATTCAGAACCAGAGAATTTGCAGGTGCTTCTCAATTCAAAAAAGTATTTTTTTTTTTAACCTTAGCTGCTCAGTATTACTGTCAAAGGGTGATAATTCGATACTCAAAGAGTGACAGGAGGATCAAATAGAAACACTCAACTATCATGTCATAGACGCTAAAATATTCACATTGTATAAATCAAGAGAACTGATAACGCCATCAATTCCAACATGTTCTCTGATGGGCATACACCATTTATATTTTAATGCAAGACTCTCCTTAAATATTTTAATGTGGATATGTGTTAGCTGAAGATATGCACTTCGAAAAGATCTCATGGGTAGAATGGTTGTACACACATGTGCAAGCTAGCATAGACATATATTTCCTATAGAAGACATATCTTGAATATTACTCCGTATATGTAAAGATATCAAAGAGAGTTTGTAATAAGCAAGTACACACACTTCATGCAAAGGTAACGTGCAAATACACACACTTCATATAAAGAAAGGACATTTAGAGCAGGTATGCATAGTTTGTTTAGTATAAATAGCATGCTTCCATGATACAAAGAGATCATAAAAAACACACTACTACTACTACTACTACTACTTCCCTCTCTACTACGGTTTATATCATATTGCATCGTGTAGCATTTTCACATCTAATTTGATCGTCGGAGTGTACTACGGGGAGTGAGTCCCGTATACATTCTAACGATATCTCTTGTTTCTTGAGTGATACAGATATACAAGTCCACGTGTTAGGTGATCAAGGCTCAGCATCTGGACCCGTGAATCAACGTATCATCAATTGGCGCCATCCGTGGGACCCGATCAAATTAAAATCCTTAAAGAACATCAAGTCACTATCAAGATGGCAGGAGAGAATGAATCTGTAACACATGTCATACATTCAGGGGAAGGAGCAAGTGCTTCCAAACCCAATGAGCACATCCTTGTGGTTGATCCTAGCATCACCCAACAACACAAACCTACTGGAAGCCAACCATTACGTGACATTGACGATCCAATAATGCAGTTTATTGTCCAAAATTTCAATGAAATCAATGCTATGTATTTAGCGTTCTCCTCAAAATCTTATCCACAACAACGATGATGATCCCGACGACAATCATCCCTTCGTTGAATTACAACGAGCCGAGTCCGAAGAAGTGCCTGCACAGAACAGCTTGAATGGTGGAATCTGACTGATCAAGCAAAAGTAGCGTTTCCATATATGACCTCACGTAGAACGTAAGTTACTACATTAGCATGCTTTTTTATTCTTAGAGGATCTACATTAACAGCCTGATAAACAATAATAGTTTAAAACTTGAACTTGTATAGTGCATCCATATATTTATACACAATTGTTAATGGGCATCATAACAAACAGAGCAATTAGTGTTCAGTATTCTCCAAACGTTCTGTTATCAAAATAGAGTTTGATCATATAAATCAAGAGAACAAATCCAGCAATGGAATAGCTAAGTAATAGCAGCGTTAACACTATAACTGAGCATATAATAACGTAAATCATACCTGAAACAGAAAGCTGAATCACACATTAGCAAAAGATGGAATGAACTGAAAGCACCTAAGAAGCTTGTCACTTGGTCCCAAATCAGCAATTGTGCTGAGAGTCTTTAATACGATTTTGTATTGTACAACCTTTTTATCTAGTTCCATCACAAGAAAAGAATCTTATTCCCTTTTCTCCCAAAACAATACAATGAATAAGTTCTTGAATACACCACCTTTTGGGAAACGACTTTATAATGTCATCAAGATTAACGATGTACTTCATTGACCATTCAGAACGCACATTCCCCTTCTCATAAATATTAAAATGTCGGGAATTCGCATCATCCTTACCAACAAGGAGCAAACAACCACGAGACTCAAACAGCCTGCATTCATAATGAACCTTCCTGTCTAAGGTTAAAGGGGTTTGTAAGGTTGATAAAACCGGATGCTCATTCATGATATCTAGCTTGAAAATCTTACCCCCACGATTAAGCCAATAAATGGCATCATTCCAATAAACTCCATTCTTAAACAAAACAAAACTATGTTGGGGAAATAGATGCCCATAAAGACTCCAATTGCCCGTGAAGAGTAAGTGTGTATTCGAACCCATTCTTCAAAAGGTTCACCATAAATTACTTTATAGTGAGGTGATTTAGTAGGATCAAATGCCATTTTCAAACCACCCGGAGAAAACATGTTATAACGTGTCACATTATCGGGTTCTGGAAGCACCTTAAACATATTAGTAATGAATGGATTGTATACATATAACTTCCCAGAAAATGTATGACATAAAAGCAACCCATTGCACGATTCCAAAATCTGAATATCACTCTTAAGCAAACCATTGCACGAATGCAAAATCTGAATATCACTCTTATGTCGTACCTCTGGGCCAAAAGTGAATTTGGTGGTGACTAAGGAAGATCTGCAGATCGGAAAGCGTACATCCAACGGCACAAAATCATAACTGATTGAACCAGAATAATATTTGTATGAATACTTTTTGAGAAAGAGACCAGAAAGTGGGTCGAGCTTACGGGGAAAAGTGACATTAGCGTCTTTGATAAGAGACAACCAGCGTTTGGATGCGGATTTAAACAAAACAAGTGAAAGAACAGGTATCCTGACTAAGATTTCAGTTAAAAGATCGTCATTGGAGATAACCGACTCCACCGACGTAGCTTTTTGGCTGTCTCTTCCATGATATTTAATTTAAAACCTCGTTTGTTGTATTGTACATAAACAATATATATATAGAGTACACATAGGATAAAAACCTAATGGACCCAAACCCACAATTGGGCTTGAGCCTTGGGCCATATTTATCGTCTAATAGTGGGAAGACTGACGTCAATGTTTATGTGAAACTTACTCAAAGGCTAACATTAGCTTCAAGTGATATTGAAGTTGAGATAACAAAAACTAAATTTAACATCAGATCCGTAGATTGTACATCTCACGTTTTCTAATGTTTAAGTTACGTGCGTCAAACGTAATGTTTGATGTAAAAAGGTAGCTTCCCAAACAAAAAATAAGAGAATCAAACATAGAAAATTTTAGTCCTCATCGCTCAAGTTACTCTTGTGATTGTCTTCATCGTTGGTCACATCACATGATTTGATATTTAATAACATGTCCCACTCCACATAGGTAGAAAGGGAATGTAATGAGATCCTTGTAACTTCAAGTATGGTCGAATATCAATGTAACTTAAAAGAATAAGGTATACATATCACTACCATTTGAAATAAGTCATATCATAATCTATGAGGAGACGGTGAAAAGTTTTTGATTCTCAAACAGCAAAAGGTGTTTATTTTTGTGTTTTTGTGACAAAACTTGCAGAAGATTTTGAAACTTTCAGAAGATTTTTCAAAATTACATTCTTAGTCGAGGACAAAACTTGCAAGAATTGATAAGTTCAGGGACGGCTAATGTAATTGTTTCGTAAAAAAGAATAAAAGTGCGATCGCGTAAAAACCATAAGGACAACGTTTGTAATATACTCTTACTTTGGGATTGCTTAGTTGGACTTTATCATAGTTTGAAGTACCTGTTATTTAATAGCTAAGGTTGCGTTTGGTGTGCTGTTTGGAATCGGTATAAGTATAGCTTTGATTGGAGGGTGAAATGATATCGTGTGTATGAATGTTATTACTTTTGTTTGGTGTCCGTTTCCAACTATGGCTATCACTTATAAAGTGGGTTCACCACACTAAGATTATATATCAGAAACATAAATGAATTCAAGTTTATGTGTAGTAGTTTAAAGAAGAGAGATGGACGAACAACAAAGACGTCATCCATGACCCACCAATTTAATGAAACCAAGCTTCTCCCACTGCTATGGTTCTATGATTTTGAGTCTCTAATATTCATCAAACATCCATCAATCAAACAATGACATTGTATATGAAAACTTGATTCCGACACCCCCATCCTAACATTATCACCATCCTTTTAAAACTCAAACTAGTAACTCGCAACATATTGAATAATGTCGCAGCACCTTTATAAATCCTCAATGGTGTGCTAATGGCTCAAGTGACAATAGGCTCTCTTAGTGTGTCACTCTAAAAGGGAAAAATGGTGTGTTTTACTCTAGAAGACAACCCATTTAACCATTCTTAATATATGTTTCTAACAACAAATTCACCTACAACAAATTTAAAAAATTTACATAACGACCAAAAAGGTTCAACCAGGGTAGAGGAAGAACTTCTGAAGTTTAAAGATAAAACAGTTTACACAACAACCATAAATACAAAAGGTTCTATTTCGCAAGCTCAAATGGCCAATGTTAATTTGGGATATTGGGAGGAAGATATCTTTATACACGCCATCCGTATTCTTCTAAAATCATACTCTAGTAGCCCAGGTTGCTTATAGAATACAATATCATCAAAAAGACTTTCTAAGAACTATGCGAATTAGTGCAAATTTGGCAATTCAACCTTGTGTTACTAAATTTTGTAGCTTTGTTTATAGGGTATGTTGCTGGTGTGTGCTTTTACTTTATCTCATACATCATTTTGATATCTTATTAGTAACTAGATCAAGATGTGGCATACTACCAAAAACAGTTCTAGTAAACACTTCTTATTAGTTTGGCAGGTTTTACAATACATGGGATACACTTACTATACTAGTAGAAAATGGCGTATATCAATTTAAATGAAACTCTAGAATCGTTCGGCTCCCAATGAAACTCTCAATGAAAGCACCAATTGATACGACCCGGTTATGGGTTGTATCGGGATAGGGCACCACTTCAACCGGGCGCGGGCTCCTTAAGAAGAAGATTGAAGAACTAGAATATTATTGACTGAAAACTTATACGATTACATTGATAGCAATTGCTTAAATAGACTTGACGAAACCCTAAATACCCTAAACCCATAAACGAGGCTTGGGCCTAAACACTTATTCCTAATAAAGAATGACTCACATAACACACAATCCTATTCAAACTCAATTACGACTTAAATAACAAAGATAGATAATTAACTAGTAGGCGTATCATTGGATGTAAAAAGATAGCTTCCCAAACAAAATATAAGAGAACCAAACATCAAAAATTTTAGTACTCATCACTCATGTAACTCTTGTGATTGTCTTAATTGTTGGTCACATCACATGATTTGATATTTCAATAACGTGTCCCACATAGGTAGAAAGGGAATGTAATGAGATCTTTATAACTTCAAGTATGATCGAATATCAAAAGCACTTATGTGTATTTTAAAATGTTTTGAGGAAGTCTCGGGTCTTCGAGTTAACTATAATAAGAGCAAGATATATGGGGTAGGATGATAAATGGGTGGGTGAGGTTAGGCTTTGTGATAGATTCCCAAAGATTTATAATCTTGATAGAAGTAAGGAAGGTAGGGTGGCGGGAAAAGGGAATTGGGTAGATAATACTTGGTATTGGGCATGGGATTGGGTTAGAAATCTTAGAGGGAGGGTTTGTAAGGATTTTGAGGAACTACAAGTGTTATTGCAAAATGTTGTTATCAAGTTTGATTGTAGGGATCATTGGAGACGGACGCTACAAGAGAATGGTGACTTCACTGTTAGATAACTAACAAAATTAGTGGAAGAAACGTTTTTTAGTGTAGTTAGTGGGGGTGAGGCAACAATATGGAACAAATGGGTACCAAAAAAAAGTCAACATATTTGTGTGGAGAGTGCTAAAGGGTAGACTTCCGGTTCATGAAGAATTAGATAAAAGGGGCATTGATTTAGATTCTTTATTATGTCCTTCGTGCGGCGACAAGGTGGAATCGTGTTCTCATTGTTTGGTAATGTGTAGTTTTGCTATGAGCGTGTGGGAAAAAGTATATAGGTGGTGGAGGTTTGGGATTGTTAATGCTTTTTCCATTGAGGAATTATTCGCCTCTAATGGAAACATTAACATTCCTAGTCATTCATCTAGATTGTGGCAAGCGGTAATTTGGACATCCGGGTACTTTATTTTGAAAGAATGAAAAGAGCGCGTATCTTTAAAGGGAAAGCTTCAAGTTTAAACAAAATAGTTCAAGATATTCAAGTTAAAAGTTTCGAACGCATAGTGAGAAGATCCGGAAATAAAAGTGGGATGAATTGGCAACATTGGCTTTTTGATCCGGTTAAATGTCGAGTCTGATTTGGTTACAGTTAAGATTTTAGTGACAGTATGCAATCTGGTAATGTGCAGTCTGGTGTGGAATATCATTTTGGGTCCTGCAGTACAGGGTATCTGTCCATAGGTTTGCAGTGGCCAGCTCCTGTTTTGAAAAGTTTGACATAAGTTGCAAATTGTAGTTTAAGGTTCTTAGTATGTTCTGCACTAATGTATGGTATGTACATGGTCTACTCTTTTCCTGGGATAGTGGGGTTTCAAATATTACAAGTAGTTATGAGTCATACTTCATTTATGTAATTTTAAGTTTTTGTTTGATAATTTTTTCTTTTTTTTATCTTTTTATTGGGTCCACTTCTTTTAATCATCTTGTTGATAAAGTGGATGTCTTTTGTTTGTATTTTGGTTGTGATGTTTCCACTTTTCAATATATTTGCCTTTCAAAAAAAAATTCTGTTTTTTCTTTAATTATTTGCCAAAAATAAATAAGGTATATATATCACTACCATTTGAAATAAATCATATCATACTCTATGAGGAGACGGTGAAAAGTTTTTGATTCTCAAGAAGCAAAAGGTGTTTATATTCTGTTTTTGAGACAAAACTTGCAGAAGATTTTAAAACTTCGAGAAGATTTTTCAAACTTACATTCTTAGTCGAAAGGACAAAACTTGCAAGAATTGATAAGTTCAGGGACGACTAATGTAATTGTTTTGTAAAAAAGACGAAAACTGCGATCGTGTGAAAACCACAAAGACAAAGTTTGTAATTTACTCTTACTTTGGGATTGCTTAATTGAACTTCATCATATGAGTAGTTTAAAGTACTTGTTATTTAATACTAGCTAACATTATCGCCATCATTTTAAAAGTCAAACTAGTAACTCACAACATATTGAACACTGTCGCAACGCCTTTATAATTCCTCAACGGTGTGCTAATGGCTCAAGTGACGACAGGCTCTCTTATCGCCATTGTCAAAGGGAAAAAAGTTGTGTTTTACTCTAGAAGAGAACCCATTTAACAATCCCAAAGGTCCAACCAGGGTGGAGGTAGAACTTCTGCCGTCTAAAGATAAAACAGTTTAAACAATGGCCATAAAGACTGAGGTCCTATTACACAAGCTCAAATGGAAAATGTTAATTTGGAATATCGGGAAGAAGATATCTTTAACCACACCATCAGCATTCATCTAAATTCATACTCTAGTAGCCCAGGTTGCTTATAGAATACAATATCATCACAGACTTTCTAAGAACTATGTGAATTAATGCAAATTCGGCAATTCAACCGTGTTACTAAATTTTGTAGCTTTGTTTATAGGGTATGTTGCTGGTGTGTACTTTTACTTTATCTCAGACATCATTTTGATATCTTATTAGTAACTAGATCAAGATGTGATATAATACCACAAACAGTTCTAGTGAACACTTCTTATTAGTTTGGCAAGCAGGCCCGGTGGATAGCAAGTGCAGCAGGTGCATATGCACAGGGCCCCATCTTTTAGAGGGCCTCCAAGTTTCCAGCCCAAGTATTAACACCTAATAGTCTAACACTACTCGGCCCATATATAACATACAAAAATACAAAATAAGTAATGCAGGATAGTATTTAATACTAGCATTTAATTATTTGCCTTACTTTTAAAACATTTTGAGAAATTAATTACTTGCCTTACTTTACTCCACCAAATTCTTCACCATTTAATTACTTGTCTTACTTTTTAAAACATTTTCATTTAGCCTTTAAATTGAAATCTGGTTTGAATTCGAAATTCACATTTGAGAAATTAATTATGACGCATGTGATTATGTGATATGATTCTATTTAACCACCATTATTATAACACCTTTAAAAAAAATTGCATGACTAATAAGCATTTATCTATATATGTTTAAATTATCGTGTTTAAGGGCCTACTTTTTAATTTGGCACAGGGCCACCAAAATCAATGAGACGGCCTTGTTGGCAGGTTTTAAAATACATGGGATACACTTACTAGTAGAGAATAGCATATACATATCAATTTAAATGAAAAAAGAGAATGAAATTATACTTCAGGTAAAAAGAAACCGAAAGTAGAGAAAAACAATATACTACAACACTTGTCTGCAGACGAACAATAATAAGAAATACTCGTTTTCCTTTTTTAACCTCTGAGTTACAGCTTTTAATAAATACTTACTACATCAACATCATAATTGTTTTCATTTGCTAAAGATGCTTAACAAAATTCCATAGAGCTTACGGCGAAAGGTGACACTAAGATTTCTGATAAGAGATAACCAGTGTTTGGATACGGATTTAAACAAAATAAGAGAAAGAACAGGTAACCTGACTAAGATTTCGGTTAAAAGGTCGTCGTTGGAGATAACCGACTGCACCGAGCTTTCTGGATCTGCCATTTCCGGCTGTGAAATTTGATTTAGAACCCTAAAAATTCCGGCTGTTAAAACTTAAAAGAGTGGAGGATATGATGAATTCTCTGAGTTGAGTGAAGTGTGGTCTGCCGGATTTTATGGACTTGGTCCATTTTCTTTTTGTTGAGGGTGTGGTCCTTGGGGTTTCGACCCGTCACGGATCCAGTCCTAATATAAACCTTAGGCTATACGCAGTGGAACGTAAAAACTCGGGGACTTTGAAGTCTGTCGAGGCCTTTGTGGAACATCGGTCGAGGAACCAAAAAAAAAAAAAAAAAAAAAACAATCGGTCGAATTTATGACCAATTATTTGCACACAAAAACTATGTCCGTTTGATATAAAAAAAAGAAAAGAAAAAAAGAATAATAAAAAAAAAAAAAAAAAAAAAAAAAAAAAAAAAAAAAAAAGTCATCGACTACGGCACTTGGGTCATGTCTGGTGACCGGAGAGAGAAAGTTGACGTGGCAGCTGGTGACCCAGGTCACCATTGTGGGTAGCCTTAGTTATGAAGGTACAAATGGTACATGGTACGAGTGGTTATCAATCTACTTGTGATGTTATGTTTCTTTATCGCATAACATGGTTTGATATTTCAATAATGTGTTCAGGGGCGGAGCCAAAATTTTAAGTTAAGGGGGGCCGAACTTTATTTACAGGTCTTACATATTGATATCTCCATATCTCCAGGATCGAATAATGAAACAAAACTCATGCGTATCATCATAAAAGAATCAATAAAAAGGAAAACAAGGAAGATTGAGGTTGAACCCTTAATAATCTGATATATTAAACGTGAAATGGTTAACTTGTTGATTACAAACTCCGACATATATACACAAGATGAATCGACACTTATGAAGCGTTGTGTTGTTTCATTGTACCGTTTCATCAACCAACACACCCTTTGAAACCTAAACTAAATAACCGTTTATAACCCTAACAAACTAAATGACTCTTGTGACCCCGCCCATATCGAAAGTCTATTTACAGGCTTTTACATAAACCAAATACTAAACTATTCTAATTACAATTTATAATACTAATCTTCTAACTTTAACTATTGTTTTGTCATTATAATTCCAACATATTCCCTCCTGATGACAAAACAAAATGTATACCAAAACGTATCAAAAGTATATAAGAATATATAAAAAAAGTATATAAGAACGTGGATAAAAAATCAAAAAACTTTAAATAAACCGAAAATTTTAAATTATAAATGGCCGTTAGTTTAAAGGATGAACGCTGCAACGGTCCTTGGCCAAAAGGGCCAACGTGTAACTACTAACGGAAGTTACTTAATGCCGGTTAAACCCAGGAACCAAAATGGAACCAACATTTCCCCACAGGGAGGTCGCCTGCAATTTCGAAAAAGCAAGGACTAAACGTGCAATAATTTACTCTAAACAAAACCCATCCATCCATTTCTTATCTCATATCCCTTGTAACAACAACCCCTAACACCCCTCCTGTCACCACAACCTCTAACCAATTTTGAATATTGATGCTTATTGGGTTTGATAAAACTGTTATATAGGTATTGTTTTAAGTTATTGGAGTATTGTTTATAGTTACTTGAGTGTGTTGTTTTCAGCTTATTTAACAAGTGTTTATTTGAGCTATTTTATGTGTTTTTAAAGCTTTTTGTTTCTGCTGATTTGAGCTATTTTAGGGCTGTTTTTAGGTTTTTGAGTGTTGCTTTCAGCTTTTTAGTGTTTATTTGAGCTATTTAGGTGTGTTTTAGTGCTGAATTGAATGAAATAGGTGTGTCCGTTTGAAAATTATAATGACCAACATTAGGTAGTTAAGTAGTTTTTAGACATTTATAGTGATCCGTGTTGATAGTTTATGTGCGATAATTGTGTTGATCACTATCTTTTGTATGTTAAATAAAAGCAGGTCTTGGGGTTATGCGTTTCTTCAGTTATATGTGCTTTGGCTCTCTAAATGTTACTGACATTTGCGATTAATTTTGATTTACAGTTTGTTGTTAGCTTGTTAAGGAACTGTCTATCTAATGGAGGAACAAAGCACCAAAGCTTGAGCCAAAATAAAAAATGTCAGACCACATACCTTTTGAAATCCAATCAGAAATTATGAAAAGGCTTCCTGTCAAATCAATAATTCAATTCCGATCAGTTTCGAAACAATGGAAGTCTTTTATTGACAGCCCGAAATTCATAAACAACTATCACCTTAATCATGCAAACCCCCAACATCATCTACTTGCAAGTTACGAGCTCGATACTGTCCAAACATATACTTCGATTATCGATAACAATACTTTCCCTGAACAAAAGTTTCCCTTAACCGCCCCGGAGTCCCTTAGCTTATTAAGAAGCACATTAACACTTAGTTCCGTCAACGGGTTGTTATGTTTTTGCGGTTTTTACGGAGACGTAGATTCAAAAACTAAGATGGCTGTTATCTGGAATCCTACTATTAGGAAATCTGTTGGTATTGTTATTATCCCAAAAGCTGGGTATAGGCGTACCGTTGTTGGTTTTGGGGTTTGTCCGGATACTAGTGACCCTAAGCTTGTTAAGATTTCTATTAGAGAACGTAGTATGTGGGAGGTTGATGTTTTTACGTTAAGCACACGTGTTTGGAAAACTCTGTATATGGGCACGCCTGTTAAATTGTGTGATTTGGCGTGTCTTCAGGTTTTTGTAAATGGGGTTATTTATTTCCGTGCTTATGATGATATGTTTTTGGATGATGGAGTTAGGTCTAATTTTGTTATTTCGTTTGATTTGAAGAGTGAGAATTTTGGTGAAGTGTGTCTTCCGGAGATATTATTACATACACCTCATCTAAATGTGGCGAAGGTGAATGAGTCGCTTGGTTTGCTTGAGTATTATATTGAGGATGAGAAATATGTTTGTGGTGTGTGGTCAAGGAAAGATGGTGCTAATAAATCGTTTACCAAGATATATACCGTTAAGGTTGAGGGTAAGCCGGTGTACCATAGGGTATTAGGATTTAGGAACACTGGTGAAGTTGTAATGGAAATTGTTGATGAAGAGCCTGGAATTGAACTTTATGAACCCTTGTCTGGGCATACCCGTGGTGTTGGGATTAATGGAAAGCGACGTACGTTCCACGTGAGGTCATATATGGAAACGCTACTTTTGCTTGATAAGTCAGATTCCATCATTCATTAACAACGATGATGGTGCTATATTGCAGGGTGTCGAGATCAAGCTGTAGGTATCACATCAGTCTTTATCGTTCAGTTTAGTTTTATGTTACTACAAAGATAAGTGTGAACATGTTTGTAAGGGAATGCTGGTGAAGGCGGTTCATTGGTTGGTATCGCTGGTAATTGGTTTGCTGATATGATCTGTATTTTGATATCACGATTAGAATATTATGCACATGATGATTAGGGTTACATTGTTTTGAAAGTGAGTGATAACTGATTAATGAAATGGTTAAGGTCAACTATATTTGGGACGGTAGGTTAAATAGTATCTGCATCTGTTTACTTATTTGCGTATGTATTTTGCTTTAATTTGTTTGTTTGTTATTTGTGACATTTAATTAGTTGGTTATTTATCTTTTTGTTATTTAGAGATGTAGTGCTGATGTGCAGCTTTTCCATTGATTAATGCTATGTATTGATGCAAAGATTTTTACTGAAGTTATCTAAATGACTGTATTTGTGTTCTGGAATGACCTTAAACGTATTAGAAATGGATGGGTTCGACATAAAAGCAAACCATGCATTGCATGCAAAATCTCAACATCACTCTTATGTCGTACCTCTGGGCCAAAAGTGAAGTTGGTGGCGAGTAAGGAAGATCTGCAAATTGGAATGCAGATATCCAACGACACAAAATCATAACTGAATGATCCAGAATATTTTGTGTATGCTATTTTATAATTGTGTAGTTTGTTCAAAATAATAATTAACTCATTTTGTGTATTCTACTACTTTTATATTCATTGCTACGGGTTATGTTGAGTTAAAAATGGACACATAAGCTACTGGAGCATGTCTACGGCGTAATTGATTAGGGACCAATCTTTCAAGTCAACATGTTCTGTTCATATATGTTTGTTCGCTTATTGATGCTTTTTGGCTTATTACGTGGGTAGTAGATTACAAAATTTGTCTAGACACAATCGCAGATTTCGTCTTTTTTACAACATAATAATTACATTAGCTGCCCTTGACATTGTAAAATCTTGCAAGCTTTGTCCTTTTGGCTAACGACCGTCACTAAGCATCCGTGAAATGCCCTCACGCGAGGGTGTTTTTTTGTTACATTAACCCTTAGTCGAAACGACAAAACTTGCAAGATTTGATAAGTTCAGGGACGGCTAATGTAACGACCAAAAAGGTCCAACCAGGGTGGAGGTAGAACTTCTGCAGTTTAAAGATAAGACAGTTTAAACAACGACCATAAAGACAGAGGTCCCGTTACGCAAGCTCAAATGACAAATGTTTATTTGGAATATCGGGAAGCAGATTACTTTAACCACATCAACAGTATTCTTTTAAATTCATACTCTAGTAGCCTAGGTTGCTTTTAGAATACAATATCATCACGAAGACTTTCTAAGAGCTATGTGAATTACTGGCAATTCAGCCCTTGTTCACATATGTACAACAACATTGCTATCTATTTGTGCTCCTTTTTGGGCTGACCGCATAGTACTCAACAACACTACTTAACAGCCTCATCACAACTTTCAGGAACCTTTTGGTGCATCACCAAATCTAACAGCATGTTCTCCTAATTAATGTGTATACTTTTTAGTTCTACTAATTAGATGCAACTTCATGATCCAAGTTAACATTGCATCATGAAATTCAACCTAGTGTTACTAAATTTTGTAGCTTTGTTTATAAGGTCTGTTGCTGGTGTGTACTTCTACTTTATCTCATACATCATTTTGATATCTTATTAGTTTGGCTGATTTTTCAAATACATGGGATACATTTACTAGTAGAGAATGGCGAATATCAATTCCAACGAAACAAGAGAATGAAATTATACTTCAGGTAAAAAGAACCAAAAGGAGAGAAAAACAATATCTGAATACTACAATACTGGTCTGCAGACAAACAATAACGAGGAATACTCGGTTTTCTCTTTTAACCCTCTGAGTTACAGCTTTTAAAAAATATTTACTGCATCAAGGTTGCTGTCATTTACTAAAGATAATTAACAAAATTCCATATATGACAGGTCTCTTTTCCATTACCGCATGATGTTCAAAACCTGAAAGGCATGTGGAAAAAATAAGCTTAGTACATAGCAAGTTCATAACTTCTATTGACATTTGTAATACACTTGTTCAACAAAACGTCAATCTTAAGAAAACATTTGTACTTCTACAATCATACTTAATCTTTAACAGGAAATTCAGAACTGGAGAACTTGTTTTAACCTTAGCTGCTCATTTTTATTGTCAAATGGTGATAATTCGATACTCAAAGAGTGACACAGAAGGATCAAATAGAGAAACTCAACCATCACGTCATAGATGCTACAATATTCACATTGTATAAATCAATAGAACTGATCACACTATCAATTCTAACATGTTCTTACCAACCAGAAAATCTTAGGGGACGTTTGCTATGTATAAAGAAATCACTATAGGTTTGGGTATAATAATAGGGTTGATTGAATAGAATCAGAGACTGCGGGTGTAATGAGGACTGCGAGAACAAATATTAAAGTGAGAATGATGATGTTAGACGATAAGGGAGAAGGGTAGAATGTGAGGGGCAGAGTAGTTAAACCATGAAGTAATATGGAAATGAGATATAAGAACTGCTCTGACCTTAGGTTTGGATCTATTGATCTCATTCCCTTTTTTCATTCCAAGGCCTGTGTACCAAACACCTCCATAAGTAGCTGTAGCAGGCATTACACCAACTTGCTGCCTTGTGGTTTTTTATGATGGCTGCATTGACCGGGTCACTGGGTGAATAGGGGCTTTCTGTGATCCACATCAATCATAATTCTCAATAACGTGCTACTACTTACTAAGGACAAAGTTAATTCCAAAACTTACTACATTAGCATGCTTCTTTATTCTTAGAGGATCTACATTAACAGCGCCAAAACAGGTTTTTGAACTTGTATAGTGCATCCATATTTGTACACAATTGTTAATGGACACCATAACAGAGCAATTAGTGTTCAATACTCTCCAAACGTTCTGTTATCAAAATAGAGTTTGACCATATAAATCAAGAGAGCAAGTCGAGCAATGAGATAGCTAAGGAATATATTGCAGCGTTAACACCATAACTGAACACGTAATTACGTAAATCATACCTGAAACAGAAAGCTGAATCACATATTAGCAAAAGATGGAATGAACTGAAAGCATCTAACAAGATCTTCATCTGGTCCCAAATCAGATATTGTGCTGAGAGTCTTTGACACGATTTTGTGTTGTACAACCTTTCTATCTAACATGCTTGAATACTACAAACTTTGGGAAATGGATTTTAATGTCATCAAGATTAACGATGTACTTCACTGCCCATTCACAATACCCGTTCCTCATCTAATAAATAGTAAAATATCAGGAAAGGGCATTATCCTTACCAACATTCATAATGAACCTTCCTATTTAAAGTTTGGGTTCGTAAGGCTGTTACAACCGGATGGTCATTCATGATATCTAATTTGAAAACCTTACCCTTACCATTTAGCCAATAAATGGCATCATTCCAATAAACTCCATTCTGAAGCAAAACAAAACTACGTTCGGGAAATTGATGCCCACAAAGACTCCAATTGCCCGTTTCTAAAGAGTTAGTGTGTAGTTAAACCCAAATATCATCAGGATCACCATGCACTATTTCACCATAAATAACTTTACAGTGAGGTGATTTAGTAGGATAAAAAGCCATTTTCAAACAACCACTAATAGAATAGTGACAATGTATCCATTATCGGGTTCTGGAATGACCTTAAACGTATTAGAAATGGATGGGTTGTATACATATAACTTCCCAGAATATGTTCGACATAAAAGCAAACCATGCATTGCATGCAAAATCTCACCATCACTCTTATGTCGTACCTCTGGGCCAAAAGTGAATTTGGTGGCGAGTAAGGAAGATCTGCAAATCGGTATGCAGATATCCAATGACATAAAATCATAACTGAATGATCCAGAATATTTTGTGTATGCTATTTTATAATCGTGTAGTTTGTTCAAAATAATAACTCATTTTGTTTATTCTACTACTTTTATATTCATTCTACTTAACTATGCAATACTGAAATTATATTATATTTTATAAAGAAAACTCAAAGCATAGAGAACTAGAATCATGGATGGAGAGATCTTGATGGTGTAATGTCAACAAACGTTATCCAAGTATATGGATAGAGACGATGACGTGGTTCATGTAACAATGAACCTGTTTATTCTTAACGAACAGTGAATCTGTTTTCAATGTGTCAAAATCAACCCATTGGGATAACTCTCCACTTGTCTCTCGTGCCAAATTGCTTTGCTTCTCACGTGGACTGTACGGGCATAAATGTGTCCTCCATATACCGGACATTGTATTTCTTTTTGTTTCTTTAAAAAAAAAAAAAAAAAAAAGAAAAAAGAAAAAAAAAAAAAGGCGTCATTAAGAGTGTTCTATACTGATTTTAAAATTGCACCAGCGACGTTTGACCCTAAACTTGCATCTTACTAGATTTTAAGCTAAGGGCACTCGACTCTAAACTTACACATGACACAAAAGCTACACTGCTCGACTACAACAAAGGCACAAAGATAGTGAAATCTAGCAAAATAAAGTACGATTCCAACCTCGGAATCCACTAGATCAACACATATGTTCTGAAATGGACAAACACTAAATTTATTAGATGCAATGGATATGAATATATGATAAAGCCTTACATATTTATCTTCGCATATTCAAATATTAAAACTTTATAATCACTTGATTGGTACCATTGCAATACATTTTGAACTCTTACGGTGTACTGGTGTAGCGGCCGGTAATCAACACCACCACCATTAAATTGCAGGAAAATTTACTGACGTGTGAATGGTTTATAATCCGGATATCAATCTGAATCGTGTAATGGTAAAAAAAAACACGTCGGTTAGATTTTTGGCCGGAAAACTGATTAGTAAACATTGTTTAGGTTTTGGGACACTGCCCCAACCCCGCGAGGGGAGGCTTCCCCTCGACCCCCACCCGCTAACAAAGGGCTTTGCCTCTTGACCCCGCAAGGGGCGCTTCCCTTTGACCCTGCAAGGGGGGCGACCCCGTGACACACGCGTCTTTATCGCGACGATATCAAACTAACTATAACGAGTTTGTCCCCCGCATCTCTTAACTTGTTTTGAGCTAAACTTATATAAGTTCGTTGGTCTCAGGTAAAACACAATCACTTAAAATAGTTGATAACACTAAAATTACCGACATAAATAAGCTTCACGTCACCTTTTTCACTCCACTACCAACATCACCATTAATATAGCGGAATAAAATAACAAACATCACCATCCAAACATACCCAACTTAAACATGAGTATATTATGCAAAAACAAATCACACACACAATCAAAGCCACAAGTCGATCGTTCCACATATTGACTTCTCCATTGTTGTGATCCAAGAAGCGTCGATGATGATGGATTTTATAAGGAAGCACGCATATAAGCCCTCACCAACGCATGAATGAGGATCCTATTACAATGAGTTTTATGTATTGCAGCTTTTATTACTATCTCAATATAAATATTCAATACTTCAAAGTTCAAACAATAAAATTAGGTTAAGAAAAATATATATAAAATCTTTTAACTTTACGAGATATCACCATATTTACAAGTTGCAACTACATAATCATATTTTAGATAAATATATATATCCAAGTAGATGCAAAAACCATCAAATACATGGTTTCTAGTAATGTAAACCATGGAAAAATCAACATGTCCCACAAAACAAAACCAAGTTGAACTAAAATAAATCGACACCAGAGCAATACAGTCACAACCTTGTAATCCTATCCATTCTTTCTCAAAGATATTTTACTCTAAGGCTGCTCCCAATGAAGCTTCGTGAGCGCCCGTGACCAGCAATCCTCACAAACCACTGATGCGGCGGATTGCAACATTGAAGTTTTCAATCATCCTAGCCATAGTACCTAATCGTTGTAGTGTAATATAGGCAAGACGGATTGATTGTTCTCTAAAAGAATAGTGACGTAGGTTCAAAATGTATGTCGATCTGAGTCTACGAGTGGAAAGAAGATTATTTTTAGTCTTTTTTATGTTTTATATTGAAAGCAAGTAAAAATCTGGTTTTGAGGGGGTTTGTATTTTACACTACTTAACTAAACTAAAAATGCAATTAAAATTAAATAATAGAAAAGTAAAATGGTGATGAACTTCTTATATGAGGAAAATGTATTTACGTATAATCTCATTACTCCCAAGACATTTTCTCACTATGTTTACCGAATGTCACTTACTTGACTAATATGGAGTATTCCTTATTACCTATTGTTGTTGGTCAGTCCCACGTCTATGAACTAGACTAAGCAAGCAACGTCTATCTAAATGTCAATAACCTAACTAATAGCTAATTCACCCAATAAATGTCATTCACAATTAATGCCTAAGACATAGGCATTAATTAGGCATGTTTATTGGACGTTCAAGCTACCCGAAACAGTTTGTAGCCAGTTTTTCAACTCATAATGTACACACCATTGACAAGAGACGGTAAACAAGCAACTAATAACTAGGTTCCATGCAATCCGAAGTAAATACTAATTAAATAAGCCTAGCATAGAGGTAAAGAAACAAGCAAATAAGTAAATCATACAATTACGAGTAAACATAATTGAATGATTGAATAAATAATTTATCTTAATAATACATGAGGTCTTCAATAACCAAAAAGGCTTAGAAATGTGGTAAAAACGGACTAGGGTTCGGTGGTATGAGTTCCTTCAAAGTTACACACACAATAATGAAAACAAAGCGTTTATGTTTATAAATTTTTTATTGTGATGGTGTCACGTTGTGGTTGTGACGCGATCAGCTTGCCACCCATTAGGGTTTCGTTTGGTCCACCGCCTTATTGTGACGGCGTCCCATTAAGCTTTCACGTCGTCAAATGCCTTCTGACGCCGTCATCATAGGTCGTCATCACACACTGACCCGTCAAGTCGAGCTGACTGTGTCACGTAACCAGGTCACGTTGTTGAAATTGTCGTTTTTCTTTGCTCTTCGTCCAAATAAGCCCAAGACTTGTACTTTTCTAGCAAATATTTTCCTAAGTACCTAAAACTTTAATAGAATCAATTTAGAGCAATATATGATCAAATATGTACAAGTTTAATGGCTAAATGACCTCTAAAAACCGTATGAAATTACACCTCATCAAATATCCCTACACTTGGAATTTGTTTATCCTTAAACAAATGTGCTTCTATCCCAATCAACTTACAAGTTAGAGGCATTTAGCATTCGCTTAAAGATAGTTTATGGCACAAGTTATTTGACAATACACTTTTACGGTCATCAAGCACAAAACATATAAGACTAGCGCAACACAATAAGTGTTTGGATACTCTTAATCTCTAGGTGTATATGATGGTAAATAGATATGGAAATGGAAAGATAAATAAATTCACTTACTACCAAGACATAATACAAAGATTATTATAGGCTTGATAAAGGATCAAACATACATCGCTTTGGCAGAAACACCTAGAATTCACTATCAAAGAGGTCTTTACAAATGATTGCCACTTTAGGTGTCGGGTAAAGGAATAAAGGTTAAAGGATATAGAGGAATATTTACCGGTTGGAAGCTAATCATCTAAGTTAATTACATCTACAACTGTAGCTTTGCTAAGCCAAGACTCAACAAATAACAAATACAAATACAATGATGGAATATGCTCAAGGCACATTACATATTTATATGGGTAAATATATGTGAGCTTACGAGTCACACACAAATACAATTAGATACTAATGGTCGTGCGTATTGATGCTAACAATGGCATCTATCATGTTGCTTATGCCATTGTGGAAGCTGAATGCAAAGATTCTTAGGGTTGGTTTTACAACATGTTGGGGATGACCTTGATATAAAAACAGAAACTCTAATTTTACTTTTGTTTTAGATAGACAAAATGTGCAATATAGATACTCTTCTTAGTTGTTGTTTTTTTTTTTTTTTTTTGACTATGTTAACAGTCTTTTAATTTTTCCAATTTTTTTGTTATGTTAAAGGGTGTCATTCAAGCACTGTCTGAAGTGTTCGCAAGTGCAGAACATAGATATTGCTTAAGGCATATCCATGAAAACATAAAGAAGCAATGGAATGGAGTTGCTTACAAGCAACTACTATGAAAATGTGCTACAACTACAACAGTTCTTGGATTTGAAGCTGCTATGAAAGAACTTAAGGAATTATCTCCTTCTGCACATGCTTGGTTAACATAGATTCCAGCACAACGTTGGTCCAGAGCACACTTTTCAGGTAACTTATTGTTGCTTATGTTAATTTTTAATCACGATGCATACATTTAATTCTTTAGTATGATTTATTATTTTTGTTTGTAGAAAGAGCTCATTCAGATATTTTGCTAAATAATATATGTAAAGTGATGAATGGTAAGATTGTCCAAGGTATGGATAAGCCAATTATCACTACTTTAGAGTTCATCAGGGAGTATTGCATAAAAAGAACTGTGAATGTTGTAAAAGCCATTGATAGATGTCATGCTCCTCTTACCCCTACGACAACTAGTATTATGACAAAAATAAACAAGATGCTAGTAATTATATTGTTAAGTGGAATGGGGAAAATAAGTATCAATGTAATGGGCCTTGGGGAGATCAATGTGTAATTGATTTTGTTAGGAGAACATGTACTTGTATGAGATGGGAATCAACAGAGGAGGAATGAAGGGCACACCGTGAATTAAGGATGAGATGTCGAGTAGGAAATGGAAAAGTGTTAAATGTTCTGCTTGTGGATATGTGGTCTACAATAAGCTGTGCGGTGAATCATCTTATGGTTCTAAAAAGAAAAGCAAAGGAAAAGGGAAAGATGTTAATGGTTATGGTTGTGCATCTACTTGTTCTAGACCCCAAAAAAGAGTCAAGTTTGCTTTGGATGATGAAATTCAAAGTTCATTGCAAGTCAAAGTGTTTGCATACTAGAATGTAAGAAACTGCATACTCTTACTATTTTATAGCTTTTCATTTCTTGTTATCAATTTTATAATGCAATTGGAAGTCAAAGTGGTAGAAATGAAAGTCATCCAACTCCAAGTCAAAGTGGTCAAAGCTATGTGGTTGATGGTGTAACCCATATTGAGGCTGGTGCAAGACAAAGTGATGATGGGAGGATCAATCCAAGGCAAAGTGATGGTGGTGCATCTGCAAGTCGAAGTGTCAATGCTGGTAGAAGTCAAAATGGTTCACCTAAATGGAGCAGAAGTGCAATAACGAACGAAAGACTTGGACCCGGTGGAAGTTAAGTGTCTGGTTCACCAAAGAAGTCTAATGCTCCTGACTCACCCAAATGGAGCAGATCTATGGTCGAGAGTAAAAAAGTTGGAGTTGGTTCACCAAAACAACCTTAAGTTGGATAGTTTGGTGTTTAAAACTTATGTGGGATATTTGAACGTGCTTAAGACTTATTTATATTTATATGTGGATGTTAAACTTTGGTAACTATGGTAGCCAATTGCAATTTTCAAGTAATTGCAACTTGTTGCAATGATAATATGCAATTAAAGGCTTTTATCAGCTTAAGTGGACATGTTTAAGTCATTTTATTTGTTTCAATTACTTGCATATGCATCATTTACATACAAAAATGCAACTTCTTATCAGTTTAGTATGCAAAAAGGTAAAAGTTAACCCATTGACCAAATGATTAGCTACAACTTTTTAAACAAAAACAAAGTTAACAAGCTAAAAAAGTTTCACTAAGTTGACTTAGTATGCAAAAACCTTTGTTTATCAGTTTAGTATGTCAAAAAATGTCAAACTTAACCCACTGACCAAATGGTCAACTACTAGTTTTTATCCAAAACAAAGTCAACAACCTAAAAAAGTTCCATCAACACATTAAAAACTAACAAACAGAACTAAAGAAATAGTAGCATTGAACTAATATTTCATTACCAAAAAATAATTACACCGTTCATCAACTACATCTTTGATTAAAAAAATAAAAAATAAAATAAAAAAACCCTAAGATCAAGTATTTCTTCATTTTAACAGCTCCAGGTCTTGTTTCCTCTAGTTTAGCTTCCATATGATTCCTTGCCCTTAATAGCCCGGGAATGATATCAACTGATCTTGCAAACATTGGCGGATCGTGCCAGTCAACAAACTCACAATTAGATCCTTGTAAACAAAAACAAAAAGTAATTAATATTCTAATGTGTTGACATAAAATAAAATGAAAATTAAAAATCTAATACTCGATCAGGACAACCACAGAACCTACGTCTAGGATTTCGATTTGTTCAGGATGTGCGAATTACAACTTGTTTTGCCACAATTTTTTTATGTTCTTATATTTTGGGAAAGAAATAAAAAATATGAACGGAAGGGGTGATGCTAAGAAGTGAGTGGGAAAAGAGTGTGGAGTACTCGAGATGCAATCGGGATATGTAAACATATTGGAATATGTAAAAAATTAAGTACATGTGTGAGTAATTACAATGACAGCCGTAAATAAAAGAGATTGAAAATGACAAATAAAATGTGGTTGGATAAAGCTATCCTCGTGTGATTTGCACATGATATGGGAGATAACGAGGAAAACTAATTTCGTTAGCGAATTTGGACAAGACACGTAATATTCTGGAACGTTTGGATTCGCCAAGTGAATTTTCTCAATTTTGGACTAGACACGAAATCTGGCCAAACCATTGGGACGAGTGGTGTATTTTAGTCTGTGTCTGTCTTTTTTTTTCTTTTTTTTTCGCACCTAATCATTTTAAATGACGAGCTTGTTATAAGTTTATACTAATTCTATCCCAAAATTATTGTTCACTCAAAAAATATACATATCCTAAAAAATGCATTTTATTACCGATTTGAATTCTTTAAAAGCAACAAAATGACAGTTTTATCATTTGATAATTAATTAATGCTTTGATTTGGTTTTGAAAATAATAATTCTAATTAAGGTTAATATAACAAACTTAAACAAATTTAACTTCTATTTGATAAATTTTTTGAGAAGTGAGCCTATAGATATGTATAAATTCATGCTTAAACCTGCGTGTCATTATCCTGTTGCTAGAGTCAAAGGACCCGCTTTCTAATAAACTAATAGGATCATGACACATGTTTAAACATGAATTTATCACAATTTTAGGTCTCTCTATCCTTTTACAACTTTAAAATGGAGAATCTACTCTATAACAGTATCCATTAAATATGACGAATCCAAACACAAAAACCATCAAATACATGGTTTCTAATAAAGTAAAAGTAAACCAGGGAAAAATCACATGTCCCAGAAAACAAAACTATCTACACTTGCCAAATATAGGCACAACCTTGCATGTGATCCTGTATCTTTTACTCTAAATACACACCAAGGTTAATATTTCAACCTAACCACAGTTAAAAGCTTAGGGTTTATATTCAACCTACCAAGCATACATACTTCTCCATAACAAAACTAAAAATATACGTACAAAAAACTAACCATGATGATGATGACTCGCTCTAATCCAACGGTCCACATTGCTCCGGATCCCTTTTCCTTTGACAACATCGAAATGTCGGCTGCTGATGAAGAAATGTACGATGATGATGTTCTGTCGGACCCAATATTTTCAACCGACCATTTCCGCATGTATGAGTTTAAGATAAGAAGATGCTCACGTGGCAGGCCACATGACTGGACTGACTGTCCCTTCGCTCACCCTGGTGAGAAAGCTCGACGTCGTAACCCGAGAAAGGTTCACTACTCTGGTGACCCTTGTCCTGAGTTTCGAAAAGGCAACTGCAGCAAAGGTAATGTACTACACTAAATTATTTTTTTATTTATTTTTATTTTTTTTAAAATATTTTTCCCTCCAAGAAAATTGGAGTTATAAATATTTTTTTATTTTTTGATTTTTGTTATTTATGGGTGTTTCACTTTTAATAAATTAAGAAAAACCCTAATTTATCACAATATCGTCTTCATTTACGTACGCCATTTTCTATACAACTAATAAAACTCATAAAACAAATAACCCATATTTTCATTATACTCTACTTCAATAAACCCCAGGTCTATAACAAAACTAAATGGTTATGCAAAAAGGCTTTTGGTTGCGATTATAATTGTTTACTGTTGTTACATTGCCGCCAACTAAAAAAAAAATAATAATAATTTATTGTGAAATGGTAAGATATATTTTATATCGTTTGCGAAAATAAAAGTAGTAATATTTTTTTAAACGAGAGAACTGCAAAATACATCCCTGTGGTTTACAGGTTTTGACATCCTACATCATGTCAGAAACTTTTGGCAATATACATCCTCGTTAGGCAAACGTTTGCCACAATACATCCCTCGTTAACAATGAGGACTAACGGTGCAAATTTTTCCTCCGTTATCTCTTAAGGAGACTAAAAATATTACACCGTTAGCCTTCATTAGCCAAACATTTGCACCGTTATCCCTCTTTTTTAGGAAAAAAAAAAGTTAAAAAAATTTAAAATTAAAATTAAAAAAAAAAAGGGCTAAAATTAAAAAAAAAGGAAAAAAATTTAAAAAAAAATCAAAATTAAAAAAAAAATTAATATTTGCGAAAAAAAATTAATTTTTTTTATAAATACGCATTTTTTAAAAATATAAAAAAAGGAAAAAAATTTAAAAAATTACTTTTTTTAAGTTTATATTTTAAAAAAAGAATCAAAATTTTTAAAAAAAATTAATATTTGCGAAAAAAAATTAATTTTTTTTTATAAATACGCAATTTTTAAAAAAATTATAAAAAAGAAAAAAAAATTAAAAAATTAATATTTTTTTAAAGTTTATATTTTAAAAAAAAATCAAAATTTAAAAAAAAATTAATATTTGAGAAAAAAAATAATTTTTTTTTATAAAAACATTAATTTTTTTTAAAAATTAATTTTTATAAAAAAATTAAATTTTTTAAAAATATACTCATTTTTTTTATAAAAATTAATTTTTAAAAAAATACGCATTTTTAAAAAAATTAATTATTATTATAATTTTTTTTTCGCAAATATTATTCTTTTTGAAAAAAAATTTTGAGTTTTTTTTTAAATATTAACTTAAAAAAAATTAATTTTTTAAATCTTTTTCCTTTTTTTTAATTTTAATTTTTTTTCAACTTTTTTTTCTGAAAAAGAGGACTAACGGTGCAAATGTTTGGCTAACGAAGGCTAACGGTGTAATATTTTCAGTCTCGTTAAAAGATAACGGAGAAAAAATTTGCACCGTTAGTCCTCATTATAAACGAGGGATGTATTGTGGCAAACGTTTGCCTAACGGGGGATGTATATTGCCAAAAGTTTCTGACAGGGATGTAGGATGTTAAAACCTGTAAACCACAGGGATATATTTTGCAGTTCTCTCTTTTTAAACTGTGTGTTATTCTACAGCTGACAAGTGCGAGTACTCGCATGGGGTTTTTGAATGTTGGTTGCATCCTTGTCGTTACCGAACAAAGCCTTGCAAAGATGGCGTTCAATGTCGCCGCAGGATATGTTTCTTTGCTCACACTCATGACCAGCTGCGAGTTTTGCCATTGAGTCAACTCGGTCCGACTCAGCCCGAGTCATACGATGGCTCACCGAGTCGCTTCACGTCGCTCGTTTCATCTCCAATTTCAACTCTGTACACGTCATCATACTCGCCTCCTATATCTCCTGTGTCCTCAATGGATGTGAATGAGCTGGCGTCATTCGTGCATAACATGCAGATAGGTAACGAGAGTCCGAGAATGAGTGTCAGGACGGATTTCGGGTCTCCCCGAAACCCGTCAATGCTCCGACCTGCATTTGGTAGCTCACCCGAAACCCCAACCAGTAACCTGACCTATGTGAACTTGTTTGATCAGTGGGGGGAGGAGGAGGAGGAGCCGATAATGGAACGAGTCGAGTCAGGGAGGGATATAAGGGCTAAGATTTACGCGAAACTCAGTAGGGAGAATTCTTTGGACTAATGGTGATGGGAATAATAGGGTGCGTTTGGTTGGTGGAGGTAGGGTTAGGATTTGGGGTTGATGCCCAAAAATGTTGTTTGGTTTGTTTGTGTAACCTCATAAATGGGGATGAGTCTCAAATATGTATCTATGTGTAAAACCTACTCTCCATATCAACTTTTAGTTATATTATCATTAAATGTGAGTCCATCATGTATCTCAACCATCATTTTTTATTTTCTTTTCTTTTTTACAATAAAAAATATTTTAAAATTTATATATTATAGCCATTTATAAAATATATAATATATTATTTAATTATATTTTTCTCATTACTCATTTAATTAAAACATATGCTAAATCCAAATCCAAATTCAAATAAATCCAAATTCTAATCAAAATTTATATCCTAAATTCCTAATCCTAAACACACCTACAAACCAAACGGGCCCTAAGTTAATATTTGTTGATTACTAGCATTAAAAAAAGAGATTAGAGTGATTAATCTTAGGTTTTGGAGTGTTTACTTTCAAAAGAGGATAGGAACAAATACTAATTTCTATGTAACTAGCTAATAGCCTATTTAATGCACAGGCTGTATAAATTTAGACTACTCATAAATTTATTATGCTCTATGAATGTTATAGCTTATGCAAGAAAAACAAAAGCAATCATAAACTATTTTCACATTCAAATGAAATGCGCTATATTACAAAATACGACATAAAAGTCTGCCCATGAGGATAAAAATGATCAAATAACGACAAAACTTAGAGCACTGGGTTCCCTAACGTGAGAAGCTCGCCAGTCGAATGTGGACTCATAATAGTGAGGCCCAAGCTACGACACCCCCGCTGCGTGAGTGATTGAGCCAGTTCAATGGCTTGATCGCGTTGTGGAATAAGACAATAATAAAAAATTAAAAAATTAAAAAAAAAGAAAAGAAAAGAAAAAAAAAAAAAAAGCCTACAATTTTCTAATTAACTATTTTTCAAAAACTTTTCTTTTGCTAATTCCAATATTCCCTTTCTACACACTATAAATAATACATATTTTAACTAATTTTTCACACAATTTTCTCTACCAGAAACATGTACTCTATACCAAAAATACAACTTCTCTCTATCAAAAATATGGATTGTTCTTTTCCATATACAATCGAGGAAATCAAAGCTAGTGATTAGAAACAAATCGATGAGGACAACATTCGTAAGCAAGAGATTATCAACTTAGCAGTTTGGCAAAGCGAATATAGCTAAGGATGACACGAGGAAAGCATACGCGGAATTCAAAGATATTCCGGAAGAAAAACTAGCTTTGATTGACATTTTTTTTTTAAAAAAATCTTAGAAAGATTACGAGATTCATAATGATTAGTTTAAAATGGCGGGTCAAATAGAAGATCAAATCAGTACTAAAATTGTTTGGTTGCATGTTAAAAACAAATAAAACGATTGTGTTTTTCTTTGCATGTAATGTTTTTTAGGTTTTTTTATATTTCGTATTTTTTTATTTTGTTTTTTAAATTTCGTATGTTGTTATTATTATTATTATTATTATTATTATTATTATTATTATTATTATTATTATTATTATTATTATTATTACTACTATTATTATTATTATTATTATTATTACTATTATTATTATTATTATTATTATTATTATTATGTATTGTAATTTAAGTGACACTTTGTGGAATTATTTTGTGAAACTTTTTTGTGGGTCTAGCACCCCTCGGGTATTTTGGTGTATGAGAGATAAAAGTGAGTTGCTGATGTGACATTTAAGTGACAAACCGGCTCAAGTCAGTTTGAGCCACGTTACCTAGCACTCTTAGAATAACATTATCACATGTAGGATGCAACTTCAGATGAACAAAATCTCCATATTTCTAATTTAAGCCAACATGAACATTCATACAAATTTGCTATTAGTTGGGTAGAATATACAAAGGTAGGAAAAGAAACTTATATTCCTAAATAAACTAAACAACAAAAGATTTAATATCCATTTTCAAAAATTGTCACCCATAAAAGTTAACCAACTTAGAATTAACTAACAATATATTGATAATAAATTGATTGATTCAAACTGGATGACAAAACCAAACAAACTACTACTGCTTGTATAGTGTATCGTTGTTTTCTTTTGTCATGGTAACCGATCAATTACACTCCTCATGATAAAGCACTTCTTAACTGAAACAATCTGATTGAAGGTTGTAAAGCTCAGCAAATTGTCCTTTTGTCTTAATTTAGAGTAACAAACTGTCGTTGCGTCCCCAACAGTGCATCCTTCTCCAAACTTACTTATAAGGATATCAGCAGAACGGTAAACCAAAAAATACTCCTTAGCACCTGCGCTCACAAGGAGTTGATTGAATTTGATGTGGGAAGGAAGCATCTAAAATAGACACGTACATAAAACAACAATAGTCTCTTTTCTAACATAAGTGAAACGACATATATTGAACTAACTTCAAACCCAAATGGAAAGGAACTATACATAACAGCTAGTGATCCAAACAAACTAACAAAGCATACCCATGCATAGAATTTTGTGAAAACAATAGCGCTTTCCATTTTCCCTACAAAATGCAGGAATAGTAATCTTCCTAAAATCCTACGCATTAACCAAATAGCCTTCCACATTGATGGTTTCTGTACTTCCAAAAGCTGCTTATACAATCTGATTTTGATCCACAATTGGAGAAGTATTTCTTCCATTTGTTGGTTAAATCAAGATTTTAAAAAATATGTCTTCTGATCGATGCACCGTACATGCCTATGTCTAATGATAAACTAACCAAAACATACATATACATACACATACACAAAGGCTAGGGTATCTACATTCATCCACAGCCTCAAGCGTCTTCTTTAGTATCCCGGATAAAGAATAATGGTTATGTTAGTGTTCGAAATCAAAGAATAAAAAATATATAACTTCAATTATCATATTCTTCTTGGAGCACAAAACTTCAAAAGTTTCCATTCATTGAGTACCTTGGATAATAGTTGTAAGCCATTAAAAAACATATATAAGAAACAACAATCTAGATTTTGAAATCTAATTCTGACTACATTATATTTTGTTTAGATAAATATGCAAATGTACTTTTCCATTGACCCTAATAACTTTGAAAGGATTAAAATCGGGATCTTAAGGGTACTTTTTTCCAAAAGATAGTTGTAGAGCTCTATCATGTATTGGTGTTTAAAAATAAAAGGAGGATGGAAGAGATCTAGTCACAAACCGCGGAGTACCATTGCATTATTAATAAGCTTTCCTAACTATTTTTAAATGTTGTTTTTGTTGAAAAACATAGGAACATTGGTCTAAATTCTGATAATAAAAAAGAAGTGTACTTACATATATGATGGATCCATGAGTTATTCAGCTCTTGAGTAAGAGTGCTAGGTATTGTGGCTCATGTTGCACGCCAGTCCGAGGTGGCAAGGAGTGATTGAGCCAGTTTTGTGGCTTGCGTGAGTTTGTGGAAGAAGGGGGAAAAAAATATAAAAGTGGGTGTGCAAGTGTGGAACGAATGGAGAAGGTGTTTATTATTATTATTATTATTATTATTATTATTATTATTATTATTATTATTATTATTATAGTTCTGTTGGTTTGGCTGAAACGGGCTATTGGTTTGTTTGAAAATTTTAACGTAACTTTCTTTTATAAAAACTTAATTTAAATTTTTAAAATTTAAGGTAACTTTTTTATAAAATATTTTTTGCATTCTAATTTAATTTCATGAATGTAATTTAGTTTGTTTGAAAAATAAAAAATGAAAAAAAGTGGTGGATGAGGCCCTTTTGGCTCAAGCCATGAGGGACAGGGGTATGTTAGTGCGTGAGTAATAAAAGTGAGTTGTTGAGGTGAAGCCCGTTTGAGCCACGGTACATAACACTCTAAGGTAAAATCCAGGTGAATACTTAAACACATAGACAACCCTTTTTTACGTGACTTATAGCCTTATAGGATTATTTATGCTTTTAAACCCTTTTTCTTAGCTTGTAATCATAAACGCATCAAAACCGAACATCAGACACTAGTAAATAGCTATAACATGAATGCTGTTGAAGTAAAATTTTGCTTCTACTTCAGACAAGCGGAATGAATCCTTCGGACTATGATTGGTCCTTCGGATTCAGGATGATCCACGCTTATAGCGTACTGCTTCGGATATCTGCAAAACAGGTACGTCCGTTAGTCTCGCCCCGGGAATGTATCCCAGGACCAACCTCCGGCGTAAGAGTAAGTATATATTCTTAGGGAAAGAAAGTGTGAATGAAGTTAGAGAGTGAGAGAATTAGTTAACCTTTAAGTGAAGATTTCTTCTCTATTTATAGACTTCCTATATGGAGTGTCAGGCTGGTTTGTACTTAGTCCCTTAATGTTTGCTAGTTTATGCTCCATTATCATATACTTGGTGTACTTACTTGTACTTTGGTTCATGTACTTACTGGTTTATCCGAATGGATAGGTCCTCCGGAGGACTGGGGTCGTGCGGATGTCCTTAACCCTTCGGATATTAGTCCATTTTGCTTGAACACATTTGGGCATGCTTCGCTTGATGTGGGCCCGGAGGGTATGTGTTCCGCGCGGCGTATATCCGGGGGGTACATACGCCAACATGTCCCCCCCCCCCCAGTATCATAGTATTGGTTATGCCAATGGTGTGATACTCAGTCTGTTTATATAGTTTTCTGGAGGGTAGGTTATAGCTTCGTTGTTGTTAAAGTCATGTGCAAAGTGCCAAATGTAATTAATGTGTCTGTCGAACAATAATTAAGTTGGATACATGATTAAGTGGTGGTGAGTTAGGCGTAGAAATGGAAGAAGGGAGGAGAGGAGAGAAAGAGTGGAACCTTGAAAGAAAAAGGAAAAGATTAGATTGAAAATGTATGAAAGGTCCAACCCTCTCCACATGTGGAGAGGGGTATTTATAGTTACAATATAACGCCCACTCCCGGGCTGTGGATCAGGCATACAGTGGGTAAAGACCCGTTCCTTCTTCCACGGTGTTACTTAATCTAATACTAATTAACTAATGAACTAACTAACTACGAGCTACCTTAATGCTATTACAATCATTAGGTGACCGAGACTTTTACAGGAATATTTGTATTCCTAACAATCTCCCCCTAAGCGAGGTCACCTTTGAAGTTAAGATCTTTGGTCTTTAAGCATTCTTTAGTCTTTGTAGCTCGTAGGATCTGATTCTTCTCATTTCAGCACACTTCGTACTTCAAGCAAGCGAACTTGTGATTAGAGTTCCTTTGTGATGTGTGATCTTTGAGCTTCTTTGAGATCATCAGCCAAAGTAAATCTCCAAGCTCATCCATGGTTATATTGCCTTCATGTGATGTAGTGACAAAGGACCATCATGCTCACACCCTTCTGTATCTGGAGACGTTGCATTAGAGTTGTGGATCAGGAGACTTTTTCATCAGAGTTGCGGAAACGTTGTTGGTAGTCTCTCAACAATTGTTGTAGCAAGTCTCTTATCTTCATTGATAGTGTGGAGGAGGTGTGAGCATGAGGTATGGATTGACCCGATTCAGCTGGAAACTGGAGCCATCTGCGCCATCTTTATATGTGTCCCTGAAATGAAACAGTTAGCAATAAAGATAGAGAACGAATATGGCTTTGTCATTCGTTCTGCGAGGACAGACTACCCTCCGGTTTTGTGAAAACCGACCTGTGATCAGGTAGAGTCTCTTTTAAAGAAGACACTCCTTGACAGGAATTTCCAGCTTGTAGTAATGAATTTTCCAAAGAATCCACTTCGGAATCTTCATACTTAGCATGTTCTCATACCGGAACGTCTCAAAGCAGACAGCACGATAGAGTGAATCGGTGAATAGATATTCACGGATTGATGAGAAATTGATTTATAGAAATCACTCGCGTGTCATATGATAAACATTTTTGAGACACGACGAGAGTTTTATACTTTGAATTACATTTCCATCAAAAATACTTTTGTTTGAAAGATATTACACAATCAATGTGCTCGAAAGATAAGTTGGTGAGCACATTGAGAGGTTTTGGCAAAAGTATCCGTCAATCCATATCCTGGAACAAGTTTGATTCGAAATTGAATCGCACCATTGTTGCTTTCCAGTTGTCACTTGATCATTGATCCAAGATGGATCTCACATGTCACCTATCAAGAGCTTGAGTGATGTTCGCTCTAGAAGGATTTCCATCGTCATTGTGAGTATTAACATATCACTCGGATGTTCTGGCAATACCACAAGGATAATGCGTAGGACTCTAAATATTTTGTCTTATTTTCCACATTGTGTGAAACAATAAGCATATTAGGAAGTGTGTCCTATCGAGATTTATGGATGATCTCATGGCTCTAGACTCAATAGTGCGTTTTGATCCGCTCCTGGAGACTGGGGAGGCGTCTCCTGTTTTAGGTATCAACATAGCTCGCAATGAGCGGTCGATACATTGCACAGGGTTCCCCGTGAGAATGAAACAAGTTCTTTTAAGAGAACTTGAGTGGTTGGGAAGTTTTGGTGCAGTGCGTCACTGGGTCCATGACGTCTTGTCTTCAATACCGGCGTTACCTTAGTAACCGCCAGTAGCATATGTATTGAACCCGGTTTCTGCCCTAAGGTTGAATAATTGGAGGGCTATTTCTTTTCACCCTTTCTCATTATATTTCTTTTTCATTCTTCAACCCCTTCAGTGCTTACCGAGATTTCATCACTAGAACCTTGTTGGGTTTGTTCCAGTCCTAGCTCTATCTCAGTCCTAGCTCTATCTCAGTCCGCACTCTTCCCTTTCTCACTTTACTCCTTTTTTTCATAATCATTCCTAAGGACTTCTAATCTATCTATGGATTGTCCCTGGGAAGATCCTTCCAGTTCTGGTGGATCATGGGAACTTATACCTAACCTTAACTAACCTTATAACTCCATGCATAAAGATAAATGGTCGGTCTTTGGTATAACTTCCACAAACGCCTTTTGCTCCCCCTCAATATGTGCATCGATATTCGAAAGTGTTTAGCACATATGTGGGAGCCTATTATTGAGTACAAAAGATCACTTTTGATTATCAGATTTCATATTTAAATCACATTCTCTCCCCCGATCAAAAATTTCAAATCTTTCAAGATTTTTGATCTCAATTGATTCAAATAATTTAGAAAGCGTTTTTGGGAGAGAAATGCGGTCAAGTTTAATATTTTCTGATAAAAGGAACTTTTTCATGCTCCCCCTCAAACTGTGAGGGAGGTTGTTATGTGTCAGATTTGAAGAGTTTCAAAAGATTCGAAGTTTTAATGAAAACTCTTTGAAAAATTTACTCATTCTGACACATAACCATCACAAATCGGATTGTTGTTTTTGTTTTGTACAAAGTGTGGGGAGTTTTGTTGATACATAAAATTTTGAGAAATCACTCTCCCCCTCAATCAATGACGGATGTTAAAGCATAAATATTTTCATAAACTATTAACGTCATTGATTGAGTGAAAATTTTATCAAACTTTTGAGTGCAATTTGATTTTCATTCAAAATTTCATGGTACCACCAAGTTTTGCACAAACACTTTCCGGAAAAATCATAGAAGAGAAAGTATTTGGCGATAAAAAGAAGACTTCTCTTCTTTATCAAGAAATAATGCACTGAAACGTACATTAGATCGAGGGTGCATGAATATAAAGTAATTCACGCTCGGATGAACGGCACCCTTTGTTAGGAACAACCGTCTTTTTGGCGACGTGTTTTCCTGAATTTTGAAAACCGGGTTGCTATCTGAAGTAATAGCAAACCATATTGAAAGAATGTTTTGAGTAACGACATGTTTTTGAAAAGAACTTTATTTGAAACCGAAAAACTCTTGCTCAAGCATATGTATGATTCCGTGTCATTATTGAATGACATTTCTAGAAACGTACATAATATTGATTACACAGGAGACATGTCGAGAGAATAATATTTTTGAAATTTTTGTAAATTTTTTTTTTTTTTTTTTTTTTTTTTTTTTTTTTTTTTTTTTTGATTAGATACTATACAAGGATATTTGAAGCAACCCCTTTACTCCTTTTGATCTTCCAGTAGACATTTGAGATCCTCAGGTGTGAGACTCTTCATACCAAGGCGTGGGAGGATGAAGTGAAATCGTTCCCTAGAAAGTGCTTTGGTGAAGATATCGGCTAGTTGGAACTCAGTCCTCACAAAGTAAAGTTCCACAATTCCTTTCTCAACTTGTTCCCTGATGAAGTGATGTCGAATGTCAATGTGTTTAGTTCTTGAATGCTGGACATTGTTGCAGCAGAGTGCAATTGCACTTTTGTTGTCACAGTACATAGGAACCTTATTGCACATGAGCCCATAGTCAGAAAGTTGAGATCGCATCCAGAGGATCTGAGCACAGCATGAAGACATGGCAATGTATTCAGCTTCAGTGGAGGAGATGGATGTACTCATTTGTTTCTTTGAAGACCAACTGACTAGCTTATTTCCTAAAAACTGTGCGCCCCCAGATGTACTGCGACGAGTGTCTTGACATCCAGCATGATCAGCATCCGAATATGCTGTGAGAGCCATAGAAGTTTCTTTAGGGTACCAAAGGCCCAAGTGGATTGTTCCTTTAAGGTATCGAAAGACTCTCTTGACAGCTTCCAAATGTTTCTTGGTGGGTTTGGATTGATACCGGGCACAAATGCAAACTGCGAACAGAAGGTCGGGTCTGCTTGCAGTAAGGTACATTAATGAGCCAATCATGCTTCGATACATGGTTTGATCGACCGGAATTCCCACATCATCTTCGTCAAGCTTTGAACGTTCAATCATTGGAGTATCAACTGAATCACTGGAGTCGAATCCAAATTTCTTCAAAGTTTCATTAGCGTATTTGGATTGATTGATGAATATGCCATTGGGGTTTTGAGAAATTTGCAGTCCTAGAAAGAATGACATTTGACCCATCATAGACATTTGGAATTCGGAGCTCATCTCTTGAGAGAAACGATCACATTCTGAGGGATCAGACGAGGCAAAGATGATGTCATCGACATAGATTTGTACATGTAGAAGGTGTTTGCCTGTTTTTCTGGTAAAGAGGGTAGGATCAACAGCCCCTTTGAAGAATTTGTTGGACAGAAGAAATTTAGACAAGGTGTCATACCACGCCCTGGGTGCTTGTTTAAGCCCATATAGAGCCTTCTTTAATCGATACACGTGATTAGGGCGTTCTGGATCCACAAAACCTTCGGGTTGAGATACATACACCACCTCTTTCAGATCCCCATTTAAGAATGCGGTCTTGACATCCATTTGATAAACCACCATGTTTTGACTTGCAGCATTAGCGAGAAAGATCCTTATGGCTTCTATTCTAGCAACTGGGGCGAAGGATTCTTCAAAGTCAATACCTTCTTCTTGTCGATATCCTTTTGCCACGAGCCTAGCTTTGTTTTTCAGAACATCTCCGTGCTCATCAAGTTTGACCTTGAATATCCATTTGAGAGCAATGATCATAGCACACTCGGGAGGTGGTACTAGTTCCCAGACGTCCAGTCGATCAAATTCATGAATCTCGTCCACAATAGCAGTGAACCATGAGTGTTTAGACATTGCATCCTTGACGCTTTTTGGTTCAGCTTTAGAGAGAACAGAATTGAAGAAACACCATAATGCGTCAGTTGCAAGTTGCTTGCGGGTTGATACTGGACGTGAGGGGTTCCCAATGATGTTGTCAATAGGATGATCATTGGTCCATTTTCGAAGGTATTCATGGGGTTGAAACTGTGGAACTGAGGTAGCCGTGTTAGATTCATCAGAGGATGTTGTTTCATTTGATGGTTCAGGGGCAAAGATATTAACAAATGGCTCATTATCAGGTGGAGCACAAGGATTAACTTCAGATGAATTATCTACATTTGCCGCTCGATGAGCACGTGAAGGTTGGACATTGGACGTGCTGACCGATTGACTGATGGCGGGGACTTCAGAATCCCATGACAATGAAGTGGATGGACCGTTATGGTCATCTTGATCATTCACCACCCCATCTGGTGGTTGAACCATTGTAGCTTCGGGAGCATTCATCTGTTGAGGCTCAAAGTATTCATCAAACATTGGGTCAAACAATTTCTTCCAATCTTCACTCGTAGGGGGTACAAAAGGAGCAGCAGGAATGGAATTCTGTACAAGCCTGGAACTAATTGGTCCAGGGGACAAAAGGTTAGGTACGGGTCCAGAACTGGATTGTTCAGGAACCGGGTGCTCAGTCAGCTCATCGAAAGTAACGTGGATTGTTTCCATTATATCTCTGGTACGTTTGTTGTAGATTCGGTACCCCTTTCGCTCTGGAGCATAGCCAACGAAGAAACCAATGTCGGCCTTGGCTTTGAGTTTCCCAAGGTCTTCACTGTCATTTGTAGGATAACACAGTGCACCAAACACTCGAAGAAACGAAAGGTCGGGTTTTCTGCCATGGACCAGTTCATAGGGAGTTTTGCAGTGGAGGGGATGTATCAAGGATCGGTTCTGAGTGTAACATGCGGTGGCAATTGCCTCAGCCCAAAGAAATAGAGGAGCTTTGGAAAAGATGAGCATAGTCCTTGCAGCTTCAACTAAGGTGCGATTGCGTCTTTCTACAACTCCATTTTGTTGAGGAGTCCTTGGTATGCTCTTTTGATGACTAATCCCGACACCTTCATAAAATAGAGTAAGTTGTCTGTTCACAAATTCTGTTCCATTATCAGTACGAACGATTCTAACTATCTTGTTGAGACGGACTTGCAACATCTTGATGAGTTTGATGATGGTTTCAGGAGTTTCATCTTTTGATCGTAGAAACTTCACCCATGTGAATCGAGAGTGATCATCAACAATAACCAACACATATTTCTTTTCATTGATACTTTGAATCCTCATTGGTCCACAAAGATCCATATGAAGGGTATGAAGAACTTCCATGATAGAATTGACGGTTTTGGGTTTATGGGTATGCTTTTTGCTTTTGCCCATTTGACAGGCGGAACACAGATGATCTTTTTCATACTTGAGTCTGGGCAAGCCTCGAACAAGATCCTTTCGTGTAAGTTCATTGATGGTACCGAAGTTCAAATGGTTTAAACGTCGATGCCACAACCATGACTTGTTCTTGGATGCTTTAGAGAGCAGACAAATTGGAGAGGACCGTAGCATATCTTCGATGGAGATGGTGTAAAGATTAGTGCCCCGACTCCCCTTGAGAAGATCAACACCATCTAATTCTCTAACAAAACAGGTGTGCTTTCTGAAGGCGACTTCGAGATCTGAGTCACAGAATTGACCAACAGAAAATAGATTGTGTCCGAGACCTTCCACGTAGTAGACTCTGGATATGACACTGTCTCCAAAGACATAATCACCATAACCCATTATAGACCCAAAATGGTCATTCCCAAACCTAACCGTACCAATAAATTTTTCCACGAAATTCTTGAGCCTTGAGCGATCACCAGTCATATGTTTTGAGCAGCCTGAGTCCAAATACCAAAGGACGATTTGTACGACCTGCATTTGAAACCAGACAATCGTGGATAACTGAAAAAGCTGGAGCCCCACACACAGTTGGGGTCCGTTTGGTTAGAACACACAAATATTGGATTATCATAAGTAACAGGTATCTCACTGAAGTGTTCACATTTTGATGCACTAGAACTAGAGGTGGTATCTATTGCTTCTATAGGAAATAGTCTACCAGTAGGTCTCCACATCCTAATAGGCATATCTCTAGAGTTAGTAGTCCTAGTTACTGGGCACATTTTCCTCGGAGTGAATTTCCTTCCAGTAGGTCTCCATTGATAACCAACATTAGTGAACACTTTTCCTGTTTTATTCCAGACTTGTTTTGCTCGTTTAACACTAGAAACATTCATATCTGGTGATCGTATAATAGATTTAAGAAAAGGCACAGCACATGCATCATAATCACCATAAAATAAGCATTTGTTACATGTCTTACAAATAGCATCAGAATTCGAATTAATTACATCATTGTTCACACAAATGTTTGAAATAACTCGATTCCTTTCACTAAGCAACACTTTATTGTTCCTAGATGATTCTTCTACTTCCTTCATAAGTGAGCTCTTAGCCGGCAAAGTCCTATCATTCTTTGTATTGCTCTTAGGCTGTGACTTGCTAGCATCAGATACACCTTTTACTCCTGTAGAAGCAATGATGGGAACATTAGTCTGATTAGTTGCTACTTGTTTACTGGTGATCAAGATGGAGGATTGAGGCATGATTTGGGGAAAGTCAACTGTGACATGCTTGTTGCCACTGAGAGGGTGCAATGCAGTTGTCCTATCCGACTTGGTATCATTCTTGGGGCATGATCCTATGGCATATTCTAACAATTCCTGGGCCCTATTAGTGAGAAAGCACGCACCAATAATACCATCATCAAGGGGTTTAGCAATCCTCTCATCTTCAATGGTTTCTCTAAGTATGGCCAGACAATCCTTAAGATTTCTAAGATAGTTATTATGAACTAACTTATTGTTCCTAAGGGGAAGAGAAACATTCACAGCATCGCACGCATATTTATTACAAGCAGGTATCTTGGACATTGCATGATCACATGAAACAACGGGCATTTTACCCTTTACCATGGTCTTTAGATTCTCAATTTCATTTAACAAAGAAGTGACTTTCTCATTGTTTTGGTCACGTGTTGTTTTGATTGACTCAAACAATTCTTTATAACGTTGTTTAGCATTGGACATTTCAGCACGAAGCCACTCATTTTCATGTTGTAATTCATTGATAATGCCCTGTTTTTGAAAATTTTGAGAATCCATAGACTTCTGGTAATTGGTATTGATCACATCGCTTCTGTTCGATTTTAATTGTGCAATTTGGACCTTCAACTTCCGAATCGTGTTAGAGTGAGCTTGAATTACTTCATCCTTTTTGGCTAATTCAAAACATGTATCAAATTCAGGAACTTCCGAAGATATCTTGGCATTTGATATTTTTATACTTTCTTCTAGATGTTGATATTTTAATTGTAGGTTCAAATTATCAACTTCTAGTTTTGAGAAATTCCTGACCATGTTATCATGATCATCGTTTTGAATTTTTTTAATAAGTTTGTAATTCTCCCCCTCAAGCTCAATCACACGATTTTGAAAGACATTCAGAGTAACTGACATTTCATGAAATTGTCGAGCAGATAGCGCAGAGTCGGTAACAGTATAAAACACATCTTTAGCAATGCAATTAGCAATCAAATTATCATTCATGATGAGAATGTTTTTCCTGTCAATTTCATTGTGTTTGAGATCAATAGCAAGTTGGTTACCCTCACTTTCCACTTCATCAAAAACCTTTTTCATTTGACTCACATCATCATTAATGGTGTTTTTAAGTCCCTCAAAATGTTCTTTTAGAAGTTTAAAAAATGGCATAACTTCAGTTAGGTAACACTGTTTTGTTTGCTCAAAACCCCTTTCCCCTTCTGTAATCCCTGTAGGTGTAATTCTTATTTTACAGGTTCTCTCAAAATCATTGAACAATTGACCAAGCACATACAGCCCAATTAGAGTATTACATTGTGTGGGAAGAGTGAGAGGGACAAGGTGCCTGGGTGTGTTCAGGGGATAGGCAGTTGGGTGAGCAATTCTAAACATAGTGCGTGTGTTGCCTACAACTCTTTCAGCTTGCAATTTCTCAATGTCAATATTCCAAAACACTTTTTCAGGATAAATTCTCTTTTGAGGAACAAAAATTGCAGTGTGATTGTCATTAGCATAATCATAGTGAAACACGAGATTCTTAGCAATACATTTAGGATCCTTTAACCGTTCAGCAAGTTTTGCCCTAGTTCTATCCTCTGCCTCATTGATGTGGTCATAGGATCGAGTATCAGGAGGTGCATGGTTAGGTTCAAGCATAGTTTTTGCATCATATAATGCTGGTTGTGCACCTAGACCTATTTTAAGGAATCTTGCTTTGGGTTTGGAGGTATCATGATCACTAAATTCATCACTTAACTTCCTGTGGTTTTCCAACATTTGAGCAGATTGAATGGTTTGGCCCTGTGTGTACAACTTATCTTCCAATTTATTTTTTAACGTTTTTAATTTTGAGAAGTCATTTAGAAGTTTAGTTTCTTTATCCTTGAATTCTTGTTTGATTGTAGTCAAACCTTTTTGAACCTCAAGTTTTTGTTTGACGTTTTGATTCAATTGGCTCCTTAAAGAAACTAGTTCCCTTTTTAATGATTCTTGTTTGGAATTATTTTCAGATATGTAAGTACGCAGTTGCCATTCCATTTTCTGCTCACGTTCATTCAACTCAAACTTAGCACGCTGCTCATAAATGTTTACTTGATCCTTAAGGGCGTTAATTCTAGTGATCAGAGAATCATCAGGGTTGTATATAGAGTGCTCATACATCTCATGGTTACTAGAATCAATAGACGGCATGTCACTCGGTACAACTTGGGTTCCATTGTCATTCACATACATTTCATATGGGATATTATTGGTATTACCCATATTTGTGATGTCTGTGTTGACAATATTCTTGAGTTGTACAGAGCCACATGCCCCCTGTACAGGTGCAGAATCATTCAGATCATGTATAGAAGATGTTGGTACCTCAGAGATAGCAGACGTGATGGATGAATCAGGATGCTGTGAAGAGGATGCTGCTGCAGACAGATTAGCCATGAAGATTGTTTGAGCAGTTGGTTCATCATCCACGTCTGAGTCAAATGCATCACACTCTTCAACTTGAAAGATATTTGGATCATTAAGAGCCATGTCCTGAACAGGTTGATCATCCACATCAGCGTCAAAGGTGTTCCCATCATTACCAGCCAGAAAGAGCAGAGCTTCTTCATCCAACACAGTCCCATTTTCTTGTGCCTGCATTAGCAGCATCTTGTCTTTGAAGTACTCAGAGTTTTGGGGACGTTTTGGGAGAGTGCAGTTCCTAGCAATGTGGCCCAACCCTCCACAGTTGTAGCATTTCGGCTGCTTAGCTTGTGCTTGAAGAGCATTCCCAACTCTGTACTGCCCATTCTCTCTACCAGCATTTCTTTGGTTGAAGTTCTGTCTTCCCTGCACATTCTGCACCACTACCCGACCATCTTCAATGACTGCCTGATTGCGTGGATTAGATGAGATTCTGAGCTGGTTGTTAGTAGATGGGAGTGCAGCCCTGAACTGTTGGACCAGTAAAGACACTTGGTTGGAGAGATTATCAATCATCATGTCAGTGTGAGAATACCCAGAATCAAGTTGAGTATTCAATGCAGATGGTGAGGAAGTTGATGATTGACTAGGGGTTGGGGTAGACTTGGAGAATGATTGTGATGGTTGAACTTGATCTTTAGAGGTTTGACTGGGTTGTTGAACATTGGAGACAAAAGCAAGAGATTCATTTGTTGCAGACGGATTGAGCTTTTCTCGCATTAGCCGATCATAAGCTGCATGTTTCTCATGTTGCTGGAGATACGCATACAGCTGTTCATGATTGGTGTGCCTGAGACCCTTGTTGAGCTTCACAGCCGTGACAAACCTATCCCATTCCGGTGCCATGTTGTTCACGAATTTTGAATTGAGCTGTATGTTGGGCATTGTCATCTTGATAGCTCTCATGTCATTGACTAGCTTGTGAAATCTGACGTAATAGTCAGTGATGCTTTCACCTGGATTCATTTTGAAATGCTCAAATTCATCGTATAGCTGTGACTCACGATCTTCTTTAGTTAACTCAGACCCAGCAAGAAGCATTTTGACATTATCCCAGACCGCCTTTGCTTCAGTGTTGAAGTTGATCAGTTTGTAGACATCTTTGGGAAGGCCTTGAATGATGATATTAGATGCTCTGATGTCTGCATCATAGCGTTTCTTTTCTTCTTCAGACAACTCATTGTAAGTGCGAGGTCTATCAGGACCAAACACGGCCGGTAATTGATCAGTTGCTTCTGAGATTGTGTCTCTAGTAGTACCCACTTGAAAGGGTCCCTCATCGATGGATTTCAGAATGTTAACCCCATTATCTTTACCTAGACAGTACAGCCGTATCCTTTGAGCCCATGATTCATAGTCAGTTCTGTCCAACATCGGAGGTCGAGTGTCAGACCCCGCAGCTTGAATGTCATCGGAAGAAGTCGACATCACAAATAAATTAACCACAACTTAACCACAATAAAAACCAACCGCAACTTAACCACAACTTGACCAAACCGCAGAACACAATCCAACCGCAGTATGAGCTAACCGCAACCAGAGCAAACCGCAGGCCACAGATACTAACCGCAGAGTGCTAACCGCAAATTATACCAAACCGTAACAAAATCCAGTCGCAATATAAACTAACCGCAACCTACACGAACCGCAGACCAAAAATACTAACCGCAAGACACTAACCGCAGATTATAACTAACCGCAGAAAAAGTTAACCGCAATGCACTTGAACACAAGACACTTAACCGCAATGAATTAACCGCAACACACTTAACCGCAGAGAATCTAACCGCAGTACTTAGAACCAAACGCAAAAATATTTAGCCGCAGAACCTAGACGCAATACGCAAGCTGAGGGAGACTTAACCGCAGAATCTAACCGCAGAGACAAAATTCCAAAACTGTCACTTTCGTTGCGTTTTGTTTGTATTCCCGAAATAGTAAACGCAGAAAGTTAATCGCAGCTCGCAGGACTTAACCGCAACTAAGAAATGAACCAGTGGACTTAACCGCAACTAAGAAAAACGCCTAAAAACAATTCCAAACTTCCAATAGCTTGATGAAATTGTAACACACTCTACACTACAATGTTCCACAAACACTAATGAACATAAAAGGACATCACAAACATGTATAACAACACTAGATGGATGAAACCAATATGTATTCCAAGAAAGTGGCACTAAACTCACAAAACCACTCAAAACATCATCAAATTCGATTCTACAAGGCCCTAAGATGAAACCTTGGCTCTTGATACCAATTGTCGAACAATAATTAAGTTGGATACATGATTAAGTGGTGGTGAGTTAGGCGTAGAAATGGAAGAAGGGAGGAGAGGAGAGAAAGAGTGGAACCTTGAAAGAAAAAGGAAAAGATTAGATTGAAAATGTATGAAAGGTCCAACCCTCTCCACATGTGGAGAGGGGTATTTATAGTTACAATATAACGCCCACTCCCGGGCTGTGGATCAGGCATACAGTGGGTAAAGACCCGTTCCTTCTTCCACGGTGTTACTTAATCTAATACTAATTAACTAATGAACTAACTAACTACGAGCTACCTTAATGCTATTACAATCATTAGGTGACCGAGACTTTTACAGGAATATTTGTATTCCTAACAGTGTCGTTTAAGGAGCGTCGTCGTTTTTTACCATGCCTTCTGGATTGGAACACGTGTGCGCGTTTTGAGATACACGGCTTGGATGGTGACACGTTAGCCCTACGGGTGACGTGTCGTTTCGCGCCCAATTTTTACCATCTATAAATAGTTCTTTTTTTCCTCATTTACACCACTGTAACTTCTCTTCTCAACACACACAGATTTCTAACACACTTTATCTCTTCCGTATTTCGAACGATTTTTCTCGTCGTCTTTTAGGTACGTCTTAGTCCGTTTAGTTTTTTGTTGTTTGGCTATACCCTTCTTCTTCTCGGATTCGTCATGTCGAAATCTACCGCTTCGTTTGATTATGAAGACGTATCGATGCCGGAGAATTCTCATGTTAAAAAGGATATAATTTTAAGGCAGTCTGTGATGGACGAAGCTGATGTACATGCCTTAGTGGAGACTTTCGGAATACCAACGGATTTACATCCGAGGGTGCCTCCGACGGGTATGACGATGAATCAATTGCCTGCCGATGCCATTGGTCTATACGCAGAGTATTTCTTTGAGGGCGGCCTCACTATCCCTTTTTCTACCATTCTTTTTGATGTTATTAGGTATTTTAAGGTTCATATTTCTCAGTTGGTTCCGTTGGGTATGCATCGTGCTACCCTTTTTGAGGTGTATTGTCAGAGCATGTACATTCCTCCTACCACTCCCCTGTTTCGTGTCTTTTATAAACTTAGCAAACAGGGTTGTTGGTTTTCTTTTGAAAAGCGTGTTCATAAGGATAGGAAAGTTTGCTTTGGGGATTTTCCTTCCTGTCTGAAGGGTTGGAAGTATCAATTTTTCTTGATCGACAAGCGAGCTATTCCGTTTGCTATGCCTTGGAGGCATTCGGATTCGGATGTGTCAGATCCGTTTCCGAAGAGAAATGAGTATGTGCTTCTCATGCCGATAGGTTGGCCGAGGTGATTATTGAGCCATGTCAAGTTCCACAGGCGTTCTTGTATGCTTTGGGCTTATCGGATCACTGGGAGTTTCCCGGTTACCGTCCGGCTCTGAGGGATGAGCAGGGGAGGGGTATAGCCTTTGTTATAAGTATAAATTTTTAAGTCGTGTATCTTTTTTCATGTTTTAACGACGGGTTTTGTTTGTCCACAGGTGTAACTATGTCAAGCTACTTAAAGAAGCCACCTCTACGCAGGAATGTTACTGTGGTAAAAGGGGACAAACTTTCGGAGGGCCAGGCTCGTGAGAAGCATGTTACTTAGCCTCTGGCTTCTAACAGTGAGGTTCCGGAGAAGAGTGACGAGCTGAAGACGGTTGAGGTTCCGGATGATAAGGTGTTGACTGCTAGGGAGAAGAAGAAAGAGCAAGCTGTGAAGCTGGGCTTGAAGAAGCCTCCGTCCAAGAGAGCTGGAGGGAGTGTTTCTTCATGTCTTCATAAGAGAAGCAAGATTTCTGCTGATGATAATGTCATTGACCTAGATGCTGCTGAGGGCGTCGCTGATCCAGAGCCCATTCGTTCGGTTCATCCGAAAGATTTTCCATCTGGTCAATCCGGAGGATCTGGTGCTGGTATGTTGTTGTGAATAATCTTTTTGCTCGTACGTACTTATCTCTTTTCGATTTATTCATCAGTGTCTTTATCATTTGCTAAATAAGGTTTTTTGTTTTCAGGGGGTTCAAAGGGTGCTTCTCATCGTTCAGGGAAAGAAACCCTTGTGGAGGAGGAGGATGCTGATGTTGACATAGAAGGGGATGATGAAGATGATGCGACTTTTGTTCCTGCTTGGTCAGTGAAGAGGGGCACTCGCATGAACAATGCCAATGTCTATAGGGATATGATGATTAATTTGGCTACCCCTGGTGAAGAGAAGTATCTTGATGGTCAAGATGATAGTGATGCTATCCGAAGGTCGTGGTTGTTGTTGGGCAAGAGTGCTACGGCTCAGGCGGATGTTATCTTCCGTTTCGAGTCTCTTATCTGTGAACACCAAAAGTTGTCTGACACCCACAAGGTTTGTGACAAGACCTTCGACGATAATTGGAAGAGGTTTGGGGAGATGGCCGAGGAGTTAAAGAAGGTCAAGGATGAGCATGCAGAATGCGCTAAGGTAAATCCGGAGGGGATACAGAAGTTGCGCTCAGAGAATGCAAGTCTGGAAGACAGGGTTTCGCATCTTGAGATGGAGAAGGAAGAATGGAGGAAGGTTTCCGGTGAATAGGCTGAGAGGATTAAGTTGCTGGAGGTTCAGTTGTCTGAGGCTACGTCGAAGCTAAGTGATGAGGAGAAGGCATACAAAGAACTTTATCAGGAAAACAGGATATAGCTGTAGTTGCCGGGAATGCCGAGGTGGACAGGAATCGTATAGTAAATGAGTTCATCCCGAAAGCTATTCGTCGATTTTTGGGCAGCCATGAGTTCCGGACGGCTCTTGCGGAGCCTTTTAACTTGTACTACCAATCTGGGCTGATAGATGGGGCTGGTTTGTTTGAGGAGCCGGAGAAGGCGGTCACATTACTGGGGGAGGTGGAGGGTTTAGATATGGAAGCCGATGCAAAGTATCAGATGTTATATGACCAGGCACTTTCCCAGGACTATCCCTTCTTCCGAAAGATCCGTCAGACTATTGACCGCCATTATGATGAGCTTATGGCCTTGGTTCGTGATCCTGCTCCTGCTCCGGAGGTCGAAGGGGTTAATACCTCGGGTACGACTTCTGGGCCAGTGGTTGAGCCTCAAATTGAGAATCCTTCCGGTAACAATTCCTTGGATCAGAACACATCAGCCTTTGTTTGAAGTTGGATTTTAAGGGTTCGCATACCTCCATTTTGACTATGGATATAGGTGTTGCGGATCCCTTGTGAACCTTTTTATTCAAGACTATTTTTGTTGGGATACTGTATGTTGGGGTCCGGATACCTCCATTTTGACTATGGATCTAGGTATCTCGGATTCCCTGTGAAGCTTATATTAATTGTCTCCTGGTTGTGATTAAGGTAACAGTGTAGTTTCCAAGTGTTCTGTCCTTTTGTAGAGTAGATCTTTCGGAACAATCAATGTACTATCCTAGTGATTTTATGAACAATTATTTTTGCTTCGTTATTTCGGAACAATCGACGTAACATATTTTGATTTTTGAATATATATATCACTTCCCTTCTTTATGCTTGTATATATTTTTTGGTATTATTATTTTTTGTGTCGCTTTCAAGCTATATATGTGTACATTCCGGAGGATATAACTCAATTACCGAAGGGTGTGTGTTTTTCATAGATTAGCGTGTACTTGCTATGTTTTTTGCTTTATTTGTTAGCTAAGTGAAGTTCGTGTGATATGGACAATTCGCCTTTCGGATCTTGGCCGTATATATTACCTTCTTGGGGTTTTGTTATATGGACAACTTGTATCCTTCAGATCTTGGCCTTAGATTATACCCACTTGGGGTTTTGTTTTACTGGACAACTTGTGTCCTTCGACTCTTGGCCTTAGATTATACCTACTTGGGGTCTTGTTTTACTGGACAGCTTGTGTCCTTCGGCTCTTAGCCTTAGATTATACCCACTTGGGGTTTTGTTTTACTGGACAACTTGTGTCCTTCGGCTTTTGGCCTTAGATTATACCCACTTGGGGTTTTGTTTTACTGGACAGCTTTTGTCCTTCGGCTCTTGGCCTTAGATTATACCCACTTGGGGTTTTTGTTTTACAGGACAGCTTGTGTCCTTCAGCTTTTGGCCTTAGATTATACCCACTTGGGGTTTTGTTTTGCTGGACAACTTGGGTCCTTCGGCTTTTGGTCTTAGATTATACCCACTTGGGGTTATGTTTTACTGGACAACTTGTGGTTAGATAAAAACGGTTTTCCTCACGGCTCAACTGCATGGAATGTTTTATTGATGATAGGAAAATGGCTCATGCCTTACAATAAGTCTTCCGGAACAATAAATTACATAAAACACTTTTTAAAATTAATTGCATGCCAGGTTCGAGGTACTTCTATGTCGTCCATGGTTTGGAGCTTGTACGTGCCATGTTGGTAAGCTTCCGTTATCCGGTAGGGGCCTTCCCAGTTCGGTCCTAACTTTCCTTGATCTTCCACCCTACTGGCTTCATTCTTCCGATACACAAAGTCTCCTACTTTGAAAGCTTCGGGTCTAACCCTTCGGTTGTAATATTGCTCCACCTTCTTTTTGTATTTGGCCTCTCTTATTGCCGCCATTTCCCGTCGTTCTTCCAACAAGTTTAGGTTTAAACTGATTTCATCGTCGTTATCCTCGGCGTTTGCCATCAAGTTCCGGAAGGTAGGCATACCAATTTCCGCTGGGATGACCGCCTCGCTTCCGTACGTCAGACTAAAGGGAGTTTCTCCATTGCTAGTTTTTAAGGTGGTACGAAATGCCCATAGTATGTTTGGTAATTCATCCACCCATCCGGATCTTTCTCTTCCGAGTCGTGACTTGAATCCTTTCATTAAACTTTTATTTGCTCTTTCTACCAATCTATTGGCTTGAGGGTGAGCTACGGCCGTGTTGATTTGTGTGATATTCAATTTTTTGCACCAACTTTTGAACGGGTCCCCTACAAAGTTACTTCCGTTGTCCATGACGATTATCTTGGGTAATCCGAACCTACAGACAATGTTGTCCCATACAAATTTTTTCACCTTTTTTCCAGTTGTTTTGGCTAGGGGCTTCGCTTCCATCCACTTTGTAAAGTAGTCAATGGCCACGATTACATATTTAACCTTCCCTGGGGCTCCGGGTAAAGGTCCCAGTACATCTATTGCCCATTGGAAGAAAGGCCATGGTGCCATGACGGAGGTTAGCACTATTTTTGGTAACTTAGGAACCGGAGCATGTATTTGACATGAGTCGCACTTTTGGGTAACTTCCCTAGCGTCTCGATGCATGGTTGGCCAGTAATAACCCTGTCTCATAAGTTTGGCTACTACGGATCGTGGTGCGGAATGCATACCGCACGCTCCTTCGTGTACCTCTCGAATTACGTAATTGGCTTGGAGAGGTCCTACGCACCGTAGCATTGGTCCTAGATAGGATTTTTTGAATAGTACATCATCAATCAGTGTATAATAGCTTATTTTCATACGAAGGGCTAGGGCTTCGTTTCGATCCTCCGGCCATATCCCTTCTTTTAAGCACCGGAGTATGGGTGACATCCAGTTTTCTTCTTCTTCTTCTACTATTGCGTTAATTATCTCCTCTTCCGTGGATGGCTTCTCCAATACTTCCACTAGGATTTCCTTTGTTAAGTGGTTGAATGCTACGGATGCTAACTTGCTTAATACGTCTACTTTTTGGTTTTTGGCTCTCGGGATATTCTTTATCTTGAAGTGCTTGAAGCAAGCAATATATTCCTTGGCCTTGGCGAGGTACTTTGCCATGCTCTCCGTATATGCAGTAAACTCCCCGTTGATTTGGCTTGCCACTAGGTTTGAGTCCACTCGTACGTCTAGCGCTTCTATATGCATTTCCCTTGCGATTCTCAGTCCGGCCAGAAGTGCTTCGTATTCTGCTCCGTTGTTGGTAGCTTCAAAGTTTAATCTGAGAGCATAAGTGTATTCTTATTTTTCTGGTCTGAGAGATGTTGCATATCTCCTTGCCCCTCCTTTTTGAGTCCGGATAAGCTGTGCCGATGGGCACTTCATTGATGAAGTCGACCAGTACTTGTCCCTTGACAGCATTTCTTGGTACATAGGTAATGTTGTAGGCTCCTAGTTCTACTGTGTATTTGGCTAACCATCCGGAAGATTCTGCTCGGTTCAATACTTGCTTGATAGGATGGTCCGTTATGACTTTGATGGGGTGAGCTTCGAAATATCGCCTCAGTCTTCTGGATAAATGGAGGAGGGCTAAAGCTAATTTTCCGACCGGAGCATACCTCTTTTCGGCCTCGTGCAACATTCGGCTTACATAATGAACTGGGATCTGCCGTCCTTCCCTTTCAACCATTACCCCACTTATTGCTTCCATCGCGGCTGATAGATATAGGTACATGTCCTCTTTAGGTTTTGGCGTTGTTAGGCATTGGAGCTCCAGAATCATTTTCTTCATCTCTTGAAAAGCCTTTTCAGCTGCCTCCGTCCATTGGTATTTTTCTTTATTATCTTTGGTAATGTTCTTTAATGTTTCAAAGAAAGGTAGAGATCTTTCGGCAGATTTTGACAGGAAACGATTTAGTGCTGCGAGTTTACCACTTAGACTTTGCATTTCCTTTAATGACTTTGGTGATTGCATCTCGGCAATTGCTCTAGTTTTCTTGGGGTTTGCTCTAATCCCTTCGGAAGTCACCATATAACCGAGGAATTTTCCTTCCTCTACTCCGAAGGAGCATTTCTTAGGATTTAGTTTCATATTGATCCCTCGGAGATTGTCGAATGTTTCTGCTATATCGGCTAACCGTTCTTTTTCCGTTTGGCTTTTGATGACCATGTCATCTACATATACTTCCAAGTTTTGGCCAATTTGCGTCTGGAATGCATAGTCTACTAATTTCTGATAGGTTGCTCTGACATTTTTTAGTCCGAACGGCATTTTAATATAACAGTATGTTCCGTGATCGGTATAGAAGGCCGTTTTCTTTTCGTCTTCCTTTGCCATCTGCACTTGGTGATATCCTTTGTAAGCGTCTAGGAAACATTTGTAGCGGAATCCCATAACTGACTCGATCTTCCAATCTATTTCGGGCAACGGATAGTAGTCTTTCCGGCATGATGAGTTGAGGTTCTTGAAGTCAATACACATCCTCCAACTATTGTCCGATTTCTTTACTAGCAAAGGGTTAGAGATCCAGGTTGGGTATCGGACGGGTCTGATTATTCCGGCCTTCAGCCATTCCTCCACGTCCTTGTTTATAGCTTGGTTCTTTTCCTCTGAAAAGAATCTCTTTTTTTGTGCAACAGGTTTGTCTTGGACGTTTACATTAAGCCTGTGTTCGGCCGCCCATCGGGGGACGCCAGTCATGTCCGATGGTTCCCATGCGAAAACGTCCTGGCTGTTCTTGAGTAACGTTATTAGCTGCCTTCGTCCTTCTTTTGAGAAATTTTTCCCTATCGTCACCAATTGCTCTGGGTATGCCGGATGAACCAGTATTTCTTCGGTTCCCGTATTTCTTTCTTCGGTCGTGAATGCCGGGGTACTTTTGGTTTTAGCTTCTTTTTTAGCAAGAATTTTTCTTCCAGCTTTCTACATTCTGAAATGATGACTGAGCGAGTGACCAAAGTGGCGATACCTCTAGGTGTTTGGAACTTCATCATGGCATGTATTGTCGAGGGGATAGCTCTTAGTTTCTTAATGCCGGAACGTCCAAGTATTATGTTGTATGGGGAGGGGGATCTTACTATTGCAAATCTCATGGTCGTTCGGCGATATAGTCCTTCGTTTCCGAAGCATACTTCTAGTTTAATTTTTCCCAATGGATTTATGGCCTCTCCGGCGAATACCACTAGTGGTGTGTTCATTTTTGTCAATCGAGATTGGATGGAGGGATCGAGGTTTAAAAAACAGTGTTCATACATCACCTCTACCGAAGCACCCTGGTCAACGTATACCCTTCGTACTGTATATCCCTCGATTTCCGCTTTGATTCTGAGTCGTTCTTTGGAAGCATCTCCGGGAAGTATCGAAGGGAAGCTTATAGGGGTGTTCATCCATTCTTCCTCTTGGTCTATGATTTTATGTTTATGCTTCCTCTCCAGATACCGGATCATGTTGATGATTCGACCCTGGTTGGTTTGATTATTATTTCTTGGAGGTGCTCTCTCCCTTTGCCGGACATCCCTAATCAGGTGGTCCAGCTTACTGATGCGTGGGAATCGCACCTTGCTTTACCTCTCGAGGGATCTCGAGAAGCTTACAACCCCCACCAAGCAGTGTACCTGATCGTTGTAGTATAGTATAGTGACAAGTACCGGGGGATTGATCGTTCAGCTTAGGAATAGTGTCGCTAGGATTAGAAAACCTAATTAATAGTTCTAGAGGTGAAAGATGATTATTTTTGTATTTTTATATTTTTATGAAAGCAAGTAAAATCTCGGGTTTTGGAAGAGTGGGCGGAATTAGTTGCTATTCAACTAACCCAAAGCTATTATATAATTAAAATAAACTAATGAAAATGAAATTAAACTAAGGTTGTGAGCAGTGGTTGGACAAATTGTGTTTACTTAGACTTCATTACTCCCTAGATATCTTTTACACGTTAATTACTTGTTACACTTGTATGGATGACGAATTGTATTCCTTAATACCATCCGTGGGGTGGCATACATAACTCCCCAACTCTATGAGCTCTTATCTCCTCCTACACCATGACCCAGCACAACTATAGGGATTGTAAACAGTGGCTCATGCATTAAATACAACCAATAAAGACCTAGTACGCCTCGGTTCATGTTTCTTAAGACGTTCAAGCATGTTACCATTTGGAGATCAGCCAGTTTTCTTAAGCCTAACATATAATATCATTCATCCAAAACAAGAATAGGCAAGTAATCAACACATAATCAACATCCAGGTTTCATTAGATCTAAGCAAACACAAAAGAGATCTAGCCTAGCATAGTAGAATTGAGACAAGAACAAGATATAAACAACCAACACATAGACATATTGATTGAATTGAAAGTACACTTATCTCAATTACAATGCAAGTTCTCAAGGGTTTGGAACCCTTGAAAAACCTGTAAAAGAGGCACCAAAATCGTCTTTAGGGTTTCACCAAAACTTCTCTCTCTCTAATGAAAAAAACTAGAAAACTATATATAGGAAAAACAGGCTGACGGCGTCAAGAGTTACTTGTGACGCCGTCACCTCGCCGCCATATACTTCCTCGGACGGCCTTGATCCACTTATGACGGCCTGTGTGACGCCGTCACCACCCACGGTATTTAATTCTTGCCACTTTGACGCCGTCATAAAGCCTTCTGACGCCGTCACCACCTACGGTGTTTAATTCTTCATGTCTGACGCCGTCAAGATGGTGGTCTTGACGCCGTCACCTTGTATCTTTAACATGGAAATTTGGTACTTTGCCGTTTTCTTCACTTTTATGCTCCAAAAACGTCCAAAATGGCTTCTTTTCCAGAATTCACTCTCCAAACACCTAAAATCACAAAAGGAACGATTTAGGGCAATATTTGATCAAATAAAGTCGGATTCGGGCTTAAATGACCCCCTAAAAACGGATCATTTTTCGCCTCATCATATACCCTTACACTTGAGATTTGCTTGTCCTCAAGCAAATGAGCTTTTATTCTACTCAAAAGACAAGTTAGGGGTCATTTAATCACTAATATAAAAGTAATTACAACAAATAATTGTTCCACTAAAGACCAATAGACAAACACGGAGGTCATACACAAGCACCTCACAAATAGTGTTTAGATACTCACATCTCTCGGGTGTAATAAAGTAATATAACATTATGGAAATGGAAGATATCTCTCACTACCTGTCATAGCAAAATAGATTACCATAGGCTTGGGAAAGGATCAAACCTCCACCACATGGCGTAAGCACCTAGGATAAACTATCAAAGAGGTCTTTTAAAGGGTTATATCGTTAAGTGTAGGGATATGAATTACACGGTTTTGTTGGATAAAGGAAGTTTTACTGGTGGCGAGTTAACAATCTTGGTTAATTACATGTACAAGATGGCGTTGCTAAGCCAAGACTAGACTCGACTTAAGCTAATAAATGAAAAATAACAAAAACATAAAATGAACATAGAATGAAAACGGGATGGTAGTCCGTATGTTTTTTCTCTTTTTTTCTTTTCTATTTTTTTTCTTTTTCTTAATTTTTCGATTTTTTTTTTTTTTTTTTTTTTTTTTTTTTTTTTTTTTAACATACACTCTTACCCTACCATCCAAAATAATACATCATAGGGGTTTGAGCATTCCCCTTACACTTGAATCTTTACATACTTTACATTAAACTATTCTAATGACTCGAATTAAGAAAATCAAAACACTTGGAGCACTTTTAAGATTAACGTACATATGGGGGTAATAATATTATGTTCTTCCCCATTACTCCATAGAATAAGTACTTACCCATGAGTCCCAATCGTCCCAAAACAATATGTACAAGGATATGACTTGACTTAGCAACCATGTAATCAATTAGAAAGTTAACTTAGGGTTTACAAATAACAATAATGCACTAAAAATGAGCGCATACACGGAAGGCTAAGGCGATTTGGGTGTACATTTAAGTGGGGTGTAACAAATTCTTCCTTTAAGTAAAATGCTTAAAGTTAGAAACGAAAAGATAGGCTCGAAGGGGTGTACTAGGGGTATCGTGTACTAAAAATGAGTACAACGCTAAGGGTGTGGGAAAAATTAGTTGACTTAACTAGCCAAGTAATATGACTTAAATGGTCAAGTAATTATAATACGGGTTTAACACAAGGGTGATCCTAATGCCTCTTATCATGTAGTAAATCCTACCACACGAATGTAGTCTCACTAGCGGTCTCGGGATGCATCACTAACGCAAGTTCTAGAATCTAAATGCTACCGGTACACTCATAAGCACCAATAATGAATGCTTTTCCTATCAAAACTAAAGGCGAACCTCACATTTTTTGGTGGAAAATTTTTCTGAATATACGGTTATGTGCTAGTCATACAACCTCCTATCCATGAGACGCTTGCTATGGCTAAAGTTTCACTCCTAAATTTTGTAAAAAATTTTAAATTTGGCGCTAAAATTACACTAACAAGTATTTCTCATAGTTTTATTACACATCTACTATCAAACAAAACAAACTCAAGCGAAAGTGCATATGTAAGGTATCATCTTTTTTTACCCTCCCATTACACTTAGGATGAACATTGTCCCCAATGTTCAAGTAAAGAATGTAAAAGTTAAGAAGTAAAGAGAATGAAATCAAATACTCCCCTGATTCGCTCGGTATGGATTATAAGTTGGCCAGGTTAAATCTTCCTCCAAGAAAATGAACAATCAAAGCTTCCCTTCCAGAATATAAATCATCTTCTTGTCATAAATAACCTGTAAATCCTGACAACAATTGACAAGGCAACCTCGCGTAAAATCGGCGGCATCCTATATAAGTTACTAAATCCTAGAAAACAAAGTAAGATATAATGCTTGTGGAATGAAGTTTGCAGATTTCCTGGAGATTATAAAACTTAATAATTCACAAAAACTATAAGACTCCGTTAGAAAAACAAAACCGGTAAAATTTCCAGATTTTTGACTCCTGACGCCGTCAAGAGCAATACCCTGACGCCGTCAGAATGGACCTGCAGAAATTCTTATGTTAAGCTTTTGGAAAATTTCTGGAAAAACTTTGTCCTACTTCCTGGAAAATCCTGCAAAACTTCATTATGACTCAATACAAGCATTTGACTCTAACAAATACGAATATACATGTTCATTAAATATTGTGGAGAATCATGATCGGTTTGTTTCTTAAAAACATATTTGGGGTTTCCCCTTACACTTATCTTTTGCAAAAATACCTTTAGGTTGAAGTTAAGACTAGGCCAAACAACATAATAAAGTATGTCCACATTTTAGTAGAGAAACATGATCAACCAACAATAAAAATAAAACATGCATACGGAAGCAAATAACAATCAAACAAATAAAATCACACAAAACATGGGTTGCCTCCCAAGAAGCGCTTTTCTTTATTTACGAGTCTTGTAGCTAGACTCAAAGTCGTGGGTTACTACGTGACTTCATCATTTGAAATGATGTACCCCATATAATTGCGATCATTACTGTTATGGTGGTAGTGCCTCAATCTATCAATACTCGCAATCACCTTCCCACCTAATTTGCTTCTCAAGTTAGCTACCCCATCTTGGCTCAATCCTTCGATTGTGAATGGCCCATACCACCAAGGACTTGGTTTATCGGGTGATATTGTTGTTTCTAAGTGTCTCAAGAGTACTAAGTTCCCTTCCTCAAACGGTGTATGATTGCTTTCGTGCTGAGTGTGTTTGAGTTCAATCGGAACCTTATTGCTTTTTCGTTTTTCATCCTTAGCTTTCTTATAGCTTTTGATTCTTGCCTCCCATGCAAGAATTTTATTCTGAACACGAATGGGTGTCGCGCCAATGTTGTTTTTAATCATTCTCCAACTCAAATTCTCATGCCCACTTCGCGGAGTCATGTGGAAGCTAACCTTTCTCTTTCCAGATTTAAGCTCAATCTTCCTATCTTCATACTTAATGACAGCCCTAGCGGTGGTGAGGAATGGTGCCCCAAGGATTATTGGCATGCACCCATCCCCTTTATCATCAATGATCATAAAATCAACGGGGTACATGAATCCTGCAATATTGACCAATACATCTTCTGCTATTCCTAGGGGGTATACGTACGAGTGCCCAACAAGAGACAACCTAACACGAGTAGGTGCTGGCATTTTTGACGTCAATTGGATGTAGATAGTTAGGGGCATAAGATTTACTTCCGATCCTTGGTCGGCGAAAGCACTAAGATGTTTCAGGTCCCCGATGCTCGTTGGTATTTCAAAATTCCCACATGCTACCTGCTTAGTAGCCACTTTCTGTACCAGTAATCTCTCGACCACTGATCCTCCAGGAAGCGTATCATACTCATCTTCCTCTTCTTTCTCTTTCTCAGGAACCTGTTCGGAGGATTGGTTACGCCTGTCACCCTTAATCCAATTTGTTATGGTGCTTTCATTTATGTCATGTTTCAGGTAGTAGCTCAAAGGTTGGGACTCAGGCGGTTTTTCTAAGGTCTGTTTAGCAGGAGTTTCTACCTTCTCATTATCTTTATGGACAATGGTGATGGAGTTAACAAATTGGGTGGTGGGAGTGACGCTTTCTTTCCTTAGCAGTATTCGTTCGGGGGTTTTCTGATTGGCATACTCCTCCAATAGACTCAACATCTCATTCATTTTCTCATGCATCTCCTCTTTTTGCTTATAAACTGCTTCTTCGAATCTAGCAAGCCGATCAGAGTGAGTTGCCATATATTCTCTCATCCTAGCCTCAAATTCCGAGCTAAGTTCCTTGGGAGGGGAGCAAGGTGGGGTGCATCTCTGAAAAGTTTCGACATGTTCTCTAGAAGGTGATTCAGATAATGGTACCGAAGTTGATCTTGAGACAGAATTGACAGTGGCTTGTCTAGGACTTAAGGGTCTCCTTTGCCTTTCCTCAAAATAGTCAACTTTTGCCTCAAGTTTGCATAAGAGTTCATCGGGGATTTCGGTGGTTCCTCCAGATGCCGAGACTGCATTGATGGCCGCTTCTACCGTATGTTTAAACTCCCAAATCTCATTATTATCGACAGCGAGCTCTTCTATAATCGCCCACGACTCCTCAGCATTCTTATCACGCAATTTGCCTCCCGCGGCCCTGTCGATGGTGCGCTTAGTGTGATAATCAACATGGTCGTAGAAAATCTGAACTAATAACCAAAGGTTTATGCCATGATGAGGGATCTTGTGGAGGAGATCCTTAAAACGGGCCCAAGCCTCGTAGAAAGGTTCACCCCGCTGTTGCTCAAACATCAAAATGTCCCTTCTAAGCTGATGCGTGGGAATCGCACCTTGCTTTACCTCTCGAGGGATCTCGCGAGGCTTACAACCCCCACCAGGCAGTGTACCTGATCGTTGTAGTATAGTATAGTGACAAGTACCGGGGGATTGATCGTTCAGCTTAGGAATAGTGTCGCTAGGATTAGAAAGCCTAATTAATAGTTCTAGAGATGAAAGATAATTATTTTTGTATTTTTATATTTTTATAAAAGCAATTAAAATTTCGGGTTTTGGAAGAGTGGGCGGAATTAGTTGCTATTCAACTAACCCAAAGCTATTATATAACTAAATTAAACTAATGAAAATGAAATTAAACTAATTTAAACTAAGGTTGTGAGCAGTATTTGGAGAAATTGTGTTTACTTAGACTTCATTACTCCCTAGATATCTTTTACATGTCAATTACTTGTTACACTTGTATGGATGACGGATTGTATTCCTTAATACCATTCGTGGGGTGGCATACATAACTCCCCAACTCTATGAGCTCTTATCTCCTCCTACACCATGACCCAGCACAACTATAGGGATTGTAAACAGTGGCTCATGCATTAAATACAACCAATAAAGACCTAGTACGCCTCGGTTCATGTTTCTTAAGACGTTCAAGCATGTTACCATTTGGAGATCTGCCAGTTTTCTTAAGCCTAACATATAATATCATTCATCCAAAACAAGAATAGACAAGTAATCAACACATAATTAACATCTAGGTTTCATTAGATCTAAGCAAACACAAAGGAAATCTAGCCTAGCATAGTAGAATTAAGATAAGAACAAAAGATAAACAACCAACACATAGACATATTGATTGAATTAAGAGTATACTTATCTTAATTACAATGCAAGGTCTCAAGGGTTTGGAACCCTTGAAAAACCTGTAAAAGAGGCACCAAAATCGTCTTTAGGGTTTCACCAAAACTTCTCCTTTTTTTTTAATGAAAAAAACTAGAAAACTATATATAGGAAAAACGTTCTGACGGCGTCAAGAGTAAATTCTGCCGCCGTCACCTCACCGCCATATACTTCCTCGGACGCCCTAGATCCACTTGTGACGGCCTATGTGACGCCGTCACCACCTACGGTATTTTATTCTTTGCCACTTTGACGCCGTCACCTATCCATCTGACGCCGTCACCAGCTACGGTATTTTATTCTTCATGTCTGACGCCGTCAAGAAGGGAGTCTTGACGCCGTCACCTTGTATCTTCAGCATGGATTTTTGGTACTTTGCCGTTTTCTTCACTTTTATGCTCCAAAAACGTCCAAAATAGCTTCTTTTCCAGAATTCACTCTCCAAACACCTAAAATCACAAAAGGAACGATTTAGGGCAATATTTGATCAAATAAAGTCGGATTGGGGCTTAAATGACCCCCTAAAAACGGATCATTTTTCGCCTCATCATATACCCTTACACTTGAGATTTGCTTGTCCTTAAGCAAATGAGCTTTTATTCTACTCAAAAGACAAGTTAGGGGTCATTTAACACTAATATAAAAGTAATTACAACAAATAATCGTTCCACTAAAGACCAATAGACAAGCACGGAGGTCATACACAAGCACCTCACAAATAGTGTTTAGATACTCACATCTCTCGGGTGTAATAAAGTAATATAACATTATGGAAATGGAAGATATCTCTCACTACCTGTCATAGCAAAATAGATTACCATAGGCTTGGGAAAGGATCAAACCTCCAGCACATGGCGTAAGCACCTAGGATAAACTATCAAAGAGGTCTTTTAAAGGGTTATAACGTTAGGTGTAGGGATATGAATTACACGGTTTTGTTGGATAAAGGGAGTTTTACTGGTGGCGAGTTAACAATCTTAGATAATTACATGTACAAGATGGCGTTGCTAAGCCAAGACTAGACTCGACTTAAGCTAATTAATGAAAAATAACAAAAACATAAAATGAACATAGAATGAAAACGGGATGGTAGTCCGTATGTTTTTTCTCTCCTTTTTTTTTCTAATTTTTTTTTCTTTTTTTTTTTGATTTTTTTGATTTTTTTTTTTTTTTTTTTTTTTTGCATACACTCTTACCCTACCATCCAAAATAATACATCATAGGGGTATGAGCAATCCCCTTACACTTGAATCTTTACATACTTTACATTAACTATTCTAACGACTCGAATCAAGAAAATCAAAACACTTGGAGCACTTTTAAGATTAACGTATATATGGGGGTAATAATATTATGTTCTTCCCCATTACTCCATAAAATAAGTACTTACCCATGCGTCCCAATCGTCCCAAAACAATATGTACAAGGATATGACTCGACTTAGCAACCATGTAATCAATTAGAAAGTTAACTTAGGGTTTAACAAATGACAATAATGCACTAAAAATGAGCGCATACACGGAAGGCTAAGGCGATTTGGTTGTACATTTAAGTGGGGTGTAACAAATTCTTCCTTTAAGTAAAATGCTTAAAGTTAGAAACTAAAAGATAGGCTCGGAGGGGTGTACTAGGGGTATCGTGTACTAAAAATGAGTACAACGCAAAGGGTGTGGGAAAAATTAGTTGACTTAACTAGCCAAGTAATATGACTTAAATGGTCAAGTAATTATAATACGGGTTAAACACAAGGGTGATCCTAATGCCTCTTATCATGTAGTAAATCCTACCACACGAATGTAGTCTCACTAGCGGTCTCGGGATGCATCACTAACGCAAGTTCTAGAATCTAAATGCTACCGGTACACTCATAAGCACCAATAATAAATGCTTTTCCTATCAAAACTAAAGGCGAACCTCACATTTTTGGGTGGAAAATTTTTCTGAATATACGGTTATGTGCTAGTCATACAACCTCCTATCCATGAGACGCTTGCTATGGCTAAAGTTTCACTCCTAAATGTTGTAAAAAATTTTAAATTTGGCGCTAAAATTACACTAACAAGTATTTTTCATAGTTTTTTTACTCATCTACTATCAAACAAAACAAACTCAAGCGAAAGTGCATATGTAAGGTATCATCTTTTTACCCTCCCCTTACACTTAGGATGAACATTGTCCCCAATGTTCAAGTAAAGAATGTAAAAGTTAAAAGTAAAGAGAATGAAATCAAATACTCCCCTGATTCGCTCGGTATGGATTTTAGGTTGGCCACGTTAAATCTTCCTCCAAGAAAATGAACAATCAAAGCTTCCCTTCCAGAATATAAATCATCTTCTTGTCTTAAATAACCTGTAAATCCTGACAGAAGTAGACAAGGCAACCTCGCGTAAAATCGGCGGCATCCTATATAAGTTACTAAATCCTAGAAAACAAAGTAAGATATAATGCTTGTGGAATGAAGTTTGCAGATTTTCTGGAGATTATAAAACTTAATGATTCACAAAAACCATAAGACTCCGTTAGAAAAACAAAACCGGTAAAATTTCCAGATTTTTGACTCCTGACACCGTCAAGAGCAATAGCCTGACGCCGTCAGAATGGACCTGCAGAAATCTTTATGTTAAGTTTCCGGAAAATTTCTGGAAAAACTTTGTCCTACTTCCTGGAAAATCCTGCAAAACTTCATTATGACTCAATACAAGCATTTGACTCTAACAAATACGAATATACATGTTCATTAAATATTGTGGAGAATCATGATCGGTTTGTTTCTTAAAAACATATTTGGGGTTTCCCCTTACACTTATCTTTTGCAAAAATACCTTTAGGTTGAAGTTAAGACTAGGCCAAACAACATAATAAGGTATTTCCACATTTTAATTGAGAAACATGATCAACCAACAATAAAAATAAAACATGCACACGGAAGCAAATAACAATCAAACAAATAAAATCACACAAAACATGGGTTGCCTCCCAAGAAGCGCTTTTCTTTATTTACGAGTCTTGTAGCTAGACTCAAAGTCGTGGGTTATTACGTGATTTCATCATCAAACATCACATCCTCCTCATTAATCATTTCATTGTTATTTTCTTGGTAATGCTTTACACGTTGTATGTTAACCGTGAATTCCCTACCCTCATCATCAACTAGCACTACTGCTCCAAATTTAGAAGAATTCTTCACCGTAAACGGCCCGTACCATCTAGACTTAAGTTTTCCCGGAAACAATCTCAACCGAGAATTGTATAATAGGACCTTGTCTCCATCTGAAAATTCTTTGGGTTTCTTAATTCTTTGATCATGCCATCTTTTAGCTCTCTCTTTATATGTGATGGAGGATTCGTAGGTTTCTAATCTAAGCTCATCAAGCTCGTGTAATTGCAAAAACCTACTATTCCCCGCAGTTGTGTAATCTAAGTTGCATGCCTTAAGCGCCCAATAAGCCTTGTGTTCTAATTCTACCGGTAAATGACATGCCTTACCATACACCATGCGAAACGGGGTCGTTCCAATAGGTGTTTTGTAGGCAGTTCTGAATGCCCATAAGGCTTCGTCGAGTTTGAATGACCAGTCCTTTCTGTTTTGACTAACCGTTTTTTCAAGTATTCTTTTAATAGCTCTATTAGTGTTTTCGACTTGGCCATTGGTCTGTGGATGATAGGCAGTGGAGAATCGATGGGGTACTCCATACCTCTTCATTACCTTTTCCATTTGTGCGTTGCAAAAATGTGTCCCCCTATCGCTGATGAGAGCTTTCGGAATCCCAAATCTTGCGAAACGCTTTTTCAGGAAATGAATGACCACTCTAGCATCATTAGTCCTAAGGGCTTGTGCTTCAACCCATTTTGAAACATAGTCAATGGCGACTAAGATGTACTCGTTTCCCCCTGAGGACGGAAAGGGTCCCATAAAGTCAATTCCCCAAACATCGAATACCTCACAAACTTGTATAAAGTTCTGAGGCGCCTCATCCCTACGTGATATATTTCCAGCCCGTTGACATGCATTACACGCTTGCACCATATCTTTTACATCACGGAAAATTGTGGGCCAATAGAATCCTGCATCGAGAATCTTTCGGGCAGTGACGTTTATCCCATGATGCCCTCCAGAGGGACCGGAGTGACATTCCCTCATGATCTTTACTGCCTCATTCTCCGAAACACAACGCCTCACAATGTGGTCAGGACACCTTCGGAATAAAAATGGTTCATCCCAGAAGTAATATTTTAGCTGTGAAAAGAACCTCTTCCTCTCGTATTTAGTCAGGTGTTCAGGGACGAGCCTACATCTACTTGCGAAGTAATTGGCAAAGTCGGCGTACCATGGTTCCGAATCAAGGATAGACATTAGTTGTTCGTCAGGAAACGAATCTTTAATCTCACTTCTATCGTGTTCATCCAGGGGGTTTTCAAGGCGAGATAGATGATCGGCGGCTAGATTCTCTGCCCCCCTCTTATCGCGAATCTCAATATCAAATTCTTGTAGCAACAAGATCCACCGAATAAGTCCTGGCTTGGCGTCCTGTTTCGCAAACAAATATCTAAGAGCTGAGTGGTCAGTGAAGACGACTGTCTTTGAAAGGACAAGATATTGTCGGAATTTGTCGAATGCAAACACTACGGCTAATAATTCTTTTTCGGTGATGGATTAGTTCTCTTGGGCGGGATTCATGGTTTTGCTAGCGTAGTAAATAGGTTGGAAAAGCTTGTCACGTCGCTGACCTAATACAGCCCCGACAGCGAAGTCGCTAGCGTCACACATTATTTCAAATGGTAACTCCCAGTTGGGTGTGATCATGATTGGAGCTTGAGTGAGTTCCCTTTTTATGAGGTCGAAAGCATCTTTTCATTCTTGGGAAAAATCGAATGGAGCATCCTTTACAAGCAATTGAGTCATTGGCCGGGCAATTTTGGAGAAGTCCTTGATGAATCTCCGATAAAATCCGGCGTGCCCCAAAAAGCTGCGTATTGCTTTAACGGTCGTGGGGTATGGCAACTTAGATATAGCTTCAACCTTAGCTTGGTCCACCTCTATCCCGTTCCCTGAAATCTTATGCCCCAACACAATCCCTTCCTTTACCATGAAATGACACTTTTCCCAGTTCAACACCAAGTTGGTTTCCTCACAACGTTTAAGCATCTTTTCTAAATTAGCAAGACAGCGGTCGAAGGAGTTTTCGAAGACTGAAAAGTCATCCATGAATACCTCCATGCTGTCTTCCATGAGTTCGTGAAAGATTGCGGTCATGCAACGTTGGAAAGTGGCGGGGGCATTACATAGCCCAAAAGGCAACCTTTTGTAAGCAAACGTTCCATAAGGGCAAGTAAACGTGGTCTTTTCTTGGTCCTCAGGTGCTATGGGGATTTGAAAATATCCTGAGAATCCATCTAAGAAGCAATAGTACTCGTGTCCAGATAATCTTTCTAACATCTGATCAATGAATGGTAAGGGAAAGTGATCTTTCCTCGTGGCATCGTTGAGCTTTCGATAGTCAATGCATACCCGCCATCCAGTGACAGTCCTCTGGGGCACCATCTCACCCTTGTCATTTTTTACTACAGTCATTCCACCCTTTTTAGGTACAACCTGCACAGGACTGACCCATGGGCTATCCGAGATCGGGTAAATCAGTCCTGCATCCAAAAGTTTGATAACTTCTTTCTTCACTACTTCCTTAATGTTAGGGTTCACTCGCCTCTGGGGTTGCACAGTTGGTTTATAATCTTCCTCCATAAGAATTTTATGTGTGCAAAAAGTTGAGTCAATCCCCTTAATGTCAGCCACACTCCATGCGAGTACCCCCTTGTATTTCTTCAGGACCTCTAAGAGTTTAACTTTTTGTTCCTTTTCCAGGGAAGAGTTTATGATCACCGGGAGTTGGTTTTCTCCCTGAAGGAAGGCATACTCCAAATGATTAGGGAGCTCTTTAAGATCAACGTCAGGGGGCTCGATTATAGAAGGTTTGAGCTTGTTCTCGGGCTTTCGGAGCTTGAGATGCTCCGTTGCCTCTTGTCTGGGATAGAAGGAGACTGCATTAACTTCCTCCGTCTTTTCCACTTCTAGCAAAGGCAGAAAACTCTCGTCCCGTAGCCAGCCTTCATCAATTTGTTCATCGATGCAATCGTCAATGACATCCGTGAGCTCATCTACTTCCCCGATAAAGTAGAGCCGGTTGGACGCTTCGAGGGAGAGGTCCATAGAATCCTTAATGTTGAAGGTTGTGCTATCGTCTCCTACTCGCAAGGTCAATTTACCATCGTAGACATCGATGACTGCACGAGCGGTAGCAAGAAATGGTCTACCTAAAATGATAGGTACCACGTCGTCCTCCTCCATATCCAGGATTACGAAGTCGACCGGGAATTTGAATTTCCCAACCTTGACTAGCACGTTCTCACATATCCCTTCGGGGTACTTGACTGATCTATCGGCTAGTTGGATGTTCATACGGGTAGGCTTCAATCCGGAATATCCTAGTTTACGGAACATAGAGAGAGGCATGAGATTGATACTTGCTCCCAAATCGGCAAGAGCATTTTCTATTGATAGAGGTCCTATAGAGCACGGCAAGGTGAAGCTGCCTGGATCGTCTACCTTCTTCGGTAGCCCTCGATGGGTCACCACTGAGCATTCCTCCCCCAGGGTTACAAGACCCTCGAGCTTCTTCCTGTTAGCAAGCAGCTTTTTGAAGTATGTGCTATACTTTGGCATGTGATAGCAAGCATCAAGGAGAGGTATGGTGACAGCTGAGTCTTTTAGGTATGACAAGAACCTCTTGTTATCATTCTCAGTTTTCTGGTTCCTTAGTCGGGATGGGTATGGGATTCTCACAGGTGGGTTAGGAAGGGTTGATGGGGAGGGGGTTGTCACAGGTGGTTGGTCCGGGGTGCCGATGCCGACATCCTGCTCCTCCTCCCCAGGTTTGTCTGAATCGAGTGCGACGGGGGACGAATTTGGGTAAGGAGGGTCCTTGGTTGTCGTTCCGGCCCGTGTGGTTATCGCGAGCATGGGATCTTTTCTTCTTTCTAACGGTGGTTGGAGGTTATCTAGGGCTGAGTTAAGCTTGCTGAAAAATTCTCCGATATCCTCCTGATGTTCGTCGAAAAGCTCATTAAGCCCTTTCATTTGCAAGTCTTTTTCTTGAGTGAAGTGACCAAGGTCATCTTCGAAATTGCTCCTGATCTTGAATTCAGGGCCTCCTTCCCCTTCTCTTTTCCTCGCCAGATTTCCCCAAAGGGTATAATCATCATTTTGGTAGAAAGGCAAAAGGGAGGGGTCCGCATAAATGTCTCCTCCTGACAAGCACGCATGTTCAGTTGTGGCTGCTCCTCCGCATTCCTCCACCTCATGCGGACCTCCACAGTAATCGCAGATCAAGTAAGGATTCGACAGCATTTTAGGTGGTTGCGACCCAGCTAGGCAATCCATTCTTTTGTGAACTTTGCTTAATCGATCCGAGGTGGTTTCAGAAATGCCGATAGTCGACTCAGGTTCATCCCAAGTGTCATCCTGGTCTTGGGCATATTCTTCAATTCTGTCCCACCCTTCCTCGGCACTAAGATTGGCCAATCTTCCTTTCCTAGATTGGTTGATTCCGTTTCGGTCATTAGAGGAGATATTTTCGTAAAAGATTTGGACCAAGAGCCAAAGTTCAATACCATGGTGTGGAACTTGTCTTATTAAATCTTTGAATCTAGTCCACGCTTTATGGAAGGGTTCATCCTTCCCCTTTCGGAAACGAAGGATCCTATCCCTAAATGCTGAGGTTTTTCCAGGTTGAAAGAACTTCTCATAGAACTTGGATATGAGTTGCTCAAATGTGAAAATAGATTCGGAAGGGAGTTTGTTATACCATTCTTGGGCTTTTTCGTATGAGGTGAAAGGGAAGAATCGCAGTCGGGATGTGTTTCTAGTAGCCCCACCCGTATGGATGGTGTCCACTATTTTTAGGAAGTCCTTGATGTGTTGGATTGGATTTTCCTCATCAAGTCCGTGAAACTTACACACAGTTTTGACAAGCCAAATATCATTTGCATGCAAGACCTCGTTGGTATGTTCATTTGGATAAACAATGGCATTGGAAAACCCACGAGGAGTTGGGGAAGAGTAATCCTTGAGACACTTAGGAGGAGGTATTATAGGAGTATTCGTCTCATTGTGGGAGCTCGGGGTCGTGATGTGATTTTCTGAATTTTCTTCAGAGAGAGGTGCATCAAAGTCGATAGCAATGCTGGATGGTTCAGGTGTTGAGTGAGTTCGTCTTAGCCTACACATTTCTCTTTCGGGTTCTGCATAAGGCAAGACGAGGTCTTTAGTAGTGCTACGACTCCTAGTGATCCTAAGGTTAGAGAATTCGTTGGTTGCCATGATGGTGGATGGTGAAGAGTTACGAACAAAGGCACGAAGAAATAAGATAGACTTAAGAAGACCTAAAAAAAAAAAAAAAAAAAAAAAAAAAAAAAAAAAAAAAAAAATCTTACTAGAAAGGAATCTAGCAAGTAGACCTAATAAAAAGAAATCATAACCTAGACAATAACTATTCCCCGGGCTGCGGCGCCAAAAACTTGATGCGTGGGAATCGCACCTTGCTTTACCTCTCGAGGGATCTCGCGAGGCTTACAACCCCCACCAGGAAGTGTACCTGATCGTTGTAGTATAGTATAGTGACAAGTACCGGGGGATTGATCGTTCAGCTTAGGAATAGTGTCGCTAGGATTAGAAAGCCTAATTAATAGTTCTAGAGATGAAAGATGATTATTTTTGTATTTTTATATTTTTATAAAAGCAATTAAAATTTCGGGTTTTGGAAGAGTGGGCGGAATTAGTTGCTATTCAACTAACCCAAAGCTATTATATAACTAAATTAAACTAATGAAAATGAAATTAAACTAATTTAAACTAAGGTTGTGAGCAGTATTTGGAGAAATTGTGTTTACTTAGACTTCATTACTCCCTAGATATCTTTTACATGTCAATTACTTGTTACACTTGTATGGATGACGGATTGTATTCCTTAATACCATTCGTGGGGTGGCATACATAACTCCCCAACTCTATGAGCTCTTATCTCCTCCTACACCATGACCCAGCACAACTATAGGGATTGTAAACAGTGGCTCATGCATTAAATACAACCAATAAAGACCTAGTACGCGTCGGTTCATGTTTCTTAAGACGTTCAAGCATGTTACCATTTGGAGATCTGCCAGTTTTCTTAAGCCTAACATATAATATCATTCATCCAAAACAAGAATAGACAAGTAATCAACATATAATTAACATCTAGGTTTCATTAGATCTAAGCAAACACAAAGGAAATCTAGCCTAGCATAGTAGAATTAAGATAAGAATAAAAGATAAACAACCAACACATAGACATATTGATTGAATTAAGAGTATACTTATCTTAATTACAATGCAAGGTCTCAAGGGTTTGGAACCCTTGAAAAACCTGTAAAAGAGGCACCAAAATCGTCTTTAGGGTTTCACCAAAACTTCTCCTTTTTTTTTAATGAAAAAAACTAGAAAACTATATATAGGAAAAACGTTCTGACGGCGTCAAGAGTAAATTCTGACGCCGTCACCTCGCCGCCATATACTTCCTCGGACGCCCTAGATCCACTTGTGACGGCCTATGTGACGCAGTCACCACCTACGGTATTTTATTCTTTGCCACTTTGACGCCGTCACCTATCATGTCTGACGCCGTCAAGAAGGGAGTCTTGACGCCGTCACCTTGTATCTTCAGCATGGATTTTTGGTACTTTTCCGTTTTCTTCACTTTTATGCTCCAAAAACGTCCAAAATAGCTTTTTTTCCACAATTCACTCTCCAAACACCTAAAATCACAAAAGGAACGATTTAGGGCAATATTTGATCAAATAAAGTCGGATTCGGGCTTAAATGACCCCCTAAAAACGGATCATTTTTCGCCTCATCATAAGCATTGCAGTCTTTTCTGGCGGAAAGAATTGGGTAAGGAAGCGGTTGGCGAGATTGTCCCATGTGGTGATGGATCCCGCGGGGAAACGCTCAAGCCATTGACTAGCTTGATCTCGTAAAGAGAATGGGAATAGGCGTAATCGGGTTGTCTCTTTAGTCTCAACACCTGGGTCTATGGAATCTACAATTTTGAGGAAGTCCTTAAGGTGTTGGTTTGGATCTTCGGAACGAAGTCCATGGAATGCACATCCGCTTTGCACCAATCGGATGGTGTCGGATCGCAAGGGGGTCACATTGTCTCCGGTGAGCTCAATGGTGTTTCGGTAGCCTTGGTGGCTAGGTCGGGAATACTCTCCTAAGGTTCGGGGCCTAAGGGGTTCTAATGGTGGGTTTTGTTGTGGTGGGATGATGGGTTCAAAGATGTTACCACCTTCCATGATGTCGGATGGTAAAGAGTTACGAACAAAGGCACGAAGAAATAAGATAGACTAAAGAAGACCTAAAAATAAAAATAAAAATCTTACTAGAAAGGAATCTAGCAAGTAGACCTAATAAAAAGAAATCCTAACCTAGACAATAACTATTCCCCGGGTAGCGGCGCCAAAAACTTGATGCGTGGGAATCGCACCTTGCTTTACCTCTCGAGGGATCTCGAGAAGCTTACAACCCCCACCAGGCAGTGTACCTGATCGTTGTAGTATAGTATAGTGACAAGTACCGGGGGATTGATCGTTCAGCTTAGGAATAGTGTCGCTAGGATTAGAAAACCTAATTAATAGTTCTAGAGGTGAAAGATGATTATTTTTGTATTTTTATATTTTTATGAAAGCAAGTAAAATCTCGGGTTTTGGAAGAGTGGACGGAATTAGTTGCTATTCAACTAACCCAAAGCTATTATATAATTAAAATAAACTAATGAAAATGAAATTAAACTAAATTAAACTAAGGTTGTGAGCAGTGGTTGGAGAAATTGTGTTTACTTAGACTTCATTACTCCCTAGATATCTTTTACACGTTAATTACTTGTTACACTTGTATGGATGACGGATTGTATTCCTTAATACCATTCGTAGGGTGGCATACATAACTCCCCAACTCTATGAGCTCTTATCTCCTCCTACACCATGACCCAGGACAACTATAGGGATTGTAAACAGTGGCTCATGCATTAAATACAACCAATAAAGACCTAGTACGCCTTGGTTCATGTTTCTTAAGACGTTCAAGCATGTTACCATTTGGAGATCTGCCAGTTTTCTTAAGCCTAACATATAATATCATTCATCCAAAACAAGAATAGACAAGTAATCAACACATAATCAACATCCAGGTTTCATTAGATCTAAGCAAACACAAAAGAGATCTAGCCTAGTATAGTAGAATTGAGACAAGAACAAGATATAAACAACCAACACATAGACATATTGATTGAATTGAAAGTACACTTATCTCAATTACAATGCAAGTTCTCAAGGGTTTGGAACCCTTGAAAAACCTGTAAAAGAGGCACCAAAATCGTCTTTATGGTTTCACCAAAACTTCTCTCTCTCTAATGAAAAAAACTAGAAAACTATATATAGGAAAAACAGGCTGACGGCATCAAGAGTTACTTGTGACGCCGTCACCTCGCCGCCATATACTTCCTCGGACGGCCTTGATCCACTTATGACGGCCTATGTGACGCCGTCACCACCCACGGTATTTAATTCTTGCAACTTTGACGCCGTCATAAAGCCTTCTGACGCCGTCACCACCTACGGTGTTTAATTCTTCATGTCTGACGCCGTCAAGATGGTGGTCTTGACGCCGTCACCTTGTATCTTCAGCATGGAAATTTGGTACTTTTCCGTTTTCTTCACTTTTATGCTCCAAAAACGTCCAAAATGGCTTCTTTTCCAGAATTCACTCTCCAAACACCTAAAATCACAAAAGGAACGATTTAGGGCAATATTTGATCAAATAAAGTTGGATTCGGGCTTAAATGACCCCCTAAAAACGGATCATTTTTCGCCTCATCACTTACCCGTCTCCATAGCTTTCTTAAGTTGTTCCTTCAGATTATGACAATCGTTGGTGAGATGACCTTTCTCTCCGTGACAGTCGCAATACTTATCCATATTTTCCCTTGACGGTCTTCCTCTCAATGGGGGCGGTGCCGAAAGTCTAAGGTGGTGTTCAGTCGCAAGGATTTCTTTGGGGGCTTTGGTGAGCACGTTTAAGTCTATTGGCCTGGTATCCCTCCGATTCCCATCATTACGGCGATAATCCACTCTGTAGTCGGTCCTGTTGGTGTTTTTGTTTCTGGCTTAGCCGTAGGTTGCATAGTGGTTATTTCGCCGGGGCCTAAATTCTTCTCGATGTATATCTCTCCTGCGATTTCCCCTAAAGGAGGATTGTTGTATGTTTTGATCATTTCGATTATATGAGTTGGGATGATAATCTCTTCGGTAATTATCTGTCCTTTCTCCCCTTGGCACTTCAGTCAGCCGATATGCTCTTTCGGAACGGATGAAGTCGTCAACCCTTATCATCATTTTGGTTACTGTTCGGGGAATTTTCTTAGAGAATCTCTTTGCTAGCTCCGAACATTTGCACCCGTCCATGAAAGAGGATACTTGCATCACTTCTGGAACTCCTGAAATACGACTAGCTTCGTCTGTCCATCGTTCCTTGAACTCCGAGAGGGCTTCATTAGCTCTTCGGATGATCTTGGTTATCTCCATGGGATCCTTGACACATTTTCTGCGAAGGGCAAATCTCTGCACAAACTGCTCACACAGGGTGTCCCAATTGTCGATACTTCCTCATGGGAGGCTATCGAACCATCCTCTGGCTGCATCGTCCAAGGTTTGCTGGAACATCATACACCATATGGGCATGGGCCAAGCGCCCTGGTTTGCTGCTCCTTCGAATCTTGTGACATGATCATCCGGATCCGTAGACCCGTCGTATAACTTTATGTAAGAAGGCATCAGATATTTTGCGTTTTTGGGTCCGGAGAAGTTAATGATCCTTCGGGTGAAAGGACTCTTGGATGCTGCTTTGAAAGGTTTGGAAAGATCGTCCGTCGTTTCCTCTTTGGCTTTCTGAGTTCCGACATCTTGGGACTGTTCATCTTCAAAGTCGAGTTGGATAGGTTTGATTGGAGTTTCCCCTGTGGCATTGTATTGTTGGATTAGGGCTTTTAGGGTGGTGATTTGATTCTGGATTTGCTCTATGCTGCCCTGGTTGGTATTGACGTCTAGATTTTTTCCACTTCCTTCAGGTGTTGTAGGAGTAGGACCTGTCATCTCTTAGTTCAGGTAGAGTGAATGACGGGTCACACGGATGGCGCCAATTTGTTGAAGTAAAACTTTGCTTCTTCTTCAGACAAGCAGAATGAATCCTTCGAACTATGATTGGTCCTTCGGATTCAGGATGATCCACGCTTATAGCGTACTACTTCGGATATCTGCAAAACAGGTACGTCCGATAGTCTCGCCCCGGGAATGTATCCCAGGACCAACCTTCGGCGTGAGAGTAAGTATATATTCTTAGGGAAAGAAAGTGTGTATGAAGTTAGAGAGTGAGAGAATTAGTTAACCTTTAAGTGAAGATTTCTTCTCTATTTATAGACTTCCTATATGGAGTGTCAGGCTTGTTTGTACTTAGTCCCTTAATGTTTGCTAGTTTATGCTCCATTATCATATACTTGGTGTACTTACTTGTACTTTGGTTCATGTACTTACTGGTTTATCCGAATGGTTAGGTCCTCCGGAGGACTGGGGTCGTGCGAATGTCCTTAACCCTTCGGATATTAGTCCATTTTGCTTGAACACATTTGGGCGTGCTTCGCTTGATGTAGGCCCGGAGGGTACGTGTTCCGCGCGGCGTATATCCAAAGGGTACATACGCCAACAAATGCATGATAATATGTTAGTAGCAAAGTGAAAGTATACTGAATTCTTACCGTTGCTAAGCGCAATAATCAAATGCTAAACAAAACTAAACTAATGTAAGATGAAACTAAACTAAAATAGACGTAAAACATGGTTGTGTTCATAACCCCGAATATTAATTTGGTTTATGGTTGTTGCCTCCTTGATTCTCTTGTACCAAACAAACAAATGTTTCATTTGAGCCATTGAATGTCAACCTTAATCCTTGTCCTTTAATTTGTTTACTTTTTTCTCGTGAAACACTCCTTTAAGAGGAGAGGGAGTGGGTGCGGGGAGAATGCGGGGAAGGTGGAACCCCGCACGGGAACACCGCCGTCTCGCGGGGAACCCCGCACGGGGAGGTAAAAATCGGGACATTTTCACGCATGCGGGGAGAGGAGAAAAGAGACGTTGGGAGGAGGAGCGGGCTTAAACGAATCTTTTTTTTGCTTTAAATAGAAGAAGAACGAGAGGAAGAACAAAGCAAACCAAAAAAAAAACACATCCATAAAAAAAAAAAAAAAAAAAAAAAAAAAAAAAAAAAAAAAAAAAAAATCTCAGCGATACAAAAAAAACAAAATATGGAGCCTAGAAGAATTGGGTCGACGCTATTGTTAGACGAGCCGTTTGAGTGGTCTAACGATAGTAGTCTCGAGTTTTTTGCTAACGCGATTGACGCAGATGAGGAGGAAGATACGGCAAGGTCGACACGTACGTCGGTAAAACGTGATCGGGTCAGCGCTGCAGAAAGATTGCATCGTGATTATTTTTGTGAAGAACCAAGATACAACGAGCAAGTGTTTGAAGATAGGTATCGTATGCCTAAAAGTTTATTTTTGAAAATCACACATGCTATTGAGGCTAGATTCGAGTATTTTCAGGAAGGTTATGATGCTAGACAAAAAAAAAGTTTCACAGCCATACAAAAATGTGCGTCTGCCGTTAAGCAACTCGCAACCGGTAATCCACCGGATGAGTTTGACGAATATTTACAAATGGCTAAAAGAACGTCACGTGAAAGCCTTCAATTTTTTTGTGATGCTATTATTCACATATACAGCCGAGATTACCTACGTAGGCCAACAAGCCATGATATTGCATGTTTGTATGAAGCACACGAAGCTCGACATCACATTCCGGGTATGATCGGTAGCCTAGATTGCACACATTTCGATTGGAGGAATTGTCCAATCGAATTGAGGGGTCAATATAAAAGGGGTGATCATCGATACCCCACGATTATGATGGAGGCAGTGGCATCTCAAGATTTGTGGATATGGCACGCGTTCTTTGGACCGCCGGGTTCAAACAATGATATTAATGTTGTGATGCAATCTCCGCTATTCCTCACCGAGCGTAATGGTACGGCACCTAAGTGCCCATTTGTTGTGAATGGCCATACATACAAGCGTGGCTACTATCTTTGTGATGACATATATCCTTCATGGTCTACTTTTGTTAAAGCGTTCAAATTTCCTACCGACCCGCAAGAGAGAAAGTTCAAAAAACTACAAGAGTCGGCTCGAAAGGATGTTGACCGGGCATTTGGTGTTCTCAAGCAAAGATGGGGTGTACTGAGACGACCCTTACGGCCGTACACAGTAGCCAGAATTAGTAAAATGGTTTATACATGTGTGATATCGCACAACATGATTCTACATGAATCTGGTAACGCAATATCCTCCGTTCATATTCGGGATCCTCCGATCGAACCGGTGTTTGACGACGAAGCCTTAGACGAGATACGAAATGAGAACACACATTTTCGTCTCTGATTTGATCTTATGGAGCATATTCACGCTCAACAATTACCATACCTCGAGGTGGACGATGAAGCGGATGAAGTTTAGTTTTTTAGTATTATGTAATGTTATTTTATGTTTTTTAATATTACTATGTAATGTTTATTTATTTTAATGAAATTTTAGTTTTTAAATAAATTTTAATAGAATTTAAAAAAGAAAAAAAAAAGTGAGTGAAGGGTGAGTGAAGATGCCGCCTCCAAAAATGAAGTGAGTGAAAGGTGAGTGAAGGAAAAAGTAGGAGATGATGTGGCGCAAGGGGATTGGTTGTGAGTGAGTGAAGGGGAGAGGAGTGAGTGATGCACTCCCCCCACCCTAATAGCGAGCCAAAAAGTGAAATTATGTGTTTTCATGTGAAATGGTAATTTTAATTACATGACCAATAGAGTAAGCTCATAATGTCAAAACGTGCTAACTTAACGTGAACCATGATTTGTTTAGTGTCAGTACGCGTTAAATGACGTTTTTCACGTTACGCGGGTTCATCTCCCTGTTTTAGGTTTAAGTTTAAGTGATCACGTAAATGCTTAAAGTGAATGTTTCAAGTCTTTGGTCAAATATTGACCTAGAAAGTCGTCAGTTTACAATCAATGTTGTTTTTGGGTCTACGTGACTTAGTTTACAGTTACGAGTAAAAGTAAATAAATGAATTTCCAAAGTAATAGTTTCGAGTAAAAAAGATATACCATGACTTAGTTAACACGGCCGGGTTTCGTTTTTCTAAAAAATTTTAATTAAAACCCGGCGGTCGAACCGGTTGACCCGGCGGTCGAACCAGTTGACCCGATCGAAAAAATAAAAAATAATAAATTGAAAACCGGGTTGATCCGATGGTGGAACTGGTTGACCCGGTGACTCGACCTGGTTGATTTCAAACCCGGTTTTCAAAACATTGATCATGACTATGAACGGGTTCACTTTAAGCCAAAACAAAACAGTGTGCAACAATCGATTAAATTGCATCGACATAATCTTTAAAAAAAAAAAAAAAAAAAAAAACTTTATTTCCTACTTTAGTAAACAAAACCCTATCCATCCATTTCTTATCTCATTTCCCTTGTAACAACCACCCCCCTCCTGTCACCACAACCTCTAACCAATTTTGATTATTAATGCTTATTGGGTTTGATAAAACTCTTATATAGGTATTGTTTTAAGTTATTGGAGTATTGTTTATAGTTACTTGAGTGTGTTGTTTTCAGTTTATTTAACAAGTGCTTATTTGAGCTATTTTATGTGTAGTTTAAAGCTTTTTGTTTATGCTGATTTGAGCTATTTTAGGGCCGTTTATAGGTTTTTGAGTGTTGCTTTCAGCTTTTTAGTGTTTATTTGAGCTATTTAGGTGTGTTTGGGTGTTGAAATGGGTGTGTCCGTTTGAAAATTATAATGACCAACATTAGGTAGTTAAGTAGTTTTTAAACAATTATAATGATCCGTGTTGATAGTTTGTTTGCGATAATTGTGTTGATCACTATCTTTTGTATGTTAAATAAAAGCAGGTCTTGGGGTTATGCATTTCTTCAGTTATATGTGCTTTGTCTCTCTAAATGTTACTGACACTTGTGATTAATTTTGATTTACAACTTCTTGTTAGCTTGTTAAGGAACTGTCTATCTAATCGAGGAACAAAACGCCGAAGGAGGTGAAGCTTGAGCCAAAATAAAAAATGTCAGACTACATACCTTTTGAAATCCAATCAGAAATTATGAAAAGGCTTCCTGTCAAATCACTAATTCAATTCCGATCCGTTTCGAAACAATGGAAGTCTTTTATCGACAGCCCGAAATTCATAAACAACTATCACCTTAATCATGCAAACCCCCAACATCATCTACTTGTAAGTTATGAGCTCGATTCAGTCCAAACATATACTTCGATTATCGATGACAATACTTTCCCTGAACAAAAGCTTCCCTTAACCGCCCCGGAGTCCCTTAGCTTATTAAGAAGCATATTAACACTTAGTTCCGACGGGTTGTTATGTTTTTACGGTTTTTCCGGAGACGTTGATTCAAAAACTAAGATGGCTATTATCTGGAATCCTACTATTAGGAAATCTGTTGGTATTGTTATTATCCCTAAAGCGGGGTATAGGCGTACCATTGTTGGTTTTGGGATTTGTTCGGATACTAGTGACCCTAAGCTTGCTAAGATTTCTATTAAAAAACCTAGTATGTGGGAGGTTGAGGTTTTTACGTTAAGTACACGTGTTTGGAAAACTGTGTATACGGGCACGCCTTTTAAATTGTGTGATTTGACGTGTTTCAGGTTTTTGTAAATGGGGTTATTTATTTTCGTGCTTATGATGATATGTTTTTGGATGATGGAGTTAGGTCTAATTTTGTTATTTCGTTTGATTTGAAGAGTGAGAAGTTTGGTGAAGTGTGTCTTCCGGAGAGATTAGTACATACACCTCATCTAAATGTGGCAAAGGTGAATGAGTCGCTTGGTTTGCTTGAGTATTATATTGAGGGTGAGACATATGTTTGTGGTGTGTGGACAAGGAAAGATGGTGCTAATAAACCATTTACCAAGATATATACCGTTAAGGTTGATAGTAAGTCAGTGTATTATAATGTATTGGGGTTTAGGAACAATGGTGAAGTTGTAATGGAACTTGATGAAGAGCCTCGAATTGTACTTTATGAACCCTTGTCTGGGCATACCCTTGGTGTTGGGATTAATGGAAAGCGACTTACGTTCTACGTGAGGTCATATACGGAAACGCTACTTTTGCTTGATCAGTCAGATTCCATCATTCATTAACAACGATGATGGTGCTATATTGCAGGGTGTCGAGATCAAGCTGTAGGTATCACATCAGACTTTATTATTCAGTTTAGTTTATGTTACTAGAAAGATAAGTGTGAATATATTTGTAAGGGAATGCTGGTGAAGGTGGCTCATTGGTTGGTATTGCTGGTAATGGTAATTGGTACACCGTACATGAGTAAACTACATTTTTGGTTCTTGTGGTTGTATCAAAATTCCACTTTCAGTCCAATTTGCAAAAAAGTAAGACATATTAGTCCAAAAGTCCATGTGGCTTTCACTTTTCGTCCAATTTTCTAACGGGGTTAGTGTAGTCGTTAAGTTAGTTGCAACATTAGTCCTTTAACCTAATGGTCATTTGCAATGTTTGCACCGTTAGTCCTTTCACTTAGTTAGTTTAAAAAAAATAAAAAAATCGAAAAAAATTTCTAAAAAAATTAATTTTTTTGGGAAAATGTTTTTTTCCAAAAAAAAAATTTGAAAAAAAAAATTTCTAATAAAATTTTTTCTTAAAAAATTATTAAAAAATTATTTTTTTTTTTGGATTTTTTTTTTCAAAAAAAAAATAATTTCAAAAATTCGAAAAAATTCTAAAATTTTTTTTTGACGAAAATTCTTTTTTTCCAAAAAAATTAATTTGAAAAAAAAATTCTAATAAAAAATTTTCTTAAAAATTTATTTTTTTTTTGGAATTTTTTTTCCAAAAAAAAAATAATTTGAAAAATTCGAAAAAAATTCTAAAAAAATTTTTTTGACGAAATTTTTTTTCCAAAAAAAATAATTTGAAAAAAATTTTCCAAAAAAAATAATTTTTTTAGAAATTTTTTCGAATTTTTTAAGAAAAATTTTTATTAGAAATTTTTTTTCAATTATTTTTTTTGGAAAAAAATTTTTTCATCAAAATATTTTTTTTTAGAATTTTTCAAATTATTTTTTATGGAAAAAAAATATTTCCAAAAAAAAAAATTAGAAATTTTTAAGAAAAATTTCTATTATAATTTTTTTTCAAATTATTTTTTTTGGAAAAAAATTTTTTCGTCAAAATTTTTTTTAGAATTTTTCAAATTATTTTTTTTGGAAAAAAAATCCAAAAAAAATAATTTTTTTAGAATTTTTTTCTAATTTTTTTCGATTTTTTTGGATTATTTTTTTTAAAACTAACTAAGTGAAAGGACTAACGGTGCAAACATTGCAAAAGACCGTTAGGTTAAAGGACTAATGTTGCAACTGAATTAACGACTACATTAACCCCGTTAGAAAATTAGATCAAAAGTGAAAGCCACGTGGACTTTTGGACTAAAATGTCTCAGTTTTTGCAAATTGGACTGAAAGTGGAATTTTGATACAACCACAAGGACCAAAAATGTAGTTTACTCTTGGTACGTTGTTTTGAAAGTGAGTGATAACTGATTAATGAAATGGTTTAGGTCAACTATATTTGGGACGGTAGATTAAATAGTATCTGCAGCTGTTTACTTATTTGCGTATGTATTTTGCTTTGTTTATTTGTTTGCTCAAATATTTGTAACATTTAGTTAGTTCTTATTTAATCTCTTAAAGTATCTTATCTTTTCGTTATTTAGACATGTGGTGCTGATGTGCAGCTTTTCCATCGATTAATGCTATGTATTGATGCAAAGATTTTTACCGAAGTTATCTAAATAACTGTATTTGTGTTTTCTGTAGGGCTGTTCTCTTAAATGATGGCAAACATGGGCGCCATTGAATTATATGAACGGTCATTTTTATAACCTGGCCAAAATGTCATTCCTTTCTTAAAGAGCACCGGTTAGTATAATTTTATAGTGTAGCATTAGGATGATATTTATATAGCATTATCTTCTCTATTTTACTTCTCATTTTCCAATTACTATCAGTCTACTTTGAAAGCGAAATCATCCGTAACCTCCGGATTATGAACCCAGCATTCATGTTTGGAAGTTCAGTTGCATGACATTTATGCAGTTGCACAACTATATCCAATAAATGATAAGGCGTTATATAATTGGTATATTTCCAATAAATAATAACACGTTATACTTATTGGCTATGTTTCTACAGCCAACATTGTGTTGGATGTGGTAGCCTACACGTTAAAAAGCTAGACATACTAGCCACGGATGTCAAGCTTATTTATATTACTAGGGATACTACAATATCCACTTGAAGGGAATGTTACCCTTCAAGTTACTTTCAAATTAATGGTGAGATTAAAGCGTCCTTAGACCATGAGACGGATTGAGATCTTTTCATGTTCAAGTGAACACGATAGATCATGCATGTTAGGCAAAAATGTGACACATTTCAATTGCTTGTTGAGTGGAATAATTGTTGAAGGGGAGATTGATTACTTTATAAGAGTTGGTGTGCTCTCGCATAGAGCTTAAAATAATGAAAAGTGTAGACAATACCAAATGTGAGGTTGGGTGAGATTTGTGTAAAGAGTATTAGACGTTTCATAAAGGGTGAATAGAAAGGTGTGTGTGAAAGAATACAAGTATGTAGTTACCTACTGCTACAATACAATGGTGGTATAATGTAGCATTGGATTTGTTCATACAAAACTACATGTTTCCGTTTGGTGTGCTATTTGGAATCGGTATAAGTATAGTTTTGATTGGAGGGCAGAACTTCTGAAGTTTAAAGATAAAACAGTTTACACAACCACCATAAAGATAAAAGGTCCTATTTCGCAAGCTCAAATGGCAAATGTTAATTTGGGATATCAGGAAGAAGATATCTTTAACCACGCGTCATCTGTATTTGTCTAAAATCATACTCTAGTAGCCCAGGTTGCTCATAGAATACAATATCATCACGAAGACTTTCTAAGAGCTATGTTAATTACAATATGTACAGCAACATTGCTATCTATTTGTGCTCCTTTTTCGGCTGACCGCATAGTACTCAACAACAGTACTTAACAGCCTGAGGAACCTTTTGGTGCATCACTAAACCTAACGGCATGTTCTCCTAATTAATTAGATGCAACTTCATGATCCAAGTTAACATTGCATCATGAAATTCAACCTTGTGTTACTAAATTTTGTAACTTGTTTATCACAGACATCATTTATTAGTAACTAGATCAAGATGTGGCATACATCCACAGACAGCTCTAGTGAACACTTCTTATTAATTAGTTTTGCAGGTTTTACAAATACATGGGATACATTTACTAGTAGAGAATGGCGTACATATATCAATTCCAATGAAACAAGAGACCGAAATAACACTTGTGGTAAAAAGAAACCCAAAGGAGAGAAAAACAATATACTACAATAGGTCTGCAGATGAACAATAATGAGGAATACTTGTTTTTCCTTTTTAACATCTGAGTTGCAGCTTTAAATAAATGTCTACTGCATCATAATTGTTGTCATTTATTAAAGATGATTAACAAAATTCCGCAAATGACAGGTCTCTTTTCCTCTACCGCATGATGTTCAAAACCTGAAAGGCATGTGGAAAATATAAGCTTAGTACATGGTGAGTTCATAACTTCTATTGACATTTGTAATACACTTGTTCTAAGATAAGTCAAATATTATTAAGATTGTTTATTAGATGCACAAACCCATAAATAAAATACAAAATAACATTGAAGACATCAAGACAATGACTCAGGAAGAGAGAAACGAAGATGATGGGAGACGAAATGAGATCGACGGTGACAAACCCATACACCAATACAAATGAGGTGATGACAAATGAATGATGATTGAATAGAATCAGAAATTGCAGCTGTCATGACGACGGCGAGAATGAATATGAAAGTGAGAATGACGATGTTCGATGATGAGGGAGAAGGGTAGAAAGTGAGAGGCAGAGTAGTTAAACCATGAAGTAAAATGGAAATGAGATATAAGCACAGCTCTGACCCAGGTTTGGATCTTTTGGTCTCGTTCCCTTTTTTATTCCAAGGCCTGTTAACCAAACACTTAACAGCAACTTTGTATGGGAATGAATCCATTCCCACACTCATATACCAAACACCTCCTTAAATAGCAGGCATTACACCTGCTTGTTGTTTTGAGCTTAAGACATCACAAATGATATGCTGTCTTGTTGTTTTTATGTTGGCTGCATTTGACTGGGGTGAAGAGGGGCTTTTTAGTGATCCACATTAATCATAATTCAAAATAACATGCTACTACTTATTAAGGACAAAGTTACTGCATTAGCATGCTTCTTTATTCTTAGAGGATCTACATTAACAGCCTGATAAACAATAATAGTTTAAAACTTGAACTTGTATAGTGCATCCATATATTTATACACAATTGTTGATGGGCACCATAACAAACAGAGCAATTAGTGTTCAGTATTCTCCAAACGTTCTGTTATCAAAATAGAGTTTGATCATATAAATCAACAGAACAAATCGAGCAATGGAATAGCTAAGTAATTGCAGCGTTAACACAATAACTGAGCACGTAAATCATACCTGAAACAAAAAGCTGAATCACACAGTAGCAAAAGATGGAATGAACTGAAAGCATCTAACAAGATCTTCATCTGGTCCCAAGTCAGAGATTGTGTTGAGAGTCTTTGACACGAATTTGTATTGTACAACATTTTTATCTAGTTCCATCACAAGAAAAGAATCTTCTTCTCTTTCTCCCAAAACAATACAAAAAATGTTGTAAATACTCCACCTTTCGGGAAACGGCTTTATAATGTCATCAAGATTAACAATGCACTTCAGTGACCATTCAGAATACACGTTCCCCTTCTCATAAATAGTAAAATGTTGGGAATGAGCATCATCCTTGCCAACGAGGAGCAAACAACCACGAGACTCAAACAGCCAACATTCCTTGCTATCTAAGGTTAAAGGGGTTTGTAAGGCTGTTAAAACCGGATGCTCATTCATGATATCTAACTTGAAAAACTCACTCTCATCATTTATACAATAAATGGCATCATTCCAATAAACTCCATTCTCAAAATAAACAAAACTACGTACGGGAAATTGATGGCCACAAAGACTCCAACTGCCCGTTTCTGAAGAGTAAGTATGTATTCGAAAGCAAAAATCATCATCATCATTATTATAAACTAGTTCACCATAAATTAGTTTATAGTGAGGTGATTTAGTAGGATCAAAAGCCATTTTCAAACCACCAACAAGATCAAAATATTTCTCATTATCGGGTTTTGGAATCAGCTTAAACATGCTAGTAATGGATGGATTGTATACAAATAACTTATCAGAAATAAATGTAAAACATACAAGCAAACCATTGCACGAATCCAAAATCTCAAATAAATCTTCTGGGCCAAAAGTGAATTTGGTGTCGAGTAAGCAAGATCTGCAGATTGGAATGCGGATATCCAACGGCACAAAATCATAACTGTATGATGGAGAAGAATATTTTTTGTATGAACTCTTTTTGAGAAAGAGACCAGAAATCGGGCCGAGCTTACGGCGAAAGGTGACACTAAGATTTCTGATAAGAGATAACCAGTGTTTGGATACGGATTTAAACAAAACAAGTGAAAGAAGAGGTAACCTTACTAAGATTTCTTTTAGAAGGTCGTCGTTGGAGATAACCGACTCCACCGAGCTTTCTGGATCTGCCATCACCGGACGGCTGTGAGATTTGAATTAAAACCCTAAAACTTCGTTAAAAGAGTGGAGGGTCCATTTTGTGGTTTTGACCCGTCACAATACATACAGCTAATATATTAGGATCATTTATTGTTGGGCTTTTGGATGATAAGTTGGGCTCATTCTTAATGTCAACCAAAATACTACTGTCTACACTAGTGGATTAATAAAAGATTCCTTTCTGCCTAGAGGTGGCAAAAACGGGCGACGGCTACCCTTTTTGGATAGCCCGGAGTCGGCGCAGGTGAACCTCTGGGGCCACAAGGGGAGTCGGAGTCGACTAATGCATGTTACTCTTGTTGTTGTCTTCATCGTTGGTCACAACACAATGTTCGCCATTTTGTTCTTGATCTTTCATTAATGATAAAATCCCTTTTACATTTACTATTTCAAAACAAAATTAGCTTAGTTTTAGATGCCTAATATAAACCTTAGGCATGAAGGTGCAAATGGTACATGGTACCAGTGGTTTTCAATCTACTTGTGATGTTATGTTTCTTTATCGCATAACATGGTTTTGTATATTCTAATAGGGTCACAAATTATGGAATGTACACAAATACTTCCTTTTCTATTTGTATAAATGGTGATCTTCATGTGGTTTTCAAAGGAAAAAGAGGTTTACGTCAAGGGGATCCAGTGTCCCCATACTTAGTTACTCTAGTGATGGAAGTTTTAACTCTTATGCTTCATAAGAAAGTGGATGAGTCGACCAGTTTTACATATCATAAGCACTGTGAAAGACAAGAAATTATTAATCTTTGCTTCGCGGACGATTTATTTCTATTCGCTTACGGAAATGTTAATCCAGCCATGGTTTTGATGGAAGCGTTGGAGGATTTTAAGGCGTCTTCGGGGTTGGTTCCTAGCATACCTAAGAGTACGGGTTTTTTTTTTTTTTTTTTTTTTTTTTTTTTTTTTTTTTTGCAACGTTATTAATCATGTTAAGACGTTAGTTCTTAGTATGATGCCTTTTAATGAGGGAACTCTCCCCGTGAAACACTTAGGTGTGCCTCTTATTTCATCCCGTCTCCTTTATAAGGATTGTAAAATCCTTGTTGAGAAAGTGCAAAATAGGATTGGTGATTGGAAGAATAAATCGTTATCTTTTTCCGGTAGGCTTCAATTGGTCCAATCGGTCCTATCCTCTATGCATCTATATTGGCTCCGGTTTTGATCTTACCTGCTCGAATTATTCAAGACTTGGAACAATTGATGCGTGGTTTTCTTTGGTGCCAAGGTGAAATGAAGCGGGGCAAAGCGAAGGTTGCTTGGGAATCAATTTGTTTTCCAAAGACCGAAGGCGGTCTTGGTATCCTAAGGTTAGATACGTTCAATATAGCCCTTATTGCTACCTACATTTGGAGCATAGTTTCGAATAAAGAGTCCTTATGGGTTCGATGGATTCATTCCTACAAGCTTATGGGACGAAGTTTTTGGGATGTTCCTATGAGATCGTGTGTGAGTTGGGGGTGGCGTAAGCTACTCCAAATTCGAGATACCATAAGACCGAGTATATGGTATCATCTTGGAAATGGGATGAAGGCTTTTGTATGGTTTGATCGATGGTGTGAGGAATGTCCTCTTTCTCAGGTCAAAACTGTTCACCAAATTACCAATCAAGGCTTTTCTATGAATGGCAAAGTGGTGGATATTAGTCATAATGGTGAGTGGAGTTGGCAAACTGATTGGATCAATATACAACCTCCTGTTCTTGATCCTAATAAGGATGATGTGCTGCTTTGGAAGGATGTTAATGGTAACTTTAAACCCTTCTCGATTAGTCTTGCTTGGGACTCGATCAGGCCAAGAAGTGCTTTAGTGCCTTGGGTGAATATTGTCTGGTTCTCGCAATTCATTCCGCGCCATGCTTTCCATCTGTGGCTTGTGATGTTAAATAAACTTAAGACTCAAGATGTTTTGAGGCAATGGGATGTTAGTAGTGACACTAACTTAAACCTACTTCAATTTTCACCTATTTTTTGAATGTCAGTTCTTGCTTCAGGTTTGGAGCTTGGTGAGAATATATGCTGCTATGGAACACATTGACTCAAGAATGACAAATATCCTTGCTTGGTTATACCCATTATCCACTAAAAGCTCAGCTAAAAGTATTTGTGCTCGCCTTGTGGTTGCTGACTCAATGTATTTCATATGGCAGGAACGTAACAATCGCATTTTCAAGAAGAAGTCACAGAAAGTTGAGCAAGTTATGGATGTCATTATTGCTACTATTCACTTAAAGGTTATTTCTCTTCGTTTCAAGAAATCTATGAAGGTAGCAAAGGTCCTGGACGTATGGAAGATCTCGAATGAGACAAGTTCTGATGGCGGTGGATAAGTTGTGTTGGTCTTTTCCTCCTGTGTTCTTTGGGATGTTTGTGGGAACGCATGCATGGGGGTGTATGCGTTTAGGTTATGTTTTTTGGCAGCTTTGCTCCTTTGTCATTAGTACGTATGATTAATATGGCTATTGGCTTGTCAATCCATGTAGTAGATTACGCAAGTGTAGTGCGTTTAGGTTAACATGGCACTCAGTCATATTCCTTTGTACTTAACGATTTTTTTTTGTGTGAATATATTTATCGGGGTAAAACCCTTTACCAAAAGAAAAAGAAAAAGAAAAAAAAAAAAAAAAAAAAAAAAAAAAAAAAAAAGAAAAAAAAAACCATCGGACATCAGATAATCGAATAGGGATCTATTAGCTATATTTTGGGCTTTTGGATTATAAGTTAGGCTCATTCTTGATGCCAAACAAAATATTACAAACTACAAGGATGAGCCTAATTGAACTTTATAATACTGTAGTCTGTAATATTCTGGATTTAAAGTACCTCTTACTTTGGGATTGCTTAATTGAACTTTATCATACAAGTAGTTTAAAGTACCTGTTACTTAATAGCTAACTTTATCGTCATCATTTTAAAAGTCAAACTAGTAACTCGCAACATATTGATCAATGTCGCAACGCCCTTATAATTCCTCAATGGTGTGCTAATGGCTCAAGTGACAATAGGCTCACTTATAGCCACTGTGAAAGGGAAAAACGGTGTGTTTTACTCGAGAAGACAACCCATTTAACCATTCTTAATATATGTTTCTGACCACAAATTCACCTACAACAAATTTGAAACAGTTTACACAAGGACCAAAAAGGTTCAACCAGGGTAGAGGTAGAACTTCCGCAATTTAAAGATAAAACATTTTAAACAACGATCATAAAGACAAAGGTCCTATTACACAAACTCAAATGGCAAACGTTAATTTGGAATATCGGGAGGAAGATGTCTTTAACCACGCCATCAGTATTCATCTAAAATCATACTCTAGTAGCCCAGATTGCTTATAGAATAAAATATCATCACAGACTTTCTAAGAACTATGCAAATTAATGCAAATTCGGCAATTCAACCTTGTGTTACTAAATTTTGTAGCTTTGTTTATAGGGTATGTTGTTGGTGTGTACTTTTACTTTATCTCAGACATCATTTTGATATCTTTTAGTAACTAGATCAAGATGTGGCATACTACCACAAACAGTTCTAGTGAACACTTATTAGTTCGGCAGGTTTTACAATACATGGGATACATTTAATAGTAGAGAATAGCATATATCAATTTAAATGAAACAAGAGAATGAAATTATACTTCAGGTAAAAAGAAAACCAATAGGAGAGAAAAACAATATACTCCGTACTACAATACTCGTCTGCAGACAAACAATAATGAGGAATACTCGTTTTTCTTTTTTAACCTCTGAGTTACAGCTTTTAATAAATACTTACTGTATCATAATTGCTGTCATTTACTAAAGATAATTAACAAAATTCAATAGATGACAGGTCTCTTTACCTCTACTGCATGATGTTCAAAACCTGAAAGGCATGTGGAAAAACATAAGCTTAGTAAATGGCGAATTCATAACTTCTATTGACATTTGTAATACACTTGTTCAATGAAAAGTCAATCTTAAGAATACACTGAGATGAATCCATTCACTTTTTTATTCCAAGGCCTGCTTACCAACACTTAACAATAGTTTTGTATGGGAATGAATCCATTCCTGCACTCATATACCGAACACCTTCTTAAGTAGAAGGCATTACACCAACTTGCTGTTTTGAGCGTAAGAAATCACAAATGATATAACAATGTTGTCTTGTGGTTTTTTATGTCGGCTGTATTTGACTGGGGCGAAGAGGGGCTTTTTGTGATACACATTAATATTAATTCTTAATAACGTGCTACTACTTACTAAAGACAAAGTTAATTCCAAAACTAACTACGTTAGCATGCTTCTTTATTCCTAAGAGGATCTACATTAACAGCACCAAAACTGGTTTTTGATGAACAATAGTAATAGTTTAAAACTTGAACCCATATCTTTGTACACAATTGTTAATGGGCATCATAACAGAGCAATTAGTGTTCAATACTCTCCAAACGTATGGTTATCAAAATAGAGTTTGACCAAATAAATCAAGAGAACAAAATCGAGCAATAAAATAGCAAAGTAATTGCAGTGTTAACACTATAACCAAGCACGTAAAAACGTAAATCATACCTGAAACAGAAAGCTGAATCACACATTAGCAAAAGATGGAATGAACTGAAAGCAGCTATAAAGCTGTTCATCTGGTCCCAAATCAGAGATTGTGCTGAGAGTCTTTGACACAATTTTGAGTTGTACAACCTTTCTATCTAGTTTCATCACAAGAAAAGAATCTTCTTCTCTTTCTCCCAAAACAATACAATAAATAAGTTTGTTAGTAGTACTCCACCTTTTGGGAAACGACTTTATAATGTCATCAAGATTAACAATGCACTTCACTGACCATTCAGAATACACGTTCCCCTTCTCATAAATAGTCAAACGTCGAGAATACGGATGATCCTTACCAACAAGAAGCAAACAACCACGAGACTCAAACAAAATAATTTTAAACAAAGTATAGGTTAAAGGGGTTTGTAAGGTTAAGAAAACCGGATGCTCATTCATGATATCTAACTTGAAAAACCTACCCTCTCTATCTACCCAATAAATGGCATCATTCCAATAAACTCCATCCTTAAACCAAAAGAAACTAAATTTGGGAAATTGATGGCCACAAAGACTCCAATTGCCCATTTCTGAAGAGTAAGTGTATACTCGAACCCATTCTCCAAATGTTTCACCATAAATTACTTTAAAGTGAGGTGATTTAGTAGGATCAAAAGCCATTTTGAAACCACCCCAAACAGAATTGTCATAATATGGCACATTATCGGGTGCTGGTAGGGCCGTAAACATGCTAGTAATGGATGGATTGTATACATATAATAAATTCCCAGAAAATGTATAACATAAAAGCAAACCATTGCATGAATCAAAAATCTCAACATCATTATGTTTGGTGGTGAGTAAGTAAGATCTGCAGATTGGAATGCGGATATCCAACGGCACAAACTCATATATGAATGAACCAGTGTGTTCATACTTTTCGATGAAGAGACCAGAAATCGGATCGAAGTTAGGGCGAAAAGTGACACTAACGTCTTTGATAAGGGATAACCAGCGTTTGGATACGGATTTAAACAAAACAAGTGAAAGAAGAGGTAACCTGACTAAGATTTCTTTTAAAAGGTCGTCGTTGGAGATAACCGACTCCACCGAGCTTTCTGGATCTGCCATTTCCGGCTGTGAGATTTGAATTAAAACCCTAAAACTTGGTTAAAAGAGTGGAGGGTCCATTTTAACCAAGATCTAATGAAACCTAGATGTTAATTATGTGTTGATTACTTGTTTATGGTTGTATTGGATGAATGATTTCAATGTTAGGCTTAAGAAAATTGGCAGATCTCCAATTGGTAACATGCTTGAACGTCTTTGGAAACATGAACCGATGTGTACTAGGTTTTATTGGTTGTATTTAATGCATGAGTAAATTCTAATGATCCCATGTTAGGAGCTTCTTAGCCGGCTCGACATAGGAGTGAAGTAGGCACTCATAGGATTGGGGAGTTAAGTACGCCACCCCATGAATGGTATTAAGGAATACAATCCGCCATCCACGCAACTATAACAAGTAATTAACGTGTAAAAGATATCTAGGGAGTAGTGAAATCTAAGCAAACACATTTCTCCACACATTGCTCACAACCTTAGTTTAATATAGTTTTATTTTCATTTTTAGTATTTTATTTTGATTGCATCTTAGTATTGGGTTAGTTGACTAGCAACTAATTCTGCCCTAATCCCTCATCTCTAGATCTATTATTTAGGTTTTCTAATCCTAGCGACACTATTCCTAGCTGAACGATCAATCCCCCGGTACTTGTCATTATACTATACTACATCGATCATGTACACTGCCTGGTGGGGGTTGTGAGCTTCTCAAGATCCCTTGAGAGGTAAAGCCTGGTGCAATCCCTAAGCATCACCTGAAAAAAATAAAATAAACTGCAAACGGAATATAATAACAGCATCAAAATCATAACGAAATGATGAATAGAGAAATTAATTAACGTACCGAGTAGTCAATTCATAAAATTAATTAGGGTTTGGTGTGTAAAGTGAAATTTTGAAAAAGAGGAAAGTGAAATTTTGGCGCTTTTTTCTTTTTCGGAGAAAAAAAATCAGATAAAAGTGGTTTGTTGACTTAGCCAGTGTTTGTTTTTTTTCTTTCAGATCTGGAGTCTGAAATCTGATTCGGTCAGATGTAATCAGATTCAGACTGTTTGTTTTTTTTTCAGATCTGAAGTCTGAATACATCTAAATAGGGTCTGATTCGTTCAGACATTGGCCTAAACTTCAGTGATACTTCTTTTCAATCCTTATCTCCTCATCTTGGTCTTGATTTTTTATTAATAATCACGAATGGAGGGTCGTTTGCTTTGTTTTATAGCGAAACGATTGTTTTTTTGTTTATTCAGATATTCAGATTCAGACATAAAAACAGACAGTCTAAAATAATTCAGATTCAGACTTTTGGACCACTCATTCAGATTCAGAAGTGGTATTCAGATTCAGACATAAAACCTCTTAAAAAACAAACAGTACCTTAATAAACACACATCGTAATAAAACTGAAAGTGTCTGCATTAAGTTATTTCTTATTTAAACATGACTTAATATAGAATTTTAAACAAATAAGGCCTTAGATGTCAAATTTAATTTCATTTGGTTTTGGATTTGAAAAAGAGGAAAGTGAAATTTTTATAGGTCAAAGTACTACCACAAGTCGTCATCGTGGTCATTCTTTCTTAAATCCGTTTAAAATTAAAGTTGGAAATTAGCTTAGTGGAAGTGAAGATGAGTTGACCACGTCTTGAGCTTGAGGACGACGAAAACTTTGACATACTTAATTGGTGGAAATTAAATAATATTACAAGATTTTCAATCGTGTAAAGGATGGCGAAAGGCAATAAATTTTCATTTTTTACTTATGTGTTACTGTCAACAAATGCAATAGTTTATTATTTGTAATAATTTTTTTATAGATATCTTGTCAATTAAAGTATACACCATTGCTTCCAAATACATCTTTAGTGTGAGTGGTCGTATTTTCGACTAGGAGCGAGCATGATAGATCGAGAAACCGGACCAAACGCATTTATGTCCGGTCCTTAGTCCATCATTTTATTCATATTCGGTCTCGTTTAGTTTTACGCACAATCGACCTTTATGCTTTGTTTGGACGGATCGGACCGACCCGGACCTGGATCAAACATTTCGGTCAGGTCCCTAGTCTGATGCTTTGAACCAAATCAGTTTTTGGTCCAGTCCGGTTTTGGCCGGTCCGGTTTGGTTTTCGGATCGTGAACAAACCTATTTTGGACATATATAGGAAATGTGTTGCGCAAAGCATTGTAGAGGCTTTAGTATGCACACAACTACACAAGTTTGGGTTCATGCATCAAGTAAAAACATCACCCTATGGATTCATTAGAAGATACAACGAAAGACGTGAGTTTGCTAAGGGCGAACTCATATATAAATTTAACCGCGACATGTATACTTATATATAGTTTTGTAAAGTGATTTTTTATTTGTTTTTTGTTTCCATGATTCTTTTTATAGAAATCCAAAAGGGTATGGGTTTGGGGATTGAATCTCTACCGGGTATAGGCTTTTTTCGCCATCCATATATGCTCCTAAATTTTAACTTTTAGGCCTAAAAATATGAAAACGTTAGAATAAATTTATCACCCAATAATGTAACACCCCCAAATTTAAGTTTGTCGCAGCGGAAAAATAATTTGGGTGTTACGGGGAGGATCGAAGGTTTAATCTCATAAAACGGCTCAAAAGAAGCGTTTTGAAAGTTATTTGTCATTCAAATAATATTTTGATAAAAAGATAAACCAATTGATTTAAAATCTTATTAAAAGATATAAAGGATTGTAAAAATGACAAATTTGATTTTTACACCATTTTAATTTATCAGAGTAATAATTGCCCACTCCGTGTCTTGTCCTGCTCCGTTAAATTACCTGAGATACACATGCTTAAAAGTGTCAACACAAAGGTTGGTGAGTTCATAGAGTTTTATGGAAAACCCTTTATTTTGTTAGATTTCAGGAATATTTGGTATTGATAAAATACAAACAGTAATGAAACAAGTATTGAGTATATTGACTATAATCACAAATAAATCATATAAGTATTCAATCACATTCAAATAAGGAAATCAATAACCCTAATATAAGCTGGAAACTCATGATACTAATTTAATCAGATATACAATTCACGTATGGTCAAATTCCTATACAGCTGTATCTAAATATATGTTGAAAACATACATTTCCTTTATAGATATTGCACCAAGCCTCATGACACACAAGCTTAACCAAAAGAGGTGTTTTATCAAATCAATGATAAATTTTGCCCTCTAATAATAGGTGATTTGCCAATTCCTATTTGTCTACTGATGAGGCGAAAAACGAACCACTTTTAGGGGGTCATTTAAGCCCGGAATTGAATTTATTTGATCAAATATTGCCCTAAATCGTGTCTTTTGTGATTTTAGGTACTTTGGGAGAGAAATCTGGAAAAGGAAGCAATCCGGACGTTTTTAGAGCATAAAAGTGAAGAAAACGCCAAAGTCTTAATTTTCCTTGCTGGGAACAGTAGGTGACGGCGTCAAGAAGGAAATTCTGACGGCGTCAAGAGTAATTTTCATGACGGCCCAGTACAGAATTGAAGGCGTCACGAGGTAGAGCGTCAAGAGTAAAATACGTGACGGCCTGGAAAATGCTATAACGTGACGGCGTCAAAAGTAGATCAAGGCAGTACGAGAAGTATTTTGGCGGCGAGATGACGGCGTCACCAATTTGGTCTTGACGCCGTCAGCCTCAATTTCCTATATATAGTTTTCTAATTTTCATTCATAAAAAAAGAGAAGTTTTGGAGAAACCCTAAGGCCGAACTTAGTACGAATTTTACAGGTTTTTCAAGGGTTCTCAGCCCTTGAACCCTTTCATGTGTAATTGAGATAAGTATTCTTTTAATTCAATCAATATGTCTATGTGTTGGTTGTCTATATCTTGTTCTTGTCTTAATTCCATCATGCTAGGCTAGATCTATCTTGTGTTTGCTTGGATCTAATGAAACCTAGATGTTAATTATGTGTTGATTACTTGTTTATGGTTGTATTGGATGAATGATTTCGATGTCAGGCTTAAGAAAACTGGCAGATCTCCAAATGGTAACATGCTTGAACGTCTTAGGAAACATGAACTGACGTGCACTAGGTTTTATTGGTTGTATTTAATGCATGAGTAAATTCTAATGATCCCACGTTAGGAGCTTCTTAGCCGGCTCGACATAGGAGTGAAGTAGGCACTCATAGGATTGGGGAATTAAGTACGCCACCCCATGAATGGTATTAAGGAATACAATCCGTCATCCACGCAACTATAACAAGTAATTAACGTGTAAAAGATATCTAGGGAGTAGTGAAATCTAAGTAAACACAACTTCTCCATTTATTGCTCACAACCTTAGTTTGATTTAGTTTATTTTCATTTCTAGTATTTTATTTTGATTGCATCTTTATTATTGGGTTAGTTGACTAGCAACTAATTCCGCCCAAATCCTTCAAACCCCGAGATTTTTACTTGCTTTCTAAAAAATATAAAAATACAAAAATAATCATCCTTCATCTTTAGAACTAGTATTTAGGTTTTCTAATCCTAGCGACACTATTCCTAGCTGAACGATCAATCCCCCGATACTTGTCACTATACTATACTACAACGATCAGGTACACTGCCTGGTGGGGGTTGTAAGCTTCTCAAGATCCCTTGAGAGGTAAAGCCTGGTGCGATTCCCACGTATCAAGTTTTTGGCGCCGCAGCCCGGGGAATAGTTATTGTCTAGGTTAGAATCTCTTTTTATTAGGTCTACTTGCTAGATTCCTTTCTAGTAAGATTTTATTTTTATTTTTAGGTTTTCTTTAGTCTATCTTATTTCTTTGTGTTTTTGTTCGTAACTCTTCACCACCCGACATCATGGACGATGGACACATCTTTGAACCCGTCATCCCACCACAACAAAACCCACCACTAGAACCTCTTAGGCCCCGAACCTTAGGAGAGTATTCCATACCTAGCCACCAAGGCTACCGAAACACCATTGAGCTCACCGGAGCCAATGTGACCCCCTTGCGATCCGACACCATCCGGTTGGTGCAAAGCGGATGTGCATTCCATGGACTTCGTTCCGAAGATCCAAACCAACATCTTAAGGACTTCCTTAAAATCGTAGATTCCATAGACCTAGATGTTGAAACTAGAGAGACAACCCGATTACGCCTATTCCAATTCTCTCTACGGGATCAAGCTAGTCAATGGCTTGAGCGTTTACCCGCGGGATCCATCACCACATGGGATGATCTCACCACTCGTTTCCTTGCTCAATTTTTCCTACCGGAGAGAACTACTAAGCTTAGAAATGACATCTTGATGTTCCAACAACGTCAAAATGAATCTCTTTATGAAGCATGAACTCGTTTCAAGGACTTACTCCAAAAAGTCCCTCACCATGGCATAGATCTTTGGCTCCAAGTCCAAATCTTTTATGACCATATCGATCTCTCCACGAGGCGAGCCATTGACCAATCGACCGGTGGTAAGCTACGTGATCTAAGTGCTGAACAATCATGGGAATTCATCGAAGATCTTGCTCTCTATGACAACGAAAGTTGGAATGATCCCCGTGATTTGAACAAAACGGTCAAGGCAATATCTTTGCCTTCGAACAATTCTAGCACTCCCGACCGTAGGATCATGGAACTTGAGGACCAAGTCAAGTTTCTCATGAAATCTTACGAAGCTCCTAAGCCTTCATGCCAAGTGAACAAAATCACTTCTTCATGCGAATTATGTAGTGGTCCCCACGACACTCGTGATTGTGCGGAACTCCCCGGAACAGCTTTTGCAGACTACACATCCACGCATACCGACGAAGCGGGAGATAAGTGGTACACTTTCAAGCCCGAGCCAAACCCTTACGGTAATTCATACAACCCCTCTTGGAAAAATCACCCAAACCTTAGGTGGAAACAAAATCAACCCAATTCTTTCAATCCGCCTAATCGTTGCCAACCAAACGGTCCACCCTCCAACCGTACTTTCAACAACAATCCTTCTAACAAGTATGGTAGTACCAACAATCTTGAAGGATTGATGTATAAGTTCATGGCATCTCAAGAAGCTCGCATATCTAAGTTTGAAGCCGATTTCAAACAAAAGCAAAGCGAGATGACCACCAAAATTGATGCATTGTTGAAAGTTCTCAATGACCGAGAAATGGGAGCACTCCCAAGCGACACGGTCAAGAATCCAAAACTAAACATTAATTCTATATCTTCAGTTTCGTCACCCACTTCGTGTCCACAATACTACTAGGTTAAATCAACGAGCACGTGTTTCAAACAAAACCAAATTTTTCAAAAGGACCAATCAAGTAAAACACCCAATATAGAATCGGTCAAAAGTATAGTTGAAACACCTCTTACGCAAGACCTTGACGATGAAATCAAAGAACTTCACCTTGAACGCCCCGTCATTGATGTCTTAGCGCGTGCTCCTTACTATAGTGCCCTCCTAGAAAAATATGAGAAGTTTAAACTAGGTAAAAATGGGACCGCCTTCGTTCAAAACAAGTTGCCTAAAAAGCTTGATGATCCGGGTATATTTGTTTTGCCTTGTAAGATAGGAAGATCCGAAGCTTTCGACACACTAGCCGATTTAGGGTCAAGCCTCAACTTGATTCCCTTATCCTTATTCACCGCTCTTAAGCTAGGAAAGTTAGAGGAAACGGAGGTATTGATAGGACTAGCGGATGGGAGTATTGCCCACCCGGTTGGAATGATTAAGGATGTAGTTGTTCACGTAGGAAGGTTAACTATATTAGCGGACTTTCACGTCCTAGACATGGTTAGTGACACTACATGCCCATTATTGGTAGGAAGAGGATTTTTAGCAACCGCTAGCGCCATGATAGATTGTAAGGAGTCTAAGATAGCGGTAGGTGAAGGCGATACTTGGTCGGTGTACGATGTAAAGAAGCATAGTTATGATTGTGATGATGAACCGACACCGCATTGGGTAGAGATTAATAGGAGACCGTCTAGATATGGACCTTGGATAGAAAGGAACTTTATAGGACCTCAATGCCCATTTTATCTAGAAAAAAAATTCATTGAGAAAACACATTCGGTGGATCAACTCATAGCTAGAGATGAAGAGCTAGATCCCTTTGAGGACCCCTTAGTCTTTAGGAAGATGATTGAGTTCTTGAGCGTAATGCCTATTAATATAGAGATGAATAAGTGGAAAAGAGAGGGAGACAAGTGTAAATGGAGGTGGGATAAGCCACCTAAAGAAGGTGACGGATCATGGCATATGAGGATGATTTTGTATGATCCGGATGGGGAAAAGTTTGAAAGGTCATACCATACTAAGGAAACCGATAGGAAGTTGAAACCTAAGTTTGATCCCAAGGACGTCCTCAATGAGGAACTCACCCGTATCACGTAGTAATCCATGACCTTGAGTCTAGCTACAAGACTCCTAAATAAAGAAAAGCGCTTCTTGGGAGGCAACCCATGTTTTGTGTGAATTTTATTTTGTTTGTTTGTTATTTGCTTCCGTATGCATGCTTTATTTTTATTGTTGGTAGATCATGTTTCTTTATTAAATAGTGGAATTACTTTACTTTGTTATTTTGGCCTAGTCTTAACTCCACCTAAAAGTATTTTTGCAAAAGATAAGTGTAAGGGAAACCCCAAATATGTTTTTAAGAAACAAACCGATCATGATTCTCCACAATATTAAATGAACATGTATATTCGTATTTGTTAGAGTCAAATGCTTGTATTGAGTCATAATGAAGTTTTGCAGGATTTTCCAGGAAGTGAGGCCAAGTTTTTCCAGAAATTTTCCGGAAACTTAACATAAGAATTTCTGCATGTCACTTCTGACGGCGTTAGGAAGTAACACTTGACGGCGTCACGTGTAAAAATCTGGAAATTTTACCAGTTTTGTTTTTCTAACGGAGTTTTAAAGTTTTTGTTGAATTATTAAGTTTTATAATCTCCAGGAAATCTGCAAACTTCATTCCACAAGCATTATATCTTATTTTGTTTTCTAGGATTTAGTAACTTATATAGGTTGCCGCCGATTTTATGCGAGGTTGTCTTGTCTATTTTCTCAGGATTCACAGGTTATGTATGACAAGAAGATGATTTATATTCTGGAAGGGAAGCTTTGATTGTTTATTTTCTTGGAGGAAGATTTAACCTGGCCACCTTATTATCCATACCGAGCGAATCAGGGGAGTATTTGATTTCGTTTGTTTTACTTAGTTCACTTTTACATTCTTTACTTGAACATTGGGGACAATGTTCATCTTAAGTGTAAGGGGAGGGTAAAACGATGATACCTTACATGTACACTTTCGCTTGAGTTTGTTTTGTTTAATAGTAAATGTGTAATAAAACTATCAGAAATACTTGTTAGTGCAATTTTAGCGCCAAATTTAAATTTTTTTACAACATTTAGGAGTGAAACTTTAGCCATAGCAAGCGTCTCATGGATAGGAGATTGTATGACTAGCACAAAACCGTATATTCGGAAAAATTTTTCACCCAAATATGTGAGGTTCGCCTTTAGATTTGATAGGAAAAGCATTTACTATTAGTGCTTATGAGTGTACTGGTAGCATTTAGATTCTAGAACTTGCGTTAGTGATGCATCCCGAGACCGCTAGTGAGACTACATTCGTGTGGTAGGATTTACTACATGATAAGAGGCATTAGGATCACCCTTGTGTTAAACCCGTATCATAATTACTTGACCATTTATGTCATATTACTTGGCTAGTTAAGTCAATTAATTTTTTCCACACCCTTAGCGTTGTACTCATTTTTAGTACACGAAACCCCTAGTACACCCCTTCGAGCCTATCTTTTCGTTTCTAACTTTAAGCATTTTACTTAAAAGAAGAATTTGTTACACCCCACTTAAATGTACACCCAAATCGCCTTAGCCTTCCGTGTATGCACTCATTTTTAGTGCATTATTGTTATTTGTTAAACCCTAAGTTAACTATCTAATTGATTACATGGTTGCTAAGTTGAGTCATATCCTTGTACATATTGTTTTGGGACGATTGGGACGCATGCGTAAGTACTTATTTTATGGAGTAATGGGGAAGAACATCATTTTATTACCCCCATATGTACGTTAATCTTAAAAGCGCTCCAAGTGTTTTGATTTTCTTAATTCGAGTCATTAGATTAGCTCATTGTAAAGTATGTAAAAATTCAAGTGTAAGGGGAATGTTCATTCCCTATGATGTATTATTTTGGATGGTAGGGTAAGAGTGTATGCACAAAAAAAGAAAAAAAGAAAAAACATACGGACTACAATCCCTTTTTATTCTATGTTCATTTTATGTTCTTGTTATTTTTCATCTATTAGCTTAAGTCGAGTCTAGTTTTGGCTTAGCAACGCCATATTGTACATGTAATTAACCAAGATTGTTTGCTCGCCACCAGTAAAAACTTCCTTTATCCAACAAAACCGTGTATTTCATATTCCTACACCTAACGTTACAACCCTTTAAAAAGACCTATTTGATAGTTTATCCTAGGTGCTTACGCCATGTGGTGGAGGTTTGATCCTTTCCCAAGCCTATGGTAATCTATTTTGCTATGACAGGTAGTGAGAGATATCTTCCGTTTCCATATTGTAATTTATACTTTATTACGCCCGAGAGATGTGAGTATCTAAACACTATTTGTGAGGTGCTAGTATATGACCTTCGTGCTTGTCTATTGGTCTTTAGTGGAATGATTATTTGTTGTAATTACTTTTATATTAGTGTTAAATGACCCCTAACTTGTATTTTGATTAGAATAAAAGCGCATTTGCTTGAGGACAAGCAAATCTCAAGTGTAAGGGTATATGATGAGGCGAAAAATGAACCACTTTTAGGGGGTCATTTAAGCCCGAAATTGAATTTATTTGATCAAATATTGCCCTAAATCGTTCCTTTTGTGATTTTAGGTACTTTGGGAGAGAAATCTCGAAAAGGAAGCAATTCGGATGTTTTTGGAGCATAAAAATGAAGAAAACGGCAAAGTCTTAATTTTCCTTGCTGGGAACAGTAGGTGACGGCGTCAAGAAGGAAATTCTGACGGCGTCAAGAGTAATTTTCATGACGGCCCAGTACAGAATTGAAGGCGTCACGAGGTAGAGCGTCAATAGTAAAATACGTGACGGCCTGGAAAATGCTATAACGTGACGGCGTCAAAAGTAGATCAAGGCAGTCCGAGAAGTATTTTGGCGGCGAGATGACGGCGTCACCAATTTGGTCTTGACGCCGTCAGCCTCAATTTCCTATATATAGTTTTCTAATTTTCATTCATAAAAAAAGAGAAGTTTTGGAGAAACCCTAAGGCCGAACTTAGTACGAATTTTACAGGTTTTTCAAGGGTTCTCAGCCCTTGAACCCTTTCATGTGTAATTGAGATAAGTATTCTTTTAATTCAATCAATATGTCTATGTGTTGGTTGTCTATATCTTGTTCTTGTCTTAATTCCATCATGCTAGGCTAGATCTATCTTGTGTTTGCTTGGATCTAATGAAACCTAGATGTTAATTATGTGTTGATTACTTGTTTATGGTTGTATTGGATGAATGATTTCGATGTTAGGCTTAAGAAAACTGGAAGATCTCCAAATGGTAACATGCTTGAACGTCTTAGGAAACATGAACTGACCTGCACTAGGTTTTATTGGTTGTATTTAATGCATGAGTAAATTCTAATGATCCCATGTTAGGAGCTTCTTAGCCGGCTCGACATAGGAGTGAAGTAGGCACTCATAGAATTGGGGAATTAAGTGCGCCACCTCATGAATGGTATTAAGGAATACAATCCGTCATCCACGCAACTATAACAAGTAATTAACGTGTAAAAGATATCTAGGGAGTAGTGAAATCTAAGTAAACACAACTTCTCCATTTATTGCTCACAACCTTAGTTTGATTTAGTTTATTTTCATTTCTAGTATTTTATTTTGATTGCATCTTTAGTATTGGGTTAGTTGACTAGCAACTAATTCCGCCCAAATCCTTCAAACCCCGAGATTTTTACTTGCTTTCTAAAAAATATAAAAATACAAAAATAATCATCCTTCATCTTTAGAACTAGTATTTAGGTTTTCTAATCCTAGCGACACTATTCCTAGCTGAACGATCAATCCCCCGATACTTGTCACTATACTATACTACAACGATCAGGTACACTGCCTGGTGGGGGTTGTAAGCTTCTCAAGATCCCTTGAGAGGTAAATCCTGGTGCGATTCCCACGTATCATCTACAAATATAGTGTATCACGACCAATACGACTAACCATTTGCAAATGGCATTCCGTCAAGTATTAGTGGGACAGGAGGTCAGTCCTTAACAGGTTTCGAAGCTGTTCACTATATTCGCGCCCACTTTACATGTGATTAATGGCTCATGATTGAGGGACTTTATGGCGATAAGGTAACTTAGGCAATATCAAGGTAATAATGGGATCATTCAGAATAACATCATGTAATCAAGTAGCATACGACAGTAATCAGTTTGAGAATATTATCGTTTGAGTATCAGTAATTCAGTTTAACTATTTCGCCAGTAACACATGTATATCACATACCACAATAATCGAATTGGAAACATTATCATATGAGTATCAGTATTTCAGTCAAGTAATTAATCAGTAAAATATATATATCACATACCGCAATAATCAAATTGGAAACATTATCATATGAGTATCAGTATTTCAGTCAAGTAATTCACTAGTAAAATATATATATCACATACCACAATAATCAAATTGGAAACATTATCATATGAGTATTAGTATTTCAATTAAGTATTTTGTCAAGTATTGTATATATCACATTTTAAATTACGAACCATATTAATTTAATATCAATTAGGAAATTGATTTGAATCATGTATTTTATTCATATACTTATCAATTTATCAAAGTATATGTAAGCATGTATCTCCCCCAATAAGTTAAAAACGAGTATTGGAAATGGGGCTATGACTCACCTGGATTGATACGGAAATGATGAAAATAAAGTAGGATGAGACTTATGAGAATGATTATGGAAACGTCTTTGACACGGAACCTGATAAATAAATTTATCTGAGAATTTGACCAAATATTATTTGGTAAATACGAACGAATAACGAATAATAATTATTCGTTATGACGAATAGATGATGTGCAGTGTAATTATTATGCCATGCATGATATGATAAAAATACTTCATTTAAATTATCCATCGAAGTTTTACCTTTTTAAACATAAGTAAAAATATTAACTTTTGAAATATCGTTATATATATTATTAACGTAAAAATAAATAATATATAAATAAAATGTAATAAAAATGCATATGACGTGATGGTTGCCGTAAAATAGAAAATAAAATAAGAATGTCAAATATAATATGTTGGTCCTTGTCCTTTTCTAGTTTTTACACTTTTTATACTAACGGCGTTAGCGTTACACCGTTAGTCCTTTTTATATATAATTTACAATTATAGTCCACTACATGTCCAATATAGCATTCTAAGCTTGGAATATTAAATAATATCAATTTTTATCCTAAACTTTCTGTTTTGACAGTTTTAGTCCAAGTTTTTAAGGTTTGGCAGTTTTAGTCCTTTTAGGTGTCGTCGTGTTACATTTTTTAGTTCAAAATTATAAAAATCATTAGAAAAATTATACTAAAAATTTCCGAGGCTTATTTAATAAGTAAAAAGCTTATTTCAACTGCTTATTTGTAAAAATAGATTATTTTTCATTGGAAAAATGGAAGGAAAAAGCATCATATTTGCCACTTTTTGTCATTGTATGTAGCGTCCTTATTTTTTTTTGAATTTGGCACTAACCTTTTTGAATCGTGTCATTGTGTGTACCCACCTTTTTAAATCGTGCTATTGTGTGTACTTTGTGACCATTTTACCCCTACTTTTTTCAAATTTTTTAGGGGTAAAATGGTCATTTCACGGCTGAAAAAGTCACAAAGTACATACAATGACACGATTTAAAAAGGTTAGTGCCAAATTCAAAAAAATAAAAGGACGCTACATACAATGACAAAAAGTGGCAAGTATGATGTCTTTTCCTGCCATTTTCCCTTTTTCATTAAATGGGCTTTTAACGTTTTAAAACTTGGCCCGTTAACGTTTTAAGATCCGTACGTCATGAGATGAGTTGGGCTCATTAAAAATATCATTTTTCATGTTCTAATTCTATATCAAAAAGGTTTAGATGGCTAGCTTATTCGAATAGCTTATTTTTAGCTTATTGGGCTTTAGGCCCATGTCGCATATTTTTAACTAGTTTCTAACTAGTTGAAGTCGATTAGCTTTGATCATTTTTAAGTGTCGTAACTAGTTTATTTTTACATATTGTATATACGAAATTGTTTACTAGTTAGGAGGTCTATTAGTACGTAGAAAAATATAGTATGCTTGTTACGTGAAATTAAAAATTATACGATGCGTTTGTATGGTGTTTGGATCGTTTGTATATATTGAAAATGACTTAGAAATATTTCTAAGTATGTATGAAGTTTTATACGTGTAAGTAGGGTTTCAAAACAAGTCAATATGATGCATGTACATTAACTTTAAACATATTTTAAGCATGCTACATGACTCCTAGGCCTTCCAAGATAGAGGCTAGTCACGTAAAACTTCCTATATGGTTATACGTATGAAAATATAATTATAAAGTTTATATACGTTAAAAAATGAAAAATATGATGCATGGAATGAAAATAATGAGTAACATGAATTGAGAAAGGATGTAAACGACTTACTACACCTCTAGGGTGGTAGAGAGTCAAGAGGAACGGATTGAAAAGCTAGTATGGTTCTCTTTCGAATAGAAACTTGAAAAATATGGATCGTATAATCAAAGATTACAATCTTCTTAATGATCTTGTAAGGTTCTATTGATAGTTCTTAGGTATCTTAGGATGAGTAGAGAGTAAATTTACGGTTTGTGATGAATGGAAATTAGAGAAACGACCGTGTAGTACATATAGGTGAAGATTTGTGTTCGTATGGTTCAAATAATTGCATGAGACAATAGATACTATGCATTGTCAGGTAATAGTTTCCTAGGATGTTAGTTTTGAATATAAAATGAGTTTGATAGACTTAGAAAATAGAGAATCGTCCTTGTGAGTAACTAGCATGTCGACATCCATTTTATCAAGCAAACGAAATGCTCATTTGTGATTCAATGGTTCTTAGTTGATCATACTTAATATTTATACATGAAAACATGTTAGAAATATTATTAGGAACTCATAGGAACAAACGGGGATTAAAACGGTTAAGAATTGGATTAAGTAGAAATCGTTTGGGTTGATTTATGGCTAAACGCTTAGCCTTTTAAAAACGTATCAAAACTCAACGTATAGACATGAGAATTGACACACTAATAGTTGGCTAGGTGGTGAACGAGATGGTGCAAAAATATATAGGTGTCGTGTGTACGAATTAAGAATAAACGAGGCGTTTTGAAGCTTGTTTGGTCGACTTATATGAATTATTTGTAATGAAAATGGGTTTGGTATTTTGGGCCGGTTGGGCTTAGGGAAGGTCAAGGCCCGTTTGGTTTTGTTATTAATGTTATTAATTAGGATTAGTGAATTATTAATATTTTGTTAATTGTGTCGTGAACTTGTTTTGTCGTTTGACGAATTTTGCAATATCGTAATCGTGACCATTTTAATATACTAAGAAAATTTTAAATTTCCCCGTAAAAATGGTAATTACAATAATGACAGAGATTATTTATTTAATTAACCGAAGTTAATTATACAAATTTTTGCGAGGTTTTACAAATAACGTAAATAAAGTACCATATGATATACACAATACATTAGGCACTTGAAAAGTAACAAACAATGGTGGAACATCACTTATAAAAGATCAAGAAGAAGAGGTCTAAGGAAAGTGACATGGTTTTAAAGTTTTAACCCCATTATTATAAGTCCATTTTGAAAGAAAAATCATCCTCCCAGCTTATGAACAAACATCCATGTTTGGAAGTTCAATTGCACGACATATATGCAATCGCACAACTATATCCAATAAATGATAAGGCGTTACATAATTGGTATACATCAAATAAATAATACAGTGTAGGGAAACATGTACACTTTTATTTGTAAAACCATATTACAATAAATAAATAACAGAAAGTAAATAACAGAAAATTAAATACAGACAGAATGGGGTAGAAGCACAAGACATACACTATATAACGATAAGTAAAGAAAGCAGTAAAGGTCGAGGCTCGTTTCGTTGTCTGTTTCCCAGGGTACAACGGCCAAAGCTGATGTATAGCCGGACTGGACACACTTGCCTGAAAGATCACAGAAGTAACTTATGTTTCTGATCGAAAGAATTGCTGGAATTCATAAGGTTTAGAGTTGTGTTTTTGGATGTGTGTAAACTGAATGAGGTGATGGAAATATTTATACTAGAAACTCGTCTTGTTCTCCAAGGTAAATATTTGCCAAACTTAAGTAAATCGTTAGTTATTATGGGTTAGTAATTGTTCTTTCAAGCTTACAAAACCCTAGTTTATTCTAGGGTTTTTACACGGTTTTGAAGATTGACGGTGATCTTTAGGGTATTTGCTGCGATTGGTTTTCTGGACCGGTGATTCCTTGTTTAAGGTTGTATCGATTGTGTTTAATTGTTTATGTGATGTCAGATTTGGGAGAGAAGAATTCTGAACTGTTAAGTTCAGTTGCAACGAATAATTCTTTGTCGTATGTGACTATGAGGAAACATAAGAAATCTAGCAGGAATGTTGTTGATGATGAATATGTGGATATGACTGTTGGTTCATCGGGTGAGGAGTTGAATACTAATGCAACAAATCATGTGATTAGGGTGGAGCTGGTTCCACATGTTTCTGGCATTTCACATGACTCAGATGTGGAGTTCTATATTAAGAGTAAGCAAGATTTTATTGAAACTTTGTTTGGAGTATCTATTAAAACACTAGAGGATATTGATGTTTTCACGAAAGGTTTAGATGCTGGTAACTATACGGTGTGGGATGAATTGGATAATGATGTTCATAAGAAGGCTAAGGATGTTGTATTGGGTTTGTGGGAGGCTTTTATTGCTGAACATTAGGCTAAATCTAATACCTCTAAACCTGCTTCTGAGTCTCCTATTGTCCAATTTGTAGACATCAATTCTAATGCTACATCCTATGCTGGAGTTACAGGTTTGAGGGATAATCATCCTAGAGGTGATACTAATTTTCGTCCCTTGGTTACCGAACCTGTATTTGAAGGTGTTAATGTGACAACCGGCAGTTTAGGGAGCTATTTTAAAAACCGGCATTTCAATTTAAGTTCGTTATTAATTTTTATTTGAAATTTTCATTTCACAACGAACTTGTAAGACCTATTTTATGGATGTTTTTAATTAGTGACGTTATGGAATTCGTGAATTATGTTCATAATTCATTTTTGATTATATGATCGGTGATGTATATTTGAATTCTCACTTGGTACTACGTTGACTTTGGCACTAGGATTACCTAACGACAGTTTATGATTCGTCTTAACGAGTCCGAGTATATTTTTAATTATTTACGAGATGTTCTCGAGTGATGTTGAAGTTTTAAAATGAGTTAGGGTTCGGGCCACATGTTTTTACAATTACCCGCGTTACCCGCTCCACCGTAATAATATTATTATTATTACTATTATTATTATTATTATTATTATTATTATTATTATTATTATTATTATTATTATTATTATTATTATTATTATTATTAACTTTTTTTAAAAAAAAAAAAAAAAAAAGTTAATAAGGTGTGTGTTGGTCCGGTTTTCACCCACACACACAAACCCACCCTCACTTTTTATTCATTCTCTCTCTCTCTCAAACTCATCTTCATCCCCCACTTCTTAACCTAGCCGCCGACCTTATTTCCGGCCACCATCGCCGCCTTATCGACCCCCCCAACAAAACAAACACCACCATTTTATCCCTCTCTTCACCCTCTTTCATTTGATATAAGATACTCACCCTAGAACCATCGTTAACACCATCAAATTTATAACAATCCGTTCGAATTTTAATAACTTTTCTAGATCCGTGCTTTTGGAGGTCCAAGAAGGTGAGAAGGAGACATTTTTGGGTTTTGGGAGCCACGATTTGGCTTTTATCCGTGGCTACACGGATTATTTCGTGAGAATCGAAATGGGTTTTAATGAGAAATGATGTTTTTGTGATAAAAAGTTAGTTTGATATCCGGGTTTTCATGGTTTTGGTCGTGGTTGACTCGGAACCGAGAGCAAGGCTCTCGGCTTATTTTTGATTCGAAGCCTCGTGTGGTTTTGGTCCTTTGGTGATGATTGTGTTTGGTTGTTGTCGAGGGTGTTATGTACCTCGATCCGAGCTAACCGAGACCCTTGTGGTCTCGGGGTTTCATTTGCGCTCGTATGGCCATGCCGAGACCCTCATGGGGTTCTCGATTAGTGTGGTTCGAGCCTCGGCTCGTATGATTATTGTGGTTCGACCCTTGTGGGTCGTGGCCTTGAGCCGTGTATTATTTCTTGATGCCGATTTGACCATTGGGTCGAATGGGTTTATTTTGATTACTTGGTTAGGCTCTTGTGAGCTATATGATACTTGTGTGTTTGGTTCGAGTCCTAGTGACTCGCGGTTCGGAGCCGAGACTCAAGTGAGTCGAGGGCTCGGGTCGGCTTGGTAAACCGACCCACACATTAACTTGGTTGATGTTATATTCTTGAAATAATTGTGAACTATTGGTTACATTGTTGTGGTTTTCATTTCGGCCGAATACTTTTGGTTGGGTCGAGACCGTGTTTGGTCTCGACATTGGATATTGTTAATGGTAATTGAGGAGTTGTTGACGAAAGAGTGATTGGGGACCGATTGTGAGACGGTCGTTAGATTGACGGAGATAGGTTAGTCGGGTGCCGTAGTCGGACCCTATTGTTGTAGCCCGTGGTTTGAGATTGTGATTGGACGGAGATTTGTTATTTATGACTTTTGCTTATTATTGGACTTGGAAAATGAGCCGAGAGTCATGACTCGGACATATGACCATTTCGTATAACTCAATAACTATTAAAATTGAAACGAGAATAATAAAACTCGTAATAATAATTATTGATAATATGAACGTTTATATGAAAGTATATACGTGAATAACGTATATATAACTATATAAACGCGTATATTAATAATAATAATAATCACGAGTCGTATTATAAATAATACGATTAGATATATATTAGGCTACGAAAGTGGCGTAATATTATTAAACGTATTACTATTATAAAAAAAATTGTGTTATAAAACGGGAAACTCCCGACAATTATGAAACGTTTAATAAAATGTCGTTTTGGATATATAACGGATAAACTTATTGAGTTAGGCGAAATTTTTGTCACTCGGGTCCAGGTAAGTTATTAATTGTGACGTTCGTGTTGTCACGGATATATGGAGACTAATATAGACATTTTCTATAATTAAATAACCACTTAACCGTAAGGTTGAGCCGGGTTATTTGGCTATACGAAACGAACATATTAGTGGGCATCGTATCCTACGACGCCCATAGGTTGTAGAATATGTAAAGTGTAATAGATTGCGAGTGTATATATCGGGAAATCTGACCAATTTGACGATATATATGAGGAATTTATTAAACTATGATATATACTATATAGTAATTATGTGCTATGTGCTTTAGGTTGGGTGTAATCTTGGAACGGTATGTTACGTAAATAAATATGAGGATTATCAAATCGACGGATTTGGTAAACTTTAGCGATTTATTTAAATGATATATTGGGCTAATATTAGATCCATAGTTTATTTATCTTTCTATATGTGATCTCTCTTTGGTTAGTTTTGAGTCGACCCACCACCCGTATGGATACCAAACGCAAATACACCAAACTAATACGAAATGGATTTTCGGAAATAAAACGGATTCTCGTCCGGGTTTGGGAATATTATATATTTGAGGAAATGATTTCTGAAAGAGTTAATATTGTTAGGTCGTGCCAAGTCCGTAGTTGCTGTTTCGTGAGTTATCATACATCTTATTTCTACCTACCTCGTCTTGCTATTTTCTGGACTTGAGGTGAGTCATAGCCCCACTTTTTACTCTTGAACTATGTTTTCAACGATTGGGGTGAGAAACGTGCAAATCATTTTACGTGGACTTTTATCGCTTTTATATTATTTCTAAACTTGCTATGCGTATGGACTAGGATCTATTGTCAGCTTTAGTCACACCTTTTGTGTGTACTATTCAAGGTTGGCTTATTTGGTTATTTGGATTGTCAGCTTTAGTCACATATTTGTTGTGTGTACTATTCAAGGTTGGCTTATTTGGACTGTCAGCTTTAGTCACATAGTTTCGTGTGTACTATTCAAGGTTGACTTATTAGATACTATAGTGTGCACCTATAGGTTATTAATACTTCGGAGGTTATCCGAGTATTTGTTGGTATTGCGGGGGTTACCCGAATATCTATGTTGTTACGGAAGGGTATCCGTGTGTTATGTTGAGAGCGGAGGGTATCCGCAGGCTTCTAGCGAATCCTTAGTCTAGCTAGCAAGCGTTTTGCGTATATGTCCACTATATTATTAGTTGAATTTAAACCTATGATCTCACCAGCGAAAGCTGACTTTTAGCACGTTTTCTCAGGTAATTAAGTGTTGAGGTGCATGCTTGGATTGGAAGGCTCGGCCAAGGCTCACGGTTTATGCATCTATTTTTCTAAACTCTGATAATTAAATTTGGACCTATTGTTATTTATTTTGGGCCTGACTCTGAATGATGTTGGGATAAATGTAAACCTTAAAACCCCGTTTTGGTTGTGTTTTTATTATGTTTACTTTATCTCGTTCTATATTGTCTTGTGTTGGATACCAATCCCCGTAGCACCCCGAAAGCTTGTTGAGTCTTCCGCTGTATCAAATTTTGGGGGTGTTACAGATTGGTATCAGAGCCAAGGTTATAGAGAACTAGGTAAATAAACACCTAAACTATAACCGTATTTTTATAGAAAATGATCCTTAACCACCGCCCCCCAGCCCGCCAAGCCGAAGCATCTTCTATTATTTGAGGTATTATGAGATATTTGAGATGATTTGAGGTTATGGATTTTAGTAATAAGATGGCGTTCTCGAGGATTTAAATGGTCTATATGTTTTATAAACATTTTAGTAATGCGGTGTTTGAAATTCTTTTATTAAGATTATATATGGAATTATTTGATGGGTATTTTTGGTACGGTTTTATGAGTTGTGATTTAAGTTGTTTTGAAACACTTACACCTACCCTACGCCGTTGTCACAAACTAAGGCCTCCCATATGCCCGATGTCGTCGAGGACATTCTTACTGCACCAGTTTTACCTGCACAGTTCACTATGGCATCTGATGACCCTTACCAGATGGCCATGTCTTCAGCTATTGTATCACAGGCAGCTTCTACTTCAGCACTACCTGCTGCATCTACGCAGGGACCCTCATCTTCTCTAGGGCTCCCTGGTACATCGAGGCAGCTTACTCTTCATCAGGCTTTGGCTCGTGTGGCACCACGCTTTGCCCACCGAGCTACGGCACGCATGTCGGTACGCCCTACTCCATCACCTTTACAGATTGATGCTCATTCTCTTCTGTCTGAGGCGCCACCCACATCATTGCGTCGTCGTCCTAGATCACCTACTACATCTTCACATGGTTCACCTAGTAGGAGACGACGAGTGATGAGGTACTCTTCCGATGAGGAGGAGGAGGAGTACGAGGGTGAGGATGAGGCTGATAACCCTGAGCGGGAGGATGACCCTCAGGAGGCTGAGCACGGTGATGATGATGACCCTGAGGAGGAGGATGACCCTCAGGAGGATGAGATGCCTGATGATGATGATGATGAGTTAGCACCACCAGCTCAGGCTGAGGAGCCTGATTCACCTGTACACCCGATTGAGCCTGATTCACTTGATCATCCGTTCTTGTTTGAGTTGCCACCGGGTAGTCCCGTGGAGTCGGATGCATCCTCTGAGGTTTCTGCTGAGCATGCAGAATTGGGTGAGGTTGGCAGGTTGTGGGCTCGGATTACTGAGTTTAGTAACAGAGTTGCACGTGTATCTGATCGACTTGAGAGAGTTATTGGAGAGTTTTTAGCAGATTTGAGAGTTGATTTGACTGTCGTTGTGGGCAGTACTACTGAGCTGAGGAGAGTTTTGATGGATGTCCACGAGCATATCGATAGTTTGCAGCGGGGATTTGTTACTGCTCGTGAGGCCGACCGCAAGCTTTGGCAAAGGAATGCCGAGCTAGAGAAGGAGGTGGCTGACCTCAAGAGAGACCGAGACACCCATAGCGTGGAGTTAGGATCGTTATGGAGGGATCTTGATGGCTTGAGGCAGGAGTTGAGGATTCTTCGTCAGCCACGTGGCTAGTTGTTTGGGTTATATTATCTTGTTGCTTTCTTAACCGAGGAGTGTTCGGTTAGAAAGGCTATTTATCATATTTTGATGTATTTTGTTCGGTATTCGTCTCTTTTTGAACGATTAGTATGTTTTGTGTTATCCGTTAGTTGGAACGATATAGATCGCTATTGTATGGTTGATGGTTGTTAGTATATGGTATTATGTGATTTTGGGTGTTATGGAAATTGAGTCCTTATTCGCTTATTTGTTGTTACATGGCGTGCTGTTGCTATTCTTTCCATGACTTGATTTCGTTGAGATGTTTTGTTGAGCATATCGATAAGTTCTATTGGAGACTCATGAACTTGTGTGATGTTACAGATCAATGGCACCACGTCGAAACCCTGTTAGGTCTACCAGGACTGGTCCTGCTGTGACTACTCCTGCTCGTCGAGGTCGCCGACCTACTCGAAATGTTGAAACCCCTACTCCTGACAACCTGGACACCATTAACCGTAACAACAGGAATCAAAATGTTGATGTTCAGGGAGACAATGGTCATGTTCCACCTAATGCACCTACTGTAGATCAGGCACCAACTCGTGGAGCAAAGAGTTGCTGAACTACTCGCTGAGTCCAATCATTCCAACAATTCTGCTGGAACTTTTCCACCTGTTCGTGCTAATGGATGTCAATACAAGGAATTCAAGATTTGTGGACCCATTGAGTTTGGTGGAACTGAAGGAGTGGTTTACTTAGTCAGATGGATTGAGAAGACTGAGTCAGTGTTTAATGTCAGTGGTTGTGCGGAGAATGCGAAGGTAAAGTTTGCTTCTTTTACTTTCAAGGATGAAGCTTTGACTTGGTGGAACAACTACCGAAATGCGGTTGGGAGTGATGTAGCGTATGCTATGACTTGGGAGCAATTTAAGTCCTTGTGATTCAGACTTATTGCCCAAGGAATGAGGTCAAGAAGCTAGAGATTGAGTTTTGGAACCACAAGGTGAAAGGTAATGATATGGCGACTTACAATCGTCGTTACCAGGAGTTAGCCTTGTTGTGCCCAGATATGGTGAAAACTGAGACTCAAAAGATTGAGAGGTATACTGATGGGTTGCATGTAGCTACGAGGAATGATGTAATTTCTGCTAGGCCTGCAAACATCCATGAGGCAATCACAATTGCTCAACAACTTATGGATTCGTTGGAATTAGAAGAAGCTGATAAGGAGAAGAATGGAAAGAGAAAGAGGGACCGTCACTCTAAGAGTAATGATCACCGAAGCAAGAGACAAGCTAAGGCTTATGCTATTGGGAATGGAGATAAGAAGAATCAGAACGGTGATGCACCCAAGTGTGATCGTTGCCATCAGCATCATACTGGATGGTGTAGTGTGAAATGCCAGAATTGCTCAAGGAAAGGACACACAGCTAGGGACTGTAGAGCTCGACCTCTTGCTATGGTTCAAGCTGCTCCTGAAATGAGAAACAAGGCAGATGTTACCTGTTATGGGTGTGGAAAGAAGGGACACTATAGGAATGAGTGTAGGGAATCGCGGAACCGTGGAAATCAAGGCTCGGGTGGTAATGGGTACAATTATGGAAACCGTGGAACTGGAGGAAATCGTGGACGACAAGATAATGGGGACCAACGTGTGGAAGCTGGAGCTGCTCAGGGAAGAGTGTATGCACTCGGGAACGAGAGAGGAGAAGATCCGAACGTCGTTAATGGTACGTTCCTTCTCAATAATCGTTATGCTTCCATACTATTTGATACTGGTGCCGATAGGAGTTTTGTGTCCACTACGTTTGCACCCTTACTAGAGAAACCCCCGATGGCCTTAGGAATTGGATACGATATTGAGTTAGCAAATGGAAACCTAGAAAGGATTAATACCATCATTCGCGGTTGTACGTTAAATTTCTTGAACCACCCTTTCAACATAGATCTTCTACCCGTCACGTTAGGAAGTTTTGATGTAATCATTGGTATGGATTGGTTGTCGAAGTATCGTGCTCACATACCTTGCGATGAGAAGATCGTGCGTGTACCATACGGAGAGGAAGTCCTAAACATATTAGGAGACCGAAAGGATTCTAGGAGCCCATCCCGATTAGCAGTCATATCTTGCACAAAGTTACCGAAGCTAATGGAGAAGGGATGTTATCTTTTCTTAGCTCAAATTTCTGAGAAGGGAGAGACGAAGAAAAAGGAAAGGTGCATTGGAGATGTGCCTATAGTTCGTGATTTTCCTGATGTGTTTCCTGATGATTTGCCGGGAATTCCGCCGACTAGACAAGTGGAGTTTCAGATTGAGTTGATAGCTGGTGCTGCACCTGTAGCACGAGCACCTTATCGTCTTGCACCTACCGAACTGGAAGAGTTGTCGAAACAATTGGCGGAGTTAGCCGAAAAAGGATTCATAAGACCAAGTTCTTCACCTTGGGGAGCCCCAGTCTTATTTGTGAAGAAGAAGGATGGATCGTTTCGTATGTGTATTGATTATAGGGAGTTGAATAAGTTAACGGTGAAGAATCGATACCCGTTACCTAGGATCGATGACTTGTTCGATCAGCTTCAAGGATCGAGTGTGTATTCGAAGATCGATTTGAGATCGGGATATCATCAACTTCGAGTTCGTGAAGAAGATATTCCGAAAACGGCTTTCAGAACCCGTTACGGGCATTACGAGTTTCAGGTGATGCCGTTTGGGTTGACTAATGCACCAGCAATATTCATGGATCTCATGAATCGTGTGTGTAAGCCTTACTTGGATAAGTTCGTGATTGTATTCATCGATGACATTCTGATTTATTCAAAGAGTGAGAAAGAGCATGAGGAGCATCTAAGACTCATTTTGGAGTTGCTCAGGAAGGAGAAACTCTATGCCAAGTTTTCAAAATGCGAATTTTGGATTCCGACGGTACAATTTTTGGGTCATGTGATTGATAGACAAGGAGTCCATGTGGATCCTGCTAAAATTGAGGCGATAAAAGATTGGGCTGCACCTACAACCCCAACCGAAGTTCGTCAATTTTTGGGTTTAGCTGGTTATTACCGAAGATTCATCGAGGGATTTTTGAAGATAGCTAAACCATTGACCAAATTGACTCAAAAGAGCGTTACGTATGAATGGGGAGATAAAGAAGAGGAAGCGTTTCAATTGCTTAAGAAAATGTTGTGTAGTGCTCCTATCTTAGCGTTACCAGAAGGTAACGAGGATTTCGTCATCTATTGTGACGCCTCACATAAAGGTTTGGGAGCTGTGTTAATGCAACGAGAGAAAGTGATAGCTTATGCTTCCCGACAGCTCAAAAAGCATGAGAAAAACTACACTACCCATGATTTGGAGCTCGGTGCTGTGGTTTTTGCTTTAAGAATATGAAGACATTACTTGTACGGAACCAAGTGTGTTGTATTTACTGACCATAAAAGTTTACAACACATCTTGAATCAAAAAGAGCTCAATATGAGACAGCGACGTTGGATTGAGCTGCTAAGCGATTATGATTGTGAAATTCGCTACCACCCTGGTAAAGCAAACGTTGTTGCTGATGCTCTTAGTCGAAAGGAAAGAGTACCACCATTACGAGTTAGGTCATTGGGAATGACTATCGTGTCGCCATTACCGTCTCAAATACTCGAAGCTCAAACGGAAGCGTTGAAAGCAGAAAATAGATCTGCCGAGAATATATTAGGGATGGCTGATAATGAGAAAGGATTTGTTAAGCGTTCTGATGGATTATTATGTTTTGGAGATCGGATTTGGGTACCTTTATATGGAGAAATTCGGGAATTGATTATGCATGAGTCACATAAGTCAAGGTACTCCATTCATCCTGGGTCCGATAAAATGTACCAGGATCTTAAGAAGTTCTATTGGTGGCCAAATATGAAGGCAGGTATAGCATCGTACGTTAGTAAGTGCTTGACATGCGCCAAGGTTAAGGCTGAACACCAGAGACCGTCAGGATTACTAACGCAACCAGAGCTTCCAGTCTGGAAATGGGAGCGGATTACTATGGACTTCATTACCAAATTACCGAGGACAGCTAGCGGTTGTGACGCTATCTGGGTAATTGTGGATCGTCTGACAAAGTCTGCTCATTTCTTAGCTATTAGTGAAGATGATAGTGTGGATAAGCTTGCGAGGTTATATGTGAAGGAAATTATTTCGCGTCATGGAGTCCCGATATCTATTATTTCGGATCGTGATAGTCGTTTTACGTCAGCTTTGTGGCGATCACTTCAAACGGCTTTGGGGACGAGGCTTGATATGAGTACTGCATATCATCCCCAAACCGATGGTCAAAGTGAGAGGACCATTCAGACGTTAGAGGATATGCTTCGTGCATGCATCATAGACTTTGGTAAAGGCTGGGAGAAGTATTTACCCCTTGCGGAATTCTCCTATAATAACAGCTACCACACAAGTCTTAAGGCTGCACCATTCGAAGCTTTGTATGGCAGAAAGTGTCGTTCGCCTATTGGTTGGGCAGAAGTTGGAGATAGTCAACTTACAGGCCCTGAGCTTATTTTGAAAACTACAGAGAAAGTAACTCAGATTCGTGATCGGTTGCAAGCGGCTAGAGATAGGCAGAAGAGCTATGCCGATCAGAGACGTAAACCTTTAGAGTTCCAGGTTGGAGACAAAGTAATGCTGAAAGTCTCGCCTTGGAAAGGTGTAATACGTTTCGGGAAACGTGGTAAACTCAACCCACGCTACATTGGACCATTCTTGATCTTAGAAAGAATTGGTCCCGTGGCTTATAGGTTGGAATTACCATCCGAACTGAGCAAAGTTCACGACGTGTTTCACGTGAGTAATTTGAAGAAATTTCTTTCTGATGAAATGCCCGTCATTCCAATGAGGGACATTCGTGTTGATGAGAAACTGAATTTCGTGGAGGAACCGATTGAGATTTTAGATCGTGAAGTTAAACGACTCAAGAGAAGTCGCATTCCGCTCGTCAAGGTTCGTTGGAATTCCCGACATGGACCAGAGTTTACGTGGGAACGTGAGGACGAGTTCAGGAGGAGATATCTGAAGCTTTTCACTTCGTAGATGAATTTTTCCGAGTGAAACCCGGGACGGGTTTCTTTCTGAGACGGGGAGGATGTGACAACCGGCAGTTTAGGGAGCTATTTTAAAAACCCGCATTTCAATTTAAGTTCGTTATTAATTTTTATTTGAAATTTTCATTTCACAACGAACTTGTAAGACCTATTTTATGGATGTTTTTAATTTGTGACGTTATGGAATTCGTGAATTATGTTCATAATTCATTTTTGATTATATGATCGGTGATGTATATTTGAATTCTCACTTGGTACTACGTTGACTTTGGCACTAGGATTACCTAACGACAGTTTATGATTCGTCTTAACGAGTCCGAGTATATTTTTAATTATTTACGAGATGTTCTCGAGTGATATTGAAGTTTTAAAATGAGTTAGGGTTCGGGCCACATGTTTTTACAATTACCCGCGTTACCCGCTCCACCGTATTATTATTATTATTATTATTATTATTATTATTATTATTATTATTATTATTATTATTATTATTATTATTATTATTATTATTATTATTATTATTATTATTATTATTATTATTATTATTATTATTATTATTATTATTATTAACTTTTTAAAAAAAAAAAAAAAAAAAAGTTAATAAGGTGTGTGTTGGTCCGGTTTTCACCCACACACACAAACCCACCCTCACTTTTTATTCATTCTCTCTCTCTCTCTCAAACTCATCTTCATCCCCCACTTCTTAACCTAGCCGCCGACCTTATTTCCGGCCACCATCGCCGCCTTATCGACCCCCCCAACAAAACAAACACCGCCATTTCATCCCTCTCTTCACCCTCTTTCATTTGATATAAGATACTCACCCTAGAACCATCGTTAACACCATCAAATTTATAACAATCTGTTCGAATTTTAATAACTTTTCTAGATCCGTGCTTTTGGAGGTCCAAGAAGGTGAGAAGGAGACATTTTTGGGTTTTGGGAGCCACGATTTGGCTTTTATCCGTGGCTACACGGATTATTTCGTGAGAATCGAAATGGGTTTTAATGAGAAATGATGTTTTTGTGATAAAAAGTTAGTTTGGTATCCGGGTTTTCATGGTTTTGGTCGTGGTTGACTCGGAACCGAGAGCAAGGCTCTCGGCTTATTTTTGATTCGAAGCCTCGTGTGGTTTTGGTCCTTTGGTGATGATTGTGTTTGGTTGTTGTCGAGGGTGTTATGTACCTCGATCCGAGCTAACCGAGACCCTTGTGGTCTCGGGGTTTCATTTGCGCTCGTATGGCCATGCCGAGACCCTCATGGGGTTCTCGATTAGTGTGGTTCGAGCCTCGGCTCGTATGATTATTGTGGTTCGACCCTTGTGGGTCGTGGCCTTGAGCCGTGTATTATTTCTTGATGCCGATTTGACCATTGGGTCGAATGGGTTTATTTTGATTACTTGGTTAGGCTCTTGTGAGCTATATGATACTTGTGTGTTTGGTTCGAGTCCTAGTGACTCGCGGTTCGGAGCCGAGACTCAAGTGAGTCGAGGGCTCGGGTCGGCTTGGTAAACCGACCCACACATTAACTTGGTTGATGTTATATTCTTGAAATAATTGTGAACTATTGGTTACATTGTTGTGGTTTTCATTTCGGCCGAATACTTTTGGTTGGGTCGAGACCGTGTTTGGTCTCGACATTGGATATTGTTAATGGTAATTGAGGAGTTGTTGACGAAAGAGTGATTGGGGACCGATTGTGAGACGGTCGTTAGATTGACGGAGATAGGTTAGTCGGGTGCCGTAGTCGGACCCTATTGTTGTAGCCCGTGGTTTGAGATTGTGATTGGACGGAGATTTGTTATTTATGACTTTTGCTTATTATTGGACTTGGAAAATGAGCCGAGAGTCATGACTCGGACATATGACCATTTCGTATAACTCAATAACTATTAAAATTGAAACGAGAATAATAAAACTCGTAATAATAATTATTGATAATATGAACGTTTATATGAAAGTATATACGTGAATAACGTATATATAACTATATAAACGCGTATATTAATAATAATAATAATCACGAGTCGTATTATAAATAATACGATTAGATATATATTAGGCTACGAAAGTGGCGTAATATTATTAAACGTATTACTATTATAAAAAAAATTGTGTTATAAAACGGGAAACTCCCGACAATTATGAAACGTTTAATAAAATGTCGTTTTGGATATATAACGGATAAACTTATTGAGTTAGGCGAAATTTTTGTCACTCGGGTCCAGGTAACTTATTAATTGTGACGTTCGTGTTGTCACGGATATATGGAGACTAATATAGACATTTTCTATAATTAAATAACCACTTAACCGTAAGGTTGAGCCGGGTTATTTGGCTATACGAAACGAACATATTAGTGGGCATCGTATCCTACGACGCCCATAGGTTGTAGAATATGTAAAGTGTAATAGATTGCGAGTGTATATATCGGGAAATCTGACCAATTTGACGATATATATGAGGAATTTATTAAACTATGATATATACTATATAGTAATTATGTGCTATGTGCTTTAGGTTGGGTGTAATCTTGGAACGGTATGTTACGTAAATAAATATGAGGATTATCAAATCGACGGATTTGGTAAACTTTAGCGATTTATTTAAATGATATATTGGGCTAATATTAGATCCATAGTTTATTTATCTTTCTATATGTGATCTCTCTTTGGTTAGTTTTGAGTCGACCCACCACCCGTATGGATACCAAACGCAAATACACCAAACTAATACGAAATGGATTTTCGGAAATAAAACGGATTCTCGTCCGGGTTTGGGAATATTATATATTTGAGGAAATGATTTCTGAAAGAGTTAATATTGTTAGGTCGTGCCAAGTCCGTAGTTGCTGTTTCGTGAGTTATCATACATCTTATTTCTACCTACCTCGTCTTGCTATTTTCTGGACTTGAGGTGAGTCATAGCCCCACTTTTTACTCTTGAACTATGTTTTCAACGATTGGGGTGAGAAACGTGCAAATCATTTTACGTGGACTTTTATCGCTTTTATATTATTTCTAAACTTGCTATGCGTATGGACTAGGATCTATTGTCAGCTTTAGTCACACCTAGGTTGGCTTATTTGGTTATTTGGATTGTCAGCTTTAGTCACATATTTGTTGTGTGTACTATTCAAGGTTGGCTTATTTGGACTGTCAGCTTTAGTCACATAGTTTCGTGTGTACTATTCAAGGTTGACTTATTAGATACTATAGTGTGCACCTATAGGTTATTAATACTTCGGAGGTTATCCGAGTATTTATTTGTATTGCGGGGGTTACCCGAATATCTATGTTGTTACGGAAGGGTATCCGTGTGTTATGTTGAGAGCGGAGGGTATCCGCAGGCTTTTAGCGAATCCTTAGTCTAGCTAGCAAGCGTTTTACGTATATGTCCACTATATTATTAGTTGAATTTAAACCTATGATCTCACCAGCGAAAGCTGACTTTTAGCACGTTTTCTCAGGTAATTAAGTGTTGAGGTGCATGCTTGGATTGGAAGGCTCGGCCAAGGCTCACGGTTTATGGATCTATTTTTCTAAACTCTGATAATTAAATTTGGACCTATTGTTATTTATTTTGGGCCTGACTCTGAATGATGTTGGGATAAATGTAAACCTTAAAACCCCGTTTTGGTTGTGTTTTTATTATGTTTACTTTATCTCGTTCTATATTGTCTTGTGTTGGATACCAATCCCCGTAGCACCCCGAAAGCTTGTTGAGTCTTCCGCTGTATCAAATTTTGGGGGTGTTACAGTTAACATCTCTATTCCCCGCAAAGTGGTTGAAAATGTTAGTTCTCGTTTAGAACATACTTTATATGGCTATTTTATGGGAAAGAGGATGGCGTTTCCAGTTGTTAAATACTATGCTAGGAATAACTTAGCGAAACATGGTCTAAAAAGGATTATGATGAATTCCATAGGTTTCTTTTTCTTCAAATTTGATACATTGGCTGGTGTGGAAGCTGTTTTGAAAGGTGGTCCTTGGATGATACACAAATCTCCAATTATTCTCAAGAAATGGTCTATGGATACTTGTTTGCGTAAGGAAGAATTGACTAGCATTTCGGTATAGGTTAAGCTGCATGATGTTCCTCTTCAGGTTTTTGAAAAGGATGGTATTAGTTTGATTGCTACTTTTATTGGTAAACATGTTATGCTTGATTCGTACACGACCTCTATGTGTAAGAAATCATGGGGTAGAAGTAGTTTTGCTAGATGTCTTATTGAGGTCAATTCTGATGCTGATCTCGTGGAGGTTGTTACTATTGGTTTTCCTTCACTTTCTGGAGAGGGTTTTACTAAAGAGACTATCTATGTTGAATATGAATGGAGGCCACCCAGGTGTGGTATATGCAAAATATTTGGCCATATTCATGATCAATGTCAAAATAAGGTGGTGAGTACTCCTGTTGTATCCAACTCACATGTTGTAACTCCTACTGTAGTTCTAAACAATGATGGATTCCAAACGGTGGGTAAGAAAAAGAAGAAGAAAAAGGGTAAAGCCAAGTCTATGAATGGTATTCAGTCTGTTGGTCCATCTGTTACTCAGAATGTCAGATATGTGTCGAAGGCGGTAGCTAGTGAACCTACGAAGGGAGCTAATACTATGGGCAATGCACCTACATCGTCGTCTATGTTGAAGTCTACTCGCTCTACCTCTAAGGATGGTAATATTACTACATCTAATTCGTATGCTGCATTGGTGAACGATGACGATGAAGATGCAGAACATGTTACACATGTAAATGAAGAATCGGCTAACACAATTACAGGTGAAAGTTCATCTTTCACGGTAGCTGCTGGTTAGCTAGTTTGTTTTGTTTCTTGGTTAAGTTCTTATGGCATGTCATAAGTTCTAGTTTTTAGTTATTTTTAAGCTGTTTAGCTGTCCACCTTGTTATATATGCTTTATCGCCTATGTAACGGGCTGAGATATGGGACCTCATCCATATCCTTTGTATTTAAATGTTTTTTTGAAGTAATACATTTACCGGGTCGTTTTGACCTTTTACCAAAAAAACTTAAGTAAATATGTTATTCATATACAACTTTGTCAATAAGTTTCAAATCTATTCCAAAAATAGATAGGAAAAAATGAATCTCGAATTTAGTAAGATATGCGCGTTCAAAAGTTTCGGAGCTGCATGTAGGCGAAGTTTCGGAGCTGCATTCTTGTCCGCAAGTTGCGCGTTCAAAAGTTTCGGAGCTGCATTCTTGTCCACAAGTTGCGCGGGCTCGCATGAGTTCAAAAGCTTCGAACCCATTTGGCCCCCTGTGCGCGCTCGTAGGTGTTAGAGTAAAACCAACCTAAATGAATTTAATAGCAAATATCAAGATTTCTACATAAACACCTTCCCACTTCCTTTTCTGGGCGATGTGGGATGCACCATTTTTCCCAAATTTTGTGTTTCACGTGCCTCACTTTGAGACACGATATCTCATTTATACCAACTCCATTTTGACACATTTTAGCTCATTGCGAAGCTCTCGTCAAGGAGAACGCAAAAATATAAATATATATAACATATACATATATTAAATAGTGTCCAAATTTTGCAAAAAATCATTTTGCAAAACCATTTTGTCAACATACATTAACACGTTATATTCATTGTCTATGTTTCTACGAGTTAGGATGAAGAAAAAATAAAATGAGAAGAGTGAGAAGAAACCACAACCACATATTTCAAATACACCTACAAAAGTAGATGCACCTCCTCTTAAAACCCTCCCTCTTATTTGAAATGTGTGGCTAGAAATCCTTCTCATTTTCTCATTTTAGTTTTTCTTGATCCCTTTCCATGTTTCTACAGCCAACATTGTGTTGGATGTGGTAGTATACACGTTAAAAAGCTAGACATACAAGCCACGAATGTCAAGCTTATTTATATAACTAAGGATACTATAATATCACTTGAAGGGAACGTTACCACTCGAGTTACTTTCACCTTGACGATAAATATCTATAAACATCACCACGTGACTCTAAAAGGACATTCAAAATATCTGAAGATGAATAAAAACCTGTGGTGCTGAAGTTTGATATGTACCCAGGTCCCCCTATCAAAGATGTTTGGTTATTTAAGAAGAGGTTATTACATGGTGGGATAATATGGATGAGATTAACCATGGAGATTTCAAACGGCATGCTAAGATGAACAAGTTAGTAAGTATTCCACCTTCTCCAAAAGTCACGCATTTCAATTGTTTTGTACAAATAAAATGTGTATGTTAGGGAGAAGATAGAAAAGCTAATAACTTTCCCATCCTGACAAGCCACTTGAAATCCATGTGTTAATCTCATCCATGTTTTTCCACCATCTAACTTCTTCTATGTGAATGTGCTTTCAAACATAAAGTGGTGATGCTCTAATGTCACCGTTTGTTTTGAAACTTACTCAAAGGCTAACATTTTTTGGCTACCTGGATCCAACGAAATTACGAAATGTTAGGTGTAAGTTGTTGTCCTCGTTGTTGACCACCACACAGTGTGCCAATTCCATATTGCTTGTTGAGTGGAATACTTGTTGGAAGGGGAGATTGATTACTTAATAAGAGTTGGTGTGCTCTAGCATAGAGCTTAAAACAATGAAAAGTGTGGACAATACGCAATGTGGATCTTTGGCTTAGTTTGAAAGATGCTGCACAAAGCAAAATCGAACAAAATTGAGGTTGGGTGAGATTTATGTCAACAGTATTAGACGTTATATAAAGGGTGAATGAGAAACGTGTGTGTGAAAGAATACAAGTTTGTAGTTACCTACTGCTACAATAAAATGGTGGTATTAAGAGTCCCAACAAACACAAAGTCATGCAATAATGTGACAATGGATTTGTTCATACAAAACTACATGCATAATTTATCACGTTACTGTATAGTCAAAAATTAGAAATGGGTGTTACCAAATGGGTGAAAGAAAATAAAGGTACCCTTCACCTACCTGATTGTAAATTGAAGTCACCATTTACAGTAATGTATTAAAGTACGGTAATACGACCTTGTTTTACTAGATTTTGTAGCTTTGTTTATATAGGGTCTGTTGCTGGTGTGTACTTCTACTTTATCTCCAACATCATTTTGACATCTTATTAACTAGATCAAGATGTGGCATGCATCCACAGACAGTTCTACAGAACACTTCTTGTTAGTTTGGATGGTTTTACAAATACATGGGATACATTTGCTAGTAGAGAATGGCGTATATTAATTCCAATGAAACAAGAGAGTGAAATTATACTTCAGGTAAAAAGAAACCCAAAGGAGAGAAAAACAATATACTACAATACTGGTTTGCAGATGAACAATAATGAGGAATACTGGTCTGCAGATTAACAATAATGAGGAATACTCGTTTTTCTTTTTTAACCTCTGAGTTACAGCTTTTAATAAATATTTACTGCATCATAATTGTTGTCAATTACTAAAGATAATTAACAAAATTCCGTACAGGTCTCTTTTCCTCTACCGCATGATGTTCAGAACCTGAAAGGCATGTGGAAAAATAAGCTTAGTACATTCATAACTTCTATTGACATTTGTAATACACTTGTTCAACGATAAGTCAATCTTAAGAAAACACTGAGATGGTACTTCTACATTCATAGTTGTCTTTAACAGGAAATTCAGAAACTGGAAAATTTGCAGGTGCTTCTCAATTCAAAAAATTCTTTTTTAACCTTAGTTGCTCATTTTTACTGTCAAAGGGTGATAATTCGATAGACTGACAGGAGGATCAAATAGAGAAATTCAACCATCAAGTCATAGATGCTACAATATTCACATTGTATAAATCAAGATAACTGATCACGACATCAATTCTAACCATAAAATCTTTGGGGGCGTCTGCTATGCATTAAGAGATCACTATAGGTTTGGGTACAATAATAGGGTTGAATGGCAGTAGGTATGATTGCTCATATATTCCTTATATATTGCTATTCAGTTTGTTTAATGACATATACAAATACAAAATAACAATGAAGGCAATGACTCAGGAAGGGAGAAACAAAGATGATGGGAGACGAAATGAGAATATGAAATCAACGGTGACAAACCCATACACCACTACAAATGAGGCAATGACAAATGGATGATGATTGAATTGAATCAGAAATTGCGGATGTGATGACGACGGCGAAAACGAATACGAAAGGAAGAATGATGATGTTCGATGATGAGGGAGAAGGGTAGAATGTGAGGGGCAGAGTGGTTAACCCATGAAGTAATATGGAAACAAGATATAAGCACAGCTCTGACCTCAGGGTTAGATCTATTGGTCTCATTCCCTTTTTTATTCCAAGGCCTGATTGCCAAACACTTAACAGCTTTGTATGGGAATGAATCCATTCCCACACTCATATACCAAACACCTCCTTAAGTAGCAGGCATTACACCAACTTGCTGTTTTGAGCTTAAGACATCACAAATGATATGCTGTCTTGTGGTTTTTTATGTTGTCTTGTGGTGAATAGGGGCTTTTTGTGATCCACATCAATCATATTTCTTAATAACTTGCTACTACTTACTAAGGACAAAGTTAATTCCAAAACTTACTACGTTAGCATGCTTCTTTATTCTTAAGAGGATCTACATTAACAGCAACAAAACAGGTTTTTGTTGATAGGCATCATAACTTGAACCCATATCTTTGTACACAATTGTTAATGGGCAACATAACAGAGCAATTAGTGTTCAATACTCTCAAAACGTTTTGTTATAAAAATAGAATTTGACCATATAAATCAAGAGAACAAAATCGAGCAATAAAATAGCAAAGTAATTGCAGCGTTAACACTATAACCGAGCATGTAATAATGTAAATCATACCTGAAACAGAAAGCTGAATCACACATTAGCAAAAGATGGAATGAACTGAAAGCAGCTAACAAGCTGTTCATTTGGTCCCACATTAGAGATTGTGCTGAGAGTCTTTGACACGATTTTGTATTGTACAACCTTTTTATCTAGTTGCATCACAAGAAAAGAATCTTCTTCTCTTTCTCCCAAAACAATACAAAAAATAAGTTTTCGAAAACTCCTTACGGGAAATGGTTTTATAATGTCATAAAGATTAACGATGCACTTCACTGACCATTCAGAATACACGCTCCCCTTCTCATAAATAGTAAAACGTTGGTAATAAGCATCATTCTTTACAACAAGGAGCAAACAACCACGAGACTCGAACAGCCTACATTCCTTCCTATATAAGGTTAAAGGGGTTTGTAAGGCTGTTAAAACCGGAAGCTCATTCATGATATCTAACTTGAAAAACTTACCCTCAAAATTTAGCCAATAAATGGCATTATTCCAATAAACTCCATTCTGAAACAAAACAAAACTATGTTCCGGAAATTGATGGCCACAAAGACTCCAATTGCCCGTTTCTGAAGAGTAAGTGTGTATTTGAACCCAATTATGATCAGGATCATCATGCACTAATTTCCCATAAATTACTTTATAGTGAGGTGATTTAGTAGGATCAAAAGCCATTTTCAAACCACCCGCATAAAACTTGTCATAAAGTGTCACAGTACCGGGTTCTAGAATCAGCTTAAACATATTAGTAATGGATGGATTGTATACATATAACTTCCCAGAAAATGCACGACATAAAAGCAAACCATTGCACGAATCCAAAATCTCAACATCACTCTTTTTGGTGTAGAGTGTGTAAGATGTGCAGATTGGAAAGCGGATATCCAACGGCACAAAATCATTACTGTATGATGGAGAAGAATATTTTTTGTATGAAATCTTTTTGAGAATGAGACCAGAAAGCGGGTCGAGCTTACGGCGAAAAGTGACATTAGCGCCTTTGATAAGGGATAACCAGTGTTTGGATACGGAATTAAACAAAACAAGTGAGAGAACAGGTAACCTGACTAAGATTTCCGTTAAAAGGTCGTCGTTGGAGATAACTGACTCCACCGATGAAGGTAGCTTTCGGGCTGTCTCTTCCATGAAATTTTCTTTAAATTTAAAACCCTAAAATTTTGTTTGTTCAAGGTGTGTGTAAACGAGGCTGGATATATAACTTTGTAAATTGCAAAATATGGTCCTGTAGTTTGTTCAAATTGCACCTACAAGCTTTTAGCATATTTCATGTTTAGTTCAAATAAAATCGAAGTTTAATATATTGACACATCATCATTCAACATTTTCTAACACATCATCATTCAACATTTTTGTAAAAATCTTTCGCAATGCACTGAACTAGTCATTGCTCAATAAGCTCACACACCATGTCATTTTGTAATCATTTATCTTACCACTACAAATAATCAAATGATTCTGTATGTCAAGTTTGTTTTGTGTTATGAGTTGCTGGTTGCTGGTTGAAGACCATAACTGCAAATTCCATTTTTTTAACTTCTACAGATCCACTCGTATGTCTTCAAATGCACATCTTGGAAAATTCTTGAATTGTTCACCATCTTTCCCCAAACCATATCATTCCGGCCCATACTTCCAAACGAAATAGCCTGCTACCAAGACAGTTGCATTCCATAACAAACGTTTCATTTTTCGTATTCATTCACTTTGAAATATACTTTTAGACGGTATCTTGGTATCCCATACTTGCTGCTATGGGTTGGGTAGGGTTGGGTTGAAAGTGAACACATAAGCTACTGGTCAATGAGTCCTCAACATATATTAGGAGGGACCGATCTTTGAAGTCAACATGTTCTGTTTATATATGTTTGTTCGCTTTATAATTCTACGACAATATTCTAATGGCTCAAGGAACATAAGGTACAACCCATTTAACCATTTGTAATATGGAGTCGGAAAGAATCCTGTTTTAGACATTTGGTGGACTAATGTAAGATGCAACTAAGCTAAAATAGATTTAAAATATGGTTGTGTTCATAACCCCAAATGTTAATTTGGTTTATGGTTGTTGCCTCCTTGATTCTCTCGTACCAAACTAACAAATGTTTCATTTGAGCCATTGAATGTCAACCTTAATCCTTGTCCTTTAACAATCTTCATAACATCTATAAATACTCCATAACTTACATTATTGTTCCAAATTTTTTGTTTAGATATTAAATTAAGAATAATAATAATAAATAATAAAAATAATAAAAACTTCCACTTCCCTTTGTAACATTCGTATTCGGGTGGCACAAATTAAACCACTCTCTATCGTATTTCTCTTAGAAAACCCTCCCTAATTCGGGTTGTTACAGGAAAGATAACGAAGAACAAAACAAATTAATTAGCTTATTCTAATTAGTGTAAAAACTATTTATACATAATAATCACAATGGGTTTTCTTGATCATCTTTGGGACGAAACACTCGCGGGCCCTAACCCTGACTCGGGCATTGGCAAACGTCGCGCGTTCAAGTCTCTTCGCCTCCAATCTGCCACAAATAACATAGGTCTATCCAATGTGGATGAAAAACCTTCCCATATCTCGCAGCATCACCTCCTCTCCTGCTACCCCGTTCATCCCATCTTCGCCACTGACCCCCACTACCCCGGGCACGCCCTTCTCACGTAAGCACTCTTAATATTTGTTACAAAATAAGAAGCATAAAACTTGTACAGAATACATGGGATACACTTGCTAGTAGAGAATGGCATATATCAATTTAAATGAAACAAGAGAATGAAATTATACTTCAGGTAAAAAGAAACCGAAAGGAGTGAAAACAATATGCTACAATAGTCGTCTGCAGACGAACAATAATAAGAAATACTCGTTTTTCTTTTTTAACCTCTGAGTTACAGCTTTTAATAAATACTTGCACATCATAATTGCTGTCATTTACTATAGATAATTAACAAAATTCCATAGACGACAGGTCTCTTTCCCTCTACCACATGATGTTCAAAACCTGAAAGGCATTTGGAAAAAATAAGCTTAGTACATGGCGAGTTCATAACTTTCATTGACATTTGTAATACACGTCTGAGATGGTACTCACAGTAAACACTGAGTTCATAGCTTATTTTTAACAGGAAATTCAGAACTGGAGAATTTGCAGGTGCTTCTCAATTCAAAAAAGTATTTTTTAACCTTAGCAGGGTGATAATTCGATACTCAAAGAGTGACAGGAGGATCAAATAGAGAAACTCAACTATCATGTCATAGACGCTAAAATATTCACATTGTATAAATCAAGAGAACTGATAACGCCATCAATTCTAACATGTTCTCACCAACCAGAAAAGGCGTTTTCTATGCATAAAGAAATCACTATAAGTTTTGGTAAAATAATATGGTTGACTGGGAGTAGGTATGATTGCTCATATATTCCTTATATATTGCTATTCAGTTTATTTAATGACATAGACAAACACAACACCAATGTATTCCTCAAATATTATTTAGTTTGTTTATTAGATGCATAAAACCATAACTAATGGTACACTTGTCAGCAAGTCTACAAGTACAAACCCTTATGCACGACCTGTATGTAACACCCCCAATTCAAGGATGCAGCGGAATTCGAACTGGGTGTTACTTGACGGCACAATAGTCACAATAATAGAAAACGAACTCCAATTGAGTCGTTTTAAAAGATTTATCATTCAAATTATATAAATATCAGAGATTACAAAATGAGGTCCCAGATGGTTCCATGTTTACAATTTACATTAAATGAGTTTTGAATGATAATAAAATTTATAGCCCTCTTGAGTATCTGTGCCCTTCCGTACCATCCTTGATCGTCATGAACCTGAAATACATGCTTGAGAGGTCAACACAAAGGTTGAGTGGAATTCGTAGAGTTTAGTTAAATCGTTTGAACACAATAATCGTAGTGTGAGCTATAGACTCACACTCATAGTTAGAAAACAAAATCGTTATTTATTTCACTAAGCTCATGCAACCAAAACATTAACATCGAACAAACAAAATTGGCATTATAGAAGCCCTATCAAGGTACTTTTGCCATTATACCGCTAAATCTCAAATATAGTGCATTTGTGTGAACTCATCGTTGTTCAACACAAATGGGATCCGTCAATCCCAATAGATCTATTCACAATATTCGCGCTCACTATAGGTAGTGACTAATGGTTCATGATATAGGGACTTCGAACATGGCAATCGTTACTTAGTGACAATAAAACATAGTCGGGTAGCATACAGTAGAAAGCATTGTGTTCGAGTAGAAAAATAATAGCATGTATTCCCCCCATGGGTTTGTAAAATAGTTAAACAATAGAAAGTGGGGCTACGAACTCACCTTAAGTTATGTAGTGAGTAGTGAATGTGATGGTCGAATCGCGAAGGTTTCTACGAGCAACCTATAATAGAATGTTGCGACTTAGGATCGGAGTAAAGAATATGAATAAGTGCCTATATATATATATATATATATCTTGCATCTAGTCCATGATGTGGTATGATGTATATTGTATGTCCTTGAAAGAAAAGATTCATGAACATGTATGTTTTGTATATCGTTTACTACCGTTCGGGCTGACATATTTCAGAAGTCATGTTAGTAAGCGTTCGAGGAGCCAGGACACTTTAACTCGTAAATCCACAACTCATCTCGACGGCTTACATAATGAACTCCTCACATGAGGCTCCCTACTATTGTAGTAGTTGATAAAATATATAGATATAGGTTTTGATCCGAAAAGTTTACATGTCCGATATTTTGAATAAACTTAGGAAAGTTTATTAGTACATGAAGATTGTTATTAGGGGTAGTTTCATAAGTCTTGAATGACCATTTTCTCTTGGTAATATCTCATGGTTTCCTTTTAGGTGAAGTAGATCCAAATTGCTTGTTCATGTTATCGCCTAATTCATTGTTTCATGTTTACGCCTATGTAAGTTGTTATGGTCATTTCGTCATGGCCTAGCCATGACCTTTAGTCCTTGTTTCAAGGTCATGAGACACAACCTTGGCTCTAGCCATGGTGGTGGTCTTGTTTATAGGTCATAAGACCTCTTGTTCATTTTAGAGTATAACCATAATATAGTGACTTGTATTTATGTAAATAGCTGTTAAGAATTTTGAAGAAATTATCACTCAAAAAGCGTTTTCAGGTCTCGAGCTTCTTTTTTCCTGAACGAAAACGTGATTCCGGACAACTTTCGTGTTTTAACTTTTTCATGAAACGGACCAGAAAGGCCTCTTTTTGCGTGTTTTCTATTCTGTCACAGAAACATTTTGGCAGTTTTGCCGGAAAGTTTTGGTAACTTCAAATCGCCATAACTTTTGACTCGTATACTCTTTTTAGGTGGTTCAAATTGCTACGGTTTCCTTGTTAGGTCCTCTACTACAATATGTAATAATCCAATATCATATTTTTACCATTTTGATCAGGTTATACCAACAAAGTCACTAGTTTACTTGTTTTATGAACTTGTCTTATCAATCAATTACAATAACTTGTTTTGCTCACTTTTATACATCATGGACATAACTACAAGACATAATATAGCAAGAATAACATGTAAATAGCATGAATATGATATTTAAGCAAGGAAGTGTATTAGAGTTTGCTTACAACTTGTGAAGAAACTAACTAGAACCAAGATCAAGATCAAGAACCACTACTTAATCTTCCAAAAACCTTTCCAACCATAGCCATGCTTCCATATCAAAAACCCTATCTTATAATCCCTTTATAAACACTAATCTATCACAAAAATAAGCCTTAGTAAAAATCTTCACTAAGAACACTTGGAAATTTGATGAGTTTTTGTGGTGTTTTATGGTGATTTTATAGAGTTTTATGGTTGAAAGGTGTTAAGGATCAACTAGGAACTATGACTTGAACTTGTGATGGATTGAATGAGCAAGATCAATGATCAAAATGGTGCATTTTGATGGTTTAGGGTCGTTGGTATTGCAAGAGAAAGGAAGAGAATGAGTCTCTTTTATACTAAAAATGAGGAGGTTACTTGTGTTGACTTGTCAACACTTGGTGAGCAAGTTCTACACATGTAAGGATCCTAGAGCACAAGGAAGGAGATCATGCCACAAGTGTGAATCCCCCCCCCCCCTAGTGGTGGTTCATAAGCTTGGGGAGGAAGGGATAGCCTTTGCTTGGTATTATCCAAGATACTTGGTTAGTTTTGACTCCGGGAAATGCCAATCGTAAATGATTAAGCCTCAAAACGTAAAACCGAGTGTCGTAAAATTATGGAACTTGAAAGTATTGATAAACATGTCCATATGTTCCATAATAAAATATAAAATGAGTGGTAGGTTCCATTGGGTGGTAAAACCCTGCTAAAAACTGGAAACACGGGTCTAAAACGCGTAATACGTAAAACGTACGAATATTGCGTAAAATTGAGAAAAGTAAAATGTTACTTTTCTAATAGGATAAAAATGATTTAAAATGACTTATAATGTCTAGACTGGGCTCAGTCTAGTGTCGGTTGGTATTAAATGTCTTTTAGACATCAAACCGTAAGCCTAAAAATCAAGGAATGACTTATAAAGTCAAGGAATGATTTTTGGTCAATGGAGGAGGGAAAAATATGTTGACTTTTTCTAATAAGTTGAAAACTCAAATCTTATTAGAAACGCGGTGCAGGTATAGGCTAAGGTTACGGCTGAGTAAAAACGCTTAAAACTGAAAATTCCAGTTTTTCACGGCCGAGGTTTATTTTGGTCATGTTTTTCTCAGTCATGATTTATTCTCAAATAAATCATGAGTGTGTCAAACATTTTTCTGATACGGGGAAAATTAACGCGACCGAATTTCGTTGTACGTAGAATTTTTGAATGACGTTTTACCCTAAAACGTATAATTCCGTGTAATTCCTTAATAACTTTCACGAAAATGAGCTTATGAATGTCAAACTTTTAATTTGCCATGGAAATGATTTATCACTTCAGCCCAAGAAATAAAAATCAAGTTTCGGGAAAAATTTTCGGGAAAAATGAATAGTAAAAGTGAATAGTGAAATTTTCCGGGAAAAGTAAATATCCTGAAAATGCGAATTGTTACAGTCTCTACCCCTTACGGGGAACTTCGTCCCGAAGTTCTATGTGTGTCATATGTTGGAGTGGTGTTGATGAAGAGGTGTAGTTACTTATGAGGACTAAAGTCTGGGATTACTAGTGATGCAGTTTGATTTGTCATTTCAGTGTATGGTGTAGGATGAGGCTTACTTTTGTGTAGGAAAGGTATGGTAATAATCGAATATCAAAGGAAATTGATATAGCAGTCGAATATTAATAGGAATTGAGATAGTAATTGCAATCATAGCCTAGTAGGTAATCGGTTGTTGTACCTAGTGTTTATTGACTTCATACTTATGTTATTTCAGATACAAATAAGCCCACTTATTTATAATTCTTTATTTACATAGAGAGGCATCCCAAACAATGTAAATAGGGAAATATAAACTTATGGTTCGGTGATTTACAATTTCTTTATTTAAATGAAAAGGCATCCCAATCCATTCAAATAATTACAAATCATCCTACTTAAGAATTCCCAACACAACATTCACAATTAGCCGGTGAGTTACAAGGTAGGGTATTACGAGATGATACTGGTGTTCCAAAAGTACAAGATGAATATTCAATCTTGTAAAGCTGATAAGGGTGCTTGTGGTGTAACTAAGGATGATTTGAGCTTTAAAAGTGCATCAAGATCTGTTAATGAGCTTGTGTTTCCAACGGTTGTGAAGATAAAGATGTGATATGTTGATGAACAAAAGTGTGTAGTGTATGCTTACCATTAATATTGGTAGAGATGTCAAGTTTGCTTTAAAATTTTAAGAAATTTTAAAGGTTTATGACTGAATGGTATCCTTAGGACCTAAACAGAATAGTACTTCTACAGGATGAAGAGAATAATTGATAACTATCCCAAGATAGTAGTTCGGATTATCTCATAAATGAAAACTTTCAAGAATGAAATTAGATAATACAGATAAGGTGTTAAGATTTCACTGAGTGGTAAGACATTATCGTGTCTCTAGATTGTTTTAATGTATTCTGGTGGTTTATCGTGTTCATATAGGAAATCAATCTAAACATAACCCTAGTACAACTACTCTCAGTATTTGAAAATTTTAAGTCGAATATAGTTAGTCAGACTATATTCCACTGTCCCTAGGTTAAATATAGGTGACTAGTCTATATTTAGCTGAGGTTCGATAAAATCTTCAAATACCTAAATTAGGTATACTTGTGATATGTCCGTTGCTTTCGGGAAACTATCCACTAAACAAAGGCAATGTCAAACCCTTCAGTTGCAAGTCCCGCCCATACAAGACTTGTAACCTATGTTTTCACATTCCATCGCATAGAAGATAGTACGGGTAGGTATGTGTGGAAAGGAAGTTTTAAGTAACAGTCCATACTTGGCCAGGATCACGAGCTTTTAATAATGAAGGTTTCAGAAGAAAACTTTGATGAATGTAGAGAAACTTCAGCTTTTGTAGGTGATGGATTAGTTTATCCTTTAGAAATCTCATATTTCTTGTTTGGAAATCGATAGATTGTGATGGGTTTTTGATATCATATGAAATGATGTTGATGAGGTGGTGGAATAATTCCAGAGACCATTGCACAAATCACAATGTCTCGGAAGTAGATTAGACCATTGTGTGACTCAAAACAATTGAGAAATGATTAAGACCATTGTGTCATACAATGTCCGGGAAATAGAAAAGACCATTGTAATTAGTTACAATGTCTAGGATATAAAATGTTGGAGTAGGAACATGGTTGGGAGAATTTGGTTGTGTCGAAATGCCATAGAATAGGCATGTGTAGATATGTTTAGATAAAATGATTGAAAATCACTCGTATGTATATATAAATATACTTATATGTTCATGTAGCATAAAATGCTTAATAAGTCCATAATCGTCTAGAGGATGGAAGACACGGAGAGCGGAAGGCTATAAAAATGTTTTTGCTTGTAATTGTAGTTATAGTTTAGGTCTCAATTAGACCCGTTTCTCTATAACCATGGCTCTGGTACCAATCTGTAACACCCCCAATTCAAGGATGCAGCGGAATTCGAACTGGGTGTTACACTGTAATCGGGAAGTGTTTCAAGTGTGGGGCACCTGGTCATCGATCAAGTGAATGTAGGGCAACTGGTGGGAAGGTTAATTTGACCACTAGGGAAGACGATTACGATGAAGGAGAAGAGGAAAGGTTTGATGAAGAAATTGAAACTGACGTATGCCACCCGGCAGATGAGTTAGATGGTGATGGTGAATATTCTTCGAAGTTGTGTGTTGTTCGTCGTATCATGCTAGCTCCTAAACTAGTTGAGAAAACTCAGCGACATAACCTCTTTCGAACACGATGTGTTATCCATCAAAGGGTCTTTGATGTTATTATCGATAGTGGTAGCACGGAAAATATAGTATCGAGGGACACCGTACAACGATTGAAGATACCTACAGAAAAACATCCAAACCCGTATCGTATTGGTTGGATCAAATCTGTTGGCGAAATCAAGGTCACTGAGCGATGCAAAATCCCTTTTGAGATTGGAAAATATAAGGACGAGGTCACGTGCGACATAGTTGATATGGATGCTTGCCATATTCTTCTCGGGAGACCATGGGAGTATGATGTAAATGCGATCCACAAGGGGAAAGAGAATACTTATTCGTTTATTATAAATGGTGTTAAGAAGGTTTTAGTTCCCTTGATAGATAACAACAAATCAAAAGACTCCGAAGCAACACGTAACAATATGATGATTCTGAACCATGGAGATTTCTTTGATCAGATTAAAGGTTCTTCAAGAAGGTTCTTCAATTCCGGAAAAGTTGTTACCTTTGATGGACGAATTTAAATCACTCGTTCCTGATGAATTACCGTCAACTTTACCACCAATGCGTAACATTCAACATCAAATTGATTTTGTTCGAGGAGCTAGTCTTCCTAACTTACCACAATACCGAATGAGCTCGAAAGAGGATTTAATCTTACAGGAGCAAGTCGAAGATTTATTGAGGAAAGGACTAATTCGGGAAAGCATGAGCCCTTGCGCCGTTCCAGCTTTATTAGTTCCAAAAAAAGATGGTAGTTGGTGAATGTGTGTCGATAGTCGAGCAATTAATAAGATCACAATTGCATATCGTTTCCCGATCCCACGCCTTGATGATATGCTAGATATGTTGGAGGGGTCAAGGATATTTTCTAAGATTGATTTACGAAGTGGATATCACCAAATCCGGATTCGTCCAGGTGATGAGTGGAAGACGGCGTTTAAGACTAAGGACGGTCTCTACGAGTGGATGGTCATGCCTTTTGGACTTTCAAATGCACCAAGCACCTTCTCTCGGTTAATGAACCAGGTATTAAAACCCTTTATCGGATCTTTTGTCGTAGTTTATTTTGATGACATCCTCATATATATCAAGTCCGAAAAAGAGCACCTCATGCACTTACAGGAAGTTCTCATTGCATTATCTCAAAATAAGTTGTATATCAACTTAAAGAAATGCAATTTCTTGACTGATAAGTTGTTGTTCTTGGGGTTCGTTATTACTTCTCATGGTATTCAAGTTGATGAAGAGAAGGTTCGGACAATTAAAGAATGGCCTACACCACAAACCATTAGTGAAGTACGTAGTTTCCATGGGCTTGCAACTTTCTATCGAAGATTCATAAGGAACTTTAGCACTATCATGGCACCTATCACTCAATGTATGAAGAAAGGAAAGTTTCAGTGGGGAGAAGAGGCTGATCTTAGTTTTGAGCAAATCAAAGAAAAGCTAACAAGTGCACCGCTTCTTATGTTACCGAACTTTGACAAACTTTTCACTTTGGAGTGTGATGCGTCCATTGTTGGAATTGGTGCTGTTTTATCTCAAGAAGGAAAACCTATAGCATTCTTTAGTGAAAAGCTTAGTGAAGCCCGACAAAAGTGGTCAACGGATGAGTTGGAGTTCTATGCTATTTATCGATCCGTTCACCATTGGGAGCAATACTTATTTCATCGAGAGTTTGTTCTATACACGGATCATGAGGCATTAAAGTACTTCAACAACCAACAGAAGATGAATAGAATGCATGGGAGATGGATCGCTTATCTTCAGCGTTTTTCTTTCGTTTTGAAGCACAAAGCGGGTGAACAGAATAAGGTTGCAGATGCATTAAGTCGACGGGCTGAATTGTTGGTGACGTTAAAGACGGAAATCATTGGATTTGAACAATTGAAAGATTTGTATGCTTATGATGAAGATTTCAAGCAGATTTGGGAAAATAAAATAGTACCTCCATATTTAAAGATTGATGGATATTTATTCTTTGACAATCAATTGTGCATCCCACGTACGTCATTAAGGGAACAATTAATTAAAGAGTTGCATGGGGGAGGTCTTGGAGGCCATTTCGGTCGTGACAAGACACTCGCTATGGTTGAGGAGCGGTACTATTGGCCACACTTGAGGCGCGATTTGGGTAAGTTTGTTGCTAAGTGCCTTATTTGTCAAACTGCTAAGGGTCATTCACAAAATACCGGTTTATACACACCACTACCTATTCCCGACGGACCGTGGGAGGACATCTCAATGGATTTTGTGTTGGGGCTTCTACGCACATCTAGGGTTTGTGACTCTGTGTTTGTAGTTGTGGACCGTTACTCTAAAATGGCACATTTTATTCCTTGCAAGAAGACAGATGATGCTTCGAACGTGGCTTTGTTATTTTTTCGAGAAATCGTACGTCTACATGGTATACCTTCTACAATCACATCTGATCGCGACACCAAGTTTCTTAGTCATTTTTGGAGGACTCTTTGGCGTTTGTTTAAAACTGAGTTGAATTATAGCACATCTTTCCATCCTCAAACAGATGGTCAAACGGAAGTTGTGAACAAAACACTTAGAAATCTAATCAGATGTTTGTGTGGTGATCGTCCAAAGCAATGGGATCAATTTCTTGCACCAGCAGAATTCGCTTTCAATAGTATGGTGAATCAATCCACGGGCAAGACACCATTTCAGGTTGTGTATTAGTGTCCACCAAAGCAAACTCTTGATCTCATTCAGCTACCTGCGCTACCGGGTCATAGCATCGCCGCTCAGAACATGGCAGAAAGAATAGAAGCCGTACAAGCTGAAGTCAAGCAAAAACTCGAGTGTTCTAATGCAAAGTACAAGGTACAAAGTGACAAACATCGTAGGATAAAGACATTTTCTGTTGAAGATCAAGTTATGGTTCACTTAAGAAAAGAGAGGTTTCCTGTTGGGACGTACAACAAGCTCAAGATGCGGAAAATAGGTCCTTGCAAAGTGCTTCAGAAAATCAATGATAATGCATATGTTATTGATCTACCTGAACACCTTTCTATTTCACCGACTTTCAATGTTGCAGACATGTCCAATTTTACTCCGGATGATCCTTTATATCCTGATGACAACTCGAGGACGAGTTTTTCCCAAGAAGGGGAGAATGATGCAGTAAAGATTTTGCAGGCCTCCTAAGCCCAAGTTATTTTATTTAATTAGGAATTTTATTTTAAATAAGGAGTTTATTTTGTTTTCCAGAATTAGTATTCTTCCAGAATATTCTCTCTATTATAAATAGAGGTCGAATGTTAGGGGATCGAGGTCTTGTTTTTTGTTTTCCAGAATTTATATTAATAAAAGAGTCTGAGAAGAGTTTTCTCAAACCTCTGTGTGGTAAACGATATTACCCCTTCTGTTTGATAATACGATAATTATCCTCGTCCGGCAATACGTGTATCAAAATTGCCTACATCTGTAGCATCACGCTACATCAATCATTCATTAACAACGATGATGGTGCTATATTGCAAGGTGTCGAGATCAAGCTGTAGGTATCACATCAGACTTTATTATTCAGTTTAATTTATGTTACTAGAAAGTTAAGTGTGAACATATTTGTAAGGGAATGCTGGTGAAGGTGGCTCATTGGTTGGTATCGCTGGTAATTGGTAATTGATACATTGTTTTGAAAGTGAGAGTGATAACTGATTAATGAAATGGTTTAGGTCAACTATATTTGGGACGGTAGATTAAATAGTATCTGCAGCTGTTTACTTATTTGCGTATGTATTTTGCTTTGTTTATTTGTTTGCTCAAATATTTGTAACATTTAGTTAGTTCTTATTTAATCTCTTAAAGTATCTTGTCTTTTCGTTATTTAGACATGTGGTGCTGATGTGAAGCTTTTCCCTCGATTAATGCTATGTATTGATGCAAAGATTTTTACCGAAGTTATCTAAATAACTGTATTTTGTGTTTTCTGCAAGGCTGTTATTTTAAATGATGGCAAACATGGGCGTCTATTGAATTATATGAACAGCCATTTTTATAAACGGGTCGAAATGCCATTCCTTTTTTACAGAGCACCAGTTGGTATAATTTTATGGTTTAGCATTGTCTTTTCTATTTTGCTTCTCATTTCCCAATTGGCATTTCCAATTACTATAAGTCTAGTTTGAAAGCGAAATCATCCGTAGCCTCCCAGATTATGAACTCAACATTCATGTTTGGAAGTTCAATTGCATGACATTTATGCAGTTGCACAACTATATCCAATAAATGATAAGGCGTTGTATAATTGGGATATCTATCTAATATAATAAACGCGAGTTTTGTACTACTTTTTAAAGCAGCCAAATAAATTAATGCGATGATGTGTCTGAAATATGATTAGTCTATTAACTTGGAAAGTACAACTGTGCTTAAAGGAGCATAACTCTTTTCTATTGAACACACACAATTACTTCTTGAGTACTCCCCATGTGCTCCACTTTCTCTAACTTCCTCCAAATAATCGTCCAAAAATAACTCCAAAAATCAATTTCCATTGAATAATTAATTTCATTGGAATCAAATATACCTCCAAAAATAAAATACATAGAAGTCAAAGCTTCTTGAGGAAGCCTCTTTTCAAACCCATTTAATCACATTTAATCAGTTACAATTGAACATTAAATTTCATTGTTGTCAAATATACCTCCAAAAAACACACACAATTACTTCTTGAGTACTCCCCATGTGCTCCACTTTCTGTAACTTCCTCCAAATAATCATCCAAAAATAACTCCAAAAATCAATTTCCATTGAATAATTAATTTAATAGCAATCAAATATACCTTCAAAAATAAAACACATAGAAGTCAAAGCTTCTTGAGTAAGCCCCTTTCAAACCCATTTAATCACATTTAATCAGTTACAATTGAACATTAAATTTCATTGCTGTCAAATATACCTCCAAAAATAACATATGGTTTTAATATTTTTGGCATTGATTTAAACAATGAATCATAAACCCATTTCATATATTAATCTCGAGTCCATTCCAGTCTCATATTAAACGCACCACAATTCAAAAATCAAAAACATCAGTTTCATCTCAAATCAACTCATGGTTCCAAAATAAAAACTGGGCAATGATTCTACAGATTCAAAAAACAACAACAGATTCAAAAATGGGTAATGGAATTATTGGTAAGTACCGATTTAATTATAATATTAGGGTTGATTCAATTATAAGATATTGCAATTATTTAGTTTTGATCCAATTATAAGATATTTTCCATTAATTATGTTCGTATTTAATTGTTTTTTACCAGAACCCTAGAAAAAATGGAGAAAATTACTCATGTGCATGATTTATGTAATCACTCATCTACTTTTTTCATGTATTAGGTTTGGTTTTGAATTTCATATTCATTTGAAGCTTTAATCATTCATCTACTTTGTTTGCATTTTAGGTTGTAACTATTCATTTGGAATGATGCGGGTTTGATGGATGAAATAAAGGTAAAGTCTTGATTTTTGTCATATCTTTTTGTATCATTAATTCATATGAGATAAATTTTATGGTTACTTGACAATATGAAACCAAGTGTTTAATGAATACACAATATTACCTTATGAGTGTTTAGCGATGTAACTTTTTGTCTTTGTTTTAGGTTTTTCATCTAATCCATTGTAACAATTCGCATTTTTCAGGATAATTACTATTCTCGGAAAATTTCACTATTCACTTTTACTATTCATTTTTCCTGAAAATTTTCCCGAAATTTGATTTTTATTTCTTGGGCTCAAGTGATAAATCATTTCCATGGCAAATTAAAAGTTTGACATTCATAAGCTCATTTTCGTGAAAGTTATTAAGGAATTACACGGAATTACACGTTTTAGGGTAAAACGTCATTCAGAAATTCCGTATACAACGAAATTCAACCCCGTCAGGTGACCCCACATCAGAAAAATGTTTGACACGCTCATGATTTATTTGAGAATTAATCGTGACTGAGAAAAACATGACCAAAGACTTCCCAGCAGGTCACCCAAGCCTGTACTACTCTCGCATGAGCACGCTTAACCGTATGGCTGATTAACCGTTCCACCACAAAACGTGTTTCTAAAAAGAATTGAGTTTTCAACTTATTAGAAAAAGTCAACATATTTTTCCCTCCTCCATTGACCAAAAATCATCCCTTGATGTTATAAGTCATTCCTTGATTTTTAGGCTTACGGTTTGATGTCTAAAAGACATTTAATACCAACCGACACTAGACTGAGCCCAGTCTAGACATTATAAGTCATTTTAAATCATTTTTATCACATTAGAAAAGTAACATTTTACTTTTCTCAATTTTACGCAATATTCGTACGTTTTACGTATTACGCGTTTTAGACCCGTGTTTCCAGTTTTTAGCAGGGTTTTACCACCCAAATGGAACCTACCACTCATTTTATATTTTATTATGGGACATATGGACATGTCTAACAATACTTTAAAGTTCCATAATTTTACGACACCCGGTTTTACGTTTTAAGGCCTAATCATTTACGGTTGTCATTTCCCGGAGTCAAAACTCTTCCTAATACTTAGGATAATACCAAGCAAAGTCCACACCTTGTCCCCCAAGTTTAGGAACTGACCTAGGGGGGGGGGGAATTCAGCCTTGTGTGTCTTAATCTCATGCTAGGAGCCTTAAGATGTGAACATGTGTTCAACTTGGCCTCCAAGTGTTGACTAGTCAACAATGTAACCTCCTCATTTGCATATAAATGCCTCTCCTTCCCCTCCTTGGCCATTCCAACGACCCACACACATAAAAAAACACCATCATCTCATCCTTAGCTCATTTACTTCAAGTTCCATCCAAGAAATCAAGTGCAATATCCATACATAAACCCTAGTTTAGTTTTGATTCATCAAAACTACTTCAAATCCTTAGAAACTTTGGTGATTTCTCTTGAGTTTGAATCCACTCAAGTCACCTCAATTTTCATCATCTCTCTTTCAAGATTACAAGAGTAGAAAGATTGCATGAAGTGAAGTGGGTTGAAGCAAGTCTATCAAAGTCCTATCCTTACATGTTAACTTTCCTTTCTTTGTTGAAAGCCAAAAGTTGTAAGCCAAACCCTAACATGATTCTTGTTAATTAATCATGTTCATGTTATTTACATGTTATTCTTGCTATATTATGTCTTGTAGTTATGTCCATGATGTATAAAAGTGAGCAAAACAAGTTATTGTTATTGATTGTTACAACAAGTTACTAAAACAAGCAAACTAGTGACTTTCTTGGTAAGACCTGATCAAAATGGTAAAAATATGATATTTTATCATTACATATTACAGTATAGGACTTAACAAGGAAACCGTAGCAACTTGAACCACCCAAAACGAGTATACGAGTCAAAAGTTACGCCCATTTGAAGTTACCAAAACTTTGCGGCAAACTGCCAAATACCATTCTGATCAAATTTGGGTTTTGAAAGTCCCACTTCTGGTCCGATTCATCAAAAAGTTAAAACACGAAAGTTGTCCGGAACGACGTTTTCGTTCAGGATTAAAGAAGCTCGAGACCTAAAAACACTTTCCGAGTGATAAAATTCTTCAAATTCTAAACAGCCCATTTTTAGGCGAAAGTCACTAGATTATGGTTATATTTTGAAAGGAACAAGAGGTCTTATGACCTATAATCAAGACCACCACCATGGCTAGAGCCAAGGTTGTGTCTCATGACCTTGAAACAAGGACCAAAGGTCATGGCTAGGCCATGACGAAATGACCATACCAACTTTCATAGGCGTAAACATGAAACAATGAATTAGGCGATAACTTGAACAAGCAATTTGGATCTACTTCACTTAAAAGGAAACCATGAGATTTTACCAAGAGAAAATGGTCATTCAAGACTTATGAAACTACCCCTAATAACAATCTTCATGTACAAATAAACTTTCCTAAGTTTATTCAAGTATCGGACATGTAACTTTTCGGATCAAAACTTATATCTATATATTTCATCAACTACTACAATAGTAGGGAGCCTCATGTGAGGAGTTCATTATGTAAGCCGTCGAGTTGAGTTGTGGATTTACGAGTTAAAGTGTCCTGGCTCCTCGAACGCTTACTAACATGACTTCTGAATTATGTCGGCCCGAACGGTAGTAAACGATATACAAAACATACATGTTTCATGAATCTTTCTTTCAAAGACTTATACTATACATCATACCACATCATGGACTAAGTGCAAGATATATATTGGCATGTTTATGTTTCCTTAGACATTATTCCAAACCTAAGTTGCAACGATTATTCTAGGTTGCTCGTAGAAGTTCTTACGGCATACCCATCATTCTCATTATACATCATCCAACTCAAGGTGAGTTCATAGCCCCACTTTACATTACTTCATTGTTTTACAAACCCTTGGGGGGAATACATGCTATTTTTAACCGAGCACAATGTTTTTAAATTGTATGCTTGCCTGATTGTTTTATTATCACTAAGTACCATCCTTGCCAAACCGAGATCCCATATTATGAACCATTTAATCACTTGCGAGGGTTACTTGCAAGTGAGCGCGAATATTGTGAATAGGCCTATTGGGATTGACGAATCCCATTTGTATTGACTAAGTTCAAACAAATGCATTAATATTTGAGACATTAGGTATGACGGCAAAGTACCTACCGGGATAACTCCGCCGATTGATATTGGTACACGTTAACGTTTTGGTGTCATAAGCTTAGTATTTGATAATAACTGTTCCGGGCGTGTAACAACGTGGCCCATATTTGTTTTCCAAACATTGGTGTGAGTCTATAGCTCACACTACCAACATATTGTGTTCAAACATTAAACAAACTCTATGAATATCACTCAACCTTTGTGTTGACCTCTCAAGCATGTATTTCAGGTTCATGACGATCAAGGATGGCACGGAAGGACACGGATACTCAAGAGGGCTATAAATTTTATTATCATTCAAAAACTCATTTATTATACATTATAAACATGGAACCATTTGGGACCTCATTTTGTAATCTCTGATATTTATATAATTTGAATGATAAACCTTTTCAAAACGACTCAATTGGAGTTCGTTTTCTATCATTGTGACTATTGTGCCGTCGAGTAACACCCAGTTTGATTTCTGCTGCATCCATGAATTGGGGGTGTTACATCCATGACCAAACATTTTATTTTGACGAAAGGCACAAGAGAAAGCTCAAGGAGTTTGGTGAGATTATATTGCACGTGTCTCATGGTTTCTTATGTGACTATATATTTCGTGATCATTATTAATTTCTTACTTCACTTTTAATATCAAAGGATAATACTGTTATTCTTGATGGGGCTGGTGACAAGAAAGGAATTGAAGAAAGATGTGAACAAGTTTGTATCACAATTCCTGGTAGATAAGCTTATCGTATTCTATATTGTGTGCCTAATATTGTTATGGTATGCTGGTACAGCTAAGATCATCGATCGAAAGCAGCACTTCTAATTAAGATAAGGAAAAGCTCCAGGAGAGATTAGCAAAGCTTTCTGGTGGAGTTACTGTTTTGAAGGTTCGTTTTAATTTACCCATCTTTAGAATTGTTAATCAGGATAAAACTAGAATTGGAGTAAACGAGTATATCACACCAGGTACTTTACTCACCTTTTGTTTCCAGAACTCGAGCGAGTTCTTCCAATAGTTGTTAGGATTTAGATTATTACGGTTTTCTAATTAGTTTCCATGGGTGACTAAAAATGTAAAAATGCTTACTAATCACGGTATGCTACAGATCTTTAAACAAAACTACAGCTCGAGTGTTTAGTGTTTGTTTGACTATGCTTAGGGTCAATTTAGTTGTTTAAGAGTAGCTACTTTGAAGATGTCTAAACTCAAAATCCAATAGAAGTCATTATATTTACAACCCAAAGAAGGGACTTTGGCATATTGGTAATGATGTTGCTCATAAAGTGTTAGCACGATGGTTATGTTTGTTTAAATCTTGATTTAGGTTTTGTTTCATAGTTTTTATCGAAAGATTACTATGAAACAAGGGTATTGTAAAGCTTTATACTGATTCGAACCAAAGAAGATTAAAATAAGGCCTTGCCATTGATGATATCAATTTTTGTTCAGTGAAACAAGAGTTGCACTGCATGTTTTTGTAGTTCATACGAAAAAAGATCACTACTTAAGATGATTCTTAGTTTCATTTTCTTACAATTTAGACAATGATGAGTACATGAAAGAATGAGTTCAGCTATAAAAATGGATACTCATTCTTAGCTTAGTTTTGTTTCTTCAGTTTAGAGTTGTGCCCCATGCATCTATAGTAGCTTATATTAAAGACCATTGCCTCAATCTTTTAAAGCCTTTGTTCTATGTATTTTGTCTTTGTGATTTTGCAACCTTTCACATGGATGGTAAGATTGTCAACATTCTATGGTCTTTACTATACAATTAAATAGAGGTGACAATTATCAAGACATAAAGAGGTTGCTTGGTTTCTAATTGGACAGTTTCTTTTAATCTATTCTGAGTTAAACTTATTTAAGTCTTACTTGCTTCAATTTGTACAAATTATGAAGAGGTTAATAGGTGGCTTGGTGAGTGTGCAAAATTTTTCTTTCTCTCTATTTTCTGAAATTGCAAAGTACTTTTAGCATATGGGCTTTTAATGTAGGTGGTGTTTGATTTTGTTGTCTTTTAATGTAATAAGTCAATGCAAAAGTGTGAATTATGATGTACTTAATATCATGGTTTATTAATGTGTAGGCGTACTTCTTATATATTATGATGTGAGAAACATGACCATAAACAATTGAGGTCACTGGTGTATTGGTGATTGTGGTTTAGGCTCACTATTAGTGCAAAAGCATTTTCACAGGTGATAGTGATAAACAACATATAATGAGTGTGATCTGATTATTTTAGTATCTTTAATCTACATTTAATGAGTGTGACCTGATTGTGTTTTGTGGTTGTAGCTGCTATTGCGTATGAGGCTAAGCCTTTAGTAATTGAAGATATTGAAGTTGCGCCACCACAAGCTGGTGAAGGTCGTGGTTAGATTTTGTATATCGCTTTCTGTCATACTAATGCCTGCACTTGGAGTGGCAAGGTATGATTTTGATAATTGTTTTTGTTGAAGTCGAATTTGTAAGCAGAAACTAATGTTATTATTTGTATTGATTATTTATTATAACTTATGCGAATAAATTTGTGTCACTTGCTATTTTGATTTATGGCTAATTGATTTGTAACATTTTCATTAAGATAATTTTCATGATATATAGGTGTCACTTGGGAAACTACTTAGGAAATGGCAATTCATGATGCACTTATGGAAGAATTTGTTGGTCTTTCTGAGATTAATTGTGCTTATGCATGATGCATGATATTGGATATTTGACATATGAAATGGGTCATTTTTTTATAGATGGTATATTTATGCTTTGGAAACATAATTAAGGACGTCAAATTTTGATAATACATGATACATGTAAGAAAACATATCGAATATTAAAGTAAAAGAATCTCAAAACCTTTTAGTAAGTTAAATGTTAACTGAAACTAAAATAAGCTCTAAGTTACACAAAATGGTCTATGTGGTTTGCGTTGACATGCTCTTAAAATGTGTTTAGAGATTCTAAAATGGTCGATGTGGTTTGCGTTAATATGCTCTTAAAATGTGTTACTATTCTAACAATGGAGAAATTAAATTATGAGGATGCATATATCATTAATGTGGTTCGGTTCTTCTAATTTTCATCATGTAAGTTTGATACGAGTTGGTAACGTTGTCTATTTTTAAGTTTTTTAAGTTTGATAATGTTTATTAGGAGTGTTCTATTACTATTTCATTTTCTTAGTATAGATACCAATTTGGTAACTTATCTTTTAGTTTAGTTAAAATAAATAAATTTTTTAAACTCGTGTATTACTATATAATGACATATTTACCTTTTTTTTTAAAAATTCCATATCAGTTACCAACAACTCCATTTTAGTTTGACTTTTGTTTTTTTTAGTATCTAGGTGCTGACATAACATGGACTACTCAAGTGTTTGACGTTAAAAGCATAAATTTGATTTCCAAGACTTGACATGCACATTTATTTTCTCAATAGTTATAAACCAAATTGTTTGTCGTAGACATATTACTTATTTTTCTCTTCAAAAAAATTATGGAACATGTTTACGTTCGTTGTTCTTTATTTCTGTATCCACACACTCAGTTTCTTAATGAATAATTTCTTTAAAAACCCCGTGAACCCACGGGTCTATAAGCTAGTATCCAATAAACAGTAACATGTTATATTTATTGGCTATGTTTCAACAGCCAACATTGTGTTGGATGTGGTAGCCTACTGGTTCAATAGCTAGATATACAAGCCATGGATGTCAAGCTTATTTATATTCCTAGGGATACTACAATATCACTTGAAGGGAACGCTACCCTTCGAGTTACTTTCAAATTAAAGGTGAGATTTAGGCGTTCTTAGACCATGGGATGGATTAAGATCCTTTCATGATCAAGTGAACACGATAGATAACGCATGTTAGGCAAAAATGTGACGCATTTCAATTGTTTGAAATCAAGTTCAAGTGAACGTGATCTCATCCATGTTTTCCACCATCTAATCTAATCTCTTATATGTGAAGGTGCTTTTAAATTCAAAGTGGTGATGCTATAATGCCACGTTTATTTTGAAACTTAAGGCTATCATTAGCTTCAAGTGATATTGTAGTTTGGTTAATAAATAAAAAGTTCACATACACAGATCATATTTCATGTTTTCTAATGTTTTGGCTACCTGGATCCAACACAATATTGGGTGTAAGTTGTTGTCGTTGATACCAGAGTCCAGACACTCAAACAGTGCCATTTTCATATTGCTTGTTGAGTGGAATACTTGTTGAAGGCGAGCTCGAGCTCGAGCTTAGCTCGATCGAGTTGAGCTTTAAGCTAGCTCAATCCGAGCTCAAGCCCAATATATTGGCTCGAAACATATAATGAGCTGAGCTCGAGCTTTTGATAGCTCGGCTCGAGCTTTTATCGAGCTTTTTCGAGCTTTAAGTAAATTCGGATTAATTTGAATATTAATCTAATTAGAAGGACTTACTCCATAAACAATCAACGTAATCATGTATATTAACCTGGATGGACCCTACAAGTAAATGATTACATACGGAGTAAGTCCTTCTAATTATATATGAAGCTTTTTCGAGCTCTTATGGTTTTCAGTTTCGAGCTTTAGGTAAATGAGGGTTAATTTGAATATTAACCTAATCATGTATTCATTCATATACATATATTCGAGCTTTTCAAGCAAAGCTCGAGCTTTGCTCGAAACTGAATCGAGCCGAGCTCAAGCCTGGATGGTTAAAGCTTGACGAGATATCGAGCCGAGCTTGAGCCTAGTTTTTTATTTTGAGCCGAGTTCGAGCCTTGTCAATCTTGAGCTTGGCTCGGCTCGTTTGCACCCCTACTAATAGTATTTCTAATGAGATAATAAACCTTTTAGCGAGTATTTTCAATTTTTCAAAGGTTGTAAAAATCCAAGTAAATTAATGCAAAAACACAGCAAATTGAGGTCATCTAAGGGAACCACCCGATATGATGGCTAGTGCCGACCTTTATACGTCTAGACTCGGCCATTATATAGTGATGATTTCAAATAATAACATATTATTAGCATCAGTTATCCTATGTATATTGTTTGTTTTATATTATTCTATATAACAATTGATACTTAATTGCTTGCTTTTGTAAATCTTAGTTATAAACAAGCAAATAGCGAAAGTTAGCTATTTTGGACGTGAATTGGAGCAAAATGGATCAAACTAGAAAAGTCTATTAAACTGAAGACATATACGCCGTATCATTCTGGATTAGAGCAGATCTGGTAATCAATATGTTAGGGTTTCATTCTTATATTGTGGATCTATTATTATTCTTCTTAGTGCTTATGTTTTCAAACCCTAACCTTGGTTTAATTGAAGTAGAGTTAATACACATGCCTTCAACTTCCAATTCATGGACTATAATTTGGAGTTTTTCCACTTGTTTCACAATAGGCTTTCCATCATTCATCTTGTAGTTCAGAAATTTTCTAACAACAAACTTCTTAGAACATGCAACTTCAGTCCTGTATTTCTGTTCCAATGTTATCCATATTCCCCTTGCACTTTCATAGTACGCCGCTTGTGCCTCAGTAGGAACATTCTGTCCTTCCACATATGGATCTATGGGTTTAAGATCCGTGAAAACATTCGATACATGCAACGTTGTTAAGTAAAACATCTTTTGCTAGCTTTTCAATTTTATTATTCAATGAAAATATTTCATAGTAAGGATGTTAGTCATTTACTGCGAACGAAGAAATGGTATATATTCTAAAGCCTATAGAGATGCCATGATATTTCGCCAAAAATAATAAAATAGAAGATACTCGCTAAAAGGTATAATACTTCACTAATAGTATTTCTAATGAGATAATGAACCTTTTAGCGAGTATTTTTAATTTTTCAAAGGTTATAAAAACCCAAGTAAATTAATGCAAATACACAAAAATTTTAGGTCATCTAGGGGAACCACCCGATATGATAGCTAGAGACGACCTTTATACATCTAGACTCGGCCATTATACGGTGATGATATCAAATAACAACATATTGTTAGCATCATTTATTCTATGTATATTGTTTGTTTTATATTATTTTATATACGAATTGATACTTAATTGCTTACTTTTGTAAATCTCATTTATAAACATGCAAATGGCGAAAGTTAGCTATTTTGGACGTGAATTGGAGAAAAATGGATCAAGTTGGAAAAGTCTACTAAACTGAAGACAGAAAAGCCATATCATTCTGGATTGGAGCAGATCTTCTAATCAATATGTTAGGGTTTCATTCTTATATTGTGGATGGATTATTATTCTTCTTAGTGCTTATATTTTCAAACCCTAACCTTGGTTTAATTTAAGTAGAGTTAATACTCATGCCTTCAACTTCCCATTCATGTACTATAATTTGAAGTTCTTCCACTTGTTTCACAACAGGCTTTCCATCATTCATCTTGAAGTTCAAAAATTTTCCAACAACAGACTTCTTAGAACATGCAACTTCAGTCCTGTATTTCTGTTCTAATGATATCCATATTCCCCTTGTACTTTCATAGTACGCCGCTTGTGCCTCTATAGGAAGATTTTGTCCTACCACATATGGATCTATTGGTTTAAGATCCGTGAGAACATTCGATACATGCAACGTTGTTAAGCAAAACATCTTTTGCTTGCTTTTCAATTTTATTATTGAATGACAATATTTCATAGTAAGGATGTTAGTCATTTATTGCCAAAGAAGAAATGGTATATATTCTAAAACCTATAGTGACGCCATGATATTTCACCAAAAATAATAAAATAGAAGATACTCGCTAAAAGGTAAAATATTTCACTAATAGTATTTCTAATGAGATAATAAACCTTTTAGCGAGTATTTTCAATTTTTCAAAGGTTGTAAAAATCCAAGTAAATTAATGCAAAAACACAGCAAATGGAGGTCATCTAAGGGAACCACCCGATATGATGGCTAGTGTCGACCTTTATACGTCTAGACTCGGCCATTATATTGTGATGATATCAAATAATAACATATTATTAGCATCAGTTATCCTATGTATATTGTTTGTTTTATATTATTTTATATAACAATTGATACTTAATTGACTGCTTTTGTAAATCTCAGTTATAAACAAGCAAATGGCGAAAGTTAGCTATTTTGGACATGAATTGGAGCAAAATGGATCAAACTGGAAACGTTTATTAAACTAAAGAGAGATACGCCGTATCATTCTGGATTAGAGCAAATCTAATAATCAATATTTTAGGGTTTCATTCTTATATTGTGGATGGATTATTATTCTTCTTAGTGCTTATGTTTTCAAACCCTAACCTTGGTTTAATTAAAGTAGATTTAATACCCACGCCATCAACTTCCAATTCATGGACTATAATTTGGAGTTTTTCCACTTGTTTCACAACAGGCTTTCCATCATTCATCTTGAAGTTCAAAAATTTTCAAACAACAAACTTCTTAGAACATGCAACTTCAGTCCTGTATTTCTGTTCCAATGATATCCATATTCCCCTTGCACTTTCATAGTACGCCGCTTGTGCCTTAGTAGGAACATTCTGTCCTTCCACATATGGATCTATGGGTTTAAGATCCGTGAGAACATTCGATACATGCAACGTTGTTAAGTAAAACAACGTCTTTTGCTAGCTTTTCAATTTTATTATTGAATGACAATATTTCATAGTAAGGATGTTAGTCATTTACTGCCAATGAAGAAATGGTATATATTCTAATGCCAATAGAGACGCCATGATATTTCACCAAAAATAATAAAATAGAAGATACTCGCTAAAAGGTATTATATTTCACTAATAGTTAGGGGTGCAAACAAGCCGAGCTTTTATTAAGCAACTAGAGCTCGAGCTCGAGTTTGGCTCGATCTAGTTGAGCTTTAAGCGAGCTCAAGCCCAATATATTGACTCGAAACATATAATGAGTCGAGCTTGAGCTTTTGATAGCTCGGCTCGAGCTTTTATCGAGCTTTTTTGAGCTTTAAGTAAATGCGGGTTAATTTGAATATTAATCTAATTATAAAGACTTACTCCATAAACAATTAACGTAATCATGTATATTAACATGGATGGACCCTACAAGTAAATGATTACATACGGAGTAAGTCCTTCTAATTATATATGAAGCTTTTTTTAGCTCTTTCGGTTTTCAGTTTCGAGCGTTAGGTAAATGCGGGTTAATTTGAATATTAACCTAATCATGTATTCATATACATATATTTGAGCTTGTCAAGCAAAGTTCGAGCTTTGCTCGAAACAGAATCGAGCCGAGCTCAAGCCTGGATGGTTAAAGCTTGACGAGATATCGAGCCGAGCTTGAGCCTAGTTTTTTCTTAAGTAGAAGGCATTACACCAACTTGCTGTTTGGAGCTTAATAATAGGGTTGAATGGGCGTTGGTATAATCGCTTAAATATTCCTTATATATTGCTATTCAGTTTGTTTAATGACATACAAACACATCACCAAAGTATTCCTCAAATATTATTTAGATTGTTTATTAGATGCACAAAACCATAACTAAACAAAACAAAATAACAATGAAGACAATAATGACTCAGGAAGGGAGAAACGAAGATGAAGGGAGACGAAATGAGATCGACTGTAAATGAGATATAAGATGATGGGCCATACACCACTACAAATGAGGCGATGACAAATGGATGATGATTGAATAGAATCAGAAATTGCGGCTGTGATGATGACGGCAAGAACGAATATGAAAGGGAGAATGGGGATGTTCGATGATGAGGGAGAAGGGTAGAAGTAGTTAAACCATGAAGTACTACGGAAATGAGATATATAAGCACAGCTTTGACCCCAATGATTGAATAGAATCAGAAATTGCGGCTGTGATGATGACGGCGAGAACGAATATGAAAGGGAGAATGGGGATGTTCGATGATGAGGGAGAAGGGTAGAAGTAGTTAAACCATGAAGTACTATGGAAATGAGATATATAAGCACAGCTTTGACCCCAGGTTTGGATCTTTTGGTCTCGTTCCCTTTTTTATTCCAAGGCCTGCTTAGCAAACACTTAACAGCAACTTTGTATGGAAATGAATCCATTCCTACACTCATATACCAAACACCTCCATAAGTAGCAGGCATTACACCAACTTGCTGTTTTGAGCTTAAGACATCACAGATGATAATATAACAATGCTGTCTTGTGGTTTTTTATGTTGGCTGCATTTGACAGGGGTGAAGAGGGGCTTTTTGTGATACATATTAATATTAATTCTTAATAAAGACAAAGTTAATTCCAAAACTTACTACACTAACAGCGCCAAAAAAGGATTTTAATGAAGAATAATAGTTTAAAATTTCAACTTGTACACAATTGTTAATGGGCATCAAAACAGAGCAATTAGTGTTTAGTACTATCCAAACATTCTGTTATCAAAATAGAGTTTGATCATGTAAATCAAGAGAACAAATCGAGCAATGGAATAGCTAAGTAATTGCAGCGTTAACACTATAACTGAGCAGGTAAATCATACCTGAAACAGAAAGCTGAATCACACATTAGCGAAAGATGGAATGAACTGAAAGCAGCTAACATGCATGGCCGGCTCCAAGGGTGTGCCACATGTGCAATTGCACAGGGCCTCAATTTGCCTAGGGCCACAAAAAAAATTTTCATTCATTGCATGAGTTCATAAAAATATAAAAGCCAAGTTGTGTATTTTTGCATTTTTACTATTTGTTTCCTGTCATGAAGACTATGAGAGTAAGAGGCCCATTTCTTAGTGGATATGTAGCTAAGTTACCTTGCACTCATAACTAGTAACGACCTAAAGCACGTTATTTGTTGAATATAAAAGCGGCAAAAGCATTTATTCTACTTACTTCGAGTGATTTTAAAGTAATGCTTCAACGCTAATAAATTGGATTCTTGAGATTTAAACTTTTACAGTTATCTTTCAGGTTTGAATTCAAATCAACAAACTAACTATTTTCAAGATTGGATGTTTTGATCTAAAAAAACAAATTGTATATTAGTCCAATGGATTGACAATGAGTAAAAATACCATAAACATCAATACCTTTCCCACACAGTAAGATATCTCTTATTAACTTTGTGGTTCGTCACTAAATTTATTCAAAATTTTCGTGATTAAATAAGGGCCTCGATTTAGTTATGGCACAGGGCCACCGAAATTCACGAGACGGCCCTGCTAACATGCAGCTCATCTGGTCCCAAATCATAGATTGTGGTGAGAGTCTTTGACACGAATTTGTATTGTACAACCTTTTTATCTAGTTTCATCACAAGGAAATAATCTTCTTCTCTTTCTCCCAAAACAATACAAAAAAAGCTTTTGTAAATACTCCACCTTTTGTAAAACGGCTTTACGAACAATGCACTGTTGGAAAATTTAGTGCACTTGAGGGATCAATTCACACCTGGTAATGGGTTTGGAGGTATGGAGTATACACCCATTTGGTCACTGAATCCCCTGACTCAATAGTGGTTATGTTGTGAATCTGCTGCTAGTTGATTCAGCTACTAGTGTGTTTCCACTGATGTGTTAACGATTACCACTACAAGGGTTATTGTTTCCACTGCAAGGGTTGTTGTTACCACTGCAAGGGTTATTGTTACCACTGCTAGTGTTAACATTACCACTGCTAGTGATAATGTTTCCACTGATAACCACTGATCCCTATTATTATGGAAAGTATAATTAATGGGCCGTTAATTATACATAATTCCATGGGCTAGGGTTTGAGTAAACTCTATTATAAATAGAGGTCATAACTGATTTGCATGGTAGAAAAATATACAAACCCTAAACACTAAATACGCATCTGGTTCTTGATTTGTGCCTAAAACAAGAACTTCACTTGGTCTTATCCCATAGAGATATTCGTGTAACCCAGGCATAGGGTCGAATAGTTTCTATTGGAAAGTGATACCACGATTTCAAGTGAATATCCGGTACCTTCATTGATTATCTTAACCCTAATCTGGAACTGTTTTGCAGTTATACAACCAACAATCAATAGAAACTATTAGTGATAATCAATGGCTGCTGCTATGAGACAAATGGCTGCTAACTTTTCCAAGTTGGAAAAGTTTGAAGGTGTTGATTTCAGAAGATGGCAAAAGAAGATGCACTTCTTGTTGTCAAGTATGAATGTGGTGTATGTTCTCACGACTGAGATTCCAGAAGATCATGGAGATGATGCTACTATGGATCAGATGAGGGCAAGGAGCAAGTGGGAGAATGATGACTACATATGCAGAGGTTTAATTCTCAATGGTATGTCTGATTCTCTTTTTGATATTTATCAGAATGTTGAAACTTCTCAAGAACTATGGGATTCCTTGGAAGCCAAATATATGGCTGAGGATGCATCAAGTAAGAAGTTCCTTGTAAGTAATTTTAACAATTACAAAATGGTTGATTCTAGACCTGTCATGGAACAATACAATGAACTTCTTAGTATACTTGGTCGATTCACACAACACAAGATGAACATGGATGAGGCTATTTCAGTCTCTTGTATCATCGATAAACTACCTCCTTCTTGGAAAGAATTCAAACATATGCTTAAGCATAAGAAGGAGGAGTTAACTCTTGTTGAGTTGGGCAGTCACTTGCGCATTGAGGATTCACTCAAAGCTCAAGACATTGACAAGCCAAAGAGTAGCACTGCTACGGGTCCATCAGTTGTCAATATGGTAGAGCATAACAACTCCACCAAGTACAATGACAACAAGGGCAAGCGTAAGCATCAAGATAACACCAAATCTGATCTTAACAAGAAACCTAAGGTGACTTGTTGGAAGTGTGGGAAACCTGGACACTTCAGGAAAGATTGCAAGGGTTGTAAAGTTGGAAACAAATCCAATGGATCAGGCACAAGTGGAGGGAATGGTAACACCAATTCTCTGAAAGGTCAGAATGTGTTTAATAAGTCTTTTAAGATTTATTATGTTACATATATATCTGATATTTACTTTGTGCAGGATGATGATGTTGCTTGGTGGGTTGACTCTGGAGCTACAATTCATGTGTGTAAAGATAGAAGCTGGTTCAAGACCTACAAGTCAATGAATGATGGTTCTATTCTTCACATGGGAAACGAGTCAACTGCCCTGGTGCATGGAAAAGGATGTGTTGAGTTGAAGTTTAGTTCTGGAAAGATTGTTTCTTTATTTAATGTTTTACATGTTCCAGATATTAGAAAGAATTTGGTTTCTAGTAGTGTTTTGAATAATTGTGGTTATAAACAGGTTATTGAATCTGATAAGTTTGTTTTGTCTAAAAATGGTGTTTTTATTGGTTTTGGTTATTTATGTAATCAAATGTTCAGACTTAATATTGTTCTTGATAATATTGATTCTGCTTTTATCTCTACATCTAAACTTAATGATTTTTAAAAGGATGCAAGATATGTCTAAGGATGGGTTAATTCCAGCCTTTGATGTGAACACTGAAAAGTGTAAAACTTGTATGTTGAACAAGATAACTAAGAAACCTTTTCAAGGAGTAAAACGTGAAACTAAAGTTTTGGAGTTAATTCACAGTGACCTTTGTGATTTACATGTTACTCCCTTTTTGGGGAATAAGAAATACTTTGTGACTTTTATTGATGATGCTTCTAGGTTTTGTCATGTTTATTTATTACATTCTAAAGATGAAGCATTAGATAAATTTAAAGTATTTAAAACTGAAGTTGAATTGCAACAAGGGTCTCTAATCAAAAGATTTAGGACTGATAGGGGAGGTGAGTACATGGATACTCTGTATTTTCAGTCTGTTGGTATAATCCATGAAACGACTGCCCCTTATACTCCTCAGCAAAATGGTATTTCTGAAAGGAAGAACAGGGTACTGAAGGAGATGGTTAATTCCATGTTGTCCTATTCAGGACTGAGTCAAGGGTTCTGGGGTGAAGCTATGTTAACAGCTTGCTATTTACTTAATAGGGTTCCCAACAAAAGGAACAAGGTTACCCCTTATGAACTCTGGACTAAAAAGAAACCCAACCTGAATTATCTCAGGGTCTGGGGTTGTAGGGCTGTTGTAAGACTCCCTGATCCAAAATTAAAAACTATGGGTGAAAGAGGCATTGATTGCATCTTTGTTGGATATGCTGAGCATTCCAAGGCATATAGGTTTTATGTTATAGAACCTAATGAGTCTGTTTCAATTAACTCAATAATTGAATCAAGGGATGCATTATTTGATGAGAACAGATTCTCATCTATCCCTAGACCAAGTCAAAGGATTCCAAATGGAACCAATGACAATGGTGTTTCAGAGGTTCCTGCTGATGAGGTTCCTGCTAATGAGGTTCCTGCTGAGGTTGTGGAACAACAACCTGAACCTGAGCTCAGAAGGAGCAATAGGGTGAGCACTCCAAAGTCATTTGGACCTGAGTTTCAATTATACTTAATTGAAGGTACAAGGAGTGAGGTCTCAGACCAATACTCTTATTGCTTCATTGTGGAGGATGATCCCAAAACATTTGAAGAAGCAATGAAGTCCCAGGATGTTGCTTTCTGGAAAGAAGCAATTAATGATGAGATGGACTCTATCATGGGCAATAACACTTATGTGTTGACTGATCTACCACCTGGTTGCAAACCTTTAGGTAGCAAATGGATTTTCAAAAAGAAAATGAAGGTAGATGGAACTGTTGAAAAGTTCAAGGCAAGATTAGTTATTCAAGGCTTTAAACAAAAGTCAGGAATAGACTACTTTGATACTTATGCTCCAATGGCACGTATCAGTACCATAAGATTGCTAATTGCTTTGGCATCAATTCACAATCTGATTATTCATCAGATGGATGTGAAGACAGCTTTCTTGAATGGTGATTTAGATGAGGAGGTTTATATGAACCAACCTCAGGGCTTCATCATGCCTGGCAATGAAAACAAGGTGTGTAAACTGATTAAGTCTCTTTATGGACTAAAACAGGCACCTAAGCAATGGCATCAAAAGTTTGATGAAGTGGTTTTGTCTAGTGGTTATTTACTTAATCAAGCTGACAAATGTGTATATAGCAAATTTGATGAATCCGGTAAAGGAGTCATCATTTGTCTATATGTTGATGACATGTTGATCTTTGGCACTGACCAAAATCAAGTTGATTTTACAAAAGAATTTTTGTCATCAAAGTTCTCCATGAAGGATATGGGGGAGGCAGATGTTATCCTTGGCATTAGGATTAAACATGAAAGTAACAAAATTTCCATTTCACAGTCTCATTACATTGAGAAGGTGTTAAAAAAATTTAATTACTTTGATTGTACTCCAGTGAGTACTCCTATGGATACAAGTGAGAAGCTAATGCCTAATACTGGCAAAGCTGTATCTCAACTTGAGTATTCTAGGGTGATTGGCTGCTTGATGTATGCCATGACTTGTACAAGACCTGATATTGCTTTTGCTGTGGGTAAACTGAGCAGGTATACTAGTAATTCTAGTGCTCATCATTGGCAAGCAATTCAGAGGGTCTTTAAGTATTTGAAGAGAACTATGGATTATAGTCTCTCATATACTGGTTATCCTTCAGTATTAGAAGGATATACTGATGCAAGTTAGATCAGTAACACTGAAGACAATTCGTCTACAAGTGGCTGGGTATTCCTACTTGGTGGAGGTGCAATTTCTTGGGCATCCAAGAAACAAACTTGCATTACCAGTTCAACCATGGAATCTGAATTTGTGGCTTTAGCTGCTGCTGGCAAAGAAGCTGAATGGTTGAAAAACTTGCTTCTTGAGATTCCATTGTGGTCTAAACCTATAGCACCTATTTCTATTCGTTGTGATAGTGCTGCTACATTGGCAAAGGCTTATAGCCAGATGTACAATGGGAAGTCTAGACACTTAGGTGTCAGGTATAGCATGATTCGTGAGCTTATCATGAATGGGGTGGTATCTATAGTGTTTGTTAAATCTCAACAAAACTTAGCTGATCACTTGACGAAGGATTTGGCTAGAGACTTGGTTTTGAAGTCTGCTAAAGGGATGGGTTTAAGTCCAACTAGTCACTGAATGCAAGGATACCCAACTCCCTTCTAAGGAAACTTGGAAGCTGAGTTCAATGTGGAAAGCTGATCATTTGGTGGACTGAAGCACATGTATCACAAACATCCCAAGGTTGTGCTTGTTACCTGCTGAAAGGAGGATGAAGTCTTCACTTCTTAATGGTTAATTTTCTTTGAAAAAGTGCTAAGCAGGAGCATGAATTAAAGATGAACCACCTATGTAAATGTTGAAGTTTTGCCGCTTCAGGAAGTTTTGGACTTTTAGCTTTTACAACATTTATGAATTGGATATGGACACATGGCTTGTATAGTGTCAGGAGTATTTTAGTGTTTGAAAACTTGTGTGTATTTATCATCAGGTATTCAAATGGGTTGAAGGGTTCAATTCTTAGAACACCCTGATTCTCGAATATTTGAAAGTATATGTACTAATGTGGAAATTCAATCCTCAGGATATTTTCATTTATGCACTTGTTTTGGTTTGTGTTTGATTTTTCATGCAAAGGTAGTGAACTAAATTTGGGGAGGATTGTTGGAAAATTTAGTGCACTTGAGGGATCAATTCACACCTGGTAATGGGTTTGGAGGTATGGAGTATACACCCATTTGGTCACTGAATCCCCTGACTCAATAGTGGTTATGTTGTGAATCTGCTGCTAGTTGATTCAGCTACTAGTGTGTTTCCACTGATGTGTTAACGATTACCACTGCAAGGGTTATTGTTTCCACTGCAAGGGTTGTTGTTACCACTGCAAGGGTTATTGTTACCACTGCTAGTGTTAACATTACCACTGCTAGTGATAATGTTTCCACTGATAACCACTGATCCCTATTATTATGGAAAGTATAATTAATGGGCCGTTAATTATACATAATTCCATGGGCTAGGGTTTGAGTAAACTCTATTATAAATAGAGGTCATAACTGATTTGCATGGTAGAAAAATATACAAACCCTAAACACTAAATACGCATCTGGTTCTTGATTTGTGCCTAAAACAAGAACTTCACTTGGTCTTATCCCATAGAGATATTCGTGTAACCCAGGCATAGGGTCGAATAGTTTCTATTGGAAAGTGATACCACGATTTCAAGTGAATATCCGGTACCTTCATTGATTATCTTAACCCTAATCTGGAACTGTTTTGCAGTTATACAACCAACATGCACTTCACTGACCATTCAGAATACACGCTCCCCTTCTCATAAATAGTAAAATGGCGGGAATTATCCTTACGAACAAGGAGCAAACAACCACGAGACTCAAACAGCTTACATTCATAAAAACGCCTATTTAAGGTTAAAGGGGTTTGTAAGGCTGTTAAAACTGGATGCTCATTCATGATATCTAACTTGAAAAGCTTATCCTCACCATTTATCCAATAAATGGCATCATTCCAATAAACTCCATACTCAAACCAAACAAAACTATGTTCCGGAAATTGATGGCCACAAAGACTCCAATTGCCCGTTTCTGAAGAGTAAGTGTGTATTCGAACCCATTCTTCAAAAGGTTCACCATAAATTACTTTATAGTGAGGTGATTTAGTAGGTTCAAAAGCCATTTTCAAACCACCCGCGGTAGAAAAATTGTAATAACATGTCACATTATCGGGTTCTGGAAGCACCTTAAACATATTAGTAATGGATGGATTGTATACATATAACTTCTCAAAAAATGTACAACATAAAAGCAAACCATTTCACGAATCCAAAATCTCAACATCACTCATTTTGGTGGTGAGTAAGTAAGATCTGCAGATTGGAATGCGGATATCCAACGGCACAAACTCATAACTGATATCATATATGCGTGAACACTTTTTGAGAATGAGACCAGAAAGCGGGTCGAGGTTATGGCGAAAAGTGACATTAGCGTCTTTGATAAGAGATAACCAGTGTTTGGATACGGATTTAAACAAAACAAGTGAAAGAACAGGTAACCTGACTAAGATTTCGGTTAAAAGGTCGTCGTTAGAGATAACTGACTGCACCGATGAAGGGAGCGTTGTCTTTTCCATGATATTAAAAATCAGTATTTTGACCGAAACTCTATATATAGAGTATATATAGCATGAAACCTAATAGACTCAAACGGGCTTGGGCCATAGTGGGAAGGCTGATGTCACCATTTATGTGAAACTTGTGGTCTTTTATTATATCCCCTTCGTTCTCATCGAGACGTAAACTCACAAACTCAAGATTGAGAACATAATCTTAAAGATACCGCTAGGCAAAAATATATTGATCATTTGACTATTAATATAGATGACTTTTAAGTAACAAACATTTCACTTTCGATATTACTTCAGTTTGCTATACTGATAACACATACTCGTTTCTACGGGCTATGTTCAGGTAAAAATGGACACATAAGCTACCGGTCAACATGCCAACGACGTAATTTATTAGGGACAGATCTTTAAAGTCAACATGTTATGTTTGTACGCTTACTGATGCTTTTTTACAACATAATAATTCATCTACGTGGTTTACGTACTCACAATCGCATATGTGGTTCACACACAATCGCATGTTTCATCTTTTTAACTTGGGGAGTAGATTACAAAATTCGTCTATGTGGTTTACACACAATCGCATATTTCGTCTTTTTTACAACATAATAATTACATTAGCCGCCCTTGACTTGTAAAATCTTGCAAGCTTTCTCCTTTCGTCTAACGACCGTTACTAAGCTTTCAAGAAATGCCCTCACATGAGTGGTTTTTTTTTGTCAAAATACCCCAACATTTAGATATAACTTACGTTATGTTAGATATGTTGACAAGCTATACCGATCACCCGTGGAAAAATCAGGAAAATAATAACCATTATAAATCACACATGTAAGAAGGGAACTACTATGGCGATAAGCTTAGTAAATAAAGTGAACTAAAAAATTAATTGCCAAAACGTACAATTACAAAAATTATCCCATATCTCAGCCCATTACATAGGCGATAAGCTTACATAACAAGGTGGAATATGGCTGAAAACCATATTTACCTCAAGCTAAGCAGCTTGAAAAACAACTAAGACTAGTGCTTATGACATGCCATAAGCACTCACAAATCTAGAAATAAAAGAAAACAAGCTAACCAGCAGCGACCGTGAAAGATGAACTTTCACGTGTATTTGGATTCGTAAATAAGTTAGCCGATTTATCATACACATTTTCAACATGTTCTCCATCTTCATCTTCATCTTTCACCAATGCAGCGATGTAGTAATATTACCTTCCTTAGAGATAGAACCAATAGACTTCAACATAGACGACGATTTAGATGCATTACCCATAGTAGTTCCCTTCTTAGGTTCAATAGTTTCCGCCTTAGGCGCATATCTGACATTATGTTTAACCGATGGATCAACAAACTGACTTCCATTAGTAGACTTGGATTTACCTTTCTTCTTTTTCTTACCCACCGTTTGGAAACCATCATTATTCAACACCACATTAGGGGTTACAACATGTGAAGTAGAAACAATAGGAGGACTCACCACCTCTTTAGGATATTGATCATGAATATGACAAAATATCTTGCATATATTACACCTGGGAGGCCTCCATTCATATTCAACATGGATTGTCTCTTTAGTAAAACCCTCCCTAGAAAGTGAAGGAAAACCAATAGTAACAACCTCCACGAGATCAGCCTCAGAATTGATCTCAATAAGACATCTAGCAAAACTACTTCTACCCTACGAATCCTTACACATAGAGCTCGTGTAAGAATCAAGCATAACAGGTTTACCAGTGAATGTAGTAATCAAACTAATACCATATATCCTCTTAAAAACTTGAATAGGAACAGCATGCAATTTAATCCATACCGAAATGCGAGTCAATTCTTCCTTACGCAAACAATTTATCCGTTGACCATTTCTTGAGAATTGTTGGAGATTTGCGTATCATCCAAGGACCACCTTCCAAAACAGCTTCTAATCCATCCTGTGTATCAAATTTGAAAAAAAGGAGCCTTTGGAATTCATCATAATCTTTTTCAGGCCATGTTTCGCCCAGTTATTCCTAGCATAGTATTCAACAACTGGAAACGCCATCCTCTTTCCAATAAAATAGTCATACAAAGCGTGTTCCAACCGTGAACTAATCTTTTCAACCACTTTGTGGGGAATAGAGATGTTAACACCTTCAAATACGGGTTCGGCAAACAGGGGACGAAAATTAGTATCAATTTTAGGATGGTCATCCCTCAAACCTGCAGCTCCAGCATATGATGTAGCATTAGCATTGATGTCCACAATTTGGATAATAAGAGACTCATGAGGAGGTTTAGGGGTCGAAGATTTAGTGTTAAAAGCCTCCCATAAACCATCCACACAGCAGCCATAACCATTGTTCGAACATCACTTTCCAAATTAGCCAACATCGGATATTTACCATCTTCAACACCCATAGTGAAATCATCAATATCCTTTTTTGTTTTAAGCGAGACACCAAACAAAGCATCAATATAATCATGTTTACTCGTAATAGACGACGCCACACCTCTGACATCCTTAGGATTAACAATACTGCTCGTAAACTCACCAAATTCATCATGGTTCATACTACCATCCAAGCTTGCCATCTTAGATGTGAAATTGTACAAAATTGAGTTAATATTCTCCTCTCCCCCACCCGGTGTCGTAGCTCGTTTAGGTGTAGACTCTGTTTGCTTACCCTTTGATGGGGAGTTTGGTTGTGTAGCCTGATCAACATTCGTATTCAAAGGGGAAACCCTAATCCTTCTAGCTTTTGGTGCTACACTAATGCCATCACCATCAAGCAAGTTTACATTATGATTAGTTTAGGGACGGCTAATGTAATTGTTTTGTAAAAAGAACAAAAAGTGTGATTGTGTGTCAATCACAAAGACAAAAGTCCATAATTTACTCTTACTTTGAGATTGCTTAATTGAACTTAATCGTAGTTTAAAGTGTGTTATTTAATAGCCAAGATATCGCCATAATTTTAAAAGTCGGACTAGTAACTCGCATCATATTAAACAATGTCACAACGCCTTTATAAATCCCCAGTAGTGTGCTAATAGCTCAAGTGGCAATAGGCGCTCTTATCACCAGTGTGAAAGGGAAAAACGGTGTGCTAAAACAGTTTACACACCGACCAAAGGTCCAACCAGGGTGGAGGTAGAACTTTTGCAGTTTAAAGATAAACTAGTTAACACAACGACCATAAAGACAGAGGTCCTATTTCGCAAGCTCAAATGGCAAATGTTAATTTGGAATATCAGGAGGAAGATATCTTTAACCACACGTCATCTGCGTTCGTCTAAAATCATACTATAGTAGCCCAGGTTGCTTATAGAATACAATATCATCACGAAGACTTTCTAAGAGCTATGTGAAATTGAATTAGTGCGAATTCAGCAATTCGACCTTGTGTTACTAAATTTTGTAGCTTTGTTTATAGGGTTTGTTGTTGGTGTGTACTTCTACTTTATCTCAGACATCATTTTGATATCTTCTTAGTAACTAGATCAAGATGTGGCACACATTTACAAACAGTTCTAGTCAACACTTCTTATTAGTTTGGCAGGTTTTACAATACATGGGATACATTTCCTAGTAGAGAATGGCGTATATCAATTCCAATGAAACAAGAGAATATACTTCAGGTAAAAAGAAACCGAAGGGAGAGAAAAACAATATACTACAATACTGGTGTGCAGACAAACAATAACGAGGAATACATGGTTTTCTCTTTTAACCCTCTGAGTTACAGCTTTTAATCAATATTTACTGCATCATAATTGGTGTCAATTACTAAAGATAATTAACAAAATTCCATAGATGACAGGTCTCTTTACCTCTACCGCATGATGTTCAAAACCTGAAAGGCATGTGGAAAAATAAGCTTAGTACATGGCGAGTTCAAAACTTCTATTGACATTTGTAATACACATGTTCAACGAAAAGTCAGTCTTGAGAAAACACTGAGATGGTACTTCTACACTGATAGTTCATAATCTCAAATACAGAAACTCAACCATCATGTCATAGACGCTACAATACTCACATTGTATAAATCAAGAGAACCGATAATGTCATCAATTCTAACATGTTCTCACCAACCAGAAAATCCTTGGGGGGGGGGGGGGGGGGGGGGGGTTGTATGCACAAAGAAATCACTATAGGGTTGAATGGGAGTAGGTATGATTGCTTATATATTCCTAATATATTGAGTTTGAGTTTGTTTAATAACATATACAAATTCGACGCCAATGTATTCCTCAAATATTATTTAGATTGTTTATTAGATGCACAAAACCATAACTAAACAAAACAAAAGAATAATGAAGACAATGACTCAAGAAGGGAGAAACGAAGATGATGAGAGACAAATTAAGATCGATGGTGACAAACCCACACACCACTACAAATGAGGCGATGGCAAATGGATGATGATTGAATTGAATCTGAAATTGCGGCTTTGATGACGACGGCCAGAAAGAATATGAAAGTGAGAATGACGATGTTCGATGATGAGGGAGAAGGGTAGAACGTGAGGGGCAGAATAGTTGAACCATGAAGTAATATGGAAATGAGATATAAACACAGCTCATATTGTGGTCTCATTCCCTTTTTTATTCCAAGGCCCGTTTGCCAAACACTTAACAACAGCTTTGTATGGGAATGAATCCATTCCCACACTTATATACCAAACACCTCCTTAAGTAGCAGACATTATGCCAACTTGCTGTTTTGAGCTTAAGACATCACAAATGATAATATAACAATGTGGTCTTGTGGTTTTTTATGTTGGCTGCATTTGACTTGGGTGAAGAGGGGCTTTTTGTGATCCACATTAATCCTAATTCAAAATTAGGTGCTACTACTTACTAAGGAGAAAGTTGAACTTGTATAGCGCATCCATATTTATACACAATTGTTAATGGGCATCATAACAAACAGAGCAATTAGTGTTCAGTACTCTCCAAACGTTCTGTTATCAAAATAGAGTTTGATCATACATTAGCTAAGTAATTGCAGCGTTAACACTATAACTGAGCATGTAATTACGTAAATCATACCTGAAACAGAAAGCTGAATCACACATTAGCAAAAGATGGAATGAACTGAAAGCATCTAACAAGATCTTCATTTGGTCCCAAATCGGAGATTGTGCTGAGACTCTTTGACACGATTTTGTATTGTACAACCTTTTTATCTAGTTCCATCACAAGAAAAGAATCTTCTTCTCTTTCTCCCAAAACAATACAACAAATAAGTTCTTGAATACGCCACGTTTTGGGAAACGGCTTTATAATGTCATCAAGATTAACGATGTACTTCACTGACCATTCAGAATACACGTTCCCCTTCTCATAAATAGTAATATGTTGGGAATGAGCATTACCCTCATCAACAAGGAGCAAACAACCACGAGACTCAAACAGCCTACATTCCTTCCTATCTATGGTTAAAGGGGTTTGTAAGGCTGTTAAAACCGGATGCTCATTCATGATATCTAACTTGAAAAACTTACCCTCAAGATTTAGCCAATAAATGGCATTATTCCAATAAACTCCATCCTTAAAATGTTTTAAACTACGTTTGGGAAGTTGATGCCCACAAAGACTCCAATTGCCCGTTTCTGAAGAGTAAGTGTGTATTCGAACCCATTCTCCAAAAGGTTCACCATAAATTACTTTATAGTGAGTTGATTTAGTAGGATCAAAAGCCATTTTCAAACGAAACGTGTAATAATATGTCACATTAACTGGTTTTGGTAGAGCCGTAAACATATTAGTAATGGATGGATTGTATACATATAACTTCCCAGAATATGTACGACATAAAAGCAAACCATTGCACGAATGCAAAATCTCAACATCCCCATGTACCTTTGGGCCAAAAGTGAATTTGGTGACGAGTAAGGATGATCTGCATATCGGAATGCGGATATCCAATGGCACAAAATCATTACTGTATGATGGAGAAGAATGTTTTTTGTATGAAATCTTTTTGAGAAAGAGACCATAAAGCGGGTCGAGGTTACGGCGAAAAGTGACATTAGCGTCTTTGATAAGAGATAACCAGTGTTTGGATACGGATTTAAACAAAACAAGAGAAAGAAGAGGTAACCTGACTAAGATTTCTTTTAAAAGGTCGTCGTTGGAGATAACCGACTGCACTGATGAAGGTAGCTTTCCGGCTGTCTCTTCCATGATATTTAATTTAAAACCTCGTTGTTGTATTGTACCTAAACTATATATATAGATTACATGAATGGACCAAACCCACAATTGGGCTTGGGCCATGTTTATATTTATAGTATAATAGTGAGAAGGCTGATGTCACCGTTATGTGAAACTTACTCGAAGGCGAACATTTTTTTTTTGAATGGCGGTGAACTCAAAGGCTAACATTAGCTTCCCAAATTTAACATCTGATCCGTACATTGTACATCTCACGTTTTCTACTGTTTAAGTTACGTGCGTCGAACTTAATGTTAGATGTAAAAAGATAGCACTACAAGAAAAAAGCCATTTACCGACTTTCTTAGCGACATATTTTATGATTGCGACTTTAGGTGATGGGTCGCTGTAAAAGAGTCGCAAATTTTTTGCGACTCGTGACATGTGTCGCTAAAAAGAGCGACTAGTATAACGACTTCATAAAATAAGTCGCTATAAATTTGCGACTTCAGTATTTCTTGTCATCATTTGCATCGCTGTTTCAAAGAGATGTTGTCATCTAAGTCGCTTAACGCGACGCTATTTCTGTAAGAGTCTCTATTTAAGTCACTAATTAAGTCGCTATATAGCGACTTAATTAGCGACTTAAATAGAGACTTTTACAAAAATAGCGTCGCGTTAAGCGACTTAGATGGCAACATCTCTTTGAAACAGCGATGCAAATAGCGACAAGAAATACTGAAGTCGCAAATTTATAGCGACTTATTTTATGAAGTCGTTATACTAGTCGCTCTTTTTAGCGACACATGTCACGAGTCGCAAAAAATTTACGACTCGTTTACAGCGACCCATCACCTAAAAGTCGCAGTCATAAAATACGTCGTTAAGAAAGTCGCTAAAGGGCTATTTTCTTGTAGTGTAGCTTCCCAAACAAAATATAAGAGAACCGAACATCAAAAATTTTAGTACTCATCACTCATGTAACTCTTGTGATTGTCTTAATTGTTGGTCACATCACATGATTTGATATTTCAATAACCTGTCCCACATAGGTAGAAAGGGAATGTAATGAGATCTTTATAACTTCAAGTATGATTGAATATCAATTTAAGTAGAAAGAATATCTAAAACGACAAATTTAAATTATCTTTCAAGGGGTTTTTTTTTTTTTTTTTTTTTTTTAAGTTGTCGTAAAGGGCTTATTTTTTAAGTTGACTTTGAGAAAGCATATATGGTTTGAACTGGAGATTCCTTCCGGATATATTGGAAAAGATGGGATTCGGGGCTAAATGGCATTCGTGGATTGAGGCGTATCTTAGATCATCCACTATGTCAATTCTTTTCAACGGATCCCCGACAGATGAATTATGTTTGGAAAGAGGTGTAAGGCAAGGTAACCCGGTTTTTCTTTTTCTCTTTATTTTAGCGGCGGAAGGGCTTAACACGATTTTAAAAGAAGAGGTAGAAAAGGGTGTATTTAGAGGAGTGAAGATTGGTAAGAACAATGTTGTAGTATCTCATCAACAATATGCGAATGACACTATTTTATTCTAGGAGTGGAACAAAGAAAATGCAAAAGCACTTATGTGTATTTTAAAATGTTTTGAGGAAGTCTCGGGTCTTCGAGTTAACTATAATAAGAGCAAGATATATGGGGTAGGATGATAAATGGGTGGGTGAGGTTAGGCTTTGTGATAGATTCCCAAAGATTTATCATCTTGATAGAAGTAAGGAAGGTAGGGTGGCGGGAAAAGGGAATTGGGTAGATAATACTTGGTATTGGGCATGGGATTTGGTTAGAAATCTTATCGGGAGGGTTTGTAAGGATTTTGAGGAACTACAAGTGTTATTGCAAAATGTTGTTATCAAGTTTGATTGTAGGGATCGTTGGAGACGGACACTACAAGAGAATGGTGACTTCACTGTTAGATAACTAACAAAATTAGTGGAAGAAACGTTTTTTAGTGTAGTTAGTGGAGGCGAGGCAACAATATGGAACAAATGGGTACCAAAAAAAAGTCAACATATTTGTGTGGAGAGCGCTAAAGGGTAGACTTCCGGTTCATTAAAAATTAGATAAAAGGGGCATTGATTTAGATTCTTTATTATGTCCTTCGTGCGGCGACAAGGTGGAATCGTGTTCTCATTGTTTGGTAATGTGTATTTTTGCTATGAGCGTGTGGGAAAAAGTATATAGGTGGTGGAGGTTTGGGATTGTTAATGCTTTTTCCATTGAGGAATTATTCGCCTCTAATGGAAACATTAACATTCCTAGTCATTCATCTAGATTGTGGCAAGCGGTAATTTGGACATCCGGGTACTTTATTTTGAAAGAATGAAAAGAGCGTGTATCTTTAAAGGGAAAGCTTCAAGTTTAAACAAAATAGTTCAAGATATTCAAGTTAAAAGTTTCGAATGCATAGTGAGAAGATCCGGAAATAAAAGTGAGATGAATTGGCAACATTGGCTTTTTGATCCGGTTAAATGTCGAGTCTGATTTGGTTACAGTTAAGATTTTAGTGACAGTATGCAATCTGGTAATGTGCAGTCTGGTGTGGAATGTCATTTTGGGTCCTGCAGTACAGGGTATCTGTCCATAGGTTTGCAGTGGTCAGCTCCTGTTTTGAAAAGTTTGACATAAGTTGCAAATTGTAGTTTAAGGTTCTTAGTATGGTCTGCACTAATGTATGGTATGTACATGGTCTACTCTTTTCCTGGGAGAGTGGTGTTTCAAATATTACAAGTAGTTATGATTCATACTTCTTTTATGTAATTTTAAGTTTTAGTTTGATAATTTTTTCTTTTTTATCTTTTTATTGGGTCCACTTCTTTTAATCATCTTGTTGATAAAGTGGATGTCTTTTGTTTGTATTTTGGTTGTGGTGTTTCCACTTTTCAATATATTTGCCTTTCAAAAAAATATTTTCTGTTTTTTCTTTAATTATTTGCCAAAAATAAATAAGGTATATATATCACTACCATTTGAAATAAATCATATCATACTCTATGAGGAGACGGTGAAAAGTTTTTGATTCTCAAGAAGCAAAAGGTGTTTATATTCTGTTTTTGAGACAAAACTTGCAGAAGATTTTAAAACTTCGAGAAGATTTTTCAAACTTACATTCTTAGTCGAAAGGACAAAACTTGCAAGAATTGATAAGTTCAGGGACGACTAATGTAATTGTTTTGTAAAAAAAGACGAAAACTGCGATCGTGTGAAAACCACAAAGACAAAGTTTGTAATTTACTCTTACTTTGGGATTGCTTAATTGAACTTCATCATATGAGTAGTTTAAAGTACTTGTTATTTAATACTAGTACTAGCTAACATTATCGCCATCATTTTAAAAGTCAAACTAGTAACTCACAACATATTGAACACTGTCGCAATGCCTTTATAATTCCTCAATGGTGTGCTAATGGCTCAAGTGATGACAGGCTCTCTTATCGCCATTGTGAAAGGGAAAAAAGTTGTGTTTTACTCTAGAAGAGAACCCATTTAACAATCCCAAAGGTCCAACCAGGGTGGAGGTAGAACTTCTGCCGTCTAAAGATAAAACAGTTTAAACAATGGCCATAAAGACTGAGGTCCTATTACACAAGCTCAAATGGAAAATGTTAATTTGGAACATCGGGAGGAAAATATCTTTAACCACACCATCAGCATTCATCTAAATTCATACTCTAGCAGCCCAGGTTGCTTATAGAATACAATATCATCAGACTTTCTAAGAACTATGTGAATTATTGCAAATTCGGTAATTCAACCGTGTTACTAAATTTTGTAGCTTTGTTTATAGGGTATGTTGCTGGTGTGTACTTTTACTTTATCTCAGACATCATTTTGATATCTTATTAGTTATAATACCACAAACAGTTCTAGTGAACACTTCTTATTAGTTTGGCAGGTTTTAAAATACATGGGATACACTTACTAGTAGAGAATATCATATACATATCAATTTAAATGAAACAAGAGAATGAAATTATACTTCAGGTAAAAAGAAACCGAAAGGAGAGAAAAACAATATACTACAATACTTGTCTGCAGACGAACAATAATAAGAAATACTCGTTTTCCTTTTTTAACCTCTGAGTTACAGCTTTTAATAAATACTTGCTACATCATAATTGTTTTCATTTGATAAAGATGCTTAACAAAATTCCATAGATGACAGGTCTCTTTTCCTCTACTGCATGATGTTCAAAACCTGAAAGGCATGTGGAAAAACATAGGCTTAGTAAATGGCGAATTCATAACTTCTATTGACATTTGTAATACACTTGTTCAACAATAAGTCAATCTTAAGAAAACACTGAGATGGTACTTCTACATTCATAGTTTATCTTAAACAGGAACTTCAGAACAGGGAAATTTGCAGGTGCTTCTTGATTCAAAAATTTCTTTTTTAACCTTAGCTGCTCATTTTTGCTGTCAAAGGGTGATAATTCGATACTCAAAGAGTGATCACACCATCAATTCTAACATGTTCTCACCAAACAGAAAATCTTAGGGGGCGTTTGTTATGCATAAACAAATCACTATAGGTTTGGGTACAATAATAGGGTTGAATGGGAGTAGGTATGATTGCTTAAACATTCCTTATATATTGAGTACTATTCAATTTGTTTAAAGACATATACAAATACAACACCAATGAATTCCTCAAATATTATTCAGATTGTTTACTAGATGACTCGGGAAGGGAGAAACAAAGATGATGGGAGACGAAGTGAGATCGACGGTGACAAACCCATACGCCACAACAACTTTACCCCTTTATCCTATAATAAATAGTCCCAAAACTTTACCCATTACCACTTTAATTTCCATCTTAAAACTCAAATACCTAAAATTTTAGTTGGCTTTTAAAAGCTGTGACCGAGAATGAACCCAAAAAAAACATGCTTTTGCAAATGTTGTGCAAATAAGAAAGCCAACTAACATATGGGTGTACTAATGCAAGAGACAACAATAAACAGACCAATTTTATACATTATCCCAAATAAATTTTATAAATGGAAAGGATAAGGGACAATAGGTTGCTACTCGGTAGCTTATTCCTACTGAAATATATCAACTTCACACATTATCCAACTGATGGTACAACTTTTATATTGAACTCAGTAGCTTATTCCTACTGAAAAATGTTAATTAGCCCTTTGAAATAAGTTGTTCCAGATTATAATGACTCAAGTAAATCAAAATCTAAGGAAACAATGACATATGTAAATGGCGCACCTTGAATCTTGTTTAGTACTTCAGTCAACCAAATCACGTACCAAAGCAACATCATCTTCCATTCTATGTTCTAATAAAACGATCTCCATATTCCATTTACCACCAAATCCGGTTCTCTCGCTAATTAATAAAACACCAGATTCATTGGCATCCTCATATTGTAGCATGATACTCAATATAGACTTTTGAAGAGAGACCTGCATAATCGCCAAGGTATTGATGTATAATTAACAGCAAAAACACATGGTTTGATAAGCAATTATACTCATAAACATGAAAGGTTAACAAAACAATATATAAAGTAATAATAATAGGAATTTTTTGCCTTTCATTGACGCATTTAATCAAGCACATGGTGCATAGAAATTTAAGCCTTCTCATATTAAATCATACTAAGAATAATAGTGACACTACGAAAAGGTCTAACGTAGTTTAAGCAACCCATGTCTCTTTTCCATATCCTAAGAAAAACCTATAGGGTTCACCCATCATGGGCCCTTCAAAAAATTTACTTATTAGCTCTACAAAATCATATAATGTAAAGATCTTGATTTCATTGTTTACATATATAGATGTATAGCCACATATACTCGCCAATTTCATTTAAAGCGACAAACACTGATAGATCATAATCTAGATTAGCTTCACCAACATGTTCATATGCCGGACCAAATGAGATAATTGATCCACCTTTTAGATACAATGCTGGTAAATCCTAAAAGATCCACAAGATTATGGAAACCATACATACACAGAATGCAATTAAACTGCCATATAAGACAATAATGTGAAGTCTTTTTGTCAGGACATTCATACCGGAACCGGATGTGAATCTTCAAAGTCAAAACTCATCCAAATGTCATCAGGCATCGCATGCTTCACTTGATGAACCCCATGATCACTTGTGGTACTATGACATTATAAAATCAGATCAGTACAGAAAGTATGAATTAAAAGTTAAATATACGAACAAATATCAGAAAGTCCTTGTAGCACAAGTAAAATGAGAACCTTCCATATAAAAGAAGCAGGCCCAACTGGAAAAAGATCACATTAGTTCTCAACTGGGAATCCTTAGAGTCTGCAAAATAGATAATAAAAATGAAGCAACCCAAACCTAAAGCTTAACACTAATACATGGATGAAGATAAATTCATAGCATCAAGGCATACCCGAAAAAAAAGTAAGAGATGCCACTGGATAACCTTTTGTATGTGCCAAATACAAAAGTGTATATATGTGTAGAATAAGGTGGTACCGCCTCTTTAATGCCAAACGAAAAACTTCCTTACACTGTCAAATGTAAATTTATTATGAATTGAATTATTAATCAGGTCTATCCTGAATTGTTTAATGTTTAGTCACGAAGCAAGAGGGCTTACCTCCTATCCAAAGGACCTTGGCTCGTGATCAATAGTTCCCTTCTCGGAATGCCCACGAGAAAATGGAAACATGGCTCCAATTGCCATGTTGCCAGCAAATCCACCAATGCCGAAAGTGGCTCCAATCACAGGCACAGCGAGGGGTAGACATTGAATCATAGCATCCTGAATCATGTTTTCGATTTTACCAAGAAAAATATTATCATAAGTACAATATAATATCTCAACTAAAATTGTATTTAATAAAAAAAAAAAAAAAAATTGAACTTACCGTTTGTATTTGAATCATAGGAAAACCTGGATTTTTTGAATAACTTGGAGTTTGTACAACCAATGTTTGATGAACATTGTTACTTGAATTGTTTTTTGAAGATAGGTGGTGGGAATGATGAATGGTGGTTTAGGGTTCTTCAGATCCGGTTACTTGATCTGCTTTATGGATATGGTCCGAAATTTTTGATACTTCCTTTATAAGCTTTGACTTGTTAAGTATGACTTTCAAATGGTCCGAAATTAGTGGTTCTTCCTTTCAAAGCTTTGACTACCGAAATAAGTGACTTATTAATTCCATTTTGACTACCGAAAATTAATTTAAGTTTTAATTGTTATAGCAAAATTACCATTGTAGACACCTTAGAATTTTAGCATTCATTTTTTAAAGGGGCATAATTGTCTTTTTTATACCTTGCTTTATTAGAAAATATAGATTCCTCGGAAGGGAGAAACAAAGATGATGGGAGACGAAGTGAGATCGGCGGTGACAAACCCATACGCCACTATAAATGAAGAGATGACAAATGGATGATGATTGAATTGAATCAGAAATTGCGGCTATGATGATGACGGCGAAAACGAATACGAAAGGAAGAACGACAATGTTCGATGATGGGGTAGAAGGGTAGATCGTGAGGGGCACAGCTCATATTGTGGTCTCATTCCCTTTTTTATTCAAAGGCCTGTTTGCCAAACACTTAACAACAGCTTTGTATGGAAATGAATCCATTCCCACACTCATATACCAAACACATCCTTAAGTAGCATGCATTACACCAACTTGCTGTTTTGAGCTTAAGACATCACAAATGATAATATAACAATGTTGTCTTGTGGTTTTTTATGTTGGCTGCATTTGACTGGGGTGAAGAGGGGATTTTTGTGACACATTAATATTAATTCTTAATAACGTGCTACTACTTACTAAAGACAAAGTTAATTCCAAAACTTACTACATTAGCATGTTTCTTTATTCTTAAGAGGATCTACATTACCAGCGCCAAAACAGGTTTTTAATAAACAATGACAGAGCAATTGTTAATGGGCATCATAACAGAGCAATTAGTGTTCAATACTCTCCAAACGTTTTGTTATCAAAATAGAGTTTGACCATATAAATCAAGAGAACAAAATCGAGCAATAAAATAGCCAAGTAATTGCAGCATTAACACTATAACCGAGCACGTAATAACGTAAATCATACCTGAAACATAAAGCTGAATCACACATTAGCAAAAGATGGAATGAACTGAAAGCATCTAACATGCAGCTCATTTGGTCCCAAATCATAGATTGTGCTGAGAGTCTTTGACACGATTTTGTATTGTACAACCTTTCTATCTAGTCCCATCACAAGAAAAGAATCTTCTTCTCTTTCTCCCAAAACAATACAAAAAATGCTTTTGTAAATACTCCACCTTTGGTAAATCGGCTTTATAGTGTCATCAAGATTAACAATGCACTTCACTGACCATTCAGAATATTCTCCCCTTCTCATAAATAGTAAAATGGCGGGAATCATCCTTACGAACAAGGAGCAAACAACCACGAGACTCAAACATCTTACATGCATAAAAACGCCTATTTAAGGTTAAAGGGGTTTGTAAGGCTGTTAAAACTGGATGCTCATTCATGATATCTAACTTGAAAATGTCACTCTCATCATTTATCCAATAAATGGCGTCATTCCAATAAACTCCATACTCAAACCAAACAAAACTATGTTCCGGAAATTGATGGCCACAAAGACTCCAATTGCCCGTTTCTGAAGAGTAAGTGTGTATTCGAACCCATTCTTCAAAAGGTTCACCATAAATTACTTTATAGTGAGGTGATTTAGTAGGATCAAAAGCCATTTTCAAACCACCCGCGGTAGAAAAATTGTAATAACATGTCACATTATCGGGTTCTGGAAGCACCTTAAACATATTAGTAATGGATGGATTGTATACATATAACTTCTCAAAAAATGTACAACATAAAAGCAAACCATTACACGAATCCAAAATCTCAACATCACTCATTTTGGTGGTGAGTAAGTAAGATCTGCAGATTGGAATGCGGATATCCAACGGCACAAACTCATAACTGATATCATATATGCGTGAACACTTTTTGAGAATGAGACCAGAAAGCGGGTCGAGGTTACGGCGAAAAGTGACATTATCGTCTTTGATAAGAGATAACCAGTGTTTGGATACGGATTTAAACAAAACAAGTGAAAGAACAGGTAACCTGACTAAGATTTCGGTTAAAAGGTCGTCGTTAGAGATAACTGACTGCACCGATGAAGGGAGCGTTGTCTTTTCCATGATATTAAAAATCGGTATTTTGTATTGTATTATCCGAAACTATATATAGAGTATATATAGCATGAAACCTAATAGACTTAAACGGGCTTGGGCCATATTTAGTCTAATAGTGGGAAGGCTGATGTCACCATTTATGTGAAACTTGTTGACTTTTATTATATCCCCTTCGTTCTCATCGAGACGTAAACTCACAAACTCAAGATTGAGAACATAATCTTACGGATACCGCTAGGCAAAAATATATTGATCCTTTAACTATTAATATCACCTATCGAATCTTGTTGTTGTATGGATGACTTTTAAGTAACAAACATTTCACTTTCGATATTACTTCAGTTTGCTATACCGATAACACATACTCGTTTCTACGGGTTATGTTCAGGTAAAAATGGACACATAAGCCACCGGTCAACATGCCAACGACGTAATTTATTAGGGACTGATCTTTAAAGTCAGCATGTTATGCTTGTACACTTAGTGATGCTTTTTTACAAGATAATAATTCGTCGATGTGGTTTACACACAATCGCATGTTTCTGTCTTTTTAACTTGGGGAGTAGATTCCAAAATTCGTCTATGTGGTTTACACACAATCGCAGATTTCATCTCTTTTACAACATAATAATTACATTAGCAGCCCTTGACTTGTAAAATCTTGCAAGTTTTGTCCTTTCAGCAAATGACCGTTACTAAGCTTTCGTGAAATGCCCTCACATGAGTGTGTTTTTTGTCAAAATACCCTAACATTTAGATATAACTTACGTTATGTTAGATATGTTGACAAGCTATACCGATCACCAGTGGAAAAATCAAGAAAATAATAACCATTATAACTCACACATGTAAGTATAATAACTTAAGAGAACTAAAAAAATTAATTGCCAAAACGTACAATTACAAAAAGTATGTACTTATTTTGTGAACTTGCATGATTAGTTTAGGGACGGCTAATGTAATTTTTTTGTAAAAAGAACAAAAAGTGTGATTGTGTGTAAATCACAAAGAAAAATGTCCATAACTTACTCTTACTTTGGGATTGCTTAAATGAACTTAATCGTAGTTTAAAGTGTCTGTTATTTAATAGCTAACATTATCGCCATCATTTTATAAGTCGAACTAGTAACTCGCAACATATTGAACAATGTCGCAACGCCTTTATAAAACAATTTACACACCGACCAAAGATCCAACCAGGGTGGAGGTAGAACTTCTGCAGTTTAAAGATTAACTAGTTAACACAACGACCATAAAGACAGAGGTCCTATTTCGCAAGCTCAAATGGCAAATGTTAATTTGGAATATCAGGAGGAAGATATCTTTAACCACACGCCATCTGCATTCATCTAAAATCATACTCTAGTAGCCTAGGTTGCTTATAGAATACAATATCATCAAAGACTTTCTAACAGCTATGTGAAATTGAATTAGTGTGAATTCAGCAATTCGACCTTGTGTTACTAAATTTTGTAGCTTTGTTTATAGGGTCTGTCGCTAGTGTGTACTTCTACTTTATCTCAGACATCATTTTAACACTTCTTAATTATTAGTTTATGTTGTTTTACAAACGCATGGGATACACTTACTAGTAGAGAATGGCGTATATAAAATTAAATGAAACTAGAGAATGAAAATATACTTCAGGTAAAAAGAAACCAAAAGGAGAGAAAAACAATATACTACAATACTCGTGTGCAGACAAACAATAACGAGGAATACATGGTTTTCTCTTTTACTGCATCATAATTGTTGTCATTTACTAAAGATGATTAACAAAATTCCATAGATGGCAGGTCTCTTTCCCTCTACCGCATGATGTTCAAAACCTGAAAGGTATGTGGAAAAAATAAACTTAGTACATGGCGAGTTCATAACTTCTATTGACATTTGTAATACACTTGTTCAACAAAACGTCAATCTTAAGAAAACACCGAGATGGTACTCATAGTGAACACTGAATTTTAACATGAAAATCAGAACTGGAGAATTTGCATGTGCTTCTCAATTCAAAAAAAAAATTTTAACATTAGCTGCTCATTATTACTGTCAAAGGGTGATAATTCGATACTCAAAGAGTGACCAGAGGATAAAATAGAGAAACTCAACCATCATATCATAGATGCTACAATATAGTCACATTGTATGGAAATGAATCCATTCCTACACTCATATACCAAACACCTCCATATGTTGGCTGCATTTGACAGGGGGTGAAGAAGGGCTTTTTGTGATACATATTAATATTAATTCTTAATAAAGACAAAGTTAATTCCAAAACTTACTGCACTAACAGCGCCAAAAAAGGATTTTAATGAACAATAATAGTTTGAAATTTGAACTTGTACACAATTGTTAATGGGCATCACAACAGAGCAATCAGTGTTCAGTACTATCCAAACATTCTGTTATCAAAATAGAGTTTGATCATATAAATCAAGAGAACAAATCGAGCAATGGAATAGCTAAGTAATTGCAGCGTTAACAATATAACTGAGCACGTAAATCATACCTGAAACAAAAAGCTGAATCACACATTAGCAAAAGATGGAATGAACTGAAAGCATCTAATAAGATGTTCATCTAGTCCCAAATCAGAGATTCTGCTGAGAGTCTTTGACACGAATTTGTATTGTACAACCTTTTTATCTAGTTGCATCACAAGGAAAGAATCTTCTTCTCTTTCTTCCAAAGAGATACAAAAAACAGTTGAACGAATACTGCACATTTTGGGAAACGGCTTTATAATGTCATCAAGATTAACGATGTACTTCACTGACCATTCAGAATACACGTTCCCCTTCTCATAAATAGTAATATGCTGGGAATCAGCATCATCCTTACCAACAAGGAGCAAACAACCACGAGACTCAAACAGGCTACATTCATAATGAACCTTCCTATCTAAGGTTAAAGGGGTTTGTAAGGCTGTTAAAACCGGATGCTCATTCACGATATCTAACTTGAAAAACTTATCCTCATCATTTATCCAATAAATGGCCTCATTCCAATAAACTCCATCATTAAAATAACTTAAACTACGTTCGGGAAATTGATGGCCACAAAGACTCCAATTGCCCGTTTCTGAAGAGTAAGTGTGTATTCGAACCCATTCTCCAAAAGGTTTACCATAAATTACTTTATAGTGAGGTGATTTAGTAGGATCAAAAGCCATTTTCAAACCACCAATATAAGAATTGAGATAATATTTCTCATTATCGGCTTCTGGAATCAGCTTAAACATGCTAGTAATGGATGGATTGTATACATATAACTTATGAGAAATATATGTAAAACATACAAGCAAACCATTGCACGAATCCAAAATCTCAACATCCCTAGATAACTCTTCTGGGCCAAAAGTGAATTTGGTGGTGACTAAGGAAGATCTGCATATCGGAATGTGTACATCCAACGGCACAAAATCATAACTGATTGAACCAGAATAATATTTGTATGAATACTTTTTGAGAAAGAGACCAGAAAGCGGGTCGAGGTTCTGGCGAAAAGTGACATTAGCGTCTTTGATAAGAGATAACCAGTGTTTGGATACGGATTTAAACAAAATAAGAGAAAGAAGAGGTAACCTGACTAAGATTTCGGTTAAAAGGTCGTCATTGGAGATAACCGACTGCACCGATGAAGCGAGCTTTTTGGCTGTCTTTTCCATAATATTTAATTTAAAACCTCGTTGTTGTATTGTACATAAACAATATATATATAGAGCACACATAGCAATGGACCCAAACCCACAATTGGGCTTGAGCCTTGGGCCATATTTATCGTCTAATATTGGGAAGGCTGACATCACCGTTTATGTGAAACTTACTCGAAGGCTAACATTAGCTTCAAGTGATATTGTAGCCGAGTTAACAAAAACCAAATTTAACATACGATCCGTAGATTGTACATCTCACGTTTTCTAATGTTTAAGTTACATGCGTCCAACGTAATGTTGGATGTAAAAAGGTAGCTTCCGAAACAAAAAATAAGAGAACCAAACATAGAAAATTTTAGTCCTCATCGCTCATGTTACTCTTGTGATTGTCTTCATCGTTGGTCACATCACATGATCTGATATTTAATAACGTGTCCCACTGCACATAGGTAGAAAGGGAATGTAATGAGTTTCTTTTAACTTCAGGTATGATCGAATATCACTGTAAGTAAAAGATTATTTAGAACGGAAAATTTAATTTGTCTTTCTTAATATACTTTCTGCTTTTTCTTTTATTATTTGCCAAAAATAAATAAGGTATATATCACTACCATTTGAAATAAATCATATCATAATCTGCGAGGCGACGGTGAAAGGTTTTTGATTCTCAATGATGAAAAGCAATATGGCTCATAGGGATGGCAAAGAAAACCTACACCCAGTAAGGATCCGATTCCTGAACCCGTACCTGTTGGATCTCTACAAAATTGAAACAAGGCAACAACAAACAAATCAAAAATCATTATACAAAACTATATAAGTACACATGTCGTGTTAAATTTATACATATGAGATTACCTTTAGCAAGCTTGTCGTCTTTTATTATATCTTTTAATGAATCCGTAGTGATGTTTGACTTGATGTATGATGTCACACCCCAAAATGGCGCAGCGGAATGTCATTAAATGGGTATGACTTCAAGATCAAGAACACAAGGTGTCTAAATAAAGAAATACTAAATGCATTCATCACCACAAGTCAAAGTTACAACGATCCCATAATACGAGTAATTAGATGCCTTGCTACATAAGTTCACCATAATTAAGTCTCAAGGGAAACATTTCAAATGCATAACTTCTCGGGAAAACACAACCCAGAGAGTCTTGTCTTATGTCTACTAAGCCAGGCCAATACTCAACCTTCTAATGGAACTTCATTCTTAGCACCTGAAAATGGATACTCGAAAACTTCAACATAAAGTTGGTAGGCTCGTAGGTTTAAGAGTTAAACCACGATGCTGTGAATAGTATAGGGTAGGACAATAGTGAGCAAGATATACGAATATATGCATATAAATGAAACACATTGCTAGCGCCAACTGAAACCTAACAATAATGTTACACACATGTTACTAATAGTGGGGAGCTACCCCAGATAGTACTATCAAATTGTTTCGGCTCCAAACGGAGTTAAACAGTTGCGTATACATGAAACACAATTTGTCATCACAATGGGTCACATATTGCAATCAATCACACATATTGTCCAAAATAAAGCATGAAAACATTTCGTCACAGCATGAAAACAGTTAAAACACTATTTGAGTACCATTTTCCCCCAAGGAGAAACATTATGAAAAAGGGGCTACGAGAACTCACCTTAGCAAGCAACGATAACGGAAACAAATGCAAAAGCTTGAAATGTAACCCGAAAGTCTTAACCGCGACCTAATGTGAAATAACGTGCTTTAGGTCGTGAACATGTTACGTATGTCGTGCATATGCATTTTACTAGTTGTTATCACCAAAATAAGTTGTGTTTAAGTTTTAAACAAAATAATAATAATAATAATAATAATAATAATAATAATAATAATAATAATAATAATAATAATAATAATAATAATAATAATAATAATAATAAGAATAATAATAACAATAATAATAATAAATAAATAAATAAATAAAGTCTTACGTTGGATTTATAGCAAAAATCAGCACTTTGAAAAATTTCCAAAATGGTCAAGTGGTCAAGTAAATCGGGCTGTAAAACAGTCGTTATTTAGTATTTTTGCTCGAGCTCAGTGGATTTGGAAAGTAGAAAGTAAGTTCTACAGGAGTGTCGAACTGACTCTCTGCTCAATCGGAATCAATCCTATATAAAAATGGCCATGAAATCATGCGGTCAGGCTGTTTTCAGTATTTCTGGGTGGTTTTCGGGTAAATTTATGAGGCCTTAACTTATTCGTTATAATTCGGTTTGATAAGTAGCTGGACTTTTTGGAATCTAGACAGTGTATTCTAACTAAGTCTCACTCAATTTTACCATAACTGAGTCTAACTGTGAGAAAAACGGACACCAACATGGTCTCCCAGAAAACTCGTTTCGACAGGTTATTTTTATGGTCTCAGGTCTGATTGTATTTTTACTTTTGGTCGTAACTTCAACTTAACGTATCTTTCTCGTTTTAGCTCCGTTTTTAATGATTCAAGCGACCACCTTTTCGTTATTAAGTCTATTTCCTATTGTTTTAGTCAAAAGTTAAAAAAATTAAGCTCGTTTTTATGTAAAAAATTATTTAGGACAGCAAGTATATTTTATTTTCGAGATAACTTCAAGTAAATGTATCTTTTTCGTTATAAACCCGTTTTTAGTGGTTCAAGTGGCCAAGTTTAGGTTATCGGGTCTATTTTCTATTTCTATAATTGTACCCTACTGTTTCAAAGACCATTTTTCTGTATGAGTGGATTTGTAACAGCCAACAAGTATTTTTTTCGTGACAGTCACTTTTAACACGTTTTTAACACTTTACCAACATGTTTTAACATATGAAACCATATTTTTGCAAGTTACACTACAAACATAATATTTTTCGCAACATATTATGGTGATAAACCTAGTATGAAAATAATGTATATGTGTATGCAAAATATGAAAAGAGAAAGTAAAAAATGTATCCTTACAAAGATGTGATGAATGTGAGGATTAATTAGAGCTCTACAACATCATTAGTATACCCAAGCTTCCAATATTTCTACTAACCCACGAAATCACCTTGACTAGACCCTTGATGCTTCAATTTAGCCAAGAACCTTGTATACTAGCCCAAACCTTCTTGAAAATACTTGTACAAATTTTTGAAAGTGAATTTGGTATGCTTTTAAGGTTTGGTCGTGGGTTTTGGGCTAGGATAAAAGAGGATGGTTTTGAATTTTTGTGAATGAAAAGTGTAGGTAAAAGTGGCTAGTTATTTGGCAAAAGTGGTAAGCAAGACATGTAAATCATGTACCTAACTTTGTGTAGAATCGTTTTAGGAAAAAATTTCAAAATAAAAGTGCATGTGTGATATGTGAACCGGCCATATGGCCTTGGGTGTGAGAAAGGGTTTGCTTTGTTGGTCTTGGTGAAATATTCATGTAAATGGTATAGTTCTTTGATAAGGTTTTGGGATTTTTGAGATTACATGACTAGTTATAGCAAGTTGAGGATAAATAGGATGAAGTGTGTGATGAAAAGTTGTTAGAGTTTATTTTTGTAAAAGTAAACATAGACTAAGGGTAACTATTGTAAGTGTGGTGTTTAGTATGAATGCATTCTTAGAACGTTATTACGTGAGCGGATTACGTAAGAATGACAATGCATGTACGTGAATATTATAAAATGACCATGGTGAGTTTATTGTGAGTATATAATACTTTTTTCTAACGTCGGTACGTGTTCAATAATGTTGTATGCGGGATAACTCCCCGGTTGTGAGTTAAGCGAACACATAAACTTGAAAAATAAAAATGTACACTTATAAACTGTGACTAAAATACTCATATGATATATATTCTACGTGTATAATGCCAGTTTACGTTTAAAATCATTTTCTGTGTTACGCGATTTGACTTACCGGGTACACGTAAAAGTGAAAATTTAAATATCCAAAGTAAACAGTTTCGAGTTTGAGGTTGAGTAAAGACCTGGAAAAATGAGGTTGTTATATATGAACTCAATCTTGTGTGCATACGAAAGCCTTTACAAAGGTTGGCGCTAAGGAATTCCTAAATGGGTACAATATATGACTACTCGCGCTAAAGACGAATTCGGAAGCAACGGTGGATACTTTGATTATCAAGGGCGGAGGCACATGCACTGTAGGGAGGGCACTTGCCCCCAACGTCTTCTTCAAGAGTCTCATTTTCTAATGTTAATTTTTATGTTTTTTGTGATTTTAATTAGGGTGCCATCAGCCTAAAATAGATGGTGCCCTCAACTGTTTTATGGTTTTTTAAAAATTGGTAAGGACACTTGGAGAAGATGATGTATATGTTATACCAAGAGAAAGAAGAATGAAAAATAAGATTAAAATAGTAGGAGTCATGTGAAGGCTATATAGTAGAGAGCACTAGAGTAGGTGAAAAAATAAAAGTAAAAGAAAATAAAATAATATTTTAGTAATATAATTAGACATTTCGTAATTTTATGCATCTTTCATTAGTTTGGAATTTTGGATATATTATGGTTTTCTACAAATCCAGTTTTGCTACATCTTTTTTATGCACTTTACAATTTTTTTTAGGAAGGCAACATATATTGAAACAACAAAAAAACAAAATACAAAGAATGGCATCCCCTTAATTAATCAAGCCAATTAAGAAAAAGAGGGACCCGGAAAAGAAAAAAACAACACTAGTAACGATACTAACTGCCTAAAGCTAAACTAACACATGCACTTTACAATGATCGGCTTTTATTACTATAGTTTTATGTTAAAAAAAATTCTTGCCCCCTACAACAAGATTTCTTGGCTTCGCCACTGTTGATTATAATATATACATTCTCACACAGAATAAAACATTATCCCTTGCGTTCTCACCGAGACATAAACTCACAACCTCAAGATTGAGAGTGTAATCTCACAGATACCGCTAGGCAAAAACATATTGGTCCTTGAACTATTAATATCACCTATCGACTCTTGTTGTTGTATAGATGACTTTTTAAGTAATAAACTTTTCACTTTCGATATTATTTCAGTTTGCTATCGCCACTGTGAAAGGGAAAAACAGTGTGTTTTACTCGAGAGGACAAACCATTTAACCATTCTTAATATACGTGTCTAACAACAAATTTAAAACAGTTTACATAGTGACCAAAGAGGTTCAACTAGGGTAGAGGTAGAACTTCCGCAGTTTAAAGATAAAACAGTTTAAACAATGATCATAAAGACAGAGGCCCTATTACGCAAGCTCAAATGGCAAATGTTAATTTGGAATATCGGGAGGAAGATATCTTTAACCACGCCATCACTATTCTTCTAAAATCATACTCTAGTAGCCCAGGTTGCTTATAGAATACAATATCATCACAAAGACTTATCCAAGAACTATGCGAGTTAGTGCAAATTCAGCAATTCAACCTTGTGTTACTAAATTTTGTAGCTTCGTTTATAGGGTCTATTGGTGGTGTGTACACGGGATACATTTACTCGCAGAGAATGGCATATATCAACTCCAATAAAACAAGAGAATGAAATCATACTAGTCTGCTGACGAACAATAATGAGGAATACTCATTTTTTTTAACCCTCTGAGTTACAGCCTTTAATAAATATTTACTGCATCATAACTGCAGTCATTTACTAAAGATAATTAACAAAATTCCGTAAATGACAAGTCTTTTTTCCTCTACCGCATGACAAGTCTTTTTTCCTCTACCGCATGATGCTCAAAACCTGAAAGGCATGTGGAAAATATAAGCTTAGTACATGGCGAGTTGGTAACTTCTATAGACATTTGTAAATGAAACATCAATCTTAAGAAAACACTGAGATGGTACTTCTACATTCATAGTTTATCTTTAACAGGAAATTCAGGACTTGAGAATTTGCAGGTGCTTCTCAATTCAAAGTTTCTTTTTTAACCTTAGCTGCTCATTTTTACTGTCAAAGGGTGATAATACTCAAAGAGTGACAGGAGGATCAAATAGAGAAACACAACCATCACGTCACAGATGCTACAATATTCACGTGGTATAAATCAAGAGGACTGATCACACCATCAATTCTAACAAGTTCTCACCAACAAGAAAATCTTAAAGGGCGTTTGCTATGCATAAAGAAATCACTATAGGTTTGGGTATAATAATAGGGTTGAATGGGAGTAGGTATGATTGCTTATATATTCCTTATCTATTGCTATTCAGTTTGTTTAATGACATATACAAACACAACTCCAGTTTATTCCTCAAATATTATTTAAATTGTTTATTAGATGCACAAAACAATAACTAACAAAATAACAATGAAGACAATGACCAGGAAGGGAGACGAAATGAGATCTACGGTGATAAACCCATACACCACTACAAATGCGGCGATGACAAATGGATGATGATTGAATAGAATCAGAAGTTGCAGCTGTGATGACGACGGCGAGAACGAATATACAAGGGAGAAGGGTAGAATGTGAGGGGCAAAGTAGTTAAACCATGAAGTAATATGGAAATGAGATATAAGCACAGCTTTGAACCCAGGTTTGTATGGGAATGAATCCATTCCCACACTCATATACCAAACACCTCCTTAAGTAGCAGGCATTACATCAACTTGCTGTTTTGAGCTTAAGACATCACAAATGATATGTTGTCTTGTGGTTTTTTATGTTGTCTTGTGGTGAATAGGGGCTTTTTGTGATCCACATCAATCATATTTCTTAATAACGTGCTACTACTTACTAAGGACAAAGTTAATTCCAAAACTTACTATGTTAACATGCTTCTTTATTCTTAGAGGATCTACATTAACAGCGCGAAAACAGGTTTTTGATAAACAATAAGGGCCCGTCTGGTTTGTAGGTGGGTTTAGGATTAGGATTAGAAATAGGTTTTGGATTTGATGTATCAGAGAGAGAGAGAAAAACTTAGAAGAAATATAATAGAAAAATTATAGACTTTTTATTTAATATGGACCAATAGAAAAAAGGAAAAATTATAGTAGGACCATTTTAAACTTAAAATCCATCTTACCCCTCTCCTTTAAAAATATGTGGGCCCAATGGTGTTGACTTCCATTTGTTAATCCAAATAATGTAACCAAACATGGTTTTTGATCACTAAACCCAAATCATAAAAAGATGGGTGGATACCAAATGGGCCCTAATAGTTTAAAATTTGAACTTGTATAGTGCATCCATATCTTTGTACACAATTGTTAATGGGCATCATAACCGATTACTATTCAATACTCTCCAAAAGTTCTGTTATCATCAGAATAGAGTTTGACCATATAAATCAAGAGAACAAATCAAGCAATGAGATAGCTAAGTAATTTCAACATTAACACTATAACTGGGCGCGTAATTACGTAATCATACCTGTAACAGAAATGTAACAAAAAGCTGAATCACACATTAGCAAAAGATGGAATGAACTGAAAGCATTCAACAAGATATTCCTTTGGTCTCACATCAGAGATTGTGTTGAGAGTCTTTGACACAATTTTGTATTGTACAACCTTTCTATCTAGTTCCATCACAAGGAAAGAATCTTCTTCTCTTTCTCCCAAAACAATACAAAAAATGTTGTTGTAAATACTCCACCTTTTGGAAAAAAGCTTTATAGTGTCATCAAGATTAACGATGTACTTCACTGACCATTCAGAATACATGTTCCCCTTCTCATAAATAGTAAAATGTCGGGAATGAGCATCATTCTTTACAACAAGGAGCAAACAACCACGAGACTCAAACAGCCTACATTCCTTCCTATCTAAGGTTAAAGAGGTTTGTAAGGCTGTTAAAACCGGATGCTCATTCATGATATCTAACTTGAAAAACTTACTCTCATGATTTAACCAATAAATGGCATCATTCCAATAAACTCCATACTTAAAACAAACAAAACTACGTTCGGGAAATTGATGCCCACAAAGACTCCAATTGCCCGTTTCTGAAGAGTAAGTGTGTATTTGAACCCAATTATGATCAGGATCATCATGCACTATTTTACCATAAATTACTTTATAGTGAGGTGATTTAGTAGGATCAAAAGCCATGTTCAAACCCACATTAGTATTGTTCAAACCCACAATAGTATTGTTATAACGTGTCACATTATCGGGTTCTGGAATCAGCTTAAACATATTAGTAATGGATGGATTGTACACATATATATTCCCAGATTTACAAAATAAAAGTAAACCATTACACGAATGCAAAATCTCAACATCCCTCTTAAGTCGTACCACTGGGTCAAAAGTGAAGGAAGATCTGCAGATCAGAATGCGGATATCCAACGGCAAAAAATCATAACTGTATGATTCAGAATAATCTTCTTTGCTTGAATACTTTTTGAGCAAGAGACCAGAAATCGGGTCGAGGTTAGGGCGAAAAGTGACACTAGCGTCTTTGATAAGAGACAACCAGCGTTTGGATACGGATTTAAAATAAACAAGTGAAAGAACAGGTAACCTGACTAAGATTTCGGTTAAAAGGTCGTCATTGGAGATAACCGACTCCACCGATGAACGTAGCTTTTTGGCTGTCTCTTCCATGATATTTAATTTAAAACACGTTACCTAAACTATATATAAAGTACGCATGGCATGAAACCTAATGGCCAAACTCATACTTGGGCTTGGGCCATATTTATCGTCTAATAGTGAGAAGGCTGATATCACCGTTTATGTGAAACTTACTCGAAGGATAACCCTTTTTTTCTTTTTCTTTTTTTTTTTTTTTAGCATTAGCTTCAAGTGATATTGAACTAATTTAACAACCGATCTGTAGATTGTACAAAACAAGCGATATATGAATACTTTTCGACAATGAGACCAGAAATCGGGTCGAGGTTACGGCGAAAAGCGACATTAGCGTCTTTGATAAGAGATAACCATTGTTTGGATACGGATTTAAACAAAACAAGTGAAAGAAGAGGTAACCTGACTGAGATTTCAGTTAAAAGGTCGTCGTTGGAGATAACTGACTGCACCGAGCTTTCTGGATCTACCATCACCTTCCGGCTGTGAAATTTGATTTAAAACCTAAAAATTCGTTAAAAGAGTGGGAGTAATAGTTTCTATTGATTCGGCGAGGGGTATTTTATAATTAATATTTTTTATTTTTTGATTGTTTGTTTGTTGCGACCAATGTTTTGAAAATCCACCCAGTCGAGTCATCGAGCACCGGGTCAACCGGTTTGACCGCCTAGTTAACCCGGTTTTCAATTTTTTATTTTTTATTTTTTCGACCGGGTCTACCGGTTTGACAGCAGGGTTAACCCGGGTTTTTATTAAAAAATTTTGAAAAAACGAAACCCGGCCGGATTTCGAGAACCGGGTCACTCAAAACCCGGCGGTTAATCCGGTTTTTGAAACCCGGGTTTTTTTTTACCCATTTTTTTTCCGGAACCAGTCGAACCGGTTAACCCGGCCAGGTCAACCCGGGTTTCAAAACACTGGTTGCGACAATAACTTTTGAGATGGAGAGACCAATGGGTTAATACAATTTGTGCTTCGTTGCGCGTATATACTTTGTATTCATTTGATCAAAAACTTGTGTGTTTGGTATGTGTCAATTGTAATCAATCAATGAATTTCATTCCATGTATAACTGTTTGTTTAGCTAGCATTGGAATTTAAAAAAAAAAAAAGAATGATACTAAATAAATGACTATACTTAAAATTTAAAAGTCACCCAAGGAGTGCAGTTTGAAAATTGATTTTCGGGCCCAACACTTCCCCTTTCATCTTCAAGCTTCATATTACTCTATGTATGCTTCAAATTTTAATACCCAAATCTAATTATCCTGCCAAACAATATATAAATGATTAATATCTTATTATCTTAACTTATAGTTATTCTTATTCCACCCCTATATCAAATTCAAACCAATTATCATTCCAGACAGTAAACCAAACAACACCTTATAAAAAATAGAGTAAAATACATCGTGCGTCCCTAAACTTATACCAAAAATACAAGTTTCATCCCAAAATTCAAAATTAATACGCCCAAGGTCTCTGTTGTTCATATTTTGCATTGTGGACGGTTCTCTTGACCGAACGTCGTTAGTCAGCATCTGTTAACTCCCTCACGTGCGTTTCACGTGAGGACAAAATAGCCATTTCATATATTCAAATTATTTTACTCAAACCTTAATTAATCCAACCAAACCCTTACACCCTCTTGGCTATCCCTATAAACTTCTCTTATACTCTTCTCATCACAAGACATCCCAAACTTTTCTCCCCTAAAAAATCTTTATCATCTAATTCATCTTTCAAATCTGAAACAATGTTGCGTTGGTGGTGTAGGAGACAAGCTATTATAATGACTTCTTGGTCGAACAACAACCCATCCTCATTGCTAAAGGTTATGCTCAGGTAAAAATGGACACATAAGCTACTAGTCAACATGTCTACGATGTAATTTATTGGGGACCAATATATAAATTCAACATGTAATGTACATATATGCTTGACAAAAATACACCGTTGGTCCCTAAACTTTCCCAAAAACATGACCCGGCACCCTAAGTTTGGATTTTAGTCGCAATGCGTCCAAAGTTTGGGTTTTTGAGGCCAAATGCGTCCCTCTGACCATTTTCCCTTGGTCAACTTCTATTATTTTCCCCATGTGCCTTGCACATGAGGGCAAAATGGTCATTTCATTGTTTTGGTTAATTATTATGGTGATACAACCTTAGGGACGAACGATGTATTTTATCCAAAAGTTATATCATCACTACCACCACACTCTCTTTATCTCTTTTTCCTGTTTCTCTCTCTAAAATTCTGCTTCTCTCTCTAAAATTAACACCATCACCAAATTTACACGACCTTATTTTTTCACAAACTAACAGAAACATGATTATATATTACATGCACACTACATTAATTCCATAAAATCACTTAACAGAAATTACATGCTAGCAATGCACTAGTGATATTGTTGCAAATAATCACGTTTAAAAATTTTCATTACCTTCTTTTTTTTCTGGGTGAAAATGGTGAATATATTAAGGGGAAATTGGCAAAAAAAGGCATCATACTTCCCACTTTTTGTCATTGTAAGTAGCGTACTATTTTTTTTTTTTTATTATATCACTAACCTTTTTAAATCGTGTCATTGTGTGTACTTTCCGACTTTTTTACCATGTGAAATGACCATTCTACCCTTCAAAATTTGAAAAAAGTAAGGGTAAAATGGTCACAAAGTACACACAATGGCACGATTTAAAAAGGTTGGTGATATAATCAGAAAAAAATAGTACGCTACATACAATGACAAAAAGTGGCAAGTATGATGCCTTTTTTTGCCAATTTCCCTATATTAAGAATAACAAACCTTATACAACCAAATACAAGAGGATTTTGGACATGCCCAACAATCCTATAACAGGCTTAGGAAAATAACAATCAGCTATAACTACAACTGCAAGTAGTTAAGCTAAATACCACCTCTGAAAACAACTGGATCATATACAGATACTATTTCCTTTGCACATTCATAGATTCACCCTACCATAGTTGCATGATTACATTTCCCCAAACAAGGATTATCGCTGACCATTATCCACCACAGCATGATCAAGAGAAAAACCCCAATATGACAATTACTTGCTTTATTTGTGCTTCTTTATGCTTGTTATAAGCAGTTATAGCTTTTCATTGCTTGTTGCTAGTTTACATTGCATTTGCTCTTATTTTCTCTTAAATACTCAAAAAAATCAAAAAAAAAATATTAGCATAAGAAGTTATAGCTTATTTCATTGCTTATTTTCTTTTTGAAAGTACTTATTTAGTCATAGCATATCTTTATTGTTGTTTCTCTTTCAAAATTCTAGCTTATAAGTTGCTTATCCTTTTAAAATTCCTCACATGCATCCCTTTAAATGGTGTTTGGCACAAGGAATATTTTTGGCTTTAAACTTGCTTTGTCCCAAATCCAATTTCATTCTGCTTTTAATTAGTACTAGACGAGTACCCGTGCATAGCAATGGGATTTTATAGCGATAGATAGTTTATTGATAAAAAATGTTTATAGGTTATAAACGAAAAATAATAAAAGTTTGAAGATTTGGGAATTAAACATAATGTTTTGAAACCCGGTTCGACCCGGGTGGTTCAACCGGTTGAACCGTTCCGGGTGAAAATTGGGTCGATTTAAACCGGGTCAACTTGCTAGGTTGGGTTGAAAACGGGTCAAATTAAACTGGGTCAACCCGCCGGGTTTGAAGAGTCCCGGGTCAACCCGGTTTGTGTTTTAATTGGTTGTATTTAATTTGATAGATTTATTTTTAATTGGTTGTACAATGTAAATAAATCATTGTACTTTTAAGTAATGGATAATGTTTTGAAACCCGGTTCGACCCGGGTGGTTCAATCGGTTGAACCGTTCCGGGCGAAAAATGGGTCGATTTAAACCGGGTCAACTTGCTAGGTTGGGTTGGAAATGGGTCAAATTAAACCGGGTCAACCCGCTGGGTTTGAAGCGTCCTGGGTCAACCCGGTTTGTGTTTTAATTGGTTGTATTTAATTTGGTAGATATGTTTTTAATTGGTTGTACAATGTGAATAAATCATTGTACTTTTAAGTAATGGAGTGTTTTAATAAGAGGATTAATTACATTTCACTTTTCTCTCTCATTTGACCATTATTGATAACTCAATATTTCAATTGTTGACCATTTTTCCATTATATGTAGGCTATGTTTGGCAAAAGTAGCTGTGAGCAGTAGCAGTGAACAGTAGCTGTGAGCAGTAGCCAAAAAAGCTCACAGCTTCATAAAGAAAAAAAAGCTCACAGCTTCATAAAGAAGCATTGGAAAAATGAGCTTTCCTAAAAAATAGCAGAGCCCACAGCTCTCATGCCAAACAAACATCAAAAATAAAAAAACTCATTTTCACCGCTCATTACCCCAAAAAGCTCCAAAAAAGCTCCGCGCCAAACATAGCCGTAGTAAAGATAAAGATTAGTAGTAGTTTTAAAGGAGATTTAATTGGTTTCAAGTAGTTTTTAAAGTTTTTGATTGTTTCCTTAAAGCTATTTAGTTTAAATTGTTTTGCAAATTAGCTAGGACAGATCTTAGTTTAGGCTCTTTTTGTTGTTGTTTTTGCTTTTATTTAGTTCACAATAGAATAGTTTAGTCATTCCACATCTGGTTTTAAGGTCAAAAATCCCATTCTTACCCATTTTTGAAAAATTGTTGTAGTCAAGAAAGTGTTCAATCAGCCCCTTGTTTTTTATTTTTAATTTCTTCATTATAAGTCCTACTGATCTAAAATTTGGTATACTTAATATTTGGTTTCTTAGCTTATTGGTTACATTTTTTTTTTTTTAATATAAGCTTTTAGGTAGCTTAATTTAACTGCAAGTAGTACTTTAGGGCTGTTTTAATTACAATTCTGCCATTAATCTTTTAATTTTGCTTTTAGCCTATTAGATTGCTTATCTTAGGTAGTTTTTTTCAGTGCTAATAGATTATTAGACTTAGGATTAGTTTATTACTAGCTTATTTTCAGTTTTGGCACAAGCTCTCACAAGCTTATGCCTTCAATTTTCACTTAAATTTCATTTTCAAAAAGTTTCAAGTCACTGTCTTAACTGCTTCTTATGCAAAAAAATTCTTTTGCTTCAATGTTGTTTAAATCTCTTGCAATGTGTTTTTTTTAGTTCTTTACTGGTCTTGCTAGAGAATGAGTAACTTTTTTGGCTAGAGAGATATGGAAGAAATGAAGAAAAGAGTGATAGGATGAGATTATATATGGGTAAAATAGTCATTTAACAAGAATAACGGGATTTGGCAACAAAAAAGGGAACATTGACCAAGGGAAAACGGTCAGAGGGACGCATTTGGCCTCAAAAACCCAAACTTTGGACGCATGGCGATGTTTTTGGGAAAGTTTAGTAACCAACGGTGTATTTTTGTTTATATGCTTTGTAAACCAAAAAAGGCCATTATGATTGTCTACTATATCCAGAAGCTCGATCATCCATTTTGGAGTCGATAAGAATAATTCTTTTTTGTTCGATTAATTTGTCACAACGAGTCATATCTATTAACCGAGACTCTCAAGTAGTATCATCTACCACGTAAGCTGAAAATGCTTGAACACTTAAGTGTTTGGCGAAAATAAACGATATATTAAAGTAGCAAAAGGTTTTCTCATATAAGTTATTTTTCTCTTTCGATCCTAACTCTATGTATGTGAATATTAATTTTTTTTATATATCACTATCATGTGAAATCAGTCATATCCTAATCTATGAACCGAGACTCTCAAGTGGTAAAAGGTTTTCAATTCTCAAGTAGCATAAGGTTTTATTTTGTGTATGACTTATATCATCTACCACAAACACAACTAATGATCACCAAAATCGATTTTTGTATTAAAACTTTTAGAAGATTTTTTCAAAATTACAAACTTCTGGTCATGACTCATGAACGATAAATCCCTATTATGGTTGTCAAACGGGTCACAGATTATGGTCCAATATAGCTAATATATTGGGATCATTTATTATTGGGCTTTTGGATATACATTGGGCTCATTCTTGATGCCAAGTTGCCAACCAAAAATCCAAAATACTACAGTCTAACGCTATTGGATTAAATAAACGTTTCCTTTCATATATTGAACAAATCACAAGTGATAAAACCGTCACAAATGTACGTTGTTGGACTCGCCCTCCCTAAATAACCAAAGAAAACCTCTAGATATTCTTATGAAAAGCGATGAAAAGTAATATACTCCTTAGTTTTGAATGTTGGGCCACGATAGGAATACATAAAGCAAATTCATCACCCCGTAACGTAAATCAATCAACCATGCGATATACATAGCCATGAGGCATTTGACAGTAACAAACGAAAGTCGAAAATGGTGTCAAGTACTCATACCTCAATCTTCACAAGGTAATTTGGGGAAAATATGCTTGGTTGGCCGATAAATCCTGAATAAGGGTTCATCTTTGTTGCAAAGGTCAAATTATCATTAGTTCTACTTTCAATTATTGATTTAGAATAGAATGGACATCCATGTTTTTACTAAAACTGGCGCATATAACTGCGCCCAGAAAAGCTCCATAATAAAGGTAGCCCGTTTCAGAAAAAGGTACGCAATGCTATTATTAAATTGCAAATCTATTAATCATTAGAATTGGTCTATCTTAATGTGAATTAACTCATTTTGATAGCAGTAACTGAAGAAACAATATCGGCTACAACATAATACCTTTAACTGATAATTTTAGATTTTCAAAAATTCTCAAAAAACCTAACTAGCTATGGAATAATACAAGTAAAATGCACAAATAAAAAGATATTCAGACAGCTGATTCCCCAAGAAGCTCCATCTTCCATATACAGTATTCCCTCTCAAACATCAAGAATTCCTGAATGTGAAAACAGATTCAAAACCATTAAGTTACTCCGTATATCATGTCACATGTGTACAAGCCTGAAAAAATGAAATCTAACCTGCAATTGGTTTTGACTAAACAAGTGAAGGATCCCAGTTTCGGAACTCGCAACTAATTCAATTAGCTCATCATGGCTTTCATGTGCATTACCAGACTCCATGAGAGACACAGAAACCTACAATCATAAAGTTGAGATGAGAAGACAACATTAATAGCTTGTATTACCATCATTCAGAAAACGGGTATCACTTGGAACATCTAGTTATGCCCAAAGGTGTGTGTACCTGCATACACCGAAGAATGAGTTCTGGAATACAACATCTGCGAGAAAGACCCCGTAGAATATAAGTCGCTGGGTTTCCCAGAGAACCATCACTTCCAGAATACCAGGCATCTACTCTCATGATTTCCATTGTTACACCGGTTTGAAATCGAGCCAACTCGCCTAAAACATGATAAATATCTGTCATCATTGGTGATCAAGCAAAATCAAACTGACTTCAATGCCCCAAAAACTTACCCTTAACACCAGCTGCAATAACGGCGGCAAGTATACCACCATCTGCAAGTTTATTCGGGCCAAACCCATCATTCTCTGTTGCCAAGCACCTAAGTGCAACTTCAACTGAGCTACTGTCCTTTCCAGAAATAGACACATTAACCTGAACATAAGACGAGCAATAAAAAATGAAATTTGTCACGATAAATTATTATCTGCAATCTCAATTATGTGCAAAAGTAAATATACCTGTAACTGGCGACTTGATACAACTTCGTCACTTACTGAAGAATAAAGGGCACTAGTCAGTGATGTACACAAGGTGGCATCCGGAAACATGCATTCACCGGAAGGTAGACAAAGCATTGCAGTGGCATGCAATTCAAGGTTTGTAAGTTCCACGAAATCATATATTTCATCCTCAGTAGGAACCAACCATGGGTTTCCATCTCCTATTACAAAAAAGTTAACGATTAGTCCAACTACTTAAAGCTCGGAATCAAAAGAAGCACAAAGAGCGTATATAAACTCACTCAGTAGCAATGCCATAGATGAAGATAGTGTTTCCATAGCTACAGCAGTTGCTCTCTGTTTTTCTTCTTTTGACACATCAACTTCAGCATTTTCTAACTCAATTTGTAGCCAGCTGCGGTATGTTGCATCGCACGAGTAGTACTCATTCTAATAAATAAAATACACAATATGAGCCTTTAACAAAATTTGAAGCACAAAATTGGTACATGGGTATAGAAACATACCCAATCCCAAAATTCCCTCAAGCTATCAGAAGTATCAGGATCCTCTGTTCCCAGAGTTTCTGAAAGATGTTTCAACGGCTCCGCAAGTAAACTAAGCAACGTATGAGCACCACTGGGCAATGCAGGAATTCTCCACATTGAGATTAGAGCAAATTCCCGGAACAGTACATTGCTGAAACAAAACAGCCAGTTTTGATACCAAATAAGAACTAACAAAGTGAGAACAAGTATGAATATAGATATTACCTGTGCATCAATGCCCGGAGAAGAAGTTTTGTGCCAATTCTTATTGCATCAGTGATGGTGGAGGGAGGTGTGAAGCAAAGCCACTGAACAACCATAGCTTTTTGAAGACTCTGCAACCGACATCGTTCTGTAACATCAGATGAGCCATCAGATTTTCCAACTTTCACTTCTCGTGATCTTGATAAAACCCTGTTAAAGTAGATAGCATGCAAATAATCAGACCACAACAGAATGAGACAACGGCAGGTGAGAGTAACATCTATATTGCCTATTACTGTAATATTTAAAGAACCTCTCAATAATTTCTTCGAAGCTTCCTTTTTCAAAACTGCCATTTGAATCAAAATCCGGAGAAAATGGAAGGTACTCTATAGCAGAAAGGAAGATCTTATATCTGACATGAACACTGCAAACACAAAAGCATGAAATACAAGCATTATAATCACTGGTTAGTCCTCAAGAGAGAGTTTCAACAAGGCATTGTTAACAACTCATCATAAACAGTAGCTAGAGGATTGAACTGAAGATCAAGAGATCAAAATAAAGTAATAATTCACCAAAGATTCACCTGCCATTCAGCCGTAACTCCATCATATGAACAAACAGATCAATGCAACGGTGGCGTGCAAGCTGAGATGCATATATTCCAACCAACTCCTCATGTTGTTTTGAAAAAAGAAACATCGCATACCTGTCCATGCTTGTCCGAATTAGATATTTACACAAATAACAAGAATCACACTTACAAACTGTTGCAGGTTTTAATGAGGATTCTGTGTTATAAAGGCGATAGCTTGGAAATACTCATACTTACAAAAGCGCTACAGGTAGATATTGAAAATTCTACTTACTCAGTACTTAAATCAAATATCAACTCCTTTAGCTAAATAACAGTATGTGATGGCCTTTAAGATGAAAGTACTCACATGTGAAGAATGAGGTCACCAAGTGTCATTAGCTTCTCCCTGAAAGAATCCTTCATGTCATCAGCAAGTAGGTGACGGAGCACGAGAACTAAATGTGCCCCGAAACGAATCATCTGAGGATCACCATGTGGCCTGTCAGAAAGCACAATTTCCAAAACAAAGACACATACATACTCAGTAACAAACCTACTGGGTGAAAAAGTGACAGTCTAAAATGTGTCAAGTGATGACTATATTACCTGAAGATATCTTCATCGTTTCCAGAAGGTGATATCCATGACCAAATCAGGTCAAGTAAACGAGGAATATCCACCATCATTAGACTCATCTGTTCAAAAGTATTAGGTCAGAGAAAGGAATAAAAAGCATACCATCAAGATATGTAATTTTTCTGAACACACACACACACACACACACAAAAAAAAAAAAAAAAAAAAAAAAAAAAAAAAAAAAAAAAAAAAAAAAAAGAGACAAGGGAATCTCCAATAGTGAGAAAATAATAAATAAAAGAATTAATCTAAATTAATCAAATTATTATACCTCCAAAAGTGACTAACAAACAACTCATGCGGCCAGACATGAAAATTTATTGTTTTCAATAAAGGATTGAATGGTAAGAGACGCCGCAGATGAAAAGGTAAAGAAATACAGCACAATGAACACATCCTATTATTTCTATTCAAATAAAGAATGCAAACGACAGGGAAAAGATGCGAACCTCAATCTGACGATGCTGCTCTTTACATCCTCGACTTACAGCTTCATGTACAGACTCGCTATATCATCAAAGAAAAATGATTCAGTTGGTGATCATAGCAAATAATAACATCCTTTACCCAAAAAAAAGCAATGTGTATCTACCTTGAATGAAGCTTTTGCAGAAGAGCAGATAGGTCATGTGGTTGTTGCTTTTTAACTTGGAGTGGCCAACTTTCTGGTCCAAGATATGATTGAGAATTAAGATCACCCTGTCCAGGACTTCTTTCGATTGCACCATCCGAATCAATTCCACCAGATAATTCCTCGTCAACTTGAACATCAAGCCATGACTTTGTTAAAGCCCAGCAAGCAGTCTGCAATCAGCAAAGTTTGACTCTTAGTAATAACTTCAGTTATTTTAACCAATGGTGAAAAAGTCAGATATAAACCCAGTGTAGAAAGAAGTGAATATATCCTTGCCCTAACTTGTTTATAAATACAGTTAAAAGTTTAGAGCATATTAGAGCTTAATACCGTTAACTCACTTTATCACTATGAACTGTAGCAAGTAGGATATGTGGAAAACATCGGAGGCAAGCTTACAACCCACGCAATAAAAGTTCATTGCTGAAAAAAACCTAAAAAACCCTGATGATTCCCATTTGCAAAACACAAACATCTAACAAATTATGAGTTAAACAAAACTAAAACCCATACAAACTCCTACAAAAAGTCATATGATGTATCTAATGAAACTATGTCAGGATAATGCATACAGAGAAGGTCTAACTCTGGGAGATGAGGATCATGAGCAAAAACTCCTATATGCAAAGTGTTAGTTACCATAGTTACTTTTTCCTACAATATAAAAGTGAAGCAAGTTTCAAGGTTCAGTATTATTATTGCAAATAGAAAGATTTTTGGTATAATGTTATGCTCCTAACGCACTTGAGTCAATTTGAATACTAGTGCCTACAGCTAATTCTTTATTGCTACTGCTTTTCACTCATAAAAGTAAGTTGCAGAAATCAACTTCTGGCACAACAAATCACAAGGCGAAAAAATATGTTCTATAAGATCAAAACCTGATAAGTCAGTAAATCAACAAGTGAAAATAAAAACTACAAACAGTAACAGAGGCAATTGATTGGCAAACAATACCTCCCAGTCAGTACAGATCGGTAGAATGCGCTTCACATTACTGCAATTGGCTGCATATATCGCTGCTTCATACTTTCCACTCTCTTGCTCTGCAATTTTCTTTACACATAGCAGAAGAGAAGAAAGAATAAGATACCCAACAGCTTTAAAAAAAAAAACAAATGATCATATAATTTAACAAACCCCTTAACAAGTAACTCCTACCTCTGAGGCACAGAATGAGGCCCATTTCCAGAGGCGTCGCTGATGATTTATACCGCTTTCTAATTCCATGGCTTGCAAAGATCTGTCCTTCCCATTCCTTATGAGGGCTTCGACAGAAGGAGTATGATCCATCCCTCCAAAAGGGCGCAAGGTCGCAGCCCTCCATGACTGTCCATACAACAGTAACCATTAAGTGACCAAGAAAATACTCTGCAACCCCGCACCTAAAAAGATCAAGATACAGTACCTGTCCTGCAGCACGGCAAAGATTGCATGCCTCTTCCAATCTTCCAGCCCTTAATAGGATCCAGACATCTTCCAAAAGAGATTCATCTTGTCTCTGTTTAGAAATTAAAGAAAAAACTATATTTATACGATTCTCAGATTTAAACAAGAAGTCTAGAGCAAAATGCTAGATCTACGATCTGATAGGACAGTGCTGGTTAAAACAAAATTATTCTTTTATTAGAAATTCATATTAGTCATAGCATAAAAAAGGTCGGGGCAACCTCGCTAAACTAGCATTTAGCAATATAACAATTGCTTGATGAGCTATACAAATGGCAAGAGTAAGAGAAATTAATACTTTGTCATCAGGTAATGGTTGTGCATGTTCACGGGTTGAAGCATCAAAATCCAAATGCTGAACAATCTTCTCATTCATGGAACCTTTCTTTAGAAACCTTTGGGTATGATTCCAAACTCCAGATGTTGGGAGATGTGTGCCGACATGAGAGCCTCGTACCTGCATAAAAAGATGTAGAAAGAAATTAACAAACCAACTTGGCTAACTTAATGATAATTGTTTCAGGCAATTTTTAGACCAAGTTTAAATTATGTCATTCCATCCATACTAGATCTAACCAAGCTTATAACATGACACAGTATATAAACTAATTATCAAAAAAATACAACCAATCACCTTGTTCTCCAAATCAAGGGCCTTGGAGGCTAATCCCTCGAGCCACTGAACAAGTCTAAAGCATAGCTGTGCATTATGATCATCAGCAACAAACTGGCAAGCATCCAGATGTGAAGTTGTTGGCAACTGAAGTAAATCATCACAGTTAGATAGTACAATACGAGCTTCATAAATAATTCGATAAATTTTGGCATTAGCAAATATAGTAGTAGAAAAGCGACTATATATGAAAGCTTCATACCACGATGGAATCTTCAGGAATCTCTTCATTTCCTGTACAAATTTCAAAAAAATAAAAAGAATTTATAACCAACTGGACCCAAATAATAATAACAATAATGAGGTGAAGGTTACAACTCGTGCCTTTCCCATATAAATACCACAAAAGAGACCATGAAGCAGCCTCGTCAAGTAGCAACCTAGCCTTTTGCCTCATCAGTCTGTCTTCAACAATCCTGTGTCTCTCACTACAACTATTACTGTAAAAAGATCAGCAAAAAATATGTAGTCAGCATGCTTGCTAATGGTATCTGTCACACTCTAGCAAAGTAATTAAGCATATATTATTAAACTTAGCGTCTTAGCACGAGTATTTATCATAGTGAAAGAATATGATTTCAACTCCACATTGGCAGAAAAAAACCGAACTTCCTTAAAATTCAACAAACTTATTTGCAACATCGAATTTAATGACCTAAATTTTCTCCGTTTAAATATTTTGCTTTGATATGGAGATACCTCTCCCCCTGGTGGAACAACTTTAGTTCTGGAGGTACAACGAAAACTGCAACATATTATTTTGTAATACAACTACTTAACAACGAATTGCCATCGATACATAATGTAGAAAACATTGGTCTTTTAAGCAAATTCTCCTACTTATTGGATTGTATAGCTCATGGTCTCATGCATTATACACCATCAACTAATCTAGAGTCAAACGTTGCAATTCTCATGTAAAAGGAAAAGTACTACGTAGGTTCTAGTGTTCGATATCTAGAGATATAAAACCGACACTTGTTTTGCATTGGATAGAGTGAGCAACTAACATTATTCAAAACAACTAAACACAAAATACGGCAACTATTCTAACATACTTAATTGATTCGGAAACATTCCGGCACGCTGCTTCAAGTCTCAATATCAAATCCGGAATAGACATCAATCCTGCAACACACATACACATACCAAATAAGCACATTCAACCATAACGCATAAAAAGCCCTTACGCCTAAAACAACAACAACAACAACAACAACCTTGAAGCGCAGAATCAAACAAAGACGCAAACAACGAAAACGTCGCATCTCCGCCATCCACCACTCCCTCCAACTCCTCAACTTTACAAACTTTCAACGAATGCGACACCACCGACATTTCAGGAGACGGCGACCTCCTTTTAGAAGACGACCGTGCGCTCCGATCACCGTCCCCGGCCTCCTCAACTTCATTCTTAATGTTATCGAGATATAACGCGGCATTACTAAATTTAGATTGATAAGTATCGTTATGCGGCGAAGGCGATGACCGTTTCCTGAAAAATAGCAAGTCATTTAAAACAGTGAAATTGAGAAGGTGTTTGTTTAAGCTTATATGTGGCTTATTAGCTTATTTCTTTTTCAGCTTATTTTTCATAAGCCCCAATTTTCCAGCTTATTTTGAGACTCTGAACTTATATAAGTTTATTATGATATAATAAACTTAATAAGACTCAAAATAAGCCGGAAAATTGGGGCTTATGAAAAATAAGACGAAAAGGAAATAAGCTAAGAAGCCACATATAAGCCACATATAACCATTTCCTGAAAAATAGCAAGTCAGTTAAAACAGTGAAATTGAGGGAGTGTTTGTTTAAGCTTATATGTGGCTTATTAGCTTATTTCTTTTTCGGCTTATATTTCATAAGCCCCAACTTTCCGGCTTATTTTGAGACTTGTGGGCTTATATAAGTTTATTATGATATATTAGGGCGTTTGGATTAGCTTATTTAGCTGGCTTATGGGGTAATTTGACTTTGGAAAAGCTGATAAGCTCACTTTTTAGAGCTTATTAAGTTGAGATTATTGGCTTAAGCCAATAATGTGAAGTTGATAAGGTCATAAGCTTCAATAAGTGAGCTTATCGGCTTTTCCAAAGCCAAATAAGCCCATAAGCCAGCTAAATAAGCTGATCCAAACACCCCAATAATAAACTCAATAAGTCTCAAAATAAGCCGGAAAAAGAAATAAACTAATAAGCCACATATAACTGTTTCCTGAAAAATAGCAAGTCAGTTAGTAGGGGTTAAATTAAAAAGTGTGAAATTGAAAGCGGTAAAAAAAAAGGAGTTACCCGTAGCGGCGGTAACGTTCACGGAGAGTGAGGTTTTGAGGATCGAAGGAGGATGGGGAAGCGTAGTCTTCGTCCATGTCGATGTTCATTGAGCTCATTGTGGTTTGATTCAAGATGTTGTTTTGATAAGTGAGGTTTAAATTAAATAAACCCTAGAAATTGGAATTGATTTTGGTGTTTTGGGCGCGGAAGGAGGAGTATACTGGGTGTTTGGGTGAGTTTGGTTGGGGTGAGCATGGGTCAACCCGACCCGACATAAATCGACCCGACTCGAAAATCGAAAAAGGCAAAAATTCAAATCGAGAACCGAACTGAAGTTACTTGGTTCGGTAGGTTCGGCTCGGTTTTTTTAGTTTTCGTCGGTTTTTGACCCGAACCGAAAACCGAAAATCTGTAAAACCTAAACCGAGAATTGAACCAAAGTTACTCTGTTCGGTTCGATTTTTCTCAGTTTTGCCGGTTTTGTCGGGTCGGATCGGTTCTTGATCGGTTTTGCTCACCCTGGTTAGGAATGTAGCCCTATACGAAAGATTTAAATTAAAAATTTAGTTACACTCATTTTTTATAATTTAAACCACTTGTCTAACCCACTTGATGGGTGGGGTATTTTCATAAAATTTTGTGTTTTCGTTATGTTATGTGTAATATGTAAAGTGTTGTAGTATTTTATATTTTCGGGCATCAGGGCCATCTCATTTATTTGGGTGGCCCGGTGCGAACTACGAATGAGGCCTCGTAATTCATGAAAAGCTTAACTATTATAGAAAATTCAAAACACAATATACTTAGACATGTATCTTAACTATATTATAATGTATTTAGGACTATTTTATAATTAAAAAAGCTTAAAATTCAGACTTCTCTACTTGCTTGTAGGGGTGAACAAAACCGAATTAAACCTGAACCGACAAAACTCGGCTCTTACTCGGTTTAGAATTTTACCGAGTTTCGGGTCGGGTCGATCTGATTTGAGCAAAAAACTGAAACCAAACCGAACCGAGAAAAACCGAGTAACTTCTATTTCGGTTTTTTTTCGAGTTTCAGGTTTCGATTTTGTCAGTTCGGGTCAGTTTTGACCCAATGCTCACCCCTACTTACTTGTTATTGAAGGATTTCAAAACTTGATAAATATTTGTATTCTCAAAACTTGTAACTGTAACATTAATGATCAATAAAGTGATTTAATGAAAAAATATATATATGTAACCACCAAATCAATACTTGTAACATATGAAACTAAAAAAAAAAAGTTATTGATATACATTAAGATGTCAGTTATGAAATCTTAATATAAAAAGAACTCATGGTTTGTGAAAAAATAACAACACAACTAATCATACTTCATGCACAATAGATTCATCCATCCTAGGTTCTCGGACAACGGTGGCACGAAGCTCATCCTCCTCCGCCCCTACATTCCAAAACAAGGTTCCTCGAACCGCCTTTATTGGCGTGTGGCCTCAGTCTCTATGCTCGCCGCAAAATATAGTCACGGCGGTGGGTACCCTGCTAGTAAATACTAATGGAATAATGGATATATAATAAATCGGAGACCCCCTCACATAATATTAAAAAATGGCTATAAAAATTCAAGTTAACACATGTATAAATATATTTTTTTTTTGAACGGCGGGTTCGATGTTAGATGTTAGTTGTTGGCTCGAGTTAGTATCGCATCCTCGGGCAGAGATACCAACCGCGAGCCTCTCCTTAGGGGATAACCCCACTCCTATTCCCGATTCGACTGATATCATTAGAGATTGTGGTTCCCAAGTGAGGACTTCCCGGTCGGTCACCCAAACCGGTACTACTCTCACTTTGACTCGCTTAACTACTTAAGCCTTTACCACTAGACCACAAGCCCCATGATTAACACATGTATAAATATTAATAGACATATACCCAATCGGAGGCCCTTTACAAATGATAGCCTTATGTGGCTGCCCCACTTGCACATGCTAATCACCGCCATTGCTAGACTATGGACCAAAATAAATAGAACTAGTTTTTTTTTTTTTTTTTTAATGTGTTAAGTTGTGTAGTTTGTATTTCTAAGACAATCATAATAAAGATCAGTTCGGTTCAAAAATCCAACATCTGAATATTTATGGTTCATTATTATTTTAGTTTGAGTGTGATGGAGGGAGGAAATGCAAAACTTGGTTACGACATATTATCATTTGCATATGTCTTAAATGCGAAACATATGATTTCTAATATGCATCCAAGTTTATTATTGTTTCATGTCGACAGATTATCACAAACATCAAGCTTACTTATTGTGGCCAAATGACCAATCTACTACATGATGACTTTAAACCATGAATCAAAACTTAAAGTTTGACATTGACTTTTAATAATGAATTACAAAAAATATGTTAAACCAAAATAATTCGAAACAAAAATATAGTACTCATGTGTCTTTTATATAATAAAAGAATTACATAATCTCGGAGTGTTTTTGCAAATCATTCTTATAGAAAAAAAATAGACCAATAGGATTGCTCGATTTTGACACGTGGGCAAAATCGTGCGACGTGATTGGTTAATAAAAAGTCAAAATTTAATTGAATTTGGTCAAAGCTGGAAAAAACGTGTAGAATGAAAAATACACCAAAAAAGTATATGTGTCAAAAGTGTGAACAAAAAAACTTTTAAAAAGCGGGATTAATATTAAAAACTTCAAGGACCTGAATGTAAACAATACCAAACCTATCTTCTACCGATCATAAGACCTGACCTCACCCAATCCTGTGCACCAGAAAACCAAAAAAGACATATTGCGACCAGAAAACCCGACCACACCAATCGTGAACACATATGGTGATCTAAAAAACCGTTTTATGTTTGATCAAATGGCGATCACAATGGGAAAGGATGATTTTTGGTTACTCAAATGTATTTTTTCAAGTTAGGGTGATTTTTGGATAATAGATTTAGGGTTTGTGTTTTTTTAGGTAATTGAGATGTAGGTTTATTTTTTATTTTTTTGGTTTTTTTAAGGTAATTGAGATGTGGGTACATGTTTTTGTTGTTTCATTGATGATTTAGGTGTGTTAGATTGCAAAGTTTAGCAATTAATATATTACGAGACCAAATTAATTAGGCGCACATACCAAACTAAAAGTATAAGCATGTTGTAGATAGCATTATCCTTTGTGATGTTTTTTTCTCGATTGTATTATTTAGAAATTGTGTTTTCTCAGAATTGGGATTGGAGTAGTAGCATAACTTTTGGCTTATAGTTGTATGAATAAGGTAAGTTGGATGATATGTATGCTGATTCTTGGTTGTGTATATTTGATGTGTCATTAGTAATAGAGTTTCCTTTAAGTTTGTTTCCTGCTATTCTATAATGCACAAAGAATATAAAATGGTGACAAATCTGTACCAAATATTGTGGTTGTTTAGTTTAGGTTTGTCTTTGTTATACGTGACTATTCAATCATAACCTGATGAAATATTCATATGTTCGGTGATCATTTCTGAGTATGCCTTGATTTTATAATGATAATAGTTTGTGCCTAAGAAAGCAGCTCCCGTGGTTCAAAACCCATAGTCAAGTAGTGAAGAAGACACTGATGACTCATCATCTGAAGATGTAAGCTATTGTATTGTAGTAAAGTTTCTGAAACTACTCCATGTTTGCTATCTGTAGATGCTTTTAGTTCACATACATACTTTATCTGCAAAAAACGGAAAATGTCTTTTACCAAAAGATAATATTGAATGTAAAGTACTTTTTGCTTGAAAAGGAGTATTTTTGAATAATGGACCAAGAAACACTTTAAGTTATGTTTAAATCACCTAAGGCTGCTTACAGTAAGCCACCATCGATCGATCGTTTGCCAATGTCCACTCGATCGCCGCTTCTGTGGCACCCAATCCCAGTCGATCGATCGCATGTCTTTTTGGCATGAGGGCCGTCCAAGCGATCTAGATCGTATGTCTTGTTGTGAGTAGTAAATTAATATAAACGGTACTTTTGTGGGGTGTGTTTTTTGTAGTGTAGGTCACCTTACTGTGGCAACCAATCACCTATAGGTCGTCGGAGAGAGAAGGCTGACGTGACAGATAAAATGAGGGTCGATCCTCTTCCTTACTGTGTCCACCCTAATGTATTAATATTTGTTTATTATGTTGTCAAGTTTATCTTTGCATTTTTAATATATATATAGTTATAGTACATTATAATGCATTTGATGAGTGTGTAAATACTCATCATTTTTACCTTTTCTGAGCTGCCAAAACATCTAAAAACACTCAATATTGTATCAAAATAGTGAAAATATCTCAGGAATGTGTTTTATATGTTTCAAATGCAAAACAATCAAAAACAGATGAAAAACGTACAAAGTTTGCAAAATTGGTAGTTTCAGTCCCTCAACATTCAAAAATTGTCAAATCTAGTCCTTAGTTGTTCTAAAAACTTGAAAAAGTCACCAAAGGTCCTTTTAAATCAAAAAGTTACACAATTAGTCCTTTGGTGCAAAGTTTCACAAAATGTCAAGTTTAGTCCCTAAAGTTTGGAAAATTGTCAAAAATGGTCCCTAGGATATTAAAACTTTGAGAAAAACAAATTTTGTCCTTGTACTTCTCATATATGGCAGGATTGGTCCTTGGTGGAAAAGTTTGGTGAAATTACATAATTGGTCCCTGAAGTTTGAAAGTTTGGCAGATTTAGTCCCTGGAAATTGAAAATGGAAAAATCATCTCAGGTCCTTGAACTATTCATCATATGGCATGAAATACCCTTGAAAAGACTTTGGAAGAATGCCAAGTTACACCCTCAAACTTTCGGCTAAATTACAAAATTAGTCCTTGTGATACATATAACCAAACCGGACCCTTAAATATTATTACCCAAAATCCTAAGCCTAGTCCAATCCCAACACCCAGCCCACTCCTTTTTATCCTAAGCCCACACAATCCCAGCCCAATACCCCTTTTATAATAAAAACCGGGGGTCAAACGTTGACCCTTGATCAACCCGGTCAAACAACCACCCCTTTCCCTCTCCCAGCCTTCCCCCCCCCCCCCCCAACTTGCACTGTTCCCCCATCACATCACCACCACCCCATCTTATCCCACCGCCCAAACCACTCACCCCCACCACTTTCACCTAATAATCCAACAAGCATTTAATGCTTCCCCTTCCAATTGGTATTATCAGAAGCAAATTGCAAAATAAATCTTTCCCGCCAAAACACGTGGCAAAAGATTATAGCGTTTTAGTGATCCAATGGCCCCAATTGTTGATGGGAAATGCTCAGAGAAGGCAAGGGAACCCTAATTCAAGCTATAAAAGGGAGGAGATTGCAAGGAAGAAGACAAGTAGTTAATTAAGTTATTTTTGTGTCGAATTAAATTAAGATTTCAAATTCAGTTGTAATTTTCATATTTCAAGCATTGTAGTAGTTACCTTATTGTACTTTAAGTCTTTTTAAGTTATAAAAATCCAAGTTTCAGTTCTGTTTTTGTTAATGCAATTTACTCATCTTTTCTGAATTTCTAAATCACTTTAAGTTGTGAATTGTATCAATGATCATGGACTTTTAGCTCACTTAGGTTCCCTTAAGCTTATTGAAGCTTTTAGAGACCATAAAACTCAGTACTAGTAGAAAAAATCAAAAATATAAAAAAGACAACATAAGTCAACTGTGGTTTGTTTTGAGTTTGATTTCAGGTATTCAGAGGCATTGAAGGGCAAGCTTGGAAGTGGATAAGCCTATCTAAAGATAGGCTTCAGTGGAAAACCGTTTGTTCATGCTAAGGGTAGTTTGTAAGCTTTGCTCATTTTGATTTTCCTCTAAAAATCTTAATTCCTTATAATTTCTGTAGCATAGCTTATTTCTTACTTATTTGTGCTTATCCAGTGTTAAAAAGTCATAATCTAGCTTAAAATCAGTAGGTTGTTTATTGATTCTCATAGTTGTTTACAGTTTATAATTTGGCAGTCAAATTAGTCCATTTAATAATCTTTGGTGTTTGTTGTTAAAACCAGTGAAAAAGTGTTTGATTCAGCTTGATTTAGCCTAAGTTAACTTCTGGAACCAAGTTTGTGGTCTAAAACCTTGAATTGCTTTGAAAAACCATTGCATCAGTTGCAATTAGGGGTGTTTGGATTTGCATGCTTAGCTGTGTTATTGTGAGTTTCGTAGGTTAACAATGGTTTAGACATCACACTTTAGGTCTTATTTGAAAGTTGAAAGCATAAAATCAGTTGGTGTTAAGTAAAAAAGTCAAGATCAACCAAATCCTTCCACACAGTTAACTGTGTGAGTGTTTTAAGACCCATAACCTCTAAAATCTTTGTGAAAGTGCTCATTATAGCTTGTTTTAGTTTCATTGTGGTGTATAACAGCATAATCAAGCAGTAAACCTAGGCTAAAATTCATAATAGTCAACTGAGGAACAAAAAGGTTAAAAGTCAAAGTTGTAAGTCTCAAATTTTGCAAAAATGGCTTGATTTGTTTTGATTTTTGAGCAAGGATCTAGACCTTGAAATTCCTAGGTTTAGTAGCCCCCCAGCTCTTCTTTAAGGTCTCATCTTTGTTTGATTTTTGTGAATTTTATTGTGGACCCCACACCTAGCCAAAAACACTTGCAGGGGGACTGACCTCCCCTGCATCAGCATATCACCACAACACCACCACCTTTAGTGGCTGTTGTAGGCCACCTCAGTGGGTCCTAGTGATCCACCTTGGGTTTTCCCAACCCCCTCCTACCAGGCTTCATAGTTTGACCATTTGTTTGACCTTAGGTCTAGTGGACCCCACCTGGAATCACTGCTCAAGTTTGTCCCATTTCTGTTTCCATCTTATCAGCTTATCAGTGCTATTAGCTTGTTGTTTCTAGCTTATTTAAATTCCTTTTGCTTAAGTGAATCAAGTTTTATCATTATGGACCCCACATATAATCATTTGAGCTTATTTTCCTATTTGGTCAAAGAATGTCAAACTGACTTGGTCAAGGGGGTGCACACAGCTTATTTTTAAGCTATATAAAAAGTTGTTTTACAAAAGTTTCTTATTTTCATCTCATATTTAGCTGTCAAAAAGAAAAAACACCAAAAAAGCAAACATAAAATTAGTGATAGCTTCTATTTAATAGAATCTATCTTTTTCATTTTTCCTTTCAGCTTATTTATAAGCACTTTTCCATTTTTATAATTTTCTTAATTTTCTAGTACCTTTAAGTATTTAAAATAATTTTCTTAGATTTTTCCTAAACAGTTTACTATTTATTAGATTTAAAAATAGTTAAATTAATTAAATAGGTAATATTAGTTATTAATTAGTTTTCTTAAATTTTTAGTAACAACAGTAGGTTTTTATAATTTTTCTAAGTTTTATAAATTAGTTAAGACTTTTAGAAAATATATTTTTAGTTTCTACTGTTCATTTTTCAATTTTCTTATTTTAATTATTTAAAGTAGATTTAAATTAATTAAAAGGTAAATAATTAGTGAAATAGCTTAAATATAATTTTTAGAATTTTTTTTTATAATTTTGTAGGATTCCTGTGATGGTTAAATAGTTTTATAAATTTTTCCATAATTTTCTAAGTTAATTTAGTATTATTTGTAATTTAAAATAGTTTAATTAATATAAATAGTTTTTAATTAATAAAAAACTCATAAAAAGACAAAAATATTTATTTTTATTTTTTATACTTTCTTCAAGTTCTTCTTAAGTTTTAGAAATTATTTTTGCAAATTTTTAGTTTAATTTGTAATCTTTCCCATTTTTAGATAATTTAAATTAGATTTAAATTAGATTTTAAATAGTTTTAATTAATTAAATAATATTTAAATAGTAAAATAATCATTTTTTATAATTTCATTTTCATTTTAAAATTTCTTTTAAATTTTAAGTTTCAAAAGTTTCACTTGTACCCCCTGTAGTTTGTAATCTGATAAAACCCACTTTTCTGTCTGTCACCTGATTTCTAATTGTGAATTTGTGCATATATCTGTATATTTGTTATTTGTGAATATTATATCATTGTGTAAATACCAAAATATCAGTAGCAAAATTAGAGATGGCAAAAAAATCCGTACCCAACGGGGACCCGATCCCCAAATCCGATTTGACTGGGGAATCCCCGAGTTGACCGGGGATGGGGATGGGGACGGGGAATCCCCGAATTATAAAACCGGGGATGGGGATAACAAAAATCCCCGACCCTGAACCCGAACCCGAACTTTTAATGTATAAGTATACACTATATAAGTTATATGTATATTAATACTACATATACTTGTATATGTATATATTAGTGAATAGTGGCAAGTATTCTACTTGAAGTATATATGTATGTATATATGATATTTAGTGGATCAAATACTTTAAAAATGTTAAGCACTAATTACATATTATTCTACCAATATTTTTTCCGAATACTCACATTCGATACAGTTTATTTTTGTATTATATGTGATGTTTCAATATTTATGATATTTTAAAGTTGAATGATATTTAATTAATCCAACTATATACGATGTATGCTTTTTAAGACATTTATAGATCAGTTCTTTATAATTTCGATTACTTATGTAATTTTTATGCTCAATTTATAAGGCCGAAAAATCCCCGAATCCCCGTGGGGATCCCCGATCCCCATTGGGGATGGGGATGGGGATGTAAGAGGATTCTCCGATGGGGATGGAGGCGGGGATGGGGATAGGGAGTGAGAAACGGGGATGGGGATGGTAAATACAATCCCCGATAATCCCCGCCCCGTTGCCATCCCTAAGCAAAATCAATTCCATATCATCTTGGCTATTGTCCTCAGTGCCACTCATTCCCAAGAACGATTCCCAAAAACATCATTTCAATCTCGCTGGGACTTAACGACCCAGGGACACACTATACTATCACCGGAGAATTGGAACGGGGCTGTCTTTGACTTATTGACCTTGGTCAATAATATCTGACCGTTTCGGGACCCAGTATTTGAGACTATTTTATAATTATAAAGGCTTAAAATTCAGATTTTTTTCTTGCTTATTATGGAAAGATTTTAAAATTATTTGGCTTAATCATCTCTAATATCTCTACTTATAAAACATAAAGATAACTAAACGTGTAACCGAATAACGCAAAATATAATCACAAGGTACCCACCGCCGCATTGTGCGGGTACCGTTCTAGTAATTAACAAAAGGCCTTTGAGAAGTTTAGAGAATCAATACCATCTCTTAGAAAACTATACTAAAATAATGTAATACTTTCAGGAACATCTATGTTATGAGATTGTGCTTCGTTAAATTTCACATATTTGATGACCAGACACACATAAGTTGGTTAACCGGTCAAAATATATGATTTCATATATAAATGGGTTGGGTTTGATCTTAACCAGTATTATCTAAAATAATGGTTTTTTTTTTTTTTTTTTTTTTTTTTTTTTTTTTTTTTTAACAAACAATGAGTGTAATAAATAGGGAAAATTGACAAAAGCTACCCAAATGATAAACTAATTACTTTTTCCGGTGATCGTCCAAAGTTCTTGAAAATCATATCACCATTCCATGTTTTCTTTTAATTGCAATCAGGTCCATCCTCATCCTTTGCTTTAAACCGTTATGCACAGTCATCGTAATACATCTTGAAGTAATATATTTTTCTTCTTAAGCTTTAAATGTTACTTTCTTTTTTGTTACATGATTTTGATTTTCATGTTTTGATTGAAAATTACTAATATACTCTTATAATTACGACTTAATAATTATGTTATTCCTAAACCGTAAGGAGTTACAACTTGGTTTTTATGTCCTCGGAAAGGTATTTCAATGTGTTTATCAAATCTATAGGTCTCATGGTCTTAAAAATCTCATAACATGTGTAAAATTACTAATATACTCTTATATGTCAAAGCTGATTTTGGACAGCCCAAAACGTTTCGCCAAAACAACGATATTTTAAGTTATACAACTCCGTTTGACGCGGGTCCAGTGGCCACATTTAAGTTAAAGGGTCCCCTAACTTTTCTATTTGAACCTCAATAGTTGGTTTAGTAAAAAAATCTTGGAGCTTATTGCCAATAAAGTTAGATGTGCAGTTTTTGATAATTTTTACCGTTTATTTTCTATTTTAATCATCGGGAGGAGTTACAGAACGGGCCACCCGGCGAAACGACCACAAGACATAGATCTATAATCCTATATTTTTTCGTAAGACTCTAAACCCACTGATTTTCCTTTATAAATCCTATCTTGCTGCTGATCCAAAATTGTCCCATAAACAATGTCCAAAACATGATTTTATAGGCTTTTACATACACTATGTACATGGTATAATCAATAAGTATAAATGCAAATAACATAATAAAATGCATAAAAGTATAAAAATAGAGAGGTGTTTGATTTCCTTACAATGATTTCAATGACGAAAGTAAAACAAGAACCCTAATCTAGTCAAATCCCAAAATCACCAAACAAATAAACCAAGCTTCAAAATTAAAGACCAAAACCCTTGAACACTCTTATAAATACTCTTGTAAAACTTCCATAAAACCCCATGGATTAATTGGTGAAATTTGATGTAGGTTTAAGATGATTTTGTAGTGGAAATGAATCAAGAAGTTATAGAATCACAAGCCTTCAATTAAAATAATAATAATGGAGGCTTGACACCATGCCATTTGCATTTGGAGGGCTTGGAGTATATTCTGTAAGTGATGCCTTGAACTATGCATTTTTTGCATCTAGACTCCAATCTGCCATCGTACAAACTAAGCTCCTCCGACACTCTGGTATTGTAACTTCTGGACATTCCTTCGAGAAGGCCTTATGTGCTTTTAATGTGAAAATGGAGATCGACCTTCTGAGTAACCCGGATGAGATCGTTGCCCCCAAACTCATGAAGAAATTGATAGATATATATTTCAAACGTGTTGCCCAGACGTCTGAATCCACCTTTTGCCTATCTGTTCGACAAATGGCACTCTGGAGATCGCAAAGGGAGGACTATACTTCAGACTGGCTTAGGGTGGTTCCGATCTCTGGGTTGGGACAGACTATGAATGCCAGAATTTACCGATGTGTATTATGCTACAGGCTAGGTGTTCCCATGTTCTCTGTTCAGAGGCCGTGTTCAGCTTGTTCCAAGGTTTTTATAGGGGATATTTACGGGGACCATGCTGTATCGTGTACTGGTACTATTGGCGTTAAACATCGACACAACATGGTGCGTGATACTCTGGTTGACATATGTTCTCAATCCGGGGTCTCGGCTCGTAAAGATGTTGACATCGGGCTTGGTAGAGGAAGGGAGCAAGCCCTATGCCCAGCTGATATATTGCTTTATTCTTGGAACGGAGGGAAGGACGCTTGTGTTGATTTGACGAGGTCGTTTCCCTTGACGCAAACTGGTATGATTGACTCTGTGCCATGTCGTGCGGTGACTGACGCAACACAACGTAAGCGCATCAAGTATGAGGCTAAGTGTGAGGAGATTGGATATGGGTTCCTCCCTTTCTCATTCTCCTCTCTGGGAGAACTTGAGACAGAGACGGTGACCTTACTAAAGCGGATCTGACAGTTCTCTTTAACTCAAGACATTGGAGCACGCGCTGCTATTCATATCTTCAGTAGGATTAGCTTTGCTATTGCTAGAGGTGTGGGGGCCCAGTTAGTCTCGATGCTCCCCACTAATTTCTTGTAATCCTATGATTTTGTTTCTAATGTAAGTGATGTTATAATAATAATAATAATAATAATAATAATAATAATAATAATAATAATAATAATAATAATAATAATAATAATAATAATACCTCCGTCCCATAATTATTGTCCATGTTTGACTTTTTAAGTCTTTCTTTTACAACTTTAACCTTAATTATTTTTTCTTGTGTCATATAATACTTGATGCAAAATATATGAATGGATTGAGTTTTAAATGTACTTTTCATTGGTATAATTTTTATCAAATATTATATAATACAAACAAAAATATATAAAGTCAAAGTTGAAAAAGAAAGACTTGAAAAAGTCAAAGTGAACGGTCAATGTGGGACGGAGGGAGTAATAATAATAATAATAATAATAATAATAATAATAATAATAATAGACTTAACTAAAAGTGGGAGCACAACTTGTGTCTAGACTGCCGTCCAACTTTATGTAAATTTTTATAGTTCTAATAAAGTGATGGTAAAAAAATTAAAAAAATAAAATAATAATAATAATAATAATAATAATAATAATAATAATAATAATAATAATAATAATAATAATAATAATAATAGCAAAAATGAAAATTATGGTGGTGCTTTGGTGGGGTTTGATGTTCGGCAAAACAAAGGAAAGAAGAGAGAAACAAAATGTTGATTTTTCTCTAATTATGGAATAAATGAAAGAGTAGCAAAATTGATATTGAGTTAGTAGATATCTATGACCAAAAAGCTATGATTCAACATTTAAAGAGTGGTGTGAAGTAAAAGAGAAAATGACTTTGTGTTTAGTTGCTAGATATTTGTTTTAGATAGTATTGGTTTTATGGGTATAGTTTGATCCCAGTAATCATAAGTGTAAAGCTTTTAAAACGTAAAATTTAAAATCGGTTAAAATAAAAATACAAAACTTATAACAATGTTAAAACTTATCAACATACCCTATTTTAGTATATCAGATGAGTGATAAATTTAACGGAGTGCTTAGACGTCGTTAAAACTTAAAACGTACGTTAAATATGCGTAATACGTAAAATGTATAAGGTTTATGTAAAAATGATAAAATTAAAATATGACATATAAAATATGATCATAAGGAAAATAAATTGTATAAAACACATAGTCTGAACATAGTCTAGTGTTGGTTACAACTTACAAGTTAAGTATACGCGATTGAATTTACTTAGTTACACGTAAAAGTGAATTTACTTAAAATTAAAATAATATGTAAAAGTTAATGATTAATTATTGACTTGAAAAGTAGGTGTGGTTACAGTGCCGGGCTAATAGGCCTTCTTAGCTATCATATGCCAACACCGAAAGGGTAGGGGGTAATTAAATCCCCACATGTGTTGTTGCACCATGGCTTTGCAAGTTTTTTTATTTAACGAGGGTGTGGGATTCAGTGGTGGAATTTGTATCAGAAGCTGTATATGAAAACATTATAAATAATGTCAAAATTAATTAGAATAAGGATTTTCATGACTGTTATTTGGTGTTTCTAGTGTTAGTTAATAAGGCCTATAGGCCGGGCCCAATTTTTTCGGCCCGTTTAGTTGTTAGGGTTAGGTTAGTTATTTTTTATATAATGTTTCGTAATCTTTATTGCTTAGTTGAATCTGATCAATATATTGTTCATTTTCCTTCTTTGATTTCTATATGTTATCAAGAGCTAGGTGGGGAAAAAAAGGTTTGTAGTTTATGATTGTTGGAATCTTTGCTTTCTATACATGCTTTCGCCAACCAAAAGGGAAAAAAATGTTCGTTTGATGTAATTCGTTGCCGTTAAGTGCTTTGGGTTTGACTAATGAAAAATCAATGGTCAGTGGTGGAATATGATTGGTTGGAAAAGCTTATGGCCCGGTTGAATTGAATTATGAATTTGCTAAAGAGTTTGTTTCTAGTTTTGCCATATATGGTGGATTAATAGTTTTGTATTGGTTTATGGTTAGAAAAGTGGTTTATGTAGGTAATTGTTGGTTTTGTCCGGGTGTTATTGGGTTATTATAGATTATTTTTAACTTGTTTTAGTTTCACACGTGGCTCTGCATTTGGTTCCACCTGATTTATGTTGCTGTCTGAATCTACTGAGTCTGCTCTTCGTTTACCTCTGTTCGGATCTCTCCGCCACTGAATTTGTATCTGTATGTCTGCTGCTGTCTGCCTGAATCTGCTCTTCGTCTACCTCTGTTTGGATCACTTTCTCGTTGAATATATATATCTATCTGCTGCCTAGATCTGCTGTATGCATATGTCTGTTGCTATCTGCCTGGATGATCTGTTGTCTGCATCTGTCCGTCTAATTTCAAAGTTTTTTTTTGTCAAACTCTAAATGTAGCATTGTAAGTTTGAGAGGGGATGTTAGTTAATAAGGCCTATAGCCCCGACCCACTTGGTTTGCCCCATTTAGTTGCTAGGGTTAGGTTAGTTATTTTCTATATAATGTTTTGTAACCTTATTGCTTAGTTGAATCTGATCAATATATTATTTATTTTCCATATTTGATTTTTATATCTAGGTGATGTAGTATTATAAGAAGTTCTAAGTTAACTCTCTAGTCTTTATATATAGGCCACCAATTAAAGCATGCTTTCGTAATATCCTAAGAGGCCAAGGTACAATGGTTGTTGGTTTGTGCCATAGCCTTCAGCATGAGCCTTTGGCGCGACAACCTACACCATGGCTAGGCTTGTAGGGCCTGGCGCAGAGGCAACCAGCTCACACCGAGCAATAATTTTTTTGTTTGCTTGTTTTGGTGGGTTTCTTTCTTTTTTGTTTGTGTTTGATGTTGGTGATATGTTTATGTTTGTGTTTGTCTGATTTTTTTTTATTTTTTTATTTTATTATTTTTTTTTGGCAAGTGGGCGAATGAAGAAGACGACCCTTGGTAGTTTTGTGTTTATTATTTATTATTTTTTGTGTTTATAACCTTGCAGTATAATAGTTTACACTATTAGTCCCTAGTGATTTGTTCTTTTGTAAAGTTAATCTTTTGTAGGTTTATATTTTTATGTCTTATTTTTCTTTTATGTTTATTTTTATTTAATGTACTATTTTATGTAATGTGTTTTTTATTAATGAAAGTTATTTTTAGTTAAATATATTGTTTTATTAAATAAATAAAATAATAATAATTATGCACCATGGCACCCGAAAACTGGTGTTATGTTATGGAGGGGGTTTTGCTGCCGTAGCCAAAACAGGTGCCATGGAGAAAAAGTGCTGAGGTGTCACGGTGTCACCACTTTTCTCATGGAACCACCTTTTGGCACCAAACGATACCTAGCGCTCTAAAAAAAGAAAATATATTTACTCAATAACTTGCTGATACGTAATCAGTTAAGGTTCCTGTGATCAGAATAATAGTATTCGTGATGGTGATTGTTCTTTTTTGGCATTTGATGTAATATTCTCGCTATTTTGTACTGAGCTAACTTGTGTTATGATTTATGCTTTTGGGTTTGATCATATGATGATCTTGTCCTATAGTGAAGACTCTCAATAGTCGTGAAGAAAACACAAAATATTATTCTTATTGATCTCAAACGAATGAATATCTATCATGAACATTATCTTGTTTGCTTTCAATTTTTATTTTTGTATTTCAACTAACTGATGGCTCTAGTTTAGTTTAAAGCAATACACGGTAGATTCTTCTAGCTACAGGACAGTTTGTGATGTTATCTGATTGGCTCCAAATGGTCAACCTAAATTGACCAGGGAATGATCAACAAGATCAAACAGCCTAGAGTCAATGCTCCGCGGAATATAGTGGTTTCCCCGGGTCGTTATGTCCCGACGAGGTGTGATGGTTAACAAACGGATTTGTGATCTGGTGAATTTGGACAGGAAAAGGTTTGTGAGTGATTAAACTAAGGAATATACGAAGAAATAGCTTAAATAAGCTATATGAACAAGACTGGAAAGTTAGAAAAACCAGAAACATTTAAAACCTAAAAACGCATACGTTCACGTATTAAATAACGTGAACGTACAAAATAAAACGCGAGTTTTAATGAAATAAAAATCCTACGGCTATGAAAATTAACTTTTTACAATCCTAATGATAAAAGAAAAATTTTTAGAAAAAGAAAATTAATTTTTACACTATTTAATTAATTATTATTAATTAATTACTATTTATTAATTACTTATTAATTATTTAAATTAACCTAAATTATAACTAATTATGAAATTATACTAAAAATATGAAAAATAAAATTGGAAAAGTCTAAAATGTTATAAAACTAATTTTCAAACTTAAAATATATTTTTCCTACTTTTTAAATAATTTCTATCAATTAAAAACTAATTTAAACTAATTAAAATTACACTAAATAATAGGAAAATGTAAAATAAGCTTAGAAAAATAAAATTAAAACTTAGAAAAATCTAAAATAATATAAAACTAATTTTAAAACAGAAAATATATTTTTAAGACTATTTAAATAATTATCATTAATTATTAACTAATTTTTAATTAATAAAAACTAATATTAATTATTAAAAATACTAAATGAAAAGAGAAAAATATGAAAAAATTACAGAAATTATTTTACAACTACAGGAACCTAGGAAAATTATAAAAACACTAAGTGCTTAATAAAAATAAGCAAATAAGCAATAAGCTTCTTAAATAGAAGCTATCACTTTTGGTATTTTTAGCTTTTTTGAAATTTTCTTTTACAAAACTACTTAAACACACAAAACATCAAACTTTAATGAAGGGACTAAGAATAGTGCTTAAAAATAAGCACTATGGAACACAAAAAGCTTAGCAGATTTAGGCTTAAGGCTTATTAGGACTTATGAAACTTTGAAAAACCAACCACAAGCTACCACAGAGGTGAAATAAGCTAAAACAAATATGTGGTAACTTGAAATAAGCTAAGTGAATCAGAAAAGCAAAAGAAATAAGCCAAGATAAGCAATAAGCAATCCCACACTCATCACAGTCCACACAGGCCTAATAAGTCAACTTAAGAGGTCTGTGGGGCCCACATGAGAAGTTGGAGGCCCAAAGGAAAAGCAAAGCCAATAAGCTGAGCTTATTGGCTTTCTAAAAAGCTAAGGCTTATTTACTAGGACCCATTAGTGAGGTCAGGAGAGGGATTGGAAATATGATCCAAAACCTGAGCACTCAGCTTAGTTGTGGAATGGGACAGATTACAAGGAGCTTGCAGCCCTGTGTAATAAGCTACAAAACTGAAAACTTTTGGCAAATAAGATGGATTTGCGACTGAATTTTGACTTTTGGCAAATAAGACTTGTGTTTATTGTTTACTTTCACTCACTTGGACCTAGGGTAACTTAATGCAACAATAATAATCAACAAAAACAACTAAGAACCCATTGAACAAGTTAATCCCAAACACCCCTTATACTTAAACTGTTGGGATCTTAATGAAGCAGATGGGTGAATTCAATCATAAAACTGATAAGTTACTAATATTAGACCATATAAAACACAATTAAGCTACACCAAACAGTGATTATTAACAGAAACTAACAGTGAAGTTAAATGAGAGATTAACACTAAAAACATAAAATTTGAAACTCACAATGGGATTGGTGTTCAAAACCAGGAACAAGGAGTTATTAGCTCAACCTAATACCTCCCAAGAGGTTCTAAACCAACTCCACAAACTTCTTCTCTTCCTTTTTTCTACTTCATCTCACAGAATCATTTGAAACTTTTTAGGTAACTTTGAATTTTTCCATTAAACTTAATAAAACTTGAATTTTAGTATACAAATACTTAAGAGGTCTTATATATGAGCTGAGATGAGCTCACTTGTATCTAAACAACACCTATTTCCAATAATTAAGGCACAATGAAGCTTTTAGTAAAAAATAGTGCATAAAACTGAGATTGCAGAAAGACTTGAGATTAAGCTTTAATTAAGATGAAATTACATTACAGAAAATTAAATAAACTTTCTTGATCCAAAGATTACAACTAAAATGGAAATTGAATTAAAAACGACATAACCTATTTTAGACTAAGACTAATACTATACTACTACTATTCTTCTGCTCTTTTTCTTTTACTTTTATAGCTCCCAGGGAGTTTCTTTGACTTTCCCCACAACTTCTGAGCCCTTGGATGGCTTCTTGTAATCTTGGCCGTTCAAATGTATTTTGGCGCCAATTTGGTAATGGAGCAGGTTGGGGTAACTTGTAGGTGTTTAAAAGATTTAATTGGGTTTGGAAGGTTGTGGTGAGGTGGAGGGACAAGGTATGGGAGAGTGAGCTGGAGGTGAGGAGGGGGGTGGTGTGTTGGTTGAGTTTGGAAGACCAAGTGGGGTGAGGAAGGAGGTGGTCAACTTTGGGGTTTGACCGAGTGGGAAATAAAACGGGGTGTTATATTTTTAGGGAGTGGGCTGGTTTTTATGATTGGGCCAAGGGATTAGGTTTTGGGCTTGGTGAGGGTGTTTTGGGTTTAGAATAATAACAAGGGTACGTTTGGTTTATAACTAATAAACAACAAGGACCTCAATTGTAATTTTCTGAAACTTAGGGAGTGAAAATGTAATTTTCACAAAGTTATTAAAAGGGTCATACTTGTCAAGTACCAATAACCAAAGGACCATAATTTGTAATTTCCCAAAAATTGAAATCCCAGGGACCTTTTATGTCGAATTTGAAAGTACAGGGACCAAAACTGTAATTTACCCAAACTTCACACCAAGGACTAAAAAATGATTTTTGTGACTTTCCAAGGACACAAAATGATTTTTCTTTCAAAAATATCCCACCAGGGACCAATTCTGCCAAAATTTGAAACTCCAGGGACTAAATTGCAAATTTCCAAAACTTTTGAGATTTTTCACCAAAGGACTAAATATGACAACTTATGATTTCGAAAGGACTTTTGGTGACTTTTCTTTTCAAATAAGTGCTCAGGGACTATTTTTGCCAATTTTTGAAAGTTGGGGGACTGAAACTGCCAATTTTGCAAACTTTGTACGTTTTTCATTTGTTTTTACTTATTTTGCATCTAAAACATATAAAACACAATTTTGAAATATTTTCAGTATTTTGATGCATTACTGAGTGTTTTTGTATGTTTTGCAGTTCAGATTTGACCAAAAATGATGAGTGTTTGAGCACTCATCAATCCCCCACACTAAAATATTGCTAGTCCCTAGCAATAAACTGTTTTGAAAATTAATGGATTTTAAACTCTTTACCAAAAGCCATCACTTCTGGAGTAGCCAGATGTATCGATTCAAGTAAGAACTATGGTCCACCTGATAACCATGTGATTTTGAGCAAACCACCAGCTGTCAACGGATTTGATTAGTCTTTACCAAAAGCCGTTTGCTTCTGGACTAGCCAACTCTTGATGGACAAAGTCAACATCTTGGTGAGCTGATTACCAATTATGGTTTTTCCACTGCCTTTACCACAAGCCATAATCTTGCGGGCTAGCCAACTCATTCGCTTTTTAGGATATGGCGAGTTGAGGTACCATACAATTTTGGGCAAATTGCAAGCCATAAACGGATTTGATATATCTTTACCAAGAGCCGTTTGCTCCTGGATTAGCCAATCCCTTTTATCGTTTAGACATGGCGCTAACCACAAAAATTTTGAATTTTAGTGAAAAAAAATTTAATTTTTTGCCAAAAACGGGGGTATTAGATAGTAAAATGTGATAAAATTCGCTAGAATAGCGAAATACCCCCCACACTTAGAATGAATATTGTCCTCAATATTCAAGTCCCGGCTATTATGCCGACTCTTTGAACGTAAAAGGGCAACATTACAAGCTAAGCGTGGAAAACACCATTTTGTTTTTCACTTTTGTAATCATAACATGGGTGACTCCCCCACACTTAGGGTGAAAACCCTATGAGCATGCTACTGTTTTTGTTTACCGAGTCGCTAGCTTGACTCGACCCCGAATTCAATTGTCCTTGGGGAAGCATGATGTGGAAGAGAAAATCTGCATCGGACTTTCATTCAAGATGTTTGGACAAACATTTGAAGCACGTGAAAGTTCCACACCGATGAGATAAGTAGACCCAGGCTTAAAATAGTATAAACTATAAGCGGTGATGCCGGGGTCAAAGATAATGTCTTCATTCTCGAAGGAATGAAAAACAGGAGAAGTCACCCGATAGGTGAAGAAAGGAAGAAAGATCTTGATGACAATCAAGATTGATTCATCATCATCAGAAAGAGAATCCATAATTGGTGTATCATGAATCTCATCATTTAAGCTCGTATGATCTAGACATATGGGTGGGAGGGTTGGGATTTTGATATCAATCAAATTCTCAAGGTTGAGAATATTTCCCTCCGGAACACAAAGATCATCATTGTCTAGATCAAAGTAAAAATTATCATACTCCGGTGGAGATATGATATGAGTGAGTTCACTGGAGAACTCCTCAAAGGTGAATGAATCATACACGGGGAGAGAAATTTGAGAATGTGAAGTGGTACTGCCACTAATCTTCTCTCCCATATGATCAAAGGTAAAGGCTTCAAACTCCGGTATAGGATCATCGGAGAAAATGTCACTATCCTTGATGGGGATAGGAGATGAAATAGGTTTCATATTGAAAGCCTCAATTTTAGAAATGAGGAGATCGACATTCAATAATGTTGCATGAAGTGCTTCATCCTTGATTTCAGTGTCAATCTCATCATTCTCTTCTTCTAAGCTAACTATCTTAGAAGGTAATTCTTCCATAAAAACGATGTCTCCACAAGATAACGAATCGTCATCAGTAGAATCGGAGAACATCTGAACATCATCATTCGGGAAGATAAGAGGAGGAGGGATATCACATAAATGATCAAGAATTCCCTGTGACTCTCTTGGGATTGGAACAAGGTCCTCAACACTAGACTTTATGAATTCGTCCGATTCCTTATCAGGAACAGTGTCAAGATGCTCGTCCCCCATGCTCAGAGAGTGAGTGGGAACCTCGGGTGTGATAAGAGTGGGTTGAGATGGAATCTAAACTGATGATATCTCATCTGATGAATCTTTATAGAATTGAAGAATATCAAGGATATCCTCATCATCACTATCATCAGGAATGAAACGGAATCGAGAGCTAGATCTGGCTGCTTTTTCTTTTGCGATTGATTCCCTAATAGATCTTTCATAAGCATCTTGGGAATTTATTTTAGCAGCCTGTTCGTCAGCTAACAATTCTTCCATTGATTTTTGTTTTGGATTATCTGGGGTATGTGTTATTCCTTTCAAGTCATTCACTAAATCCAAAAGATCAAGGAGAAGACTTTGAGGAATTGGTGGAGATGGAGGTTCGTCATAATACGATGTGTCAAAAGTGTTACAAGGAAATGGGTTCCTTGTTTGACAATTGGAGCTGAAGTGTAGACCTCCACAGTAATCACAACAGTAAAACTGATGTGGCTGTGGGTCGTATGTGCTAGAGTCATAATTGTTATCAGGAAACTGCTCATAGACAAGTGTGTTTCCCGATTGAAAATCAGAACTGTAGTGTGAACCACCACAGTACTCACAACAGTAAAACTGCTGAGACTGATGGTGTGGTAGCTGATGGAATAAATCAGTCGTGTAATGGTAGGAATAGGGATCTTGGTTATAGACAGACCCGTTTCCTGACTCTACCATGCCACAACCGGGGCAATTATCATCATTATAAGAACTACCACACCACTGGCAAATCAGAAGGTGTGGATGAGACATAGAAAGAATCAAAAGGTTTGGGAGGGGTAGGGATGAAGAATCAAAAGGGTAGGAGGGTAAAGATTAATATTTTTGGGTTTTCGAAAATACATTTTATAGACAAATAAGAAGGAAAAATGTTTTTGTGTTCGTTGAAAACTGATTTTAAAAAGTTTTTGGGAACAGTTTTGTTTTTATATTAAGAAAATATGAACAAAGGATGGTAAATATACAATGGATGTATGTCCCGATTCACTGATACGCAAAACCGTTTAGAAAAGCGCACACCTCCCCGGCAGCGGCGCCAAATTTTGATTGACTCCAAACGGTCAACCTAAATTGACCAGGGAATGGTCAACAAGATCAAACAGCCTAGAGTCAATGCTCCGCGGAATATAGTGGTTTCCCCGGGTCGTTATGTCCCGACGAGGTGTGATGGTTAACAAACGGATTTGTGATCTGGTGAATTTGGACAGGAAAAGGTTTGTGAGTGATTAAACTAAGGAATATACGAAGAAATAGCTTAAATAAGCTATATGAACAAGACTGGAAAGTTAGAAAAACCAGAAACGTTTAAAACCTAAAAACGCGTACGTTCACGTTTTAAATAACGTGAACGTACAAAATAAAACGCGAGTTTTAATGAAGTAAAAATCCTACGGCTATGAAAATTAACTTTTTACAATCCTAATGATAAAAGAAAAATTTTTAGAAAAAGAAAATTAATTTTTACACTATTTAATTAATTATTATTAATTAATTACTTATTAATTATTTAAATTAACCTAAATTATAACTAATTATGAAATTATACTAAAAATATGAAAAATAAAATTGGAAAAATATAAAATGTTATAAAACTAATTTTCAAACTTAAAATATATTTTTCCTACTTTTTAAATAATTTATATTAATTAAAAACTAATTTAAACTAATTAAAATTACACTAAATAATAGGAAAATGTAAAATAAGCTTAGAAAAATAAAATTAAAACTTAGAAAAATCTAAAATAATATAAAACTAATTTTAAAACAGAAAATATATTTTTAAGACTATTTAAATAATTATTATTAATTATTAACTAATTTTTAATTAATAAAAACTAATATTAATTATTAAAAATACTAAATGAAAAGAGAAAAATATGAAAAAATTACAGAAATTATTTTACAACTACAGGAACCTAGGAAAATTATAAAAACACTAAGTGCTTAATAAAAATAAGCAAATAAGCAATAAGCTTCTTAAATAGAAGCTATCACTTTTGGTATTTTTAGCTTTTTTGAAATTTTCTTTTACAAAACTACTTAAACACACAAAACATCAAACTTTAATGAAGGGACTAAGAATAGTGCTTAAAAATAAGCACTATGAAACACAAAAAGCTTAGCAGATTTAGGCTTAAGGCTTATTAGGACTTATGAAACTTTGAAAAACCAACCACAAGCTACCACAGAGGTGAAATAAGCTAAAACAAATATGTGGTAACTTGAAATAAGCTAAGTGAATCAGAAAAGCAAAAGAAATAAGCCAAGATAAGCAATAAGCAATCCCACACTCATCACAGTCCACACAGGCCTAATGAGTTAACTTAAGAGGTCTGTGGGGCCCACATGAGAAGTTGGAGGCCCAAAGGAAAAGCAAAGCCAATAAGCTGAGCTTATTGGCTTTCTAAAAAGCCAAGGCTTATTTACTGGGACCCATTAGTGAGGTCAGGAGAGGGATTGGAAATATGATCCAAAACCTGAGCACTCAGCTTATTTGTGGAATGGGACAGATTACAAGGAGCTTGCAGCCCTGTGTAATAAGCTACAAAACTGAAAATAAGCAATGGACCTTGAACCCTGGCTTATTGGCTTCCCAATAAGCCAAGAGTTATGGTGTAGGACCCACTATGGAAACAGATATGAAGCATTGAAAATGGAGGTTTGGACTAAGATCTGTATGCAGGGCAGACACATGCCCTGCAGCCTACTTTCATAAGCAATTATAAGCTCAAATAAATTCCTAAAAATAAGGGCTTATTGGATTTCTAATGGCTAGCTGGGGGTGTACAATCCCTGAAAATTTCAAGTCCTAGATCTAAATACAAAATTCAATAAAAATCCTACAAGTTTTGAAAAAACTGAAAAACATGCATATTGACTTTTTACATAAACTAGCAAATTGACTTTCTTGAACTTGGATCACATCTTACTGATTAAACTTGTTATGTTAAGCTACAATAAAGCTAATTTGAGCTAAAAAGTTTGATTTTGAGTTGAAGTGATGAGATTTCCACTTCAAAATTCCAAACAGTGAACAGCCAAGATGGATTTGAGACTGAATTTTGACTTTTGGCAAATAAGACTTGTGTTTATTGTTTACTTTCACTCACTTGGACCTAGGGTAACTTAATGCAACAATAATAATCAACAAAAACAACTAAGAACCCATTGAACAAGTTAATCCCAAACACCCCTTATACTTAAAATGTTGGGATCTTAATGAAGCAGATGGGTGAATTCAATCATAAAACTGATAAGTTACTAATATTAGACCATATAAAACACAATTAAGCTACACCAAACAGCGATTATTAACAGAAACTAACAGTGAAGTTAAATGAGAGATTAACACTAAAAACATAAAAATTGAAACTCACAATGGGATTGGTGTTCAAAACCAGGAACAAGGAGTTATTAGCTCAACCTAATACCTCCCAAGAGGTTCTAAAACAACTCCACAAACTTCTTCTCTTCCTTTTTTCTACTTCATCTCACAGAATCATTTGAAACTTTTTAGGTAACTTTGAATTTTTCCATTAAACTTAAGAAAACTTGACTTTTAGTATACAAATACTTAAGAGGTCTTATATATGAGCTGAGATGAGCTCACTTGTATCTAAACAACACCTATTTCCAATAATTAAGGCACAATGAAGCTTTTAGTAAAAAATAGTGCATAAAACTGAGATTACAGAAAGACTTGAGATTAAGCTTTAATTAAGATGAAATTACATTACAGAAAATTAAATAAACTTTCTTGATCCAAAGATTACAACTAAAATGGAAATTGAATTAAAAACGACATAACCTATTTTAGACTAAGACTAATACTATACTACTACTCTTCTTCTGCTCTTTTTCTTTTACTTTTATAGCTCCCAGGGAGTTTCTTTGACTTTCCCCACAACTTCTGAGCCCTTGGATGGCTTCTTGTAATCTTGGCCGTTCAAATGTATTTTGGCGCCAATTTGGTAATGGAGCAGGTTGGGGTAACTTGTGGGTGTTTAAAAGATTTAATTGGGTTTGGAAGGTTGTGGTGAGGTGGAGGGATAAGGTATGGGAGAGTGAGCTGGAGGTGAGGAGGGGGTGGTGTGTTGGTTGAGTTTGGCAGACCAAGTGGGGTGAGGAAGGAGGTGGTCAACTTTGGGGTTTGACCGAGTGGGAAATAAAACGGGGTGTTATATTTTTAGGGAGTGGGCTGGTTTTTATGATTGGGCCAAGGGATTAGGTTTTGGGCTTGGTGAGGGTGTTTTGGGTTTAGAATAATAACAAGGGTACGTTTGGTTTATAACTAATAAACAACAAGGACCTCAATTGTAATTTTCTGAAACTTAGGGACTGAAAATGTAATTTTCACAAAGTTATTAAAAGGGTCATACTTGTCAAGTACCAATAACCAAAGGACCATAATTTGTAATTTCCCAAAATTGAAATCCTAGGAACCTTTTATGTCAAATTTGAAAGTACAGGGACCAAAACTGTAATTTACCCAAACTTCACACCAAGGACTAAAAAATGATTTTTGTGACTTTCCAAGGATACAAAATGATTTTTCTTTCAAAAATATCCCACCAGGGACCAATTCTGCCAAAATTTGAAACTCCAGGGACTAAATTGCAAATTTCCAAAACTTTTGAGATTTTTCACCAAAGGACTAAATATGAAAACTTATGATTTCAAAAGGACTTTTGGTGACTTTTCTTTTCAAATAAGTGCTCAGGGACTATTTTTGCCAATTTTTGAAAGTTGGGGGACTGAAACTGCCAATTTTGCAAACTTTGTACGTTTTTCATTTGTTTTTACTTATTTTGCATCTAAAACATATAAAACATAATTTTAAAATATTTTCAGTATTTTGATGCATTACTGAGTGTTTTTGTATGTTTTGCAGTTCAGATTTGACCAAAAATGATTAGTGTTTGAGCACTCATCATTATCCTATAGAGAACCCTCAAAAGCCTTGATCGAGACTTACACCAATTATTTTTCTCATTGGTCCCAAACGAATGTACCATGAAATTCAATATTTTACGAGTCAAATGGAAGAGATCAAGATAGAGCTTTTTTTTTTTTTTTTTTTTTTTTTTTTTTTTTTTTTTTTAATGTAAGATGTCTTTGAGGGCGATTTTTATTTTTTGTTGATTTCAATTCTTTAAAAGGTTTTATTTTCCGATATTTAAGTTTTGTGAAAGTTCTCTTGTTTTTTTTGTCCAAATCTGTTAGGACTTGCAGCATGTGATCACGTACTATAGGCATATATATATGTTCGTAATTTCTGCTGCAAGCTAGTTCGTCATTCCTTACTCGTGAACGAGTTACCTTAACGGACAACGTTAGAATGCACACATTCTTAGTGAATTAACAAGTAGTATGTGCAAAACGTAGAAGATGTGAGTCGTAAAAAGTTCTAACAGGGTAATAACAACAACAAGAACACAGAAGCCAACAAGGGACATATAAAAAAAGAGCACTTGATATTGTCCTTAATATACTAGACAAAAAATTATAACATAGATTTAGAAGAAAATATTAAAGCAGGATTTTTACAAGCTTGGAAATTAATTTGCCAAACATATAAATCTTGTACTTGGAACCTCTCTAGTTACACATATTAGAAATGTCATACCTATACTATAAGCGGTAAAGTGTTGTATAATACACAGTTACACACACATACAAACATTGTTCGATACTAGAAACATGAAATAGCGAATTAATAGCATGTACACAAAAGGTTGGTTCATTCCGGAAGCTATCAACGAGGGTTTTGTTCTTGCAACCTTATTTCTTCTGTTCCAATACTGCTAGAACCGTATTCTCCAAAAGGAACAATATAAAGCTCAGGCTCTTCACGTTCACCCATTAAGTTACTTGTTTCATTGTAGCTTTCTTGATATATCCAAGGATGTTTGTCACGCTTCCTTAATGATTCAAGCTCCATAGTCACTTCTTTCATGCTAGGCCTATTCCCACCTATTTGGTTAAGACATCTGTACACCAAATCACATGCTTCTTTTAGCTGCTCATCAGTTGCCTCCTCTACCATTTGTCGGTCAAGAATCTCATGCAATCGATCTTCCTGCTTTGCCTTGACAAAATTTGTTGCTAGATTTCTATCATCAAGACATCTTTCCATATTTAGTGGTCTTTGCCCTGTTATTAGTTCAGCAAGAACCACTCCAAAGCTATACCCATCACTCTTATCTGTTAGTTGACCTGTATGAAAATACTCGGGATCCAAGTATCCGAAGGTCCCTTGAACTAGTGTAGTGACTTGATCATGACCCAATGGGACTAGCCTCGACGCACCAAAATCCGATATTTTTGCGGTGTAATTTTCATCCAACAAGATGTTAGCAGACTTGACATCTCTATGTATGATGGTCATTTTAACATAGGTGTGAAGATAAGCAAGTGCACCCGCTGATTCATGTGCTATCCTTAAACGATTTACCCATGACAATCTCCTCATCCCACTTTTTCTATTATGAATGTGATGATGAAGAGTATCATTAGGGACAAATTCATAAACTAGTAACGGGACATCAGTTTCCAAACAACATCCCAGAAGCTGCACCACATTTTGGTGTTTAATTTGTGTAAGAATTACCATTTCATTTATAAATTGTTCTCTTTGTCCTTGATCCAGTCTTTGGGACTTCTTGATTGCTACCACACATTTAACTGGTAGAGTTCCCTTATAAACAATGCCATTACCTCCTCTGCCAAGAATTCTATCCGCCGCATAATTGTCCGTCGCTTCTTTTAGCTCTTGAAATTGAAAAACTTTCATGAAACCGACACCAATACCACCTGTGGTTTTTAATTTCTCTTCCAACAACGCACCTCCATTTTGTTCATAGAATTTTTCTCGTAGCTTGGCTATCTTTCTTTTCTTGGCCATAAAGTACAACATGAATAATCCCATCAGTAACGCTAGGAATCCAATCCCCATACATGTACATGATTTTTTTATAGGAAATTATATACATAATTTTAAATATAAATAAAAACTACATGTACGTGATGAGAGGCACATGTACATTACAAATACTTTACATCCTTGGTTTGAATAGTAAGTTTGAAATATGTTTCATTACTAAAAGAGTGTCTTTATACATCCTTGGTTTCATAAGTGTTTTTGAAATATATTCCATTACTTAAAAAGTATGCTTTTACGAGGTGTGCCAAACTACCAATAGAAAATACTAGATAGAGTAGTTCTCCAATGTTTAATTGGGTTGTGTAAGCAATAGTTTTTATGACTATGGTTAAACTTTCTGTATAAAAGTCAAGAAATATTCAAAGTATACTCATTTTCTACATCTCTATGTGATAAAAATTGAGCGACCAACCCCTCCATTTTGGTCATGAGACTAGCTAACTCAACTTATAAGCTTGCTATCTTAGCATCCACTTGAGATAACCTTTCACTTGGATACGATCTATATTCCACATTCTAGAAAGAACCAGACTAGGCCAACCAAGAGATAGGATCAGATGAAGGAGAGATAGAACTACTATTGAAAGAAGGCGAATCGCTAACCCTAACACTAAGCTAAGTGAACGACCAGCAGCCAGTTATACATTTGCAGACTTTATTTTTATTGTTCATAAAAAGTTTTTTCGTTTTGCTATTTTAAATACCTGTTTTTAGGATTCAAGGGAACTAGTAAATACCTATCGAGAGTCCAACCACATTGAATGGTTTACGACGACAATCATTTGGATTCTTGCCATCACCAGAATACCCTTTTTTACATTTGCATGTGTAATTCCCGGGAGTATTAATACAAGTTCCATAACATGGAAAATCCTCCTTTCGTTCACACTCATTGATATCTAGCAAAAAAAAGGAACACAACCAATGATCAGCTAATCTTCAAAATAACAATCATTATATATGACATATCATAGAGAAAATATTGTTTTTGATAGACGTATTAGTAATGCATAATACTTTTATTTCTATATTTAATGGTTTTGTGTGGTTGTAGATGGCATTCTTCTTGGTTGCTTTATAGGAGTGTTTCTTTGTCATTGGCTGGTATTTGTATCTTGTCTCTTTATGCTAGTCATTTCAATATAAATTTGCCGTTAAAAAAATTCAAAATTTCTGCACAATCTTTGTGTCACTATATGGGTAAAACTCCTACAAGCCTTAGATGACAGATCTTTGACTTACATTAATGACAGTTCTTGGTGCGATAGAGATCGATTTGGGATGATCACTCTCCTTAGGAAAAGGAAAAATGATAATGTAAGGACATATGCATGTAATTAACTTTGACTATACCTTGGCAGCCAGGTTCCAGATATGGATTTCCTTCATAGCCTTCTTTACATTCGCAACGGTACCCACCCCTTTCCCTTGTAGAGTCAACACATATGCTATTTGATTGGCAGGCAAAACCATCTGTTGCTTTGGCTTCAGAACAATTCAGATCACCAATAGCCCATTCAAGCACAATCGGCACAGTATCCTCGTTCCTCTTTGTGAAATTAGTATCATTTAAATCTTCAAGACCCTTAAACTTGAATACATTCTCCTCACCAACAAAGGCGTATGAACAAGGAGCAAATCTCGTATAGTTCTTGTCAACGCTTGAATTATGTACCCTACCCAAGTATTCGGTTATGCCGGGGGGGGGGGGGGGGGTATGGATGATTGACAACAGCCATTTCCTGTACACTCGTCTGCTACAACTTCCTCCGGTGTGTAACAAAAGACCATATATACAACCAGTAGACACGTACTCAAGCTTTCTGCTTGATCTCAGCCAACCATAACTCTCGCAACCGATAACTGTGTACTTGTTAACTTTCGATAAGCTGTACGGCGGCTCACGTAAATCCCCTTGGATTGAGGAACGATTGTACGATGTGCCATTTGGAGAATAGCACCTGCTCGCCAATTCATTGGAAAGCCGGATGGTGGAATCAGATATATTTTTGATCGAGTTGTAGTCGCCTTTATCAATAGTGGCCTTTGGAGGGTTTACTGAAGTGTTGCAGTAGATGCGAAATCTCCAATTTATATAACACTCTGAGTTGTTGCTGACGATACCGAAAGGGTAAGGAACAATTAAGTACCCGCATCGGCTTTTGCAGCCTGGCTTTGCAAGGTTGCTTGAGTTAATGAAGGTAAAATTTGTATACGAAGCTGTAAACGAAAAAATTTGAAATACTGCACACACCAGGACAAGGAATTTCATGGCTTCCTTTTGTGAATTAATTAAGGGCTTCTCAGACTAACTTTATATAGGCTATACAAGACACGCTTTCATAGACCGGGCTTTGATTAATCTATATCTATATCTATACTACTATATAATGTATTTGGGACTATTCTATAATTAGAAAGGCTTAAAAATTCAGACTTTTATTTACTAATTATGGAAACAACCACCCCTAACAATTTATAACCACTTCAACAACCACCCTCAACAATTATTTATAACCACCTCAACCACCACCCCCAACAATTTATAACCACCTCAACAACCACCCCAACAACCACTTTCCACCACCCCACCTCCCCCTCCTCTTCACCCCAACAATCTGCCCCTGCATCGCGTGGGCACCTTTCTAGTCTTCTTAATTTACCAATTCAGAGCCTATACAACCGTGGAATCTTACACTTCTTGGTTCAACTGTGGCCATATATTTCAAGAGTGATTCATTTAATGTTGTAACCAAACGGACCCATAATGTTAATCGAGTCATTCATGCATTTATTTGTTCAAGTTGAGTCAGTCATTTGTTTTCCAATGTAGAACTCCTGTTTCGTTTGTATGTATGTATTTATTTATTTATTATTATTATTATTATTATTATTATTATTATTATTATTATTATTTTCTTTTGGGTCCCTTTTCTTATAATTATCTTGTTCATCAAATTGGGGTGCTTTCTATGTCTCTTTACGGTGATCAACAAAGCCCGTGCATTGCAGGGGCCATGCTGCCTCATTATAGGAAGTTCTCAGTTAACTCTATAGTCTTTATATATAGGCCACCAATTAAAGCATGCTTTCGTAATATCCTAAAAAGAAAATATATTTACTCAATAGCTTGTAGACACCTAATCACTTAAGATTCTGGTGATCAGAATAATAGTATTCGTGATGGTGATTGTTCTTTTTTGGTCTTTGATGTATTATAGCTATTTTGTACTGAGCTAACTTGTGTATTATTTATGCTTTTGCGTTTGATCATATGATGATCTTGTCCTCTAGAGAAGACTCTCGATAGTCATGAAGAAAACACCAAATATTATTCTTATTGATCCCAAACGAATTGAATATCTATCATGAACATTATCTTGTTTGCTTTCAAAATTTATTTTTTGTATTTATTTTGTACTGAGCTAACTTGTGTATTATTTATGCTTTTGCGTTTGATCATATGATGATCTTGTCCTCTAGAGAAGACTCTCGATAGTCATGAAGAAAACACCAAATATTATTCTTATTGATCCCAAACGAATTGAATATCTATCATGAACATTATCTTGTTTGCTTTCAAAATTTATTTTTTGTATTTATTTTGTACTGAGCTAACTTGTGTATTATTTATGCTTTTGCGTTTGATCATATGATGATCTTGTCCTCTAGAGAAGACTCTCGATAGTCATGAAGAAAACACCAAATATTATTCTTATTGATCCGAAACGAATTGAATATCTATCATGAACATTATCTTGTTTGCTTTCAAAATTTATTTTTTGTATTTCAACTAACTAGTGGCTCTCGCTTAGTTTAAAGCAATACACTGTGGATTCTTCTAGCTACCGGACAGTTTGTGATGTTATCCTATAGAGAAACCTCAAAAAGTCAAAAGCCTTGATCGAGACTTACACCAATTATTTTTCTCATTAGTCCCAAACAAATGTACCATGAAATTCAATATTTTACGAGTCAAATGGAAGAGATTCAGATAAAGCTTTTTATTTTTATTTTAATGTAAGGTGTCTTTGAGGGCGATTTTTATTTTTTGTTCATTTCAATTCGTTAAAAGGTTTTCTTTTCTGATATTAAAGTTTTGTGAAAGTTCTTGTGTTTTTCTTGTCCAAATTAGATAAGTAGGAAATTGACTTGCAGCGTGTGATCACGTACTATAGGCATGTATATGTTCATAATTTCTGTTGCAAGCTAGTTCGTCATTCCTTACTCGTGAACGAGTTACCACAACGGACAACATTGGAATGCACACCTTTTTAGTGAATTAACAAGTAGTATGTACAAAACGTAGAAGATGTGTGTCTTAAAAAGTTCAAAGAGGGTAATAACAACAACAGGAACACGGAAGCCAACGATAGACATATAAAAAAAGAGCACTGAATATAGTCCTTAATATACTAGACAAAAAATTATAACACATATTTAGAAGAAAATATTAAACCAGGATTTTTACAAGCTTGGAAATTAATTTGCCAAACATATAAATCTTGTACTTGGAACCTCTAGTTACACATATTAGAAATGACATATCTGAACTATAAGCGGTAAAATATTGTATAATACACACACATACAAACATTGTTCGATACTAGAAACATGAAATGGGAATTAATGGCATGTACACAAAAGGTTGATTCATTCCTAAAGCTATCAACAAGGGTTTTGTTCTTGCAACCTTATTTCTTCTGTTTCGATACGGCTAGAACCGTATTCTCCAAAAGGAACAATATAAAGCTCATGCTCTTCACAGTCACCCATTAAGTTACTTGTTTCATTGTAGCTTTCTTGATATATCCATGGATGTTTGTCAAGCTTCCTTAATGATTCAAGCTCCATAGTCACTTCTTTCATGCTAGGCCTATTCCCACCTACTTGGTTAAGGCATCTGTACACCAGATCACATGCTAATTTTAGTTGCTCATCAGTTGCCTCCTCTACTATTTGTCGGTCAAGAATCTCATGCAATCGATCTTCCTTCTTTGCCTTGACAAAATTTGTTGCTAGATTTCTATCCTCAAGACATCTTTCCATATTTAGTGGTCTTTGCCCTGTTATTAGTTCAGCAAGAACCACTCCAAAGCTATACACATCACTCTTATCTGTTAGTTGACCTGTATGAAAATACTCAGGATCCAAGTATCCGAAAGTCCCTTGAACTAGTGTAGTCACTTGATCATGACCCAATGGGACTAACCTCGACGCACCAAAATCCGCTATTTTTGCGGTGTAATTTTCATCCAACAAGATGTTAGCAGACTTGACATCTCTATGTATGATGGTCATTCTAACATTTGTGTGAAGATAAGCAAGTGCACCCGCTGATTCATGTGCTATCCTTAAACGATTTACCCATGACAATCTCCCCATCCCACTTTTTCTATTATGAATGTGATGATGAAGAGTATCATTAGGGACAAATTCATAAACTAGTAATGGGACATCAGTTTCCAAACAACATCCCAGAAGCTGCACCACATTTTGGTGTTTAATTTGTGTAAGAATTACCATTTCATTTATAAATTGCTCTCTTTGTCCTTGATCCAGTCTTTGGGACTTCTTGATTGCTACCACACACTTATCTACTAGAGTTCCCTTGTAAACAATGCCATTACCTCCTCTGCCAAGAATTCTATCCTCCGCATAATTGTCTGTCGCTTCTTTTAGCTCTTGAAATTGAAAAACTTTCATGAAACCGACACCAATACCACTTGTGGTTTTTAATTTCTCTTCCAACAATGCACCTCCATTTTGTTCATAGAATTTTTCTCGTAGCTTGGCTATCTTTCTTTTCTTGGCCATAAAGTACAACACTGATAATCCCATAAGTAATGCTAGGAATCCAATCCCCATACCTGTATGGGATTTTTTTTGAAAGGCAATTATATACATAATTATAAATATTAATAAAAACTACATGTACGTGATGAGGAGCACATATACATTACAAATACTTTACATCCTTGGTATCAATAGTATGTTTGAAATATATTTCATTACTAAAAGAGTGTCTTTATACATTCTTGGTTTCATAAGTGCCAATGGAAAATACTAGATAGAGTAGTTCTCCAATGTTTAATTGGGTTTTGTAAGCAATAGTTCTTATGACTATGGTTAAACTTTCGGTATAACACTCAAGAAATATTCAATGAATACTCATTTTCTACATCTCTATGTGATATTATATATACATTTGCAGACTTTATTTTTATTGTTCATAAAAAGTTTTGTCGTTTTGCTATTTTAAATACATATTTTTAGGATTCAAGGGAACTAGTAAATACCTATCGAGAGTCCAACCACATTGAATGGTTTACGACGACAATCATTTGGATTCTTGCCATCACCAGAATACCCTTTTTTACATTTGCATGTGTAATTCCCGGGAGTATTAATACAAGTTCCATAACATGGAAAATCCTCCTTTCGTTCACACTCATTGATATCTAGCAAAAAAAAAAGGAACACAACCAATGATCAGCTAATCTTCAACATAACAAAATTATTATTATTATTTTTTTTTTGGTGCAAATGGTGAATGATTATAACATAACAAAATTAAGGAATCATAATATATGACATATCATAAAGAAAAGAGTTTTGCTAACCACAACCCATAAGGTTGTGTTTAAGGTTTCCATAATTGAAACATCAACACTTAATTAACATCACATATTCCATGTTTAACAACACTTTCTATAATTTTAATCATAAAAAAGGTATAAGTATCGAAATAACGAGTTCTTTAAATGTAATTTTACACAAATGATAGTCTTACACACAACCCATAGGGTTGTGGATAACATAACCCTAAAGAAAATATTGTTTTTGATAGACCTATTAGTGATGCATAACACTTTTATTTGTATATTTAATGGCTGGTATTTGTATCTTATATCTTTATGCTAGTCATTTCAATATAAATTTGCTGTTAAAAGAAAATCAAAATTTCTGCACAATCTTTGTGTCACTATATGGGTAAAAACTCCTACAAGCCTTAGATGACAATCTTTGACTTAAATTAATGACAGTTCTTGGTGTGGTAGAGATCGATTTGGGATGGTCACTCGATCTCCTTAGGAAAAGGAAAAATGATAATGTAAGGACACATGCATGTAATTAACAATATTAACTTTAACTATATACCTTGGCAGCCAGGTTCCAGATATGGATTTCCTTCGTAGCCTTCTTTACATTCGCAACGGTACCCACCCTTTTCCCTTATAGAGCTAACACATATGCTATTTGATTGGCAGGCAAAACCATCTGTTGCTATGGCTTCAGAACAACTCAGATTACCAATAGCCCATTCAAGCACAATCGGCACAGTATCCTCGATCCTATTTTTTAAATTAGTATCATTTAAATCTTCAAGACCCTTAAACTTGAATACATTCTCCTCACCAACAAAGGCGTATGAACAAGGAGCAAAGCTCGTATAGTTCTTATCAACGCTTGAATTCTGTACGCTAGTTACGTAAGAGGTTATGCCATTGAGTATGGATGATTGACAACAGCCATTTCCTGTGCACTCGTCTGTTACAACCTGCTCCGGTCTTGAACAATAGACCATACAACCAGTAGAAAAGGCCCCACCCTTTCTGATTGTGTTCAGGCTGTTCAGCAAACCATAACTCTCGCAACCGATAACTGTGTACTTGTTAACATTCGAGAAGCTGTACGGCAGGCCACCATCATCCGCATCGAAACTGGAAGGGTCGTATATTGTTCTATTTGGAGAATAGCACATGCTCGCCACTCTATTCGAATACCGAATGGTGGAATCAGATATCAATTTGATCGAGTTGTAGCCGCCATTATAAATACTGGCCGTAGGAGGGTTTGCTGAAGTGTTGCAGTAGATGTGAAATCCCCAATTTATATAACACTCAGAGTTGTTGCCGACGACACCGAAAGGGTAAGGAACAATTAAGTCCCCGCATCGGCTGTCGCAGCCTGGCTTTGCAAGGTTGGTTGAGTTAATGAAGGTGTACCATTCAGAGGTAGAATTCGTATCAGAAGCTGTAAACGAAAAAATTTGAAATAGTGCACACATCAGAACAAGGAATTTCATGGCTTCCTTTTGTGAATTTATGGTTCCCTAGTGATGTAGTTGTTAAGTGGTTCTCAGACTAACTTTATATAGGCTACAAGACACGCTTTCATAGACGGGGCTTTGATTAATCTTCTTAATTGACCAATCAGAGCCTACAAGGCTACAACTTATTCGGTCAAGGCTTCCTTGTTTGATAGACGGGGTTTTGATTGCTTCTTATTAACACCTCTGAAATATTCCGTTTGCTTGGTGGAGTCTCTAAACCATACGGCACCAAACATTTTACCGTGCATGCACCCTTTTATTTCTACCTATACTTTAAAAAAAAAAAAAAAAAAAAAAAAAAAAAACCTTCTTATTACTCTAACCCCTTCAAAAAGTGCCACGTTAGGATTAATATATAGTAAGCGACTATTCCCTCTTCCTACCCTTGACTTGTTAGTCCCAGTAACCCATAATTCTCACACACATCCAACAACCCATGCTTTTTCTTTTTCTTTTTCTACACGCTCTCAGTCCTTGACACTTTCTTCATTCCTTTTTTCTTCTAACATGTTGCTCATTTTCCACACTCAAACTTGTCCTCTCAACTTTCTCCCTCCATCTCTCAAGTCTGTAATCCCATGCATTCCGAGCAACATTTTCTTAGTTCTTTTTTGTTTTAATTTCTTTCTTTTTCTTTTCCCATGTTTTACTTTGTTACTATTTTCTTACGTTTATTTTTCAAGTTTGTAGGTATGGTTTGATTAGTAGAAGATGCCTTGAAGGAGGCATCTTGTACTGCAGCGTGTTGGTGGCCGGAGCAAAAGATAGAGGAACACGGTGAGTGCATCAAGGTTTATAACAGTTAGAGCTCTTCTTTTTATCGTGTGTGCATGCGAGTTGAGGTTTTTTTTCTTATTACTTGAGAGTGATGATGAGGAGTCACGGATGGCCATGTTTATGAATATGAACTTGAATCATATACGTGGAGTACAAAAAAATAAACTTGGATATTTATTTTCTGTATTTACTGATTTTATTTTTCTTAGCTTCATAATGTTATTGTGGTGGCCAGAGAAGAAGATCGGATAGCGCTTATCAGTCTCAGGCTCTCAGCCATCGTAGCGCCGTTTGTGTTACTGGGTTGCTGTTTGTGTATGACAATGCCGAATAAATTGTGTGGGGGCCGGGCAATAAAGCTATTTGATAGGAAACATGACGGCATTTGCCTAAAATATTATCGTGACTTAAGGCTTAAATGACCCCTTAAAAGCGTAACAAATTTTGCCTCATCAAGTTGCTAGGGTTAGGTTAGTTATTTTCTATATAATGTTTTGTAATCTTATTGCTTAATTGAATCTGATCAATATATTGTTTATTTTCCCTCTTTGATTTTTATATCTAGGTGATGTAGTATTATAGGAAGTTCTGAGTTAACTCTCTAGTCTTTATATATAGGCCACCAATTAAAGCATGCTTACGTAATATCCTAAAAAGAAAAGATGTTTACTCAATAACTTGCAGACACGTAATCAGTTAAGGTTCCTGTGATTAGAATAATAGTATTCGTGATGGTGTTTGTTCTTATTTGGTCTTTGATGTATTCTAGCTATTTTCTACTGAGCTAAATTGTGTTATGATTTATGCTTTTGGGTTTGATCATAGGATGATCTTGTCCTCTAGAGAAGACTCTTAATAGTCGTGAAGAAAACACCAAATATTATTCTTATTGATGTCAAACGAATGAATATCTATCATGAACATTATCTTGCTTGCTTTCAAATTTTATTTTTGTATTTCAACTAACTGGTGGCTCTAGTTTAGCTTAAAGCAATACACGGTAGATTCTTCTAGCTACTGGACAGTTTGTGAAGTTATCCTATAGAGAACCCTCAAAGGCCGTGATCGAGACTTACACCAATTATTTTTCTCATTGGTCCCAAACGAATGTACCATGAAATTCAATATTTTACAAGTCAAATGGAAGAGATCAACATAAAGCTTTTTATTTTTATTTTAATGTAAGATGTCTTTGAGGGCGATTTTTATTTTTTGTTGATTTCAATTCGTTAAAAGGTTTTATTTTCCAATATTAAAGTTTTGTGAAAGCTCTCTCTCTCTCTCTCTCTCTCTCTCTCTCTCTCTCTCTCTTATTTTCCAGTATTAAGTAAACAAACCATAGAAAGTTAAACGACTAACAAATTAACTCCCGGGGCGTGCTTAGCACAGCCGAAAACACTTCCAAGTTATTTTTACATAGTCACATTAAACTAATTAAAATTTATTATTTATTTAGTTACAATATTAAATATTAAAAGTAAAGGTCTCAGGTCTCGAATTCATCATCGTCATTTGGCTTTCTTTTTGTTTACGAACTTTAATTTATTATTGTGTTTTAACTGACAAAATGGTTAATGGATGATAAACTTTTTTCTTCTTCTTCTTTCCTAATTGAAATGGTTAACAACTATTTTAATTTAATCAAAGTTTTGTAGCTCGTCCTCGTTTTTAATTTCTTAAGAGAAAATCAACTAAAATTCATGAAATACAACACAATGTTAGATTTGTAATTTTATGTCATTCGAATAAGTATCCACAACACTTACCTAATGTCGTCCTTTTATACATTTATTACATCAAGAAAAAAACATAGATTCAATAGAAATCATAACAGTGGCTAGGTTAGTGCATCTTGATGAAATTGTAGTGGCTGCCAAGTCTACCTTAATGAAGGACGAGATGCTTGTATATTTTGATAGGTTAATTGATGAGACTATGAAACTGGCAAATGAGTTGAGGAGAGTTTGCATAGAGTTAAGTGACGTTATTAAGGAGAGGGAAGGTTTGATTGAAGAGCTTCAAAAGCTATGGGGTTCAGTTTTCGCCATGGAGAGCACAACTTTATTGAGGGGTATCCAATGTCATGACCTGGAGAAGGCCACAGGTATGTTGATCAAGGTTAAGGAAATACAGCTTCGGGCACATGAAAAGCTGTTGTTTCTAAGGAAGATTAGGGGTTTGTAACTGATGCGAGTTTTGCAATCTCACAAAAGGTTTTACCTTTCAAGGGATCTTGAGAGATTTTTCAATCCTCCAGGAAGTGTACTTGACCGTTGTAGCTTAGTATATGGTAGGACCGGGGGATTGATCGTTCTCTAGGGGAATAGTGTCGTTAGAATTGAAGTGTAGGTCAACTAGGTCTAAAAGTGAGGGATGATTCTTTTTGGTATTTTATATTTAATAAAAGCAATTAAAATCTCGGGTATTGGAAGAGAGGGCGGAATTAGTTGCTAGTCAACTAACCCAAAACTACATATTAAACGAAAAACAATAAAATAAAAATAACAAGAAAAGTAAATGTGGTGGACTACGTATATGAGGCAAACGTGTTTACTTAGATTTCACTACTCCCTAGTTATCTCATGTTGGTATGTTGAATGTCACAATTGTTTAGTTGAAGGGTTGTATTCCTTAATACTGGTCGTAGGGGCGTGCATGTCCTTCCCCAACTCTATGAATATCTATATCCTCTTATGACGACATGTTTAGTACCCTATTATAGAATCATCAACATCTACTCATGCATTAAATACAACCAATAAAACCGTAGTGCACATCCGATTACTTTCTTAAGACATTCAAGCTTGTTACACAAAGGAGGTTAGCCAAGTTACTTAAGCCTAACGCGAATCAATCAACCAAACAATAAACAACTCACCAACCATTAATAACTAGGTTTCATTAGATCTAAGAAACACAAAATAACCTAAGCTAGCATGTTAAAAGGAAGAGAAGCAATAAAGATAATTAAATAACACATAGACATATTGAATAATTAAAAGATTACTTATCTTCAATGAAACATGAGAGAAAAGAGGGTTTGGGAACCCTTGAAATCTCTGGAAATTCATCCCTAGGGTTTGCCTTTAAGGTTGCACAAAGTTACATCGCACTAATAAATGAAAATTCCAAAACTATATATAGATTTTACAAGCTGATGGCGTCACGTTATAGATCCTGACGCCGTCAGAACGCCGCTTTTTAGGGTTTCGTGTCACCCAAACAAAGTCCTGGCGTCGTCACTTAGTAAGTCTTTTGGGCCGTCTCGTGTAATCTCAAAGCCTGACGGCCTCGCCTCCATTGTACCTGACGCCGTCAGGTACAAATCTCCAAATTCTTTTTGGGCCGTCACATTGTAATTTGCACCAGCTTCATTCTTCAAGTGACGGCGTCAGCATCCAAGCTTGACGCTATCAGGTGTAAATCCTGACTTTTCTTGACCTTCTTGTTTTCTTCATTCTTCAGCCTAAAAGCGTCCAAAATGCTCCATATTCCAGAAATCACATCTCAAGTACCTAAAATGAGAAAAGAAATGATTTGAGGCAATATTTGATCATAAATTCATGACTTAGGGCTTAAATGACCCCCTAAAAATGCACAAATAAATCCTTATCAAATATCCCTACACTTGGGATTTGCTTGTCCTCAAGCAAATGAGCTTTTATACCAATCAAAATACAAGTTAGGGGTCATTTAACATTAATTTAAAAGTAATTACAACAAATAATCATTCTACATTAGTCAAAACAAGCACGGAAATTATACACTAGCACCTCACATTTAGTGTTTGGATACTCTCATCTCTCGGGTGTTATAAGTTTATATATCACAAATGAAAATAGAAAAATATCTCTCACTACCTGTCATAGCAAATAGATTACCATACGCTTGGGAAAGGATCAAAACCTCCACCACTTTGGCATAAGCACCTAGGATAAACTATCAAAAAGGTATTTTAAAAGGTTATATCGTTAGGTGTAAGGGCATGGAAAACATGGTTTGTTGGATAAGGGATATTTCACTGGTGGCAAGTCAATTGCCTTAGTAAATTACATATACAATGAGGCGTTGCTAAGCCAAGACTTGACTCAACTTAAACTAACTACGACTCTTTTTGGATTTTTCAAGACACTATTTTGACTTAAACATAAATAAAAGAAACGGATGGTAGCCCATATGTTTTTCTCTTTTCTTTTTTCTATTTTTTTTGCATACACTTTTACTCTACCATCCAAAATAATACATCAAAGGGAGCTCATTTCCTCCCTACACTTGAACTTTTACATACTTAAAAATAAAGACTCGAATTAAGAAAATCAAAACACTTGGAGTACTTTAAAATATTAACGCACATAAGGGGTAATAATTGACGTTCATCCCCATTACTCCATAACACTAGTACTTTACTCATGAGTCCCAATCATCCCAAAACAATATGTACAAGATATGACTCGACATAGCAACCATGTAATCAATTAGACAATTAACTAAGGGTTTAAACATGTAACAATAATGCACTAAAGATGAGTGCATACAAGGAAGGCTAAGGGGATTTGGGTGTACATTTGGAGGTAGATTATAAACAAATTCTTTCTTTAAGTAAAATGCTTAAAGTTAGAAACGGAAAAGATAGGCTCTGAGGGGTGTACTAAGGGTAAACAATTTAAATTCGTGTTGCATTGCGTGTACTTGATAAGGAGGCGTTTGACGTTGTATTTTGAAAATGATTATGATGTTTGGATGTAGTTATGCTATTGGAAGTTTTGATAAACGTAACTGTCGTGTTGAATGATCTTAGGTATAGTAATCAGATATTATAATCGGTTTTGCAATTGTTTGGATGTGTTTATGCTATTTGAAGCTGTGATAGTCATATAATCCTTTGTTTCAGTTGTTACTGATCTCTAGTTGTTAAAGGATATACATGTAGAATGGTAGTACTAAATTATTTGATAACCATAATTATTTTTGGTGCAACTACAGAACTACTCCTTAGTTGGAAACATATTGTCACTAATTATTTAACTCAATTTAATAAACTATCATTGGCGGTTTCACCATACCTAAACACTTGGAAGTCATTTTCTCCAACTTCAAAACAAGATATAGAATGCAATGCCAAACACCCCTAACACATTTTCTGATTTCCAGTATGATGTTGATGAGGCGAAAAATGATCCGTTTTTAGGGGGTCATTTAAGCCCGAATTCGAATTTATTTGATCAAATATTGCCCTAAATCGTTCCTTTTGTGATTTTAGGTACTTTGGGAGTGAAATCTGGAAAAGGAAGCAATTCGGACGTTTTTGGAGCATAAAAGTGAAGAAAACGCCAAAGTCTTAATTTTTCATGCTGGGAACAGTAGGTGACGGCGTCAAGAGCAACTCCCTGACGGCGTCAAGAGCAAAATTCCATGACGATCCAGAAGAGATTTGACGGCGTCATGAAGGTAGGGCGTCAAGAGTAAAAGTCATGACGGCCTGGAAGTGATTAAGTCTTGACGGCGTCAAATGTAGATCAAGGCAGTCCGAGAATAGTTTTGGCGGCGAGGTGACGGCGTCACAAGCTTTGTCTTGACGCCGTCAGACCCCTTTTCCTATATATAGTTTTCTAATTTTTCACATTTAAAGAGAGAATTTTTGGGAGAAACCCTAAGTACGATTTTGGTGTAACTTTACAGGTTTTTCAAGGGTTCCAACCCCTTGATACCTTGCATGTGTAATCAAGATAAGTGTTCTCTTAATTCAATCAATATGTCTATGTGTTGGTTGTCTATATCTTGTTCTTGTCTTAATTCCATCATGCTAGGCTAGATCTATCTTGTGTTTGCTTAGATCTAATGAAACCTAGATGTTGATTATGTGTTGATTACTTGTTTATTATTGTCTTGGATGAATGATTTATATGTTAGGCTTAAGAAAACTGGCAGATCTCCAATTGGTAACATGCTTGAACGTCTTAAGAAACATGAACCGACGCGCACTAGGTCTTTATTGGTTGTATTTAATGCATGAGCCACTGTTTACAATCCCTATAGTTGTGCTGGGCATGGTGTAGGAGGAGATAAGAGCTCATAGAATTGGGGAGTTAAGTTTGCCACCCCATGAATGGTATTAAGGAATACGATCCGTCATCCATACAATTATAACAAGTAATTAACATATAAAAGATGTCTAGGGAGTAGTGAAATCTAAGTAAACACATTTTCTCAAATTACTGCTCACAACTTTAGTATAAATTAGTTTATTTTCATTTCTAATATTTTATTTTGATTGCATCTTAGTATTGGGTTAGTTGAATAGCAACTAATTCCGCCCAAATCCTTCAAACCCGAGATTTTAACTTGCTTTCAAAAAAATTATAAAAATACAAAAAGAATCTTCCCTCACCTTTAGAACTAGTATTTAGGCTTTCTAATCCTAGCGACACTATTCCTAAGCTGAACGATCAATTCCCCGGTACTTGTCACTATACTATACTACAACGATCAGGTACACTGCCTGGTGGGGGTTGTAAGCTTCTCAAGATCCCTTGAGAGGTAAAGCCTGGTGCAATTCCCACGCATCAAGTTTTTGGCGCCGCAGCCTGGGGAATAGTTATTGTCTAGGTTAGAATTTCTTTTTATTAGGTCTACTTGCTAGATTCCTTTCTAGTAAGATTTTATTTTTTATTTTTAGGTTTTCTTTAGTCTATCTCATTTCTTTGTGCCTTTGTTCGTAACTCTTCACCACCCAACATCATGGAAGGTGGTAACATCTTTGAACCCGTCATCCCACCACAACAAAACCCACCATTAGAACCCCTTAGGCCCCGAACCTTAGGAGAGTATTCTCGACCTAGCCACCAAGGCTACCGAAACACCATTGAGCTCACCGGAGCCAATGTGACCCCCTTGCGATCCGACACCATCCGGTTGGTGCAAAGCGGATGTGCATTCCATGGACTTCGTTCCGAAGATCCAAACCAACATCTTAAGGACTTTCTCAAAATCGTAGATTCCATAGACCTAGGTGTTGAAACTAGAGAGATTACCCGTTTACGCCTATTCCAATTCTCTCTACGGGATCAAGCTAGTCAATGGCTTGAGCGTTTACCCGCGGGATCCATCACCACATGGGATGATCTCACCACTCGTTTCCTTGCTCAATTTTTCCCACCGGGGAGAACTACTAAGCTTAGAAGTGACATCTTGATGTTCCAACAACGTCAAAATGAATCTTTTTATGAAGCATGGACTCGATATAAAGACCTGCTCCAAAAAGTCCCTCATCATGGCATCGAACCATGGCTCCAGATCCAAATCTTTTACGATAAAGTTGACTATCAAACAAGGAGAGCCATTGATTACGCAGCCAAGGGCAGGCTAAATAGACTTAGCATTGACGAGTGCTGGAAAGTTCTTGAGGGATTGGCACAATACGAAGAGGAAGGATGGGAGGACCCGATGTTCCCAAGCAAGGGAAAACTTGACTATGCATATGCCACCCAAGAACAGTTGTTAGGAAGCATCGAGAAGCAGGTAAAAGAATTAATGAGTATTGAGAAGCTTACTGCTGAACCCATGTGGAATCCTAATTTACGTAGGAATACGGTTATCGACCACAATTTTCCTGAACGTTCACGACAAGAGGAATTCGAAGGGATAATGGTAACCTTCATGGATAATCAGGAAAAAAAATCCAGCACCTAGAAGCACGCATGGAAAGCACTCACAAAGCTTTTATGAATTTAGCAGACCAATTCATATCAAGGGTCAAAGAAAAGATCAAAGAAAATTCCATACCTAAAAAAATCGAAAAAGTCTTCGAGGTCTCAACCCCTTTGGTGTTTGACCAAGAGGATAGCGGGAAATTTTCCCCAAGTGCTTCACCATTAACTACCCCCCGTTCTCATGAGCATCCCCATGCAGAGAAGAGTTCGCAATCCCATAACATTTTCGTTGGATGCTTGCGAACCACATTCCCGAACTTATCCAAGAGACGTTCTTTTGGTTTTAAACCCGGTGTAAAGAGGTTGTACCTCAAAAACACCACTGACCTGAAACCCTCTATGGAACAACATCTCTTCTCATACACCAGTGACCCGTGCGCAGGTTACAACTTAGCTATAACGTCACCCAACCCTTTCTACAACCTTACCTCTTTCCGTGATAGTAATGAGATGTTCGACCCTGGCGGACCTCGTTAACGGAATAGCTACTCATGAGTTTTACTAATGTTTGGCTATTCACACAAAGAGTAGGGACTAAACATGGAATTACTCCATTTCTCACCTCACACGGGCATCTGACGGCGTCAGATATAACTCTTGACGCCGTCAGCTCGATGGATCAGCAATATTAACCCAAAACCAATCACTTTCAACCCATACCCCACAAATCTCACCCAAAGTGCTGCTGCTACTCCGATTCTCCACCCTTCAATTCGACGTCTTCCGCATCCAATCTTCACTTGGTAAGTGATTTTTCTTCATTCTTTTTCGATCAATTGTCCTTGTGATCCATCAATTTGGAAAACCCCTTTCGCCCGAAACCCCATTTTTGACCCATTATTAACAAATCGTAATGCCATCTATTTGGTGATTTGTGAACATGGGGTTACCCGTTGATTATGTTATCCCACTCGAATCATGCATTAGTTTAGGGAAAGCCATTCATGCCACGGATTCTTTGACCCCCCACCCATGTTTTCTGATTAAAGGGGCGTTTGGGTAATGGGTTAAGAGTTTGAAAATTGATTTTTCCCTCGCATTTGCATGATTCGGATTCTGATCAATCTAACGGCGTCAGGATTACTCTTGACGGTGTCAGATGTGTCTGACTGCATGAAGTTCATTAGAATTCTCGTTCTAATCGTTTCCGTTCACTCTACCTTTTTCCAGGAAAATGAGCAAAAGATCTCGTCAACATAAGGGCAGTTCCTCTAGGTTTCAAAGGGTCAATTATGGAGAATTGGTCCATAGTTGGAGCGAGTTTGACAATGTTGGTGCTAACACCAAGTATGCGGAGCTTTGTAACCACCATATTGATGCTGGGGCTGTGGTTGACTGGGAGTTTCTTAGGGCCCAAGGGTTGGAGGCTGCGTTTTTGGAGAGAATCCACACTGATGGATTCGCGGGTCCTCAGTGGGAGAGGTTGTTTAGGATTAGAGAGACAGTGTATAGTGAGTTGGTGAGGGAGTTCTTTGCGACCTTCCGTTTTGATCAGGCTGAGGCTAGGACGGATGTGGGGGGCACCACTGTGTATTTTAGGCTAGGGGGAGAGTTGAGGTCATGTTCAGTCGCTGAGTTTGGTTGGAGGATTGGGTTGTATACTAGAGAGGAGGTTGATGGGATTTTTATGCAGGGGTTGTTACATGGGGAGACTCAGAGGAGTGAGATGAGGTGTATCACTTTTTGGCCAACCATAGGGAACGGGGTTTACACCTCGACTACTGGGGCAGCATCCATTAGGGACCCCATAGCTAGGTTAGTCCACAGGTGCATCACATACAGCCTGTCAGGACGTCGTGGCATCACTCACCGTGTCACTGCTTCAGACTTGTTCTACTTGTACACCATCTTTTCAGTGGATGTCTACTGCAACATCCCATTTTGGGTGGCCAGTTATTTGAGGACCAGTGTAGGTGAGAGGGATATTGACAAGGTGTTTGGGGGGATGTTCGTGACCAGGTTGGCTCGTTCCTATGATCTTCTTACTCCTCCGATCATGGGGTACTTGAGCGACTGTGGGGCATGTAGGGTAGTGAGGGCTAAATCCCTCAGGCAGATGAGCATTGTGATGCCAGAGAGGAATGGGACCTATACTTGGTGTGAGGCAGGGGGCCTGATGTCGAGGAGGATGCTGATGATGAGGTAGATCCCCAGCAGCATCAGTTCCAGGGTTATGAGGAGGGGACAACTGACTACTACCGACACATGAGTCGGGGAGACTGGCAGGCACACCAGGGTGCCTGGATGGGTCAGATGGACGCATGGCGGGCCACCACTAATCAGCGCTTTGATTGGATGTATGATCACACCATCCGCCAGATGCAGCACCTCTCCACCCGAGATCAGCTTGAGCCTCACCTGCAGATTGATCCCTTCCCAGGCCGTGAGGCTGACTACCCTCCCTACGGGTACACCGGACACCTCCCTCCTGGCTATGACTACCGCTTTGGTCCTCCTCCCCAGTGATTCCTCTTGATTTCTATTGTTTCTGAACAATTTATTGATGGTTGTGTAATTTGAAACATTTGGTATTGTAATAGCCTAGGATGCGGCCTCTGTTGGCCTTGAACAATTTATTTTCATGTTTACGATTGTTTGAAATAATTAGTGGTTCTCATGGTGATGTTATTCATTTTGCTTGTTTGTTTATTTGTTTGTTTGTTATTTGTTTCTGTATGCATGCTTAGTTTTTATTGTTGGTTGATCATGTTTCTCAATTAAAAAGTGAAAATACTTTACTTTGTTGTTTTGGCTTAGTCTTAACTCCACCTAAAAGTATTTTTTGCAAAAGATAAGTGTAAGGGGAAACCCCAAATATGTTTTTAAGAAACAAACCGATCATGATTCTCCACAATATTAAATGAACATGTATATTCGTATTTGTTAGAGTCAAATGCTTGTATTGAGTCATGATGAAGTTTTGCAGGATTTTCCAGGAAGTAGGACCAAGTTTTTCCAGAAATTTTTTGGAAACTTAACATAAGAATTTCTGCAGGTCAATTCTGACGGCGTCAGGAGTTTACTCTTGGCGGCGTCAGGTGTAAAAATCTAGAAATTTTACCAGTTTTGTTTTTCTAACGGAGTCTTATGGTTTTTGTGAATTATTAAGTTTTATAATCTCCAGGAGATCTACAAACTTCATTCCACAAGCATTATATCTTATCTTGTTTTCTAGGATTTAGTAACTTATATAGGATGCCGCCGATTTTACGCGAGGTTGTCTTGTCTATTTTATCAGGTTTTACAGGTTATGTATGACAAGAAGATGATTTATATTCTGGATGGGAAGCTTTGATTGTTCATTTTCTTGGAGGAAGATTTAACCTGGCCACCTTATTATCCATACCGAGCGAATCAGGGGAGTATTTGATTTCATTCTCTTTACTTTTTCACTTTTACATTCTTTACTTGAACATTGGGGACAATGTTCATCTTAAGTGTAAGGGGAGGGTAAAAAGATGATACCTTACATATGCACTTTCGCTTGAGTTTGTTTTGTTTAATGGTAGATGTGTAATAAAACTATGATAAATACATGTTAGTGTAATTTTAGCGCCAAATTTAAAATTTTTTACAACATTTAGGAGTGAATCTTTAGCCATAGCAAGCGTCTCATGGATAGGAGATTGTATGACTAGCACATAACCGTATATTCAGAAAAATTTTCCACCCAAATATGTGAGGTTCGCCTTTAGATTTGATAGGAAAAGCATTTACTATTAGTGCTTATGAGTGTACCGGTAGCATTTAGATTCTAGAACTTGCGTTAGTGATGCATCCCCGAGACCGCTAGTGAGACTACATTCGTGTAGTAGGATTTACTACATGATAAGAGGCATTAGGATCACCCTTGTGTTAAACCCGTATTATGATTACTTGACCATTTAAGTCATATTACTTGGCTAGTTAAGTCAACTAATTTTTCCCACACCCTTAGCGTTGTACTCATTTTTAGTACACGAAACCCCTAGTACACCCCTCCGAGCCTATCTTTTCGTATCTAACTTTAAGCATCTTACTTAAAGGAAGAATTTGTTACACCCCACTTAAATGTACAACCCAATCGCCTTAGCCTTTCGTGTATGCGCTCATTTTTAGTGCATTATTGTTATTTGTTAAACCCTAAGTTAACTATCTAATTGATTACATGGTTGCTAAGTCGAGTCATATCCTTTTACATATTGTTTTGGGACGATTGGGACTCATGGGTAAGTACTTTTTTTTTATGGAGTAATGGGGAAGAACATCATTTATTACCCCCATACGTACGTTAATCTTAAAAGTGCTCCAAGTGTTTTGATTTTCTTAATTCGAGTCATTAGAATAGTTGATTGTAAAGTATGTAAAAATTCAAGTGTAAGGGGAATGTTCATCCCCTATGATGTATTATTTTGGATGGTAGGGTAAAAGTGTATGCAAAAAAAAAAAAGAAAAAAGAAAAAAAAAATAGAAAAAGAAAAGAAAAAGAGAAAAACATACGGACTACCATCCCTTTTTATTCTATGTTCATTTTATATTTTTGTTATTTTTCATTTATTAGCTTAAGTCGAGTCTAGTCTTGGCTTAGCAATGCCATATTGTACATGTAATTAACCAAGGTTGTTAACTCGCCACCAGTAAAACTTCCTTTATCCAACAAGACCGTGTATTTCATATCCCTACACCTAACGTTACAACCCTTTAAAAGACCTCTTTGATAGTTTATCCTAGGTGCTTACGCCATGTGGTGGAGGTTTGATCCTTTCCCAAGCCTATGGTAATCTATTTTGCTATGACAGGTAGTGAGAGATATCTTCCGTTTCCATATTGTAATTTACACTTTATTACACCCGAGAGATGTGAGTATCTAAACACTATTTGTGAGGTGCTTGTGTATGACCTCCGTGCTTGTCTATTGGTCTTTAGTGGAACGATTATTTGTTGTAATTACTTTTATATTAGTGTTAAATGACCCCTAACTTGTCTTTTGAGTAGAATAAAAGTGCATTTGCTTGAGGACAAGCAAATCTCAAGTGTAAGGGTATATGATGAGGCGAAAAATGATCCGTTTTTAGGGGGTCATTTAAGCCCGAATTCGAATTTATTTGATCAAATATTGCCCTAAATCGTTCCTTTTGTGATTTTAGGTACTTTGGGAGTGAAATCTGGAAAAGGAAGCAATTCGGACGTTTTTGGAGCATAAAAGTGAAGAAAACGCCAAAGTCTTAATTTTCCATGCTGGGAACAGTAGGTGACGGCGTCAAGAGAAACTCCCTGACGGCGTCAAGAGCAAAATTCCATGACGATCCCGAAGAGATTTGACGGCGTCATGAAGGTAGGGCGTCAAGAGTAAAAGTCATGACGGTCTGGAAATGATTAAGTCTTGACGGCGTCAAATGTAGATCAAGGTAGTCCGAGAATAGTTTTGGCGGCGAGGTGACGGCGTCACAAGCTTTGTCTTGACGCCGTCAGACCCCTTTTCCTATATATAGTTTTCTAATTTTTCACATTTAAAGAGAGAAGTTTTGGGAGAAACCCTAAGTACGATTTTGGTGTAACTTTACAGGTTTTTCAAGGGTTCCAACCCCTTGATACCTTGCATGTGTAATCAAGATAAGTGTTCTCTTAATTCAATCAATATGTCTATGTGTTGGTTGTCTATATCTTGTTCTTGTCTTAATTGTATCATGCTAGGCTAGATCTATCTTGTGTTTGCTTAGATCTAATGAAACCTAGATGTTGATTATGTGTTGATTACTTGTTTATTCTTGTCTTGGATGAATGATTTATATGTTAGGCTTAAGAAAACTGGCAGATCTCCAATTGGTAACATGCTTGAACGTCTTAAGAAACATGAACCGACGCGCACTAGGTCTTTATTGGTTGTATTTAATGCATGAGCCACTGTTTACAATCCCTATAGTTGTGCTGGGCATGGTGTAGGAGGAGATAAGAGCTCATAGAATTGGGGAGTTAAGTTTGCCACCCCATGAATGGTATTAAGGAATACGATCCGTCATCCATACAATTATAACAAGTAATTAACGTGTAAAAGATGTCTAGGGAGTAGTGAAATCTAAGTAAACACATTTTCTCAAATTACTGCTCACAACTTTAGTATAAATTAGTTTATTTTCATTTCTAATATTTTATTTTGATTGCATCTTAGTATTGGGTTAGTTGAATAGCAACTAATTCCGCCCAAATCCTTCAAACCCGAGATTTTAACTTGCTTTCAAAAAAATTATAAAAATACAAAAAGAATCTTCCCTCACCTTTAGAACTAGTATTTAGGCTTTCTAATCCTAGCGACACTATTCCTAAGCTGAACGATCAATTCCCCGGTACTTGTCACTATACTATACTACAACGATCAGGTACACTGCCTGGTGGGGGTGGTAAGCTTCTCAAGATCCCTTGAGAGGTAAAGCCTGGTGCAATTCCCACGCATCAGATGTTCGAGCATAAGTAGGTTATTAATCAGGTATGATGGTGAGTTAGCACACAAGTTATGTTTAAATTTCAACATTTTATTGCTTAAACAATGCTAACTGCAAGTTAGACATACGACATCAAATTTATGCTTGTGTGGTCCCTCAAACCATAAACATTCTCATTGGACACTTTGTGATCTATTACTGGTTTTTATTAATTCTATGTTTACGATTTGGCAGAATGCGGGGTTGGTAGGATCCTTACCGGCAGGAGACATTATTGCAAATGCATTGTTATTAGCTACACCATTAGAAGCCCTAGCAGAAACCTGTGAGGCTGAACCACAACACAAGTATTGGTAGATTAAAATTGCTTACTAAAAGTTATAGATCGACTTAAGTCAATCTAGTTGGATATTGATAGATTAACGTATGTAAATTTAAGCTACGAGATAGAGATAGAGAGACACAACCACAACAAAAGTATTTATAGTGGTTCGGCTACAAGGACACCTTCCTAGCCCCTACTCCACTCCCCGAGTCACCTACTCGAGAGTTCGTAATCACATCACCAATATCCTTTTCACACGGTGGAGAAGCCTTTACACCTTAGCTTACACTTTATCGGGTACAAAGCTAGATGTCGGGTCCTTAGCATGGCGGACCAAACCAATACACCCGATACAACTCGACTAAAGGATTCAACGTCCTTTTACACCTATTGACCCAACACTTCTACAAAACCTTTGGAGAAGAAAGAAAGAACAAGTATCACTTTTGTGATCTTGGAAGGGAAGATCCTAAACAACTCATCACACGAGCTTGCCCATCTTCGAGAGGTTGTGCTCTTGCCTTTTTGAAGGAACCTAAAGAAACACAAAGAGAAACTAGATAGAAAGATCCTTGGATCTGGGGTTAAAGAGTTTAGAGTATAGAGAGAAGTAAACTCTAAAAGGGGTGAGAAACAAGTGAGAAATGGCTCACTATTTATAGGCAGTTTTGCCTACTGTTCACCCAGTTCCCTCCCTAGAGGGATCCGGCTAGTGTAAACTCAAGGATTGATAAGTGAGGTTTTGAGGATTGAGTGAGCTTGGGGAAGTGTAGTCTTCATCCATGTCGATGTTCATTGAGCTCATTGTTGGGTTAGGGTTCTGATAAGTGAAGTTTAAACTCTAGAAATTGGAATTGATTTTGATATTTGGGTGTGGTAGGAGGGGTATGTTGGGTGTTTAGGTGGTTGAGAATGTAGTACCTATACTATTGCTTAGTTACACTAAATTCCCCTAAAACTTAAAGTTAAGGGATAACATCCCTCAAACAGCAAAGAAAGAAAGATAATTGGTCCCTGATTTATACCTAGCAGCAAAGAAAGATACCTGCTATTTGCAACACGGATCATATTTCCTAAAGTTAATATCATTTGAGGTGTGTTTCTTTTCTTTAAGGATTAAGTTGTTTAAAAAGTAAGTGGGTCCTTTTTCTCTTATTACCTCTGGTGGGGAAGAGTAGGCTTTTCTTTGCCTTTGTGATATAAAGGATTTAACACAAATACGTGGACCTCGACAAAAAAAAAATTAATATATTGCTTGAACCCATCCTTGTTAGCAGTCAGACTCTCTAAGAATAAAAAGAAACACCCCTTGATTTCTTTACCTATGTGATGTTTGTTGACTTGTGTTTAAGGGGGTGTTTGGTTTGTACAAGGAATAACTATGGTTATGGGAATATATATGGGCTTAGAAACCCATCATCTTTAGTGGTTTAGAAAATAGCTAGTTTTTAGTGTTTGTGATGACGTATAGTCCACACTCGGGTCACGAACCCGATTAATGGACATTACTAATGCCCAAGCCCATCACGCGTGGGCTATCATAATAATGATTCGGGCTACCATGCAAATGGTTTGGACTGACGAAAGCCCAAACCCAACTATTTTATTTATGGTCTTGATAATGATCTTCTATTTATGGGATACAGATCAATAGACCGGAGAAGGCGAGATACGCTGAAGAGTAATGAGCACGAAACCTACAAGGATTTCGTGCCTATAAAAATAATATCACGGCTCTCATTGAGGTATGATCATCTAATAACCCTACTCTTCACTAAAACCCTAAAACCGATTACTTATTCTCACGCCGGAGGATAATCGTGGGAGACAATCCCACGATAAGCCTAACGGTGTTGTTTGCTTTCTTAGTGCGCATGTCTCAAGCATTAAGATCTAATTGGTACGAGAACATGAACCCAAACAAGGAACGCCCAACTTTTGTATCAACAAGTGGCGCCATCCGTGGGACCCTACACTAAGAACTAGAATGACGAAGCATAGAAACTCAAGCCAGCGGACTCCGCAGTTGGAGAAAACACATGGTGACCCCCATAGGAAGAAACATCAAAGTGATTTGACCTCTAAGCAGGCCTCTGGAACAACCAGTGCGCCCAGTCACCAAGAATCAGGCCCAAGTCTGATCTTTCCAACGGTAGAATTGCCCACAGGGACTACCCAGGCCACTACGGCGGCCCCTAGCGCAGAAGATCTACAACGCACTCTCTTCACCACTCCCCACCAAATGGCACCCATCGTGGACACCACTGAGCCGCCATGCGCGCCTAATCGAGACAGGGGACCTAATGTGGAAACATACATCCTCGTGCTTGAAGGAGGCGCGCCTGAATTAGCGCTAAGTAATTTCGTGTCTCAAAATTACGAAACCTTAGCTGCCCTTATACAAGAGGAAGCAAAAAGAAGGTCAAGTCAGAGCCTGAAAGCCCGGCTCAACTTTGGCCCTGAGTACGAAGCATCCCCACCGCGCTATCGGAAAGAGAGATGCGAAAAGGATAGCCGCCGACTTCCAGTGTTCGCTAGGGTTGGAAGGAAAGCTGTGGATGATGAAACAGCTGATTCGCAGTATTCGGAGGAGCATGAAGACGATGGAAGGCGTACCAATGTCCATACTAGGCTTGGTAGCCGCAGGATTCAGGATAGACTTGGACGGCAGCGCTCACCAAGCGAGAGCCCTTCAAGGTCTAGTAGTAGAAGAGTTCATGATAGGCTTGGGAGACAGCACTCCCCAAGTGAAAGCCCCTCAAGCTCGGATTCCGAGGAAAAACGGAGTAAGCGCCGCAAAAGGGTCAACTCCTCCTCAAGTGACTCCTAGAACAACGAGGACAAGAAACAGGACACTGGAAATCCAGGAGAAGACATCGCGATGAGGAAGACGAAGATATATCCCTTCCTTGGCGCCGCCAAAAGGTCAACGCATTCACGCGGCGCATCAGCGATTATTCAGAAGATAAGAGAAGGCGCATGCCCACCAATGTTAAAACATATGATGGGACGGGTGATCTTGATGACCACCTAAAAATTTTCGAATCAGCCGCTACTATTGAAAATTGGCCACAACCTGTGTGGTGCCACATGTTTAACTCCACATTGGTGGGGAATGCGCGAACCTGGTTTAGTAAGCTGCCACGAAGAAGCATAAACGGGTTTGAAGAATTGCGAAAGGCATTTCGTTTGAACTTTACTCAAAGAAAGAAGTGCGCCAAGAACCCTGTCGAACTTGCCAGAGTGAAACAGTGCCAAGGGGAATCCACAAGTGCTTATGTGGAGCGCTATAAGGATGAATGCATACACATCAAGGCATGCCCTGAAGTATTAAAAATCTCAGGGTTCATGAATGGGATCAATAACCCAGAACTTATCAGAAGATTGAATGATAAGGTTCCCCAAACCTTTGATGAACTGATGAAGCGCACTAGGTCCTTTATCCAAGGGGAAGCAGCTGCTGCAGATAGCAAGAAAGGTTACTCAAATTATAGGTCACAAGAACAGCCAGGAGACAATCCAATGACCAGAGTAGCAATCGCAGCAAAAGCTACCGCAGTCAGGGAAGTGGACGAGATAACGACAAATACAATCCACTCACGAAGACTCCAAGGGAGATATTTGCAACAGAAGGTGCAAAATTCCCGAAACCTCCACCAATGCGCACCCCAGAGGATCAGCGCGTAGGAAATGGGTACTGTGAATATCATGGACAAAAGGGCCACACCACCAACGAGTGTGTCCAATTGCGCCAACTAGGAGGTTGGTTTGCTAGTGGTGGGTTTTGTGGGTGGTCTTGAATTGGTGGGTTGATAGGTTCAAAGATGTTACCACCTTCCATGATGTCGGATGGTAAAGAGTTTCGAACAAAAACACGAAGAAATAAGATAGACTAAAGAGAACCTAAAAATAAAAATAAAATCTTACTAGAAAGGAATCTAGCAAGTAGACCTAATAAAAAGAAATCCTAACCTAGACAATAACTATTCCCCGGGCTGCGGCGCCAAAAACTTGATGCGTGGGAATTGCACCAGGCTTTACCTCTCGAGGGATCTTGAGAAGCTTACAACCCCCACCAGGCAGTGTACCTGATCGATGTAGTATAGTATAATGACAAGTACCGGGGGATTGATCGTTCAACTCAGGAATAGTGTCGCTAGGATTAGAAAACCTAAAAACTAGGTCTAGAGGTGAGGGATGATTCTTTTTGTATTTTTATATTTTATGAAAAGCAATTAAAATCTCGGGTTTGAAGAGGATGGGTGGAATTAGTTGCTAGTCAACTAACCCAATAACTAAGATGCAATCAAAATAAAATGCCAGAAATGAAAATAAACTAAATTAAGATAGAGGTGTGAGCAATATATTGGAGAATTGTGTTTACTTAGATTTCACTACTCCCTAGATATCTTTTACAAGTTAATTACTTGTTACAGTTGCGTGGATGACGGGTTGTATTCCTTAATACCATTCATGGGGTGGCGTACTTACTTCCCCAATCCTATAAGCTCCTACTTCACTCCTATGTCGAGCCGGCTAAGAAGCTCCAAACATGGGATCACTAGAATTCGCTCATGCATTAAATACAACCAATAAAACCTAGTACACATCGGTTCATGTTTCTTAAGACGTTCAAGCAAGTTACACAATGGAGATCTGCCAGTTTTCTTAAGCCTAACATTGAAATCATTCATCCATTACAACTATAAACAAGCAATCAACCTATAATCAACATCTAGGTTTCATTACATCTAAGCAAACACATAAAAGATCTAGCCTAGCATGTTAAAATCAAGACAAGCATAAGATATATTCAAACAACACATAGACATATTGAATGAATTGAAAGGAGACTTATCTCAATTGAACATGAAAGGTTTCAAGGGGTGAAAACCCTTGAAAATACTGTTACAAACGACCTAGGGTTTATTAGGTTCGGCCCTAGAATTCTCTACACAAGTTCCTCTCTTAATGAATGAAAAATAGAAAAGTATTTATAGATTTTGTGAGGTGATGGCGTCAAGAGGAAAAATCTGACGCCGTCATCTCGCCGCACAATAAAGTTCTCAGACTGCCTAGATCCAAAGTTGACGCCGTCATGTGTAATCTTGCTTCAGTCCGTCACCAAATTTTACTCTTGATGCCCTTGGCTTGATGCCGTCATATCTGTACAGGACCGTCACCAACTTGTGCTCTTGACGCCGTCAGAAAATCCTTCTTGACGCCGTCAGGTACTGTTCACAGCAAGGAAAATTAAGACTTTTGCCGTTTTCTTCACTTTTATGCTCCAAAAACGTCCAAAATGCTTCCTTTTCCAGAATTCACTCCCAAAGTACCTAAAATCACAAAAGGAACGATTTAGGGCAATATTTGATCAAATAAACCCAATTCCGGGCTTAAATGACCCCCTAAATACGGTTCATTTTTCGCCTCATCATATACCCTTACACTTGAGATTTGCTTGTCCTCAAGCAAATGCGCTTTTATTCTAATCAAAATACAAGTTAGGGGTCATTTAACACTAATATAAAAGTAATTACAACAAATAATCGTTCTACTAAAGACCAAAGACAAGCATGGAGGTCATACACTAGCACCTCACAAATAGTGTTTAGATACTCACATCTCTCGGGTGTAATAAAGTTTATATCACAAAATGGAAATGGAAAACATATCTCACTACCTGTCATAGCAAAATAGATTACCATAGGCTTGGGAAAGGATCAAACCTCCACCACATGGCGTAAGCACCTAGGATAAACTATTAAAGAGGTCTTTTAAAAGGGTTATAACATTAGGTGTAGGGATATGGAATACACGGTTTTGTTGGATAAAGGCAATCTTTACTGGTGGCGAGCTAATCATCTTAGTTAATTACATGTACAATATGGCGTTGCTAAGCCAAGACTAGACTCGATTTAAGCTAATAAATAAAAAATAACAAAAACATAAAACAAACATAGAATGAAACGGGATGGTAGTCCGTATGTTTTTTTCTTTTTTTTTTCTCTTTTCTTTTCTTTTTCTATTTTTTTTTTAATTTTTCGTTTTTTTTTTTTATTTTTTTTTATTTTTTATTTTTATTTTTTATTTTTTTTTTGCATACACTCTTACCTTACCATCCAAAATAATACATCATAGGGAATGAACATTCCCCTTACATTTGAATTTTTACATACTTTACAATAAACTATTCTAATGAATCGAATTAAGATAATCAAAACACTTGGAGTACTTTTAAGATTAATGCACATATGGGGGTAATAATATGATGTTCTTCCCCATTACTCCATAATATAAGTACTTTACCCATGAGTCTCAATCGTCCCAAAACAATATGTACAAGGATATGACTCGACTTAGCAACGATGTAATCAATTAGATAATTAACTAAGGGTTTAAACATGTAACAATAATGCACTAAAGATGAGTGCATACACGGAAGGCTAAGGCGATTTGGTTGTACATTTAAGTGGGGTGTAACAAATTCTTCCTTTAAGTAAGATGCTTAAAGTTATAAACGAAAAGATAGGCTCGGAGGGGTGTACTAGGGGTTTCGTGTACTAAAAATGAGTACAACGCTAATGGTGTGGGAAAAATTAATTGACTTAACTAGCCAAGTAATATGACTTAAATGGTCAAGTAATTATGATACTGGTTTAACACAAGGGTGATCCTAATGCCTCTTATTATGTAGTAAATCCTACTACACGAATGTAGTCTCACTAGCGGTCTCGGGATGCATCACTAACGCAAGTTCTAGAATCTAAATGCTACCGGTACACACATAAGCACTAATAATAAATGCTTTTCCTATCAAATCTAAAGGCGAACCTCACATATTTGAGTGAAAATTTTTTTAAGTGGTACGGTTTTGTGCTAGTCATACAACCTCCTATCCATGAGACGCTTGCTAAGGCTAAAGTTTCACTCCTAAATGTTGTAAAAATTTTTAAATTTGGCGCTAAAATTACACTAACAAGTATTTCTCATAGTTTTATTACACACCTACCATCAAACAAACAAACTCAAGTGAAAGTGTATACTATAAGGTATCATCATTTACCCTCCCCTTACACTTAGGATGAACATTGTCCCCAATGTTCAAGTAAAGAATATAAAAGTGAAATAGGTAAAAGAATGAAATCAAATACTCCCCTGATTCGCTCGGTATGGATAGTATGGTAACAAGGTTAGATCTTCCTCCAAGAAAACGAACAATCAAAGCTTCCCTTCCAGAATATAAATCATCTTCTTGTCATATATAACCTGTTAAACCTGAGAAAACAAACAAGGCAACCTCGTGTAAAATCGGCGGCAATCTATATATGCTATCAGGTCCTAGAAAACAAAGTAAGATATAATGCTTGTGGAATGATGTTTACAGATTTCCTGGAGATTATAAAACTAAAGATTCAACAAAAACTTCAAGACTCCGTTAGAAAAACAAAACTGGTAAAATTTGTAGGTTTTTACATGTGACGCCGTCAGGAATTTCTTCCTGACGCAGTCATGAGTCACCTGCAGAAATTCTTATGTTAAGTTTCCAGAAAATTTCTGGAAAAACCTTGTCCTACTTCCTGGAAAATCCTGCAAAACATCATTATGACTCGATACAAGCATTTAACTCTAACAAATACGAATATACATGTTTACTTAATATTGTGGAGAATCATGATCGAGTTTATTTCTTAAAAACATATTTGGGGTTTCCCCTTACACTTATCTTTTGCGAAATACTTTTGGATGAAGTTAAGACTAAGCCAAACAACAAAATAAAGTATTTTCACCATTTTAGTTTGAAACATGATCTACCAACAATAAAAACAAGGCATGCATACGGAAGCAAATAACAATCAAACAAAATAAAAATCACACAAAACATGGGTTGCCTCCCAAGAAGCGCTTTTCTTTATTTATGAGTCTTCTAGCTAGACTCAAGGTCATGGGTTACTACGTGACCTCATCGTTGGTTTCACTCTCTAGGTCATCTCCTATACCAGTTTTGTATTCCGGACCTAATTGCAAGCATTCTTTGTAGAAACCAAGTATCCTATTCATCACATACTCTACTCCTCTACGTCTATCCTCATCATTCCTATAGTAAACCGCTTGTTTGTGTTCCTTTTCTATGTTTGATAAAAGACGGTATTGTTCAATCTTATAAGGCATTTGGTAAGCAATCTCATCACTCTCGTCCTTGAATCTAACTATGCCTAGAGTCGGATCATAACTCATCTTAGAAGCCTCAACGAAAGGTTTTCCAAATACTACTTGACTTAGGCAAACGTCTATCACCGGACGAATATCCTCTACTATCATGAAATCGATCTCGTAAGTGAAATTTCTGACAATCACATGCAATCCTTTCACTCTACCTACAAAATTACTTATCAAATTCTTGTTGGGCATCATCCTATAACCAAGTTGTTTTTTCATTACCCAATTATAATAAGTCCTAGTCATGATGTTTATAGGAGACCTAGGATCGATATAAGCTTTCCATACATGCATATGCCCAATGTTGCATGGTATGTTGATGTTAGAGGGATCACCTACTTTAATAAGGGGTGAACCAAGGATATATGGTATCTCGGGATCATCGAATAAATCCTTGTGATATTCCCGTTCTTCCTTGGTGGGCAACTTATCAAAGTACTCTTCTACGTTTCCTACTTTCTCTAACTTTTCTCCTCTATTAACCTCAACTTCCCTAATTTCATCCCTAGTCTCGGTTTCTATTCCAACTTCATCCTTGTCACTTTCTTCTATCTCCTTATCAATTGGTTTAACGGTGAAAACATTGACAAAGTGGACGTGTTTGGGTGACGAGGGATCCTTAATTTGGATTCCGCTATTGGCGTCCCTAGTGTCCTTCCTAGGTGTAGTTAACGCTTGGGTGTTGAGGGCTTTCAACAAGTTGTCAATTTTATTGGTCATCTCCGTTTGTTGTTGGTTGAATTCGGTTTCAAACCTAGCTATGCGAGCTTCTTGAGATGCCATAAACTTGGACATCAATCCTTCAAGATTGTTGGTACTACCATAGTTGTTAGAAGGATTGTTGTTGAAAGTACGGTTGGAGGGTGGACCGTTTGGTTGGTAACGATTAGGTGGGTTGGAAGAATTATTTTGGTTTTGCTTCCACCTAAGGTTTGGGTGATTTTTCCAAGAAGGATTGTAGGAATCACCGTAAGGGTTTGGCTCGGGTTTGAAAGTGTACCACTTATCTCCCGCTTCGTCGGTACGCGAGGATGCGTAGACCGCAAAAGCTGTTCCGAGGAGTTCCACGCAATCACGAGTGTCATGGGGACCACTGATGAGTGCTCAAACACTCATCATTTTTGGCCAAATCTGAACTGCAAAACATACAAAAACACTCAGTAATGCATCAAAATACTGAAAATATTTCAAAATTGTGTTTTATATGTTTTAGATGCAAAATGAGCAAAAACAGATGAAAAACGTATAAAGTTTGCAAAATTGGCAGTTTCAGTCCCTCAACTTTCATAAAATTACAAAACTAGTCCCTGGATATTCAAAATATAGAAAATTATCACCAAAGGTCCTTTTACAATCATAAGTTGTCATATTTTGTCCTTTGGTGAAAAATTGGAAAGTTTTGGAAATTTACAAGATTAGTCCCTGGAGTTTCAATAATTGGCAGATTCAGTCCCTGGTGGGATAATTTTGAAAGAAAAATCACTTTTGGTCCTTGGGAAGTTACAAAAGCAATTTTTAATCCTTGGGTGAAAATTTTGAGGAAATTACATGTTTGGTCCCTCAAGTTTGGCAAGTTGTCAATTTTGGTCCTCGGGAATTTTGAAAAGTACAAAATTGCAAAAATGGGTTTTTGATATTTAAATTATGCAAGATTGGTCCTTGTAATAAACTTTGGGAGAAATTTCATTTTCAGTCCCCACAGTTTCAGATTTTACAAAAATAGTCCTTGTGGTTTTATTAACTAACCAAACCAAATAAATAAACCAAACACCAAAACCCACCCTTATACCACCTGGTCCAATCCAGTCCACCATAGTCCACCCTCAGCCCAATCACTACCCGGCCCACTCCCTAAAACCATTTTATTTAATCCCTCGGTCAACGCCCATGTTTGACCTTTCTCTCCCAACACAATCCCACGAAACCAGGTCCATCCCCCCTCCTCTTCTCCACAAAACCCTCACCAAACTTGCATTAACTTCTCACCTACACCTTACACCAACCCCCCTCCTCATTAATTCTTACACCAAACCCACTCAACTGCCAAACTCCCATTTCCCGCCAAAACATAATCAAACGGCCAAGGTCCAAAGTACTCATCCAATGGCTCAGAAAGAAGGTGGGAAAGAGAGAGAAACCCTCCAGGGTGTATAAAAGAAAAGAAGAAAGAAGAATGAAGTAGTAGTTAATATAGTTTAGTTTTAGTGTAATTTAGATTTTATGTCTTAGTTTAATTTCGAAGTTCTGTTGTAATATTTTGCTTTAAATCCTTGTAATAAGTATTGTCTGTGTTTCAAAAACTCATTTTACCCCTTAATGTAAGGTTTTCAGTTTTAACATCCAATTTAGCAATTTCAGTTACAAATGCAATTTCTTGTTATGGTTTTGAAAGTTGTTGGATCCTAGTAAGTTGTTGAAGTGTGTGGTATTAGAAACCTCTTGGGAGGCATTAAGTTGTGGTTTGGTTCTTCTAATCTCAATATAAGCTTGGAATCAATTTGTAAGCAAATTCTTACACTTTTACTTATTACTGTACTAGAGCTTATTGATTGCTTATTTGTGTTTTTGTTTGCTTATTATATGTGTTTAAATCATTTTAATGTTTAATACTAGGTGTTAGTATAGCAAATGTCATTGTGCTCTTAAATTTCTTATTCAACTGTCATTTGTACCTTTTGTAGAAACATAAGTATTTGAAGCTTGAACTTATGCTCTTGTGCTTATTTGTGTTTATTTAATCATAATTAATCATTGTATAAAGTTCCACAGTCTAAGTTGTTCATTTGCTTAAGTGATCTTTGAAATAGTCTAGTTATAGGGGTGTTTGGTTCTAGCCTTTCTGCTGAATCCTTGTTGTTTATTAGTGTAGCAGTTGACCCAATTAAGTCAATTAGGTTCATATAGGGTCAAATTAATCATCACCTTGGTCATTTTCATTGCAAAAGTCAGTTTGATCTTGTAACTCTCCCAACAGTAACTGTTGAGGGATTTAGGTTCCAAGGCCCCTCATATCTTTGCATAAGCTATTATTATAACTTAATTTATCTTTCTTTTAGCTTATCATTACATTCTCAGCCTATTAGAGGCATTCAAAGTTCATTTTAGTCAAAGTACTAAGTTTTTGAAAAAAGTCAATTTGTGCCTTCTCAGGTTTTTCCAAAAGTTCAAATAATTTTAATGATTTTTGTGTTTGTTCTCTGGGTTTAAATCTTGTTGTTATTTGTTGTCCCCCACCTCATCTACATGTTTCCATGGTTTTCTTATTTTTGTGATTTTATATGTGGGCCCCACTTGGCCTGAAACACACTAGCAGGGGAGGGTCTGCTCTGTCTCAGCAGGTACATCACCCACCACCACCACTTTGTGGTGGTGTTCTGGCCACCTCAGTGGTCCCACAACCACCAAGTTTGGATCTTTCCACCCCCTCCTACCAGAGTACCTGGTTTGACCAATGGGTTGACCTGAAATCCCTTGGGCCCCACCTAGATTCATATCTAAACCTTGTCCCAAATCTGAGCAGTCCTTGGTTTTGGAAAGTGGTTTATTTCATAGCTTATTGCTTATTCTGGGGTCTCACTTAGTTTTTTCCAGCTTATTCAAGTTCTTATCACTAGTTTAAATCAGAATTACCCATTGTGGGTCCCACCTTAGCTGATTTAAGCTTATTTTGCCCTTTAGTCAAACAAAGTCAACTGCCTTGACTTATTGGCTTATTCCAGCTTATTATTAAGTTCTAAAAATTTTGTTTTTACAAAAAGTGTTTGTTTTTAAGTATTTAATAGGTTTGTAAAAGAAAAATCAAGAAAAACCAAGTTAAATTTAAGTGATAATTTCTATTTAATTTAATTTAATTTTAATTTTCATTTTTATATTTTTATTAAGTACTTGTTATTTTTATATTTTTCTTAAATTTCTATTATATTAAAGTAGTTATAATAATTTTTTCAGATTTTTATCTTTTCATTTAGTATTAATTAGAATTAACTTTAGTTTTATTAATTATTAATTAATATTAAGTTTAAAATAGCATAATTAGTTTTTATTAAGTAAAATCAAGTTTTTATATTTTTTATAGCTTTTATATGTTGTAAAATAATTTTAGAAATTTTATTAGAATTTTCACTGTTCATTTAGTAATTTTCTTAATTTAAAATAGTTAATTAGATAATTAGTAATTAATAAGTAATTAATTAATAAGAAAATCCACAAAAAGACAAAAACACTTATTTTTATTTTTAAATCTTATTTTTAGTTATTTTATAAGTTTAGGAATTTTATTTTTTACCTTTTTAGTGTTTAAATAATATTATATTGTATTTTAGTTATTTAAGTATTAATAATAAGTATTAAATAGTTTTTATTTAATATTAAATAATTAAATAGTGTAAAAAGTAATTAAAATTTTCTAAAAAGTTTCTTTTATTTTTAGGATTGTAAAAATGTGATTTTCACTTTTGTAAGTATTTTATTTTACCAAAACTCGCGTTTTATTTCGTACGTTTACGTTTTATTTAAACGTAACGTACGCATTTTTAGTTTTTTTTACGTTTCTGGTTTTTCCTACCTTCTCGTCTTATTCATATAGCTTGTTTAAGCTATTTCATTGTATATTCCTTTGTTCAATCACTCACAAAACTTTTTTCTCATCCAAATTCACCCGATCACGAAACCGTTTGTTTACAATTCACACCTCGTCGGGACATACGACCCGGGGAAACCTTATACTTCCGCGGAGCATTGATCCTAGGCAGTTTGACCTAGTTGACCATCCTTTGGTTAATTTAGGTTGACCGTTTGGCATCAATCAACTTTTGGCGCCGCTGCCGGGGAGGTTGTGCGCGTTTATCTAAACGGTTTTTCTGATTAGTGTCTTTGGAATTCGTTCCATTGTACATTTATCCATCCTTGTTCATATTTTCATAAAAACAAAAAACCCAAAAAGATTTTCTCTATCATTTGTATATAAAATGTCTTTCCAAAATATCAAAAATATCCATCTCTACCCTCCTACATTTTTTATTCTACATTTCTCACCCTCCAAAACACTTTGATTCTTTCTATGTCTCATCCTCACCTTCTTATTTGTCGATGGTGTGGTGGTCCTTATAATGGTGGAAATTGCCCCGGTTGTAGCATTGTGAGTTCGGGAAACGGGTTTGTCTATGACCAAAGTCCCTACAATGAAACAACCAGCTTCTTTAACCAACCCCCATACCCCGAGATGAACACATATTCATGTGATTATTGTGGAGGCCCTCACTACGGCTCTGATTGTCAAACGAGGAATCAGTTTGTCTATGAACAGGTTCCTTGTAACAATCATGAATTTGGTTTTAACCAGCCTCCACAATACACAACCCCTCAACCACCTCCTCAAGACGAGTTAGCTAGAGCTGAATTGATTAATAAAATGATGATCAATCAAATTCAATTCAACCAGAACATTCAAGAGGAACTAAACTGTCTTAAAGGTCTGATTCACATGAGACAAAATCCTCCTGTTAACTCATTTTATCTTGAGGATGAAAGTGATGAGGATGAACCCTTTGAAGAAGAAATCCCTAAGGAACCTTCAGATATCTTGATAATGGGGGACAAGGAAGTTAAAGTCAATCCTTTTGAGGAAATAAATGACCTTGTTCCAATCCCAAAGGTATCTGAGGAGCCTTCTGATTCGACTTCAGTTGAAACTGTTTTAGTAGACATACAGGGAGAAAAGAACATGACTGAATCACTAGCAGTAGAAATAATGGAACTTGTAGAATTCATGGCTGCTAGTCCTTCTCAACTCCCTGAGTCTGCTGTTATCACACCCGAGATTCACACTCACTCTCTGAGCATGGGGGACGAGCATCTTGACACTGTTCCTGTTAAGGAATCGGACGAATTCATAAAGTCTAGTGTTGAGAACCTTGTCTCAATCCCAAGAGAGTCACAGGGAATTCTTGATCATATGTGTGATATCCCTCCTCCTCTTGTCTTCCCGAATGATAATGTTGAAATGTTCTCCGATTCTGATGATGACGATTTGTTATCTTGTGGAGACATCAGTTATGTGGAAGAATTACCTTCTGAGCTAGTCAGCTTAGAAGAAGAGAATGATGAGAATGACACTGAAATCCAAGATGAAGCACTTCGTGCAACATTATTGAATGTCGATCTCCTCATTTCTAAAATCGAGGCTTTCAAAATGAAACCTATTTCATCTCCTATCCCCATAAAGGATAGTGACATTGTCTCCGATGATCCTATTCCGGAATTTGAAGCCTTCAGCTTTGATCATATGGGAGAGAATATTAGTGGCACTACCACTTCTCATTCTCATAATTCTCTTCCCATATATGATTCATTCGCCTTTGAGGAGTTCTCCTGTGAACTCACTCATCATATCAAAACTCCTCTAGAGTTTGATATCCCGGGGGGAGATGCTCTCAATCATGAGAATTTGCAAAATCCCACCCACCCTCCCGGGTTGTTTACGAGCTTACCTTTTGAAATCCAAACTCAGGCTATTGAGCCTCCTCTTGAGGAAGAAGATCAAATCATGCTTTTCGTCATGGTTTTCTTCCTTTTCTTCACCTACAGGGTGACTTCTTCCCTTCTTCACTCCTTCGGGAGTGAGGACACTATATTTGATCCCGGCATTTTCATGTATCATTATCTTGAGCCGGATACTTATCTCATCGGTGTGGAACTTTCACGTGCTTCATATGTTTGTCCAAACATTTTGAATGAAAGTCCGATTGAGATTGTTTCTTCCACATCATGCTTCCCCAAGGACAAATGAATTCGGGGTCGAGTCAAGCTAGCGACTCGGTAAACAAAAACAATAGCATGCTTATAGGGTTTTCACCCTAAGTGTGGGGGAGTCCCCCATGCTATGGTTACAATTGAGTGAAAAAACAAAATGGTGTTTTCCACGCTTAGCTTGTAATGTGGCCCTTTTACGTTCAAAATGTCGGCATAATAGCCGGGATTTTGAATATTGAGGACAATATTCATGCTTAGTGTGGGGGGGGTATTCGCTATTCTAGCGAATTTTATCACATTTTACTATATAATACCCCCGTTTTTGCCAAAATTTCAAAAATTTTAAAAATTTTTCACTGGTGCTTCAAAATTTTTGGTAATCAGTCCGCCTTGTCTAACCGACAAAAGGGATTGGCTAGTCCAGGAGCAAACGGCTCTTGGTAAAGACATATCAAATCCGTTGACGGCTGGCAATTTGCCCAAAATTGTATGGTTCCTCAACTCCCCGAAAACAAATGAGTTGGCTAGCCCGCAAGATTATGGCTTGTGGTAAAGGCCGTGGAAAATCCATAATTGGTAATCAGCTCACCAAGATGTTGACTATTCCATCAAGAGCTGGCTAGTCCAGAAGCAAACGGCTTTTGGTAAAGACTACTCAAATCCGTTGACAGCTGGTGGTTTGCTCAAAATCACACGGTTATCAAGTGTGCCACAGTTCTTACACCTGGCTACTCCAAAAGTGATGGCTTTTGGTAAAGAGTTTTTCAAATCCATCAAGTTTTCAAAACAGTATTGCTAGGGACTAGCAATAGTTTAGTGTGGGGGATTGATGAGTGCTCAAACACTCATCATTTTTGGCCAAATCTGAACTGCAAAACATACAAAAACACTCAGTAATGCATCAAAATACTGAAAATATTTCAAAATTGTGTTTTATATGTTTTAGATGCAAAATGAGCAAAAACAGATGAAAAACGTATAAAGTTTGCAAAATTGGCAGTTTCAGTCCCTCAACTTTCATAAAATTACAAAACTAGTCCCTGGATATTCAAAATATAGAAAATTATCACCAAAGGTCCTTTTACAATCATAAGTTGTCATATTTTGTCCTTTGGTGAAAAATTGGAAAGTTTTGGAAATTTACAAGATTAGTCCCTGGAGTTTCAATAATTGGCAGATTCAGTCCCTGGTGGGATAATTTTGAAAGAAAAATCACTTTTGGTCCTTGGGAAGTTACAAAAGCAATTTTTAATCCTTGGGTGAAAATTTTGAGGAAATTACATGTTTGGTCCCTCAAGTTTGGCAAGTTGTCAATTTTGGTCCTCGGGAATTTTGAAAAGTACAAAATTGCAAAAATGGGTTTTTGATATTTAAATTATGCAAGATTGGTCCTTGTAATAAACTTTGGGAGAAATTTCATTTTCAGTCCCCACAGTTTCAGATTTTACAAAAATAGTCCTTGTGGTTTTATTAACTAACCAAACCAAATAAATAAACCAAACACCAAAACCCACCCTTATACCACCTGGTCCAATCCAGTCCACCATAGTCCACCCTCAGCCCAATCACTACCCGGCCCACTCCCTAAAACCGTTTTATTTAATCCCTCGGTCAACGCCCATGTTTGACCTTTCTCTCCCAACACAATCCCACGAAACCAGGTCCATCCCCCCTCCTCTTCTCCACAAAACCCTCACCAAACTTGCATTAACTTCTCACCTACACCTTACACCAACCCCCCTCCTCATTAATTCTTACACCAAACCCACTCAACTGCCAAACTCCCATTTCCCGCCAAAACATAATCAAACGGCCAAGGTCCAAAGTACTCATCCAATGGCTCAGAAAGAAGGTGGGAAAGAGAGAGAAACCCTCCAGGGTGTATAAAAGAAAAGAAGAAAGAAGAATGAAGTAGTAGTTAATATAGTTTAGTTTTAGTGTAATTTAGATTTTATGTCTTAGTTTAATTTCAAAGTTCTGTTGTAATATTTTGCTTTAAATCCTTGTAATAAGTATTGTCTGTGTTTCAAAAACTCATTTTACCCCTTAATGTAAGGTTTTCAGTTTTAACATCCAATTTAGCAATTTCAGTTACAAATGCAATTTCTTGTTATGGTTTTGAAAGTTGTTGGATCCTAGTAAGTTGTTGAAGTGTGTGGTATTAGAAACCTCTTGGGAGGCATTAAGTTGTGGTTTGGTTCTTCTAATCTCAATATAAGCTTGGAATCAATTTGTAAGCAAATTCTTACACTTTTGCTTATTACTGTACTAGAGCTTATTGATTGCTTATTTGTGTTTTTGTTTGCTTATTATATGTGTTTAAATCATTTTAATGTTTAATACTAGGTGTTAGTATAGCAAATGTCATTGTGCTCTTAAATTTCTTATTCAACTGTCATTTGTACCTTTTGTAGAAACATAAGTATTTGAAGCTTGAACTTATGCTCTTGTGCTTATTTGTGTTTATTTAATCATAATTAATCATTGTATAAAGTTCCACAGTCTAAGTTGTTCATTTGCTTAAGTGATCTTTGAAATAGTCTAGTTATAGGGGTGTTTGGTTCTAGCCTTTCTGCTGAATCCTTGTTGTTTATTAGTGTAGCAGTTGACCCAATTAAGTCAATTAGGTTCATATAGGGTCAAATTAATCATCACCTTGGTCATTTTCATTGCAAAAGTCAGTTTGATCTTGTAACTCTCCCAACAGTAACTGTTGAGGGATTTAGGTTCCAAGGCCCCTCATATCTTTGCATAAGCTATTATTATAACTTAATTTATCTTTCTTTTAGCTTATCATTACATTCTCAGCCTATTAGAGGCATTCAAAGTTCATTTTAGTCAAAGTACTAAGTTTTTGAAAAAAGTCAATTTGTGCCTTCTCAGGTTTTTCCAAAAGTTCAAATAATTTTAATGATTTTTGTGTTTGTTCTCTGGGTTTAAATCTTGTTGTTATTTGTTGTCCCCCACCTCATCTACATGTTTCCATGGTTTTCTTATTTTTGTGATTTTATATGTGGGCCCCACTTGGCCTGAAACACACTAGCAGGGGAGGGTCTGCTCTGTCTCAGCAGGTACATCACCCACCACCACCACTTTGTGGTGGTGTTCTGGCCACCTCAGTGGTCCCACAACCACCAAGTTTGGATCTTTCCACCCCCTCCTACCAGAGTACCTGGTTTGACCAATGGGTTGACCTGAAATCCCTTGGGCCCCACCTAGATTCATATCTAAACCTTGTCCCAAATCTGAGCAGTCCTTGGTTTTGGAAAGTGGTTTATTTCATAGCTTATTGCTTATTCTGGGGTCTCACTTAGTTTTTTCCAGCTTATTCAAGTTCTTATCACTAGTTTAAATCAGAATTACCCATTGTGGGTCCCACCTTAGCTGATTTAAGCTTATTTTGCCCTTTAGTCAAACAAAGTCAACTGCCTTGACTTATTGGCTTATTCCAGCTTATTATTAAGTTCTAAAAATTTTGTTTTTACAAAAAGTGTTTGTTTTTAAGTATTTAATAGGTTTGTAAAAGAAAAATCAAGAAAAACCAAGTTAAATTTAAGTGATAATTTCTATTTAATTTAATTTAATTTTAATTTTCATTTTTATATTTTTATTAAGTACTTGTTATTTTTATATTTTTCTTAAATTTCTATTATATTAAAGTAGTTATAATAATTTTTTCAGATTTTTATCTTTTCATTTAGTATTAATTAGAATTAACTTTAGTTTTATTAATTATTAATTAATATTAAGTTTAAAATAGCATAATTAGTTTTTATTAAGTAAAATCAAGTTTTTATATTTTTTATAGCTTTTATATGTTGTAAAATAATTTTAGAAATTTTATTAGAATTTTCACTGTTCATTTAGTAATTTTCTTAATTTAAAATAGTTAATTAGATAATTAGTAATTAATAAGTAATTAATTAATAAGAAAATCCACAAAAAGACAAAAACACTTATTTTTATTTTTAAATCTTATTTTTAGTTATTTTATAAGTTTAGGAATTTTATTTTTTACCTTTTTAGTGTTTAAATAATATTATATTGTATTTTAGTTATTTAAGTATTAATAATAAGTATTAAATAGTTTTTATTTAATATTAAATAATTAAATAGTGTAAAAAGTAATTAAAATTTTCTAAAAAGTTTCTTTTATTTTTAGGATTGTAAAAATGTGATTTTCACTTTTGTAAGTATTTTATTTTACCAAAACTCGTGTTTTATTTCGTACGTTTACGTTTTATTTAAACGTAACGTACGCATTTTTAGTTTTTTTTACGTTTCTGGTTTTTCCTACCTTCTCGTCTTATTCATATAGCTTGTTTAAGCTATTTCATTGTATATTCCTTTGTTCAATCACTCACAAAACTTTTTTCTCATCCAAATTCACCCGATCACGAAACCGTTTGTTTACAATTCACACCTCGTCGGGACATACGACCCGGGGAAACCTTATACTTCCGCGGAGCATTGATCCTAGGCAGTTTGACCTAGTTGACCATCCTTTGGTTAATTTAGGTTGACCGTTTTGCATCAATCAACCACTACATAATTCGCATGAAGAAATGATTTTGTTCACTTGGCTTGAAGGCGTAGGAGCTTCGTAAGATTTCATGAGAAACTTGACTTGGTCCTCAAGTTCTATGATCCTACGGTCGGGAGTGCTAGAATTGTTTGAAGGCAAAGATATTGCCTTGACCGTTTTGTTCAAATCACGGGGATCATTCCAACTTTCGTTATCATAGAGAGCAAGATCTTCTATGAGTTCCCATGATTCTTCCGCACTTAGATCACGTAGCTTGCCACCGGCCGATTGGTCAATGGTTCACCTTGTGGAGAGATCGATATGGTCATAGAAGATTTGGACTTGGAGCCAAAGATGTATGCCATGATGAGGGACTTTTTGGAGTAAGTCCTTGAAACGAGTCCATGCTTCATATAGAGTTTCACCTTGACATTGTTGGAACATCAAGATATCATTTCTAAGCTTGGTAGTTCTCCCCGGTGGGAAAAATTGAGCAAGGAAACGAGTGGTGAGATCTTCCCATGAGGTGATGGATCCCGCGGGTAAACGTTCAAGCCATTGACTAGCTTGATCACGTAGAGAGAATTGGAATAGGCGTAATCTGGTCGTCTCTCTAGTTGCAACATCTAGGTCTATGGAATCTACGATTTTAAGAAAGTCCTTGAGATGTTGATTAGGATCTTCGGAACGAAGTCCATGGAATTCACATCCGCTTTGCACCAACCAGATGGTGTCGGATCGCAAGGGAGACACATTGGCTCCTTGGGTGAGCTTAATGATGTTTCGGTAGCCTTGGTGGCTAGGTCGGGAATACTCTCCTAAGGTTCGGGGCCTAGGAGGTTGGTTTGCTAGTGGTGGGTTTTGTGGGTGGTCTTGAATTGGTGGGTTGATGGGTTGAAAGATGTTACCACCTTCCATGATGTCGGATGGTAAAGAGTTACGAACAAAAACACGAAGAAATAAGATAGACTAAAGAGAACCTAAAAATAAAAATAAAATCTTACTAGAAAGGAATCTAGCAAGTAGACCTAATAAAAAGAAATCCTAACCTAGACAATAACTATTCCCCAGGTTGCGGCGCCAAAAACTTGATGCGTGGGAATTGCACCAAGCTTTACCTCTCGAGGGATCTTGAGAAGCTTACAACCCCCACCAGGCAGTGTACCTGATCGATGTAGTATAGTATAATGACAAGTACCGGGGGATTGATCATTCAACTCAGGAATAGTGTCGCTAGGATTAGAAAACCTAAAAACTAGGTCTAGAGGTGAGGGATGATTCTTTTTGTATTTTTATATTTTATGAAAAGCAATTAAAATCTCGGGTTTGAAGAGGATGGGCGGAATTAGTTGCTAGTCAACTAACCCAATAACTAAGATGCAATCAAAATAAAATGCCAGAAATGAAAATAAACTAAATTAAGATAGAGGTGTGAGCAATATATGGGAGAATTGTGTTTACTTAGATTTCACTACTCCCTAGATATCTTTTACAAGTTAATTACTTGTTACAGTTGCGTGGATGACGGGTTGTATTCCTTAATACCATTCATAGGGTGGCGTACTTACTTCCCCAATCCTATAAGATCCTACTTCACTCCTATGTCGAGCCAGCTAAGAAGCTCCAAACATGGGATCACTAGAATTCGCTCATGCATTAAATACAACCAATAAAACCTAGTACACATCGGTTCATGTTTCTTAAGACGTTCAAGCAAGTTACACAATGGAGATCTGCCAGTTTTCTTAAGCCTAACATTGAAATCATTCATCCATTACAACTATAAACAAGCAATCAACCTATAATCAACATCTAGGTTTCATTACATCTAAGCAAACACATAAAAGATCTAGCCTAGCATGTTAAAATCAAGACAAGCATAAGATATATTCAAACAACACATAGACATATTGAATGAATTGAAAGGAGACTTATCTCAATTGAACATGAAAGGTTTCAAGGGGTGAAAACCCTTGAAAATACTGTTACAAACGACCTAGGGTTTATTAGGTTCGGCCCTAGAATTCTCCACACAAGTTCCTCTCTTAATGAATGAAAAATAGAAAAGTATTTATAGATTTTGTGAGGTGACGGCGTCAAGAGGAAAAATCTGATGACGTCATCTTGCCGCCAATAAAGTTCTCGGACTGCCTAGATCCAAAGTTGACGTCGTCATGTGTAATCTTGCTTCAGGCCGTCACCAAATTTTACTCTTGACGCCGTCATATCTGTACTGGACCGTCACCAACTTGTGCTCTTGACGCCGTCAGAAAATCCTTCTTGACGCCGTCAGGTACTGTTCACAGCAAGGAAAATTAAGACTTTGCCGTTTTCTTCACTTTTATGCTCCAAAAACGTCCAAAATGCTTCCTTTTCCTGAATTCACTCCCAAAGTACCTAAAATCATAAAAGGAACGATTTAGGGCAATATTTGATCAAATAAATTCAATTCCGGGCTTAAATGACCCCTTAAAAACGGTTCATTTTTCGCCTCATCAGATGGCAGCTGGAGGATGTGCGTGGATTTCACTGATCTCAACAAAGCATGTCCACAAGACTGCTACCCGCTACCAGAGATAGATTGGAAGATAGAGTCTTCATGCGGATACCCCTTTAAATTCTTCCTAGACGCATACAAAGGGTACCACAAAATTCAGATAGCTAAAGAAGATGAGAAAAAAACAGCCTTCCACACAAGTCAGGGAGTCTACTGTTACACAAAAATGCCCTTTGGCCTAAAGAATGCGGGAGCCACCTACCAACGATTGGTAGACAATGCATTTGAGAAGCAAGTAGGCCGCAACCTGGAGGTTTATGTTGATGACCTTGTCATAAAGAGTCACACTGAAGAAGAGTTGGTGCGCGACATTGAAGAAACATTCAAAACACTGGGAAGGATCAACATGAACTTAAACTCCAAGAAGTGTAATTTTGGCGCTACAGAAGGCATGTTCCTTGTATATTTGATAGAGCCTGATGGCATTAAGCCCTGCCCAGAAAAAACAAAGGATGTCGTCCAACTCCGTTCACCACGCACATTGAAAGAAGTCCAGTCCTTGAATGGAAAATTAGCTGGGTTGAATCGATTCTTATCCAAATCAGCGGATAAGTCACTTCCTCTCTTTAAAACACTCATGAAGTGCACAAAAAAAGGGAGACTTTCGTTGAACTGTGGAAGCATAAAAAGCTTTTCAACAGCTCAAACAACATATAGCAGCACTTCCCACACTAGTCGCACCCCGACCAGGGGAAGAATTGATTATGTACTTGTCTGCAACTCATGGAGCAGTTAGCGCAGTGCTATTGACAGATAGGAACTCCGTACAAACACCAGTACACTTTGTAAGCAAAGCACTCAAGAAAACAGAGATTAACTATACCGCAATGGAAAAGCTGGTCCTAGCTTTAGTATTCGCGGCTAAAAGACTGCGCAGATACTTTCAAGCACACCTAATAGCATTGATCACAGACCAACCCATCAAGCAAGTTATCTCTAAACCCGACGCATCGGGGTGGCTACAAAAATGGAGTGTGTTCCTAAGTGAGCATAACATCTCTTATAGACCACGCACTGCGATTAAGGGGCAGATACTAGTAGACTTCATCATTGAAAAACCAGATACTGAGGCTCCATCACCCAGCAGCAAGATAGAACTACAAGAACCATGGATCCTATTCACGGACGAATCTTTGTGCGTGGACGGGTCAGGCGCAGGCCTTATCCTCACCAGCCCAGAAGGAATGGAATTCACTTACGCACTACATTTTGAATTCACAGCCACGAACAACAAGGCAGAATATGAAGCCCTAATTGCTGGATTACGCATTGCAACTCAAATGGGTGTACGCAACCTAGAAGCAAATGTCGATTCTCGTTTAGTAGCCAATCATGTGTTGGGCGATTATGTGGCTAAAGAGGATAAAATGGTCCAATACCTCGACAAGACCAAGTCCCTAATCCAGGGCTTTGACAGGTTCACCATTAAACAAGTTCCTAGAGGAGAAAACTGGAAAGCAGATGCACTAAGCAAAATCGCATCTACAAGCTTTGCGCACCTGTCAAAACAGGTATTGGTGGAGACCTTGAAGAACAAATCCATCTCAGAGATGGAAATATCCACGGTGATAGAAGAGCAGGATCCTACTTGGATGGCCCCTATCATCGAATTCATAGGTAAGGGTGTATTACCCCAGGAGCAGAAGGACGTTCGACGGATACGGCGCACAGCGCAGAGGTTTGAACTTCGAGATGGTATCCTATATCGACGTTCATTTCTACAACCATGGCTTCAGTGCGTTGGACCTCTTCAGGCAGATTACGTACTCCGAGAGATCCACGCTGGTTCATGCAGTATGCACTCAGGACCACGATCCGTTGTAGCACGAGCCTTGCGGTCAGGATACTATTGGCCTACTATGCATCGCGATGCGCGGGACATGATAAAGAAATGTAGCGACTGCCAGGTCCACAGACCCATCCCGCACCGACCACAACAAGAGCTAACGCCTATCACTTCACCATGGCCATTCTATAAGTGGGGTATTGATATTGTAGGCCCCTTCCCTGTTGCAGCAGGGGGACTAAAATTCCTCATTGTGGCCATAGATTACTTCACTAAGTGGATTGAGGCAAAAGCAGTTACAACTATCATAGGCAACCAGGTAAAACGCTTTGTTTGGGAAAACATAGTATGCTGCTTTGGACTACCTGAAGAAATTATTTTGGACAACGGAAAACAATTATGTGATAAACCGTTCAAAGACTGGTGCGCAAAGCTAAATATTACACAACACTTCGCGTCAGTTAAGCACCCACAAACCAATGGTTTGGTTGAGCGCGCGAATCGTAGTCTGGGCGAAGGAATTAAAGCGCGTCTTGACAAACACAAAGGAAGATGGGTGGATGAATTGTCGCATGTTTTATGGGCGCACCGCACGATAATCAAAGTCAGCACTGGAGATACACCATTCTCTCTTGTCTATGGGACAGAAGCTGTCATACCAGCTGAAATTGGGATGCCAACTATTTGTACGGCGGAAGTCAATGTTACAACCAATGACGACGAGTGACATATAGACTTGGATATGTTGGAAGAAAGGCGCGAACGTGCAGCTATATGTGAGGCAAGAGCTAAGGCAAAGATGAAGGGATACTATGATGCTAAAGTCAGAAGCACTTAATTCAGGCCAGGCGACTTTGTATATCGTGCCAATGATGCAAGCCACGCAGAAGATACAGGAAAGCTTGGACCAAAGTGGGAAGGACCCTATGAGGTCACAGAAGCACTAGGCAAAGGCGCATACAAGCTGCGTAATATGGATGGCCGTGAGCTACAACGCACATGGAATATTTGAAATCTCAAGAGATCCAATCTTTAGGAAAGGCTACGGCCCAATACAGACAACTCCACACTTTAGGCAAATGTCTTTTCTTTTTTCAAAAACTTGCAAGAATTAATCAAATATCGCGGTTTCTAGCTAACTTTGCGACACAGTTAATGATGAGGATGAGTGTGTAAATACTCATCATTTTTAGTCAAATCTGAACTGCAAAACGTTTAAAAACACTCAAAAATGCATCAAAATACGGAAAATATCCCAAAGATCGTGTTTTATATGTTTTAGATGCAAAATGATTGAAAACGGATGAAAACAGAACAAAGTTTGCATAATTGGCAGTTTCAGTCCCCCAACTTTCAAAACTTGTCAAAATAAGTCCCTCTGCATTTATTCTGAAAGAAAAGTCAACCCAAGTTCTTTAAAAATCAAAAGATATCACAAATGATCTTTGGGTGAAAAGTTTTCAAAAATGTGCAAGTTTAGTCCTTGGAATTTCAAAAGTGACAATTTTGGTCCCCGGAGGTTTAAACTTGGAAAATTAACAACAAAGGGTCATGGAAAAGTAAGAATTGGCAATATGGGTCCGTGAAGCAAACTTTGGAAAAATTTCATAAATGGTCCCTGGAGTTTACAAATTTAGCAAAATTAGTCCTCGGGTATTTCATGTGAAAGAAAAATCATCAAAGGACCTTGTGGAATTATAAATTGGCAAGAATGGTACTTTTGTGGACTTTGAAAGATGTAAAAAGTTAGTCCCTCAATTTTCAGCAAAGTTACAAAATTGGTCCTTGTGATATTTTAAACCAAACTGGACCACCTTATTACTCCACCAATCCAATAACAAACACAAGCCCATCCCTTATACCTCCCAGGCCTAACTCCCATCAGCCCACCTCCCAATTTAAATAATAAAAGACGGTCAAACAGTCAACCTCCATCACCATCACCCCCGTGAACCCTGCAAACGCACTACCTCCATCACCATCTCCCCCATCACTCTCCATCTTTGTCCTCCACCCCATTTCCCCATCCCACTAACCTTCCCCCTCCTCACAAAACCCTACCTAACACCTCCAGGTCACCAATCCACTCAAATGCTGTTTTGGCGGCAAAAACACATCAAGGGCTAGGAATACTTTTAAAGCAATTGGACAGCTGAGATTTGCTCGCAAGGTTCAAGAGAGTTATTTGCTGCCCTAATTTCCACAGAAGAAGCACAAGAGTGCAATTTCCTACCTACCACATTCGTAGTATAAATAGGACTTCATTGTAGCCATCATGAGGCACCCCTTTCTTTGTATTCTTCTTTCATAGTACTAGTTTAACCTTTGTAATTCATTTTCAGAAGTTAATCAAAGTTTTCATTCGAATTCAATTTTTATCTTAAATTTAAATTTCTGCAAGTTTCTCTTATTAATGTTAGTATATGCTTTAAAGTAATCTCAAAAGGTTTTATAAGCAGTTTAGAATCTATTTGAGTTTTGAATCAAGAAAATCAAACAAAAAGAAAAAAAAGGGAAAATACAAAGAAAAACTAAAAAATACAAAAAAATTGGAGAGGAAAGAAGAAGGAGGAACTAGTAGCAGTAATGGAATTTGGTTTAGAGTCTCATGGGAGACATATAGGGTGTTCTTGTGTTCCTAGTTCTCAGATTCTTCTTTGCTTTGGATGACAAGTAGGTTTTGCCAAGTAATTTGATCATAATTTGCATTAATTGTTATTTGCTATTAATAATTATTGTTTTCTGATTTTCTGAGTTAGTTTTATCATTATATAAGTTAATTAGTTGATCTTGTTTAGTAATTTAGTGGCTTGCTTTGAAAATTATTGAAAACAGTTAGACATAGGGGTGTTTGGATCTGTCCATTGCTTAGGGTTCTAGTTGTTATTCTTTGGTTATTTCTGCATAATTAGTACACACTAGGTTAACATAGGTTAGTTATTACTTTGTTTCAGTAGTTTGTTCTTTAAAAGTCAAAACTCAATTCAAATCCCATTTTTGTTTAACTGTTAGCATTTTAGGATCCTTAATCATGCATACATGTTCCTTAGTTGTTATAATAACTTAATTTCATCATTTAATAGCTATTAACATCATTATAAGTCAATTAGGACCATTAGAAATCCACTTTAGTCAACTTGTGTTAAAATATAGAAAAGTCAAATTTTTCTTAACTGTGAAAATGGGAAAGATTTCTAAATCATTTGTAGGGTTCATTAATGTTTGGAAATAGATTTGAATTGTTGTTTTGTAATCTTTGGTGGCTTATCTTTCAAGATCAAAAAGAAATTTTCAGTTTGGAATACAATTGGTCATTTGAATTTGAGTCCAAAGTGATCCATTTGACCTTGTTTTTGCCCTGTACCTGACAGACCCAGTTTGACCCATTTCTTTGATTGATCACAACTTGCTCATTTCTTAAGGTTAGGACTTGATTTTTAGTGTTTTGGAAAGCTGGTTAGGTCAACTTGTTAGATCCATAGTTTGTTTGACTTGAGTGGCTTGTTTACTTGCTTATTTTGCCCCTCTAAGTCACCCCCTTTTGGCCTGCTGCTGCTGCTACTTAGTTGTGTTCTTGGTTGATCAAGCTGATTTTCTTGTTGTTTGATCTTGTTGTTGTCACTGTTTCCTGTGGACGCTGTGTGTCGAAAGTCTCGATAAGGTTTAGACGATTAGTCTTGTAGAACCTTCGCAAGAAGTTACGCTTTCATAAAACTTATAAAAACCAAAAATATTTTTCTTTTGTTTATATATATGTATTATATCTATAAATGATAAGAAAAACACAAAAAGACTTTCTCGTTTCTTTGTTTAATAATAACAACATTAAAATCTTACCACCGAAAACCAAGGCAGAACACCTACCAACTGGGGGTGTGACCATAATATGTTTCCAAACCAAAGATCAAAACTTGCCTTTGTATCACTTGCGTTTTGGAAAACTTTTAAACGAGAAACACACTCTAAGAGGAGTCGAAACGGTATGTGGCGATCCAACGAACTTCGCCCAGTGAGAGATCTATTCTTCTCTCCCGCTCCTTTGTGCGTTTTTCTTTAGAAGGCGACCTTACGTTCTTGATTATTGGTTTAAGTTCCCTTGTCGTTCAAAGTGGTATTGTTTTAATTGATATTTTTTGTGGTGCATGCGCACGCGTTCGTCTACGTCAACAAGTCCTTTGCAATCGCTTAACAACATTCCAAGAAGAAGGCGTAATCGACGACGTACCAATCCTATCATAGCGGCTGAGCCCACTATGAATGAGCTTCTCCAAGCACCCATCGAGGGTTACGGAGATGCTATCGTTATTCCAGCCATCGTGACTGACAATTTTGAGCTTAAGACGGGGTTGATAAACCTAGTCACCTCGCGTCAATTCTATGGTTTCGAAAGGGACGATCCTCAAGATCACATTCGATGGTTTAACAAAATCACGTCCACCATCAAATGCAAAAATGTCCCTAAAGAAGTAATCAAACTTCTTCTCTTCCCGTTTTCCCTCGATGGGGCTGCCAAGAATTGGCTTGACAAACAACCCCCTCGATTGATTGAAACATGAGAAGATTTGGTTAAGAAGTTCGTGAATGAATTCTTTCCTCCTTCTAAAACCACGACCCTTAAGAATGAGATCATGAAATTCACGCAGAAATTTGATGAATCATTCGGTGAGGCATGGGACCATTATAAGGATATGCTTTGTAAATGTCCTCATCATGGTTTCTCCGAGTTAATGCAAATCGACACTTTCTATAATGGTGTGAGCCAAATTGATCAAGACTCTCTCAATGCCTCCGCTGGAGGTAATTTCTTGAATCGAACCACAAAAGATGCTTTAATGATCATTGAGAATAAGTCTAATGTCCGCATTCCACGAAGCAAGCCGGTTGTTTTCCAAGTGAATGTTGGTCGTTCTACCTCATCACCCGTGGCTCAATCTAGCACCGATGCTAGGCTTGACAAACTCACGGAAGCTATTCATGCTTTGGTTCTCACCAAAAATAAGAAAGTTTCTTCTCAACCTGCCAAACTCAAAAAGGTCGAAGTTTGTGTTACTTGTGGTGGTCCACACGCATATTACAATTGTACTACCACCGATGGCAATCCATTTGAAGTTAATGCGATAGCCGGTAGTTCTAATCACGGAGGTAACCAATACCATCCTCAAATAGAGCCAAACTACTGTGCTAACAATCAAGGTGGTCTACCCGGCTTTTCTCAACCCAATAATCCAAATCGATTCAATCAAAATCAACAACAAAGAAATCAAAATGTTCAAAACCAATTTCAAGCCCCTATGAATCAATTTCCAAATCAAGGGGGGAATTACAACCAAGGTTTTCAAAATCAATGAAACTTGAATAGAAACCAAGGTTATGGTAATTTCAATCAAGGAAACAATTTTCATGGTAACCAAAACCATGGAAATTTTCAAAATCAAGGTTTCAATCAAAACAACCGAGCTCAAAATTTTTCTCATCAAAACCAAGCCGTTGTTCAAACTCAATCATCAACCGATGAGTTATTGAAACAATTTATGAAAGCTCAAGAAGAAACAAACAGGTTGTTGATCGGTCAGATTTCTGAACTAAAGAAGTTTTTAAATGATCGACCTTCGGGATCAGGAATGCTACCTAGCAACACGATCGCCAACCCGAAGGGCGATGTAAAGGCGATCACAACCCGTAGTGGTGTTTCTTATGATGGACCCGCGATTCCTACTACCTCGTCTTCTTCTCCTCTAAAGGTAGTGGAACGTAAACCTGAGGCGACAAAGGACAAAGTGCAAATTACTAGCCCACAAAGTACCACACACGTCCATCCTCATGTTGTCCCAAAAACCAAATCCAAACCGGGAGTTGTTTTGGAACCCCTGGTGAATCCCGTTCAATCCAAAACTTCAATACCTTATCCTTCGCGTTTAAACGATCAAAGACTCCGTGAGCAAACTAATGATCAAATGAAGAAGTTTCTTGAGATATTTCAAAAGTTACACTTCGACATTAGTTTCGCGGATGCTCTTCTCTATATGCCCAAGTTTGCTTCCACTTTCAAGAGTCTTCTAAGTAACAAAGAGAAATTGTTTGAACTCACTAAAACTCGTTTGAATGAAAATTGTTCGGCGGTGCTTCTAAAGAAACTCCCTGAAAAATTAGGAGACCCCGGGAAATTTCTCATTCCATGTGATTTCCAAAAGCTAGAAGAGTGCTTAGCCTTGGCCGATCTTGGCGCTAGCATAAATCTCATGCCTTTCTCTATTTGGCAAAAGCTTTCACTCCCCGAGCTTACACCAACACGAATGACTCTAGAATTAGCAACCCGAACGGTTACGGTTCCGAAGGGTATTGCTGAAGATGTCTTTGTGAAGGTTGGCAAGTGTAACACCCCCAAAATGCCGCAGCGGAAGACTGTGTCATAGGGGTGCTACTTCATAATACAAAGTACAAGGTATAGAAAACGAACTCTAAATGAGACGTTTTGAAAAGTGACCATTCGATTAATAAGTTTTGAGTTACAAACTTGAGTTCCATAATACAATACATAAGAGTTTTAAAACATATCGAATGGTAAAGACAAAAGCATAAGTCTTCAAAACATGCCAAGCGACTCTATGCTCCATGCAACAGCTATCACCTTATAGACCTGAGACAAACATGCTAAAGTGTCAACACAATGGTTGGTGAGTTCATAGAGTTTGTCTTAAAATAGTTGAAAAAGCCTCAAAAGAATGTTCACACAGCAAAGGCATTGAGAATCCACTCAGTTGCAATTCCCGTCATAAGAGACTTGCAACCTGTGTGTTCACAACCCACTGCTAACATATATAGTATGAATAAGACATGTATAAGTTCATCAAGACAATTTAAGCAATTAGAAGTGAGTCTCTACTTCATCTCCGAAGACCTCACTTTGGGAGCCAATTCCCAAAGACAACTGGGAGTCAATTCCCAAAGACAACTGGGAGCCACTTCCCAAAGATAACTACTAGCCCATAAATAGAATAACGCAATTAAGTATAACGCAGTCATGTATGTATGCAATCAAGTATAACACAGTCAAGTATAAACGTTTTGAGTATTTGTACAAGTAAACAAGTAGTTGAGCATGTGTCTCCCCCAAAGAGTTAAGACAAGTATGAAAAGAGTAGGGGCTATGACTCACCTTAAGCTTAAGTGATGTGAAATCAAAGTGGTAGTCGAATCGTGAAAGTCACTAAGAGCAGCCTATAATAGAACGTTGCGACTTAGGTTTGGAGTAACATCTAAGAATACGAAGAATTGCCCATATATGTCTTGCATAATGTTCATGATGTAGTACTTAGTATATAGTGTAAGTCTTTGAATATAAATGGTTTATGAAACATGTATAAGTTGTATATCTCTTACTACCGTTCGGGCCTACATAATTCAGAAGTCATGGAGTAAACGTTCGAGGAGCCAGGACACTTTAATTCGTAAATCCACAACTCATCTCGACAGCTTACTTAATGAACTCCTCACATGAGGCTCCCTACTATTGTAGCATTTGAAAACAAAAGTATAAGTTTTGATCCGAAAAGTTACATGTCCGATATTTGAATAAACTTAGGAAAGTCTATTTGTACATGAAGATTGTTATTAGGGTAAGTTTATTATAACTTGTATCTCATGGTTCTTTAGGTGGAGAAGATCCAAATTGTTTGTTCAAGTTATCGTCAACTCCTTGTTTCATGTTTTCGCCTAAGTATGTTTATATGGTCATTTAGTCATGGCTTCGCCGTGACCTTGGTCATTTTTCCATGGTCTTGAGACTCAACCTTGGCTTTAGCCATGGTTGTGGTCTCGGCTTTTAGGTCATTAGACCTCTTGGTTTTAGTAAATCATAACTATAATATAGTGACTTTGGTCTAAAATGGGCTGTTAAGATTTTGAAGAAAATTATCACTCGGAAAGCGTTTTCAGGGCTCGAGCTTCTTTATTCCTGAACGAAAACGTCGTTCCGGACAACTTTCGTGTTTTAACTTTTTGATGAATCGGACCAGAAGGGTGACTTTCAAAATCAAAATTTGATCAGAATGCTATTTAGGCAGTTTTGCCGTTTTGGTTTCGCTAACTTCTTATGGCCATAACTTTTGACTCGGGTACTCGTTTTGGGTGATTCAAATTGCTATGTTTTCCTTGTTAAGTCCTCTTTAACATTAAGTAAGTGTCAAATATCAAAGTTATACTATTTTGGTCGTGGTTCTCCATAAAAATCACTAGTTTGCTTGTTTACTTGTCATAAGTTAACATATGTATATCAATACTTGTTTTAACCATTTTTAAACATCATGAACACAATAACAAGAACATATATAGCATGAAAGGAACACAAAGAGCATGAAAATGATAATTAAGCAAGAAAGTATGTTAGGGTTTGCTTACAACTTTTGGCCTTAATGAAAAAGGGAAACTAGGACAAGAACTAGGACTTTTGATTGAATAAGCTTTCCTCCTTTGCAATCTATGATAAACCGAGGTTATTTGAAGATTATAACGACGCCTTCTTGAAGTCCAAAGCTATTTGAAGATTATAACGACGTCTTTTTGGAGACTTTAAAGTTATAACAACTTTTCTTAGAAAATTTCCAACATTGAAGATCAAACACTAGTTTTCTTTCAAAAACTAGTTAACTTTCTTACAAAATATAAGAAAAGTGCCTTAGGTTTTAGGACTTGAAGGTTATAAGAAGGTGTGGTGCAAGTTTTATATGTGTTTTAGCTTGGTATTTATAGGGTAGGAAAAATAGTTAACCATCTATTGGGTTAGAATTTAACCATGGTTAGTTTTAGACACTTGTAACCATCCTAAAGATCAAGGGTTAAGATTTAACCACCCATGGTGACTCCCCCCCCATATGGCGGTTTGAATGAGGATAAGGTGACTAGATGATGACTCTTGGTGCTATCTTGCTTAGTTTGTGCATTTTGACTCCGTAAAAAGCTAACCGTAAATGATTAAGCCTCAAAACGTAAAACCGGGTATCGTAAAAATATGAAACTTGAAAGTATTGTTAAACATGTCAATATAGTCCATAATAAAATATAAAATGAGTGGTAGGATCTATCGGGTGCTAAAACCCTGCTAAAAACTAGAAACACGGGTCTAAAACGCGCAATTCGCGTAAAACGCTGAACTGGAAAACGTAAAATTCCAAAACTTTTGGAATTGTCATAAAATGATAGAAAATCATATTTCTATTGTTTATAATGTTTTATGGATATATCGGGATGCTGGAAGGACGTTTAAACTTAAAAGTAAATCTCGGACACGGCTTTGTGATTTTTGCAGAAATGATCCGACGAGCGTCAAACTCTCGGATTATCGTTAAAATAGTTTAACTTACGAGAATATGAAATAAAAATTTCTGAGATGAATAGTGAAAAGTGAATAGTAAAAAGTGAATAGTAATTAATCTGAAAATGCGAATTGTTACAGTCTCTACCCCTTCAGGAAACTTCGTCCCGAAGTTTAGTGTGTCTAGGTCTCTTATCTTAATAACGGCATAATAAAGCTAGATTTTGAACTAGAATAGAATAATATGGTAGGATAAGGTACGTACCCGTCACGCATTGCGGGCTTCTTTAGCACCCAAATAGTATGCTCGACCCCGAGGTGGACTAACATTGTATTCACGGTTTGGGTTATTTTCTTCAAGCATTACTGCTAGAGTCGGGTTATCCAGCACTTGTCTCGGTGCCCTATTCAACTTAGGACAAGTATTTCAGAAGTGGTTTGGGCTGTTGCACTCATGGCATGTCTTTTGGTTGTTTCCTATATTGTCCGCATTCGCCTGCCTTGTAATTGATTTACACTGACTTGCAAAGTGGCCAGACTTCTTGCAATTATAACACACAGGGCATGGCTCAGACCTCTGATGATGATAAGCACATTTAGTACACTTAGGATGTGGACCCTCATACTTTTTCTGATCATAAACTGTTGCTGCAAATCCTCTTGCTCTCTTATTATCAACCATTGTACCCTTTTGCTCGCTTGATTCACCCGTTCATTCTTCAAAGTTCCATTTCTAACCATCTCATCTGTTAGGGTCCCTGCTCTCAATATTGCACTCTGAATTGTGGGAGGTTCGGTTGTTTTCACCATCCCACGAATCTCGGGAACAAGGCCATAGATGTACCTTTCAATCCTCTTGGATTCAGGGGTAACCAGCTGAGGAACTAGTTTAGCTAGTTCATGAAACCGATCTGTGTAGGTTGCATGACCAGCCCCTACCATAGAGTGATGCCAAAACTCGTCCTCTAGTTTTTGCATTTCATTAACCGGGCAGTACTCTTCCTTCAGTAGTCCCTTAAAGTCGTCCCATGTCATGCCTACATCTGCTTCTCTAGTCCTTGCTTGAATCTGCATGTTCCACCATGTCAATGCCTTTTCTGATAGCAAGCATGCAGAATATTTCACTCTCTGGTGGATTGCACAGTTACTGATGTCAATCACTGACTCCATCTTCTCGACCCATCTTGTATATGCCAATGCACCTCCTTTACCATTAAATTCAATTGGCTTGCATGACGTAAATTCCTTATACGTACATCTGGTCCTATGGTGGTTGTTGTTGTTGTTGTTGTTGTTATCATTCCTTCCTCCATTATTTGTAGCGTCATTTATGCTTCCGTGGTTTCCCAAATTGTTCATGTGATTGCCAACTTGTGTGACTATAGTGGGAAGTAGGTTTTGTAGTTGTTGGGCAATAATGGTGGAGACATCTGGATTTCCACCAGCGTTACTAGGGTTACTAGTGTCGTGAGCATCTCCTCTATCTCCACGTCCACCAGTTCTTCCACTATCATTACTAGGGTTACTAGTGTCGTGAGCAGCTCCTCTACCTCCACGACCACCAGTTCTTCCACCTCTTGGTGTTGCACCACCTCGGCTAGTGCTACGAGTTACTCTCTTTGGTGCCATGATATCTACAAGGAGGGACATTTTGTCGACGTCAGATATGAGGTGATATTCCTGGACTACTTAGTCTTAAATCTTGTCAATTTGAGTCAATTGTTGATTAATGTAAGCATGGTCACATATGTCTACGTGAGTCATGACGCATTTATAATTATGTTGGCCACCATAATTATAATTGCTTCCTTTCACACGTATACATATTTACCAGGCACACATAACACAACAATTGGTACTACATAATTGGGTAGACTTTCGATCATCTGCTCTTAAGTTGTGAAAGGGTAACATAGTCTGGGTATCTAGAGAAGGTGATATGACGAAATGGACTAGTCGCGCTTGTAGAAAGGTTTGAGTGTCGTACTAGGACATATGAACCACTTCTAGGTATTAGAATCATATAAAGTAAGTATAAGGCAAATCATCAAATCTCTACAGGAAACTAGTAACCTTTATTTAACTTAATCTTATGTCTTATCAAACAAGAACTGTCACAAGATTAAGTTAATTAAACAATTATTACTTAGCTCTAAATTTTTGATGACTTGACTATTGTCTGGGGTTTCTTCTAAACAAACAATTAGCAATAAGCATATGCGCATGAAGTGTGTGTAAGGCAAAATAAGGAGAAGAGTCTTAATGTTTATATCAGTTATAGTCTAGGTAGTATATGCAACCTAGTTCTCTATAACCAAGGCTCTGGTACCAATCTGTAACACCCCCAAAATGCCGCAGCGGAAGACTGTGTCATAGGGGTGCTACTTCATAATACAAAGTACAAGGTATAGAAAACGAACTTTAAATGAGACGTTTTGAAAAGTGACCATTCGATTAATAAGTTTCGAGTTACAAACTTGAGTTCCATAATACAATACATAAGAGTTTTAAAACATATCGAATGGTAAAGACAAAAGCATAAGTCTTCAAAACATGCCAAGCGACTCTATGCTCCATGCAACAGCTATCACCTTATAGACCTGAGACAAACATGCTAAAGTGTCAACACAATGGTTGGTGAGTTCATAGAGTTTGTCTTAAAATAGTTGAAAAAGCCTCAAAAGAATGTTCACACAGCAAAGGCATTGAGAATCCACTCAGTTGCAATTCCCGTCATAAGAGACTTGCAACCTGTGTGTTCACAACCCACTGCTAACATATATAGTATGAATAAGACATGTATAAGTTCATCAAGACAATTTAATGTAACACCCCCAATTCATGGACGCAGCGGAATTCGAACTGGGTGTTACTTGACGGCACAATAGTCACAATAATAGAAAACGATCTCTAACCGAGTCGTATTAAAAAGATTTATCATTCAAATTATATAAATATCAGAGGTTACAAAATGAGGTCCCAGATGGTTCCATGTTTACAAATTAAATGAGTTTTGAATGATAATAAAATTTATATCCCTCTTGAGTATCCGTGTCCTTCCGTACCATCCTTGATCGTCATGAACCTGAAATACATGCTTGAGAGGTCAACACAAAGGTTGAGTGGAATTCGTAGAGTTTGGTTAAATCGTTTGAACACAATAATCGTAGTGTGAGCTATAGACTCACACTCATAGTTAGAAAACAAAATCGTTATTTATTTCACTAAGCTCATACAACCAAAGCGTTAACATCGAACCAACAAAATTGGCATTATAGAAGCCCTATCAAGGTACTTTTGCCGTTATACCGCTAAATCTCAAATATAGTGCATTTGTGTGAACTCATCGTTGTTCAACACAAATGGGATTCGTCAATCCCAATAGATCTATTCACAATATTCGCGCTCACTAAAGGTAGTGACTAATGGTTCATGATATAGGGACTTCGAACATGGCAATCGTTACTTAGTGATAATAAAACATCGTCGGGTAGCATACAGTAGAAAGCATCGTGTTCGAGTAGAAAAATAATAGCATGTATTCCCCCCATGGATTTGTAAAATAGTTAAACAATAGATAGTGGGGCTACGAACTCACCTTAAGTAGAATAGCAAGTAATGAAGGTGATGGTTGGATCGTGTAGGTTTATACGAGCAACCTATAATAGAATGTTGCGACTTAGGATTTGTGTAGAGAATATAACGGAGTGCCTATATATATATCTTGCATTTAGTCCATGATGTGGTATGATGTATATTGTATGTCCTTGAAAGAAAAGATTCATGAACATGTATGTTTTGTATATCGTTTACTACCGTTCGGGCTGACATATTTCAGAAGTCATGTTAGTAAGCGTTCGAGGAGCCAGGACACTTTAACTCGTAAATCCACAACTCAACTCGACGGCTTACATAATGAACTCCTCACATGAGGCTCCCTACTATTGTAGTAGTTGATGAAATATATAGATATAAGTTTTGATCCGAAAAGTTACATGTCCGATATTTGAATAAACTTAGGAAAGTTTATTTGTACATGAAGATTGTTATTAGGGGTAGTTTCATAAGTTTTGTATGACCATTTTCTCTTGGTAATATCTCATGGTTCCCTTTTAAGTGAAGTAGATCCAAATTGCTTGTTCAAGTTCTCGTCAACTCTTTGTTTCATGTTTACGCCTATGAAAGTTGGTATGGTCATTTCGTCATGGCCTAGCCATGACCTTTGGTCCTTGTTCCAAGGTCTTGAGACTCAACCTTGGCTCTAGCCATGGTTGTGGTCTTGATTATAGGTCATAAGACCTCTTGTTCCTTTCAAAGTATAACCATAATCTAGTGACTTTCGCCTAAAAATGGGCTGTTTAGAATTTGAAGAATTTTATCACTCGGAAAGCATTTTTAGGTCTCGAGCTTCTTTGTTCCTGAACGAAAACGTCGTTCCGGACAACTTTCGTGTTTTAACTTTTCGATGAATCGGACCAGAAGTGGGACTTTCAAAACCCAAATTTGATCAGAATGGTATTTGGCAGTTTGCCGAAAAGTTTTGGTAACTTCAAATGGGCGTAACTTTTGACTCGTATACTCGTTTTGGGTGGTTCAAATTGCTATGGTTTCCTTGTTAAGTCCTCTACTGTAATATGTAATGATCCAACATCATATTTTTACCATTTTGGTCGTGGTTTTCCCAGAAAGTCACTAGTTTACTTGTTTTAGTAACTTGTTGTAACAATCAATAACAATAACTTGTTTTGCTCACTTTTATACATCATGGACATAACTACAAGACATAATATAGCAAGAATAACATGTAAATAACATGAACATGATTATTTAACAATAATCAAGTTAGGGTTTGGCTCACAACTTTTGGCTTTCAAAGATGAAAGGAAGTTAACATGTAAGGATAGGACTTTGATAGACTTGCTTCAACCCTTTTTCACTTCATGCAATCTTTCTACCCTTGGTATTCTTGAAAGATGGATGATGAAGGTTTAGGTGACTTGAGTGGATTCAAACTCAAGAGAAATCACCAAGTATATTAGGGTTTGGAAGATTTTTGATTATCTAAAAGAAACTAGGGTTTCAACCTTGAACTTGTACTTGAATCTTGCATGATACTTGGAAGAGAAGGAGCTAAGGATGAGAAGATGGGGAGGGTGAAGGGTGGCGTTTAAATGAGGGGAGGAAGGGAGTATTTATAGTCCAAATGAGGAGGTTAGGAAACTAGTAGGAAATTACCAAAACTTGGTGACCAAGTTGTAATTTAGAGATGATCTAGGGGTAATTTCATGAGATGAAGCCACATGGGATGACTCCCCCCTTCCTAGGTCGGTTTGTAAGCTTGGAGAGCAAGGGTGTGGACTTTTCTTGGTATTATCCAAGATACTTGGTTAGTTTTGACTCCGGGAAATGCCAATCGTAAATGATTAAGCCTCAAAACGTAAAACCGGGTGTCGTAAAATTATGGAATTTGAAAGTATGGTTAAACATGTTCATATAGTCCATAATAAAATATAAAATGAGTGGTAGGTTCTATCGGGTGCTAAAACCCTGCTAAAAACTGGAAACACGGGTCTAAAACGCGTAATTCGCGTAAAACGCTGAATATTGCGTAAAATTGAGAAAAGTAAAATATTACTTTTCTAATGTGATAAAAATGATTTAAAATGACTTATAATGTCTAGACTGGGCTCAGTCTAGTGTCGGTTGGTATTAAATGTCTTTTAGACATCAAACCGTAAGCCTAAAAATCACGAAATGACTTATAACATCAAGGGATGATTTTTGGTCAATGGAGAAGGGAAAAATATGTTGACTTTTTCTAATAAGTTGAAAACTCAAAAAGTCTTAGAAACGCGTTTTGTGGTCTCACGGTTAATCGCCCAAATGGTTAAGCGTGCTCATGCGAGAGTAGTACAGGCATGGGTGACCTGCTGGGAAGTTTTTGGTCATGTTTTTCTCAGTCACGATTAATTCTCAAATAAATCATGAGTGTGTCAAACATTTTTCCGATGTGGGGTCACCTGACGGGGTCGAATTTCGTTGTACGTAGAATTTCTGATTGACGTTTTACCCTAAAACGTGTAATTCCGTGTAATTCCTTAATAACTTTCACAAAAATGATCTGACGAATGTCAAACATTTAATTTGCCATGGAAATGATTTATCATTCGAGAATATCAAATAAAAATCAACTTTCGGGAAAGTTTCGGAAAGAAATGAATAGTAAAAGTGAATAGTGAATTTTCCGGGAAAAGTAAATATCCTGAAAATGCGAATTGTTACAGTCTCTACCCCTTACGGGGAACTTCGTCCCGAAGTTCTATGTGTGTCATATGTTGGAGTGGTGTCGATAAAAATGTGTGGTTACTTATGAGGACTATAGTCTGGGATTACCAGTGGTGTAGTTTGATTTGTCGTTTCAGTGTATGGTGTAGGACGAGGTTTACTTTTATGTAGGAAAGGTATGGTAATAGTCGAATATCAAAGGAAATTGATATAGCAGTCGAATATTAATAGGAATTGAGATCGTAGTTGCAATCATAGCCTAGTAGGTAATCGGTTGTTGTACCTAGTGTTTATTGACTTCATACTTATGTTATTTCGGATACAAATAAGCCCACTTGTTTATAATTCTTTATTTACATAGAGAGGCATGCCAAACAATGTAGATAAGGAAATATAAACTTATGGTTTAGTGATTTACAATGTCTTTATTTAAATGAAAAGGCATCCCAATCCATTCAAATAATTACAAATCATCCTACACAACATTCATACTTAGTCGGTGAGTTACAAGGTAGGGTATTACGAGATGATACTGGTGTTGCAAAAGTACAAGATGAATATTCAAACTTGTAAAGCTGTTTAGGGTACTTGTGGTGTAGCTAAGGATGATTTGAGCTTTAAAAGTGCATCAACATCTGTTATTGAGCTTATGTTTGCCACGGTTGTGAAGGTAATGTTGTGATATGTTGATGAACAAAAGTGTGTAGTGTATGCTTAACATTAATACTCTTAGGTATAGATGTTGAGTTTGCTTTAAAAATCTTAAGAGATTTTTAAAAGTTTATGATGGAATGGTATCCTTAGAACCTAAACAGGATAGTACTTCTACAGGATGAAGAGAAGAATTGATAACTATCCCAAGATAGTAGTTCGGATTATCTCATAAATGAAAACTTTCAAGAATGAAATTTGGTAGTACAAATAAGGTATTAAGATTTCGCTGAGTGGTAAGGCACTATCGTGTCTCTAGATCGTTTAAATGTATTCTGGTGGTTTATCGAGTTCAAGTAGGAAATCAACCTAAACATAACCCTAGTACAACTACTCTCAGTATTTGAAAATTTTAAGTCGAATATAGTTAGTCAGACTATATTCCACTGTCCCTAGGTTAAATATAGGTGACTAGTCTATATTTAGCCGAGGTTCGATAAAATTTTCAAATACCTAAATTAGGTATACTTTTGATATGTCCGTTGCTTTCGAGAAACTGTCCACTAAACAAAGGCGATGTCAAACCATTCAGTTGCAAGTCCCGCCATAAGAGACTTGTAACGTATGTTTTCACATTCCATTGCATAGAAGATAGTACGGGTAGATATGTGTGGAAAAGAAGTTGAAGTAATTCTAAAACAGTCTATACTGGGCTAGAATTACAAACTTTTAACAATGAAGGTTTCATAAGAAAACTTTGATGAATGTAGAGAAAGTTCAGCTTTCGTCGATGATGGATTAGTTTGTCCTTTAGAAATCTCATATTTCTTGTTTGGGAATCGATAGATTGTGACGGGTTTTTGATATCATATGAAATGATATTGATGAGGTGGTGGAATAATTCGAGAGACCATTGCACAAATCACAATGTCTCGGAAGTAGATTAGACCATTGTGTGTCTCAAAATATTTGAGAAATGATTAAGACCATTGTGTCATACAATGTTCGGGAAATAGAAAAGACCATCGTAATTCGTTACAATATCTTGGATATAAAATGTTGGAGTAGGAACATGGTTGGGAGAATGTGGTTGTGTCGAAATGCCATAGAATAGGCATGTGTAGATATGTTTAGATAAAATGATTGAAAATAACTCGAATGTATATATAAATATACTTATATGTTTGTGTAGCATAACATGCTTACAAAGTCCATAATCGTCTGGAGGATGGAAGACACGGAGATCGGAAGGCTATAAAATGTTTTTGCTTGTAGTGTGGTTATAGTTTAGGTCTCAATTAGACCCGTTTCTCTATAACCATGGCTCTGGTACCAATCTGTAACACCCCCAATTCATGGACGCAGCGGAATTCGAACTGGGTGTTACTTGACGGCACAATAGTCACAATAATAGAAAACGATCTCTAACCGAGTCGTATTAAAAAGATTTATCATTCAAATTATATAAATATCAGAGGTTACAAAATGAGGTCCCAGATGGTTCCATGTTTACAAATTAAATGAGTTTTGAATGATAATAAAATTTATATCCCTCTTGAGTATCCGTGTCCTTCCGTACCATCCTTGATCGTCATGAACCTGAAATACATGCTTGAGAGGTCAACACAAAGGTTGAGTGGAATTCGTAGAGTTTGGTTAAATCGTTTGAACACAATAATCGTAGTGTGAGCTATAGACTCACACTCATAGTTAGAAAACAAAATCGTTATTTATTTCACTAAGCTCATACAACCAAAGCGTTAACATCGAACCAACAAAATTGGCATTATAAAAGCCCTATCAAGGTACTTTTGCCGTTATACCGCTAAATCTCAAATATAGTGCATTTGTGTGAACTCATCGTTGTTCAACACAAATGGGATTCGTCAATCCCAATAGATCTATTCACAATATTCGCGCTCACTAAAGGTAGTGACTAATGGTTCATGATATAGGGACTTCGAACATGGCAATCGTTACTTAGTGATAATAAAACATCGTCGGGTAGCATACAGTAGAAAGCATCGTGTTCGAGTAGAAAAATAATAGCATGTATTCCCCCCATGGATTTGTAAAATAGTTAAACAATAGATAGTGGGGCTACGAACTCACCTTAAGTAGAATAGCAAGTAATGAAGGTGATGGTTGGATCGTGTAGGTTTATACGAGCAACCTATAATAGAATGTTGCGACTTAGGATTTGTGTAGAGAATATAACGGAGTGCCTATATATATATCTTGCATTTAGTCCATGATGTGGTATGATGTATATTGTATGTCCTTGAAAGAAAAGATTCATGAACATGTATGTTTTGTATATCGTTTACTACCGTTCGGGCTGACATATTTCAGAAGTCATGTTAGTAAGCGTTCGAGGAGCCAGGACACTTTAACTCGTAAATCCACAACTCAACTCGACGGCTTACATAATGAACTCCTCACATGAGGCTCCCTACTATTGTAGTAGTTGATGAAATATATAGATATAAGTTTTGATCCGAAAAGTTACATGTCCGATATTTGAATAAACTTAGGAAAGTTTATTTGTACATGAAGATTGTTATTAGGGGTAGTTTCATAAGTTTTGTATGACCATTTTCTCTTGGTAATATCTCATGGTTCCCTTTTAAGTGAAGTAGATCCAAATTGCTTGTTCAAGTTCTCGTCAACTCTTTGTTTCATGTTTACGCCTATGAAAGTTGGTATGGTCATTTCGTCATGGCCTAGCCATGACCTTTGGTCCTTGTTCCAAGGTCTTGAGACTCAACCTTGGCTCTAGCCATGGTTGTGGTCTTGATTATAGGTCATAAGACCTCTTGTTCCTTTCAAAGTATAACCATAATCTAGTGACTTTCGCCTAAAAATGGGCTGTTTAGAATTTGAAGAATTTTATCACTCGGAAAGCATTTTTAGGTCTCGAGCTTCTTTGTTCCTGAACGAAAACGTCGTTCCGGACAACTTTCGTGTTTTAACTTTTCGATGAATCGGACCAGAAGTGGGACTTTCAAAACCCAAATTTGATCAGAATGGTATTTGGCAGTTTGCCGAAAAGTTTTGGTAACTTCAAATGGGCGTAACTTTTGACTCGTATACTCGTTTTGGGTGGTTCAAATTGCTATGGTTTCCTTGTTAAGTCCTCTACTGTAATATGTAATGATCCAACATCATATTTTTACCATTTTGGTCGTGGTTTTCCCAGAAAGTCACTAGTTTACTTGTTTTAGTAACTTGTTGTAACAATCAATAACAATAACTTGTTTTGCTCACTTTTATACATCATGGACATAACTACAAGACATAATATAGCAAGAATAACATGTAAATAACATGAACATGATTATTTAACAATAATCAAGTTAGGGTTTGGCTCACAACTTTTGGCTTTCAAAGATGAAAGGAAGTTAACATGTAAGGATAGGACTTTGATAGACTTGCTTCAACCCTTTTTCACTTCATGCAATCTTTCTACCCTTGGTATTCTTGAAAGATGGATGATGAAGGTTTAGGTGACTTGAGTGGATTCAAACTCAAGAGAAATCACCAAGTATATTAGGGTTTGGAAGATTTTTGATTATCTAAAAGAAACTAGGGTTTCAACCTTGAACTTGTACTTGAATCTTGCATGATACTTGGAAGAGAAGGAGCTAAGGATGAGAAGATGGGGAGGGTGAAGGGTGGCGTTTAAATGAGGGGAGGAAGGGAGTATTTATAGTCCAAATGAGGAGGTTAGGAAACTAGTAGGAAATTACCAAAACTTGGTGACCAAGTTGTAATTTAGAGATGATCTAGGGGTAATTTCATGAGATGAAGCCACATGGGATGACTCCCCCCTTCCTAGGTCGGTTTGTAAGCTTGGAGAGCAAGGGTGTGGACTTTTCTTGGTATTATCCAAGATACTTGGTTAGTTTTGACTCCGGGAAATGCCAATCGTAAATGATTAAGCCTCAAAACGTAAAACCGGGTGTCGTAAAATTATGGAATTTGAAAGTATGGTTAAACATGTCCATATAGTCCATAATAAAATATAAAATGAGTGGTAGGTTCTATCGGGTGCTAAAACCCTGCTAAAAACTGGAAACACGGGTCTAAAACGCGTAATTCGCGTAAAACGCTGAATATTGCGTAAAATTGAGAAAAGTAAAATATTACTTTTCTAATGTGATAAAAATGATTTAAAATGACTTATAATGTCTAGACTGGGCTCAGTCTAGTGTCGGTTGGTATTAAATGTCTTTTAGACATCAAACCGTAAGCCTAAAAATCACGAAATGACTTATAACATCAAGGGATGATTTTTGGTCAATGGAGAAGGGAAAAATATGTTGACTTTTTCTAATAAGTTGAAAACTCAAAAAGTCTTAGAAACGCGTTTTGTGGTCTCACGGTTAATCGCCCAAATGGTTAAGCGTGCTCATGCGAGAGTAGTACAGGCATGGGTGACCTGCTGGGAAGTTTTTGGTCATGTTTTTCTCAGTCACGATTAATTCTCAAATAAATCATGAGTGTGTCAAACATTTTTCCGATGTGGGGTCACCTGACGGGGTCGAATTTCGTTGTACGTAGAATTTCTGATTGACGTTTTACCCTAAAACGTGTAATTCCGTGTAATTCCTTAATAACTTTCACAAAAATGATCTGACGAATGTCAAACATTTAATTTGCCATGGAAATGATTTATCATTCGAGAATATCAAATAAAAATCAACTTTCGGGAAAGTTTCGGAAAGAAATGAATAGTAAAAGTGAATAGTGAATTTTCCGGGAAAAGTAAATATCCTGAAAATGCGAATTGTTACATTTAAGCAATTAGAAGTGAGTCTCTACTTCATCTCCGAAGACCTCACTTTGGGAGCCAATTCCCAAAGACAACTGGGAGTCAATTCCCAAAGACAACTGGGAGCCACTTCCCAAAGATAACTACTAGCCCATAAATAGAATAACGCAATTAAGTATAACGCAGTCATGTATGTATGCAATCAAGTATAACACAGTCAAGTATAAATGTTTTGAGTATTTGTACAAGTAAACAAGTAGTTGAGCATGTGTCTCCCCCAAAGAGTTAAGACAAGTATGAAAAGAGTAGGGGCTATGACTCACCTTAAGCTTAAGTGATGTGAAATCAAAGTGGTAGTCGAATCGTGAAAGTCACTAAGAGCAGCCTATAATAGAACGTTGCGACTTAGGTTTGGAGTAACATCTAAGAATACGAAGAATTTCCCATATATGTCTTGCATAATGTTCATGATGTAGTACTTAGTATATAGCGTAAGTCTTTGAATATAAATGGTTTATGAAACATGTATAAGTTGTATATCTCTTATTACCGTTCGGGCCTACATAATTCAGAAGTCATGGAGTAAACGTTCGAGGAGCCAGGACACTTTAATTCGTAAATCCACAACTCATCTCGACGGCTTACTTAATGAACTCCTCACATGAGGCTCCCTACTATTGTAGCATTTGATAACAAAAGTATAAGTTTTGATCCGAAAAGTTACATGTCCGATATTTGAATAAACTTAGGAAAGTCTATTTGTACATGAAGATTGTTATTAGGGTAAGTTTATTATAACTTGTATCTCATGGTTCTTTAGGTGGAGAAGATCCAAATTGTTTGTTCAAGTTATCGTCAACTCCTTGTTTCATGTTTTCGCCTAAGTATGTTTATATGGTCATTTAGTCATGGCTTCGCCGTGACCTTGGTCATTTTTCCATGGTCTTGAGACTCAACCTTGGCTTTAGCCATGGTTGTGGTCTCGGCTTTTAGGTCATTAGACCTCTTGGTTTTAGTAAATCATAACTATAATATAGTGACTTTGGTCTAAAATGGGCTGTTAAGATTTTGAAGAAAATTATCACTCGGAAAGCGTTTTCAGGGCTCGAGCTTCTTTGTTCCTGAACGAAAACGTCGTTCCGGACAACTTTCGTGTTTTAACTTTTTGATGAATCGGACCAGAAGGGTGACTTTCAAAATCAAAATTTGATCAGAATGCTATTTAGGCAGTTTTGCCGTTTTGGTTTCGCTAACTTCTTATGGCCATAACTTTTGACTCGGGTACTCGTTTTGGGTGATTCAAATTGCTATGTTTTCCTTGTTAAGTCCTCTTTAACATTAAGTAAGTGTCAAATATCAAATTTATACTATTTTGGTCGTGGTTCTCCATAAAAATCACTAGTTTGCTTGTTTACTTGTCATAAGTTAACATATGTATATCAATACTTGTTTTAACCATTTTTAAACATCATGAACACAATAACAAGAACATATATAGCATGAAAGGAACACAAAGAGCATGAAAATGATAATTAAGCAAGAAAGTATGTTAGGGTTTGCTTACAACTTTTGGCCTTAATGAAAAAGGGAAACTAGGACAAGAACTAGGACTTTGATTGAATAAGCTTTCCTCCTTTGCAATCTATGATAAACCAAGGTTATTTGAAGATTATAACGACACCTTCTTGAAGTCCAAAGCTATTTGAAGATTATAACGACGTCTTTTTGGAGACTTTAAAGTTATAACAACTTTTCTTAGAAAATTTCCAACATTGAAGATCAAACACTAGTTTTCTTTCAAAAACTAGTTAACTTTCTTACAAAATATAAGAAAAGTGCCTTAGGTTTTAGGACTTGAAGGTTATAAGAAGGTGTGGTGCAAGTTTTATATGTGTTTTAGCTTGGTATTTATAGGGTAGGAAAAATAGTTAACCATATATTGGGTTAGAATTTAACCATGGTTAGTTTTAGACACTTGTAACCATCCTAAAGATCAAGGGTTAAGATTTAACCACCCATGGTGACTCCCCCCCCCCCCATATGGCGGTTTGAATGAGGATAAGGTGACTAGATGATGACTCTTGGTGCTATCTTGCTTAGTTTGTGCATTTTGACTCCGTAAAAAGCTAACCGTAAATGATTAAGCCTCAAAACGTAAAACCGGGTATCGTAAAAATATGAAACTTGAAAGTATTGTTAAACATGTCAATATAGTCCATAATAAAATATAAAATGAGTGGTAGGATCTATCGGGTGCTAAAACCCTGCTAAAAACTAGAAACACGGGTCTAAAACACGCAATTCGCGTAAAACGCTGAACTGGAAAACGTAAAATTCCAAAACTTTTGGAATTGTCATAAAATGATAGAAAATCATATTTCTATTGTTTATAATGTTTTATGGATATATCGGGATGCTGGAAGGACGTTTAAACCTAAAAGTAAATCTCGGACACGGCTTTGTGATTTTTGCAGAAATGATCCGACGAGCGTCAAACTCTCGGATTATCGTTAAAATAGTTTAACTTACGAGAATATGAAATAAAAATTTCTGAGATGAATAGTGAAAAGTGAATAGTAAAAAGTGAATAGTAAAATTTTCCGGGAATAGTAATTAATCTGAAAATGCGAATTGTTACAGCAAGTTCTATTTTCCTGCCGACTTTGTAGTCGTTGATTTCGATGCCGATCCTCGTGTTCCCCTTATTTTGGGAAGACCATTCTTGAAAATGGCTCGTGCATTAATCGACGTCTTCGAAGGTGAAATGACTCTAAGAGTTGGCGATGAAAAGTTGGTCATTAACATTGAAAACACTTCAAAAGATCTTCTCGACCTTGAACGAGAAGAAATTAACCGACTTGATGTCATCGATGTTGCATACGATGACTATTTTGAAGAAGTGTTAAACGTGCAAGGATCAATTAATTCTACCATCGATGTCTCTTCCCCCTCTCTCACTCCGTTTGAAGGAGGTGACTTCATTTTGGAAGAGATTAAAGCTTGTTTATCACGTGATTCTCGTGTTGATCATGATTCTATCAATCCAGAGGAAGACATACTTCTCCTTGAGAAGTTGCTTAATGATGATCCATCATCTCTTCCTCCAAAAGAACTTCATAACGAGGAAGTCAAAAATGTTGAAAAAACTGATGACTTTCCTGAGGTCGAACTCAAGGAACTACCGCCTCATCTCGAGTATGCATTTTTGGAGGGTGACGATAAGTTTCCCGTCATAATTGCTAAAGACTTGAGTGAGGAAAAAAAAGCCGCTCTCCTCAAGGTTTTAAAGTCACACAAGCGAGCCATTGCTTGGAGACTTTCCGACATCAAGGGTATTAACCCGGAATTTTGTATGCACAAGATTTTGATGGAGGATGACTTTAAACCAGCGGTTCAACAACAAAAAAGGGTAAATCCTAAAATTCATGAGGTTATCAAACAAGAGGTTATAAAACTTCTTGATGCCGGTTTAATTTACCCTATCTCGGATAGTCCTTGGGTTAGTCCCGTTCATTGTGTGCCCAAGAAGGGTGGTATTACGGTTGTTAAAAATGATGATAATGAGTTAATTCCCACTCGATTGGTAACGGGTTGGCGCGTTTGCATTGATTATCGAAAGTTGAATGACGCCACCCATAAAGACCACTTCCCTCTACCTTTCATGGATCAAATGCTTGAAAGATTGGCGGGAAACGAATACTATTGTTTCCTTGACGGTTTTTCGGGTTACTTCCAAATTCCCATCGATCCTCAAGATCAAGAAAAAACGACTTTCACGTGTCCATATGGAACATTTGCTTATCGACGCATGCCTTTTGGCTTGTGTAATGCTCCGGGCACGTTTCAAAGATGCATGATGGCCATTTTTCACGACATGATCGAGAAAACAATGGAGGTCTTCGTGGATGATTTTTCGGTTGTTGGGAATTCATTCGAATCATGTCTCACCAATTTAGACAAAATGCTTCAAAGATGTGACGATACCAATCTTAGTCTAAATTGGGAGAAAAGTCATTTCATGGTCAAGGAAGGCATTGTCCTTGGCCATAAGATTTCTAAGAGCGGGATTGAGGTTGATAAAGCTAAAATCGATGTCATTGCTAAACTTCCTCCTCCCACAACTGTTAAAGGTGTTCGGAGTTTTCTGGGTCATGCCAGCTTCTATCGTAGATTCATTCAAGATTTCTCGAAGATAGCTAGGCCTATGACCCGACTTCTTGAAAAAGAAACTCTGTTTGTCTTTTCTGATGAGTGCATCGAAGCTTTTCAAACTCTCAAGAAAAAGCTCACCGAGGCACCAATTCTAGTTGCCCCTGATTGGGACCTACCTTTCGAACTTATGTGTAATGCAAGTGACTTTGCCATAGGTGCGGTCTTGGGGCAACGAAAAACCAAACACTTTCAGCCGATTCATTATGCAAGCAAAACCTTGACCGAAGCTCAAGCTCATTACACCACTATGGAAAAAGAATTACTAGCCGTGGTGTATGCGTTTGAGAAGTTTTGGCCATACTTGATCTTGACTAAATGCATAGTGTACACGGATCACTCGGCTCTCAAGTATCTCTTTGCCAAACAAGATGCAAAGCCGAGATTGTTCCGTTGGGTTCTCCTCCTACAAGAATTTGATATCATTATTCATGATAAAAAAGGAGCCGAGAACCTCGCTGCTGATCATCTTTCCCGATTGGAAAACCCTCATCAAGGTGTTCTTGAGAAAAAGGAAATAAATGAAACGTTTCCTCTCGAGACACTTAATGTGATTTCTTCTCGTAGTGATTCTAGTACCCCCATGGTTTGCCAATTTTGCAAACTACCATGCAGGGAATTTCGTTGTGAAAGGGATGTCGTCCCACCAAAAGAACAAATTTTTCAAAGACGTTAATCATTACTTTTGGGACGACCCCTATTTGTTCAAAATTTGTGCGGATCAAGTCATACGTAGGTGTGTTCATGGCCAAGAAGCCATGGAAATTCTTAGGGCTTGTCATAATGGACCCACCGGGGGACATCATGGCCCGAATTACACCGCTCGAAAAGTATTTGATTCCGGTTTTTATTGGCCCACAATTTACAAAGATGCATATGACTTAGTCAAATCTTGTGACTCGTGTCAACGTCAAGGAAAGATAACACAACGGGATGAAATGCCACAAAACGTCATCCAAGTTTGTGAAATCTTTGATGTTTGGGGCATTGACTTTATGGGGCCGTTCCCGTCTTCACGAGGGAACAAGTACATACTCGTGGCCATTGACTATTTGTCGAAATGGGTCGAAGCCAAAGCTCTCCCAACCAACGATGCCCGAGTAGTTGTGAAGTTTTTAAAGTCTCTCTTTGCTAGGTTTGGAACTCCCCGCGCTATCATTAGCTGTTATGACCAATCGCGGTACTCACTTTTGCAATGACCAATTTTCAAAAGTCATGCTCAAGTATGGTGTCACTCACCGACTTGCTACCGCATATCACCCACAAACTAGTGGGCAAGTGGAGGTTTCAAACCGTGGATTAAAAAGAATTCTTGAAAGGACCGTAGGCGAAAACTGTGCCTCTTGGTCGGATAAATTAGATGACGCTGTGGAAAACTAGAAGGGGGGTTGAATAGTTTTACGTCTTTTTAATTAGTTGTAAAAAGAGTTTTAGTGTTTACTTAATTTTTAAAACTTAGATTCGATAATATGTAATCTCAAGTATTGATACGAAATATATAACAATGATAAGTAATGAAATAAGTAAGAGATGGAAAGATCGAACCGCGAAACAAGAGATTTATAGTGGTTCGGCTACAAGGACACCTTCCTTGCCCTACTCCACTCCCCGAGCACCTAACTCGAGAGTTTTCTTCACTATATCAACAAGCTCCCTTATGGCGGAGAAAACCTTACACACCAATTTACACACCAATATACACACCAATTTACACACCAATTTACACACCAATCTACACACCAATCTACACACCAATAATCACACCACAACACCTTCACACCTAAGTCACAACTTCTACACACCTTCTTCAAATCAATCTACTTCACAACTAGCTACTTCAACTCTATCTTCTTCACACCAATAGATTTCCTAGCTTTTCTTCTTCACACCAAGCTATCAACTAATCACACAATCTATATCTAACACAACTATCTACAAGCAAATATTCACAACAATCTTCACAAAGAATATGTAAATAATCTTGATGATACACCAACAACTTGGATGTGGAGATCATAACAAGTTGTAATACTTCTTGTCTAGGAAGATAGAAGTATTCTTCTCTTGCACTTGAGAGGATGGAAATTGGATCACTTTGAAACAAAGAATATATACACTTATGATCAAAGGATGAGAGAATAGAGAAATAGATCTAGATCAGAAAGTTTAGAAGTGCAAAAGGTGAGGAAAAAATGTGAACTGATCCAGTATTTATAGGGGAGAAAAACACTGTTCTGGAGCGTGGCCGGTCCCCTTAATTAGTGGCCGGTCCCCTTAATGATTAAGGGGGCCGCCTAAGGAATTAAGGGGGCCGCCCATTTCAGAACGTTGGTTTTTCTTGTCTTTTAGTGGGGAATATTTTTCTGGATAGAATTTGCCATTTTTGGTTGGAAATTTGAAATCATATATTTATTATGAATTAAACATATTCTTTTAATTCCAAAAGTAATTTTGTAAAAGATATAAGATGTTTAATACATTTTATAAAAATTCTAGTGATTAGAAAAATTTCCTTTGATCATGAAATGTAATAAACCCTTTGTTTATTCATACCTTAAGTGATATGGAAGCAAAGACAAATATTAAGCACTAAAAACTTGTTTACGTCATAAGTTTTAGATTAATGAGTTTATGCTTTGTAATTATCAAAACATAGAGACATTGTTAATGTGTCAACAATCTCCCCCTTTTTGATGATTACAAAACCTTAAACTCATTAGGTCTAAAAAATAATTTTTAGACAAGAATTTAGAGTTTAACATTCTCTTCTCCCCCTTTTTGTAAAATCAAAAAGGTTAAAGCTCCCCCTTGATGTATACTCCCCCTCATTTGAGAGCACCAAGGAGATGAGCTATGGAAGTCTTGGCTACACAAAATATTAGAAAAGAACAAGGCACATATATATGCAAAGCAATAGTTATAAAAATAGATTCATTCAAGCATCATAGAAAGCATTACAACATTTAATATGCTTAAGGCATATTAATCATAATAAAACAAATGAAAAGACATAGTTCTATATTGCCTAGAAAGAGCACTTGGACTTGCTTGCAACTCATGGTTGATTGTTTTATTTGCTTGAAGGATAACATAAGCATGAAGCTTAGTTGTTAGATGGAGAGGGATATGGGGTGGAGTATGGAGCGGAAGAGGTGGATCTCACGATGTTGTATCGTGTTAAGGGTGGTATTGGATGATTACGAGTGAGAAGATATTCAATCCAAGAAATATCTTCACTCAAGTAGAGGATTTGTTTTTGAAGGAATATGCAACAAGGGCAAAAGTGAGTGTGGTTGGTAACTTGATCCAAATTGAGAGAGTGGGGAAGGCAATTTGCATAGGGTGATGATGGAGGTTGCCCTTTGTTGTGTTGTGCAAGATGCATAGCAAGGAGATCACTAAGATCATGGATTTGGTTTATTTCATCACGGAACTTTTGCTTTTCCGTGGCAATGTGAAGAGGATCATAGGTTTGGTATGGATGTGTTGGATTTGTGTAGTTGGAATTGTAGGAAGATGGTTTGTAACACCCCCAAAATACCGCAGCGGAAGACTGTGTCATAGGGGTGCTACTTCATAATACAAAGTACAAGTTATAGAAAACGAACTCTAAATGAGACGTTTTGAAAAGTTACCATTCGATTAATGAATTTAAAGTTACAAACATGAGATTCCAAAGTATGATACATAAATGTATACAAATTGTTTTGAATGGTAAATGATAAAAGCGTAAGTCTTCAGAATATGCAGCTTGACTCTAAGTTCCACGCACTAGCTATCGCCTTACTAACCTGAGATAAACATGCTAAAGTGTCAACACAATGGTTGGTGAGTTCATAGAGTTTGTCTTAAAATAGTTGAAAAGCCTTAAAGAATGTTCACACAGCAAAGGCATCGTGAATCCACTCAGTTGCAATTCCCGCCATAAGAGACTTGCAACCTGTGTGTTCACAACCCACTGCTAACATATATAGTATGAATAAGACATGTATAAGTTCATCAAGACAATTAAGCAATTAGTAGTGAGTCTCTACTTCATCTCCGAAGACCTCACTTGGGAGCCAATTCCCAAAGACAACTGGGAGCCACTTCCCAAAGAAAAGTACTACTGGGAGCCACTTCCCAAAGATAAAAGTTTGCTGGGAGCCACTTCCCAAAGATAAAAGATTACTGGGAGCCACTTCCCAAAGTATAACACCATCATGTATGTATGAAATCAAGTATAATGCAATCAAGTATAACACAATCAAGTATAAAGCAATCAAGTATAAATGTTTTGAGTATTTGTACAAGTAAGCAAGTAGTTGAGCATGTATCCCCCCCAAGAGTTAAAACAAGTATGAAAAGAGTAGGGGCTATGACTCACCTTAAGCTTATGTAATGAGAAATGAAAGTGGTAGTCGAATCGCGAAAGTCTCTAAGAGCAGCCTATAATAGAACGTTGCGACTTAGGTTTGGAGTAACGTCTAAGAATACGAAGAATTGCCTATATATGTCTTGCATAATGTTCATGATGTAGTACTTAGTATATAGTGTAAGTCTTTGAATATAAGTGGTCTATGAAACATGTATAGTTTGTATATCTCTTACTACCGTTCAGGCCGACATAATTCAGAAGTCATGGAGTAAACGTTCGAGGAGCCAGGACACTTTAATTCGTAAATCCACAACTCATCTCGACGGCTTACTTAATGAACTCCTCACATGAGGCTCCCTACTATTGTAGTATTTGATAACATATATATATATATATATATATATATATATATATATATATATATATATATATATATATATATATATATATATATATATATATAAGTTTTGATCTTTAAAAGTTATATGGTCTTTAGCCGTGGCTTTGCCGTGACCTTGGTCATTGTTACCATGGTCTTGAGACTCAACCTTGGCTTTAGCCATGGTTGTGGTCTTGGCTTTAGGTCATTAGACCTCTTGGTCTCATCTAATTATAATCATTATATAGTAACTTTGGTCTAAAAATGGGCTGTTAAGAATTTGAAGAAATTATCACTCGGAAAGCGTTTTCAGGGCTCGAGCTTCTTTGTTCCTGAACGAAAACGTCGTTCCGGACAACTTTCGCGTTTTAACTTTTTGATGAATCGGACCAGAAGGGTGACTTTCAAAAGAAAAATTTGATCAGAATGCTATTTAGGCAGTTTTGCCGTTTTGGTTTCGCTAACTTCTTATGGCCATAACTTTTGACTCGTGTACTCATTTTGGGTGATTCAAATTGCTATGTTTTCCTTTTGAAGTCCTCTTTAACAGTAAGTAAGTTTCAAATATCATAGTTATACTATTTTGGTCGTGGTTCTCCATAAAAATCACTAGTTTGCTTGTTTACTTGTCATAAGTTAACATATGTATACCAATACTCGTTTTTATCCATTTTTAAACATCATGAACACAATAACAAGAACATATATAGCATGAAAGAAACATAATAAGCATGAAAATGATATTGAGCAAGAAAGTGTATAAGGGTTTGCTTACAACTTTTGGCTTTCACTAGAAAGGAAGTCAAGTATAGAACTAGGACACTAAACCTAAGCTTGTAAACCCTTCACCATAACTCTTGTAACCCTTGCTAGCCTTGATATAACCCTTGATAAAACCCATTAACTTCAGCCCCTAATCACCTTGTGTAGCTCCTAATTCAACCATGGAATCACCAAACAAACTTAAGAACTAGGTAGAGAATACTAAGACCTTGAACTTTGTAGTGTAACTTATAGTTTGAAGATCAAAGGATCATGGTGCTAGGGATTTGTTGTGTGGCGTTTTATTTATGAAGAAAGGATGGAATGAGCTCTCTATTTATAGCATGAAGAGGAGGTTAGGAAGGTGTCTAGGAAGGTTCATTGAGGAGGTTAGTTTTTAGGATATTTTTGCTAAACTTGGAGACAAAGTTGTAAATAAGTATTGATCTAATGGCTAAAGTCATGAGATCATGCCACAAGTGTGAATCCTCCCCCCCCCCTAAGTCGTCCATATAGAGATAAGGGTGACTAGATGAAAAAACTTGGTATTATCCTACTTATGTAGCTAGTTTTGGACCCGTAAATTGCTAACCGTAAGTTATTAAGCCACGAAACGTAAAACCGGGTATCCTAAAAATATGAAACTTATAAATATGGTTAAACATGTCAATATACTCCATAATAAAATATAAAATGAGTGGTAGGTTCTATTGGGTGCTAAAACCCTGCTAAAAACTGGAAACACGGGTCTAAAACGCGTAATTCGCGTAAAACGCTGAACTGAAAAACGTAAAATTCCAAAACTTTGGGAATTGTCCTAAAATGAGAGAAAATCATATTTCTATTGTTTATAATGTTTTATGGATATATCGGGATGCTGGAAGGACGTTTAAACCTAAAAGTAAATCTCGGACACGGCTTTGTGATTTTTGCAGAAATGATCCGACGAGCGTCAAATTCTCGGATTATCGTTAAAATAGTTTAACTTACGAGAATATGAAATAAAAATTTCTGAGATGAATAGTGAAAAGTGAATAGTAAAAGTGAATAGTAAAAAGTGAATAGTGAAATTTTCGGGAATAAAAGTTAACCTGAAAATGCGAATTGTTACATGGTTGGCCAATGTTGTATGGTTTGTAAAGAGGATCAAATGAATGACCTTGTGGGTTTGAGGTAAAGTTTGGGAAGTAATAAGTTGGATGTGTTGAATGACTTCCAATTTCATTGGTTATGATGGATTTGTTTCGAGGGCTTTTTCTTCGCTAAACGGGTTTTTCCGTCATCCTTGCTAGCCTTGAGGCTTTTGATTTTGGTTTGTTTGGAGAGTTCATGATGGGATGAATGGATAGTTTTGAGGATTGAGGATATTTATAGTGTAAGATTTGTGTGTTTAAGGATGGATAAGGTTTGTTTGGAAGATTGGGACAAAGTGTGTTGGTTAAAATTGGGAAATGTAGGTTGAAATGGGCTAAAAAGCAGAAAAGATTCTGTAAACCCGACCATCAGATGGCCGGTCCCCTTAATTAGGGGGCGGTCCCCTTAATGATTAAGGGGGCCGCCTTACAAAATTAAGGGGGCCGCCCATCTGGTGATTTCCAGGTTGCCAGAATTGGGTTTTTGGCAGAAAATTTGCAGAAAGGTTATGTGTTTGGATTAGAATTCAAGCAAGTTCAATTCTTTTAGGCAATATAGAATCTAATCTAATCAAGATATAGCATGCATGCAAAAACACATAGGCAAAGGAGCAAATAATCAACACATAATAAGCAATAGGAGGTAAGTAAAGGCAAGCACACTTAAGCTTCCTAAGGCACCTATCTTAGATTAAAGGCAAAGGCAATTAGTGAGTAAAAAGCTAGTGATGGATCAAGATGACATCATTATTAAGGAATTTGTCCTAGTGAGTGTCTATATGCAACAAATGTGGAGTTGTGATTGTTTCGACTCCTAGATGCACAACGAAATAACGATCCTAAGAAACAATCCAAATGATCTCCTTGATTCAATTTTTGCTCGATCATGAATGTCAAAGACATATATTAGATTATATACCTTGACAATTTATGTGTGAGTTTATGCATGATTTTGAAAGACAATATTTTTTACACTTTGTCAACAATGCAAGGAAAATGATCTTCATGTGATTCCTAGATTGTCAGAATAATTTTTTGAAAGAATTGATTGAGTTTTACAAAAAGGTTTATGCAAAGAAAATGAATCTTCTCAATCTTTAATTTTGTGCGAAATAGATTCCTAGACTCAGAAAAGGTGAAATGAAAAAAAATAAATTTCATGCAGGTATAAATTTGAATTAATTCAATATAATTTAGTCAACTTGTTCCATCATTCCTAATCCTAAACGCAAGTGGTTGAATAATTCATGCTTAAGGGGTTTTGTGAATATATCCGCAATGTTGTCTTCCGATGCAACCTTTTCTATAGATATATTTCCTTTTTGTACATTATCCCTAAGAAAATGGTGACGTATTTCTATGTGTTTAGTCCTAGAGTGTTGCACCGGATTTTTACTTAAATCTATCGCACCTTTGTTATCGCACATAATGGGGACATTTTCTAACCTAATGCCATAGTCTACGAGAGCTTGTTTCATCCATAGTGCTTGTTGACATGCCTTTTCGGCGCTTACATATTCGGCTTCGGTGGTAGAAATAGCAAGAGCGGTTTGCTTCTTCGAAAACCAAGACGTTAGACAACATCCCATAAACGTGCAAATACTGCTAGTGCTCTTTCTATCTACGTAGTCTCCCGCATGATCCGAATCCGCATAGACAATGGTTTCTATGCCGGATTCCTTAGGATACCATAATCCTAAGTGTATAGTGCCTTTAACGTATCGAAAGATACGCTTAACCGCTTCTAGGTGAGAGGTTTTGGGATCCTCTTGAAAACGGGCACAAAGGCAGACACTAAACATGATATCGGGTCTACTTGCCGTCAAGTATAGTAAACTACCTATCATTCCTCTATACTTGGTGTTATCTACGGACTTACCTTCATCGTCCTTTGTGAGCTTTACCTCCGTAGACATGGGTGTTTTTATGGGTTTTGAGTCTTCTAGGCCAAATTTCTTAAGCATTTCCTTAATGTACTTAGATTGGTTAAAGAATATTCCATCTTCTAATTGTTTTATTTGTAATCCTAGGAAGAAGTTAAGTTCACCCATCATACTCATCTCAAACTCATCATGCATGATTTTGGCAAATTCATCACACATGTCTTGACAAGTCGATCCAAATATAATGTCATCAACATATATTTGAACAATGATGAGATTAGGGTCTTTCCTTTTAGTGAAAAGAGTGTTATCTACCATTCCCATGGAATAATCATGTTTAATAAGAAAAGCTTTTAATCGATCATACCAAGCTTTGGGAGCTTGTTTGAGTCCATACAAAGCTTTCTTTAACTTATAAACACAATCAGGTTTCGCGAAGTCAATGAATCCTGGAGGTTGTGCCACATATACCTCCTCATTGATAAAACCATTAAGGAATGCACTTTTCACATCCATTTGGAATAACTTAAAATCTAGGGCGCAAGCATAGGCAAGTAATATCCTAATTGATTCTAGTCTAGCTACGGGGGCATAAGTTTCATCATAATCAATTCCTTCTTGTTGATTATAACCTTGGGCAACTAACCTAGCTTTATTCCTAGTAACTATTCCATTCTCGTCTAACTTGTTCCTATATACCCATTTGGTTCCTATGATAGTCATATCCTTTGGATTTGGGACTAGTTCCCAAACATCATTTGCCTTAAATTGATTTAATTCTTCTTGCATAGCTATAATCCAACTTTCATCCTTTAAAGCCTCACTAATATTCTTAGGTTCTATTGCTGAGAGGAAACAAAAGAAGTTGTTTTTATCTTGGGCTTGTGACCTAAGGGTTCTTTGGTTAAGATGTCCTATTATATTATCTAATGGATGTGATCTAGATTCTTTAATATTAACGGTTTCGTTATTTTCTAAGTGAATGTCTTCATTATCATTTCCTATGGGTTTTGTTTTACTAACCTCAATGGCTTCATCTTCGACTAAATCATCGTCTTCTAAAGGTAGCGTTTTAGGAGGTGGTGGTGTTTCATCAAATGTTACATTTAGTGATTCCTCTACTTTCATGGAGTGTTTGTTAAGTATTATATATGCTTTACTATTTTGTAAGTATCCTAAAAATATTCCTTCATATGATTTTGGATCAAACTTAGTGAGGTAGTCCTTAGTGTTTAAGATATAGCATTTACTTCCAAATACCCTAAAGTAGCTTAAGTTTGGTTTTCTATTTCTTAATAACTCATAAGGAGTTTTTCCTAGAACTCTTCTAATTGATACCCTATTTAAAATATAAGTCGATGTATCTACGGCGTGACACCAAAATTTTTGTGGAATGGATTGTTCATTTAACATAGTTCTACTCATTTCTTGTAGTGACCTATTTTTTCTTTCTACTACCCCATTTGATTGAGGAGTACGAGGAGCGGAGAAATTGTGAGATATTCCATTTAACTCACAATATTTTCCGAATTGTACTTCGTTATCAAATTCCCTACCATGGTCCGTCCTAATGGCAACAATTGAGCATCCTAATTTATTTTGAATCATTTTACTAAATATTTCGAATTTTTCAAAGGCTTGGGTTTTGTCACTTAAAAACCTAGTCCACGTGTATCGTGAGTAGTCATCTACTATTACTAAGGTATATTTGTTTCCTCCATAGCTCCGCACAGCGGATGGACCAAAAAGATCCATATGTAATAATTCTAGGCACCTAGTAGTGGATACTATATTCTTAGCTTTGTGACTAGCATGAGCTTGTTTTCCAATTTTACATGCATCACAAAAGTGTTTGTCATATTTTAGATTAGGCAAGTTTCTAACTAATTCCTTAGAGGCCAAATATTGTATTTGTTGCATGTTAGCATGTCCTAATCTCCTATGCCACAATGTGGAGTTTTCGTCTAGGGTCGTTAGGCATATCCTATCTTCAGGTTTGTTTCCTAGTTTCATAACATATACACCTCCTTTCCTAATACCTCTACCTATAATTTTTCCATTCTTAACTATTTCGCTATCTTCTTCGGAAAAGATAACTCTACATTTATTATCGCATATTTGGCCTACACTAAGTAAGTTATATGTTAAATTATTTACATGTTCAACATTTTCAATAGTAAGTGAGTCTTGAGAAATCGTACCTTTGCCAATAATTTTTCCACGCAAGTCACTACCAAAAATAACGTTACCTCCGTTGTATGCCTTATATGTAGAGAATAGCTTTCGGTTCCCTGTCATGTACCTCGAGCATCCACTATCCTTGATCCATTCGTCAGGCTCCAAGTGAATTCCAAGGCATATTTCGTCGGTTGCTTTTGCCATGAAACACTTCTCTTTTCTTGGTTTTTCCACTTCTTCTTTGTCACTATCACTCCATGTTCTACTAAAAAATGCACCTTGATTATCATAACTCGGCGACTTTAGACATTCACCAACGAGATGATTTGGACTTCCACATCTAAAGCATTTTCTTTTCACGTAATTGTCACTTCTATTTCTTTGGAACGATTTTCTATCGTCATGTGATGATCTAGTGAATCTTCCTCGTCTCTTGAAGAATTTCTTGAATTCTCTTACGGCCATTGCATATTCTTCATCTTCACTCTCGTCACTTGAGTCACTATCATCACAAAGTTCCTTTTTGGCTTTTAGAGCAACGGATTTGACTTGTTCTTTCTTGACTTTAACCGTTTCCAAATCTTTTCTTATAATTTCTTCATGGACCTTCAAGTTGCCAATAAGCTCATCTAGTGACAATGTCATCAAATTCTTTGATTCTTCAATAGCCGTGACTTTAGCTCGCCATTTCGGATGCAATGCCCTAAGAAATTTCCTAACACAATTTTTACTAGAAAATATCTCATCAAGTGCTTTTAAACTTGTGATAATGGTGTTAAATTTAGCAAAAGCATTATCAATTGATTCCTCTTCCGGAATCGTAAATTGTTCATATTGTTGTACAAGAAGATCTATTTTGTTATCTTTAACTTGACTATTACCTTAGTGAGTGATTAGTAAAGAATCCCAAATTTCTTTTGCGGTTTTACACATAAAAATTCTTTCATATTCTTTGCGTGGTAACGCATTATAAATAACCATTTTAGCCTCATTATTTTTTGCTAGTTTCTTTTTCAAATCATCATTTTGTTTTTCAAAAGCTACAATTTCATCCATTTTAGTTTCAACATTATATTGAATAGGGGGAAAATCACCAAAGGTAATAATATGCCAAAGATCAAGATCTTTTGATTTCACATAGGTTTCGAATCTATTTTTCCAATATAAAAATCCATCACTTTCAAATAGTGGTGGTCTTTGCATAGATTGCCCTTCTAAATATTTTTCAGATTCCATAGATCGTTACAAGTTTTAAAATACAATATATTTTAAAATTCTTGCTAGACGTGGCTCCTGATACCAATTGTGGAAAACTAGAAGGGGGGTTGAATAGTTTTACGTCTTTTTAATTAGTTGTAAAAAGAGTTTTAGTGTTTACTTAATTTTTAAAACTTAGATTTGATAATATGTGATCTCAAGTATTGCACAATACAAACAAATATCAATACGAAATATATAACAATGATAAGTAATGAAATAAGTAAGAGATGGAAAGATCGAACCGCGAAACAAGAGATTTATAGTGGTTCGGCTACAAGGACACCTTCCTTGCCCTACTCCACTCCCCGAGCACCTAACTCGAGAGTTTTCTTCACTATATCAACAAGCTCCCTTATGGCGGAGAAAACCTTACACACCAATTTACACACCAATATACACACCAATTTACACACCAATTTACACACCAATCTACACACCAATCTACACACCAATAATCACACCACAACACCTTCACACCTAAGTCACAACTTCTACACACCTTCTTCAAATCAATCTACTTCACAACTAGCTACTTCAACTCTATCTTCTTCACACCAATAGATTTCCTAGCTTTTCTTCTTCACACCAAGCTATCAACTAATCACACAATCTATATCTAACACAACTATCTACAAGCAAATATTCACAACAATCTTCACAAAGAATATGTAAATAATCTTGATGATACACCAACAACTTGGATGTGGAGATCATAACAAGTTGTAATACTTCTTGTCTAGGAAGATAGAAGTATTCTTCTCTTGCACTTGAGAGGATGGAAATTGGATCACTTTGAAACAAAGAATATATACACTTATGATCAAAGGATGAGAGAATAGAGAAATAGATCTAGATCAGAAAGTTTAGAAGTGCAAAAGGTGAGGAAAAAATGTGAACTGATCCAGTATTTATAGGGGAGAAAAACACTGTTCTGGAGCGTGGCCGGTCCCCTTAATTAGTGGCCGGTCCCCTTAATGATTAAGGGGGCCGCCTAAGGAATTAAGGGGGCCGCCCATTTCAGAACGTTGGTTTTTCTTGTCTTTTAGTGGGGAATATTTTTCTGGATAGAATTTGCCATTTTTGGTTGGAAATTTGAAATCATATATTTATTATGAATTAAACATATTCTTTTAATTCCAAAAGTAATTTTGTAAAAGATATAAGATGTTTAATACATTTTATAAAAATTCTAGTGATTAGAAAAATTTCCTTTGATCATGAAATGTAATAAACCCTTTGTTTATTCATACCTTAAGTGATATGGAAGCAAAGACAAATATTAAGCACTAAAAACTTGTTTACGTCATAAGTTTTAGATTAATGAGTTTATGCTTTGTAATTATCAAAACATAGAGACATTGTTAATGTGTCAACAGACGCTCTATGGGCTTTTCGCACGTCTTATAAAACACCCATCGGGTGTACCCCTTATAAGCTTGTGTATGGGAAAGCATGTCATCTACCGATTGAGCTCGAGCACAAAGCTTATTGGGCTTTAAAGAATACCAACTTTGATCTCAAGTCTGCGGGTGATCATAGGAAAGTTCAACTCAATGAACTAAATGAACTTCGTGATCAAGCTTATGAAAACTCTTTAATCTATAAAGAGAAAACAAAGAAGATCCACGACTCCAAAATCAAGAACCGCGTTTTCAACATTGGTGACCGAGTCCTTCTGTTTAACTCTAGATTGAAGATATTTTCGGGTAAGCTCAAAACCCGCTGGACTGGACCGTTCACCGTTGCCAAAGTTTTTCCTTATGGTACAGTCGAGTTATCTCAAAATGACGGTCCAAATTTCAAAGTGAATGGGCATCGGTTGAAGCATTATTTTGGAGGGGACATACCACCCATGGTTGTCCCGGACCTCCAAACCTTCCCCATGGACCAATGAATTCGGGGTCGAGTCAAGCTAGCGACTCGGTAAACAAAAACAGTAGCATCACATGGGTTTTCACCCATCTTTCTAACTTCTTTCTCTTTTCTAAAAACTAGTGTGGGGGAATACCCACACTAAAAATAAATAAATAAATAATTCCCACACTTGCCCAAATCTAAACTTTTTACATTCCAAAATATCGGCATAAAAGCCGGTACTTTGAATATTGAGGGCAATATTCACTTCTAAGTGTGGGGGGGGGGGGGGGATAAATTCTGGCGAATTTAATCACTTTTGTGCCATAACACCCCCGTTTTGGCCAAAAAAATTTTTTAGTGGAAGTGCTTTGCTCTTACACAACAAAAGGTTATCAGTCCATCACGTCTAACATAAGGACTGGCTAATCCAGGAGAAAACGGCTCTTGGTAAAGATAACTCAAATCCGTTGATGGCTGACAATTTGCCGAAAATTGTATGGTATTCAACTCACCATATCCTAAAAAGTAAAAGGGTTGGCTAGCCCGCAAGATTATGGCTTGTGGTAAAGGCAGTGGAATACCATAATTGGTAATCAACTCACCAAGATGTTGACTGTGTCCATCAAGAGTTGGCTAGTCCAGAAGCAAACGGCTTCTGGTAAAGAAAAATCAAAACCGTTGGAAGCTTATGATTTGCTCAAAATCATATGGTTATCGGTGTACCATAGTTCTTACTTGAACTAAAACATTCGGCTACTCCAGAAGTAATGGCTTTTGGTAAAGAGACTTCAAATCCATTAAATTTTCACAAAAGATTGCTATGGACTAGCAATAATTTAGTGTGGGGGATTGATGAGTGTGTAAATACTCATCATTTTTAGTCAAATCTGAACTGCAAAACGTTTAAAAACACTAAAAAACGCATCAAAATACGGAAAATATCCCAAAGATCGTGTTTTATATGTTTTAGATGCAAAATGATTGAAAACGGATGAAAACTGAACAAAGTTTGCATAATTGGCAGTTTCAGTCCCCCAGCTTTCAAAACTTGTCAAAATAAGTTCCTATGCATTTATTCTGAAAGAAAAGTCAACCCAAGTTCTTTAAAAATCAAAAGATATCACAAATGATCTTTGGGTGAAAAGTTTTCAAAAATGTGCAAGTTTAGTCCTTGGAATTTCAAAAGTGACAGTTTTGGTCCCCGGAGGTTTAAACTTGGAAAATTAACAACAAAGGGTCATGGAAAAGTAAGGATTGGAAATATGGGTCCGTGAAGCAAACTTTGGAAAAATTTCATAAATGGCCCCTGGAGTTTACAAATTTAGCAAAATTAGTCCTCGGCTATTTCATGTGAAAGAAAAATCATCAAAGGACCTTGTGGAATTATAAATTGGCAAGAATGGTACTTTTGTGGACTTTGAAAGATGTACAAAGTTAGTCCCTCAATTTTCAGCAAAGTTACAAAATTGGTCCTTGTGATATTTTAAACCAAACCGGACCACCTTATTACTCCACCAATCCAAAAAAAAATGCAAGCCCACCCCTTATACCTCACAGGCCCAACTTCCATCAGCCCACCTCCCAATTTAAATAATAAAAGACGGTCAAACAGTCAACCTCCATCACCATCACCCCCGTGAACCCTGCAAACGCACTACCTCCATCACCATCTCCCCCATCACTCTCCATCTTTGTCCTCCACCCCATTTCCCCATCCCACTAACCTTCCCCCTCCTCACAAAACCCTACCTAACACCTCCCGGTCACCAATCCACTCAAATGCTGTTTTGGCGCCAAAAACACATCAAGGGCTAGGAATACTTTTAAAGCAATTGGATAGCTGGGATTTGCTCACAATGTTCAAGAGAGTTATTTGTTGCCCTAATTTCCACAGAAGAAGCACAAGAGTGCAATTTCCTACCTACCACATTCGTAGTATAAATAGGACTTCATTGTAGCCATCATGAGGCACCCCTTTCTTTGTATTCTTCTTTCATAGTACTAGTTTACCTTTGTAATTCATTTTCAGAAGTTAATCAAAGTTTATTAAGTTTTCATTCGAATTCATTTTTTATCTTAAATTTAAATTTCTGCAAGTTTCTCTTATTAATGTTAGTATATGCTTTAAAGTAATCTCAAAAGGTTTTATAAGCAGTTTAGAATCTATTTGAGTTTTGAATCAAGAAAATCAAACAAAAAGAAAAAAAAGGGACAATACAAAGAAAAACTAAAAAATACAAAAAAATTGGAGAGGAAAGAAGAAGGAGGAACCAGTAGCAGTAATGGAATTTGGTTTAGAGTCTCATGGGAGACATATAGGGTGTTCTTGTGTTCCTAGTTCTCAGATTCTTCTTTGCTTTGGATGACAAGTAGGTTTTGCCAAGTAATTTGATCATAATTTGCATTAATTGTTATTTGCTATTAATAATTATTGTTTTCTGATTTTCTGAGTTAGTTTTATCATTATATAAGTTAATTAGTTGATCTTGTTTAGTAATTTAGTCGCTTGCTTTGAAAATTATTGAAAACAGTTAGACATAGGGGTGTTTGGATTTGTCCATTGCTTGGGGTTCTAGTTGTTATTCTTTGGTTATTTCTGCATAATTAGTACACACTAGGTTAACATAGGTTAGTTATTACTTTGTTTCAGTAGTTTGTTCTTTAAAAGTCAAAACTCAATTCAAATCCCATTTTTGTTTAACTGTTAGCATTTTAGGATCCTTAATCATGCATACATGTTCCTTAGTTGTTATAATAACTTAATTTCATCATTTAATAGCTATTAACATCATTATAAGTCAATTAGGACCATTAGAAATCCACTTTAGTCAACTTGTGTTAAAATATAGAAAAGTCAAATTTTTCTTAACTGTGAAAATGGGAAAGATTTCTAAATCATTTGTAGGGTTCATTAATGTTTGGAAATAGATTTGAATTGTTGTTTTGTAATCTTTGGTGGCTTATCTTTCAAGATCAAAAAGAAATTTTCAGTTTGGAATACAATTGGTCATTTGAATTTGAGTCCAAAGTGATCCATTTGACCTTGTTTTTGCCCTGTACCTGACAGACCCAGTTTGACCCATTTCTTTGATTGATCACAACTTGCTCATTTCTTGAGCTTAGGAGTTGATTTTTAGTGTTTTGGAAAGCTGGTTAGGTCAACTTGTTAGATCCATAGTTTGTTTGACTTGAGTGGCTTGTTTACTTGCTTATTTTGCCCCTCTAACTCACCCCCTTTTGGCCTGCTGCTGCTGCTACTTAGTTGTGTTCTTGGTTGATCAAGCTGATTTTCTTGTTGTTGTCACTATTTCCTATTGATAATTGTTGTTGTTGTTGTCAAGTTTCTGTTTGCATTTGCTTGTTTAAACTTATTGGGCTTATTGGCTTATTTGGTTAGTGTATGTAACTCCAAAATCTTATTTCAAACCTCATAAGCATGCACTGTTGGTTTTTACAGCTTATTTTGAGCTATTCATAAGTTTAATTTTCACAAATGTTGGTTTATTTTAGTTAACAATCAGTTCTATAAAAGAAAATTTGAAAAAAAAAAATACTACCTCCGTCCCAAAATTATAGTCCCATTTTGACTTTTTCGGTCTTTCTTTCTCAATTTTGACTTTAAATATTTTTGTTTGGGTTATACAATAGTTGATGAAAATTATATCAATGAAAAATACATTCAAAACTCAATCCATTCATATATTTTGCATCAAGTATTATGTAATATAAACAAAAATATTTAAGGTCAAAGTTGAAAAATAAAGACCGAAAAAGTCAAAAGGGGACTATAATTTTGGGACGGAGGGAGTAGCAAAAAGTGGGGTTCGAACCTAGGACCTCAAGCACACAGACACTAACACACAACCCCTTTTCCATCTGCTCTGGGGCACCAGTTCCGTCTATACTCTTTCCTTTTGTGTATTTATAGTAAACCTTTCCATTTTTGCTTATTTAAACTGGTTAAGCTTATAACAGCTTATTGGTAAAAGCTTTTTCTGATTTAGCATTTTTCTTAAGTTAGTATTAGTGAAAATTAATTTCCAAAAAAGTTTCGTATTTTTCAAAGTTCATTTATTATTTATTTCAATTTAGTTTAATTTAAATAGTATTTAATTCATAATAAATAGATTTTTTATTTAAAAATCAATTTTCTTTTTTCTAAAATTTTCTTTTATCATTAGAATTATGAGAAAATTGTTTGTAGGCCCGTAGGACTTTCGTAGCTAAAATTTCACGTTTTTGTGTGCGCGTAGACGTTTATTTAGAATAAACATCATGTTTATGTGTTATATTGTGTTTTAGGATTTCCCGATACCTAATCATGATTCCCGTAGTGTTTTAGGACTTCCCTAGTTTTCCATTGCCTTTGTTCTCTTTTAGGTTGCGTGATGAGGCGAAAAATGATCCGTTTTTAGGGGGTCATTTAAGTCCGAATCCGACTTTATTTGATCAAATATTGCCCTAAATCGTTCCTTTTGTGATTTTAGGTACTTGGAGAGTGAATTCTGGAAAAGAAGCCATTTTGGACGTTTTTGGAGCATAAAAGTGAAGAAAACGGCAAAGTCTCAATTTTCCATGCTGGGAACAGTACATGAAGGCGTCAAGAGTAATCCCATGACGGCGTCAAACCTCAAGAATTAAAATCCGTAGTTGATGACGGCGTCACACACAGGGCGTCAAGAGTAATTTGTGTGACGGCCTAGGCCTTGACGGCGTCAGAAGTAGATCAAGGCCGTCCGAGGAAGTATTTGGCGGCGAGATGACGGCGTCACACCTTTGTTCTTGGCGCCGTCATCCCGATTTTCCTATATATAGTTTTCTAGTTTTTCACATTAAAAAAAGAGAAGTTTTGGAGAAACCCTAAAGACGATTTTGGTGCAACTTTTATAGGTTTTTCAAGGGTTCCAAACCCTTGATACCTTGCATTGTAATTGAGATAAGTGTTCTTCTAATTCAATCAATATGTCTATGTGTTGGTTGTCTATATCTTGTTCTTGTCTCAATTCCATTATGCTAGGCTAGATCTCTTTTGTGTTTGCTTAGATCTAATGAAACCTAGATACTGATTATGTGTTGATTACTTGTTTATTCTTGTTTTGGATGAATGATTTATATGTTAGGCTTAAGAAAACTGGCAGATCTCAAAATGGTAACATGCTTGAACGTCTTAAGAAACATGAACCGAGGCGTACTAGGTCTTTATTGGTTGTATTTAATGCATGAGCCACTGTTTACAATCCCTATAGTTGTGCTGGGCATGGTGTAGGAGGAGATAAGAGCTCATAGAATTGGGGAGTTATGTATGCCACCCCATGAATGGTATTAAGGAATACGATCCGTCATCCATGCAATTATAACAAGTAATTAATGTGTAAAAGATATCTAGGGAGTAGTGAAATCTAAGTAAACACATTTTCTCCAATTACTGCTCACAACCTTAGTATAATTAGTTTATTTTCATTTTCAGTATTTTATTTTGATTGCATCTTAGTTTTGGGTTAGTTGAATAGCAACTAATTCCGCCCACTCTTCCAAAACCCGAGATTTTACTTGCTTTCATAAAAATATAAAAATACAAAAATAATCATCCCTCACCTTTAGAACTAGTATTTAGGCTTTCTAATCCTAGCGACACTATTCCTAAGCTGAACGATCAATCCCCCGGTACTTGTCACTATACTATACTACAACGATCAGGTACACTGCCTGGTAGGGGTTGTAAGCTTCTCGAGATCCCTTGAGAGGTAAAGCCTGTTGCGATTCCCACGCATCAAGTTTTTGGCGCCGCAGCCCGGGGAATAGTTATTGTCTAGGTTAGAATTTATTTTTGTTAGGTCTACTTGCTAGATTCCTTTCTAGTAAGATTTTATTTTTATTTTTTAGGTTTTCTTTAGTCTATCTTATTTCTTCGTGCCTTTGTTCGTAACTCTTTACCATCCGACATCATGGAATGTGGTAACATCTTTGAACCTGTCATCCCACCACAACAAAACCCACCACTTGAACCCCTTAGGCCCCGAACCTTAGGAGAGTATTCCCGACTTAGCCACCAAGGCTACCGAAACACCATTGAGCTCACCGGAGCCAATGTGACCCCCTTGCGATCTGACACCATCCGGTTGGTGCAAAGCGGATGTGCATTCCATGGACTTCGTTCCGAAGATCCAAACCAACATCTTAAGGACTTCCTCAAAATCGTAGATTCCATAGACCTAGGTGTTGAAACTAGAGAGACTACCCGTTTACGCCTATTCCAATTCTCTCTACGGGATCAAGCTAGTCAATGGCTTGAGTGTTTACCCGCGGGATCCATCACCACATGGGATGATCTCACCACTCGTTTCCTTGCTCAATTTTTCCCACCGGGGAGAACTACTAAGCTTAGAAATGACATCTTGATGTTCCAACAACGTCAAAATGAATCTCTTTATGAAGCATGGACTCGTTTCAAGGACTTACTCCAAAAAGTCCCTCATCATGGCATAGATCTTTGGCTCCAAGTCCAAATCTTCTATGACCATATCGACATCTCCACGAGGCGAACCATTGACCAATCGGCCGGTGGTAAGCTACGTGATCTTAGTGCGGAACAATCATGGGAACTCATAGAAGATCTTGCTCTCTATGACAATGAAAGTTGGAATGATCCCCGTGACTTGAACAAAACGGTCAAGGCAATATCTTTGCCTTCGAACAATTCTAGCACTCCTGACCGTAGGATCATGGAACTTGAGGACCAAGTCAAGTTTCTCATGAAATCTTACGATGCTCCTAGGCCTTCAAGTCAAGTGAACAAAATCACTTCTTCATGCGAATTATGTAGTGGTCCCCATGACACTCGTGATTGTGTGGAACTCCCCGGAACAGCTTTTGCGGACTACGCATCCACGCGTACCGACGAAGCGAGAGATAAGTGGTACACTTTCAAGCCCGAGCCAAACACTTACGGTGATTCATACAACCCCTCATGGAAAAATCACCCAAACCTTAGGTGGAAACAAAATCAACCCAATTCTTCCAATCCGCCTAATCGTTACCAACCAAATGGTCCACCATCCAACCGTACTTTCAACAACAATTCTTCTAACAACTATGGTAGTACCAACAATCTTGAAGGATTGATGTCAAAGTTCATGGCATCTCAAGAAGCCCGCATAGCTAGGTTTGAAACCGAATTCAACCAACAACAAACGGAGATGACCAACAAGATTGACAACTTGTTGAAAGCCCTCAACAACCAAGCATTAATCACACCTAGGAAGGACACTAGGGACACCAATAGTGGAATCCAAATTAAGGACCCCTCATCATCCAAACATGTCCACTTTGTCAATGTTGTCACCGTTAAGCCGATAGATAAGGAGATAGAGGAGAGCGACAAGGATGAAGTTAGAGTAGAAGCCGATAGTAAGGATGAGAGTAGGGAAGTTGAGGTTAATAAGGATGAGGAATTAGAGGCAGAACCTATAGAAGAAAACTTTGATAAGTTGCCAACCAAGGAAGAACGGGAATACCATAAGGATTTATTCGATAGTCCCGAGAGAACATATATCTTTGGCGACCCCCTTATCAAAATGGGAGACCCCTCTAACATTAACATCCCATGTAATATCGGGCACATGCATATATGGAAAGCTTACATCGACCTTAGATCCCCCGTGAACATCATGACTAGGACTTATTACAATTGGGTGATGAAGAAGCAACTCAATTTTAGGATGATGCCCGGTACGAATCGGATAAGTAATTTTGCAGGAAGAGTGAAGGGATTACATGTGATTATAGGGAATCTCACCTATGAAATCGATTTTATGATAGTAGAAGACATTCGTCCGGTGATAGATGCTTGCCTAAGCCAAATAGTATTCGAAAAACCATTTGTTGAAGCCACTAGGATGAGTTATGATCCGACTTTAGGGATAGTTAAGTTCAAGATAGAGAATGATGAGGTTGCTTATCAAATGCCCTACAAGATCGAACAATACCGCCGTCTCTCTAATTTTGAAAAGGAACATAAACAAGCGGCTTATTATAGGAATGAGGAGGATAGACGTAGAGGAGTAGAGTATGTTAGAAATAGGATGCTTGGTTTCTACAAAGAGTGCTTGCAACTAGGTCCGGAATACAAAACTGGTTTAGAAGACGACCTAGAGAGTGGAACCAATGATGAGATCACGTAGTAACCCATGACCTTGAGTCTAGCTACAAGACTCGTAAATAAAGAAAAGCGCTTCTTGGGAGGCAACCCATGTTTTGTGTGATTTTATTTGTTTGATTGTTATTTGCTTCCGTATGCATGTTTTATTTTTATTGTTGGTTGATCATGTTTGTCAATTAAAATGTGGAAATACTTTACTATGTTGTTTGGCCTAGTCTTAACTCCAACCTAAAAGTATTTTTGCAAAAGATAAGTGTAAGGGGAAACCCCAAATGTGTTTTCAAGAAACAAACCGATCATGATTCTCCACAATATTAAATGAACATGTATATTCGTATTTGTTAGAGTCAAATGCTTGTATTGAGTCATAATGAAGTTTTGCAGGATTTTCCAGGAAGTAAGACCAAGTTTTTCCAGAAATTTTCCGGAAACTTAACATAAGAATTTCTGCAGGTCCATTCTGACGGCGTCAGAAGATTACTCTTGACGGCGTCAGGAGTTAAAATCTGGAAATTTTACCGGTTTTGTTTTTCTAACGGGGTCTTAAGGTTTTTGTGAATTATTAAGTTTTATAATCTCCAGGAAATCTGCAAACTTCATTCCACAAGCATTATATCTTACTTTGTTTTCTAGGATTTAGTAACTTATATAGGATGCCGCCGATTTTACGCGAGGTTGTCTTGTCTATTTTGTCAGGATTTACAGGTTATGTATGACAAGAAGATGATTTATACTCTGGAAGGGAAGCTTTGATTGTTCATTTTCTTGGAGGAAGATCTAACCTGGCCATCCTATAATCCATACCGAGCGAATCAGGGGAGTATTTGATTTCATTCTCTTTACTTTTTCACTTTTAAATTCTTTACTTGAACATTGGGGACAATGTTCATCTTAAGTGTAAGGGGAGGGTAAAAAGATGATACCTTACATATGCACTTTCGCTTGAGTTTGTTTTGTTTGATAGTAGATGTGTAATAAAACTATGAGAAATACATGTTAGTGCAATTTTAGCGCCAAATTTAGAATTTTTTACAACATTTAGGAGTGAAACTTTAGCCATAGCAAGCGTCTCATGGATAGGAGATTGTATGACTAGCACATAACCGTATATTCAGAAAAATTTTCCACCCAAATATGTGAGGTTCGCCTTTAGATTTGATAGGAAAAGCATTCATTATTAGTGCTTATGAGTGTACCGGTAGCATTTAGATTCTAGAACTTGCGTTAGTGATGCATCCCGAGACCGCTAGTGAGACTACATTCGTGTGGTACGATTTACTACATGATAAGAGGCATTAGGATTACCCTTGTGTTAAACCCGTATCATAATTACTTGACCATTTAAGTCATACTACTTGACTAGTTAAGTCAACTAATTTTTCCCACACCCTTAGCGTTGTACTCATTTTTAGTACACGATACCCCTAGTACACCCCTCCGAGCCTATCCTTTCATTTCTAACTTTAAGCATTTTACTTAAAGGAAGAATTTGTTACACCCCACTTAAATGTACAACCAAATCGCCTTAGCCTTCCGTGTATGCGCTCATTTTTAGTGCATTATTGTTATTTGTTAAACCCTAAGTTAACTTTCTAATTGATTACATGGTTGCTAAGTCGAGTCATATCCTTGTACGTATTGTTTTGGGACGATTGGGACTCATGGGTAAGTACTTATTTTATGGAGTAATGGGGAAGAACATAATATTATTACCCCCATATGTGCGTTAATCTTAAAAGTGCTCCAAGTGTTTTGATTTTCTTAATCCGAGTCATTAGTTTAGTTAATTGTAAAGTATATAAAGATTCAAGTGTAAGGGGAATTTTCATTCCCTATGATATATTATTTTGGATGGTAGGGTAAGAGTGTATGCCAAAAAAAAAAAAAAAAAAAAAAAAAAAGGAAAAAGAGAAAAAACATACGGACTACCATCCCTTTTCATTCTATGTTCATTTTATGTTATTTCTCATTTATTAGCTTAAGTCGAGTCTAGTCTTGGCTTACCAACGCCATATTGTACATGTAATTAACTAAGATTGTTAACTCGCCACCAGTAAAACTTCCTTTATCCAACAAAACCATGTAATTCATATCCCTATACCTAACGTTACAACCCTTTAAAAGACCTCTTTGATAGTTTATCCTAGGTGCTTACGCCATGTGGTGGAGGTTTGATCCTTTCCCAAGCCTATGGTAATCTATTTTGCTATGACAGGTAGTGAGAGATATCTTCCATTTCCATAATGTTATATTACTTTATTACACCCGAGAGATGTGAGTATCTAAACACTATTTGTGAGGTGCTAGTGTATGACCTCCGTGCTTGTCTATAGGTCTTTAGTGGAACGATTATTTGTTGTAATTACTTTTATATTAGTGTTAAGTGACCCCTAACTTGTCTTTTGAGTAGAATAAAAGCGCATTTGCTTGAGGACAAGCAAATCTCAAGTGTAAGGGTATATGATGAGGCAAAAAATGATCCGTTTTTAGAGGGTCATTTAAGCCCGAATCCGACTTTATTTGATCAAATATTGCCCTAAATCGTTCCTTTTGTGATTTTAGGTACTTGGAGAGTGAATTCTGGAAAAGAAGCCATTTTGGACGTTTTTGGAGCATAAAAGTGAAGAAAACGGCAAAGTCTCAATTTTCCATGCCGGGAACAGTACATGAAGGCGTCAAGAGTAATCCCATGACGGCGTCAAACCTCAAGAATTAAAATCCGTAGTTGATGACGGCGTCACACACAGGGCGTCAAGAGTAATTTGTGTGACGGCCTAGGCCTTGACGGCATCAGAAGTAGATCAAGGCCGTCCGAGGAAGTATTTGGCGGCGAGATGATGGCGTCACACCTTTGTTTTTGACGCCGTCATCCCGATTTTCCTATATATAGTTTTCTAGTTTTTCACATTAAAAAAAGAGAAGTTTTGGAGAAACCCTAAAGACGATTTTGGTGCAACTTTTACAGGTTTTTCAAGGGTTCCAAACCCTTGATACCTTGCATTGTAATTGAGATAAGTGTTCTTCTAATTCAATCAATATGTCTATGTGTTGGTTGTCTATATCTTGTTCTTGTCTCAATTCCATTATGCTAGGCTAGATCTCTTTTGTGTTTGCTTAGATCTAATGAAACCTAGATATTGATTATGTGTTGATTACTTGTTTATTCTTGTTTTGGATGAATGATTTATATGTTAGGCTTAAGAAAACTGGAAGATCTCCAAATGGTAACATGCTTGAACGTCTTAAGAAACATGAACCGAGGCGTACTAGGTCTTTATTGGTTGTATTTAATGCATGAGCCACTGTTTACAATCCCTATAGTTGTGCTGGGCATGGTGTAGGAGGAGATAAGAGCTCATAGAATTGGGGAGTTATGTATGCCACCCCATGAATGGTATTAAGGAATACGATCCGTCATCCATGCAATTATAACAAGTAATTAATGTGTAAAAGATATCTAGGGAGTAGTGAAATCTAAGTAAACACATTTTCTCCAATTACTGCTCGCAACCTTAGTATAATTAGTTTATTTTCATTTTTAGTATTTTATTTTGATTGCATCTTAGTTTTGGGTTAGTTGAATAGCAACTAATTCCGCCCACTCTTCCAAAACCCGAGATTTTACTTGCTTTCATAAAAATATAAAAATACAAAAATAATCATCCCTCACCTTTAGAACTAGTATTTAGGCTTTCTAATCCTAGCGACACTATTCCTAAGCTGAATGATCAATCCCCCGGTACTTGTCACTATACTATACTACAACGATCAGGTACACTGCCTGGTGGGGGTTGTAAGCTTCTCGAGATCCCTCGAGAGGTAAAGCCTGTTGCGATTCCCACGCATCATTGCGCTATTTTCATTTTCGCTCGTTAACTTTCAATTTCCGTTAATTTAACGTATCACAAAACCAAATAATTTTTCACAACCAAACATACAAGATTTTAATCTCGATCTTTCACGAAGCTTTCCATTCACACCTCGTTGGGGTACGACCCGGGAAATCACTTCCCGGTCTCACAATTTTAATATCACTTTCACGAGTTTTGCGAGGTAATCTTTTTCCTAAAAGGTTTACTCGTATTTCTCTACGTCTAGTTGTCTCACGATAACTTAGACCTCACGTTTGTTGATATTTTGATTAATTGTTTTTTTGCACACACCAAAACACAACGAATCAGTTAACTTTATTGCTTACATCTTATTTATGCCTCAATATTGTTAATTTATTTTTTGCCTACATGGCGTGCATGCATTTATTAAGACCCACGATGGCAAAAAAGATGAGTAAACCTAATAAATAACTCGTTGAGTAAGAGGGTTGCAAACCTATCAACATTGGATCACAAATCCTTGTTAAACACCTTACTCTCAAGACGTTGGAGTAAGTTCAATGCGCGTCCCACGAAGGATACGCAATAATGCACACTGTGCGCGTTTAACAATTTAGGAGTCAAGTCTCTTGGTTCCTTGATATGGCACTTGTAGTACGACACAAGTTAACCCATTGACTTATGAATTTTATATATCGAGTTACGGACTTAATATGTAACTATAAAGGATCATAGATTCTACAATTTTTTCTAAGTACGTTTTGATCACAATTTGACTCTTGGAGGTCTTTCATGTAAAGACAAATAATCTAAGTACAAACAGGATGATATAAATATGCGTACAAACCAACTTTATTTTTCATCATAAACTACGAGTTTATACAAGTAATAGATTCAACATACATATGTGCAACAAAAATGGTGAATCTATAATAGTCTACATACTACGAGTGTGTCTATGCCCTGAACTACCAACGTTGGGCACTGCACTCCCAGCCTCCTCAAGCCTTTTCAGTAGGCTTCTATCCTCAGGCGACACTGTCGCCACGCTGACAGGAATCCCATCGGATCTAGGGATGTGCGCTGCACCAACACCACAAAGTATCGCCTTCCCCTTTACACCCTTCTTCCTTGCAAGCCTTGTGGCATGAGCTTCCAAAGATGCCTTCAAAGAAATCTCTTTCTCAAGAGCAAAGGGGTTCAAGATATCGCGTGGGCGCGCAAACACAGGTACTTGTAGCTACGACTCATCGGGCTTCAAAAAGTAGTCAGGCTGAGCCTCCGCATCCTCCACTGCATGCCTCGCCAGGGTTAACCCCTCCATAATTACACTTATGGGGTCATCCTGGTCGCGCTCTAGTTGAGCGATGCGCAGAAACTCAAATAGTTTCATCTTCTCCATGGCAGCAACAAGCTCCACATAGCCATCACCATTGTACTTCTGCAAGGGGAACAGTCAACATCTTGCCTTTGTGCAGCTCCTCCACAGCTTCAGCCTTGCCACGCGCTAAGGCGCATTGCACAATGTTCCCAAAGGCCTCTACAACCTCTTGGGACTCTAGCGTGCCCATAGTAGCCAAGCGAAGACCATGACTGATCAGCCACCTACGAATAAAACAACACCCCCATTATAAGACAATAATTAATTGAGGGAAACTGAAAAAGAAATCAAAAGGAATTAAGTACCTGCGCTCAGCAACAGCAGATACCAAGTGTGGGTACAGCTCCTCATCGTATTCGATGCTAAGCTTGCGCAGCTTACCCTCTTGCGTCTCCAAGGCACTCTCTACAGCCTTACGGAACTCATCCATTTGAGCGAAGTGTTTGCTCTTATTTTGCTCCAGGTACTTCAACCCCCACTAGCAGGTAGACTTGTACTGGTCAAAAGCAGCAAGCTCATGGCTCAACTCAGCCAGTAAAGATATCGTTTCATCCGCAAGCCTCTTGGAGTGCGCATTTGTTGACTCTATGGCAGCTTGAGCACTCGCCAACTGCGCTTTCAGCAACGCAATCTCCTCATCCTTTTGCGTGCTGGTACTCTCTTCACCAACATACTTTGCCCTGAGTTGGGCAACCAAGGAAGCCTGGTGCGCAGCAGCCAAGCTAAGCTTCTCTATCAGCTGCTCAGTTGTAACACCTAAAATCTGAGAACATGTGAAAAGACCAAATTGCCCTTACCAATTTGAAATTTAATTAAAAGCTTATTAAAGTACCAAATAAATCCCAAACTTCAAACAATGCATAAGTTATGTATCCAAATAATTTTAACAATTACATTTAACATTTATACAAGTGGTGAAATTACCAAAATACCCCTATAGGGCCGATTGACTTAATATGTGGTTTATTTTGATTTAAATTGAATTTAAATGGATCTAATTATGGTAAATGTACAAGATAATCATCAAGAGATTTTCTCCTAACCAAAATCTCGAAATTTCTGGTCCTATCCCCCCTCCTCACACGGCATTCCCCATTTAAAATAAATCCATACCTTTTTCACCCAAAACCCTAATTGCCGATTAAAAGAAAAACACACACAAAAATCATATAGCCCCCATTCGACTCACACAGCACTCCTAAGCATTTTTCTGTGAGTTATCATCATCCTAAGAAGCCAAGAAAAATCCCATTCGAATTTTTGAAGCCTTACACGATCGTGGCATTGCTTTCTTTGTGTCGAGCCCTAAAACAAAGGTAAATTCGTTATGCTTCATACGACCTCTATAAAAATGACTTCTTATTTTTCTGATGTTCCTTACATCATATAAGACCCACGAAAATTGGTTTCAAGGTTGGAAGATCATTGGTGAAGTCATGGTGATTTTTGGATCGTTTTGGCTCTACGCGTATGCTATAATTCGTACAGCCCTCACTACACGTTCCACTCTTGATTTGGTATTTTTCTCAGGTCCTTTATACCTTATAAACATCAAATAAAATGTTTGGTTCGATCCATGCATGCTCTATATTTGTTTTCGTGAATTAAACCCTAAAAACATGTGTAAAATGTAAAAGACACCATGCAATCCATAATAATTCTGAATATAATTTATTTACGTGTATTATAATCTATTATGACCTGGAAAATTATTGGAAAGGATTAACATGGCTTGAATCCTTGATTTCGAATTATTTTGGCTAATTGTGTTTTTGAATAAAACGTATAAAAAGAAAAGGAAGAAAAGCATGCGATCTGATTTTTGATGAATTAGGGTTTGTTTTATGATTATTAATAACATTTAATGATAAGGTAATGATTACAAAAGGATTTGATTTGGGTAGGGTTCCTAATTCCATGATTTTATGTTATACGATTTGCATTTAAAAGTTTTGGGTGAGTTTTGTAAACTTTAAAAACTTCAAGGTTAATTCTGGAACTTATTTGGGCTGTATACTATTCGACAAGAATATAACCTAAGGGTGCTAAGTGTAAGTTTTGCATTTAAATGGATTAAAATGTATTTAATGATTAATTAGGGTTTGTTTTGAAAATAATTAAAAGAGAGGGACTAAAAATGTAATTTTCAGAAACTTGGAGCTGTTTTGAGTATTTAAAAGTATTCAAGGGGTTTTGTGATAAATTGGTAAATAAATGGCTTAATATGTAATTATTAATAATTAAAAGTTGAAATTGTAAATTAAAGGGTTAAATATGTAACTTTGATAACTTGAAGGACTTAAAGTGTAAATTGTGAATACTTGAAGGTATATTCGTATAACATGATAAAATAAGGGATCATTATGTAAAATGGATAAGCTAAGGGTTTAATGTGTAACTTTGAATACTAAAAGGTTTAAAGTGTAATTTTGGAAAGTAAAGGGTTAAAATGTAAAGTTATGAAACCCTAAGGACCAAATGTGTAAATATGTTAAAAGATACTTTGATTTCATTAATAATGATTCAACTTTCTAATTATGGAAACTTTCTAAAAGTGGAAACTTACTATTTATGGAAACCTGCTAAAAGTGGAAAGTCACTTTAAATGGAAAGTTACTAAAACTGGAAAGCCGACTAAAATGAGAAATCTGAATTGAATAAGTTATTAATAATAAGCCGATCATTAATTCGTGTAGATTCGTTGAAGAAGGAGTGTTTCCATATGCTTACGTATGTTATGATTTCGATGGCGATTGAGGTACAGATATTCTGACCTTTCTCAAAAGGTTTCTCATGATCTCTTTCATATTCTGATCCGTTAGTTCCCGAATTGATGCCATTGCTATGATCCCCTTTACTTGAACTTTCTCTATTGATCCCACTTGATATGACCTCCGTTATGAAACCATGCTATGAAAACCTTTTAATTATGCCATGGAAATGTTTTGAGAAGAACCGATTTGAAAAGATGTTTATAAATGATGCTAAATTTTTTTAACTTTCATGAACCCTATATTTTGAAAGACCATTTTTATGAAAACTGTTTTAAAAGATTATTTAAATTGGACTTTTAATAGAAACTTTTGAAACGGACTTTTGAACTGAACCATGAATTGATTTTTTTTGAATATGAACCTTGACCTGATAAACTCTGATTGGACCTTGAATACTATTTCTGATATGAAACCTTTGTTATGAATTGCTATTATGAACCTTGATATGATTCTGAGATACACCTTTGCTATATGACCTTTTGTATGATATGAGACCTGACTCTTAGTTTGATACCCGGGCCATTTCTGTTTTCCATAGGCGTGTCTGTGATGCACCACTGGCATGACTAGTGTGTGGCCCTAGTGATTTGGCTACACCGTCCCCTTTCTGTTATATGATATGCGCGCTTTATGATATGATTTGTTATGGCCACTATGATTTCTGCGGGGGCGTATGGATGCATCCTAGATCTGTTCTGTTTAGTGGATTTAACTATGATTATGTTTATGATATCTGTCTGGTGACTGGTACTGTGTGCTATACATGCCTTTCACAACTTCTGGGAGCTGATCACTCCATTTTATGATACATGAGGACCCCCCTCATATTATCTGGTTGCCTGAGAGGTATCCCCTCTGATTATGAGATTATGGTATTGACGGCTTATGTGATATGATATGATATGTTTCTGGGCTCGTGGTGGATGACTATCCTATTTTTCCTTTCCATTATTCATTTGTTTATTCCATTTCCCCAATGCACTATATTTCAGTTCTGTTTCATTATCATTGATTTGTATATGTATCTGTTCACTGGGCTTTTTAAGCTCAGCCGCATTTCCTTTTCCTGCGGCAAGTTTTAGTAGGAAGCTGGGTTATGGGAAGAGAGTGTGACTGGACTTAGAAGACTATGCTTTGGACTAGAGACGATTAGATGAAGTTTCATTTTATTAGACATAGTATTTATTTTTTTCTTTTTTGTAATCTTGTAGTTTCAGATTTTCATTTGTAACCCTGAATTTCTTTGTATGTATGAATCATATGCTTGTGTTGTTCTGATATGTCACTGTAATGTAATACTTCTACCCTTATCGGGTTGGGGTGTTACAATTATGGTATCAGAGCCCAGGCTGCGATTCGTAATACATTTACCCTTGACCTGTGAAGTTTGGACCCCTAAGTTTCCACTGTAGGCGCTCATAAGGCAACCTTTGAAACTTTACATTAGGATTCCCCATAGGAACCTAAGTTATTACCAGTGAGGAATGGGTAGACTAAGACATTTATGTAAGTATCATTTGCTTCCGTATCACTCTGATCGTGCCTTTGCTCTTAGATAAGCCTTATAAGGACCTTTGTTTCAGAAGTTAGAAGTTTTGCAACTTAAGCTTAGTAACCAAGTAAGTTTGGAATACCTCGGAAGGCTACCTGGATACCTTACACATTTAAGTTTCACCTTCAAATTTTGATCTCCGCCTCCGATTTGTTTGATGAGCTGTTTGACACCTTTTCGACCACATCGTAGGTCATTCAACCACAATGTGTTCGACACATTCTGTAAATTCATTACTTATGTTGGGTATGAATGTATCATCCGATACTACTTAACTCTATATGATCCATTATTACTCCTATGAGAATTTTGGTAATTATGAACCACAAATATGAGAAGTTTTGTTTCCTCTCTTTGAATGATGAACCTTGTTCTGCCAACCGTTTCCTTTGGAAGGGTATGATGTAAATACTATCTCTATATGGATTTGTTAACTAAGCATGATGATGTTGATAACTGAGATTCTGTACCTCTCACAATTGACGATTATATGATATTCGTATTACCAATGATACACATCCTACCTGCTACTTATGCTAAGAAGCTAAACGAAATTCCCACACATTGAACTGTTCGTTTATCCATCCCAACATTTTTGTTGAACCATGTACTTGACTCTGATATATGAACTATCTGTATGATTTGACGACTGTATTCACTCTATGAATCCTTTGACCTTGAGATGTCTGATTGTACGGTCTTTTGGACTAAATGGCTATTCATGAAGATACCATAGACTACCATATCTGAAATGTGACCTTAAAAATCTGCTTCACCCTATTCCATTATGATGACTCTCTACATCTGCTAAAATTTCTGTCACTATGGAAACACCTACCCCAAACTCATGTGATTACCAAGTTGTCCTGAAAACCATTATTATCAACCCTTGGAAAGTTCTACTATTGGGAAATATTTTGTCATACGAAGATTTTCCGGTATTCTCTGATGAACCTTTTGGTACTCCTTCCTGCTTAAGAAGTAGAGTGGACATTGAACTGATATCAGTGAAGAAACCATGGTGCCATAGAAGTTGAGAGATTGAAGGAGCTAATGGAATATGATTTTTAACCTTGGTGATTCTCTTTAGATGCTCTTGTTTGTTTATGAAGAAGAACGAGAGAAGTATGCGATGACGTATCGACTATCACTAATCATTATCTGTTTCCGCGTATCAATAATTAATTTGGTCTTCCTTTGAAACTCCGCGTCTGATTGCATCATTTTAGATTTGAAGGACTGAAGAAGAAACCACAAAAACTTCTAAGAAGGGGGTTAACTAACCGAGAGTAACCTTTGGGAAGTATTTCAGTTCCTGAAGAAGAAAGAAGGCGATATGAAAATTCCCTGAGATGATTTCTGAAGTTGCCTTTGCACTCGTTATAACATTTATGAACTTGAATGATGCCAATGGTGTTGGCTAGAATAATCATGTTTTTCGCGTGTTTTGGACAAATTGTCATAGTATGACATTGTGTTGTGTTCTAAAACGAAAGAAGAACATAGAGATTACTGGTGAGACGACCCTTTGTTCTGGAAGAGAAATTTGATTGACGTTCAGAAAGCATAATAGACAACACTACCCTGTATAATGTAAAGACAGAGCTTTCACAAGAAGGACCAAGATCGAAGATCGTTATCGGAGTTAGAAACTTGGTGGAAGAGTCGTAGAAGATGGTTGCGACAAGCATTACCATGGAAGAAGCATACAAGAAGAAGTGAGGAACTAGGATAGTGCTCAATCATGCATCACGCAACACGTGAAGATTTCAGTTTGGGCACCAAGACAACCAGACCAAAGAAGACGAACCATTCAACACACAACCTGGAGTCGACAACAACATCATGTACCTTAAAACCTGGAGCTATGTTAGAAGACCTGTCGAAGAAACGCAGTCTTATTTCTCTATTCATTTTAGTTGTACTAAGATGAATTGAGAGCAGAAGCAGACCTGCGGATGGAGGGATGCACAGTGATCATGTCAGAGACTGCCGCTACGACGCCACAGTACCAAGAAGAGTTGCTGAAGGCTTGAGGAACCAGACTCGAATTTTAAGTTCTCTTAATCATGAGGTAAGACGGACAAGAATAAACAGACTACTCCAACTTGGAAGAAATTTTGAAATTTGTAAATGAGTGGACGGATTTGAAAGCGGACAGTGTGTTTAGACGAGATGATGCTGTAAAGAATTGACGTTACTGATGACGTACCTTAATTTTGAATGACATTCTCGGATCTCCGTTACCCTTCGAGTAATTTCGTTCTCTTAGTTATGTTGTTTGATTTTGGTGACCTCTGAGACTGTAGGTGGACTAGGTGGATTTAAATAAGTTTGGGTGTTCACGACTTGAGATAAAGTATGATCATCATGAGGGCATATGTATATGATGCCAGTATTATGACGCCTGGCCAACGTGATAATACTTATATCTTATAACGTGCACTTATGGTAGGCATATGATATTTTAAGAAGTGCCTTAGAAGCTTTAGAATTCTGGCATCTGATCAAGATCATCTGAGTTTAGTGAGACTTTAGGTTCATTCTACCTATACGTTTGATATGTTGTCCTTGTTATACGATTCGATACGTTTGGACTCTCGACACGTGTTTTGCTGATCTTTGCAACTTCTGATAAGGATCTTAGGTTCCATTATGAAATTTCTGCCGTTGACGATATCTAACGATATGCTTTCTGTCCGTATACGATTCGCATTCGTGAAGTTGTTCATTATGATCTGCTATGAGTAAAATATGTGATTGTGGACTTTGAGGAAATGAGACCTGTTTGTTTATGAGAATACCTTTGGAAGGTTATCTAAAAGCCGAGACTATCTGAGAAGCTGAAGGGTTAAACCTTAAATCACCCCATGTTTGCTACAATTCAATGTATTCTCATCTGATTCGCCTAATCAATTCGATGAAAATCCTATGTATTTTATACCTCTTCCTGGAGAATTCGTTTATCATCCGTTATGTTTGGTACATTATCCTTTGATTCAAATTCATATGATATGCCCTTCTGAGAAATCTGAAACTATTTTGACAATAATTACGAGTCATGAGAAACCAGTTGGTCTGAATATCTTTTGGAAGAACCTCCCCGGGCGTGAGGATGTTGTGACGACTTTTGCGGTTTGCTACGACTTCGTCTAACTTTGCGACTTCAAATTTTGAGGACGAAATTTTTTTCTTTTTAGAGGGGAAGAAGTTGTAACACCTAAAATCTGAGAACATGTGAAAAGACCAAATTGCCCTTACCAATTTGAAATTTAATTAAAAGCTTATTAAAGTACCAAATAAATCCCAAACTTCAAACAATGCATAAGTTATGTATCCAAATAATTTTAACAATTACATTTAACATTTATACAAGTGGTGAAATTACCAAAATACCCCTATAGGGCCGATTGACTTAATATGTGGTTTATTTTGATTTAAATTGAATTTAAATGGATCTAATTATGGTAAATGTACAAGATAATCATCAAGAGATTTTCTCCTAACCAAAATCTCGAAATTTCTGGTCCTATCCCCCCTCCTCACATGGCATTCCCCATTTAAAATAAATCCATACCTTTTTCACCCAAAACCCTAATTGCCGATTAAAAGAAAAACACACACAAAAATCATATAGCCCCCATTCGACTCACACAGCACTCCTAAGCATTTTTCTGTGAGTTATCATCATCCTAAGAAGCCAAGAAAAATCCCATTCGAATTTTTGAAGCCTTACACGATCGTGGCATTGCTTTCTTTGTGTCGAGCCCTAAAACAAAGGTAAATTCGTTATGCTTCATACGACCTCTATAAAAATGACTTCTTATTTTTATGATGTTCCTTACATCATATAAGACCCACAAAAATTGGTTTCAAGGTTGGAAGATCATTGGTGAAGTCATGGTGATTTTTGGATCGTTTTGGCTCTACGCGTATGCTATAATTCTTACAGCCCTCTCTACACGTTCCAATCTTGATTTGGTATTTTTCTCAGGTCCTTTATACCTTATAAACATCAAATAAAATGTTTGGTTCGATCCATGCATGCTCTATATTTGTTTTCGTGAATTAAACCCTAAAAACATGTGTAAAACGTAAAAGACACCATGCGATCCATAATAATTCTGAATATAATTTATTTACGTGTATTATAATCTATTATGACCTGGAAAATTATTGGAAAGGATTAACATGGCTTGAATCCTTGATTTCGAATTATTTTGGCTAATTGTGTTTTTGAATAAAACGTATAAAAAGAAAAGGAAGAAAAGCATGCGATCTGATTTTTGATGAATTAGGGTTTGTTTGATGATTATTAATAACATTTAATGATAAGGTAATGATTACAAAAGGATTTGATTTGGGTAGGGTTCCTAATTCCATGATTTTATGTTATACGATTTGCATTTAAAAGTTTTGGGTGAGTTTTGTAAACTTTAAAAACTTCAAGGTTAATTCTGGAACTTATTTGGGCTGTATACTATTCGACAAGAATATAACCTAAGGGTGCTAAGTGTAAGTTTTGCATTTAAATGGATTAAAATGTATTTAATGATTAATTAGGGTTTGTTTTGAAAATAATTAAAAGAGAGGGACTAAAAATGTAATTTTCAGAAACTTGGAGCTGTTTTGAGTATTTAAAAGTATTCAAGGGGTTTTGTGATAAATTGGTAAATAAATGGCTTAATATGTAATTATTAATAATTAAAAGTTGAAATTGTAAATTAAAGGGTTAAATATGTAACTTTGATAACTTGAAGGACTTAAAGTGTAAATTGTGAATACTTGAAGGTATATTCGTATAACATGATAAAATAAGGGATCATTATGTAAAATGAATAAGCTAAGGGTTTAATGTGTAACTTTGAATACTAAAAGGTTTAAAGTGTAATTTTGGAAAGTAAAGGGTTAAAATGTAAAGTTATGAAACCCTAAGGACCAAATGTGTAAATATGTTAAAAGATACTTTGATTTCATTAATAATGATTCAACTTTCTAATTATGGAAACTTTCTAAAAGTGGAAACTTACTATTTATGGAAACCTGCTAAAAGTGGAAAGTCACTTTAAATGGAAAGTTACTAAAACTGGAAAGCCGACTAAAATGAGAAATCTGAATTGAATAAGTTATTAATAATAAGCCGATCATTAATTCGTGTAGATTCGTTGAAGAAGGAGTGTTTCCATATGCTTACGTATGTTATGATTTCGATGGCGATTGAGGTACAGATATTCTGACCTTTCTCAAAAGGTTTCTCATGATCTCTTTCATATTCTGATCCGTTAGTTCCCGAATTGATGCCATTGCTATGATCCCCTTTACTTGAACTTTCTCTATTGATCCCACTTGATATGACCTCCGTTATGAAACCATGCTATGAAAACCTTTTAATTATGCCATGGAAATGTTTTGAGAAGAACCGATTTGAAAAGATGTTTATAAATGATGCTAAATTTTTTTAACTTTCATGAACCCTATATTTTGAAAGACCATTTTTATGAAAACTGTTTTAAAAGATTATTTAAATTGGACTTTTAATAGAAACTTTTGAAACGGACTTTTGAACTGAACCATGAATTGATTTTTTTTGAATATGAACCTTGACCTGATAAACTCTGATTGGACCTTGAATACTATTTCTGATATGAAACCTTTGTTATGAATTGCTATTATGAACCTTGATATGATTCTGAGATACACCTTTGCTATATGACCTTTTGTATGATATGAGACCTGACTCTTAGTTTGATACCCGGGCCATTTCTGTTTTCCCTACCTATGGAGGTACCATAGGCGTGTCTGTGATGCACCACTGGCATGACTAGTGTGTGGCCCTAGTGATTTGGCTACACCGTCCCCTTTCTGTTATATGATATGCACGCTTTATGATATGATTTGTTATGGCCACTATGATTTCTGCGGGGGCGTATGGATGCATCCTAGATCTGTTCTGTTTAGTGGATTTAACTATGATTATGTTTATGATATCTGTCTGGTGACTGGTACTGTGTGCTATACATGCCTTTCACAACTTCTGGGAGCTGATCACTCCACTTTATGATACATGAGGACCCCCCTCATATTATCTGGTTGCCTGAGAGGTATCCCCTCTGATTATGAGATTATGGTATTGACGGCTTATGTGATATGATATGATATGTTTCTGGGCTCGTGGTGGATGACTATCCTATTTTTCCTTTCCATTATTCATTTGTTTATTCCATTTCCCCAATGCACTATATTTCAGTTCTGTTTCATTATCATTGCTTTGTATATGTATCTGTTCACTGGGCTTTTTAAGCTCAGCCGCATTTCCTTTTCCTGCGGCAGGTTTTAGTAGGAAGCTGGGTTATGGGAAGAGAGTGTGACTGGACTTAGAAGACTATGCTTTGGACTAGAGACGATTAGATGAAGTTTCATTTTATTAGACATAGTATTTATTTTTTTCTTTTTTGTAATCTTGTAGTTTCATATTTTCATTTGTAACCCTGAATTTCTTTGTATGTATGAATCATATGCTTGTGTTGTTCTGATATGTCACTGTAATGTAATACTTCTACCCTTATCGGGTTGGGGTGTTACATCTGTAGACAAATCCTCGCAGGCCTTCGAAGAACCCTCCTCCTGAGGCTGACTCACCTTAGGTGGCGATTGCTCCATATGCGTTGCATCACCCCCTGCAGCTTCGTCACTACATACAAAGAGCAAGAAGTCAAGACATTATATCGATGATACACAAAAAAAAAAGGAAAAAGGGAAGAAAAGATAAGAAGAAACAAGACATTGTTACTTACTTGGGAGAGGAGGTCTCAGCAGTATCCCGCGCAGTCACGGATGGCGACGCATCCTCATCTGTGGACACATCCACAGTAATGACGTGGCATCTTCGCTTGGAGGTGCCCACGCCACCATTGCCAGACACCTTACGCTTCACTCCCTGAATCAACTCTTCAGGCTCACTATCCGCCTTGAAGATCCCCATACCCTCAGAGGAATTAGTGCGCGATGGCTCTGGGGATTGAACTTCCTGAGAAGGAACATTTTGCACGGGAGTCGCTTCCAATAGGGGTTGGGCGATGTCAGCCGGTTCCTCCTGCACATACTCCACGATGCGCCCTGCTGTGCCTTCCAGAATGGGTGTCTCACCCTCCCTCAAAGGACGCACCCCCACGGTTACCTGTGTGGGCTTCGATAGCTTCACAACGCTAAACAAATCCATCTATGCGCAACAAACAACAAACAACAAACAAGAAGTTACATATAGTTGCAATAATAAAAGAATGCTTACACTACAGATGCGAAGGAAAGGAAGGACAAGCACCCACTCCGGCCATTCTCATCCAGAAAACTTGGCACCTCGTCAGCGCCCTGAAAGAAGTTGCGACTAATCCCCATGTGCACCAAAAACTCTTCTGGGTAAGAGTTGATGGGGATGCGGTTGGAATTTATTGTCTCCGCATCATCTGAGTTGTACGTCCCAGGGTCTGGGCACTCATCCTTTGGCAGCGTCCCCTGAGTATAGAACTCAAAGATCCAGGGGAACACTTTATTATCCACCCAGAAAAATCTCTCCTTCCAATTCCTAAGGGCGTCTACCTTCTCAGTATAACATTGAAGGCACCCTGCGCGCTTCGAAAAAGACACCCACCCGTTTGACCACGTTGTGTGGTAAAACATGCGGAAGAGATTGATGGTTGGGTTAATGGCGAGTAAACGACAGTTTACTTCAAAATTGGTTATTTTCGCTGCACCTATACAGTGCAGCTGGGATATGTGCAGACGGTAAAAATTGAGCACGTCGCTCAAGAATAGGGATATGGGCACGCGCTGATTCGCAAATTCGAAAAAGCGCATGTATACCCCTACCTTCCCCTCAGGGAAGTCAGCAATAGATGCGTCCGCCACCGATACTACCGGATGCAACGCGAGGGGAATATAATAGTCCAAGGTGAACTGACGGAGTTCATCCTCGTCTATCTCGGAGGTAAAATCAGATAACTAACGAACCATTTTTGAAATATAATTTGATCAAGATGCGCACGCGCTGTTACCTTAACGAAGAATATATTTATTGATTGGTATTTGGCGATTCTAACAATGGTGGAAATGGCGATTTACTGTGATAATCACAGTGAAAATGGAGAACCCTTTATATAGGGTTACCCCTAGCCTTAGATGAATGCCATGTGGATCCCACTACCTCTAATCGTGTGGCTAGAATATCAATAGGTACAACACTTTTTCACAATTTTTGAGGAATACGTGGGACTCATTTCGACTACATACACCGTATGTTTATTTTTGGCGGGAAATACTTGGAGCTTCCCCGCCACGATTTCCGCTATCGTTGTTAGTCTAGCATACACGGCCACACCCTGCGCATACTAGACTGGGGGGGACATGATGACGTATAGTCCACACTCAGGTCACGAACCCGATTAATGGACATTACTAATGCCCAAGCCCATCACGCGTGGGCTATCATAATAATGATTCGGGCTACCATGCTAACGGTTTGGACTCACAAAAGCTAACGGTTTGGACTCATGAAAGCCCAAACCCAACTATTTTATTTATGGTCTTGATAATGATCTTCTATTTATAGGATAAAGATCAATAGACCGGATAAGGCGAGATACGCCGAAGAGTAAGGAGCACGAAACCTACAAGGATTTCGTGCCTATAAAAAGAATATCACGGCTCTCATTGAGGAATGATCATCTAATAACCCTACTCTTCACTAAAACCCTAAAACCGATTACTTACTCTCACGCCGGAGGATAATCGTTGGAGACAATCCCACGATAAGCCTAACGGTGTTGTTTGCTTTCTTAGTGCACAGGTCTCAAGCATTAAGATCTAATTGGTACGAGAACAGGAACCCAAACAAGGAACGCCCAACTTTTGTATCAACAGTTTGATACTTATTTACTTAAACTTAAAATAATAAGTAAAAGTTAATGATTAATTATTGACTTGAAAAGTACGGGTGATTAGAGTATCAGGCCAATAAGCCTTATTAGCTAACAGATGCCAGCACCGAAATGGTAGGGAGGAACTAGCGGTGGAATTTGTATCAGAGGTTGTATACGAAAACATAATAAATAATGTCCAAATTAATTAGAACAAGGATTTTCATGGCTGTTATTTGGAGTTTCTAGGTGTTGTAGTATTATAAAAAGTTCTCAGTTAACTCTCTAGTCTGTATATATAGGACACAAATTAAAGCATGCTTTCGTAATATCCTAAAATGAAAAGATGTTTACTCAATAACTTGTAGACCTAATCAGTTAAGATTCCTGTGATCAGAATAATAGTATTCGTGATGGTGATTGTTCTTTTTTGGTATTTGATGTATTCTCGCTATGTTGTATTGAGCTAACTTGTGTTATGATTTATGCTTTTGGGTTTGATCATAAGATGATCTTGTCCTCTAGAGAAGACTTTCAATAGTCGCGAAGAAAAGACCAAATATTATTCTTATAGATCCCAAACGAATTGAATATCTATCATGAACATTATCTTGTTTGCTTTCAAAATTTATTTTTTGTATTTCAACTAACCGGTGGCTCTCGTTTAGTTTAAAGCAATACACGGTAGATTCTTCTAGCTAATTGACAGTTTGTGATGTTATCCTATAGAGAACCCTGAAAAGCCTTGATCGAGACTTACACCAATTATTCTTCTCATTGGTCCCAAATGAATGTACCATGAAATTCAATATTTTATGAGTGAAATGTAAGAGATCAAGATAATGTTTATTATTTTTATTTTAATGTAAGATGTCTTTGAGGGTGATTTTTATTTTTTGTTCATTTCAATTCGTTAAAAGGTTTTTTTTTCCGATATTAAAGTTTTGTGAAAGTTCTTATGTTTCTCTTGTCCAAATTAAATAAGTAGGAAATTGACTTGCAGCGTGTGATCACGTACTATAGGCATATGTATGTTTGTAATTTCTGTTGCAAGCTAGTTCGTCATTACTTACTCGTGAACGAGTTACCTCAATGGACAACGTTGGAATGCACATGTTTTTAGTGAATTAACAAGTAGTATGTACATAACTGAAGTATAAGTAGTAAACTTTACGGTGTTGTATAATACACACACATACAAACATTGTTTGATACTAGAAACATGAAACAGGGAATTAATGGCACGTACACAAAAGGTTGGTTCATTCCTGAAGCTATCAACGAGGGTTTTGTTCTTGCAACCTTAATTCTTCTGTTCCGATACTACTAGAACCGTATTCTCCAAAAGGAACAATATAAAGCTCAGGCTCTTCACGTTCACCCATTAAGTTACTTGTTTCATTGTAGCTTTCTTGATATATCCAAGGATGTTTGTCACACTTCCTTAATGATTCAAACTCCATAGTCACTTCTTTCATGCTAGGCCTATTCCCACCTACTTGGTTAAGGCATCTGTACACCAGATCACATGCTTCTTTTAGCTGCTCATCAGTTGCCTCCTCTACCATTTGTCGGTCAAGAATCTCATGCAATCGATCTTCCTTTTTTGCCTTGACAAAATTTGTTGCTAGATTTCTATCCTCAAGACATCTTTCCATATTCATTGGTCTTTGCCCTGTTATTAGTTCAGCAAGAACCACTCCAAAGCTATACACATCACTCTTATCTGTTAGTTGACATGTATGAAAATACTCAGGATCCAAGTATCCGAAGGTCCCTTGAACTAGTGTAGTGACTTGATCATGACCCAATGGGACTAACCTCGACGCACCAAAATCTGCTATTTTTGCGGTGTAATTTTCATCCAACAAGATATTAGGAGACTTGACATCTCTATGTATGATGGTCATTCTAACATTTGTGTGAAGATAAGCAAGTGCACCCGCTGATTCATGTGCTATCTTTAAACGATTTACCCATGACAATCTCCCCATCCCACTTTTTCTATTATGAATGTGTTGATGAGTATCATTAGGGACAAATTCATAAACTAGTAATGGGACATCAGTTTCCAAACAACATCCCAAAAGCTGCACCACATTTTGGTGTTTAATTTGTGTAAGAATTACCATTTCATTTATAAATTGCTCTCTTTGTCCTTGATCCAGTCTTTGGGACTTCTTGATTTCTACCACACACTTATCTCGTAGAGTTCCCTTGTAAACAATGCCATTACCCCCTTTGCCAAGAATTCTATCCTCGGCATAATTGTCCGTCGCTTCTTTTAGCTCTTGAAATTGAAAAACTTTCATGAAACCAATACCACTTGCGGTTTTTAATTTCTCTTCCAACAACGCACCTCCATTTTGTTCATTGAATTTTTCTCGTAGCTTGGCTATCTTTCTTTTCTTGGCCGTAAAGTACAACATTGATAATCCCGTCAGTAATGCTAGGAATCAAATCCCCATACCTGTATGGGATTTTTTTTAAAGGCAATTATATACATAATTATAAATATTAATAAAAACTACATGTACGTTGATGCGTGGGAATTGCACCAGGCTTTACCTCTCGAGGGATCTCGAGAAGCTTACAACCCCCACCAGGCAGTGTACCTGATCGATGTAGTATAGTATAATGACAAGTACCGGGGGATTGATCGTTCAACTCAGGAATAGTGTCACTAGGATTAGAAAACCTAAGAACTAGGTCTAAAGGTGAGGGATGATTCTTTTTGTATTTTTTTATATTTTATGAATAGCAGTTAAAATCTCGGGTTTTTGGAAGAGGGGCGGAATTAGTTGCTAGTCAACTAACCCAATAACTAAAATGCAATTAAAATAAAATGACAGAAATGAAAATAAAGCTAATTAAACTAATGTGGAGTGAACAATATATGGGAGAATTGTGTTTACTTAGATTTCACTACTCCCTAGATATCATTTACAAGTTAATTACTTGTTACAGTTGCGTGGATGACGGGTTGTATTCCTTAATACCATTCATGGGGTGGCGTACTTACTTCCCCAATCCTATAAGCTCCTACTTCACTCCTATGTCGAGCCGGCTAAGAAGCTCCTAACATGGGATCACTAGAATTCACTCATGCATTAAATACAACCAATAAAACCTAGTACACATCGGTTCATGTTTCTTAAGACGTTCAAGCAAGTTACACAATGGAGATCTGCCAGTTTTCTTAAGCCTAACATTGAAATCATTCATCCAATACAACTATAAATAAGCAATCAACCTATAATCAACATCTAGGTTTCATTACATCTAAGCAAACACACAAAAGATCTAGCCTAGCATGTTAAAATCAAGACAAGCATAAGATATATTCAAACAACACATAGACATATTGAATGAATTGAAAGGAGACTTATCTCAATTGAACATGAAAGGCTTCAAGGGGTGAAAACCCTTGAAAATACTGTTACAAACAACCTAGGGTTTATTAGGTTCGGCCCTAGAATTCTCCACACAGGTTCCTCCCCTAATGAATGAAAAATAGAAAAGTATTTATAGATTTTGTGAGGTGACGGCGTCAAGAGGAAAAATCTGACGCCGTCATCTCGCCGCCAATAGAGTTCTCGGACTGCCTAGATCCAAAGTTGACGCCGTCATGTGTAAACTTGCTTCAGGCCGTCACCAAAATTTACTCTTGACGCCCTTGGCTTGACGCCGTCATATCTGTACTGGACCGTCACCAACTTGTGCTCTTGACGCCGTCAGAAAATCCTTCTTGACGCCGTCAGGTACTGTTCACAGCAAGGAAAATTAAGACTTTGCCGTTTTCTTCATTTTTATGCTCCAAAAACGTCCAAAATGCTTCCTTTTCCAGAATTCACTCCAAAAGTACCTAAAATCACAAAAGGAACGATTTAGGGCAATATTTGAACAAATAAATTCAATTCCGGGCTTAAATGACCCCCTAAAAATGGTTCATTTTTCGCCTCATCATATACCCTTACACTTGAGATTTGCTTGTCCTCAAGCAAATGCGCTTTTATTCTAATCAAAATACAAGTTAGGGGTCATTTAACACTAATATAAAAGTAATTACAACAAATAATCGTTCCACTAAAGACCAAAGTCAAGCACGGAGGTCATATACTAGCACCTCACAAATAGTGTTTAGATACTCACATCTCTCAGGTGTAATAAAGTTTATATCACAATATGGAAATGGAAAACATCTCTCACTACCTGTCATAACAAATAGATTACCATAGGCTTGGGAAAGGATCAAACCTCCACCACATGGCGTAAGCACCTAGGATAAACTATCAAAGAGGTCTTTTAAAAGGGTTGTAACGTTAGGTGTAGGGATATGGAATACACGGTTTTGTTGGATATAGGCAATCTTTACTGGTGACGAGCTAATCATCTTGGTTAATTACATGTACAATATGGCGTTGCTAAGCCAAGACTAGACTCGACTTAAGCAAATAAATCAAAAGTAACAAAAACATAAAATAAACATAGAATGAAACGGGATAGTAGTCCGTAAGTTTTTCTCTTTTTTTTTTCTTTTTTTTTTTTTTTTTTTTTTGCATACACTCTTACCCTACCATCCAAAATAATACATCATAGGGAATGAACATTCCCCTTACACTTGAATTTTTACATACTTTACAATAAACTAATCTAATAACTCGAATTAAGATAATCAAAACACTTGGAGTACTTTTAAGATTAATGCACATATGGGGGTAATAATATGATGTTCTTCCCCATTACTCCATAACATTAATACTTTACCCATGAGTCCCAATCGTCCCAAAACAATATGTACAAGGATATGACTCGACTTAGCAACCATGTAATCAATTAGATAATTAACTAAGGATTTAAACATATAACAATAATGCACTAAAGATGAGTGCATACACGGAAGGCTAAGGCGATTTGGGTGTACATTTAAGTGGGGTGTAACAAATTCTTCCTTTAAGTAAGATGCTTAAAGGTAGAAACGAAAAGATAGGCTCGGAGGGGTGTACTAGGGGTTTCGTGTACTAAAAATGAGTACAACGCTAAGGGGTGGGAAAAATCAATTGACTTAACTAGCCAAGTAATATGACTTAAATGGTCAAGTAATTATGATACGGGTTTAACACAAGGGTGATCCTAATGCCTCTTATCATGTAGTAAATCCTACTACACGAATGTAGTCTCACTAGCGGTCTCGGGATGCATCACTAACGCAAGTTCTAGAATCTAAATGCTACCGGTACACACATAAGCACTAATAGTAAATGCTTTTTCTATCAAATCTAAAGGCGAACCTCACATATTTGGGTGGAAATTTTTTTAAGTGGTTGATGCGTGGGAATTGCACCAGGTTTTACCTCTCAAGGGATCTTGAGAAGCTTACAACCCCCACCAGGCAGTGTACCTGATCGATGTAGTATAGTATAATGACAAGTACCGGGGGATTGATCGTTCAGCTAGGAATAGTGTCGTTAGGCTTAGAAAACCTAAAAACTAGGTCTAGAGATGAGGGATGATTATTTTTGTATTTTTTATGTTTTTATGAAAGCAAGTAAAAATCTCGGGTTTTGAAGGAGTTGGGCGGAATTAGTTGCTAGTCAACTAACTCAATTACTAAGATGCAATCAAAATAGAATACTAAAAATGAAAATAAACTATATTAACCTAGAGTTGTGAGCAATATGTGGGAGAATTGTGTTTACTTAGATTTCACTACTCCCTAGATATCTTTTACATGTTAATTACTTGTTATAGTTGCGTGGATGACGGGTTGTATTCTTTAATACCATTCATGGGGTGGCGTACTTACTTCCTCAATCCTATAAGCGCCTACTTCACTCCTATGTCGAGCCAACTAAGAAGCTCCTAACATGGGATCACTAGAATTTGCTTATGCATTAAATACAACCAATAAAACCTAGTACACATCGGTTCATGTTTCCTAAGACGTTCAAGCATGTTACACAATGGAGATCTGCCAGTTTTCTTAAGCCTAACATTGATATCATTCATCCAATACAACCATAAACAAGAAATCAACACATAATTAACATCTAGGTTTCATTAGATCTAAGCAAACACAAGATAAATCTAGCCTAACATGTTGAAATCAAGACAAGCACAAGATATAGACAACCAACACATAGACATATTGATTGAATTAAGAGAAGACTTATCTCAATTGAACATGAAAGGATTCAAGGGGTGAAAACCCTTGAAAATACTGTAAAATACGACCTAGGGTTTACAAGGTTCGACCCTAGTTTTCTCCACACAAGTTCCTCTTTTTATGAATGAAAATTAGAAAACTATATATAGATTTTGATAGGTAACGGCGTCAAGAACAAAAGTCTGACGCTGTCATCTCGCCGCCAAATAGTTCCTCGGACTGCCTAGATCTGGGTCTGACGCCGTCATGTGTAATCCATCTCCAGGCCGTCACCAAAATTACTCTTGACGCCCTTCTTGTGACGCCGTCAGGTTTGCACTGGGCTGTCACCACTTTTACTCTTGACGCCGTCAAGATTTTCTTCTTGACGCCGTCAGGTACTGTTCTCAGCATGGAAAATTAAGTCTTTGGCGTTTTCTTCACTTTTATGCTCCAAAAACGTCCGAATTGCTTCCTTTTCCAGAATTCACTCCCAAAGTACCTAAAATCACAAAAGGAACAATTTAGGGCAATATTTGATCAAATAAATTCAATTCCGGGCTTAAATGACCCCCTAAAAGTGGTTCATTTTTCGCCTCATCATATACCCTTACACTTGAGATTTCCTTGTCCTCAAGCAAATGCGCTTTTATTCTAGTCAAAATACAAGTTAGGGGTCATTTAACACTAACATAAAAGTAATTATAACAAATAATCGTTCCACTAAAGACCAAAGACAAGCACGGAGGTCATACACTAGCACCTCACAAACAGTGTTTAGATACTCTCCTCTCTCGGGTGTAATAATGTAATATCACAATATGGAAATGGAAAACATCTCTCACTACCTGTCATAGCAAAATAGATTACCATAGGCTTGGGAAAGGATTAAACCTTGTTAAGATCGTTTTAGCTCGAGGTTGTTTAGACCTCATCTAGGGATTACACAATAATAATGAATAATACGATACGCAGCGGAATAAACAAACACATCATTATTATTGCTACAAGGTTTCTTGTCATCATCTCTACTCTAACATACACCAAAGCCCCAATGCTACGTGATCAAGTGTAGCACGGTTACACTCTAACAACGATCTAAGATCGTTGAGGCTTAACACTAATCACCCTAGACGTTTTCCCATAAAACGTCTCTACACACACACACCTTTCTAGGTTTACATTGTGACACACATAATCAAACCTATTCCCTATATTCTCTTTATATAATAGAGAATTAGGGCTACAAAATACTACGAAGGACTATATTGAAATATCTTCTTTGTAAAGCAAGTCCCGTGTCTTTTGCATTCTTCACTTTGTCATCATAAGTCCTTCATCTTTCATATTTTGTCAATATCAACTCAAGTATAAATCCCAACAATCTTCCCCTAGTTGATATGACAAAACCAAGTAATCACGAACTTCCCCTGAAACTAATATGTCATGAAAGATAATGAACTTCCCCTTAAACCATGCTATATCACCAAGGATCTTCAAGTTGCAGCTTCAATGTAAAGATTCTCCCCCTTTTTGTCATCATCAAATAGGGGACAAATGTAAGCAACCTTGATCTTCACAACCACGAATCAATATTACACGTCCAATTCATCTTTCCAATGTTTCAAAGTCGCCCACCATTAAGTTTTCCGCATCTATAAATGGACTTGAAACAATAGAAATCCAAACCATCAGTAGTAATAACAACTAGCACTAGCAAAAACCTTCACCTCGATGTAGCATATAAATGGTTAAACATTTAAACACTTAAGCTTCCCATGAAACCCATATGTTAACCATTTGTTGAATGTAGGCTCCATGTAATGATTACTAATGAAGAAAACTAAGTATAACCAACTTGATGCTGAAGTAGAACAACCCAAACTTGTGCCTTATATCTTGTACTAAAATTGACTTCGAACGTATACTTAACGTATAGGGAGATCGCAATCTCTTGACAATAAACACTGAGCACAATAACGTAACTCCTTCAAGTGTTTGTCAATTCGTAGTCACTTGAACGAACGACCAAGTTACCCCACACTGAAAAGGTATGATAAAACACAAACCTGTGAAACTCCACTTCATCGTCAAATAGGTGATAAAAACCTTTCTTCGTAACCAATTAAAACAAATAAAAATGAGCCTTTATAATCTGTTAAGAACCAATAATCCAAAAACCAAAAATCTTCTTTTGTGTGTATTCTCCATGTGTGTGTAATAATCAAATCTGCCATAACCTGCTAGCAACGCTTTTTCTGTCACTAAGCTATCACTAAACTGTTTCAAATCAGCATGCTCCTTCCTCCAAAGCTGTTAGTGACACTTTTTTTGTCGCTGGACTGTCGCTAAGCTGTTTCAAAGTAGCAGTGGTAACAAGCGTAGCAACAGTGGAAACGTATAATGCGAGCAGTGGAAACATTGTAAGCATAGCAGTGGTAAATTTGTAGGCAGCAGTGGAAAATTATATCGAGCAGTGGTAACTATCAACTTGCAGCGGAAATGAATAACATAAGCATTAGACTTATGCATTGTACCAGTAGCCCACATGTAGCATAAGCATTTGATGGATCATTAACCTCAGTCCACAAACGTTTGATCAGAAACATGTCTATTACAGTAACCTCAGTTTCACACAAGTAGGTCTATTCCATTATAACAAAACTACGCAAGTCTCCTCCATCAACAACAATAGGCGTTTAATAAATCATACTAATGATAAAGTTACCAACCCTGATGAAAGAATTAATTAATGTGATCCTCTGACTTACAAGAATTAGTACGAGGTAAAGAATTCAATTCATACCTCAACTTGCAAAAGACGCCAAAGAAATCATGCACCACAAACAGGGATAACCGATTATAATATTGGTGTATGTCTGTTGGATAACAAATGAAGCCCCACGTTATACGAATATTATTCATAGTTCAGTAGCATGCAAGAGATAACTATGTCAAATAATCCACCGACCCATGATCAACCAATAGGAATTACTTTGTAGCATGCAGTGGACGACAACCATAAAAATTTCACAAGTCGACTTCAGTAGCCTCAATCCCATGCCTAAAACTGTACGTCACCAGTATCTTCAGACAACCAACAAGTAGGGTGTGCATATGGCTCAACTTACGAACCCTAAAATGTTTAGCTGCTATACCTGCTGTAGTACCTATAACTCCAATGAGCAACATACTCGTTGTGAGATGCCCTGAATAACCAGTAACCATATTAATCGTACTCCTCTCACCAATGACTCTAGTCGATCAAGTCTGCTCTTTCCTTATCAAATTCGTAGAGCCTACTAGGGTTCATTATTGAACAAAGAGTTCAATTCACCAAAGCTAGTAGGATAAGCATCATATTCGAAAGCTTTGAGGCTTATGACCAGACATACAAACAGCTTCAATGCTAAGGTTTCTCAAAACCCTAAACAAACAATTTCTTATAGAAACCCTAAAAACAAATCAATTAAATCCAATCTAAAGCTGCTTTCTTCCATGAATAATCAACACCAAACAATATATAACCGACTTCTATGATGAATTAAACAAGTAAACACGCTTTCAAGAAGTTAAAAATCACAAAAACCCTAAAAATCCGAAACAATATACCTCTCTGCGCAGCAGTTTTCAAGAATTTTTATCTTTTTATTTAAGGCTCAGATTGAAGATCCCTCCAGTGGAACTCTTCTTTGACATGTTGAGAACCTCCAATAAAAATTTCAGGCCGATCCAACGGTTAACAAAGGAGCTATCACTGTTTGAAAACAGCCCTGCAGTGAGTTGCGAAAATACGAACCAGAGACGAATTTTTTTCTTGTTTTCTTCGTTTTTCGACAAACCAGACCTTGTAACATCCCTAAATCACAAGCCAACCTGGTCTCTGATGCCACTTGTTTAGATCGTTTTAGCTCGAGGTTGTTTAGACCTCATCTAGGGATTACACAATAATAATGAATAATACGATGCAGCGGAATAAACAAACACATCATTATTATTGCTACAAGGTTTCTTGTCATCATCTCTACTCTAACATACACCAAAGCCCCAATGCTACGTGATCAAGTGTAGCACGGTTACACTCTAACAGCGATCTAAGATCGTTGAGGCTTAACACTAATCACCCTAGACGTTTTCCCATAAAACGTCTCTACACACACACACCTTTCTAGGTTTACATTGTGACACACATAATCAAACCTATTCCCTGTATTCTCTTTATATAATAGAGAATTAGGGCTACAAAATACTACGAAGGACTATATTGAAATATCTTCTTTGTAAAGCAAGTCCCTTGTCTTTTGCATTCTTCACTTTGTCATCATAAGTCCTTCATCTTTCATATTTTGTCAATATCAACTCAAGTATAAATCCAAACAAACCTCCACCACATGGCGTAAACACCTAGGATAAACTATCAAAGAGGTCTTTCAAAGGGTTGTAACGTTAGGTGTAGGGATATGGAATACACGGTTTTGTAAGATATAGGCAGTCTTTACTGGTGGCGAGTTAACAATCTTGATTAATTACATGTACAATAAGGCGTTGCTAAGCCAAGACTAGACTCGACTTAAGCTAATAAATGAAAAATAACAAAAACATAAAAGAAACATAGAATGAAAAGGGATGGTAGTCCGTATGTTTTATATATATATATATATATATATATATATATATATATATATATATATATATATATATATATATATATATTTGCATACACTCTTACCCTACCATCCAAAATAATACATCATAGGGAATGAACATTCCCCTTACACTTAAATCTTTACATACTTTACAATAAACTAATCTAATTACTCGAATCAAGATAATCAAAACACTTTGAGTACTTTTAAGATTAATGCACATATGGGGGTAATAATATGATGTTCTTCCCCAATACTTCATAAAATTAGTACTTTACCTATGAGTCCCAATCGTCCCAAAACAATATGTACAAGGATATGACTCGACTTAGCAACCATGTAATCAATTAGATAATTAACTTAGGGTTTAAACAAATAACAATAATGCACTAAAGATGAGTGCATACACGGAAGGCTAAGGCGATTTGGGTGTACATTTAAGTGGGGTGTAACAAATTCTTCCTTTAAGTAAGATACTTAAAGTTAGAAACGAAAAGATAGGCTCGGAGGGGTGTACTAGGGGTTTCGTGTACTAAAAATGAGTACAACGCTAAGGGTGTGGGAAAAATTAATTGACTTAACTAGCCAAGTAATATGACTTAAATGGTCAAGAAATTATGATACGGGTTTAACACAAGGGTGATCCTAATGCCTCTTATCATGTAGTAAATCCTACTACACGAATGTAATCTCACTAGCGGTCTCGGGATGCATCACTAACGCAAGTTCTAGAATCTAAATGCTACCAGTACACACATAAGCACTAATAATGAGTGCTTCTCCTATCAAATCTAAAGGCGAACCTCACATATTTCGGTGGAAATTTTTTTAAGTGGTACGGTTTTGTGCTAATCATACAACCTCCTATCCATGAGACGCTTGCTATGGCTAAATTTTCACTCCTAAATGTTGTAAAAAAATTTAAATTTGGGCGCTAAAATTACACTAACAAGTATTTCTCATAGTTTTATTACACATCTACTATCAAACAAACAAACTCAAGCGAAAGTGTATCTGTAAGGTATCATCATTTTACCCTCCCCTTACACTTAGGATGAACATTGTCCTCAATGTTCAAGTAAAGAATGTAAAAGTGATATAAGTAAAACGAATGAAATCAAATACTCCCCTGATTCGCTCGGTATGGATAATAAGGTGGCCAGGTTAGATCTTCCTCCAAGAAAATGAACAATTAAAGCTTCCCTTCCAGAATATAAATCATCTTCTTGTCATACATAACCTGTAAAACCTGAGAAAACAGACAAGGCAACCTCGCGTAAAATCAGCGGCAATCTATATATGCTAATAAATCCTAGAAAACAACATAAGATATAATGCTTGTGGAATGATGTTTGCAGATTTCCTGGAGATTATAAAACTAATGATTCAAGAAAAACTTTAAAATTCCGTTCGAAAAACAAAACTGGTAAAATTTCCAGATTTTTATACACGTGACGCCATCAAGAGTAAACTCTTGACGCCGTCAGATGTGATCTGCAGAAATCCTTATGTTAAGTTTCTGGAAAATTTCTAGAAAAACTTGGTCCTACTTCCTGGAAAATCCTGCAAAACATCATTATGACTCGATACAAGCATTTGACTCTAACAAATACGAATATACATGTTCACTTAATATTGTGGAGAATCATGATCAAGTTTGTTTCTTAAAAACATGTTTGGGGTTTCCCCTTACACTTATCTTTTGCAAAATACCTTTGGATGAAGTTAAGACTAATCCAAACAACAAAGTAAAGTATTTTCATCATTTTAGTTTTGAAACATGATCTACCAACAATAAAAATGAAACATGCATACGGAAGCAAATAACAAACAAACAAAAATAAAAATCACACAAAACATGGGTTGCCTCCCAAGAAGCGCTTTTCTTTATTTACGAGTCTTGTAGCTAGACTCAAGGTCATGGGTTACTACGTTTTCCTATCCCGCAAAATGAATGCGGTTTCAAACATCTTAACCAATTTCTCATCCTTCCTATACTCGGGGCCTAAAGCTAAACATTTCGAGTAATAGATCTCTTTCTTTTTGTAACCTCCAATGTTTCTCTCTTCCTCACTCTCAATCTTAATCAAGGGGATGTTGTCAACATCGAGATCCTCAACTTCTCTAAACCTCTCTTCTTTATGGGGCATCCTATATCTAATGTTTTTTCTTTGGTTGCGAATGTGATAATGCCCTCATCATGGTTGTTAGTCATTTTAGAGGTTTTGACAAAAGGTTCTCCTAAAACAATCTGACACAAAGATTGATCAATAATTCCCCTAACATCTTCTAAGATCATGAAGTCGCAACTATAAACAAAATCCCCAACGAAAACATGTAACCTCCTAACCCTCTCAACAAAATTACTCATGCGATTCGGGTTGTAAGGGTCCCGCCTAGGTTTCAACTTTTCGTTCATGATCCAATTATAATAAAGCCTAGACATGATGTTCATCGGTGCCTTTAAATCGATATAAGTGTGTTCTCTGAACATATGACCAATCATGCATGGGACCTTAAGATTCATAGAGTTATGTTTCCTAATCCATGGGCGTTTTCGGTACTTTGCGGGGCAAGGGCATTTTAGAAGGAACTTATGGTACCTTAATTCCTCAAGGGTTGGTGGGGAACTCCTAAATGTTCTATAATCATTCCATGACCCTTTCCTACAAGTGTTACTTCCTAACTCGGTTTCACCCTTATTCATCTCATTGACCTTTCTTACGTCATCATTTTCTGTTTTAATTTGATTATGTCGCAAAATAACTTCCTTGGGAAAGGTGAATCTAGTTAAGAAGTAGGAAGCAAGATCGTCCCAAGAGGAGACGGATCTTTCAGGGAGTTGGCATAACCACTGAAAAGCCCGACCATGTAAAGAGAATTGAAAGAGGACTAAGAGTTCCCCTTCATGAGTATCAACACCTAATCCTACAGAATTGGTAATTTTTAGGTATCTCTCGAGGTGTTGGGTCGGGTTTTCGAAAAAGAGTCCATGGAATGCACACCCGACTTGCACCAATCGAATGGTGCTGGATTGCAAGCGGATGGACCGTATAGGTGGATGGATTGGTTGTGGTAGGTTTTGTGGGTGGTTTTTTTGTGGTGGGTTGATGGGTTCAAAGATGTTACCATCTTCCATGATGTCGGATGGTAAAGAGTTACGAACAAAAACACGAAGAAATAAGATAGACTAAAGAAAACCTAAAAATAAAAATAAAATCTTACTAGAAAGGAATCTAGAAAGTAGACCTAATAAAAAGATATTCTAACCTAGACAATAACTATTCCCCGGCAGCGGCGCCAAAAACTTTGATGCGTGGGAATTGCACCAGGTTTTACCTCTCAAGGGATCTTGAGAAGCTTACAACCCCCACCAGGCAGTGTACCTGATCGATGTAGTATAGTATAATGACAAGTACCGGGGGATTGATCGTTCAGCTAGGAATAGTGTCGCTAGGCTTAGAAAACCTAAAAACTAGGTCTAGAGATGAGGGATGATTATTTTTGTATTTTTTATGTTTTTATGAAAGCAAGTAAAAATCTCGGGTTTTGAAGGAGTTGGGCGGAATTAGTTGCTAGTCAACTAACCCAATTACTAAGATGCAATCAAAATAGAATACTAAAAATGAAAATAAACTATATTAACCTAGAGTTGTGAGCAATATGTGGGAGAATTGTGTTTACTTAGATTTCACTACTCCCTAGATATCTTTTACATGTTAATTACTTGTTATAGTTGCGTGGATGACGGGTTGTATTCCTTAATACCATTCATGGGGTGGCGTACTTACTTCCCCAATCCTATAAGCGCCTACTTCACTCCTATGTCGAGCCGGCTAAGAAGCTCCTAACATGGGATCACTAGAATTTGCTTATGCATTAAATACAACCAATAAAACCTAGTACACATCGGTTCATGTTTCCTAAGACATTCAAGCATGTTACACAATGGAGATCTGCCAGTTTTCTTAAGCCTAACATTGAAATCATTCATCCAATACAACCATAAACAAGAAATCAACACATAATTAACATCTAGGTTTTATTAGATCTAAGCAAACACAAGATAAATCTAGCCTAACATGTTGAAATCAAGACAAGCACAAGATATAGACAACCAACACATAGACATATTGATTGAATTAAGAGAAGACTTATCTCAATTGAACATGAAAGGATTCAAGGGGTGAAAACCCTTGAAAATACTGTAAAATACGACCTAGGGTTTACAAGGTTCGACCCTAGTTTTCTCCACACAAGTTCCTCTTTTTATGAATGAAAATTAGAAAACTATATATAGATTTTGATAGGTGACGGCATCAAGAACAAAAGTCTGACGCCCTCATCTCGCCGCCAAATAGTTCCTCGGACTACCTAGATCTGGGTCTGACGCCGTCATGTGTAATCCATCTCCAGGCCGTCACCAAAATTACTCTTGACGCCCTTTTTGTGACGCCGTCAGGTTTGCACTGGGCCGTCACCACTTTTACTCTTGACGCCGTCAAGATTTTCTTCTTGACGCCGTCAGGTACTGTTCTCAGCATGGAAAATTAAGTCTTTGGCGTTTTCTTCACTTTTATGCTCCAAAAACGTCCGAATTGCTTCCTTTTCCATAATTCACTCCCAAAGTACCTAAAATCACAAAAGGAACGATTTAGGGCAATATTTGATCAAATAAATTCAATTCCGGGCTTAAATGACCCCCTAAAATTGGTTCATTTTTCGCCTCATCAGTGGTACGGTTTTGTGCTAGTCATACAACCTCCTATCCATGAAACGCTTGCTAAGGCTAAAGTTTCACTCCTAAATGTTGTAAAAAATTTTAAATTTGGCGCTAAAATTACACTAACAAGTATTTCTCATAGTTTTATTACACATCTACCATCAAACAAACAAACTCAAGCGAAAGTGTATAATATAAGGTATCATCATTTTACCCTCCCCTTACACTTAGGATGAACATTGTCCCCAATGTTCAAGTAAAGAATGTAAAAGTAAAATAGGTAAAAGAATGAAATCAAATACTCCCCTGATTCGCTCGGTATGGATAGTATGGTAACAAGGTTAGATCTTCCTCCAAGAAAATGAACAATCAAAGCTTCCCTTCCAGAATATAAATCATCTTCTTGTCATACATAACCTGTTAAACCTGAGAAAATAGACAAGGCAACCTTGCGTAAAATCGGCGGCAATCTATATATGATAACTAGTCCTAGAAAACAATGTAAGATATAATGCTTGTGGAATGATGTTTACAGATTTCCTGGAGATTATAAAACTAAAGATTCAACAAAAACCTTAAGACTCCGTTAGAAAAACAAAACTGGTAAAATTTCTAGATTTTTACACGTGACACCGTCAGGAATTTCTTCCTGACGCCGTCATGAGTCACCTGCAGAAATTCTTATGTGAAGTTTCCGGAAAATTTCTGGAAAAATCTTGTCCTACTTCCTGAAAAATCCTACAAAACATCATTATGACTCGATACAAACATTTAACTCTAACAAATATGAATATACATGTTCACATTATATTGTGGAGAATCATGATCGAGTTTGTTTCTTAAAAACATATTTGGGGTTTCTGATGAGGCGAAAAATGAACCACTTTTAGGGGGTCATTTAAGCCCCGGAATTGAATTTATTTGATCAAATATTGCCCTAAATCGTTCCTTTTGTGATTTTAGGTACTTTGGGAGAGAAATCTGGAAAAGGAAGCAATTCGGACGTTTTTGGAGCATAAAAGTGAAGAAAACGCCAAAGTCTTAATTTTCCTTGCTGGGAACAGTAGGTGACGGCGTCAAGAAGGAAATTCTGACGGCGTCAAGAGTAATTTTCATGACGGCCCAGTACAGAATTGAAGGCGTCACGAGGTAGAGCGTCAAGAGTAAATTACGTGACGGCCTGGAAAATGCTATAACGTGACGGCGTCAAAAGTAGATCAAGGCAGTCCCAGAAGTATTTTGGCGGCGAGATGACGGCGTCACCAATTTGGTCTTGACGCCGTCAGCCTCAATTTCCTATATATAGTTTTCTAATTTTCATTCATAAAAAAAGAGAAGTTTTGGAGAAACCCTAAGGCCGAACTTAGTACGAATTTTACAGGTTTTTCAAGGGTTCTCAGCCCTTGATCCCTTTCATGTGTAATTGAGATAAGTATTCTTTTAATTCAATCAATATGTCTATGTGTTGGTTGTCTATATCTTGTTCTTGTCTTAATTCCATCATGCTAGGCTAGATCTATCTTGTGTTTGCTTGGATCTAATGAAACCTAGATGTTAATTATGTGTTGAGTACTTGTTTATGGTTGTATTGGATGAATGATTTCGATGTTAGGCTTAAGAAAACTGGCAGATCTCCAAATGGTAACATGCTTGAACGTCTTAGGAAACATGAACTGACGTGCACTAGGTTTTATTGGTTGTATTTAATGCATGAGTAAATTCTAATGATCCCATGTTAGGAGCTTCTTAGCCGGCTCGACATAGGAGTGAAGTAGGCACTCATAGGATTGGGGAATTAAGTGTGCCACCCCATGAATGGTATTAAGGAATACAATCCGTCATCCACGCAACTATAACAAGTAATTAACGTGTAAAAGATATCTAGGGAGTAGTGAAATCTAAGTAAACACAACTTCTCCACTTATTACTCACAACCTTAGTTAATTTAGTTTATTTTCATTTCTAGTATTTTATTTTGATTTCATCTTTAGTATTGGGTTAGTTGACTAGCAACTAATTCCGCCCAAATCCTTCAAACCCGAGATTTTTACTTGCTTTCTAAAAAATATAAAAATACAAAAAATAATCATCCCTCATTTTTAGAACTAGTATTTAGGTTTTCTAATCCTAGCGACACTATTCCTAGCTGAACGATCAATCCCCAGGTACTTGTCACTATACTATACTACAACGATCAGGTACACTGCCTGGTGGGGGTTGTAAGCCTCTCAAGATCCCTTGAGAGGTAAAGCCTGGTGCGATTCCCACGTATCAAGTTTTTGGCGCCGCAGCCCGGGGAATAGTTATTGTCTAGGTTAGAATTTCTTTTTATTAGGTCTACTTGCTAGATTCCTTTCTAGTAAGATTTTATTTTTATTTTTAGGTTTTCTTTAGTCTATCTTTTTCTTTGTGTGTTTGTTCGTAATTTCCATTGACTCTTCCGTTCACCATTATGGAGTACGCGAATCCACCATACCACCAACCACAAAGGCCATTCTACCCTATTGACATCTCGAATTTCAAACAATATCGAGATGAACCCATATATGATGCATGGACTCGTTTTAGAAATTTACTCCGAAAATTCCCTCATCATAGTTTCGCTTTAGCATCCCTAACCCGAACCTTTTACAATCGTGTTAGCCAATATGACCAAATGCGCATTGAGGATTTTGCCAATGGGGACTTTAGGGAATTAAGTGCTGAAGAAGCATGGGATGCCATAGAAGATTGTGCCCAATATTATTATAGGGTAAACAACCCAACAAACGTTAGTACAAGTCAATTGAATATAAATTCCCAGGATCATGAAACAAGTTTGTTTGGGGATGAATATATTAGTGTTGAGATACCTAAGTGGTTGTCATGTAATGCCATAGTACAAAACAAACACATAGGTAATCTAGATAAAATGGAGGATGAGGTAAGTAACGTAAGCCCATCAAGTGCCCCACAAGTCCTACCATCATTTGAGGCATACACACCGCCCGTGACTTACCCAGAAAAAGTAGAGGAGATAATAGGAACCCCAATAGAGGTAGAGCCCTTGGACCAAACGCAACTAGAAGAAATAGTTTTGAATACTTGTAGTCATAACCTTTCTTTTAGTTCTATGGAAGTTCCTAATTTTGATGAACCGAAGCCTCAACCAAAACCGTTACCTAATTTTCCATCTTTAGATGAGAATTTAGGGATTGAAAAAGGTCCCGATCCACCCATCAAACCATATGGAGTGGAAGCTAGTGTAGGAGTGAACCATGACCTTACATACTTACATGACCCATTCATAATTGATCACAAGAAACATTATGGGTTTAAACCGGGTTTATTGGGTCAAGATGGATTCCCAACTAGGAGTCTTTCGAAGTTGATAGAAAATGATCCCTTTCTAGGAGAAAATCTTAATCCACCCATTAACCCGATCGAATTAGGTAAGGTTATGATGATAGGAGCACAACCCTTTGAGCATATAATTCATCCACCACTCTTACCTCATGTGGCATATTTTCACCCTAAGGGTGTGTATCGCTACATTCACCCGCACTTAATCCTAAGTGTAGGGAAAACATACCCTATTTCCGTTAAATAAGGGTAGAGTCAGGCTCGTGACTCGAACAAAAACAAGCGCTTCTTGGGAGGCAACCCATGTTTTGTGTGATTTTCATTTTAGTTAGTTTGTTTGTTATTTGCTTCCGTATGCATGCTTTATTTTTATTGTTAGTAGATCATGTTTCTCAATTAAAAAGTGGAAATACTTTACTTTGTTGTTTTGGCCTAGTCTTAACTCCACCTAAAAGTATTTTTGCAAAAGATAAGTGTAAGGGGAAACCCCAAATATGTTTTTAAGAAACACACCGATCATGATTCTCCGCAATATTAAATGAACATGTATATTCGTACTTGTTAGAGTCAAATGCTTGTATTGAGTCATAATGAAGTTTTGCAGGATTTTCCAGGAAGTAGGACCAAGTTTTTCCAGAAATTTTCCGGAAACTTAACATAAGAATTTCTGCAGGTCACTTCTGACGGCGTCACGAGTTAACTCTTGACGGCGTCATGTGTAAAAATCTAAAAATTTTACCGGTTTTGTTTTTCTAACGGAGTCTTACGGTTTTTGTGAATTATTAAGTTTTATAATCTCCAGGAAATCTGCAAACTTCATTCCACAAGCATTATATCTTATTTTGTTTTCTAGGATTTAGTAACTTATGTAGGTTGCCGCCGATTTTATGCGAGGTTGTCTTGTCTATTTTCTCAGGATTCACAGGTTATGTATGACAAGAAGATGATTTATATTCTGGAAGGGAAGCTTTGATTGTTCATTTTCTTGGAGGAAGATTTAACCTAGCCACCTTATTATCCATACCGAGCGAATCAGGGGAGTATTTGATTTCATTCTTTTTACTTTTTCACTTTTACATTCTTTACTTGAACATAGGGGACAATGTTCATCTTAAGTGTAAGGGGAGGGTAAAATGATGATACCTTACAAATACACTTTCGCTTGAGTTTGTTTTGTTTGATAGTAGATGTGTAATAAAACTATGAGAAATACTTGTTAGTGCAATTTTAGCGCCAAATTTAAAATTTTTTACAACATTTAGGAGTGAAACTTTAGCCATAGCAAGCGTCTCATGGATAGGAGATTGTATGACTAGCACATAACCGTATATTCAGAAAAAATTTCCACCCAAATATGTGAGGTTCGCCTTTAGATTTGATAGGAAAAGCATTTACTATTAGTGCTTATGAGTGTACCGGTAGCATGTAGATTCTAGAACTTGCGTTAGTGATGCATCCCGAGACCGCTAGTGAGACTACATTCGTGTAGTAGGATTTACTACATGATAAGAGGCATTAGGATCACCCTTGTGTTAAACCCGTATCATGATTACTTGACCATTTAAGTCATATTACTTGGCTAGTTAAGTCAACTAATTTTTCCCACACCTTAGCGTTGTACTCATTATTAGTACACGAAACCCCTAGTACACCCCTCCGAGCCTATCTTTTCGTTTCTAACTTTAAGCATTTTACTTAAAGAAAGAATTTGTTACACCCCACTTAAATGTACAACGAAATCGCCTTAGCCTTCCGTGTATGCACTCATCTTTAGTGCATTATTGTTATTTGTTAAACCCCAAGTTAACTATCTAATTGATTACATGGTTGCTAAGTCGAGTCATATCCTTGTACATATTGTTTTGGGACGATTGGGACTCATGGGTAAAGTACTTATTTTATAGAGTAATGGGGAAGAACATCATATATTACCCCCATATGTACGTTAATCTTAAAAGTACTCCAAGTGTTTTGATTTTCTTGATTCGAGTCATTAGATTAGTTTATTGTAAAGTATGTAAAAATTCAAGTGTAAGGGAAATGTTCATTCCCTATGATGTATTATTTTGGATGGTAGGGTAAGAGTGTATGCACACAAAAATATATATATATATATATATATATATATATATATATATATATATATATATATATATATATATATATATAGAAAAAGAAAAAGAGAAAAAACATACGGACTACCATCCCGTTTCATTCTATGTTTATTTTATGTTTTTGTTATTTTTCATTTATTAGCTTAAGTCGAGTCTAGTCTTGGCTTAGCAACGCCATATTGTACATGTAATTAACCAAGATTGTTAACTCGCCACCAGTAAAAACTTCCTTTATCCAACAAAACCGTGTATTTCATATCCCTACACCTAACGTTACAACCCTTTAAAAAAAGACCTCTTTGATAGTTTATCCTAGGTGCTTACGCCATGTGGTGGAGGTTTGATCCTTTCCCAAGCCTATGGTAATCTATTTTGCTATGACAGGTAGTGAGAGATATCTTCCGTTTCCATATTGTAATTTATACTTTATTACACCCGAGAGATGTGAGTATCTAAACACTATTTGTGAGGTGCTAGTGTTTGACCTCCGTGCTTGACTATTGGTCTTTAGTGGAACGATTATTTGTTGTAATTACTTTTATATTAGTGTTAAATGACTCCTAACTTGTATTTTGAGTAGAATAAAAGCGCATTTGCTTGAGGACAAGCAAATCTCAAGTGTAAGGGAATATGATAAGGCGAAAAATGAACCACTTTTAGGGGGTCATTTAAGCCCGAAATTGAATTTATTTGATCAAATATTGCCCTAAATCGTTTCTTTTGTGATTTTAGGTACTTTGGGAGAGAAATCTGGAAAAGGAAGCAATTCGGACGTTTTTGGAGCATAAAAGTGAAGAAAACGCCAAAGTCTTAATTTTCCTTGCTGGGAACAGTAGGTGACGGCGTCAAGAAGGAAATTCTGACGGCGTCAAGAGTAATTTTCATGACGGCCCAGTACAGAATTGAAGGCGTCACGAGGTAGAGCGTCAAGAGTAAATTACGTGACGGCCTGGAAAATGCTATAACGTGACGGCGTCAAAAGTAGATCAAGGCAGTCCGAGAAGTATTTTAGCGGCGAGATGACGGCGTCACCAATTTGGTCTTGACGCCGTCAGCCTCAATTTCCTATATATAGTTTTCTAATTTTCATTCATAAAAAAAGAGAAGTTTTGGAGAAACCCTAAGGCCGAACTTAGTACGAATTTTACATGTTTTTCAAGGGTTCTCAGCCCTTGATCCCTTTCATGTGTAATTGAGATAAGTATTCTTTTAATTCAATCAATATGTCTATGTGTTGGTTGTCTATATCTTGTTCTTGTCTTAATTCCATCATGCTAGGCTAGATCTATCTTGTGTTTGCTTGGATCTAATGAAACCTAGATGTTAATTATGTGTTGAGTACTTGTTTATGGTTGTATTGGATGAATGATTTCGATGTTAGGCTTAAGAAAACTGGCAGATCTCCAAATGGTAACATGCTTGAACGTCTTAGGAAACATGAACTGACGTGCACTAGGTTTTATTGGTTGTATTTAATGCATGAGTAAATTCTAATGATCCCATGTTAGGAGCTTCTTAGCCGGCTCGACATAGGAGTGAAGTAGGCACTCATAGGATTGGGGAATTAAGTGCGCCACCCCATGAATGGTATTAAGGAATACAATCCGTCATCCACGCAACTATAACAAGTAATTAACGTGTAAAAGATATCTAGGGAGTAGTGAAATCTAAGTAAACACAACTTCTCCACTTATTACTCACAACCTTAGTTAATTTAGTTTATTTTCATTTCTAGTATTTTATTTTGATTGCATCTTTAGTATTGGGTTAGTTGACTAGCAACTAATTCCGCCCAAATCCTTCAAACCCAAGATTTTTACTTGCTTTCTAAAAAATATAAAAATACAAAAAATAATCATCCCTCATCTTTAGAACTAGTATTTAGGTTTTCTAATCCTAGCGACACTATTCCTAGCTGAACGATCAATCCCCCGGTACTTGTCACTATACTATACTACAACGATCAGGTACACTGCCTGGTGGGGGTTGTAAGCTTCTCAAAATCCCTTGAGAGGTAAAGCCTGGTGCGATTCCCACGTATCAGTTTCCCCTTACACTTATCTTTTGCGAAATACCTTTGGATGAAGTTAAGACTAAGCCAAACAACAAAATAAAGCATTTTCACCATTCTACTCTTGAAACATGATCTACCAACAATAAAAATAAAGCATGCATACGGAAACAAATAACAATCACACAAAATAAAAATCACACAAAACATGGGTTACCTCCCAATAAGCGCTTTTCTTTATTTACGAGTCTTGTAGCTAGACTCAAGGTCATGGGTTACTACGTGACATGGGTGAGTTCCTCATTGAGGACATCTTTGGGATCAAACTTAGGTTTCAACTTCCTATCGGTTTCCTTAGTATGGTATGACCTTTCAAACTTTTCTCCATCTGGATCATATAAGATCATCTTCATATGCCATGATCCGTCACCTTCCTTTGGTGGCTTGTCCCACCTCCATTTACATTTATTCCCCTCTCTCTTCCATTTGTTCATCTCTATGTTAATAGGCATTACGCTTAAGAACTCAATCATTTTCCTAAAGACTAGGGGGTCCTCAAAAGGATCTAGCTCTACATCTCTTGCTAAGAGTTGTTCCATCGAATGTGTTTTGTCTATGAAATCTTTCTCTAGGTAGAATGGGCGTTGAGGTCCTATGAAGTTTCTTTCTACCCACGGTCCATATCTCGATGGTCTCCTATTCATCTCTACCCAATGTGGTGTCGGCTCATCCTCACAATCGTAGCTATGTTTCTTAACATCATATACCGACCAAGTATCACCCTCACCTACCGCTATCTTAGACTCCTTACAATCTATCATGGCGCTAGCGGTTGCTAAGAATCCTCTTCCAACTAGTAATGGGCATGTAGTGTCACTAACCATATCTAGGACGTGGAAATCCGCTAAAATAGTCAACTTCCCTACGTGAACAACTACATCCTTAATCATCCCAACCGGGTGGGCAATACTCCCATCCGCTAGACCAATTAATACCTCCGTCTCCTCTAACTTTCTTAGCTTGAGAGTGGTGAAAAGGGATAAAGGAATCAAGTTGAGGCTTGACCCTAAATCGGCTAGTGTGTCGAAAGCTTCGGATCTTCCTATCTTACAAGGCAAAACAAATATACCCGGATCATCAAGCTTTTTAGGTAACTTGTTTTGAACGAAGGCGGTCCCATTTTTACCAAGTTTAAATTTCTCATACTTTTCTAGGAGGGCACTATAGTAGGGAGCACGGGCTAAGACATCAATGACGGGGCGTTCAAGATGGAGCTCCTTGAATTCATCATCAAGGTCTTGCGTAGGAGGTGTTTCAACTATATTTTTGATCGGTTTGATATCGGGTGTTTTATTTGATTGGTCCTTTTGAAGAATTTGGTTTTGTTTGAAACACGTGCTCGTTGATTTAACCGAGTAGTATTGCGGACAAGAAGTGGGTGACGAAACTGATGATATGGAATTAACGTTTAGTTTCGGGTTCTTGACCGTGTCACTTGGTAATGCTCCCATTTCTCGGTCATTGAGAACTTTCAACAATGTGTCAATTTTGGTGGTCATCTCGCTTTGCTTTTGTTTGAAATCGGCTTCAAACTTAGATATGCGAGCTTCTTGAGATGCCATAAACTTGGACATCAACCCTTCAAGATTGTTGGTACTACCATAGTTGTTAGAAGGATTGTTGTTGAAAGTACGGTTAGATGGTGGACCGTTTGGTTGGTAACGATTAGGTGGGTTGGAAGAATTATTTTGGGGCATGTTTTGGTTTTGCTTCCACCTAATGTTCGGGTGATTTTTCCAAGAAGGGTTGTAGGAATCACCGTAAGGGTTTGGCTCGGGTTTGAAAGTGTACCACTTATCTCCCGCTTCGTCGGTACGCGAGGATGCGTAGTCCGCAAAAGCTGTTCCGGGGAGTTCCACGCAATCACGAGTGTCATGGGGACCACTACATAATTCGCATGAAGAAGTGATTTTGTTCACTTGGCTTGAAGGCTTAGGAGCTTCGTAGGATTTCATGAGAAACTTGACTTGGTCCTCAAGTTCCATGATCCTACGGTCGGGAGTGCTAGAATTGTTCGAAGGCAAAGATATTGCCTTGACCGTTTTGTTCAAATCACGGGGATCATTCCAACTTTCGTTGTCATAGAGAGCAAGATCTTCTATGAGTTCCCATGATTCTTCCGCACTTAGATCACGTAGCTTGCCACCGGCCGATTGGTCAATGGTTCGCCTCGTGGAGAGATCGATATGGTCATAGAAGATTTGGACTTTGAGCCAAATATCTATGCCATGATGAGGGACTTTTTGGAGTAAGTCCCTTAAACGAGTCCATGCTTCATATAGAGTTTCACCTTGACGTTGTTGGAACATCAAGATATCATTTCTAAGCTTGGTAGTTCTCCCCGGTGGGAAAAATTGAGCAAGGAAACGAGTGGTGAGATCATCCCGTGAGGTGATGGATCCCGCGGGTAAACGTTCAAGCCATTGACTAGCTTGATCACGTAGAGAGAATTGGAATAGGCGTAATCGGGTCGTCTCTCTAGTTGCAACATCTAGGTCTATGGAATCTATGATTTTAAGGAAGTCCATGAGATGTTGATTAGGATCTTCGGAACGAAGTCCATGGAATGCACATCCGCTTTGCACCAACCGGATGGTGTCGGATCGCAAGGGAGACACATTGGCTCCTTGGGTGAGCTCAATGGTGTTTCGATAGCCTTGGTGGCTAGGTCGGGAATACTCTCCTAAGGTTCAGGGCCTAGAAAGTTGGTTTGCTAGTGGTGGGTTTTGTGGGTGGTCTTGTATTGGTGGGTTGATGGGTTCAAAGATGTTACCACCTTCCATGATGTCGGATGGTAAAAGTTACGAACAAAGACACGAAGAAATAAGATAGACTAAAGAGAACCTAAAAATAAAAATAAAATCTTACTAGAAAGGAATCTAGCAAGTAGACCTAATAAAAAGAAATCCTAACCTAGACAATAACTATTCCCCGGGCTGCGGCGCCAAAAACTTGGTGCGTGGGAATTGCACCAGGCTTTACCTCTCGAGGGATCTCGAGAAGCTTACAACCCCCACCAGGTAGTGTACCTGATCGATGTAGTATAGTATAATGACAAGTACCGGGGGATTGATCGTTCAACTCAGGAATAGTGTCGCTAGGATTAGAAAACCTAAAAACTAGGTCTAGAGGTGAGGGATGCTTCTTTTTGTATTTTTATATTTTATGAAAAGCAATTAAAATCTCGGGTTTGAAGAGGATGGGCGTAATTAGTTGCTAGTCAACTAACCCAATAACTAAGATGCAATCAAAATAAAATGACAGAAATGAAAATAAACTAAATTAAGATAGAGGTGTGAGCAATATATGGGAGAATTGTGTTTACTTAGATTTCACTACTCCCTAGATATCTTTTACAGGTTAATTACTTGTTACAGTTGCGTGGATGACGGTTTGTATTCCTTAATACCATTCATGGGGTGGCGTACTTACTTCCCCAATCCTATAAGCTCCTACTTCACTCCTATGTCAAGCCGGCTAAGAAGCTCCTAACATGGGATCACTAGAATTCGCTCATGCATTAAATACAACCAATAAAACCTAGTACAAATCGGTTCATGTTTCTTAAGACGTTCAAGCAAGTTACACAATGGAGATCTGCCAGTTTTCTTAAGCCTAACATTGAAATCATTCATCCAATACAACTATAAACAAGCAATCAACCTATAATCAACATCTAGGTTTCATTACATCTAAGCAAACACACAAAAGATCTAGCCTAGCATGTTAAAATCAAGACAAGCATAAGATATATTCAAACAACACATAGACATATTGAATGAATTGAAAGGAGACTTATCTCAATTGAACATGAAAGGTTTCAAGGGGTGAAAACCCTTGAAAATACTGTTACAAACGACCTAGGGTTTATTAGGTTCGGCCCTAGAATTCTCCACACAAGTTCCTCCCCTAATGAATGAAAAATAGAAAAGTATTTATAGATTTTGTGAGGTGACAGCGTCAAGAGGAAAAATCTGACGCCGTCATCTCGCCGCCAATAGAGTTCTTGGACTGCCTAGATCCAAAGTTGACGCCGTCATGTGTAAACTTGCTTCAGGCCGTCACCAAAATTTACTCTTGACGCCGTCATATCTGTACTGGACCGTCACCAACTTGTGCTCTTGACGCCGTCAGAAAATCCTTCTTGACGCCGTCAGGTACTGTTCACAGCATGAAAAATTAAGACTTTGCCGTTTTCTTCATTTTTATGCTCCAAAAACGTCCAAAATGCTTCCTTTTCCAGAATTCACTCCAAAAGTACCTAAAATCACAAAAGGAACGATTTAGGGCAATATTTGATCAAATAAATTCAATTCCGGGCTTAAATGACCCCCTAAAAACGGTTCGTTTTTCGCCTCATCATACGTGATGAGGGGCACATATACATTACAATTACTTTACATCCTTGGTCTCAATAGTAAGTTTGAAATATATTTCATTAGTAAAAGAGTGTCTTTATACATCCTTGGTTTCGTAAGTGTTTTTGAAATATATTTCCATTACTTAAAAAGTATGGTTTTATAAATTTTGGTATAAAACTCAAGAAATATTCAATGAATACTCATTTTCTACATCTCTATGTTGTATTATATATATAGGGGGCTTTATTTTCAAAACCCTGTTAAGTGCGGGAACTGCGAGAACTCTAATTTTGCATTAGAAAACATGCATGTTCATATAAAACATGTATGTTTTCTTACATACACCTTAATACAAATACCTGCGTAACATACATGTTCATATAAAACCATTTTGCATTGATATGTTGCACTTATCATGGTTTTATATGAACATGTATGTTACGCAGGTATGTGTATTAAAGTGTATGTAAGAAAACTTACATGTTTTATATGAAAATGCATGTTTTCTTATGCAAAATTGGAGTTCTCGCAATTCCCGCACTTAACAGGGTTCTGAAAATAAAGATACACTATATATATACGTTTGCAGACTTTATTTTTATTGTTCATAAAAGGTTTTGTCGTTTTGCTATTTTAAATACTGTACATATTTTTAGGATTCAAGGGAACTAGTAAACACCTATCGAGAGTCCAACCACATTAAACGGTTTACGACGACAATCATTTGGATTCTTTCCATCACTAGAATACCCTTTTTTACATTTGCATGTGTAATTCCCGGGAGTATTAATACAAGTTCCATAACATGGAAAATCCTCCTTTCGATCACACTCATTGATATCTAGCAAAAGAAGGAACACAACCAATGATCAGCTAATTTTCAAAATAACAAAATTAGGGAATCATTATATATGACATATCATAAAGAAAATATTGTTTTGGATAGACATATTAGTGATGCATAACACTTCTTGGTTGCTTTATAGGAGTGTTTTTTTATCATTGGCTGGTATTTGTATCTTGCCATTAAATATTCAAGACCCTCCTTAGGAAAAGGAAAAATGATAATGTAAGGACACATGCATGTAATTAACTTCGACTATACCTTGGCAGGGACGGACCCAGGATTTTGAAATGGGTGTTGCACAAATTTTTTTGAAATTCTTGCATAACTTGTTTCTATTATAAGTACTAAAGTTTGCACCATATAGTATTTTTAGGTTAAACTCAAGTTCCACTATAAAGAAATAAAGTAGCAAAAAATATTATTGGGGGTTGCACGTATTGAAAAACGACACTTTTTAAGAGTACATTACACTTCGTGACTCAAAATTGGGTGTGGCCCGTGCCACACCCGGCTCCCAAGTGGGTCCGTCCCTACCTTGGCAGCCAGGATGAAGATATAGATTTCCTTCATAACCTTCTTTACATTCGCAACAGTACCCACCCTTTCCCTTGTAGAGGTAACACATATGCTATTTGATTGGCAGGCAAAACCATCTGTTGCTTCGGCTTCAGAACAATTTAGATCACCAATAGCCCATTCAAGAACAATCGGCACAGTATCCTCGATCCTCTTTGTGAAATTAGTATCATTCAAATCTTCAAGACCCTTAAACTTGAATGCATTCTCCTCACCAACAAAGGCGTTTGAACAAGGAGCAAAGCTAATTAAGCTCGTATAGTTTGTATCATCGCTTGAATTACGTACGCTAGTTGTGTAAAAGGCTATGCCGTTGAGTATGGATGATTGGCAACAGCCATTTCCTGAACACTCGTCTGCTACAATCTGCTTCGGTGTTGAACAATAGACCATACAACCAGTAGACACTGTCTCACCACTCTTTCTGAATGAGTTCAGGAAACCATAACTCTCTCAACCGATAATAACTGTGTACTTGTTACCTTTCGAGAAGCTGTATGGCCGGTCACGATAATCCCTTACGAATATGGAATCATCGTATATTGGGCCATTTGGAGAATAGCACATGCTCGCCACTATATTGGAAAGCAAGATGGTGGAATCAGATATATTTTTGATCGAGTTGTAGTCGCCTTTATAAAAAGTGGCCTTTGGAGGGTCTACTGAAGTGTTGCAGTAGATGCGAAATCTCCTATTTATATAACACTCTGAGTTGTTGCCGACACCGAAAGAGTAAGGAACAATTAAGTCCCCGCATCGGCTTTCGCAGCCTGGCTTCGCAAGGTTGGTTAAGTTAATGAAGGTAGAATTTGTATACGAAGCTGTAAACGAAAGGGCAAAATCTTTAAAAATGTATCATACTTGCCACAAATATTACTTTCGTGTACTGAACAAATATCTTTCCTTATATGTGTATTGAACTTTCATTTTTTGGTCTTTTTGATGTATTTTGTGATGTTTTTGCCCCTCAAATTATTAAATATCTAGGGGCAAAAATGTCACAAAGTACATCAAAAAGACCAAAAAATGGAAGTTCAGTACCCATATAAGGATATATATTTGTTCAGTACACGAAAGTAACATTTGTAGCAAGTATAGTACATTAATAGGTATTTTGCCCTAAACGAAAACATTTGAATACTGCACACATCAGGACAAGGAATTTCATGGCTTCCTTTTGCATGTGAATTTATGGTTCCCTAGCTAGTGATGTACTCAGTACTCCGTAGTTGTTAAGTGGTTCTCAGACTAACTTTATGTAGGCTACAAACAATACAAGACATGCTTTCATAGACGGGACTTTGATTATTCTTCTTAATTGACCAATTCAGAGCCTATACAACCGTGGAATCACTTCTTGGTTCAACTGTGGCCATATATTTCAAGAGTCATTCATTTAATGTTGTAACCAAACGGACCCATAATGTTAATCGAGTCATTCATGCATTTATTTGTTCAAGTTGAGTCAGTCATTTGTTTTCCAATGTAGAACTCCTGTTTCGTTTGTATGTATTTATTTACTAGTTATAATGCCCGCTCACGCGCGGGTTTTTTAAAAAAAATTTTGAATAATATATTTTTATTTATTAAAAAATAAATAATTTAATATTTGTTTTGTTTGATTTATGATGTTTAATTATATTTTTTTATTATTAAAGATAATTATTTAAAAAATTTAATCCTATTGTTAATAACATCTTATCTATATTTTTTGTATTTATCTTCTACTTGTGTTATGGATAAATATAAAATATTAGCTAATACGAAAATAATCATTTTTTTTAAATAATATTATTACTAAATAATGTATGATTTAGTTTTTTTTGAAATGGAAAAGTCCACACTTATGGTTTTATTTGAAATACTGCACACATCAGGACAAGGAATTTCATGGCTTCCCTTTTGCATGTGAATTTATGGTTCCCTAGCTAGTGATGAGGAAAATTCAAATGCATACTCCTATTTTGGTGCATACCAATAGACAAATCCTCACCATCCATCTAGTTTGATCTATGTATTATAGTGTTTATGCAAGATCATTACTTAAACGCATTCAGCCGTATTTGTTTCAAGGTATCAGTTTTTGAAGTATCAGTTTCAAAGTATCAGTTTCCCCATAGTGTAACTCTATACACTATCCATAAGTTTCTAGTACTATGCACCCCCGAATCGTGGAGTGAGGAGTGGCTTGATCCTAATAGCACTATTCATAAGTACTAACGTCTCATCCCGAGTTGTATGAATAGTGAGCTAAAGGTAGTGAAGTATCGTCCTCAAGAATCAAACAACATACGAATCAAGTTTCATAAGTTTCAAAGTAAGTTTATAAGTTTCAAATAAGTTCATAAGATTCAAATAACTCAAGAGTTTCATAGCTTCAAGGTTCATAGTTCAAATAGATTCAAAAAGATTAAAAAATTTTAAATAGATTCAAGTAAAATCACGAGTCATGATTTCCACCCCAAAATCGTAAAAACAGTAAAAAGCGGGGTTGTGAGAACTCACCTTAAAAAGGCAAGTAAAAGAATACGAGAACTGCTCGACAATGAACGACCTAGGAACCCGATGACCACGTGCCTATACCAACGACCTAAAATAAGTAATATGACACTTATTAGACTCTTAACGATATGCTCGGACTTGATAACGAATAAAGTCAAATTACTAGACTCGCCAATATTTAACAGTTATATAGTTTTCACATAAAATCACAAACTGTCCCATTTTTAACGTCACTTCGGGAGATCGTAAGACCAAGATAAAATGTATTATTGCAATAATCCTATATATATGTCGATAAACTATGTCTAATAGTGTTCATAAATTTTGTGGATTTTATTAGGGGTTTTATCCCGACAATTTAGACCCGTTACCAAAAGTACTCAAAAATCTGACATACTTAGGCATTTCGAAAGCTCAACATATTTGACTCTCGAGTGAAATGGCTGACTTTCATCAAAATCGGTTAGTTAGATTTTCTTAACTTTCTGTGACAGCAACAAAAAACACGACAAAACGTGCATTTTCAAGTGATTTCGAACCACAACGTGTAAGAAAACGCAACCAACAATTAAATAAACATATCACCAAGATAGTCTTAACTTACAAATGTTTCAAACATGACTATTGTTTGACATAGAACAGTCTCAAATTTTGGGAATTTTTTCGGTACTATCTCGCTTTGGTACCAGTACCGTATTAGTGATTCCGATATATTTTTAGGCTCGATTCTTGGTACCGGTCTCGTACCGTGTATCAGAATTCGGTACCATTTCGGTACGGTGCCGGGATCCAAATGCTCTTCCCCAGATGAATGTAATTTTAGGTAAGACAAAACATGTACTCCCTCCGTCCCATATTAAATGTCATGTTTGACTTTTCAAGTATTTCTTTATCAACTTTGACTTTAAATATTTTTACTTGTGTTATATAGTATTTGATAAAAATTATACGCAATGAAAATACATTTAAAACTTAATCCATTCATATATTAACTACACAATCACAAATATTTAAGGTCAAAGTTGAGAAAAAAAGACTTTGAAAAGTCAAACATGACATGTAATATGAGATGGAGGGAGTAATTGTTTATTGGATTTTGCTAACGACAACCATTAAGGTTGTGATTAACAAGTTTATTTTCACTACCATTCAATGTAATGACTTGAATCATCCAATCACAATTAATTGTTTGTTGTGGTTCCATGTTTTTCGAGATTGTGCCATCTTTTTCGGAATTATCAACTAATCATAATCATTCATTCATAACCATGTAATAAGATACATCTTGTTAACTAGAGCCCTAAGCTTTGTTTATTTTACCTTTGAAAAAAAAATGTAATTGTTTGAAAAAAAAAAAAAAAAAAAAAAAAAAAAAAAGTAGTGAAAAATAAAAGAAAAATATAAAATGATTAAAAGAAAGGGGGAAGAACATATTGCGGATGGGATAACAAAAAATCCCATAATTCAGATTTCCCAGATCATCATCATCGAACTAGTGTCTGTGTTTCTTTTTATCCACGATGACAGTCCTCGCAGCTGGTTGCTCCTCCTCCTGTCTTCTTTCCCGACCAACTTCTTCATCTGCACACTCTCGTATGACACCCAACTAAATGCTTTATCTACTTTTTACAGTTTGCTTTCTACTGCATCATTTCCTTTATTTTGTTGAATTTTCTCATACATTTTGTTACATGCATATATAAGTTACTTGTTGGTCTTAAATTTGCAACAAAACCCATATTATATGTTTGCATTTGGAGTGTACTAGACTACTAGTTATGCTAGCAAGAATCAAATTACAATAAAAATGGTTAGATGGGGAGGGCGAGCCTTTTTGACTCAGATGTACGCGGTCTCACCGGGTTAATGCTGGGACCGTTTGTGACCCTTCCCTGGCCATCCCCAAATGTACACAGGAGGGGGCAGGGTGGGGTGGCACGTGCCCCCCTAGCGAAAAAATGTAGTGTAAATTTTGTAATATATCTTGCTATTTTTGTAATTTCCCCCCTAACGAACGAACCAATGTGTAGTGTAGTTTCTAAAATTTATCAAAATTTGCCCCCTCGGCCATAACTTTCTGGCTCCGCCCCTGCCCTTGACCTTACCACTAGGAAACGAGGACCTTATATAGCTTGTGAAGAATCAAATTACAACCCAATTGAACAATTTGTTGTTGTTGGATTCATGCTGCGTAACTTTATGCATATTTAACTCCTCATTGCGTTGTGTGTACTTGCTAAGGAGGTGTTGGACATTACATTTTGTAAGTGATTATGTGATAGGGAATGATAAGAACATGGGAGTGTTTCAGTGTAGTTATGCTATCTGGAGATGCGATAAACATAATTTTCATGTTCAATGACCTAGTTTAATCAGATATTGAAATCATTTTAAAGATGTGATAATCATATATACCTTTGAATTAGTGTTTGTTGAACTTTAATTGATAAAGTAACATGTAAAAGAGTACTGAATTAGCAGATATCAGAAGTAGTAGTCTTGTTGCAACTACTCCTAAGTCGTAAAACTGATTATCCAAAACTAATTATTTGACTCGATTTAATAAGATATCAGCAGCAGTTTCACCAACACTTGAAGTCAATTTTCTGAAACTTCATGACACGGCAATAATACATTTAGGAAGCAATGCCAAACACCCCTAACACAATTTCTGATTTCCAGCATGATGTTCAAGCATAAGTAGGTTACAATCGCTTTTTTCGGTTTTTTTTGTTTTGAAGGAAAGCTCGTTTCTTTTGTAATGAATGTCCAACACTTGGCATTCCTTAGAGATCACTGCGCTAGAACTTTCAAAACCTATGGAACTTTACTCGGCATCAATGCTATGCATAAGAAGCTACATCATTGCCGCTCATCAACAAGGGGTGAAATCGGTCAACCATTTGACAAAGATGTGAATGCAACCTCCACTTTGCATCAGGTATGATGGTGAGTTAGCACACAAGTTATGTTTAAATTTCAACATTTTTATGCTTAAACACCGCTAACTGCTAGTTAGACATACGGCATCAAATTTATGCTTGTGTGGTCCCTCAAACCATAAACATTCTCATTGGACACTTTGTGATCTATTACTGGTTTTTACTAATTCTATGTTTACGATTTGGCAGAATACGGGGTTGGTAGGATCCTTACCGGCGGGAGCCATTATTGCAAATGCATTGTTATTAGCTACACCGTTAGAAGCCCTAGCAGAAACCTGTGAGGCCGAACCATCTATCTTTAATATGAACATGCCCGTATTGCTAGTAGTTGCCCTCATTGGGGCGACTGTTGGAGGTAACTATGCACTTTGGAAATTGTGTTCACATAATCAGTATTTTGTATGCTTACTTCAATATATCACATATTGCAGGATTAATTGCTCGACAAAGAAAAGCAGAACTGCTAAGGCTAAATGAACAGCTTCGCCAAATCAATGCAGCTCTAAAAAGGCAAGCAAAGATAGAGTCGTATGCCCCCGCTTTAAGCTACGCTCCTACTGCTGCTAAAATACCCGAGAATGAAGTTATTATTGATCCAAGGAAGCAAGAGTTAATATCCCATCTAAAAAATGGGAAAACTTTTTTAAGAAATCAGAATCCGGATAAGGCATTTTCCGAGTTTAAGACTGCACTTGAGCTTGCTCAGAAACTTAAAGATCCCATTGAAGAAAAAAAGGCTACAAGAGGATTAGGTTTGCCTTTTATTTTCTCGTATCTTTCATCATCTGTATGTTTAATATACTAGACAAAAAATTATAACACAGATTTAGAAGAAACTACTAAACCAGGATTTTTACAAGCTTGAAAATTAATTTGCCAAACATATAAATCCTGTACTTGGAACCTCTAGTTACATATATTGAAAATGACATAACTGAAGTATAAGCGGTAAAGTTTACAGTATTATATAATACACACATACAAACATTGTTCGATACTAGAAACATCAAATAGGGAATTAATGGCACGTACACAAAAGGTTGGTTCATTCCTTAAGCTATCAATGAGGGTTTTGCACTTGCAGCCTTATTTCTTCTGTTTCGATACTGCTAGAACCGTATTCTCCAAAAGGAACAATATAAAGCTCATGCTCTTCACATTCACCCATTAAGTTACTTGTTTCATTGTAGCTTTCTTGATATATCCAAGGATGTTTGTCAAGCTTCCTTAATGATTCAAGCTCCATAGTCACTTCTTTCATGCTAGGCCTATTCCCACCTACTTGGTTAAGGCATCTGTACACCAGATCACATGCTAATTTTAGCTGCTCATCAGTTGCCTCCTCTACTATTTGTCGGTCAAGAATCTCATGCAATCGATCTTCCTTCTTTGCCTTGAAAAAATATGTTGCTAGATTTCTATCCTCAAGGCATCTTTCCATATTAAGTGGTCTTTGCCCTGTTATTAGTTCAGCAAGAACCACTCCAAAGCTATACACATCACTCTTATCTGTTAGTTGACCTGTATGAAAATACTCAGGATCCAAGTATCCAAAGGTCCCTTGAACTAGTGTAGTGACTTGATCATGACCCAATGGGACTAACCTCGACGCACCAAAATCCGCTATTTTTGCGGTGTAATTTTCATCCAACAAGATGTTGGCAGACTTGACATCTCTATGTATGATGGTCATTCTAACATTTGTGTGAAGATAAGCAAGTGCACCCGCTGATTCATGTGCTATCCTTAAACGATTTACCCATGACAATCTCCCCATCCCACTTTTTCTATTATGAATGTGATGATGAAGAGTATCATTAGGGACAAATTCATAAACTAGTAACGGGACATCAGTTTCCAAACAACATCCCAGAAGCTGCACCACATTTTGGTGTTTAATTTGTGTAAGGATTACCATTTCATTTATAAATTGCTCTCTTTGTTCTTGATCCAGTCTTTGGGACTTCTTGATTGCTACCACACACTTATCTAGTAGAGTTCCTTTGTAAACAATGCCATTACCTCCTCTGCCAAGAATTCTATCCTCCGCATAATTGTCTGTTGCTTCTTTTAGCTCTTGAGATTGAAAAACTTTCATGAAACCGACACCAGTACCACCTGTGGTTTTTATTTTCTCTTCCAACAACGCACCTCCATTTTGTTCATAGAATTTTTCTCGTAGCTTGGCTATCTTTCTTTTCTTGGCCATAAAGTACAACATTGATAATCCCGTCAATAATGCTAGGAATCCAATCCCCATACCTGTAAGGGATTTTTTTTGAAAGGCAATTATATACATAATTATAAATATAAATAAAAACTACATGTACGTGATGAGGAGCACATATACATTACAAACACTTTACATCCTTGGTATCAATAGTATGTTTGAAATATATTTCATTACTAAAAGAGTGTCTTTTTACATCCTTGGTTTCATAAGTGCCAATGGAAAATACTAGATAGAGTAGTTCTCCAATGTTTATTGGGTTTTGTAAGAAATAGTTCTTATGACTATAGTTAAACTTTCGGTATAAAACTCAAGAAATATTCAATGAATACTCATTTGTTACATCTCTATGTGATACTATATAGAGCTTTGCTAGAACTACACAAAAACTTCCACAAAAACTCTCATAAAATGGCGTGTCAGTCAATGAGTGGTTTAATCAGATAGAAGAGATAAACTATAATAAAATCCACCAATCATTAACTAACATGTCATTTTGTGAAAGTTTTTGTGGGAGTTTTTTTGGTGATTTTATAATTCCTCTAATATATTTTATATATATACATTTGCAGACTTTATTTTTATTGTTCATAAAAAGTTTTGTCGTTTTGCTATTTTAAATACCTAAAATAGGATTCAAAGGAACTAGTAAATACCTATCGAGAGTCCAACCACATTGAACGGTTTACGATGACAACCATTTGGAATCATGCCATCACCACGATACCCTTTTTTACATTTGCATGTGTAATTCCCGGGAGTATTAATACAAGTTCCATAACATGGAAAATCATCCTTTCGATCACACTCATTGATATCTAGCAAAAAAAGGAACACAACCAATGATATCATCTAATATTCAACATGACAAAATTAAGGAATCATTATATATGACATATCATAAAGAAAATATTGTTTTTGATATACCTATTAGTGTTGCATAACACTTTTATTTCTATATTTAATGGTTTTGTGTGGTTGTAGCCGGTATTCTTCTTGGTTGCTTTGTAGGAGCGTTTCTTTGTTATTGGCTGGTATTTGAATCTTATATCTTTATGCTAGTCATTTCAATATAAATTTGCTGTTAAAAAAAATTCAAAATTTCTGCACTATCTTTGTGTCACTACTCACTATATGGGTAAAACTCCTACAAGCCTTAGATGACAGTAAGATCGATTTGGGATGATAACTCTCCTTAGGAAAAGGAAAAATGATAATGGAAGGACACATGTAATTAACTTTAATTTGACTATACCTTGGCAGCCAGGAGGAAGATATGGATTTCCTTCATAGCCTTCTTTACATTCGCAACGGTACCCACCCCTTTTCCTTGTATTGTCAACACATATGCTATTTGATTGGCAGGCAAAATCATCTCTTGCTTTGGCTTCAGAACAATTCAGATCACCAATAGCCCATTCAAGCACAATCGGCACAGTATCCTCGATCCTCTTTGTGAAATTAGTATCACTTAAATCATCAAGACCCTTAAACTTGAACGCATTCTCATCACCAACAAAGGCGTACGAACAAGGAGCAAAGCTAATCGCATAGTTCGTATCACTGCTTGAATTACGTACGGTAGTTTCGTAATAGTCTATGCCGTTGAGTATGGATGATTGACAACAGCCATTTCCTGTACACTCGTCTGCTACAACCTGCCGCGGTGTTGAACAATAGACCATACAACCAGTAGACACGGTCTCACCACTCTCTCCTAGTGAGTACATCAAACCGTAACTCTCGCAACCGATAACTGTGTACTTGTTAACTTTCGAGACGCTGTACGGCAGGCCATCTAAAAATAATGAGGAACTATCGAACATTGTGCCACTTGGAGAATAGCACATGCTCGCCACTTTATTGGAAAGCTGGACGGTGGAATCATATATATTTTTGATCGAGTTGTCGCTACTATTAAAAGTGGCCTTTGGAGGGTCTAGTGAAGTGTTGCAGTTGATGCGAAATCCCTCACTTATATAACACTCTGCGTTTTCACCGAAGCCGAAAGGGTAAGGAACAATTAAGTCCCCGCATCGGCTTTCGCAGCCTGGCTTCGCAAGGTTGGTTGAGGTAATGAGGGTGGAATTTGTATACGAAGCTGTAAACGAAAACATTTGAAATACTGCACACACCAGGACAAGGAATTTCATGGCTTCCTTTTGTGAATTTATGGTTCCCTAGCTAGTGATGTAGTTGTTAATTAAGGGCTTCTCAGACTAAGGTGCTGTTTCTTTTTTTTTCTATATTAAGTACTGATTCGACTGAGCATCTGTTTTCACATGAAAGTCTGAATTTAGATAAGCAAATCTTGTTTCTTTTTTCTAATTACTGAAAGATCTGAAAATAGTAAATGACTAGTGTACCCTCGGTTCTATAATTTGTGTTGCAGGATCTCAATCACAGATATGAAACCACCATCAAAACATAAATCAAAACAAGAAGAACCCACACAATTTTTAATTCATCAACCAATATATTCTATACCGAAATATACATCATCGTAACAAAACCCATCATTGTATAACATGTTTCAAAAAGATCAAAGATAGAAACAGATAACACAAAAACAAAATTAAACTTCAGTATAGTAAATAAATTTTTAATTATAAAAATACCTTTTTCTAAAAACACGTGAACAACAACATTTAGAGTCTCCATGTCAATTATTTTTTATGGTTTCTAGAAACCCTTTGATTCTTATATAGTCTACAGAAAAAAAAGGTTGAAGTGTCGAGCTCGTTAAAGTGGAGGCAACGAATTGAAGACTCGTGCGGCAGTGATGTGAGATGAGTAAAAGGTCTTGAGAAGAAAAAAAATTTATAGCGGATCTGGTGAAACACAAAATGATGAAAGAGAAGAAGGTAAGGGTATTTTTGTAATGATTGATAAAAGGTGGACTGTTCTGATTTGGGGAGCATCAATTTTTACCTCTTCCACTCTCAGACGTTCATTTAATTAAGTCAAAAAAAGAAACAACACAATATAGCCATGTATGTGGGCCAAGAAACCTTAGCACTCGGACCAGGCTATACAAGACACGCTTTCATAGACGGAGACTTTGATTAATCTTCTTAATTGACCAATTCAGAGCCTATACAACCGTGGAATCTTACACTTCTTGGTTCAACTGTGGCCATATATTTCAAGAGTCATTCATTTAATGTTGTAACTTGTAACCAAACGGACCCATAATGTTAATCGAGTCATTCATGCATTTATTACTAGTTCAAGTTGAGTCAGTCATTTGTTTTCCAATGTAGGATTTTTTTTTTTTTTTTTTTTTTTTTTTTTAACTCAGAGGTTCTCTATAATATCTTGTCTTTCTTAAAAAAAAAAAAAAAATATATATATATATATATATATATATATATATATATATATATATAGTGTAACTTTCAAACGAGAACCATTTTAACTGCGAGAACTGAGAGAACCACCAAAAACAGACATGCACGCCTTCAATAATTGTATTTTTTCACATATGTTTTAAAAACAACACATATGTTTTAAAAAAAACATAGTTGTTCTAAAGAATTTGATAAGAAATTGAAAATACAAAATTTTTCTTTGAAGGTGTGCATGTATGTTCTTATAAGACGTGCAACGACAATATTGCGGCCGTGGGTAAGGTTTTTGTGAAAAAAGATGATGAGTTCATAATGATATTGAAGAACATAGGTGGATGCTTACGATTATTGATGATTTGCATGTATTTTTATTTTATTTTAAAAGGCGTGCATGCATGTTTTTGGTGGTTCTCTCAGTTCTCGCAGATAAAATGATTCTCGTAAGAAAGTCCCCCTATATATATATATATATATATATATATATATATATATATATATATATATATATATATATATATATATATATATATATATTGTCTTTCTAAAAAATCAGAGAGTACAACTTATTCGGTCAAAGGCTTCCTGTTTGATAAAAATAGTAACACCTCTTAATTATTCCGTTGCTTGGTGGAGTCTCTAGACTCTAAACCATACAGCACCCAACATTTTACCATGCACCCTTTTATTTTATTTTTACCACGCACCCTTGGTGGTCTCTAGACTCTTGTCTCGAATTCGTCATCGTCATTTGACTTTCTTTTTGTTTACGAATTTTAATTTATTATTGTGTTTAACTGACAAAATGGTTAATAGGTGTTATTATTATTATTATTATTATTATTCATCTAATTGAAATGGCTATCAATTATTTTAGTTTAATCAAAGTTTTGTAACTCGTCTTCATATTGTGTTAATTCAGTCTTCGTTATATGCATTTCTTAAAAGAAAATCAACTAAAATTCGTCAAATACAACACAAGGTTAGATTTGTAAAGTTATGTCCTTTCGAATAAGTATCCACAACACTTACCAAACATATCGCTTTCATTAAGAACCAAGTTCATACAGAGCCTATATATTATTCAGAGCATAGAATCATTCAATACTAAATCATATGGTTTTACTTGCATCAAACAGCATAGGCTACAAGACATGCGTTCATATAATCTATGGGAGGACAAGACATTTGAAGACCATACAAATTACATTTTTAATTATTTAGAGTCAAACATTCCCCTGAATGTTCTAGACGGGTAATTAGGCTACCATGTGTTGCGGCGGAGCCAATTAAAATCTAATATTTGTTCTAATTTGAAAGACATCAATGTAAATAGATTTTGGCCATATTCGTTATGTGTTAATTCAATCTATATACAAAAATGAACAATTTCCTTAGTTTCGAGTAATTGGTAAAAGGGGATGTGTGGCTTAAGATTTTAAGCCACCAAAGTGCTACAGACATAAATTTGTGGTTATTTAATTTTTGATAGAAAATCATTATAAACTATATTCTTGTTTGTATTCGGATGCTCGTTTTCTTGTTGTCTATTAAGTATTTTAACCCACGCGTTCTAGCGGAGCATCTGTATACAATACTATTGTACGCATAAAAAATGGTAGGTTTTTTTTTACTTGAGATTGGCATTTTTGTGTTAGTTGTAAATATATTTTAAAAGTATGTCTTAATACTTTTGAAGGAAATGCATATATATATATATATATATATATATATATATATATATATATATATATATATATATATATATATATATATATATATATATATATATATATATATATATATATATATAAGAACGGCTATCTTAAGTGATTTTTATTATAAAGGTTTTAGTTATTGTTGATATGCCGAAGCCCATGGCATTTGTCTTTAGTTATTCAGTTTTCGAAAACCATGACTAAACCAAATGCCGAATATTTAACTCGGTTCCGTTTGTTGATACATTTTTTTATAGTAGTTATTATTTAGTTAGTTCTTGTATAAGTTTATGTCCCAAGTCTATGCAATAATCCCAATAGATTTATCTAAATAAGAAGCCCTTAATGTTGACTATCAGGCTTGTGTTAATTATGATATTCTATTTTCATGAATACTCAGGATATACACACGTCGACATTTCAGTTTCCACGGTTTAATTATGAGATTCTTGACTACTTGCTTTCCCTTCAGCCGTTGTACTATCTCAATTTTTTGTTATTTAAGGAAGCTCTGATGTCATCCCTTTAAACTTTTTTTACATCAAGAAAAAAACACATATTCAATAGAAATCAGAACAATGGCTAGGTTAGTGCATCTTGATGAAATTGCAGTGGCTGCCAAGTCTACCTTAATGAAGGACCAGATGCTTTTATATTTTGATAGGTTAATTGCTGAGAATATGAAGTTGGCAAAGGAGTTGAGGAGGGTTTGCATAGAGTTAAGTGACGTTATTAAGGAGAGGGAAGGTTTGACTGAAGAGCTTCAGAAGCTAAAGGGTTCAGTTGTCGCCATGGAGAGCGCAACTTTATTGAGGGGTATCCAATGTCATGACCTGGAGAAGGCCACATGTCTGTTGATCATGGTTAAGGAAATAGAGCTTCGGGCCCATGAGAAGCAGTTGTTTCTAAAGAAGATTAGGGGTTTGTAACCGGTTTAGGTTTTGTAACCGGTTTAGGGTTTGGTGGAGGGTAAGGTGTCACACCCACCGAAGGTGGAAACGCGAGATGCGACAAAATCAATATATATCGCAAAAGATGATAAAACAACACCCAATATAATAATATAAAATATCCCAACAATTACATCATCGTTCAGAATAAAAGTCTCAGATGAGACTACATAATTGTTTTTAACACAAATACTGAAAGATGTCAATTATTATCAAATCTAACACGTGACTCGAGAAAGATCCATGCAATGCAACATCTAAAGTTCCACTTTCACCTAATCACCTGAAAAGCATGACAAAAACATTCAACTATGAAATAGTTGGTGAGTTTCACATAATTTTGTACACCAAAAAGAGTTCCATAAATAGTTTTCAAGATTTTCCAATATCGTACTAAAATAATTCTCAAAAATAAGTTTCAAGAATAGTGTGTAAATAAATAGCAATAGATAATAAAATGTATGTTATACTCCGTAGTGTTTATGCGGGGTCACTATTTAAACGCATTCAGCCGTATCTATTTCCAAGTATCAGTTTCTGAAGTATCGGTTTCCCCATAGTGTAACTCTATACACTAGCCATAAGTTTCTAGTACTATGCACCCCCGAATCGTGGAGTGAGGAGTGGCTTGATCCTAATAGCGCTATTCATAAGTACTAACGTCTCATCCCGAGTTATAGGAATAGTGAGCTAAAGGTAGTGAAGTATCGTCCTCAAACATCAAACAACATACAAATCAAGTTTCATAAGTTTCAAAGTAAGTTTATAAGTTTCAAATAAGTTCATAAGATTCAAATAACTCAAGAGTTTCATAGGTTCAAATAGCTTCAAGGTTCATAGTTCAAATAGATTCAAAAGGTTCAATAATTCAAATAGATTAAAAAGGTTTAAATAGAATCAAGTTAAATCACGGGTCATGATTTCCACCCCAAAATCATAAAAACGGTAAAAAGCGGGGTTGTGAGAACTCACCTTAAAAGGGCAAGTAAAAGAATACGAGAACGGCTTGACAATGAATGACCTAGGAACCCGACGACCACGTGCATATACCAACGACCTAAAATTAGTAATATGAAACTTATTAGACTCCTGACGATATGCTCGGACTCGATAACGAATATATATTAAGTCAGATTACTAGACTCGTCAATATTTAACACTTATATAGTTTTCACATAAAATCACAAACTGTCCCGTTTTTAACGCCACTTCAGGCGATCGTTAGACCAAGATAAAATGTATTACTACACTAATCCTTTATATATGTTGATAAACTATGTCTTAATAGTGTTCATAAATTTTTGTAGATTTTATTAGAGCACTCCCATCCATCACTCAGGTTAAGTTTTAGCACAGTGTCACGTCAACGCCACATCAGCTTTAACACTTTCACCTTAACACACAAAAAAACACCCCCAATCATAACTCAGCTTTAACTCAACTATTTTCAAATTCAACCCTAAACTAAAACAAATATTTCATTTAATAACTAAAACAACATTTATAAAACATAACTAAAACAACATTTATAAAACAACGTACAATTATATTACAACATTAAACTACTAAACGGAAATTAAAACCACTAAACTATGATACGATAATGATAATAAAACTACGAATCAAGAAAATGATTCAGTCTGTGCCATAGCCCTCGTCACTCGAATCCTCGTTACTCGAATCGTCCTCACTCGATGGCAAACGGTTTAATCCCATTTTCCATCGCCATTCTGCTCGACGGTTTCTTTAATCCTCTTTAGCTTTTGCATACGCCTCACGAGCTCTTGCCTGACGTTGTTCCTCCGCTTGAACCTCTAACAATATTTGCATATCTTGCTCGAATAGCTCTTCATCAGTCAACCCAAACGTATTGGGTTGGTTTTGTGGTAGATTGTTTGTCGGTGGAAACAGAACTTCAGGTGGAGTGTTTTGTGGTGGAGTGTCATATGAGAATACGGAAAACAGATCTTGTGGTGGATTGTTTTGTGGTGGATTGTCGTATGGGAATACCGGAAACAGATCTTCCGGTGGTGTGTTGTAAACTGATTCATTATCTGGTGATGTGTTGTGTGACATTGTTTCGTATGAATTGTTTGTGAATTCTGTATGATTTGTGTGTGAATTGTGGGTGTCTTGTGAGCATCTAGGAATGGCTATTTATAGTACCATTTTTTGAATTTAAAATTTAAATCTATCCGGCTTTGTTTTTTGAATTTGAATTTTAAACGTTTATTTGCCCTTTATTTTTGAATTTGAATTTTAAATGTTTACCGCCCTTTTTTTAATTTGAATTTTAAAGATTTAACCGCCCGTTTTTTGAATTTGAAATTTACACATATTCCGCTCAGTTTTTGAAATTTTAATTTTAAACACCCCTATATAAAGCATACCATAATATACTATTTTGCACACACTTCACTTTCTAAACAAGTTTACAATGGCTAATCGTTGGTCTGTTCAAGAAGAAAACTTGCTAGCCGACGTGTGGCTAATCGTTCACGAATACCATGGCGAATCCTCTTTTTGGAATGAGGTTACAGAAAGGTTCAACAACCAATCTGACGGTGATTTTCGTAGCAAAAACCAGATAACGGCTAAGTGGGCAAGACTTAACATCGAATGCCAAAAATTCAATGATATATACTTGAATTTGCAGCGTACAAGCCAGGACAATGATCGTCTTCAGAATGCTATGAATATCTTTAAAGAATGTTTTGGTGGGAGAGGTTTCAAACATATTCATGTGGGTTAATTTTGAAAAATAGCCCCATATGGAACAGATATAGTGCTTAACGATGTTTTATGTTTTGTATCTGTATTTCTGTATCGTGTGTATTTGTATTTCCGTATCATGTGTATTTGTATTTCTGTATTGTTTGTTTTTGTATTTCCGTATCTCGTGTATCTAAATAAAATGCTTAACGACTAGTTTCCCTTTCCAATATCTTCTAACGGCTAGTTTCCCCTATAAATACCATTTAAACAACACTTCGTATTCTCACACAAACACTATGGCTAACGAACCAGCAGAAGTGCAAAACGCTATCCTTACCCGATTACGCAACGAACAAGAAAAAGAACTCAAGTTGATTAACAATTTGCTAGGTGAGATAACTCGTATTATACGACAGATGCATACTCGTGCTCCAGAGATCGATGCCTCAAGACCATCCAGCTATCAGGGTCGGTCTACAAACTCTTTTAAGAAATGATGAAACAGATATGTAACTTCAAGTCGCCTTGAAAATGTTCAGGGAACAAGTGTTCCAAGTTTGGGAGAAAAAATCCGAACTCATCGATAATTACAAGTCTTTATAAACACTTTGCAATGTTTCGCATTATTTTTTTTAACCGTATCGTTATTTTACGTTTCGTATGTTTTTATTTTCATGTATTATATTTTTAATTTAATGAATTTAGTTTATTAAATGATCGGTTAGCCATTTCAATCAAATGCTTAACGGCTATTTTAAATCTGGTTATCCCGCTCAACTATACCGTTTAATAACTACGGGGGTGTTTTGTAATATGCATTTTCTTGTAATCAAAATATCAAAAACTTTAAAGGGCCAAAAGTGTCATTTTTTTTTACAAAACTCACCCTTAACGTGATGTTAACGGCTTAACTCGTCAAGTTAACGCAGCCTTAACGCCACTCCTCCCAATGGCTAACGCAAGTTTTGCGTGACGACTGCGAATGCTCTTAAGGGTTTTAACCCAACAATTTTGACCTGTTACCAAAAGTACTAAAAAATCTGACATACTTAGGCATTTCAAAAGTTCGACATATTTGACTCTCGAGTGAAATGGCTGACTTACATCAAAATCAGTTAGTTAGGTTTTCTTAACCTTCCGTTACAGCAACAAAAAAACACGACAAAACGTGCATTTTCGAGTGATTTTGAACCACAACGTGTAAGAAAACGCAACCAACAATTAAATAAATATATCACCAAGATAGTCGTAACTTACAAATGTTTCAAACATGACTATTGTCTGACATGGAACGGGCTCAATGGGTGTTTGGATAAGTTGTTTAATTAAAAAACATGACTACTCAATTTACGAGAATTTTTTCGGTACTATCTGTTTTGGTACCAGTACCGTATTAGTGATCCCGATTTATTTTTAGGCTCGATTCTTAGTACCGGTCTCATACCGTGTATCGAAAGTCGGTACCATTTCGGTACAGTGCCGGTGAATGTAATTTTGGGTAAGAGACAAAACATGTAATTGTTTAAAAAAAAGTAGTGACAAATAAAAGAAAAATATAAAAAGATTAAGAAAGGGGGAAGAACATAGCGGATGGGATAACAAAAATCCCATAATTCAGATTTCCCAGATCATCATCATCGAACTAGTGTCGTGTCTTTTTATCCACAATGACAGTCCTCGCTGGTTGCTCCTCCTCCTGTCTTCTTTCCCGACCATCTTCTTCATCTGCACACTCTCGTATGACACCCAACTAAATGTTTTATCTACTTATTACAGTTGCATCATTTCCTTTATTTTGTTGAATTTTCACATACATTTTCTTACATGCATATATATAAGTTACTTGTTGGTCTTAAATTTGCAACAAAACCCATATTATGTTACATTTACCACTGGGGCATTGGTCCGGTGGGTGGGGCTTTCATTCCTAAGTCAATAGACTCGGGTTCGAATCCCTAGCACTATGCTCCCAGATAGGTACCCACCTCCGCAAAACCTATGGGCTCACAGGAGAGACTTTGTGGATAAGAGCTCAAGAGTCTGAGTGTCTCGGCTCACTCCAGTCGGTGCCCCACTAGGCCAGGAGAGTTGCCCGGAGCTATTCCTTGTGGGGTGGACAATGGATGGTGCCAAAAGGCACCTGGGGTCGGGGTGTTCCCGCCAATCTACACCTTTTTGTGGATATTATGTTTGCATTTGGAGTGTACTAGATTACTAGTTATGCTAGCAAGAATCAAATTACAACCAAAACGGTTAGATGGGTAGGGCGAGTTTTTTTGACTCATATGTACGCGGTCTCACCGGGTTAACCCCGGGACCGTTTCTGACCCTTCCCTGGCCATCCCCAAATGTACACAGGAGGGGCAGGGTGGGCGGGCACGTGCCCCCCTAGCGAAAAAATATGGTTTAAATTTTTGTAATATATCTTGCTATTTTTGTAATTTTCCCCCTAACGAACCAATATGTAGTGTAGTTTCTAAAATTTATCAAAATTTGCCCCCTCGGCCATAAATTTTTGGCTCCGCCTCTGCCCTTGACCTCTTGTGAGGAAACCCAAGGACCTTACCACTAGGAAACCAGGGAACTTATAGCTTGTGAAGAATCAAATTACATCCCAATTGAACAATTTGTTGGTGCTGCGTAACTTTATGCATATTTAAGTCCTCGTTGGACATTGCATTTTGTAAGTGATTATGTCATAGGAAATTATAAGAACAGGGGAGTGTTTTGATGTAGTTAAGCTATCTAGAGATGCGAGAAACATAATATTCATGTTGAATGACCAATATATTATAATCATTTGAAGATGTGACAATCATATATACCTTTGAATTAGTGTTTGTTGAACTTTAATTGATGAAGTTACATGTAAAATAGTACTGAATTCGCAGATATCAGAAGTAGTCTTGTTGCAACTACTCCTAAGTCGTAAAACTGATTATTCAAAACTAATTATTTGATTCGATTTAATAAGATATCAGCAGCGGTTTCACCAACACTTGAAGTATATTTTCTGCAACTTCATGACATGACAATAATACATTTAGGAAGCATGCCAAACACCCCTAACACATTTTCTGATTTCCAGCATGATGTTCAAGCATAAGTAGGTTGCAATCACTTTTTTCGGTTTTTTTGTTTTGAAGGAAAACTCGTTTCTTTTGTAATGAATGTCCAACACTTGGCATTCCTTAGAGTTGGCTGCGCTAGAACTTTCAAAACCTATGGAACTTTCCTCGGCGTCAATGCTATGCATAAGAAGCTACATCATTGCCGCTCATCAACAAGGGGTGAAATCGGTCAACCATTTGACAAAGATGTGAATGCAACCTCCACTTTGCATCAGGTATGATGGTGAGTTAGCACACAAGTTATGTTTAAATTTCAACATTTTTATGCTTAAACAATGCTCACTGCTAGTTAGACATACGGCATCAAATTTATGCTTGTGTGGTCCCTCAAACCATAAACATTCTCATTGGACACTTTGTGATCTATTACTGGTTTTTACTAATTCTATGTTTACGATTTGGCAGAATGCGGGGTTGGTAGGATCCTTACCGGCAGGAGCCATTATTGCAAATGCATTGTTATTAGCTACACCATTAGAAGCCCTAGCAGAAACCTGTGAGGCCGAACCGTCTATCTTTAATATGAACATGCCCGTATTGCTAGTAGTTGCCCTCATTGGGGCGACTGTTGGAGGTAACTATGTACTTTAGGAATTGTCTTCACATAATCAGTATTTTGTATGCTTACTTCAATATACCACATATTGCAGGATTAATTGCTCGACAAAGAAAAGCAGAACTGCTAAGGCTAAATGAACAGCTTCGCCAAATCAATGCAGCTCTAAAAAGGCAAGCAAAGATAGAGTCGTATGCCCCCGCTTTAAGCTACGCTCCTGCTGCTGCTAAAATACCCGAGAATGAAGTTATTATTGATCCAAGGAAGCAAGAGTTAATATCCCATCTAAAAAATGGGAAAACCTTTTTAAGAAATCAAAATCCAGATAAGGCATTTTCCGAGTTTAAGACTGCACTTGAGCTTGCTCAGAAACTTAAAGATCCCATTGAAGAAAAAAAGGCTGCAAGAGGATTAGGTTTGCCTTCTATTTTCTCGTATCTTTCATCATCTATATGTTTAATGACCTGTTATATGACCACTCTTCCACATGTTCAGGAGCATCATTGCAGAGGCAGGGAAAGCATCGAGATGCCATTAAATACCATTCAATGGTTCTTTCGATCTCAGAAAGAGAAGGAGAGGACTCAGGAAACACGGAAGCATTCGGTGCAATAGCTGATTGTTACACCGAGCTTGGTGATCTGGAGAAAGCAGCAACTTTCTATGACCAATACATTGCAAGATTACAAGCAGACTGATCAGTTTCTTAACCACATCAAGAATGGAATTTTTGTAGTAGAGTCTTGTAATGGTTTGCGACTGCAACTGTACCCTTTTAATTCTTGAAACCTATGTTATATGTATGTTTTTCAGGACCTATATGTATTGCCCAAGATTTTACATTTTTTTAGCAAAAAAAAAATCATTATCGAGTTTGGAATTGCCACTAACACCACTAGCAAACTCAACCACAATGTCATGTTCACTAGAAACAGACATTTGATTTATGTTAGCAATATATATCCATACTCATAGCAATATATAGTACGACAACAGTCTCCCAATTGGAAGGCAAACGTATAAGTTACAAAGAAACGGCATAAACCAAACAAGGAAAATCAAGACTGCTACCTACAACATGGCAAAACAACCAGAACAATACTCTGCAAAACGGAAAGGGAAACAATGAGAAAAAGGTTAATGCCACATTATCTCACTGATAATACATTTGCTGTTGGGCAGCAGCGACACTCTGGAAACCACCATCATATATCGCCTGACTTCCTCCAGCGGCAGCCAGATCCATGTTAGCCTGTTTGAAAGGATGATGTCCTTGAGGGTGCATGAGGGCCATCTTGCTCATTGCTAGTTGACGTTCATATGCCAATAAATCAACAGATAGCACAGGTGCAGGCACTGGTGGGGGGAGTGGATTTGAGCTTGTTCCTGGAGGAGTAGGCTTGCTGCCCCATGAGCACTACATTGCATGAAAACAACAAAGATATCAGCTCTGCAACCACATTAGTCATACAATTCAATAACGAATATTTCATAAAACCTAAACACACCTTAATTTGTTTGCCATAAAGAACAGATTGGGTATTCCCCATTCGAATAGCTAGCGCAGCCTCAGCATGGTTACTGTATCTAACAAAACCAAAAGCTTTGTCACGTTGCACTCGCACTTCCTCAATCACCCCAGCACCAAGGGAATGAAAGTGGCGATGAAGCTCAAGCTGTGTAACCTGCAATTTACTGAGACGATTAATTTCATTGGATTCCTTTTATTTTGTCACGATAGTACACCAAACGTCCAAATATAAAAATATTCATACTTCTGGGGCAAGGTTGCCAACATATACAGTTGTGTACTGAGGATTATTTTCAGGGGCATCACCATTAGTTGTCTCTTTAACATCCTCTGCAAAACATTAATATCAGAACAATTAGACCACTTCCACACCAGATGTGTCAGCAAAATCTAGAAACAAAACGATATGGATATACTCAAGATAACAACTTTGATAGTTATTATGCTCACCTGAAGATCCATTTGTTAGCTCCGCCACACTTTTTGAATCTGAAACCTGATTCTCATCACCAACACCAGCCCCTTTTGTAGCCCAGTTGCAGCGTATCTGTCTACTTCCAAGCCACTTACCTGATCAAGTACAGCTAGAACTTGTTATCGAAGGGTACTTACGGGACTTACAGATTCAACTAGTATCTAAACATGTGACTGACAACCATATAAGAAACATAAACATTTTGAACCCAACTTACCAGTTAAGTCATTTATGGCTGATTGAGCGTCCTGAAAAGGAAACAAAGTCAGATCTTTGCTCGAAAATAATTTTGCATGAAGAAATGAAAATAAACATAGGATGGGGAGAGCATCGACAAGGACAGATAGTGCAGCAAAATGTAATAATTTGGCAGATATTCAGTGGTGAACACCAATTTCTCCAATACTTCTAGAAAATAAAAAATAACCTGTTGATTCCGAAAAGAGACAAACCCAAAACCTCGTGAACGTCCAGTTTTCTGATCCCACATAACCCTTGCATCCCTATAATGGATAAAAATACATATGAAAAACAATGTCCATGAGAGTGAGAGATAGAGAGAGAACTAAAAGGTACTCACGAACAGCTAGAATAGACAGAGAAGCAGGCATATAGCATGGCATCAGTGACCTCAGGGCTAAGATCACCAACGAATATGTTGAAGTGACCTGCAAAGCAAGAAAATAACAATGTCATGATATTAGATTATCACATCTTATGCAGCATATCAGAGCCCTGTTTGATACTAACTATTTCCGAAACAGACAATAAGGCCTACCTGTTGTGTCCTCCCTCTGTCCACTGGCATATGCCCAGTTAACTTTAATAGGTTGTCCAAACCTGCAGATTATTCAATAAGAGACATGTTTGTAGTATAATGGCAATGCATCGTATACCATAAACAAAACTTACAAATGCCTTCCATTTAATGACATAATAGCAAGTGCAGCAGATCTTCGATCAAAGTAGTGAATGAATCCATATGATGACTGCAGATATGAAAACAAAAGGAAACCTTATCTCAAATAAAGTTTTTTTTAATGTATATTTGCACGAAACACAGCCAAATACTCACCTTATCTTTTCTTATAAGCTTGCAGCCTTCAAGAGGACCAGTACTTGCAAAAACCTCTTGAAGAAGCGGTTCAGTCACTTGTGTATGAATATTTCCCACATACCTACATTTCTCAGAAATTAAAAATTAGAACCTAGGGGTTTACCAGTGGCGAGAAGCCGAGAACAAATAAAACATAGCTCTAGCTGTAGATTCCAGCCAGGTAATAGATATGTAACAAAACACACACCGTAAATTTTTATTGTAAATCCCACTAATAGCTCGTAATGAGAGTAGAAAAGTTATAGACATACAAGTTCAGGAAAACAGACTCAGGAGTAAAGAGACTAGACGAAGCACTTTTCTTCTAGTTAAAAGGGTATCAACATGTTTAAGTGGACACATTAACTACTCTAAAAAAAGACCAAATCCCGGTTTTTATTTTATATGTGATAATCACACAAAAAAAAAAAAAAAAAAAAAAAAAAAAAAAAAAAAAAAAAAAAAAAACCCCAATTTGCAGTCAGGAGACTGTTACCATGCCTAATTTTGCTACTTGGGATAGAAAACTGATATCAAGTTGGACGGATCCTGCCCAGTTAAATTAGTTTCCCTCAAGGTTTTAGAAAGCTTGATCTGGAAAGTACATGCTAATCAAAGTAGCTGAGTGCTTAAGGGCTACAGAGCTGATTAGGTAGTCCTAAATGGGAATTTTAGCAACTGAGCTTTCATGATGTTCAAACATGCGAGCTAAAAATAAAATATGAAGTAATCTAAAAACCACTTACACACTCCGGCATGTGTTTGGATCAAACCCAGGAGGCAAATTTCCACTTGGTATTGGCTCAATCTGCAAAAGTAAACAAAAAATGAAAACTGGAAACAGGACAAAAAAAAAATAGCAAAGCTATAGTAAAACTGCAAAAATAACATAACAAATAGAAACTACATTAGCTTCAATGATCAAACACCGAAGAAGAATGGATAAAAAGCAATATAGATGAACAAACTATGTGAGCCCACTGCAACAAAATGGTAAATATAAGTCTTTGGTAAAGCCAAGAAAAGATAATGAACTCCAAGTAGAACTATGGCAATGCAGGTAGGAAGCTTCCATTTAAAACTATGGCCATTTTGGGGATTTCTAAGTGGCAAGAGAAAAACGGTATGTGAGATATAATAAGCTAGATGCTCTTAGACAAAGTAAACCTAAACTCGAAAACTAACATATAACCAGGTGACATAGTTGTCTAGTCTATACATACTCTTCTCATACAATACTTGAACTGATGCTAATAATAAAACAAAATATACTACGACAAAAGGGTAGAAATAGCATTGTTACTTGTTCTGTCTAAAAAAATTGAGAGACCCCATTTGGAACAAAGCTGTAGCTAGAGTGTGCGACGTTGTTGTTAGAAAGAAAACAAAACATTGATGTAACAACACAAAAGACAAAAGACGGCAGCACATCAACTTCCAATAAAACAAACATTAGAACTACAGAACCGTCAATTAGGCAGCCTATCATTATTTCAAATGTTAAATTCCATAAATGCAATTGGCACATAATTCCATTCCCCTCGCCTTCTTCTTTCAATACACATGTGACAATGTGGTACTAAACATTCAGCATTCTACACTCATATTGTGAATACATTGCATTTTGCTGGCACAACATTCCGTTCTATACGTCACATAGGGTTGACAATACTAAACAACGTGCCTTCTATCTACAAGGGAGCTTTATAGTCAAACTCGTATCCTATCCTAACATCTATATAAATCTCATCAACAAACGACATTCTCCCACACACACACTAAACTCGTGTCTCACACTCAAGGGCGGAGCCAGAAAGTCATGGTCGAGGGGGCAAACTTTGATAAGTTTTAGAAACTACGCTACAAATCGGTTCGTTAGAGGGGCAAATTACAAAAATAGCCAGATATTTTATAGAGTACAATTTACACTACAATTTTTTTGGCTACGGGGCACGGGCCCACCCTACCCCCTCCTGTCTCCCCCTATGCTCACATTCCATCATATTCACGCTTAATCTAAAAACCTTAAAAAAAAAAAAAAAAAAAAAAAAAAAAAAAAAAAAAAAAAAAAAAAAAAAAAAATGAATGAATGATACCATAGGTGGGGCCAAAAGAGCAGGATGGTAAAGAGATTGCTGTTGAAGCAAAGCTTGTTGCTGCTGATGCATCAATGCCTGTTGCTGCTGCTTTAATCTCTGTTGATTTTGCATTTTTTTTTAATGAATCAAAATTAATTAATTAAATTAATAAAAATTTTAATTTTGATTTTTAGAATTTAGGGCTTGAACAAAGTGGTACATGTGTTGTGTTACGCGTGGAATTGAAACACAGACAGGACCTGAAAGTAAACACCTGTTCCAGATTTTTTTAGTTACTTCTCTAACCCTTCTACTTTGGTTACTTTTGTAATTCAGCCCTTATGCGTTTTGCTAAGTTTCGGATCATGATATCCACGAAAAGGTGTAGATTGGTGGGACGCCCTGACCCCGGGTGCCTTTTGGCACCAGGCATTGTCCACCCCACAAGGAATAACTCTAGAAAACTCTCCTGGCCTAGTGGGCCACCAACTGGAGTGAGCCGAGACTCTCGGACTCTTGAGCTCTTATCCACAAAGTCACTTCAGTGAGCCTATAGGATTTGTGGAGGTGGGTACCTATCTGAGAGCAAAGTGCCAGGGATGAGATTCGAACCCGAGTCTATTGACTCAAGAACGAAAGCCCACCCACTGGACCAATGCCCCAGTGGTCCAGGGATCGCGAGATTGTAAGTAAGATTAAGGCTGAGCATAATAGACCGCAGATCAGACTGAACTGAGAAACTGGGCTGGACCGTTCAGATCGGACCAAGCATATTTCGTTCCGGTTTAGTCCAGTTCAGTCTTACACACAACCGGCTATTATTTTTTATTGGATTAGACCGGACCGACCCGGACCTGGACCGAACACTTCGGTCCGGTGTTTTGAGCCAAATCGGTTTTTGGTACGGTTTGATTTTAGTCGGTCTGGTCTAGTTTTTGGACCGTGCTAAGCCCTAAGTAAGATTATGATAAAATCAACAAGAAACGCAATTTATTAGGACTTGTTGGATTTTGGAGAAGTATTTTTCACGATAATTAATACTATGGAGAAAAATTTATCAGGTCCCGTAATAACGCGGGACCCCCTAGTTCCGTCTCTGATTAGGCAAACCAAGCATATGAAATGATAGTTGAACTTAGGTGTATCACAAGACACATGAGAATAGCATTACCAACCTTTAAAGTAACAAAGCACATGTGCTGTTTGTTGTCTTTAATTTTACTATAAAGCAAGAAAAGATAAAAAAAAAAAAAAGTTTACTATTCATTGAAAATGTTATGGTGAGATCAATCTTAAGTCGATTTATAAGAAAGATCATGATTTTTTAACACCGATTATATGCAATATCGCGTACACACACATGCTAACACAATGCAAATAATATAAATATTTCTAAGGTCTTAAAAGTCCTAAAATAGTTTTGAATTTGAATTTCGTTAGCGGCAAATTTTTGGACACATATAATTTTGAAAGCGTTGTGATTTACCTAGTTCCTGAGCCTGTGTTACGAACAAATTTAAAGAAAAATTAAGCCGAGAAGTGTGAGAAAAAACCAAAACCAAACATTTCACATTCACCTAAAGAAACAGACGCATCTTCTTTTGAAATTCTTCTTCTTATTTGAAATATGTAGCTGAAAATCCTTCATATTCTTCTCATCTTAGTTTTTCTTCTCATTATATCCTTTCTCGACTAGGTGACTAACCATATAATTTTGGAAGGGTTGTAATTTAAAAGGTTCATGCGTCCTGCGTGGTAACATGTGCAATCCTAAGTGTAGCAGTCAAAATAAATATATAAATAAATAAAATACTTCGTTTAGTTTCCTTATTAAAAAAAATGTTTGGTCACGTAATTGTGATGTGATTTATTTGGCCACGTAATTGACATTCCTAATGATTAGTCGTATTTGTTTGGTAACAAATGAGCATAACGGCAACTCACAAGTCACAGTTATTATACCTTTCAAACTTAGGGCCCGTTTGGTTTATAAGTGGGATTGGATTTGAATTTGGATTTGAGAAAGGTTTGAAATAAATTGAATTTAAGTATAGGTTTGAATTAAATGAGGAGAGAGAAAAATAAATGATTGAAATATTATTTTATAAATTAAATAAAGATTTTTTTAATACTTTTTGGCAATTAAAAAATTAAAGATAAGAAATTATCAAATAAATAAAATATATGATTGGTCACATTAATGGATACCCATCAAATACCCACTAACGTTGGGTGGAATGAAAATTTGTAGTCGGATGGTTGTGTCAGAGGAGTGTAATGGTACCAAACAACTATTTTAAGCTATCTTTCAATCTATTCCTGTAAACACCATGTACCAAACGGGTACTTAAAATTTTGCTAATGTATACCTACCCGTTACAATGTTACATGTTTAGTTTTTTAAATATGAAAATTTTAAGTTAATAAATATTAAACTTTTATTTAAACAAAGCAATTTAAAGATTCATTAATATTGTACTTTATATTTAAAAAGAAATTTTATATTTATTAATTGCACTTTACGGTGTTTTAAATGGGCATATATTAGCAAAACCTTTCAACTTATTATATTTTACGGTGTGTTAAATGGGCACATATTAGGTCGTATAATAGTGATATACTTTTTCAAATGTATCGATTTCATACGTGAACTTTAAAAAATATATATAAAAATGTAACGAACTTTTATAAGTGTTCCAATTTGATTTGTAATAATGACGTGTCACGGTATAAAAGGGAAATTGACAAAAAAAAACATAATACTTGCTACTTTTTGTCATTGTATGTAGCGTCATTTTTTTTATTGTAGCACTAACATTTTTAAATCGTGTCATTGTGTGTACTTTGTGACCATTTTACCCTTACTTTTTTTAAATTTTGAACAGTAAAATGGTCATTTCACATGGCTAAAAAGTCGCAAAGTACACACAATGACAGGATTTAGAAAGGTTAGTGCTACAATCAAAAAAAAAAGACGCTATATATAATGACAAAAAGTGATAAGTATGATACTTTTTTTGCCAATTTCCCCGTTATAAAATTATGCTACGTGTCAGACTTTCAGGCATGACATGACATGCTATCTTTATTTTCTACTGTTGCCATGCTTTTACTTTTTCCATTTGTCGACATGTTTGATTTAAAGAAACCGACCCACAAATTGTGACCAAGTCTCTGTTCTATATATAGGAAATAGACCACGTTACATAACACTAGTAATATAGTAGAGGGCCATGACCTAATGCATTTAATGTCACACTAACAATAATAGAGACCAAACCAAAAAATAAAATGAGCCTTGATAATTAGGCCTAGTAAATAGACATACAAATAGGCATACTTCATTCACATTTTGACAAGTATTAAAAACACTTTTTCTCTCTTCTTATATTCACCAATCAATTTTGAATTACACCAATCATATTTGTAGGTCTATTCTTAAGTTCATTACTTAGGCCTACAAATCATTTTTCAAATAAAATAAAAACGAACTGGTGTCATTTCTTGATCTTTGACTTAAATAATTTAGACTTTTCTAATTTAACCACCCTTGTTTTGTTTTATACTACTGTCAAATTTCTGGTGGGAAGAAAAATTGTAAGATAAAAATTATTCTTACTTTGACTCACACTACTTTTTGACATCAATATTCTTTGAAACAATTTGCATACTTTGTAGGGTATCTCAATGCATACCATTTTAATATACTTAAAAGTTACTGTAAAATAATTAGTAGATATCATGTACAACACTGATTTTGAGTTATACAATACTCTTTAAAATGAATTGATTTGCACACTTTGTAGATTGATTGAGACACTCCATCTCTGCATTAAATACCTGTATAGTATTAAATATTATGCTTAACTATTTGTACTTTGAGTGTGCAAATAAATTTTGTTAGTGTGGAGATCATTAGCTCTCTTTAAACGTTGGCATGAGTTATAAGGACCCCCCTTAGGGAGGGTTTGTGGAAGAAAGGTGCTGCCGCCGCTTGTACTGTCTGCTTTAATGCTTGTACATTTTGACTAAAATAGGTGGGACCCCCCATGTAGACCCCGTCCTTATAGGGCAACCCTAAACGTTTACTAGTGGTACGTTAACTCAAAATACTACTGTACTTGTCTAGTACCTAGTTTTTTGTTTTGCAATGATATGCCCAATTTTTGCTAAATATTAGTAATAGATGTATATTTCTTAAAATGTTACTCCCTTCGTCTCAAAATTATTGTCCAGTTTGAATTTTCAAAGTCAAACTGGTTCAACTTTGACCATAAATATATATTTTTTATTATATAATTTTTGACGAAAAATTATACCATTGAAAAATACACTTAAAACCCAATCCATTTATATATTTTGCATCAAATATTATATAACACCTACAAAAATATTTAAGGTCAAAGTTGAAGAAGAAAGACTAAAAAAGTCAATAGTGGACAATAAATTTGGGACGGAGGTAGTACAAAGTACTGTAACAAGTTCATGTAAGTACACACGCTATAATAAACATTTGAAAGAAATACACGTATATTACTATATCTTTTATATAATACAACAAAACCCCTATTGGGAATTTTTTCCATTTCAAAAAAATGCATTCATACCTTATTTAGTAATAATTTTATTTTAAAAAAAAATGTTATTTTCTTATTAGGTAATATTTTATATTTATCCATAACACAAGTAGAAGATAAATACAAAAAATATAGATAAGATGCAATTAATAATAGGATTAATTTTTTAAATAATTATCTTTAATAATAAAAAAAACTATAATTAAACATCATAAATCAAACAAAACAAAGATTAAATTATTTGTTTTTTAATAAATAAAAATATATGATTCAAAAATTTTAAAAAAAACTCGCGCGTGCGCTGGTATTATAACTAGTTATTTGGTAAAGCATAAATCCTATAATATAAAGTTGCACTTGCGCGTGTGTAGATAAGCCACGAAATAATTTATTTATACCGAACTTTTAAACTGAATACAGGCAAATTAATAAATTGTCAGATTTTATAAAACAAACAAAACAAAAATATAGAATCATCGAAAATTACAAAACTTTTAAATCCAAGAAAACCAAAAAATAAAAAAGCATCCTACTTCAAACTAAAATCTTGAATTTACATCAGAGTCCTTCAACATCAATTGGTATCCAATTAATCAAACTCATGTTCACACCTGCTTAAGGCATTAGAAATAACTAAGTAATTAACCGTAATTAACCAATGGTTAATTACGGCTTACATTACAAATTAAGGTCAAAACTAAGCTCGGTCCCGGATGACGAAGCACCCGGTGAATTATTCATGTTCAGGTTCTGATTCTGGTTCTGGTTCTGGTTCTGGTTCGGGTTATAATAAGGGGCTCGAACATTAGCCCGGTCTTTTCTCTTAGCCAAAAACTTATGCAAGGATGCTCGTCTAGCAATAGGCAAATCCGAATCCTTAGCTCGTAGCTCTGCATGGGTAATCGTTTCTTTTGATGTAGAAGCCAATTGATCTACTTGCTTTTCGGCCTTTTCATTAGAAGAACCATTTTGTGCCACTAGCATCATATCTCTAGCTCTATCAGCTGGAACATCATCTAATACGACTACTTTACCTCCGTAAAAAATAGTCATTTGCGCGGTTTTAGGCGGCTTTGAAATTACTTCTTTTGCTTTACTTGAACTAGCTACAATTGTGGCATCGTCATCTATCTCACATGATGAGTCTAATATAACGTATTCGGGAATAGGATTCACTGTTTTATCCTCTTTCGACACCTTTTCGCCTTGATGATCAATATTGCTTAGCAAATCAATCGTGGTAGCTTCTGGCTGAGCTATCACCGGGGAATTTTCCTTTACACCTGTATCGAATTGATGCATTATATTAGTCTTTAGTAATATTGACAAATCTATTAAATCGTTTTATGTCTTGGTAACATAAAAATAGATAAGCAGTTCTGAGTGTTTAGAGTGGCTAGATAAATGGTCGGAAACAGTCACGGAGATACTTTGGTTATACCTATATGGTCCACAAAAAGGTGTGAATTGGCGGGAACACCCTGACCCGGGTGTCTTTTGGTAACATAAAAATAGATAAGCAGTTCTCAGTGTTTAGAGTGGCTAGATAAATGGTCGGAAATAGTCACGGAGATACTTTGGTTATACCTAGTATGGTCCACAAAAAGGTGTGAATTGGCGGGAACACCCTGACCCGGGTGTCTTTTGGCACCCGCCATTCATTGTCCACCCACGAAGAATAGCTCCGTCAACTCTTTGGGGGCACCAACCGGAGTACGAGCCAAGCAGACCCTTAACCTTTTATCCACAAAACCTTTCCGGTTCAACTCTTAGGTTAATTTTTTGAAAATAGGTACCAACCGAGCCAAAGCCTTTTTGGTTTATATGAGTCAAAACCTTTTCAATTTTCAGTGTTTGAATAAAACAGTAATTATGTAGTAATCTCCTTAACATGTTCAAAACTCTAGTTTGAATTGTTTATTTTAACCTTATTATACATCAATACCAATACCTTAAACATAATAAGCTCATAATCTACTATCAAAAAACAGAAAAACTTCACAAAGAAATATTTACCTTTAGGATCAATTTTGGCATTAATTTCAAAGCTAAGATCTCGAAGGTTTCTCTTTTCCTTAAGAAACATGCTCAACCTATTACATGTCTGAGCAAACTTCGACTTCTCAACCGGAGCTTTGCCGTCGCCGGAGCCGGGAAAATAACGTTGGGCAGCAGACATGTTTCTAATAATAGAAATATAGGCTCGTGTGAAAATTAAAAAAAAATAAGTCTAGTGGTGATAATGAACAAAGGGTTGGGTTGGATTGAATGGTTTTTTATATTAAAAGAGGTACATGTGATTTGGGTCACAACTGTCGTGGTGGGTCCCACCTTCCATTTAAAAATAACCAGCATTTTTTAAATGTTTGTTTTCAGCACGTGTTAATTGTTTTCTGTAGAAAAGTATGTTCTCGACTTAGAACGTGGGCCCCACACATTAAGTATGGACCATTTCTTCTTTGTGCTGCAACTTTGTGTTGCGATTTAATTGGACAGTTTATTTTTGGTATGCATGACTTGGCAAATATAACACTGTGTTCTTGTGAGTTGAGAAGAGAGTGAAAGAGAATGAGATAAATTTGAAATTTTTTATGTTTTCAAGGTTTTTAAAATTGAAAGCGAGGGAAATAGAAATGAAGCGAGTGAAAGCAATTTTTTTGTTGTGTGAAACTTTTACCATAAATTTTGAATGAAAGCGGAGGTAACAACAATCATAAAATAAATAAAGATATACTTGATTTATATGGACCAAATTATTATGCTTTTTATTTGGTAATTTTACAAATCAATTATATAAAAAAGAATTTCTAATTTTTGTCTTAGGAGCACGTGTTAAACAGGGTCTCACAGGCTGGGTGTCACCCTCTTAATAGCCAGTAAATGGTTGTGCAGTCTGATGCTGGATGATAATGAGACTAATCAATGGTCGCTGCCATTCAGAGGGTGACACTCAGGCTGTAGGACCTCTTTAATATGTGTCACTGAGTCACAAGTTAAAAAAACCCAAAACTATACAAGTTTTTTGCTTTTACTTTCTTTCCTCTTTACATTTCTTTACTTTCATTTCATTTCCACTCTAATAAAAATTAAAGAACACAGTGTAAACATCACGATCTTAGAAATTATATGGCTACAGCTCGACATCCCTATTCAAATTATTTCATTAACATTGTGTGTAACGCCGACCAACATTAACACAGCTAACTCAATGTCACGTCACCTTTTACTCATTCACCAACATCATCATCGCGGAGCCGGAAGTAGTGATTACAGAAGACATCAAGCAACAAAAAAGGGTTAAAAAAATGTTAAGAAGCGTCATTTTTAGTTTATTTGAAGTCGGGCAGGGTTTTATTAAAAAGAGAAGAAAGAAATAACTCTACTTCATTGCAATTAACGTTAAATAATGAGTTAAGAGGTGTTTAGTCTAGTTTGAAATCAAGTCGAGTTTCACTGAAAAGGAAAAACAATTCTACTTCATAACAATTAGCGCTAATAATATGCGTTGATGTCAAATAAATGACGATTGGTAATTCTTATTAATTTAGCTTAAAATTAACTAATACATAACATTTACAAGCCAAATATAAATATCTAACCAAACAATAAAACATACCAAGTGTTGCGCAAACTGTATTAAAATGTATGCGTTTTTATAAATATTGTATTTATAATAAACATTATCATAGTTAAAACATAATTTTGCCATTTACAATTCAAAAATAAAGAAAATTATGACATTAACAAATATATTTTAATTAATCATACTGAAATCTTTAAATACAACAATCACTAATTATGAAAACCTTAATTTCTTGACATGTAAAGTTATTATCCGTAATATATTTAGAGAAATCACATTAAGCAAATATATAAATTATAGTTTATATTAAATCCAAAGACATACGTTGCCGTTTTGTTTAGGGCTTTTCCCGCCAATTTTTTGGGCTATTTTGATCCGCTTCAAACGATCCAACTGCCTATTCTCTGGTCCAAAAAAATATAGTTTTATATCCACCACACACTCTCATTCGGTGTCTCTAATCCACCACACACTCTCACCGCCTCTTTTCACTCATTCGTATCAAGAATCAGACCGATGGTAAAAGTTTTTGTGATTCAACAAGACGCATGTAAACATAAAGAAAGGTATAAAATTATTTATATAAAATGTAATTGGAAGTTAGGGTTTTCTTATAATTTGGAGGTTTTGCTAATTTCGGGTTTATTTATAAATTTTAGTTGTTTTGTAGATTTTTTGTTTGCTGCCTTGCATTTACCGATGTTTGATTGGCTGATGCTTCACTGATGTTCACGGAATTGAGACGGCAGTTGTTTGGTAAGCATATATGATTTAGTTTAGTAATGATGTTTAAGAAAAATTGGGAAGTGGGGTTGCGGTTGATGGTGTGGAAAAGGTAGATGGAAGTGTTAGGAAAAGGGCGTTTGGGTAAAGCTCATTTTAGCTGATATTGGCTCTTTTATGTTTCAAAACGTTGTTACACACTTAATGATATCAGAAGCTAATGTATAGGCTGACTTTTTGTGATGTTTTTATACAAATATAAAAGATTGTATGAGATCATAACTACAAAGGCAGCTCAATTACTGAGTCGCGCCTTGATACTATATGAATCTTTCTATTTTGGTTATTCTTTGTTTGATTTTGTATGTATTTTATTATCGGATTTGTAGGTGGATAGACTATATTCGCAAAAGAACAAAACATTTGGAAGGTTGTTGTGGCATTGAATAAGGTACTGAGTCGCACCTTGATACTATATGAATCTTTGTGTTTTGGTTATTCGTTCTTTGATTTTGTATGTATTTTATTGTCGGATTTGTAGGTGGATAGACTATACGGGTGGAAAACGTTTCCTAATGTGCCAATTGTGTATGTATTGAAGCTAGGCAACAAGAGTTAAGTGGAGTAACCAAAAGCTAGAAGAGGCGGTAACAAGGTGAGATAATTGAATTTGATCATTTGGTTTAACTGATGCGAGTGTTGCTTATGTCTTTTGTCGGTAACTGTTTTTGTTCAAATAATTTGTAGTGGATGCTACCACTACTGAGTTCCAAGAGCGGATATGAGGAAATCATGAAGGAAGTGTCATCACACTTGAAGAAGGTCGGATACAACCCAGGCAAAATCACCCTTTGATTGGTTGATTCGTCAACCTTGACTGTTACAACGGACCTACTCTCCTTGACGCCCTTGACCAGATCAATAACTCAACTCCCTTGACCCCCTTGCCGAAATGGGGATTGAAATGAGTGCTTTGGGTTGTTCAAACTTGAATAAATGTGTACCATGCTAAACTGTAAAAGGTGTCCATGGCGATTTTGTAGCATGTTAAATGTGACTTTTTCTGCCTGACTCCTATAAGTATAGAATTACAACATCATTGTAAGGTGTTTTTCTTTACTTAGAATTACAACATCGTTGTAGGAGTCAAAGACATTCAATCCGTATGGGAAAGGTTGACCATGTCCCACAAGTAAGTCCGTTAAATTCTGATTGGTTTCACCTTTGGAGTTGGTAGTTTTGGCAACTTCAGTGGTGCGGGATACCGTATGGGTGCTAGATTTGGTAGTTTTGGGAACGATTAAGCCTGACTCCTTATCTGTGAAATAAGGTGACTTGGAGCTTTCAATCTCTAAACGCCTCATTTTCCTCAATAATGTGTTTTTCTTTACTTCACGAAAATTGCAGCTTTTATTATACAGACGATATAGCGAGTACAAGTACTGCCGTATCACACCCTCGCCGAAGGCGGAAACACGAGGTGTAACGAAATCGATATACATCACCAAAGAGAAATAAGACAATACCATAATTTACATTAAGGAAAAATATAACATTACAACGTTGTTATTGCCGACTTTGGCAAATAAAAGACATAAGTTTGATTCCCAAAAGATGGTATTTTAGTACATAATGAAAAGAAGTGACATGTGAAAACTTCATTATGCAAGACCTTGATGACAAGCTTACTGACGATCACCTGAAATGCATGAGAGAAAACGGTCAACTATAAAAATAGTTGGTGAGTATAAACGTTTTAAATAATAAGAAAACCATTTGAGAAAGTTCGCCAGGCAAAGGCATTGTAAATCCACTCAGTTCCAAGTCCCGCCATAAGAGACTTGTAACCTGTGTGTTTACAACCCATTGCACATAAAGTAGTACGTTCGGTAGTCAAGTACATATGGTCAATATAGTCACAATAAGGGCACATAGTACAACATAAGTCAAGGCCGCTCCGAACAAGGGAGACTTGAAGTCACTCCGCCACCTAGGCAAAGAATTATTAGTCACTCCGCCGACTTGGCGAAGAATTATCAGTCACTCCACCATGGCGAGAATTATTAAGGATGCTCTGAACAGGAGAGACTTTATAGTGTTGCTCCGAACAAATGAGACTTTAAGTCTTAGATCATACAGTACACTAAGTCCAAAAGTTCAAGTCAAAAGGTTCAAGATAAGTCAAGGGTTCAAATAATAGTGTTCGTAAAATAGCAAACAAGTTTGTTTGAGTACGATTTACTTACAAGCATAAATAGTGAAGCAATAGTCATTTAAGTTCGTTTAAGAGTAAACAATATAGTTCATGCATTCACCCAAAACGATTAAAATAGTTAGAAAAAGGGGTTCGTGAATACTCACCTGATATAAGCGATATGATAACAAAGGGTACGAACTGAAGTAAGACGCGCACTCTAACCGCAACTTCAAAGATTAGGGAGTTTTTGAAGATGAAAACCTAATAACACCTTGGATTTTTATTTCAAAATCCTAAAAAGGAGTACCAAATACACTAACTAATATACTTGATCTTGAAAAACTTGGTCTTGCCCTTGGTTTCTTGTTGTTGCCGTTTGTAGGTGAGGAGAGAAAGAGAGAGTATGTTATTTGTGGTAACTTGTAGAAATGAGATAAGAAAGTGTGTATATATTTCTATCTTGTATGACTTTCTTGTACACAACTAGTAAGCCTCATTAATGAAGTTAGTAAATAAATTCAAAGATGTAAGGAAATGTTATGGCAAGGGGGAGGGGCGGCATGGGGTGTGTAAGAAAAGAGGTTGAGTGTGTAAGTATTTAAGTGGTATTAGGTGTAGTATTTTGTGTTAGTTTGTAGTTTTAAGGTGTACCGGGTACCAGGTTAACTAAAAATAAATTTTGACGGAGTTAACCGGGATAAAATAAAGTTGTAGAAATTATGAAAATATGTTGGGTATAAATATTGAGTGTTTAGATAATTATTTAGTTACTACGACAACCGTCGTAATTTTAGTAAACTTACGATAATAATTAAATAAATTTTCAAAACACCGGGTAAATGAATTTTATAACTTTTACGATGTTATAAGGGATATAGGTATTTAGATATATTCGTCGTATATATATTAGTCGGGCGTTAACGTTTATTTAGAAATCGTTATACGTAAAACGTTAAATATACTAAATATATATATTTGAAAATCCTAAGAGTGGTATAACATGTGAATGACCAAATGATGATATGCCGACAATTTCTAGTCCGTATGAGAGGTCCTTACTGATAATGCACGTGAATAGTGGAATTTTCAAAGTTTGGGAGTAAACGTAGACGTGGAAAATATCGGGTTGTTACATTCTACCAACCTTAGAAGGAATCTCGTCCTCGAGATTCAATTCGTCCATTCTATAGGTGTATGTGATCGCGGTTAAATTTGATGAAGCGACTAAGGTCGAAAACGCTAGGTCTCGGATTAGTCGGTGTTGTGTATAAGTTCTATACTAAGACTTAAGTGCTACGAAAATAATATAGTTGTTCAAGAGAATGTACCCGTTATGCTATCATGGACATGTTGGGTGATAGGATTTCCTAGGAAGTAAGCTCTGCCACGCGCGTGTGGAATCTCAACGGCCTCATCTTGTGGCCCTTCAATTGCTGCTGCTAATTTTGGACGATTGCCTCCTTGGTTAAGATTCCTTTTCAACTTTGGACAGGTGTTTCGGAGGTGATCCAAGCTTCCACACTCGTAGCATGCTGACCTTCGTACTTGATTTCCTTTGCAATGTTTACTAAAATGACCTGTCTTTCCGCAGCTATTGCACTTTGGGCAATCTCCTGTGTGGTGTAGGTTACATCGGGTACATTTAGGTTGTGTGCCTACATATCCTCCGGGTCCTTGAGTTATTGCTCCATAGTCTCCAGCTACTCGTTGTTTCTTGTCCTGTTGATTTTGATAATGGCTTCCTTGCTGATCTCCTTGTCTCTTTCGTCCTTCATTATTTCCATTTGTTAGTTCACCAGATCTGATCACATCATTTGTCAAGCGGTATGCCATGCCCACAGCGGCTTGTAGAGTGGTTGGGTTCGATGAAGTGACATCCTTCCTGATTTCAGGAATCAATCCCCAAATATATCGATCGATCAGCTTTTCCTTAGTGGAGACCATATGAGGAACCATCTTAGTTAGCTCATGGAAACGGGCCGTGTACTTGTCAACTTCTACTCCTACCATCAAGTGGTTCCAAAATTCCACTTCCAGCTTCTCCACTTCATCTTTTCTGCAGTACTCGTCAGTTAGTAGTTTCTTAAATGCTTCCCAAGATAATCCATTTGCAGCCTCTCTTCCTCGAGTCTGTAGCTGGTTGTTCCACCAAGTTAATGCTCGACCTTGAAGTAGACCCGCAGAGAATTCAACCTTATCCCCTTCAGCACATTTCGTGATGCTGAGTTTTGACTCAACATTCTCAAACCATGATAGTAGTCCAATGGCACCCTCAGTGCCATAAAATTCCATTGGCTTGCATGTCATGAAAGTCTTATAGTTGCATCCCTGACCGTTGTTCGAAGGACCCGCACCATTATTGGATCGTTTGGCATCAATGTGCGCAACAATCTGAGTGAGAAGGTCAGCTAATCCAGCAGCACTGTCATTCGGGTTTTCATTGTTGTTACGTCCAGCAGCATCGTCATTCAGGTTTTCATTGTTGTTACGTCCAGCAGCATCGTCATTCGGGTTTTCATTGTTGTTACGTCCTGAGCGAGTGTTCATTGCGGCCATGGCTCTGCGATAGACCAAAAATAATGGGTTGAGTGAACGATACATGAACGATGACGGATGATGTACGGTATAATGATAGTCGTGACATAGAGATCGCAGAATGATGGGAACAAAGCCATGCCTAATCTAACGGGGCGTAAGGTAGTAAGGAGAAAGAATCTACATGAATGCACATGTAAAGTACGGTAACACAAGCTGAAACATATAAACAAGTTATGCATACCCACCCGACCAATGCAACTTCAGGTGACCAGACTCTCTAGACTCGACCAAACATGATCTTTGACCACCACTCCCTTCATCGCATGATTCTTCCTGAATTATACATAGGTGATCAGGCTATGCATACTTGAGGATTAATAATGCAATGCTAGGACTAGTCGACTCGTATCATTTATTTATTTATTTATTTATTATTTTTTATTTTTTATTTTTTTTTGTATTTTAAGAAAAATGTTACTTTGGTTATAATTGCGATTTTTATTTTAGAAAAATCGGAATTCTCTATAACCTCTGGCTCTGGTACCAATCTGTCACACCCTCGCCGAAGGCGGAAACACGAGGTGTAACAAAATCGATATACATCACCAAAGAGAAATAAGACAATACCATAATTTACATTAAGGAAAAATATAACATTACAACGTTGTTATTGCCAACTTTGGCAAATAAAAGACATAAGTTTGATTCCCAAAAGATGGTATTTTAGTACATAATGAAAAGAAGTGACATGTGAAAACTTCATTATGCAAGACCTTGATGACAAGCTTACTGACGATCACCTGAAATGCATGAGAGAAAACGGTCAACTATAAAAATAGTTGGTGAGTATAAACGTTTTAAATAATAAGAAAACCATTTGAGAAAGTTCGTCAGGCAAAGGCATTGTAAATACACTCAGTTCCAAGTCCCGCCATAAGAGACTTGTAACCTGTGTGTTTACAACCCATTGCACATAAAGTAGTACGTTCGGTAGTCAAGTACATATGGTCAATATAGTCACAATAAGGGCACATAGTACAACATAAGTCAAGGCCGCTCCGAACAAGGGAGACTTGAAGTCACTCCGCCACCTAGGCAAAGAATTATTAATCACTCCGCCGACTTGGCGAAGAATTATCAGTCACTCCACCATGGCGAGAATTATTAAGGATGCTCTGAACAGGAGAGACTTTATAGTGTTGCTCCGAACAAAGGAGACTTTAAGTCTTAGATCATACAGTACACTAAGTCCAAAAGTTCAAGTCAAAAGGTTCAAGATAAGTCAAGGGTTCAAATAATAGTGTTCGTAAAATAGCAAACAAGTTTGTTTGAGTACGATTTACTTACAAGCATAAATAGTGAAGCAATAGTCATTTAAGTTCGTTTAAGAGTAAACAATATAGTTCATGCATTCACCCCAAAACGATTAAAATAGTTAGAAAAAGGGGTTCGTGAATACTCACCTGATATAAGCGATATGATAACAAAGGGTACGAACTGAAGTAAGACGCGCACTCTAACCGCAACTTCAAAGATTAGGGAGTTTTTGAAGATGAAAACCTAATAACACCTTGGATTTTTATTTCAAAATCCTAAAAAGGAGTACCAAATACACTAACTAATATACTTGATCTTGAAAAACTTGGTCTTGCCCTTGGTTTCTTGTTGTTGCCGTTTGTAGGTGAGGAGAGAAAGAGAGAGTATGTTATTTGTGGTAACTTGTAGAAATGAGATAAGAAAGTGTGTATATATTTCTATCTTGTATGACTTTCTTGTACACAACTAGTAAGCCTCATTAATGAAGTTAGTAAATAAATTCAAAGATGTAAGGAAATGTTATGGCAAGGGGGAGGGGCGGCATGGGGTGTGTAAGAAAAGAGGTTGAGTGTGTAAGTATTTAAGTGGTATTAGGTGTAGTATTTTGTGTTAGTTTGTAGTTTTAAGGTGTACCGGGTACCAGGTTAACTAAAAATAAATTTTGACGGAGTTAACCGGGATAAAATAAAGTTGTAGAAATTATGAAAATATGTTGGGTATAAATATTGAGTGTTTAGATAATTATTTAGTTACTACGACAACCGTCGTAATTTTAGTAAACTTACGATAATAATTAAATAAATTTTCAAAACACCGGGTAAATGAATTTTATAACTTTTACGATGTTATAAGGGATATAGGTATTTAGATATATTCGTCGTATATATATTAGTCGGGCGTTAACGTTTATTTAGAAATCGTTATACGTAAAACGTTAAATATACTAAATATATATATTTGAAAATCCTAAGAGTGGTATAACATGTGAATGACCAAATGATGATATGCCGACAATTTCTAGTCCGTATGAGAGGTCCTTACTGATAATGCACGTGAATAGTGGAATTTTCAAAGTTTGGGAGTAAACGTAGACGTGGAAAATATCGGGTTGTTACATGCCGTTTCACGTGGAACATCAGATTGCAGACACCAACCATGTCAAGGTTAGTCAAGTTATTCATAGATCCTTTAATGAGAAAAATTGTGGCATCAAGGTTACGTTTGTTGCTTATAATATATAAAACCATACAAGCCTCTTCTATACTCATTATAATATATAAACGAACACTAGGTATAATAATTAATAAGAAGATATGCCCGATTTTTTTACGTAACTGCTTCTACTAATAATCTTACCGTTTCCTATTTACATAACCGACTTTGAGTTTTCCACTGAATTCGCAGCAAAGTGACCAAAGCGATTACAATTACCACCCAAGATCATGTTCCGTACATACCATCTACTGCAAGCACGCCTACAACAACAATAAAGCAATGTGTTCTTCTTTGCGTGACCATGTGCGGTCTGAAAAATGGGCCAAAACAGGTAAAATCCAGTAACATGGCTGTTACTGTAATATTTTGAAACAATTTCGTTGGCGCGATATTTGAAATACATTTTATTTCACCTGTGTTATTTTGGAAACAAAAGGTGGAAATTTGATAATTAGTTTTGCATATTATCATGTTTAACTTAAGCTACGCACAGTTTTTTTGAGGAATGAACGGGTCATTTAGGGGTGGGCGTTATAAAAATGGGAGTGTTTAGGAGCGGAAATTTTACTTGGGTGATTGTGTTATAAAGTTAGCTGGTAGTGCTATTAGAACTCAAGTGTACACCACATTTTTACATTGTTTTCATCCTGTAATTGGGCTTTTGTTTGTGTAACAGGCATTTGAAGATGATGCGAAAGAGGACTATGATGAGAAGCTTAAAGAGATAGTAGCTGTTTGCAGCATATAACTACTAAAGAGCCTCTGTCAATTACAACCAAGGTAATTTCCGAAAAGACTTTATCATTCGGTGTGAAGAAAGTGCATGTGCTATATTAGACATGGAAAAATAGATTGTCAAAGCGGGGCAAACAACATATCAAAACAAGTGTGATTCTTTGTATTGTACATTAAACTGACATTGCATCAGCTTAGCTATGACCAATATCAAACATAGGCAATCGTATAATTTTCTCATTGAAAACACGAAACACGCTCCTCAATGAAAGTGGGTCCCATTACCACCGTTCTATACGATATTAGGTTCTAAGCTAGAGAAAACATATCTTATAAATTTTAAAACAGTAACAATGGTGTGATCTTACAATTGGTGATGACCTATTTATATTGTAATGGATAAATTTGTTCATTTCTCAACAGCCTATAAAAAAAAATGCAGGTCGTCACAGGCAATATCTATTGTATTACTTATTGATGTCTGCCTTTTGTGTAACAGCGTTTATTAGGAAGGTGTCAACTGGAATCTCTATCAAGTCGAACGAGCAGGTAATAAGTACTTTTGCATGGTCGTGCAGATTCTTGCAATAGAAATGATATATATAACTACGAATCTATTTAATTATTGTAATTTTTTAGATTGAGGGGCTTGGCAAATTTCTGGATCAAAACAAAGAGCCGTTATCATTGCTTGAATTTGTAAATCACAAGCTTCCTGGAAATCTCATGACTGCAATATGTGAATCGTTGCATGTAAAGGGATTTGAAAATGTTGTGCCACCTGGACAAGTTTCTGATATATGCAACAGTAAAACGAGGTTGCGCTTTCGTGACAGAACGACGAGCTTGATAGACGTGTAAAGACCAGGAAGACATTTGGAGTTGCGATCACCTTATCCTTGAACATGATACTTTCGACATGCTTTTTTCCAATGGATATAATACGATTCTCGCTACATGTATGTTAATCTCTTAACTAGCTTCTTCTAGCATTCCTCTTTGTAAAATGCATATTAGTGAGTAGATACTGAAAGTAAAATGCATATTGTACCCCGAAACATTTTTGTCTAAAACCATGTTCGCTATTCTGCGACGCCTTTAATGTAAAAAACATTGGACAAAATAAACAGGCACGCCAGCAACGCGGCGACCGTTGCCAACCTCGTAATACTAAATTAAGTAAGACTTTTGACTTTTGTAACCCACTCTCGACGTACTTTCCTTGTTTCTATTCCTTCACATTTTCTTACCAAACAACACCTATTGAAAAAAATATATATTTATAGACACTAAAAAGCTTAGTTGACACCCAGATAAGTAATTCTCAGTAAACGGCAAGGGCACTGTAATTATCAAGCTGAGGGTACTACAATTTATTCTCTGTAAATTTAATGTTTATTCTGCATGATTTTTTTGTGTCTACGAGAGTTTTGTTGGGGGTAACTTCCCCCGATACCCTTAAACGTGACTCTTCCCCTGTCACCATCAAAACACACTCAATTTAGACACGCATACATTTCACAAAAACCAAAATCAAACAAACATTCGCCTTCACTAACTCGATCGTTGGACCAACCGACTTCTCGTTTTTTATTGCGACCAACGCTTCAGTGGGTGGGGAGGTCTTAAGGTCGACACGTCCATAAGGGCACGCACGCATTGTTTTTGCCTTTTGTTACACCTGGCGTAAGTTGGATTGTACTCTTAGGCTAAACAATGGGTGTGAGACGTGACCTTTGGCCCTCTTTGGTCACGCGCCACCCCATTACGTGCGAGCAAGCTAAAAGAGGATGGAAGTGGTGAGTCATCACTACCCGAAGTGTGTAAAGTGAGTGTTTTTATGTGTTTTTGAAATGAGGAAAGTGGAGATCACTACATGTAGTCTTAAGGGTTTTTTTTTTTTTTTTTTTTTTTTTTTTTTTTTTTTTTTTTTAATGAGTTTTAGTGAAGAGATAGTGGTGAGGCTACACATATAATATATTTTTTGTTTGTGTTAAATGATCTATAGGTGTATAGCAAACAAATGGTACTCCTGACCATTAAGACTCGTTAACAGAAAGGCCCCACCTACTTAATCTAGAAAAAAAAAATAATAAAAACAAAACCCTTAATGAAACAAAAGTATTGATAATTACTGGATGCGTAGGAGGATATAAGATATAAATCTATAAGCGTATGTTATAAAGCCGGAGCCTTTTAATATTTGTAGAGAAACTAAAATAGTAACTTAGAAGTTTTAAACTAAAAAATTACTGTATTAGATGGACACAAAATTACAAAATTAATAGCAAAACTAATACTACTATTTCCGTTTCAATTTATTTGTCCAGTTTTGACTTTTTGAGTCTTTCTTTGTCAATTTTGATCGTAAATATTCTTATTTGTGTTATATAATACTTAATGAAAATTATACAAATTAAAAATACACTTAAAACTCAATATATTCATATATTTTGCATCAAATATTAAATAACACAAACAAATATATTTAAGGTTAAAGTTGACAAAAAAAGACTTTGAAAATTAAAAATGGACAAATAAATTAGGACGGAGGTAGGATAACATTTTTTTTACAGGGTAAGTGTCACACTTCCCTCGTCACTCGCATAGAAGTTTGCTTACATGCATTTTAGTCACTCCGAAAATTTATAATTAAATAATAAGTAAACTATAGAATATTTCAAAGTCGACCAACTAATTATAATTCAAGATACCATAATTTCTATGACAACGATGACTCGATTGTAACAAGTATTGACTCAAAACTAGTCATCGGATCAACTTGTACGACAAGACAAATTTGGAATAACTTAAGGGTGATGTGCATGTATTTTGACCCGGCCAGTTGTGCAAATTGTCGATGGCCGCCTCAATAATTAAATATTGAATAACATTGTCTTGTTTATGGAAATTAAGATGCATTTTTTTGTGGATAGTATATACGTATTTGCTTTATTTATGATGCATAATTTTTATTTTTTATTTTTATTTTTATTATTTTTTATTTTATTTATTTATTTTTACGTACATAGCTTTATTGTTACGCACATCTTTTCAGGGACGGATCTACATTTGTGCCGGGTATGACACGGGCTACATTTGATTTTATGTCATGAAGTGCAATTTTTTTAAACGTTGATTTTTGTTATGCGTAACCCTAGTAAATTATTTTTTTTTACTACTTTCGCTCCAATGTTGTAACTTTAGCTAACCCAAATGACAATTGTGCAACACCCTCTAAAAAATCTTATTTTCTCGAGTTAAAGTTAAGGAAGAAAAGGAAAGAAAATGAAAAGAAGACATAAAAAGTTGTGTTCTCGAGTATCACTTAAAGAAGAAAAGAAAAAGAAATAAAATGAAAGTTAGTGTGATTTTGTTGATTATTAAAATAAGGGTAAATTGCAAAAGTGGTCCTTCACATTTCACAAAATTGCAAAAACGGGACCGAGACAAAAAGTAGCGCAAAAAAGCTACCCACGTTCCACATTTTCGCAAAATCGCCACTGAGAGCCCTTTTCCGTTAATTTTCCCGTTAAGTGCCATGTCATCGAGGGCATTATCGTCATTTCATTGCTACGGTTGATTAAAGGACTAAATTTGCAATTTGAGTTTGATATTTTATTTCACTTCACCACCACCACCACTCTCTACCATCGCCGCCACCCTCTACCGCCACCACCACCACCACCCCCCTCTACCACCTTTCAATTTTGACGTTGCTGCAGGCGAGGATTTGTATACTGCGTGTTCCAGATAACTCTTATCAATCTCAAACCAATACATATCGGTCCCACTAACCAACTTACTTATATCAATTAGATTCCCGAATTCTTTACTGAAATGAATCGGCACATCAGCAAGTCGTTTGTAACCGTGATTTGTTGAAAAAAAAAAGCATAGTTACATAACTGTGAGAGTATGTACTCCTTCTCTACAAGACACTCGTGACAAGATGTTTTTAGGTGGAATAAACCGTAATTGGTAAAGAGAACTTATGACTTCAGCCTGAATCCCATTACCCGACATCAAAAACAGAACATTTAGCCATGAAGATATCCAACTGAGACCCATTGGTTTTAAAGAGCCGGCACCAAAGTATGACATAATTCGAATAAGAAATTTGGGTCCACACTCTTCAATGTGTAACGATTGTGCTAAAGAATCAGTTAAAACCGTATCTTTATTCAGGTACCCAAAGCAAGAGGCTATTGTAGACTTGGTGGAGCAGTGTCGTACGTACAAGAGAAGAGTGGTACACCTGGTCAACTTAACTTCGTAAGACCTCGCGTAACTTTACTAATCACTTCACTCATCGCGATTTTCACCATATTATACTATCTAATTTGTAGTATCTTCAGTATGATTTTTAATGCTGTTGTTTCAGCCATTACTTTTTTGCTGAGCAAGTTTTTCTTTGTGTGCCAGGGATCAATCAATATTATGTCAAGGATTAGCTTTGAATGACGATTTGGAGCGAGTTCTAGCCAAACATGAAGCACTTCTTACAGGAACTCCCGTTCCTTCTGAAAAGTCAAAACCTGAAACTAGTCAAGCATTATTACCTGTAGCTCCTCTTATTGATGCAGGGGACACCAAACAACCGGGGTAATCAGTTTTACTCACACTTCCCATCATTATATGACCATTGCTGTTTAAGTGCGATCAAACATTTCAATAGTTATAATCTTTGTCAAATATTTAAAATTCAATTTAGGAAAGACAATATAATGGGAGCAATCTAAATTGCTTTATTTGACAAAAACTGGATCATAATACTGATAATTTTTTCTGTAATCTTTTATAATAGCTTAATTATGTATAAATGGGCTAAAAGAATTGTTCCCAACATAGACTAGCTAAAGATATACTTGTTTATCCGAGCAAGTTTTGACCTGCTTCTATTGTCTGCAGATCTGTCAGTCGCGCTGTTGCAGAGTCAGATTTGATCTCTCTTGCTCCAGTTACAACTAGTGGATCATCAACGCCTCCGTCAAATGTTGTTACCAAATTTGACCTCTTGAGTGGAGACGACATCAACTCACCAACAGTTGCAAATTCCCGAGCACTTGTACCGGTCGGTGAAGCTCAGCCTTCTACTCCTGTATCTCAGAACAACGCACTAGCACTTGTCAACAGTTTTTCACCTCAAACCCAACCACCTCAAAACGGATCGCCTCAGCAACCAGCATTTTATTCAAATGGGAATGTTCCCATCACAGCTCCACCGCAGCACGCATCATGGTCCCAATACAATCAAGGAACTAATTCAATGTGGAACGGTAATATGCCTCCACAGCAGCAACAACCGTCTTCATCGGGTTTTGGTAAGTGAAGTATTTGTCATATGCATTGGAACTGCTTGTTTTCTTTAAATAAAACATTAGTTATACCACACCTGTTTTATCAAACTTTCAGGAAACAAAGAACGAGTTTCTTATGTCCAGTTTCTCAGTACTTTAGATGGAGGGACCCACTCATTGTTGTCCCCTTCTAGAAGCAGACACTTAGAATCCATCATTTACATCTGAATAACTATACCTCTTCCAAAAATCTGATTGACCTTTGAAACCAATCTTCATGAGTTTTTTTTTACTCAACTCGTAATTTTTTGTATTGTCAGGCTCGAGGGTGTATAATGGTTGGTTCAAGCCCAGAAATTCTTACCCGTGTGAAGTGAGTGGTAGAGGGTGGTGGTGGTGGTGGCGGTAGAGGGTGGCGGCGGTGGTAGAGAGTGGTGGCGGTGGTGAAGTGAAATAAAATATCAAACTCAAATTGCAAATTTAGTCCTTTAATCAACAGTAGCAATGAAATGACGATAATGCCCTCGATGACATGTCACTTAACGGGAAAATTAACGAAAAAGGGCTCTCAGTGGCGATTTTGCGAAAATGTGGAACGTGGGTGGCTTTTTTGCGCTACTTTTTGTCTCGGTCCCGTTTTTGCAATTTTGTGGAATGTTAAGGACCATTTTTGCAATTTACCCTTAAAATAAAGTGTTTCTTCCAAAATTTTAAGGTAAAGTGATTATTATATATTCTTTTTACTTTTCTTTAATAAAAAAACTTAAGAATATAGTGTTAGGTTCGTCCCTGCATCCCCCCTCCCCTCCCCACCACCACACACACTCACACATATTCACACCTATAATATGTGCACATTCTTTATCACACTTATATTATCGAAGGTGTTAATGCAAGCAGCCTCTTTACTCTTGGATTGAGACCGGGTTTTGTGTTGCTCTATTTGGATAATGTTAACTCAAGACTCAAAAGTTTATATTGTGGTAGTGTAACACGTTTAGTGGGTCACTACCATGCAACTAGTTAACCTTTTTCTATTATAAAGATGAAACATTAGCATTGTTAGGATAATGTTAATTCGAGACTCACAAGTTTATATTGTAATGTAAATGTAAACACGTTTAGTGGGTCACTACCATGCAAATAATTAAATGAACCTTTATTCTAGTATAAAGACGAAACACTAGCATTGTTTGGATCAAGGTTGTCAGGATCGCGATCCTGATCGTAGGATCGTACGATCCTACGATCCTACATATAAAAAACGAGCAGGATCGTAGTAGGATCTTAATTCTATCAGGATCGGTATAGGATCGTAGGATCGCACGCAGGATCGTGGGATCGTAAACGATCCGATCCTACTACAAGCCCATGTTTTTATCTTGATGGGAGCAAGATCGTTATAGGATCGTAGGATCGCACACAGGATCGTAGGATCGTGAACGATCCGATCCTACTAGAAACTCATGTTTCTTATTGTTTTTTCTTTTATCATTCATTTAAATTCATTTATCATATAAAATATTCTATAAAAGTATAAAACTACAACTCTTATACAATAATATATACATTTTCATAGGATCTTACGATCCCGATCCGATCCTACGATCCCGATCTTGTGAAGCCAAAAACGATCCTAGGTAGGATCCCGATCCTGACAACCTTGGTTTGGATAATGTTAACTCGAGACTCACAAGTTTATCTTGTAATGTAAAACACGTTTAGTGGGTCACTGCCATGCAATTAATTTACTCTTTTTCTAGTATAAAGCTGAAAAATTAGCAATGTACGTAAGATAAATAAATGTACTTGACTATTGAGGACTCCACGATAACAAACTAAAGACACACATGTGTTAGTTAGCTACTGTAGTACAAACGGACAATGACTAGGAGTAGTGTGTGCTCAACGTTTCCTAATAGAAGTACTAGAACCTTGTATATTTGATATAATTATACATTGGACGTCCGTTGTCATCTTCCCAAGCCATATGCATCCATGCATAAGGGAAAATTGTGGTTAAGGGTGGGCGTAATGGGTAAGACGTGGTCTCAGACTTGTCGCCTACAGTGACTAACATGGAACGCGTCCACCATGGACAAAATGGAAAAGAAGGTCTCATATTCGACATATTCAAATGTAAACAAAAAACCCCTTGTGTTGTATGTGTGCGGGGTTCTATTAAATGATTTTTTGATTGTGTATTCGATATTCTTGTTACACTAAGTTGGCCATGAAGTAGGATGTTGCTATTTTGATGGTCACCATTACCACTAATCTAACAAATCGATTATATTGCAAATGATTGCATGGAATTAGTTCATCCAATCACAATAAAGTGTTTTCAGTGTTCATATTTCGAAATTGAATTTGTGGTTTAAAAAACTGTTATTTAATGATAATAATTCATTTTGGTTATATACGAATATTATATATATATATATAATAAACATGAGAATCCCCGTTTTACACAAAACGGACACAAAACGCGTTTTTATTGGCTGAAAAAAACACTGTTTGAAACACTGTTCACGCTTTTCCTCCCGCTCCAACACTTCTCCCGTTCCGTTTTACCTGGATATTTTTCCCCAACCCTAGAACCTTCTTCCATTCATTATCATCAAAAAAACAGTCAGCTATTTCATCACCAAAAATATATTCTAAAACCCAAAACATACCATCTTCCATTTGATATAAAACCCATCTTATCTTCTTCCACACAAATTCCAGATCCCTCCAGAATTCACACACATATCACACACATCTTGAAGCTTCTCTCTAAGGTATGTTCTAATTAAATTATCTATTTTCATTGTTATTCTATTTTCAAGTTTTTTTTTTTTTTTTTTTTTTTTTTTTTTTTCTTTCTTTTCGATTTTGGTTTTTGATTATGGGTTCCGTGTCAAAATCACAGAAGCGAGTATGGGGTTTATAATGGTGTATTTGGATGTGTAAGTTTAGATAAAATAATTTGATTTCCATTATACCTTAAAAAATTTTGGGTTGGTTTGTGTTAATTTTTCTGGGTTTTTGGAATTAGGGGTTATTGGTTTGCAAAAAATTGTTAGTAATCGGAATTAGGATTATTGTTTTGGTAAAAATTGTTAGTAATTGGAATTAGGGGTTATTGGTTTTTTTATGCTGCTAAACCAAACCATATAAACACGGCTGATGATACCTGAGTTATGTTTATCTTAGTTAGATTTGGGGTTTTTAACTGGATTACAACTATTTTTATGATTAATGGTTCTGGATCATGTTTCTTTTTGCTTTATTTTACATGAAATTGGTTTAATTCATGGTTTTCGGTTATTTAATGGAGTGTTTATTTTCCTCAATATGTTGAAGGTCAATTAGGAAGTGTGGTTGTGGTTGTGGTTATAGTGAAAAAAGTGTAGAACAACATTGTGTACATCAGGTGTTTTATAAAAGTATTAAAAGAACGGAACTGTGGTAAGTTTCTCTAACTTCCTTTTTTCTTCTATTTCTGTCGAGGATCAACTAGCCGCTGAACTAAGTCACGTTAATCTTTGCTATTGCAGGTATAGTTGCAAGTATAGTTGCTTTAATAGGAATAATTTGCGATCTTTTTTACAATAATGTATACGGCAAAAGGGTATGATTTTTGAATTTAGACGTTGTGTTCTTTTCGTTCCCAGTAATTTTTTATCTAAGAATTTTTTTTGTATGTGATTTGTTGTGTAGGCTTTGTTTAATGTGTTCTTAGGTCGAAATTTGATACTCAAGTTAAAAGTTACCGCGATGTAAGTATTATTCTATCAAAATCATACATCATGATGAATATCTTTTAAAATCCGTTGTGCTTATTTAGTTGATGCAATTAATCAACTAATTGTTGTTTCTTTTGCATAAGAAAAAATAGTTTTTTGATTTTTATTATTAGTTTTATTGATTTTGCAGGATGAAGGTGTGAAGATGAGCTTACATCCAACCGCCGTTTTGGCGGATGAGTGAGTATTCTTAATTCCTAATGACAAGTTCTTATATCGTTGAAACTCATCCATTTATCTTATTCTGAAACTCTCACCAACAGAAACATAAAGAATATCGCAGAGTTAAGGAGCAGCGACGACCTATGAGAAGTGGCGAACTCACATGACTGTCAACAATCATTTCTAACGGTGTAATATCGTGTGTGCGTGTTGCGTCTGCCATTGTCAGGGACTCAAAGGTATGTGATCTGTTGCATTTTTGGGTTTTTATGGGTTTAGCACTTTAGCTTAATACCATATTATTGGTTTTTTGGGCTTTTATTATCGAACTGGGTAATTAGATTCTTGCAGTTACAGCCTTTAGATTAACACTTATTTGTGTCAAATAAGTCTGTTGTCTACAACACACGCTATGGTAAATGACCTTCATTAAACCATAAGCTTATAACCAAACACGACCTCTTTTAGTTAGGCAAAGAATAAAGTATAAACACCTACGAATTTTTGTCATGACAAAATTGCTTATTTTAAATTGGAAAGGGAGATTGTGCAGGAGCAATCTAAAAACTACCCTTTTGTTTCTTTGTACCCAGATCCATACTATCGTAACTGCTTATTTATATCAGTTACAAGTAAGACCTGAGTACATGATCTGGATATATGTAATGCGTAAAATAAGTTTGGAATTAAACTTATTTCAGCATTGCACAAGGCCAACTAGCCAGCTATATTTATCTTTTTAAGTGATAAGCTAATCTTCAATTAGACAATGGATCACAACGGGTTAGATCAAAATGGGTAACATTTGCTACTGGTCAAATGGATCGATATTTGGATTAATTTCACACAACAGTTTTCACGCTGAAACACTAGGACAACGACACATAAATCTGCATTTAATAATGATTGTTGTTGGTTTGTCATGTTGTAGTTTATATGTTTTGTTTGTTTCGTTTGTAGACAGGGTCTGGTAACAAATGTGACGAGATTTAGACACGTTGAGGAGGCGAAAGGGAAGACCAAGTACTTGAGCAAAGTGCCATTTATTCAGGTAGTTTAAATAAATTTGCATTTCAAATCCGCGAACCAAACACCCCCTTAGCTGGTAGAAACTAGCAAACTGATAACTGTTTGCAGCCCTGACTGTTGTGAATCCATGGGTGAAAGCTGATACCTTTGACATAGTAAGTTTGTTATATGCAGTGATTGCTGAGGGGGATGTTTGGGATTGCTTATAAAAATAATTCATTTCCTTAATGTATTTTGAAACAACAAAGAAAAAAAATATGGTTGTTCCATATATATTTGAGGTGGAAAAAAAAGTCTGATAAATGTATTAGGCCGGGAAAAACTACCACAATAGGCATATGTGGTTTCTCAACGAAGTATATAGACTTTCATTTCTTAACAAAACCGATTAAGGGGTGTTTGGGGTTGCTTATTCTATGTAGTGATTGCATTTTAACATATCACAACAGTTGTAACGGACCTTAGGATTGCCTATACAAACTGCTTACTTGATTATGTAAGGTGTTCTGCAGAAACATGTAAAACTGTTATAAGGTCGCTTAACTAGGTTATCACAGATTCCCAAATTGTATATAATTGGTTTCCGTCTAAATTATATAATTACTTTTATTTTGTTCAGGTCATATACGAAAAACAAAGTTTGTTTAAGTTGTGTTTGAAACTGATTAAATTGTGTGATTGTAAGATGTTAATATCAATTGGATTTTAAGTTTGTTTCTATTGGTGCAGGTTGAATAAGGATATAGTGCGGTCTCTTTTTGGATGTGATTCGGGTAGTTCTAGGAAAGAAGATGGTCGGTAGCCAGCTGCGGCTCATGTGATTCGGGAGAACAGAGTGACCCGACCATTTTATACTGTTCTGCACCATAAATTGGTAATGATCTGTACTCATCTTCTTACAAAAGGGTAGTGATCCAAGCAAATCAGTTTCTTTCAATTTTCTGTTTTTAGGTGTACAGTGTAGCTTTTTAATATTTAAAATAAACACTTATAAGAAATGGGATTTCTACAAAGGAAAATCTTTAAGTTTACACAAGTACTATTGACAGTAAAAAAACGTTTTGGTTTGGTAGGTGGTATGGACATCACTCAAATCCTTACATCTAACACATAATGTGTGTGAAGACGTATTGTTGACAGTGGCCAGGGATCACTTGATTTGGACGCTACAAGAAAGACACAGAATGCTGATGGCCATCTGCAACGACAACATTGTGCTGCTCCTTCAATGACCTGTTAAGAGGTGTTTCGGTAAAAGGTTATATTAGGTGCCACAGTAAGGAAGAAGTGGTTGATTTATTAGACTTGAGTACAGTAGTTTATTTGAAAAGTGATGGGAATGGAAAAGGTACAAGGTCGTCTCGAGCGCCTATTCAGATCAGGTAAACGGCTAAAGGTGGGATCTCGCTTGCTAATGTTACAGAAACTGAAGTCACTTCAGAAGAAGAGATGCCTTGGTTTCTGCTACGTGGGTCTGTATGTGGAGCAACTAGAAGCACAAATATGAATACTCAATCGAGGTCTGCTATATAATGTGTGCTATATATTCATGTTATCTTATGTGTTATTTTTACGTGTAGTGTTGACTTTGTGTGAATGATGCTTCTATGTTTCAGTCGGCGATCATGTGCCATATTTACCGTTTCACAGAGCAAAAACGGATTGCTTGCGCAACAACTGGAAGCGGTCACCATTGAGGAAGATGAGGCAATGGGTGTTGGGAATCAAGTGGTGAAGCTACAGCAGCAAAAGCCACACCACAAATGCCAAATAAGAATAGTCCAACACATCTTCCAAATGTTTCATCAGTACCATGTCAGGTTTGAAACTGTTTGGCCATGATAAGTAGAACATATTTATGGAAGGATCATAACGAGTCCAGTGTTATAGGATATTGCAAATGTATACCCTTAACTTAATAAACGATCATGAGAATAATGTTATGAAATGGCATATAGTTGGAAGACGTTATTGGATTATGAATGTTAAAAGTTGGTTACATGTGACGAATAAGAGGAGGCCGTGTTTATATAGCAGACTTGGTGCATTTTTTGTAGAATATAAGGCAACAGCTGCACAGGTCCTCAAACACCCGATAGCTATCGTTGCCAAAATACAAAAAAATACACACAAACTCACCCGTCGCAACGCGCGGGCTTCCACGCTCGTTTCTTCTAATTACGACCTTCAAAACTGTCTTTAGCAGAACACGTAATTTAATTTTGAAACCACAATTAATATTTAGCTCACTAAAATGATAAGTAATGACAAAGTGGATTATGAATGGACTGTCAAGAATCCATAATGCAGTGTTGATTTTCATGATAACTGCTGATTATAGTTGTTGCAAAGGTGATTTTCAAGGTTCTGCAACACAAAGAATGGATTTTTAGTCCTTCACTTCACAGTTTCATTAGCATTGGAAACTTGAGGAATATAAAGCATGCTACAGATGATGGCCTGGTAACTTGGTGTCTTGTAGCCTATTCTGTATATATTCATTTCAAATTCTCAGTTGGCCTTTGAGTGGCTATATATCAGTTATGGGTTACTAGATTTACCATAAAGTATTCCATTGATCCATCCTATGAAGGGTAAGTGTGCTTGGTGAGACAGTGCATGATGCTAGAAATAGTGAGGAGTAAAAAATGAACCTACTTGGTCATAGCAATACACTGTCTAAAGGAGGATAGGTTGGATTTTACGCGAAGGTGTATGTTCCCTACCTTGACGTCTTTGCCTTTTGTGATTAAATAGTGAGGTGAGCTACTATATGATCCTAAAAGTAAAAGTTAAAGAAATGTAGCTAGTTGGGTATAGTATAACCCTTCATCTTAGAGATTGGGTGTTATAACTTGCATGATGATGCCTAGTACATGACATTATAAATCAATTGTGGATGATGGTTGAATGGTTTATGATGCTCAATTGGTGCATAAAAGGTGAATGTCTGGTGTGGACTTGCTGCTGAAAAGTGTTAAGTTTGTAGCTGTATTTCATAATGTATCTGAGATAAGTTCTGTGTAGTATTGTCTGATATGTGTCAAGATATTGTAGTACTGTCCGATATCTATCATATCTTATAATTGACAGTTGTATATTGATTTGAGCATGTTCAATCAGTTTTATGTATAACTTGTAATTAGTTGTTGATATTAATATAATTCACCTTCGCATAAAAAAATAATAAAATAAAATAAGTGTTACTACATGCACCAACTTTGAAATCTTATATTGTAATCCATTCGTTCAAATTTTACTACTCCCTCATTTTCAAAATAATTGTCTTCTTTTAACTTTTTTTTCTTTAACTTTGATCTTAATTTTTTTTTTATTTGTTATATATAATAACTTATGCAAAATAAATGAATGAATTGTTTTTAAATTCTTTTACATTTATACAATTTTAATCAAGTATTATATATCACATACAAAAATATTAAAGATCAAATTTGAGAAATTAAGAATTTAAAAAGTCGACAATTATTTTGAAACGGAGCGAGTATTTGCTATCATCTAGAAAGCCATGTGACGAGACACATGTTATTATTTAACTTGATAAATTAATATTAAGAATAGCTTACTGCACAACGACATAAGTTGGCCATTTTCTGATTTTCAAACTATAGGTTAGTCATAGCTTTGTTACATTTAATCAAATTAATTGCTTTGAAAGATCTTTTATAACCACGAGTTAAAACCTTGATTAGCAACATTAAACTCTTTGAAAATGATATTTCTCCTACCTTTGGTTTCTAATTCTTCTACATATATAAATAAGACATGTGTCGCATTAGCCATTCTATCATGTAGGTAAGTGAACAACTATGAATAAAATATGGATCGAGATTCTATGAACATGAAAGCTATATTGTGAGAGTAAATAAAAATATGGGCTCTTAACTTTTATTAAGAAATGTATGTTTCTTCAGAAGAGGTCAATAATTCAAACCTCGTTAAGTATGTATGTTTGAGGTAGTCAGAGAAATGTCAGAAATGGTTTCGGGATTAACCCAATGATGTCATCAAGGGCGGAGCTACGTGAGGACCGGGAAGGGTCCCGGCCCCCTAAGCCTAAGACAGTTAGTGTATTTATTTACGATTTCATGCAAAAAAATTTCATCTCAACCTTTTCATCTAATGTTTTTATGGAAAAAAATTTGTTTCGGCTCTCCCACAAAATTTTCTCTAGCTCCGCCAAGTCGCGTATATGTGAGTAAAAAATCTAGTCTCTCCGGATATCTGTTTATTTATGGATATATATATATATATATATATATATATATATATATATATATATATATATATATATATATATATATATATATATATATTTGTTAACAAATGGATTAAAGACATGTGAAAGAAGAGGATAGAGATGCATGGACTACCAATGGGCTTGTGGTCCACTGGGCATGTCTTATTCAGTTAAGCGTGCCTAGTGGAGAGTAGTACCGGTTTGGGTGACCAAACCGAGAAGTCCTCCCTTGCCTTCAATGAAAGGTTTCAACCCACTAGGGTTCGAATCTGGAGAAGGCAAGGTTTACTTCAATTTAAGTATCGTGCCTTCGGGCGGCTTAAGTTGAAGGTTTCCCCCATCGGGTTTCAAATTGGACTTGGATTTTCCCAATGAAAGTCAATTTTCAAAAAAAAAAAGAAAAAAAAAAAAAAAAGATGCATGGACTGAGAAAAAAGAAAATAATATTAATTAATTGGTTGGCTAGGATTTATTGATTGATTGAAAGCCGACATGAGTGGATACAGATTGAACGTTTGGCAAGTGGCGAATTTCACGTTTTTTGTCGAATACTCACGTGAATATATTACACATACCCAACACTGTGCATGCATGATGCATCATCGATCGACGTCTCGTATTGTTAACATGTCTTGTTTTCATTTGATCTATTTTAGGCTATATAATATGTTCATGTGATATAAATATACAATATGAAAACTTTGATCAATCGGTTTAGGTTATTCTAGCTAATGTCGACATGAATAATACCATAATTCTCTTGATATTTTATTACTATAATTTTTGTTTGTGGGCGATTTGGGAAGTCAAAAGAGGAGCACACAATTTAGAATGGATGAGGAGGTGTCATCCTCTAGAAGACTTTAGAAAAATAGGTTTCATACCTATTTTAAGAGTAGCTCGAAACAGAAAGATTTTGTTACTTGTCGGCTTGTCCTAATCGAAGAACATGCCTACATATAGTATCGATCACAGGCTAGATAAGTGTATTTTTTTGCTATCTGAAAATTTGATAAAATCTCATATATGATCTAGTGTAAGAATACGGATCCCTTCAAAGTGAGAAAAATTACAAAGTTTACAAAGTCATTCATAGTGTGACACATGTCCCCCACTCTAAATTATACATAACATCCGCCTAAGGATAATTTGGTCATTTGACTCGTTTTTTTTAATTCCACCTTAAATTTCAAACGCACATTACTCTCAAACGACAAACTTTTAGAAAAAACTGATTTCACCAAAATTTTTAAAATTTAATCATCTTTAATTTGGTATAAATCTTTATAATTTTTTCGATTTTTTATTACATATTCATTGGGTCATGATTTTCTTGATTTTTTTTTTTTTTTTAATTTTCGACCCTATTTTTTACCTTGAAAATTGAAGAATCATAAAATACTTAAAACACAAAAGTTGTAGATTTTGATTCACTCTTTACCCAGAAATTTCAATCACTCAAATCCGATGTCATATGAGTAAGATATCACACGTTAAATATGGTGTTTTACTCATATTTATTGCACACAACGTGTTTGATGAAATGTTTAGCTTAGATTTTTTGTTTTAAAATCGAGTTAAATGCACTTATTTTTGTCCCACAACGCATTATTAATAATTTTATTAATGTAACATTCAAAAAGTGATTTTTTTAATCGTTATATTTTTAAAATATACATTTAGTTCATCAGTTAGGTTATTAGGTTCATCAGTTAGGTTATTAGGTTTATCAGTTAGGTTATGTTTTGTTCATCAATTAAGTTATAGGTTATAGGTTCATCAGTTAGACATTTTGTTCATCAGTTACTTTAGTTCATCAATTTTTTCAGATTTATCAATTTCAGGTTTATCAAATTTGATCAAATGTTTGGGTTCATTAGTTATTGACTAACTGATGAACCTATAATTATAGTTTCGTCAGTTATTAACTAACTGATGAACCTATAATTATAGGTTCATCAGTTATTGACTAATTATAGTTTCATTAGTTAGGTTCATTGATTTTTTGGTTCATTAATTATAGGTTCATCGTTATTTTATCAGTTATTGACTAACTGATGAACCTATAATTATAGGTTCATCAGTTAGGTTCATTAATTTTAGGTTCATCAGTTATTGACTAATTGACGAAGTTATAATTATTTGTCATGTGTTATGTGTTTAGGTTCATCAATTAGTCAAAAATGTTACCATAAAAACTGATGAACCAAAGTAACCTAACTAATGAACCAAAGTAACCTAACTAATGAACCTAATAACGTAACTGATGAACTAAATGTATATTTTAAAAATATAATGATTAAAAAACTTTACTTTTTGAGTCTTACATTAATAAAATGATTAATAATGCATTGAGAAACAAAAATTAGTGCATTTACCTCAATTTTAACACAAAATATATAAGCTAGACATTTCACCAAACACATTGTGTGCAATAAATATGAGTTAAACACCATCTTTAACATGTGTTATCTTACTCATATGAGATCAGATTTGAGTGATTCAAAAACATGTGTAAAGAGTGAACAAAAATTTGTAACTTTCATGTTTTAAGTTTTTAACGATTCGACATTTATGAGGGTAAAAAATAGAGCCGAAAATGACAAAAAAATAAAGAAAATCAAGACCCACTTTATATGTAAAAAAAAAAAAAAAGTTTAAAATATTTAACAAGATTTATACCAAATTAAAGAGGATTAAATTTTAAAAATTATGGTGAAATCGGTTTTTCGTAAAAGTTTGTCGTTTGAAAGATATTTGCGTTTGAAGTTTTAGGGTGGAATAAAGAAACGTGTTAAAATGATTAAAATGCCCCTAACCGAATTTAAAAAGAAAAATAAGAGGGAGTGGGTGGTGGACACTTGTAACATGGTGAGTGGCTTTCTAGCCTTTGTAGACTTTGTATTTTTAGTCCTTTTTGTAAGGGATCACACCTCAGCATGTATAAACTCTCCTGCTAGCCTATTGATGGGTGAGACTAGAGATGGGCAAAGTCAAGGCCGGCTCGGGCCTTAGTCGGGCTTTGGCGACCCTTTGTAAGGCTCCGAGGCTTCGCATGCAAGCTTTCTAGGACAGGCTTTAGTCCGGCCTTATGACTGGACTCGGGTTTTGTTTGATTTTAAAAGCATAAAGATTATTTCTTACAGGATGGCTTTATTCCGCGATAAAACTTTGAGAATGAAACTAAACATAATAACATAGAGTTGAGTTCCATGAAGAACCCATACATGGTATAGAACCTATCAACCAATCATAGCCACCCATTTATATTTTCCACATTTTTTTCAAAACAACATATCTTGCAAACGGTAAATCTTCAAGCTACAAAAAAAAAAAAAAAAAAAAAAAATACCATCGCGACGAGAATTAAATGATCTTTCTATAGATATGCATTGTTATAAACTTTCGACCATTTTTTTTTTTTTTTTAATTTCCGCCCAGAAAGAATCATATATGATTCGTAAAAATCATATATGATTCATGAAAAATCATATATGATTCGATTCTTACGAATCATATATGATTTGTTACGAATCATATATGATTCGTAAGAATCATGTATGATTCGTAAGAATCATGTATGATTTGTTAAAATCGATTCATAAATGATTTTTCTGGGCGAAAAAAAAAGTTCATCAAAAAAAAAGTTCGTCGAAAGTATATAACAATGCATGTTTATAGAAAGATAATTTAATTCTCGTCGCAATGGTATTTTTTTTGTAGCTTGACGATTTACGGTTTGCGAAATATTTAAGTTTTAAAAAAAAAGGTGTAAGTTTATTTTTTTATTTTGATAAAAAAATGAGTGACTAAGATTGCTTAATGAGTTATATGGTAAAAGTTGAATCTATAAATAATTTTTAGCTAATAACATATGTATATGCACAAGTTCAGATATCCCGATTTATAGAAATTGGCTCAAAAATAGTATCATTTTGTAGTTAATGATAGTTGTAGCACACTAATACACTTTTTTTTTACCGGCGAGTTAGTAGCAATTGCGGAGCTAGAAAAAGTTTTTTGAGAGGGCCGAAACAAGTTTTTTTCCGAAAGAACATTGGATGGGAGGGCCGAGATGGAAAAAATAAAATTGTAACACATGAAATCGCGAAAAAAATACACTAACGGGCTTTGGCCTAGGGGAGTCGGGACCCTTCCCGGTCCCTTAATGGCTCCGCCCATAGTTAGTACAATACTATAGTTAGTGATCGATTCGATTCCATAGTACTTACCCATAAGGCAGTCCATACCAGCCTCGAATCGACGCATCTATAGGGCAGAACACAGATTCCACCCATAAAATAAACCCTCCACGAAGAAACTCGAACTGAAACATCTCGCATATGGTAACATTTCAGGGCTCGTTACTTGATGTTAGAAGATAGATGTTAGAAGATATTCCATTGGCATGACCCCATATATAGCATGGAGTTCACGTTTGATTCGATAATTTCGTATTCAACTATCCATGATTAGAGATATTGTCCAGGAGTAGGCCACTCGTTATACATGACGTTATGATCGAGAGGTCCCGCACTTGATTATTCGACAAATTTTCCTGCAATGGTACAATCATATATCTTGTCTTGTGATCAAATGCTGAGTTTCGAAGAAACTCCACACATGTTAACATGTGCTATAGTTTTTTGAAGTATTAGTTATGTGATTACAATACAAATATGCAAAACATCTTTTCTTCTATTTAATTTTTGTTTATCAAGCCAAAGTGTTGTCCCCTCAAACCTATCTAAATATTGTTCAACTTGTTTTCTAGCTTCCAAGTTGGGATAACCGAATAAGCATACACAAAACTATAGCTACCTTTATACAACTGTAGCTCTAGAGGCCGGTGCAAAAACTTATGTAGTAACTGAATATGACGGTCAAATATACATCATATCAACTATTGAAATAAAAAACGTTTAAACAATGTAACTTTATTTTTAACAAATATATGTAACATAAAGTCATACTTATATTATTAACATTTTTTATCGAAAGTAAATTTTGAGGCACCGAATATCCAAACAAGTTTTGAGTCCACGTGATTGCACGTCTCGCAAACGCTCAAATACGGCTGTGCTTTTACATCTAGTATGAAATTAATATTTGCTAAAAAAAATGAAATATGAGATTTTGTTACTTTGCATGGGGACGAAACAATAGCAATTGTATAAAAAAAAACACACATTGGATTTCAATATCCAAAGCCACAAATTTAGCTAAAATATTCATCCTATCGGCTATGAGAACCAAAATGAACCACCATTGAGATTCTTTTTTCCTCATTTTTTGCTGTTTTTTTCTCTCCATTTTTAGGAGTAAATGGCATTTTTTTGTCACCTTAGACTTGCATTTTTCTCATGCATGTTCTTGATTACGATACCAACGATCACAAAATCTGCCATGAACGACGACGCAGAGGCTTTGCTACAAATAAAGCAATCGTTAAACAACCCGATATCTCTTGATTCATGGAAACTAGGAACAAGGCCTTGTGACGACGTAAAAAGATGGGTAGGCCTTGTATGTCGCAAAGGGTTCGTTACAACCCTTCGTCTTAGATCAATGAATCTCTCGGGCAATATTGACATGGCAGCACTTGCACAATTACAAGGCCTGCGTGTTATAAACCTCGTGAACAATTCGTTCTCAGGCCCCATCCCTGAATTCAATAAACTTGGAGCTTTAAAAGGTATATACTTATCAATGAATAACTTTTCGGGTGAAATTCCATCAGGCTACTTTTCAAAAATGGTGTCATTGAAGAAAATTTGGTTTGATAACAATAATTTCTCAGGGTCTATTCCGTCTTCGTTAGCTCAACTTCCACGTTTGATGGAATTGCATCTTGATAAGAATAAGTTTTGGGGTTTAATTCCATTAATGGGGCAACAAACTTTGGTGTCATTAAACCTTTCACATAATAATCTTGAAGGGGACATTCCTTCTAGTTTATCGAGATTTGAGGTGGATTCTTTTATAGGAAATCGTGATCTTTGTGGGCAAAAATTAGGTAAGCTATGTGGTACTGTGATCGCAACTCGACATAAACCAACATCAAAACCACCTCCCGAGTCGTTAAAGATGGCTTATATGGGCATGGTTTTGTCAGGTTTGATTCTTGTATCTATGATTATTGCAATCTTTGTGTTAGTGAGAAAGAGGGAAAAAGAAGAAGCTCAGCAAATGTACGACGAGAAACAAGATTTTGATGATTCGTTTGGTTTGGGGATATCAAGTGATGATAGCCCGAAAGAAGATGTTTCAACTCGAAAAAGTAGCAAAAGAGGTTCTCTTAAAAAGACTAAGGGAGTTGATGATTTAATGTTGTTGAACAAAAGCAATGTTGGGTTTGGTTTGTCAGATTTGATGAAATCCGGTGCTGAGGTTCTTGGAAATGGGTCGTTAGGGTCATCCTACAAAACCACATTGTCAAATGGTTTGATTTTGGTGGTGAAAAGGTTAAAGGAAATGAATAAAGTGGATAAAGACGGGTTCCAAGCGGAAATGACTCGATTAGGAAGACTCGACCACCCAAATGTGTTGGCTCCTCTCGCATGCCATTTTCAAAAAAAGGAAAAACTCGCGGTCTATGAGTATATTCCCAAAGGCAGTTTACTTTATTGTTTACATGGTAAGCCTAAATCCTCTGACTTAGATACTTTATTACTAAGACTAATGAAATGTTACTAACTTAAAATTCAAATCATCCAGGTGATCGAGGGGCAACACATGCTGAGCTTAATTGGCCTGCCCGTTTAAAAATAATTAAAGGAATTACGTTAGGAGTGAGTTATATTCATACGGAACTTGCTATGTTATCCTTGCCTCACGGAAATCTTAAGTCAAGTAATGTTCTTCTTGGCCCTGATAACGAGCCACTAATAGTTGACTACGGTCTCAATAGTATTATAGATGCAAATCACGCAACAAGCGTGCTCATGGGCTATAAAGCCCCCGAAGCAATACAAAACAAGCCAGTTTCACCTAAGTGTGATGTTTATAGTCTAGGAATCATCATATTTGAAATTTTAACCGGCAAGTTTCCGTCTCAGTACAATAACAAAGGGAAAGGTGGGACGGATGTGGTGCAATGGGTCAAATCTGCAATGTTGGAGCAGAGAGAGGTGGCATTGTTGGATCCAGAGATCACGGAGTCAACAAATTCTATAGGAGAAATGCAAAAACTATTACACATTGGTGCAACGTGCACAGAGAGTGATCCAGATTCCCGGTTAGATATTAAAGAGGCAGTTAGAAGAATAGAAGAAATACGGGTTAAGTGAAGCATAAATGTCAAATTGTGCCTTAACTGCAATATTGATCGTCACCACTGCATCAACTGTGTTAAATTTTCAAGCAGATTTTTAAACGGCACAGATTGATGAGTTAGCACACTCATTCATGTGAAAGCTTGGAGCATGACACACGGGCCCGAAAAATAGACAAATTATAAAAGGCTATGACTTCGTACTCTAAAGATGGTGACACTGTGAATCTGTAACATGTTGAACGATATGGCAAACTGTGTGCGACAGTTTGGCCCGTATTCTTTCGTTTAGTTATGACAACATTTATGTGTTTCTAGTTGATAATTTTATTATAGAAGAGTTGTAGCTAATTATAATCGATACTTTTTTTGTGAGAATGCAAAAAGGCCAGAGGTCTCTTAAAGCAGCCTCTCTACATTTGGGTATGGGTAAGGTTGTCTACATCTTACCTCCTCCATATCTCGTGGAAGACGGGATTAGGTAACGTTAATTGATTGATTGATTTTCCGAGACAAAACTATATAGACATGAAAGGTTACTTAAAGTTTAAAACAGAACTAGTTCAAGCCCAATGTCTCCTAGAAGGGTTTATAAGACTACATGACGATTGTCCATTATGGATTCGAGAAGCCCATTAAAGTTTTTGACATTATATAATCCATTATCATATGTGTAATCCATGATTGTGCTCGATTAGGGGTGTTCATCGGTTCGGTTATCGGTTAATCGGTTTATTCGGTTCGTGTTGTTCGGTTAAAAAATTTTTTTGGGTCATAACCGAAAACCGAACCGAACCGAAAATATCTATAACCGAACCGAACCAAGAACCGAACCAAAGTTCGGTTCGGTTATGGGTCAAAACCGAAAACCGAATTTTTTACTTAAATTATACTATTTATATTTTTTTTTGAATTTAATTATATATATTTTTGGCAAAAAAAATATTTCAAGCATAAAAAAATGTTTTTTTATATTAGTATAAAATTTTAATGGATATTTTTTATATTTAAAATAATATAAATATATAAAAAATATATATATTTATATAAATTCGATTTTCGGTTCGGTTTTCGGTTCAGATAGCTAAACCCATATCCAAACCGAAAACCGAATTTTTAATTCGGTTCGGTTCGGTTTTAACAAGTTCGGTTCGGTTATATGTTCGGTTCGGTTTTATTTCGGTTCGGTTTTCGGTTTATTCGGTTAATTAACCGAACCGTGAACACCCCTATGCTCGATACAAACAATTTTCTGGAAATAATTTTTTATGGCGTTGTCTCAAACATGATGTCCCCTTTGCAAGATTGACAGAATAAAAAGAATTTGTATTACATGTTGTACGACATCAATAGATCTAATGATCATCATGTGATATTATTATAGTATCAAGTTATTAAGATTTAAACAATGTTTATAGTATTAACAAGATAGTAGTATTAACAATAGTATATACACAATTTTTCGAGACAAAACTACATAGACATGAAAGGTTACTTAAAGTTTAAAATATAGCGTTTATCGAACGAGTTCAAGCCCAATAACCATTATGGATTCCATAAGCCCATTTTTATAAAAGTTTTTGATACTATATTATCATATGTGTAATCCATGATTGTGCTCGACAAAATTTTCTGGAAATAATTTTTGATGGTGTTGTCTCAAACATGATGTCCCCTTTGCAAGATTGACAGAATAAAAAAAAATTGTATTACATGTTGTACGACATCAATAGAATCATGTGGTATTATTATAGTATCACGTTATTAAGATTTAAACAATGTTTATAGTAGTATTTGTAAGTGCACGATGGACTCAAAACGTATATGACAGTGTATACAAGCCCATTAATTAATTAAACTTAATTAAACAATGGGATGTTGGAAACAAGCAAAAATGTTGTTGTCTGTTAACACTTAACATTACCGGAACAATGTGATTCTTTGTCTATGTTTTTGTCTATCATGATTCCATTATTGTGTTTCAATTGTCATGCATCCTGGCCTGTTAACAACGGAAAAAGAAACATATATAAGGTCTTAATAAAAGCTCATCACTTCAAACGTGCAAATATTATTTTTTCAATTCATACTTGCGAAACTTAGAACTTGAATATGTTAAAGTGATAGATCAACAAATAATTTTACGATTTGATGACGTATAGCCTATATCTGGGCCACAAGCCCAAATGATAGACATTACTCATACCTAAGTCCACTACGAATGGGCTACCATGACAAATGGTATGGGCCGCAGTATTAACGCTTTGGGCTTATAAAGCCCAAAGGCCTAACCAAACCCACCGGGTACACGATAAAGATTATCTATTCAAGGAATAGATATCCTTACCTCGGATAAGCACTACGCGTGCGAAGAGTAAGGAGCAAGAAACACGGTTTCTTACCCCCTATATATAGAATCATACGATTCTCATTCAAGGTACGACTTACAGAATCCCTAACTCTTCAACTAAACCCTAAATCGATTACTTACTCTCACGCCGGAGTCTAATCGGGGGAGACAATCCCTCGATAAGCCTAACGGTGTTGTTTTATTTTCTTAGCGTGCAGGTAACAAAGTGCTAAGAAGCGAATTGATATAAGAGCAAAAGCCCAATAACCAGGTACGTCCAACTTTTGTATCAACAAGTGGCGCCATCCGTGGGACCCTACTAAAAACTAGAATGACGAAGCATAAGAATTCAAGCCAGTGGACTCCGCAGTCAGAAAAGCGTGACCATCAGAGGAAGAATCAACAAGATCCGACCTCCAGACAAGCTGCTGGAACAACCAGCGCACCTGGTCACCACGAGGCAGGAACAACCCCACCTCATCTAGCAGTAGAACTGCCCGTAAGGACTACCACAGTCACACCAGTGTCCCCAAGCATTGAGGAACTCCAGCGCAACCTCTTCATCACTCCCCATCAGGCCATACCCGCAGTGAACAACACTGCGATACCAGGTGCACCTGAACGTAACAGAGCGCCTAATACTGAGGCAGAAATTCTTGCAACAACCGAGGACGCGCGTGATCTAACTTTGGGAAATTTTGTGTCCCAAAATTATGAAACCCTAACCGCCCTCATGCAAGAAGAAGCAGCAAGAAGAGCAGGCGCGGACCTACAAACCCGACTCAATTTTGGTCCAGAACGCGAACCATCACCACCACGTCACCCACGAGGAAGACGCGCAGAACGTACCACTGTCCATGATAGGTTAGGTGCGGTATCTGATTCACAAAATTCTGGAGACAGCGGTAGGCGTACCAATGTCCATTCCAGACTTGGCAGTCGGGGAATACATGATCGATTAGGGCCTCAACATTCGCCAAGCCAAGGATCTTCCAAACCTGGGAGTAGGCGGATCCAAGACAGATTGGGGAGAAGGAGATCCCCAAGCAGAGATCCCTCAGACTCCTCTTCTGGAAGGAGCGGGCGCAAGCGCCGAAAAAGAGACTATCCTTCTTCCAGCGATTCCTCGGACAACGAGGATAAAGAAACAGGACACTGGAAGTCAAAAGGAAGACGTCGCGAAGAAGAGAATGAAGATATGTCTCTCCCATGGCGACGCCAGAAAATTGATGCGTTTACGCGGCGCATAAGTGATTACTCAGACCACAAGCGCAGGCGCATGCCCGCCAACGTAAAAACATATGATGGAACAGGTGATTCGGACGACCACCTAAAAATTTTCGAGTCAGCCGCAACTATCGAAAATTGGCCACAGCCTGTGTGGTGTCACATGTTTAATTCCACGTTGGTAGGAAACGCGCGCACATGGTTTAGCAAACTCCCACGTAGGAGTATAGGCAGTTTTGAGGAATTACGGAAAGCATTCCGCCTCAACTTCACCCAGCGAAAAAAGTGCGCTAAAAATCCCGGGGAATTGGCAAGGGTGAAGCAACGTCAAGGGGAATCAACCAGCGCTTTTATGGAACGTTTCAAAGATGAGTGCATACAGGTCAAAGCATGTCCTGAAATCCTAAAAATTTCAGGGTTCATGAATGGAATCAATAACGCAGAACTCATCCGGAAGCTTAATGACAGAGTTCCACAATCCTTTGATGAGCTAACAAAGCGCACCAGATCCTTTATACAAGGAGAAGCAGCTGCTGCGGATAGCAAGAAAGGATATTCAAACTATAGGCAACAAGAACAGCCGCGAAAACAATCCAACGACCAAAACAACAACAACCGCAGCAGGAATTACCGCAGTGGAAGAGACAACGACAAATATACTCCTCTCACTAAAACTCCAAGGGAGATATTTGTAACAGAAGGTGCGAACTTCCCAAAGCCACCACCAATGCGCACGGCAGAAGAAAAGCGCTTAGGTAGTGGATACTGCGAGTACCACGGCCAAAAAGGCCATACAACCAACGAGTGCGTCCAACTAAAACAACTAATCGAAAAATTAGTTAGAGAAGGAAGGATTGACCACCTCGTAAAAAACATCAAGGAAGGAAAAGAGAGACAGAGAAATGGGGGCAAGAAAGAACCCCCAAAGGAAAAGGCTGATACTATATACATGATACAATCATGGCAGCGCAAGATAAAGCAAAAAATCAGCCAAAAATTCTCTCCAGAAAAAGAGATATCCTTCCCCACCATAGCTGCGGACAACGCAGTCGTGGAGCCTCTAACCATTGAAATACATACAGGGGGACACGACATCCACCGCATGTATATTAATGGAGGAGCATCCGCGGACATCCTGTATGATCACTGTTTCAAAAGACTGCGACCTAAACTTCAAAGTCAATTGATACCAGCTACGACATCATTGACAGGATTTACAGGAGAAAAAATCTGGCCCATGGGGCAGCTACGCTTGTTGGTGGTCGTAGGAGATGAACAACACTCAACCGCAGCATGGGTAAACTTTATGGTAATAAAATCTCCCTCACCATACAATGGTATCATAGGAAGACCAGGAATATCATCCATGCGCGCAGTACCATCCACAACGCACGGAATGCTTAAATTCCCTGTGAAAGGAGGAATTGTCACCCTCTATAACACCACAGTACCACCAAGAGAATACATCGCAGTCACAACTGAAGCAGAGACCACTCCAGAACAGCGCACGGAAAAAACGCCAAATTTAAAAGTCGCTATTCACCCAGATTATCCGGAACAACAAGTTTCGATTGGAGGATCTTTATCTGACAAAGGTAAAGCAGCTGTATGCGCACTCTTGCAAAAGAACCTAGATATCTTTGCATGGGAACCAAAGCATATGACGGGAGTACCGCGCTCTATCACAGAGCATAAGTTACAAATCCGACAAGGATACCCTCCAATACGACAAAAGAAGCGCGGCCAGGCCCCAGATCGTGCAAAGGCTATTTTGGAAGAAGTACACAAGCTAGTGGATGCAGGTATCATGCGCGAAGTATATTATCATGACTGGCTTTCTAACCCAGTTATGGTAAAGAAGAGCGATGGCAGTTGGAGGATGTGCGTGGACTTCACTGACCTCAACAAAGCATGTCCGCAAGACTGCTACCCACTGCCAGAGATAGACTGGAAGGTCGTATCCTTATGCGGATACCCCTTCAAATGCTTCCTAGATGCATATAAAGGGTATCACCAGATCCAGATGGCAGTGGAAGATGAAGAAAAAACAGCTTTCCACACCAGCCAAGGAGTATACTGCTACACAAAAATGCCTTTTGGCCTGAAAAACGCAGGCGCGACATACCAACGACTGGTGGATACAGCCTTCGAAAAACAAGTAGGCCGCAACTTGGAAGTATATGTTGATGACTTTATCATCAAAAGCCATACAGAGGACGAATTGGTGCGCGACATCGAGGAAACATTCCGAACGTTGGGGCGGATAAACATGAAGTTGAATCCCAAGAAGTGCACCTTTGGCGCAACTGAAGGTATGTTCCTCGGATATTTGATAGAACCCGATGGAATCAAACCGTGCCCAGAGAAGACGAAGGCTGTTATTGATCTCCCCTCCCCGCGCACACTCAAAGAAGTCCAGTCACTGAATGAAAAGTTAGCAGGACTGAATCGCTTTTTATCTAAGTCAGCAGACAAGTCCCTTCCACTCTTTAAAACACTCACGAAGTGCACAAAAAAGGGAGACTTTCGCTGGACTGCCGAAGCAGAAGAAGCTTTCCAACAACTTAAACACCATCTGGCATCTCTCCCCAAACTCGTCGCACCGCAACCAGGGGAAGAACTAATCATGTACTTATCAGCAACCCATGGAGCAGTTAGCGCGGTACTATTGACAGACAGAGACTCCGTCCAGACACCCATATATTTCGTAAGCAAAGCCCTAAAGAAAACAGAGGTTAACTACAGCGCTATGGAAAAGCTGGTCTTGGCCCTAGTGTTTGCAGCCAAAAGGCTGCGCAGATACTTCCAAGCACATCCAATAGCGGTAATCACAGATCAGCCAATTAAACAAGTTATCTCTAAACCGGACGCATCAGGACGCTTACAAAAATGGAGTGTAATGTTAAACGAGTACAATATCTCATACAGGCCGCGCACTGCAATCAAAGGACAAGTCTTAGCCGATTTTATCGTGGAGAAGCCAGATAGCGACAGTCCGACATCTGCAGACAAAGCAGATTTACAAGAACCCTGGATCCTGTTCGCAGATGGGTCCTCATGCATAGATGGGTCGGGCGCAGGCCTTATCCTTACAAATCTAGAAGGTATGGAATTCACCTACGCACTGCGATTTGAATTCACAACCACAAACAATGAGGCAGAATATGAAGCCCTACTAGCCGGACTACGCATTGCAATCCAAATGGGTGTACGCAACCTAGAAGCAAACGTAGATTCGCGCCTAGTTGTTAACCACGTGTTAGGTGAATACGAAGCAAAGGATGACCACATGGTCTAATACCTGGAAAAGACAAAATCCTTGATCAAGAACTTCGACAGGTTCACAATAAAACAAGTACATTAGAGGCGACAACAGGAAAGCGAATGCACTCAGCAAGATCGCATCCACAAGCTTCGCACACCTCTCAAAACAGGTATTAGTGGAAACCCTTAAAAACAAATCAATCTTGGATATGGAGATATCAACGGTGATAGAAGAACAAGACCCTACGTGGATGACACCTATCATCGAATTTATTAGCAAGGGAATCCTACCCCAAGATCATAAAGATGCTCGAAGAATACGGCGCACGGCGCAACGATTCGAGTTACGCGATAATGTACTCTATCGACGATCTTTCTTACAGCCATAGCTCAGATGTGTTGGACCCCTCCAAGCAAACTACGTCCTCCGCGAAATTCATGCAGGATCGTGTAGTATGCACTCAGGGCCACGATCCGTGGTAGCAAGTGCTCTGAGGTCAGGATACTATTGGCCAACAATGCATCGCGACGCACGCGACCTGATAAGAAAATGCAGCAATTGCCAAGTGCACAGACCAATTCCGCGCCGACCACAACAAGAGTTAACACCAATCACCTCACCATGGCCATTTTATAAATGGGGTATTGACATCGCAGGACCTTTCCCTGTCGCAGCTGGAGGAGTAAAATTCCTCATCGTAGCCATTGACTACTTTACAAAGTGGATTGAAGCAAAAGCGGTGGTAAATATCACAGGAAACCAAGTCAAACGCTTTGTTTGGGACAACATTGTCTGTCGCTTCGGCTTACCGGGCGAGATCATATCAGACAACGGAAAACAATTATGTGATAACCCATTCAAGGATTGGTACGCACAATTGAACATCACACAACATTTTGCTTCAGTCAAACATCCACAAACCAATGGCCTAGTTGAGCGCGTGAATCGCAGTCTAGGCGAAGGAATAAAAGCGCGCCTTGACAGACATAAAGGAAAGTGGGTAGATGAGCTCTCGCACGTCTTATGGGCGCATCGCACAACAATCAAAACCAGTACCGGCGACACGCCATTTTCACTAGTCTATGGAACAGAAGCCGTCATACCCGCCGAAATAGGAATGCCAACTATACGCACAGCAGAGGTCAACGTCACGACAAATGACGAGGAACGGCGCATAGATTTAGACATACTGGAAGAAAGGCGCGAACGTGCAGCTATACGCGAAGCAAAGGCCAAGGCAAAAATGAAGAAGTATTATGATGCAAAGGTCAAACACACTTCATTCATACCAGGAGACTTTGTTTACCGCGCCAATGATGCGAGCCATGCAGAAGACACAGGCAAGCTCGGCCCTAAATGGGAAGGACCTTACGAGGTCACAGACGCGCTCGGCAATGGCGCATACAGACTGCGCGACACGGAAGGTCACGACCTTGCGCACACTTGGAACATTTGCAATCTCAAAAGATGTTACTTTTAGGCTACGGCCCTTACACAAACACCTTTGCACCCTACGTGGTGCCTAATAAGTGTTTATTTTTTCTTTTCTTTTCTAGGAATTGTATTTTCTATTTTTTCAAATAACTTGCAAGTATTAATAAAATGTTATGGTTTCTAGCTAACTCCATAGCGCATTTTTACTTTATTGAGTATATGTCAATATCGTTTATCTTATATTTCTGCCTACATGGCGTGCATGCACCACTTAAAGACCCACGAAGGCATAAAGGATGATTTAACCTACTAATTTACTCGTTGAATAAGAGGGTTGCAAACCCATCAACATTGGATCACGCATCCTTGCTAAAGCGCCTTACTCTCGAGACGTCGTAGTAAGTTTCACGTGCGCACCCCACGACGGATGCGCAAATACCAAGTACACAGTACGAGCTTAGCAATACAACAAGCCAAGACACTTGGTCAAATAATAAACATTTGCAAACAATGCAAGCATAATTCTTCAAAGTCACGTACTTAAAAGACTTAGTTAAAAATTCAAACTTAAGCAAACAATGCATATATATTTGAGTCACGAACTTAAAACATAAAGTGTATCTCATTCAACAATTATCAATTACAATGAAAAGATACATTACTATACAAAGCCTATATACTATGGCGATGCTCGGAACCCTCCTCTGGAGCGGCGGAACTCCCTGCCTCCTTAAGCTTACTCAAGGTAATAGCATCCTTGAGAGACACGGTCGGAACGCTCACAGCCACGCCATCCGATCTGGGAAGGTGCGCAGCACCGATGCCGCACATCACAGCCTTGCCTTTGATACCCTTATTTAAGGCAACCCTTTGCTCGTGACGCTCTAGCACCTCCTTCAAAGGGATCTCCTTCTCCAAAGCAAAGGGCTTGAGGATGTCGCGAGGCCGTGCAAAAACAGGAACTTGAAGCTGCGAGACATTAGGTTTTAGATAGTAATCTAATTCCTCTTCTGCATTCTCCCCAAGATGACGCTGCAAAGTCAGACCCGCCATAAGCACATCTATGGGGTCATCTTGGTCGCGCTCCAACTTCCCTATATGCGGCAATTCAAGGACCTTTAGCCCCGCCATCGCCTGCATCAGCTCGTCGTAGGCCGTAGAGCTATAACCAGGTATTTCCGCCAAGTCTTTCTCCAGCAACTTGGCATCACGCAGGTCCTCCATGGCCTGCGAACGACCACGCGCAATCGCGCAGTGCACAACCTTCCCAAAAGCTTCCACTACCTCCGCAGACTCTAATGTGCTCAGGGCTGCCAGGCGCAGCCCATGGCTGATCAACCATCTGCATTCACAAAGAAACAATTGTGTAAGATAAGCAAAAAAGCGATGAAGTAATTTTAAGGATAAAGAAGCAAGGATACCTGCGCTCGGCTATAGTAGACATCAGATGGGGGTACAGCTCCTCGTCATACTCTATGCTGAGGGCGCGCAGCTTCTCCTCATGTATTGAGATCGCCTTCTCAATACGCTCCTTGAACTCCTGAAGGCTAGCATAATGCTCCGCCTTCTTTTCCTCAAGATAAGACACCGACCAGGTAGTCTTCGCTTTTATCTGCTCGAGCTTCGACCTCGCATACTTCAGGTCAGCCAACATGCTCATCTTATCTTGAGCAATCTTCTCAGCATAGGCCCTCGAGGCCCCCAGCTCCACTTGCGCATCTGACAATTGCGCGCGAAGCGTCACCAACTCTTCCTCCTTCTGGGCAAGAGCACGACTCTCCCCAGCATACTTCCCCTTCAGCTGCGCCACCAGCTCAACCTGACGTGCAGTAGTCGCAGCCAACTCGTCAATTAGTTGCTGCGCCTCACCACCATCAGCATCCTTGGTCTTCCCCTCCATGTTTGCATTCTGCGGAGAGGAAACCTCATCATCCTTCGCGGCGTCATCCCTACGCAACAAAGGCAGTCAGTAAAAATTACAACAAGTAAAAAAAAAAAAAAAAAAAAAAAAAAAAAAAAAGAGATAGTTCACACTTACAGAAACGGAGAAGTATCATCAACCTTCAACCGAGCGCCAGAGGTAGAAGTCTCTTCTGCGTTCGACTCAGCGTCTCTGATGACGTGTTGACGCCTCTTCCTATTGCCACTGCCCCCAGCCTCAGCCTTGCGCTTAGAACTCTGCGCAACCTCCTCCCTCAGCGCCTCCTCAGGTTTCAGGATCCGGATGCTGTCAGATGATCCTGATCGCGCCTCCTCGAGCGCCACCTCCACATCAGGCACCGCCTCCAAAGTGGGCGCCACTACTACCTCAGGCGCTACACTCTGGACGGGCGTCACCACAAGTGGTGGCGTGTCCTCAGGGACCGTCGCAGGCAAAACAGTCAAATGCCCTGCAGTCGCGTCGAGCAAGGGCTGCTCTCCTTCCTTCAGAGGACGCACCCCTATGGTTACCTGCTTTGGCCTGTCCAGCTTGACCACCGCGAACAAATCCATCTCTGCGCACATCAAAGAGAACAAGAAAAAACAAAGAAGGATTAGTTGGTAAATGCGTGAAGACAAAAATGAGAAACTTACAAACAAGTACAAGGGATGAACACCCACCCCGGCCATCCTCACTCAGGAAAGTGGGAACCTCATCTGCAGCACCAAAATAAGCGCGACTCAATCCCACATGTACCAAAAACTCCTCCGGATAGGGGTTAATGGCCAGTCGATTGGCATCTAAAGTCTGCGCGTCAGCAAGTTTGTAGGAACCGGGTGCGGGGCGCCCATCCCTTGGTAAGGACGCCTGAGTATAAAACTCAAAAGGGGAGGGAAAGACTACGTCGTCTACCCAAAAGAAATACTCTCTCCAATTCTTAAGGGCGTCAACCTTTTCCGTATAACATTGAAGTGCCCCCTGGCGCTTCGCAAAGGAAACCCAACCATTTGACCACGTTGAGTGGTAAAAGGAGCGGAACAAGTCCACGGTTGGTTCTATCGCAAGTAAACGGCAGTTTACCGCAAAATTCGACACCTTCGCCGCACCTATACAGTGCAGCTGAGAGATGTGAAGGCGATAGTGATTGAGCAAATTGCTCAGAAACACAGATATAGGTATGCGGTAATTTGCGTACTCAAAAAATTTCGTGTATAGACCTATCTTCCCTTCGGGGAAGTCAGCTATACACGCATCGACATCCGGTGCCTCTGGATGTACATCCAAAGGCACAAAGTAGTCGGAAGAAAATTGCGTCACGTCCTCAATAGACATCGCGAAGCGAAAATCCTCTAATTGAGCAACCATTTTCATCTTAAAACTAAGTGGGACGCACACAAAGATTACCTACGAAAGTTAAAAGGTTTTCTTGCAAAAAACGCTCTCAAAAAGAAGAAAGAAGATGAATAGTGGTTGTGTGTGTGTGTTTTTACTGTGTGGTTAAAATAAAGAGGGGCGGCACTCTTATATAGGGTGGTAAAAACCCTAATTTCCATCCACGTGGAACCCACTCACAGTAAACGTGTGGCTAGAAGATCAAAAGGTACATGCACTTTTTCCCGAATCCCTAGGACTACGTGGACACCACCCCCGACTTTCGAGGCATCCATTTTGAAATTATTAGGTGCATTGCACCTACGAAAGGGCGGCAATATTTGTTCAATCTCCCGCCACGCTTACCGCTGATAGTATTAAGTCTAGTACCCACGGCTACGCGCCGCGCCGCGCACACTAGACTGGGGGGACATGATGACGTATAGCCTATATCTGGGCCACAAGCCCAAATGATAGACATTACTCATACCTAAGTCCACTACGAATGGGCTACCATGACAAATGGTATGGGCCGCAGTATTAACGCTTTGGGCTTATAAAGCCCAAAGGCCTAACCAAACCCACCGGGTACACGATAAGGATTATCTATTCAAGGAATAGATATCCTTACCTCGGATAAGCACTACGCGTGCGAAGAGTAAGGAGCAAGAAACACGGTTTCTTAGCCCCTATATATAGAATCATACGATTCTCATTCAAGGTACGACTTACAGAATCCCTAACTCTTCAACTAAACCCTAAATCGATTACTTACTCTCACGCCGGAGTCTAATCGGGGGAGACAATCCCTCGATAAGCCTAACAGTGTTGTTTTATTTTCTTAGCGTGCAGGTAACAAAGTGCTAAGAAGCGAATTGATATAAGAGCAAAAGCCCAATAACCAGGTACGCCCAACTTTTGTATCAACACGATTGTCATTAAACTAGGGGGGATCGAAGGAGATTTCGGGGGTGTTTGTCATTCCGTGAATTGAACCACATATGAATTTATCTTGCGTAGTGTAAAAGTTTGTCAAAAACAACAAATTATTTAGTGACATACTGACACACACCTTGTTTTAGAATTTTGTGTTACAAATTTAATCTTATGAAATACATCTCATAACATTTGGTCGAGATTCCTCTTCTGATTAAACAGAGTAAATTGCAAAAATTGTCCTTTGTGGTTTGGCGAAGTTGCATGTTTCGTCCGTATGGTTAGGAAAGTGCAGCGGCATCCTTGTTGAGAAACCTTGGGTCCGATTTCGTTCTTTCAAAAACTAAAACTACTAAAATACCCTCATCGTCTTCCTTCTTAAATAGGCATAACAAAGAGGTATTTTAGTAATTTTAGTTTAGTGAAGGACGAAATCGAACCAAAGGTTTACAGCTTGCACTTTCCGAATCATACGAACGAAACATGCAATTTCGCCAAACCATAAGGACGATTTTTGGCTAGGGGAGGGGATGTTTTCTTAAGTTGCTTGGGGAGGGAATATTTGGCTATGGGAGGTCTCAAGTTCGACCCGAGATTTTTACCATTTCAGTCGATAAAGGAGTAGTAGATGAGTCTCATGATTAGCATAATTAGATGTCACTGTTGAACGTAGACCACTAACACCAAACACCTAACAAGCTGTTAAAAAAGTCAATTGATATCTACACATATCAAATTGATACATACACATAAAACCAATCATAAATCGACCATTATGCATCTACACATATCAAATTGATATACACATAAAAAATAAGGACGACTTTTGCAATTTACTCGATTAAACGTACATCATAAAGTTCGACAGCTAATGTTTACCGATCTATAAAAAAACAATTTTGTTTTTAAATACCAACAGCATAGATAGATTGTTCAGTAGCAAATAACATTAAAGAAAACATAAGAACAACAAGAATACATTAAAAAATTACCGACGAAGGAATCAAATGTGTCAGAGAAATTGCACGAATGCATTGCAGACACGTGAGTTGTAACATGTTGTTGACTTTCATTCTACTCCTTCACTACCATATAGTACATACTTCATTAACTATGATTCGATTTCAACGACCCTTTGCTAATTAACTACTCATTGGGTTTCAAGGACTAGAGAGAAAGAAATGGAAGAACTCATTATTGTGAAGAAAGAGATCGAACAATTGGAATGTGTTTTGGATGGAAGAGATTTGTCTGAAGATGAGCAATGGATTTGGGAGGAAGCTAGGAAGAGACGTGCGGAATTGGAGAATTTTAACAACATGGATCTAAGGCAAAAGGCGAGAGGTAGGTGGGCTAAGTTGGGTGATGAAAATTCCAGATTTTTTCATGGTATTATCAATAAAAGGAAGGTCGCGAATTATATTCCCGGGTTAACGATAAATGGGAAATGGACGACACGCCCGAACCTAGTAAAAAAGGAGGTGTTGGGTTACTTTAGAGGCAAGTTCATGGAAGCGATGCCATGTCGTCCTAATTTAAAATGTCACGGCTTGAAGGCTATATCCACACAGGAAGGCGCCGTTTTAACGGCTCCTTTTTCAGTCAAAGAGATCAAAGATGCGGTCTTCGAGTGTGGACGCCGGGTCCTGACGGGTTCAATTTTTGATTTGTTAAATGCTTTTGGGATTTATTTGAAGGTGACTTTGTAAATATTTTTCGGCACTATCATGAAGTTGGGAGTTTTGGAAGGGGGGTGGGTTCTTCGTTCATAACATTGATTCCAAAAAATATAGACCCGATTGCTTTAAGTGACTATAGACCAGTCAATTTGATTGGGATTATTAGTAAAGCGGTTTCTAAGGTGTTAGCTAACAGACTGAAGAAGGTTATGGGGGACATTGTTTCTGATACTCAATCGGCGTTTCTTAATGGAAGATTCATTCTTGATGGTCCGTTGGTGGCGAATGCGATTTTATCTTGGGCTAAAAAGAGTGGTAACGATATTTTCTTGTTTAAGATAGATTTTGAAAAGGCTTACGACAACGTTAATTGGGACTTTCTTATATCTATTCTAAAACAAATGAATTTTCCGGAGGTGTGGTGTAAGTGGATTCGTGGTGTGTTGGAGTCTGCTCGGTCTTCAGTGTTAGATAACGGTTCACCGACCTTTGGTTTTCAGTGTCGTAAAGGAATAAGGCAAGGAGATCCTATTTCGCCTTTCCTATTTTTATTTGTGATGGAGGCTTTCTCGTGTACTATAAAGAATGCGTGTGAGATGGGGTATTTCGAAGGGATTCGGTTCTCTAACGACGGGCCGATTTTATCACATCTTCTATATGCAGACGACGCTATGGTGATGGGGAGGTGGTCGGGAATTAACTTTGTGAACCTGAAACGAATGCTCCGTATTTTTTTCTTATGTTCCGGGTTAAAGTTTAATATCCACAAGTCGGTTCTGTACGGAGTTGGTGTTGGAAGTGAGGCGGTTCAAGCTGAGGCTCTTTTGCTTGGTTGTAAAAAGGGAGATATTCCGTTTACTTATTTGGGGATAAAGGTAGGGGCAAATATGAACAGGATAGCTAACTGGGAGCCGGTGCTAGAAACATTTCGGAGTAGGTTATCCAAATGGAAAGCGGATGCGTTATCTATAGGGGGTCGGCTTGTTCTCGTTAAAGCAGTCCTGGAAAGTCTTCCTTCTTATTATTTTTCTTTGTTCAAAGCACCATTGGGGATCATTAAGAAACTTGAGGCTTTAACTCGGAATTTTTTGTGGGGTGGTTCAGTTGAGGTTCGAAAGATTAGTTGGGTTTCTTGGGATAGGGTAGCTTGTCCTAAAAAAGATGGTGGGTTGGGAGTTACTAAATTGGAGGTGTCAAATAAAGCGCTTCTTTTAAAATGGATGTGGAGGTACAAGTCTTAGCCGAAATCTTTGTGGAGGAAAATTATTGATGCCATTCATGGGTCGGTTCGTAAATGGGAGATTGTTCCGTTTAATAAAGACATAACAGGGGTCTGGAAGAATATTAGTTCGTTTGGTACCAAGCTAAGGGTGGAAGGTATTGGTTTGGATCGTGTGATTTTTGGCAGAGTGGGAAATGGGTCACAAGTTCGGTTTTGGTTGGACTATTGGTGCGGTGAGGAGCCGCTAAAGTATAAGTTCCCTCTATTGTTTAGACTTGACAAGGATAAAATGTGCAAAGTGGCTGATCGATATGTCAAGGATGGAGAGGACTATATTATAGCTTGGCATTGGAATAGGTTGCCTTCATCCGAAAATGAGATAAAGGAAAGGGAGGATTGTGAGAGGTTATTACAAGGTCGCTTGCTTAACAGTAACCCAGATGTATGGAAATGGAGAATTAGTAAGGAAGATATCTTCTCGGTCTCCTCGGCTAAAGAATGGTTATCAGCTAAAAGTGATTTGATTGGCAGGTTCATTTTTAGATGGTGTAAATGGATCTCGAACAAGTGTAACATTTTTATGTGGCGAGCTGAGATGGACAGGTTACCGACTAAAGTTGCATTACAAAGGAGGAACATGACAGGAGAAGATTGTATTTGTCGTTTATGTGATGATGGAAATGAAACCTCAGAGCATTTGTTTACGGCTTGTGGTCTAGTGGCCGGGGTGTGGCAGTTAATTTCTAAATGGTGTGGTATCCCGAGTATATTCGCGTTTTCAGTTAAAGATCTTCTTGAGTTACACAAAAGCATTCCCGCAACTCCTTTGAAGAAATCGATATTACATGGGGTTATTATTATAACATGTTGGAGGATTTGGAAGTGGAGAAATGAGACGATCTTCCAAAACAAACGAGCTAAGGTCGTGGAGATTGTGTCCGATGTTAAAGTTATTGGTTTTTTGTGGTATAGATATAGGTTTAAAAAAGATACGATAGGATGGGATAAATGGTGTAATTTCGAGTTGATGTAAGTTGTTTTGGGTCGCTTTCTCCGTCTTGGAGATAGTCGTCCTTGGTGTTTTTATGAAAGTTAACCTTCAAAAAAAAAATTAACTACTCATTGGTTTTTGTATCACTAGAAGTCTAAAAGTGACAACTAATTTCGAGCTCATAGCCAGCACATACATCTTCATCCTTCTTAAGTATATGACAACATAGTAGACACAAAGTCATATTCACATAGATTGTTTAGTTATATTACAAGAAAACTTAATATATTTTAATAATTATTTTGTTATCTTTTGATACGCTTATGAAAAGATTGAATAAATCTATACAATAATTACTTAACCAATAGTCCCATAGACATAATTTTTGGTGGAGAAAGGTAAGATAAGTCTAGCCCAAGACAAGGCCCATATCTTGCGGTTGAGTTTCATTGTTTAGCATATCATATCAAATGATTAGCTAGGATAACGTGACTATTTATTAGTTGGGATAATTTAACTAGTTAGAGCTAAATAGCTGGGATCATTTAACTAGTTAGAGCTAAATAGTTGGGATAATTTAACTAGTTAGAGCATAGGGTACCTATGTTACTGTTCCGCTGTTGCCGTGAAAAAAGTGCTGTCACATCAACATCTTTTCTCATAATACCATAATCTATCGCAACATAAAAAATACTTATCCCTCTTATAACACTAAAATCTAGTGCTATTGTGTATCCTATGACTCACACATAACCCACTAAAATACACAAAAAAAAAAAAAAAAGAAAAAAGAAAAAAAAAGCAAACTATCGAACCATTTGGGATGGTCATGACATTGCAAGACGGTAAAACGCGAGCGACGGTATGCTGATGGCGAAGACGAGTTGCGTTTTGAGGGAAAACGCTAGCGAAAATGCTAGGTACCCTTCCCTCTTAGGGTACATGGCATATATTTGGAGGTGATAACATGAATTGTGTTTGTTTATTTAATATGATTTTTATTTAAATATCATAAAGAGAAATATCACGAGTCATACCTATATGTATAATCTCATGTATTTTATTTATACGTCACAATAGTTTTTCTTTTTATTTATTGCTTCGTGACGGTTGGCTTATTTACTTGTTAAGTTAAAAGCAGAGTTGGCGATGGTGAACGCAATCATCATTGCACCCAATCTAAGTTAACTTATCGAAAAACTTGAACATAACAAACTCGAAAACCGAACAGACGAATACCTCCTAATTTTGATCTCAACTAAGTTGAACTTACGATAACTTATAACTATCGAATATTTTTACTCTTTCAGTCACAATTTATTAGTCAATTTTCAAATTACACGCAATTTAAGAAATATTCACTAACTATAATTTTACGAATCAAATATCGTTTATACCCACTAACATATCTTTTGATAGTATTTTAGAGCATGAGGCATTGTTGGTGCCATGTGGTGGTGCCATCTCAACACTTTTTTTTTATAGCGTGATAACATATAACTCAACACAAAATTCGCTCTCTCATAATTATTGTGTCACGAGACACCATCTAGCTCGCACATAACCCACTAAGATATAAATAAAAAATAAAAAAAAAAATCAAAAAATCCCACTACGTGGCTTGTCCTAACGGTACGAAAGCCAACCAACAGAGATATGGTATAGTCGTAGCACCGTGTGATTGGGTTGGTCGTGTGGCACGAAGCCATCAGCTTACCCTACATTGAGCTCTTAGGATTACTCAACGGGTAATGCTATTGATACCACATAGCCTACAAAAAAGTACACAACATACCCTTTAAATTGTCTATTAACAGTAGAACACAGTTTTTTTAATCAATTTTTGTTTCGTATTTTCACCAGTTTAATATTTTTTAAAGGAAATCGTGATCTTTGTGGGCAAAAATTAGGTAAGCTATGTGGTACTGTGATCGCAACTCGACATGAACCAACATCAAAACCACCTCCTGAGTCGTTAAAGATGGCTTATATGGGCATGGTTTTGTCAAGTTTGATTCTTGTATCTATGATTATTGCAATCTACGTGTTAGTGAGAAAGAGGGAAAAAGAAGAAGGTCAGCAAATGTACGACGAGAAACAAGATTTTGATGATTCGTTTGGTTTGGGGATATCAAGTGATGATAGCCCAAAAGAAGATGTTTCAACTCGAAAAAGTAGCAAAAGAGGTTCTCCTAGAAAGACCAAAGGGGGTTGATGATTTAATGTTGTTGAACAAAAGCAATGTCGGGTTTGGTTTGTCAGATTTGATGAAATCCGGTGCTGAGGTTCTTGGAAATGGGTCGTTAGGGTCATCCTACAAAACTACATTGTCAAATGGTTTGATTTTGGTGGCGAAAAGGTTAAAGGAAATGAATAAAGTGGATAAAGACGGGTTCCAAACGGAAATGACTCGATTAGGAAGACTCGACCACCGAAATGTGTTGGCTCCCCTCGCATGCCATTATCAAAAAAAGGAAAAACTCGCGGTCTATGAGTATATTCCCAAAGGCAGTTTACTTTATTGTTTACATGGTAAGCCTAAATCCTCTAATTTATATTCTTTGTTAATTAGACTAATGGAATGTTACTAACGTAAAATGCAAATCATCAGGTGATCGAGGGGCAACACATGCTGAGCTTAATTGGCCCGCCCGTTTAAAAATAATTAAAGGAATCGCGTTAGGATTGAGTTATATTCATACGGAACTTGCTATGTTATCCTTGCCTCACGGAAATCTTAAGTCAAGTAATGTTCTTCTTGGCCCTGATAACGAGCCACTAATAGTTGACTAAGGTCTCAATAGTATTATAGACGCAAATCATGCAACAAGCGTGTTAATGGGGTATAAAGCCCCCGAAGCAGTACAAAACAAGCCAGTTTCACCTAAGTGTGATGTTTATAGTCTAGGAATCATCATATTTGAAATTTTAACCGGAAAATTTCCGTCTCAATACAATAACAAAGGGAAAGGTGGGACGGATGTGGTGCAATGGCTCAAATCCGCAATGTTGGAGCAGAGAGAGGTGGCGTTGATGGATCCAGAGATCACGGAGTGAACAAATTCTACAGGAGAAATGCAAAAACTGTTACACATTGGTGCAACGTGCACGGAGGGTGATCCAGATAACCGGTTAGATATTAAAGAGGCCGTTAGAAGAATAGAAGAGATTCGGGTTGAGTGAAGCATATATGTCAAATTGTGCCTTACTGCAATATTGATCGTCAACACTGCACCAACTGTGTTGAGCTTTCAAGCAGATTTTTAAACGGCGCAGACGAGTTAGCACACTCATTCATGTGAAAGGCTGGAGTATGACATATTGACCGGAAAAAAAAAAAAAAAAAAAAAAAAAAAAAAAAAAAAAAAAAAAAAAAAAAATTATAAAAGGCTATGACTTCGTACTCAGAATATGGTGACACTGTGAGTCTGTAACAAGCTGAACGATATGGAAAACTGTCTGTGACAGTTTGGCCCGTATTCTTTCGTTTAGTTATGGCAACATTTATGTGTTTCTAGTTGATAATTTTAGTATAGAAGAGTTGTAGCTAATTATAATCGAACTTCCATGTGAGAATGCTAAAGAATTTTCGTAAGTGAATAGTATACACACAATTTTCTGAGACAAAACAACATAGACGGAGGGACGGATTTAGGAAACATTTATAAAAGTTTATACCCAAAAAAGATATTGATTGACCAGGTACATTTATAAAAAAGATATACAAAACAAGAAACACAATTTTGATTGACCAGGTGCATTTACGAATAATCAGGGTTTTTACCAAAAATTAGCACTACGTCGCAGAAACTTCATGAGTGTCCCATAACCACCCGGACACACCTCGGTTCCGTTCCCTGTATAAACATGAAAGGTTACTGAAAGTTTAAATATAGCGTTTATATCGACGAGTACAAGCCCAATAACCATTATGGATTCCATAAGCCCATTTTTATAAAAGTTTTTGATACTCTATTATCATATGTGTAATCCATGATTGTGCTCGACAAAATTTTCTGGAAGTAATTTTTGATGGAGTTGTCTCAAACATGATGTCCCCTTTTAGAAGATTGACAGAACTAAAAAAAAAAAAAAAAAAAAAAAAAAAAAAAAAAAAAAAATTGTTTTACCTGTTGTACGACATCAATAGAATCATGTGGTATTATTATAGTATCACGTTATTAAGATTTAAACAATGTTTATAGTAGTATTTGTACGTGCACGATTGACTCAAACGTATATGACAGTGTATACAAGCCCATTAATTAATTAAACTTAATTAAACAATGGGATGTTGGAAACAAGCAAAAATGTTGTTTTCTGTTAACATTACCGGAACAATGTGATTCTTTGTCTATCTATCATGATTCCATTATTGTGTTTCAATTGTCATGCATCCTGGCCTGTTAACAATGGAAAAAGAAACATATATAGGGTTTTAGTAAAAGCCCGTCACTTCAAAATTGCAAATATTAGGGCCGTTTAGTTGGTGAATTTTTTTTTTTCTGTTTTTCCGTTTCTAAATTCATAGAGAATAAAAAAGTGAGAAGAGTAGAATGGACTTTTCAAATCTTTAGTTAAAATTTAGAGAATGACAATTTCACATTTTTTGAAATTTTTTGTAAAAATGTTTAACTAAACGGATTTTCAAATTTTCTCTTTTCATATGAAAAAATTTCCTGAAAAAATAGGAAATTTTCTACCAACTTATTTTTTCACTTCATATACGCAAAACTTAGAACTTGAATACGTTAAAGTGATCAATATTTTCGGGGGTGTTTGTCATTCCGCGAACCACATATGAATTTATCATGTGTAGTGTAAAAGTTTGTCAAAAACAACAAATATTTATTGACACACTAACACACCTTGTTTTAGAAGTTTGTGTTACATATCTGGTTTAATCTTATGAAATACATCTCATAACATTTGGTCGATATTCCTCTTCTGATTGAATAGAGTAAATTGCAAAAATCGTCCTTGTGGTTTGGCGAAATTGCATGTTTCGTCCATATGATTCGGAAGTGCAATTTACTCAATTAAACATCACAAAGTTCGACAGCTAATGTTCGGAAATTGCATGTTTCGTCCGTGTGGTTTACCGCTTGCACTTTCCGAACCATACGGACGAAATATGCAATTTCGCCAAACCACAAGTACGATTTTTGCAATTTACTCGATTAAACAACATAAAGTTCGACAGCTAATGTTTACCGATCTATAAAAAAAACAATTTTGTTTTTAAATACCAACAGCATAGATAGATTATTCAGTAGCAAATAACATTAAAGAAAACATAAGAAAAACAAGAATACATTAAAAAATAACCGACGAAGGAATCAAATGTGTCAGAGAAATTGCACGAATGCATTGCAGACACGTGAGTTGTAACATGTTGTTGACTTTCATTCTACTCCTTCACTACCATACAGTACATACTTCATTAACCATGATTCGATTTCAACGACCCTTTGCTAATTAACTACTCATTGGTTTTTGTATCACTATAAGTCTAAAAGTGACAACTAATTTCGAGCTCATAGCCAGCACATACATCTTCATCCTTCACAAACAAATGACGACATAGTAGACATAAAGTCATATTCACATAGATTGTTTAGTTAGTTTTATTCCAAGAAAACTTAATTTATTTTAATAATTATTTTGTTATCTTTTGATTCGCTTATGAGAAGATTGAATAAATCTATACAATAGTTACTTAACCAATAGTCCCATAGACATAATTTTGGTGGAGAAAGGTAAGATAAGTCTAGCCCAAGACAAGGCCCATATCTTGCGGTTGAGTTTCATTGTTTAGCATTATCAGATTAAATGATTAGCTAGGATAATCTAGCTATTTATTAGTTGGGATAATTTAACTAGTTAGAGCTAAATAGTTGGGATCATTTAACTAGTTAGAGCTAAATAGTTGGGATAATTTAACTAGTTAGAGCATAGGGTACCTATTTTACTGTTCTGCTGTTGCCGTGAAAAAAGTGATGTCACATCAACATCTTTTCTCATAATACCATAATCCATCGCAACATAAAAAATACTTATCCCTATTATAACACTAAAATCTAGTGCCATTGTGTATCTATGACCCACACATAACCCACTAAAATACAAATACAAAAAAAAAGAGAGCAAACTATCGAACCATTTGGGATGGTCATGACATTGCAGGACGGTAAAACGCGAGCGACGGTATGCTGATGGTGCCGCCGAGTCGCGTTTTGAGGGAAAACGCTGGCTAAAATGCTAGGTACTCTTCGTTCTTAGGGTACATGGCATATATTAAGAGGTGATAACATGGAATTGTGTTTGTTTATTTAATTTGATTTTTATTTAAATATCATAAAGAGAAATATCACGAGTCATACCTATATGTATAATCTCATGTATTTATTTATATGTCATAATAGTTTTTCTTTTTTATTTATTGTCTCGTGATAATGACTTATTACATTATGTTGCTTGTGAAGTTAAGAGCTGAGTTAGCGATGATGAACTCAATCATCATTGCACCTAATCTAAGTTAACTTAAAAACTTGAGCATAACATACTCGAAAACCGAACAGACGAATACCTCTTAATTTTGATCTCAACTAAGTTGAACTTACGATAACTTATAACTATCGAATACTTTTACTCTTTCAGTCTCTATTTATCTGTCAACTTTCAAATTATACGAAATTTAAGAAATATTCACTAACTGTAATTTTACGAATCAAATATCGTTTATACCCACTAACATATCTTTTGATAGTATTTTAGAGCATAATGCATCGTTGGTGCCATGTGGTGGTGCCGTAGAGAAAAGTGGTACCATCTCAACATTTTATTTTAGTATTTATTTATTTATTTTATAGCATGATAACATATCACTCAGCACAAAATACGCTCTCTCATAATTCTTGTGTCATGAGACACCCTCTGGCTTACACATAACCCACTTAGACATAAATAAAAAAAATCAAAAAATCCCACCGTGGTTTATCCTAAAGGTACGAAAGCCAACCAATAGAGATATGGTATAGTCGTAGCACCGTGTGATTGAGTTGGTCGCGTGGCACGAAGCCATCAGCTTACCCTACATTGAGCTCTTAGGATTACTCGAAGGGTAATGCTATTGATACCACATAGCATACAAAAAAGTACACAACATACCCTTTAAATTGTCTATTAACAGTAGAACACAATTTTTGTTTCGTAGACTTGTTAAACTTTATATTTTATGTTCCGTATTTCAGCATGTAGTTTTATAATAAAAAGAAAATTATAAAAACAAAAGAAATTAAAAAAACAAAAAGATTACAAGTACTGTTTTAAAAGGGTGTTTGTTTAAGCTTATGCGTGGCTTATGAGCTTATTTGTTTTTCGGCTTATATTTCGTAAACCTCAATTTTCCGGCTTATTTTGTCTCAAAATAAGCCGAAAAATCAAAGCTTATAAAATATAAGCCGAAATCAAATAAACTCATAATCACACATATAAGCTTAAACAACACCCTCTTAAAACATGATTTGTACCCTTATGTTTTGGTAATGGATACATGAAAGTGATTTGCACACTACACAAAATAATTTAGACACTCAAAATTATTGTCTGTGGACATTTATACCTTAACAGCTACTCTTACATTTTCACCTCTGTATGTGTATAAATGTTCAAACAAAATAAATTTGAGTGTTTAAATAATTTTATAATGGAGATGATTTGTACACTCTAATAAATGATTGAGACACTATAAATTAGAGTGTCTTGAAATTTATACCCTCATAGAATGAGTAAAAGTAATGTAAGAATATAAATGTGAAAACACTCTAATTTAAAATGTGTCAATCATTTATAAAAGTGTGCAAATCACCTCCTTTTTTATAAAAGGAATTGATTTGCACACTTTGAAAATTTATTAGGACACTTCATCTGTTCATTAAATATTTGTGCAATACCAAACATTTTACTTCAACTATTTGTAACTTGAGTGTGGAAATAACTTTTGTTTTTATAAAGTGTGCAACAAAGGAAATAGAGTGTTGAAAGAAAGGAAGAAAGTTTAATAGTAATTTTCTAGTACCTATTTATTAATCAACTTTCTAGAACTACTCCCTTCATTTCATTTCATTTCAAACCAACATCAAATCACCAATAGTCTCAAAACCCTTCTTTTTTATATAAAAAAACCAATCATCATCTTTTTACAAATGGATCAACCGGAAGAAGTTATCAACGACACCTCCACCGCCGAAGAAATCATCCTCCGATGGGACACGTCATCATCATCATCATCATCACCTTCACTTCCCGACGAATCCTCTAGAACCACTCGGATGCTCTTCGATGGGACACGTCACGACATCGATCAATACTTAAAAGCAATCGATTGTCTTAACAAAACCCAAAACGACACCGTTTCGCAAGTCAACAACAAAAAAGTCAACTCCACTCTCCAGATCGCCATGTCCCGTCTCGAAGACGAGTTCCGCCACCTCCTCATCTCACGCGCCTCCCCCATCGACACAGACTCAGTCACTGACTCGTCCCTAACCCCACGCGCCTCCACGCGCGGCTCTTTCTCAGAGCTCGATGACGTCATCGATGACGTCACCACTCCGTCGTCAGAAACCAGCACCAGCAGGGGGATGAGCCTGTCCAGCTACAGATCCATGAGCAGCATACGCGAGCTGGATCTGATGACGTCAGATGACGTCACCGACTTGAAATCAATAGCTAAACGTATGATTGCCTGCGGATACTCTCGAGAGTGTGTTCAGGTGTATGCGGGTGTACGGAAGGTTACTGTGGAGACGAGTTTTAAAAAGCTCGGTGTCGAGAAGCTAAGTATTGGCGACATTCAGCGCCTCGAGTGGGAGGCGCTGAACGCGAAAATCGGGAAATGGATACGCGCTGCCAAGACGTGTATCCGTGTCTTGTTCGCGAGTGAGAAAAAGTTGTGTGATCTTATATTTGATGAGAGTGTATCCGAGGTTTGTTTTACGGAGACGGTTAAAGGGCCATCGGTCCAGCTGTTTAATTTCGCTGAGGCGATTAGTATTAGCAGGCGCGCGCCTGAGAAGCTTTTTAAGATATTGGATTTGTATGATACATTGTGTGATTTAGTGCCCGATATTGAGGTTGTGTTTGATGGGGGGTTAGGGGAGGGGATTAGGGTGCAGGCTAATGAGATTTTGTCGAGATTAGGTGAGGCGGCTAGAGGGATGTTGAATGAGTTTGAAAATGCGGTTTTACGTGAGCCTTCTAAGGTGCCTGTCCCTGGTGGGACGATTCATCCTTTGACTAGGTATGTGATGAATTATATTAGTTTGATATCGGATTATAAGCAAACGTTAGGGGAATTGATTGTGGCTAGGCCGGCTACGGGTTCTAGGTATTCGGATGATGTTAGTGTTCCGGATATGGATTTTACGGATCATGAAGAGCAATCATCGTTAGCGCTTCATTTGATTTGGATAATTGTGATATTGCAGTTTAATTTAGAGGGTAAGTCGAAGCATTATAAGGATACGTCGTTGGCTCATTTGTTTGTTATGAATAATGTTCATTATATTGTTCAAAAGGTGAAAGGGTCGCCGGAGTTGAGGGAAATGATAGGGGATATTTATTTGAAGAAGCTTACGGGGAAGTATAGGCAGGCTGCGACGAGCTATCAACGAGCGACGTGGTTAGGGGTATTGTATTATTTGAGAGATGAAGGGTTGCACGTGAGTGGAAGCTTCTCGTCCGGGGTTTCAAAGAGTGCGTTAAGAGAACGGTTCAAGTCGTTTAATGGAATATTTGAAGAAGTTCATAGAACACAAGCGTTATGGCTGATACCCGATACACAGCTTCGTGAAGAGCTAAGGATTTCGATATCAGAGTTACTGATCCCTGCTTATCGGTCGTTTCTTGGCAGATTCAGAAGTCATATAGAAAGTGGGAGGCACCCTGAAAATTATATAAAGTACTCTGTTGAAGATATTGAGACTGCGGTATTGGATTTCTTTGAAGGATGTGCGGTTTCACAGCATTCTAGGAGAAGATCACAGTGATGTGAATTAAAAAATGGATAGGGTTATCATAGGACACGATTCTTTAATTATTTTTTGTGGGGTGGTTTGGTGATTGATTTTTGGTTACTTCAAAAGTTCCGATGATGGAAAATGGATCGATTATTCTCCTGTAAGCAAATGTTGTTTCTTTATCTTCTTTTTTACGATGTTAAGATTTTGTTTAACCTTGTTTGTATGTCAAAAATTTGTACATGTTTCATTCGCGTATAAAATTTACATGAACATCAGAATTTGAAGTCTTTCAGAGCAGAAATGTAAAGTAGTTGAGCTTAGAATAACTTTCCTCAAGATGGGCGGTGATCCATTTTCTATTTTGCTTAGACTAATAGTAATGGCGACCTCAGGTTTCTGGGGTCGCCAATGCCACCTCAGCTTCTCTTTGGAAGACCAAACATATGACCAAATGCTCATAGTAAGGCGACCCCGTTCACAACAAAAAACATACCTCACAAAATTAATTAAAAAACACACACGCACGTACAAACTTTGCATTTGCTTGGGTCGCCTGGCCGATCGAATCAAGCAAAAGGGAAGGGGGGGGGGGGGGGGGGGGAGGGGGGCGCGGCTGTGGAGGGTAGACCGACCCTAGGTCGGGTCGCCATTATGATTGGCCCTAGTCTTATTATTACAAATATAAAGTAGAGCTTGAGATTTTGATACCTTATATGCATTGAAGTATTAAGAGTGTCATTCATAATGAAGTGTTGTACCCATAGGAGTCAACCGAACAAATCAAACCGTCCTAAGAAGTTCTGGCAGATTTTGTTAAAATTTTGGTGTTATATGTGATTATGTTTCGCTCCCTAGTCTGTCTTTGTCATTGTCTCTGTCTTGTTAGTGTCGGTACATGATTCCTCATGTCGTTGTTCACGTTTTGTAGTATTGTTGCAAAACTTTGTGTGATATCGTCTACATTTTGCCTTCTAGATAGCATATGTCACGGGACTAGATTTTACCCAACTCGGTGTTCTGTATCACAAGTCAACTTCAGTGGTTCACATAAAAAAGTCAATTTGTTTATGCTGCAAGTCACAACTTATTATCCATATCTGTTTTTCACTGCAAGTTTTTAACCTTTTAACGAATATTACTAAGTGTGTGCCTAAATTGATGTGGCAATGGTTTATTTAAAAGCGGGTCCCTCTCCGGTCACCAATAATATGATGCCACATAGATTAGGCACCCTATTAGGCATACCAATTAGGTACGCCAATGAGTGCTCATATGTCAATATTACGGAGTACTTTGGGACTACATCATGATTAGCGAAATTTTTTGTAAGATATTTTGCTAGTCATGTTCACATTACTTTCACCTTAATACTTGTCATGAAGTGTTAGTAAATGACTTTAAATTTGGTCCAATTTGGAAGTCCCGAGTTAGATATGTTTGACCATTCTACAACAATAACATTCATTAGTCAAAGGATATGGTCAAAATAATATTAGGCTATTCAATTTTGTTTATTGTTTGACCCACATGATATCCATGAAATATCATTGTAGGAAAAAAAAAGTTGGTGACTTGAAAAAGACTAAGCCGAAATCCGCTTTGATTAAAGTGGCTTGTTAAACTTGAAGAGTCGGAATAGATGCTGTCATAGCGTTTTTGTATTAGTAGGAACCTTAACCGTTCCCCGTGGTTGTAATTCTGAGATCAGCAAAGTATTGTAATAACATTGCTAACCACGTTTGGTCTTATCCATCAGACGTGCGCCTTTTGTGGTGTTCTAAATGTTCAAATGAAGTCTATAGAAAACAACTACTTATTTATTTTCTGGCAATCTTCTAAGCTTGCCATTCAAGAAATTCAAAGAACAAGTTGAACACAATTGTCAACGCCAAGAATTGTCGCCTTTAAAAAGTATTCAAACAAATTAATCTAATATATTCTATCTATCAAATAAATTGACTTAACGCTAGTGTCCCCTGAAGGGACTGAAGGGGCTGCATAGTGACATAGCTGATTCAACTGATAATATCATTCTCGGGTATCAAAAGTCTTCACATGAAAAATCAAATATACCTGCGTTTCTAGTTACTCTGTTTTACCTTCTTCCATATCACCACCAAACGCTCCATCGTCACTATGGGCTGATCTTACTTCAGTCGGACTGCCAACATCTCTTTTGGGAAGAAGGGGTGGTTTCATGAACATTAATAGTTCATCCTCGTCAAAGTCTTCACTTCCGTCATCAGAATAGGCATATCTGTCAGTTTAAACAAATTCAGTGTAGCCAGACTAATACGTATGACAAAATAATACAATAGCTACCAAGTGCTAAAAGATAGTGAAATGATATACGAGTAGTTGAGTGATAAATATTTGAGTCACGTGTTTTACCGCATTGAGTTCTGAGATGGCGCCCATAGAGCACTGATTACACAGAGGAGAGAAAATGATAAAACATGCCAGAATGCAGGGATGATCCATGCACTTTGCCACTGCTCGTTGTATATATCAGTTGACTTGAAATAAAGCTGCAATAAAGATTATGTAGGAATTAGCTTTCACAACAGATTTATGCATAGCAAAATCATATTCCGTACTGTACCACAAGGACTATTACCTCATGGCATATCCAACCAACAGACACAATGACAGCAACAGCTAAAGCATTTGTGAACTTCCTGTAGACATCTAGCTTGGCCATCATTCGTTTAGCCTGGCATATCATCATATAAGTCAGTCAAGTTACACAGTGCCTGAAATTTAATTTATGCTATACATGATGTTTGGTTCAAGAACCTTCCCAACACTGCGAGCTACCCAACACCCAAATTCTCAGAGGCCATATCTCGGTTGAATCACTCGAAGCAGAACTTACAAGTGGCATGATACTGCATTTCTCAATATATAAGCTACAAATCTGGGGGAAAATAGGGAGTTTGGTAATGGCAGAACTCAGAAGTAGCATACTGTCAATGGGGTCTATAAGGAAATTAAGATCATAAGAGACGGAAACTATCTAATACTAGATGAATGAAATAGGTCAACACTTCAAGGAGCACAACTAAGGACAGAAACTTAGATAACAGTTATATAGAATGTCCAAGACATAACCACATTGAGAACTGAACTGGTGACAAAAACCAATACAGTTAACCCATTGGTAGCAAAGGCTTGTTGTCTATGAGATAAGAGCACCCAACCTCGAGGGCATTCAGTGAAATCAATTGGACTAATATCTCTAAGTACCGCCTCTATCAATTCCGATCAACAGAAGGTAGGATGCAACATCACAACAAAATAACTTAAAACCAGTGCTTGTACTGAATAAGACCACATCAGGTGTATCTTTGCTCAATTGCTGTCGAAAGACATTTATGGAGTTGAATATGGTATAAGAATAACCCATATAGCTTCCCACATAAGAAAATGTAGCGAAACGTGCAAATTATGTTTACATGCATTTAACTCGAGAAAATCTGCACAAGTATAAATGTTAAGATATAGCAAGTACCTGAAGCTTATTTAAAGTTGCAGAAAGGGAGGTGAAGATCCAAACAATAAAGAAAGCATCCAAGATTGCCACAGGCAAAGATAGAAATAACATCGCGTTTCCTGAAAGATCACTGATGGCACCAGCATGTTCTGCAAGCTCAAGCACTTCGGATGCAATAAAAAAGGTTGCTCCAAGCATGATAACCTTTGAGGTAAGACCACCAAGGGTTGGTCTTACAACACCATATCCCATAGAAACTGTAAGAATGATCAGACGTGATACAGTACGCTTCACTGTGCCAAAGGTGACTGCCCATATGGTAATCCCAGTTGGCCGTACCCCACTCTTATTAAACTCTGCATAGTCAAAATACCACAAGGCCATCTCAAACATGCCCAAAGTTATAACTAACGTTATACAGTTCTGCAGATGAAGAACCTCTTTCCAGAATCTCGCATACTGAGAGAACCAAAAGATCCCAAGTATTAGAAAAGCAAGAGACATGAACCCGTAAAAGTTTAGAAGTGGCGCCATTCTACCCGGGAGGTAACCGTTAGGATTTTTCCAAACGGTTTTCCCATCTATAACCATATCACTTAGTCTCGGTTCACAATGCATAAAGTATAGATTATACATCCCGGTTCTTGTAATCTGAACAGACCTTGGTTGCAAAGTGGAAGTTTCTTCATTGACGTCAAATGAGGCACCAAATACTTCAGGCCAACCAGGATTCTTTATAGATTGGCGGTGAATAATTTCTCCTTCCTTACATGCACCTAATTTTGCTAAATCGGCAGTGCAGCAGATAGCTCTTTGACCTCCATAAGCTGATCCACCAATTGTCTCTCGATCATCCACCTCAAAAAGAACAGCATATATCAAGCCTGTGCTGAAGTTTGAGGCCTCTTGCGACCTTTGGAATACGATTCTTTCAAACCTAGTTCCAAATGATGCAAAGAGTAAGATCATTGCAATACTCAATCCTATCGACAAGTAAACTAATATAGATGGAAGACTCTGCGTCACTTTTTCAATGGTAATATCGGTATTATTTGAATCTCCTAAGGGTGTTTGGGATTGCTTAAGTTTTCTGCTTATGCTTATTCTTGGAAGCAGAAGTAGATAAGCAACACAAAAATAAGCAGTTCAGGACATAGTGTTTTGACTCGCTTATATTTGAAAAGAATACAATTAGACACGGCAAAAAAAGTTGGTTCAAAGAGTGAATCAAATCAATTTTAATCAATGTTTTAGATCATATATGATGATATAAAAGAGTAATCAAATCTCATCTCAAATAAGCAGTTCTTAACCTGCTTATTGAAAACAGGTTATTTCACTCCAAACTGCTAAAATAAGAAGAAAAGAGCAATTCCAAACACCTTTGTTAGCTTTCTATAGTGTCTATTAGTATTAGCTATTAATAACGATCTAGAGCAACATTATATAAGTAAATAATAAAACTGACAAAAACCGATCTACGAAACTCATTGCATTCACAATGAGAATATGGAAATTCGGAAAACAACATGTTAATCCCATATGAATCATGTAGTAGTGTACTCTCATTAGGGGCGGAGATAAAGGGGGATCCGAGGGGTCACGTGACCCCGGCGAAAAAAATTATAGTCTAAATTTTCGAAATTTTTTGTAATTTGCCCCCAACGGACCAATTTTTAGTGTAGTTTCTAAAAATTATCATATTTTTCCCCCTCGACAATAAAGTTCTGGCTCCGCCCCTCACTCTGAATATCTAACATATCATAAGCATGAACTAGCAAAATGTATAGATAAACATATAGTATGAACCAAAAGTCAAAAACAAGTAAGTACTACCTTATATAAGCATCGCCATTAACGGAAGAAAATGAGGATTCATTGAGGTTGTTATTTGAAGTACGAGAATAATAGATTCCCTCACTACCTCCATGCATTACATACGCATTTCCTTTTTTAGCAAATCTTTGTTCAGCGTACTCATGCACAGATGCTTCATTGTATGAAAACCTTAAAATTAGTAGAAACAATATTGCTGTTAAGGAATCATACGACGGCATTGTGTTTGTTTGTTAGATCTGGAACTGAAAAAGTAACAGTCAACAAGTAGTGGGGTTGACTCGTGAGTGTGTGTGTGTGTCAGTGTTTGTGAAAATTGATGAGTGATGCACCGACGATGAAGCAACCTAGGATTATTTACTCACTATATAACCAACCGACAACTTTCACCAACCTTTCTAAATGCAGTAATAATAGTTTTTTAATAAACTTTTCACTTTTCATGCACTACAAAGGAGAAAATTGCAAAAATCGTCCTTTTTGTTTAGCCAAATTAAAGGTTCAATTCATATCATTCGTTCATGTAAGGAACTTACAAGTGCACATTTGGTCCATGATTAAAGTTAAATTACTAAAAATACACTTTTCGTCATCCCTTTCACTTTGGTCCTTGTAAGGGTAATTTAAACATTTAATTATGGCCACGACCAATGGTGCATTTGTAAGTTCCTGACAAAGACGTGCACTTTCGAAATAATAAGGACTAAATCTGCAATTTGGCCACCATAAAAATGATTTTTGCAATTTACTCCACTAAAAATTAAATACATTACTATATGTTCATTTTCAAATTGCACATAGTTTACTAAAAGAGTAAAAGTAAAATAATTACACTATGCATCAATAAAATTTTATTTATATCTACAAAAATCTTTTTTCATCGGCTGAAATGTGAATCTAGACAATTAACCAAAAATAAAAGCATAAACATCTAAATTATTATGACGGTGGTAGTGATAAGATTACTATTAATGAAAATCAAAGGTTGTGTCTCAATTGAATATCATGTTTGAGAATGTTTTCTAATTAAATAATCGTGTGTTCAAATCCTTCTTAAAACATCACGAGTGAGACTCATTTGTTATGTAAAATTTGAGATAACTGATTGTTATTTATTGGAATACTTTTTTGGTCACGTATCGAAAACGATACTTTGAAAAAAGTTCATTATCATTTAATGATCTAAACCATAAAACTTGTTCACATTATTTAATTTGTAGAAAATAATTGAGTAATTTATTTTTATAGCCGTAATTTTTTTTCTCACAACTCTTAATTTTCTTTTAAATTGACCTCTTATTTTGTTTGTTTATTTCATATATGAATAAAAAAACTAAAGAAATAAATCATGGAAAATTTAAATTAGCCTCTTATTTTTGTTTGTTTATTTTCATATGTGAATAAAGAAAATTAAGGAAATAAATCATGGAGAATTTATGGATTGGTAATTTATATATAAAGGACATCATATGAAACACCTCAATTTTTTTTTATTATTATAATTTTTTATGTAGCCTCTACGGTGTAGAAGCTACAATGCTTCTATGTCGTAGAACTTGTATGCCATAAAGGTTAGGAGCCCTCTACGCCGTAGAGCTCTCGAATCCAGTTAAACTTAAAACAACTCATAATACACTTAAACTTAAAACCAACTATTTAAACCTGGACATGATCACAAATATTTCATATAAAACTGGAAATGAACATACTACATTGGTTTCATACAAATTTCGACCCATTTGACTCAAAATGGGTGAAGTTAGACCTTGTGCCAAACAATCATTTTTTTGACCCGTTTACAACCTTGTATCCATGATATTCAAACTTGTAATTTTTACACTTGTAAGAGTTACCATGGCATTAATAAGGTAGTGTTTAACATGAGCAAATGAGAGAAAATGAAGTGGTGTTTTTATTCCATTTCATCATGTTACTAATGTGGAAAAAGTTGGATCCAAATAGAAACCGAGCCAATGTGGTATAGGTTCATGATGATGAAATCATCTTAACAAGAAATAATGAGTATCAGAAATACATCCATATGAACTAGAACAAGTAATTGGGACCGACATTTCTGATGCATACATGTATCAAGACCTCCGGTCTTGACTTCATTATAGTTCTCATCGAGAAAGTTCCCGCCTCGGTTTCATCCACGTAAAGTTTGTAGACAAAACGATTGTTAAAGGGGGGTGGTCCGATACAATCAACATTGAATACTCTTCGAAGATTTTGAACGCAGTGGTTGAGAATGAAGATTACTCCTACATTCTCTTCTTGAAGAATCACGTGCTTTTGATTAGTTCCTAATTCAAGAGCAAAGTTGCGATTGAAGGTGAACGAAGTAACAGAAAGTGCATGATGGTGCCTCACGTGGTCGTGTAGTTCCATGTAAGAGTTAGAAAAATCGCATGACGGAAAAGGGCAAAAACATTCCGTTTGGGGACATGTTTCTTCGTGGGTGGCTTTCTTAGTTGGCCTCATTGTCTCGTAGCATCCAAACTTCTTATTTTTGCACTCCACTCTGATCTTCTTGGCGTTCTTCATCTTAGTGAGATTGTTCGCAATAGGTCTAACAACAACTTCGTTCTCAATAGGCCTAAAAATAACTCCATCAAAGTTACGACCAGGAAATTGGCAGATAGCACATTTTCCTTTCAACATCTTGTAACAAAAGGAACATATAGCGTGTCCTCTCTTACACTACAATATCGAAATAAAAGAATAGATTGTCATAATACAAAAAAATTTTATATGACTACATTATCAAATACTGAACTAAGAAAAGAATAAAACAACGCCATTAACCACCAACGAATTTGTATAGTAGCCTCTCTCTAACCAAGTGGCTCAATCGGTCAATTAAGAGATTGTGATCAAGTCCGAATACACGCAAGAGGTACCAAAAAGCATTTAGCCTATCAGTAGCGTAGTAACTTATTAACAAAGATGTAATTACTTGCTCAATTCACATTCGATTAACTAAAGATGTATTAAAACGATGTAGAGCAACATGTGCATATGTCTTTAATTTGTCGTTAAAAATAGTCTCTTTAAGCCATGGTTTGGTTAACATGTTGGTCAATCCGAAGGGGTTAAGCCATTTAGACCTGTTTATAACCTAAATGTATTTACTTTCAGTGATATCATACACCCTTGCGCTTAAAACACAAAGTGGTTGTCTTTAGTGATAACGAACAAAGGCATACTGATGAAAAAACAGTAAATCATACTGAAGTAACCATTTACCTGGTAGCTAAGTTTGCGCTTATCGTTGCAGCAGATTCGACAAACATTAACGAAGCCTAGTTCATCCAAATCCTCATCGTTTTCAGCTCCATGTAACGCTAGCCGTGGCGTAACCGCCTGCAAGTTAGGAATCGGGCTTTGAGGTAGGGTTCTTGGTTGGGAGCAACCCAATCTCAACAATGAAACTAGAAATTTCAGCATATTCATAATCGTGTCTTGTGCTCAAAAATACTAATTATATTATTGTGTTTTAAAAGCATGAAGGATGAATAAAGAATGTAAACTGTAAAGTAATGTAGAATCTGATTCCCATTTTGCCAATCAGCTATAGTACAATTAACTTTCGCACCCACATATATATTTAACAACGTCAATTACTTCTCAAAACAAAAATACAATCAACAAATCATATAGTACAAATCAACAAGCTGTTAAAATAAATTTTTAAATGCTCACTTTAAATACACTAAAGCATGTGTGTGGGAGTCGAACCTGAGACCTCTTGGCTAGTATACATGCTTTATAACACACATCCCTTCCACAAGCTCTGGGGCACCAGTTCCGTTTAACTCTACACAATCAATATACTTAAGGGTGTTTTTGCTTAATAAGCTTAAATAAGCCGTTTGGCTTATAACTGCTTATTTGAATAAGCTGTTGACCCATGTTTATTTTTCCTAGGATTTTCATTAGTCAAACTACTTTCTGTAATTTTTTCATAATTTTTACTGTTCAACTAATATTTATTTTAATTAATCCTAGTTTAATTAATAATTAGGTAATATTAGGTAATTAAATAGTTTTAATAATTTTTATTTAATAGTAGTATCTTTTTATATTTTTTTTAAGTCTTATAAACCATTAGGTGTTTTTAGAAAATAATTTCCTAATTGTTACTGTTCATTTCCTATTTTCCTTAATTAATTTAGTTAATTAGATTTTAATTAATAAACAAGCAATTAATTAGTAAATTAGTCTAAATATAATTTTTAGAATAATTTTATAATTTTTTAGGATTCCTGTGATGGTTAATTAGTTTTATAAATTTTTTTCATAATTTTCTAAGTTATTTTAGTATTATTAGTAATTTAGAATAGTTTAAATAGTTTAATTAAAATAATTAGTAATTAATTAATAAAAAACTCATAAAAAGACAAAAATATTTATTTTTATTTTTTATACTTTCTTCAAGTTCATTTAAGTTTTATAAAATATTTTTGCAAGTTTTTAGTTTAATTTGTAGTATTTATCATTTTTAGGTAAATTTAAATTAGTTTTAATTAAATAGTTAAATAGTTTTTAATTAAATAATTAATAATAAATAATAAAATAATCTAAAAAATAATTTTCTTTTTACTTTAATTTTCTTTTAAGTTTAAGTTTTTAGAATTTTTATTTTTAACCCCTGTAGTTTATTTTTTTTAAAACCCACCTTTTTCTCTGTACGCATACGTATTTGTTTACATTTTCAGTTTACGTGTATACATCCTTCCTACTAAGTACCCCTAATGCTATAGTTATTATTTTTTTTAAGATGTCCCACAAGGCCATAATAATTGACCACTACTAAATATACTAGTTGGAAGTGATTAAGTTTACCTAGGCACGAGCACGGTACCGGTCCCGTATCGAATTAGTGGTACCGATTTTTTTCCTAGCATAAATAGTGGTACCGGTACCGTACCGAACGGGATTCGGATACCGGTACCGGTACCGGGAAATCGGGTTTTTCCCGTTTTTATTTGGGAATTTCTCGATTTGGTACCGGTCCCGTACCGAATTAGTGGTCCCGATTTTTTTTTTCAACTTATTTTGTAGTCCCGGTACCGTACCGTATATCGGAAACGGTACCGTTTTGGTACGGTACCTGTACGGTTTCGGGATTCGGGTCGAAATTGATATTTAACAATTTGACGAAAACATAATTAAATGTCAAAAAGGTAAAACTATATATATTTTTTTCTTTTGCAGATATCAAAGTAGTAATAAATACAATTTTTTATGACTTAGGGATAGGGCTGATCATCGGTCCAAGACCGACTAAGACCGACCAAGACCGAGACAATTATTTAAAACTGTATGGTTTAGACCTCCCCTTCAAGTGTAAACGCTTCGGCCATGATGCTATCAGTTAGCATATCATTTATTTGGCTTTTTTTATCAAAGCACTTCAGTTTCAAAAACGCTTACAAAGGATGGCAAGAAATACATATTTTTTCTTTCTTTTTTGAACGGCAGAAATATATTTAGAAAAAAAAATTACTAGCGAAGCACTAGAAGCTAAAGAAATACAGTAGACAAAACTATATATTTAAATTAATTATGTTCATCTAAAAATTTAAGTAATTGAGATCGTTATATTAAAAACCTGGTAACTTATTTTGTAATTTGATGAATCAATCAGTATGGTCAAAATATGGCTACCACTTACAGCATAGCTTCTTTGGCGTTGAGTTATGCTCATCAGATTATATTAAACGGCAGTGTTCCAAATTGTGCGACTGTATGGATAACTAAAAAAGTACGTTTTTATGTGTTCACTTTCAAATTGCACTATATGCACAAAGATCCATTTTCACTAGCTGAAATGTGAATCTAGACGTTCCTTGAAGACAACCAAAAAATTAAGAGAAAATACTAAAACTCTAAAAGGTACAAAAATCCAACCTTGATCTATGGACAATTTTAACATCCTTTTTCTATTTTGGTCATGATCAACTGTTCAACTGCTCGATTTTACCCAATTTTTGACATGTGTCATTGTACTTTTTTCAGGTAAAAAAAGTACAACTTTTGTACTTTTTTTGTCATGCTTGACTGTTTAACTGCTTGACTTCACCCAATTTTTGACACATGTCATTCTTTTGTACTTTTTCTGGTGCATATGTACCAGAAAAAATACAAAGGAATAACACGTGTCAAAAATTATGAGGAGTCGAGCAGTCAAGCATGACAAAAATGAGAAAAAGATGTTAAAAGTGTCCATGGATCAAGGTTGGATTTTTGTACCTTTTAAATAATTTTCTCAAAATAAAAGCATAAACATTTAAATTATGATGGAGGTGGTAATAAAGTTACTATTAATAAATTAAATGGTTTGTATCTCAATTGTACCATCATGTATAAGATTGTAAGAATATTTTTTAATTAAATGATCATGTGTTTAAATTCTTCTTAAAACATTGTGATGTGAGGCTCATATGTTATGTATATTGTGAGATAACTTATTGTTATTTATCGGAACACTTTTTATTTCACGTATCAAAATGGTACTTTGAAAAAAGTTCGTTGTCATTTAATGACCCAAACCATAAAAACTTGTTCACATTATTTAATTTGTAAAAAATAATCGAGTAATTTATTATAGCTGTATTTTTTTCCTCACAATTATTATTATTATTATTATTATTATTATTATTATTATTATTTTAAATTAGCCTTTTATTTTGTTTATTTATTTACATATATGAATAAAATAAATCATGGAAAATTTGAATTAGCCTCTTATTTTGTTTGTATATAAAGTACATCATATGAAACACCGCATTTTTTTCAGCGTAGATGCTACTATGCTTCTATGCCGTAGAGCCTGTATGCCATAAAGGGTAAGAGCCCTCTACACCGTAGAGCTCTCGAATCCAGTTTTTCTGGATGAGCTCAAAACAACTCATAACGCACTTAAACTTAAAACCAACACTCACATGATCACAAATATTTCATATAAAACTGGAAATGAACATTTTACATTGGTTTCATACAAATTTCGACCCGTTTGACTCAAAATGAGTGAAGTTAGACCTTGTGCCAAACACTCATTTTGACCCGTTTACAACCTTGTATCATCATATTCAAACTTGTAATTCTTACACTTATAAGAGTTACCATGGCATTAATAAGGTAGCGTTTATGCGCAAATGAGAGAAAATGAAGTGGTGCTTTTATTACATTTCATCTTGCTTACTAATGTGGAAAAAGTTGGATCCAAAGAGAAACCGAGCCAATGTGGTATAGGTTCATGATGATTAATCATCTTAACAAGAAATAATGAGTATCATAAACACATTCGTATGAACTAGAACAAGTAATTGGGACCGACATTTCTGATGCATACATGTATCAAGACTTCTTCAGTGTCAGATGGGACGATGGTAAGATAGTTTTTTTCAGGGGCGTGTTCCTCCCATTTACTAAGGACCTCCGGTCTTGACTTCATAATAGTTCTCATTGAGAAAGTTCCCGCCTCGGTTTCATCCACGTAAAGTTTGTAGACAAAACGATTGTTAAAGGGGGGTGGTCCGATACAATCAACATTGAATACTCTTCGAAGATTTTGAACGCAATGGTTGAGAATGAAGATTACTCCTACATTCTCTTCTTGAAGAATCACGTGCTTTTGATTAGTTCCTAATTCAAGAGCAAAGTTGCGATTGAAGGTGAACGAAGTAACAGAAAGTGCATGATGGTGCCTCACGTGGTCGTGTAGTTCCATGAAAGAGTTAGAAAATTCGCATGACGGAAAAGGGCAAAAACATTCTGTTTGGGGACATGTTTCTTCGTGGGTGGCTTTCTTAGTTGGCCTCATTGTCTCGTAGCATCCAAACTTCTTATTTTTGCACTCCACTCTGATCTTCTTGGCGTTTTTCATCTTAGTGAGATTGTTCGCAATAGGTCTAACAATAACTTCGTTCTCAATAGGCCTAAGAATAACTCCATCAAAGTTACGACCAGGAAATTGGCAGATAGCACATTTTCCTTTCAACATCTTGTAACAAAAGGAACATATAGCGTGTCCTCTCTTACACTACAATATCGAAATAAAAGAATAGATTGTCATAATACAAAAAAATTTTATATGACTACATTATCAAATACTGAACTAAGAAAAGAATAAAACAACGCCATTAACCACCAACGAATTTGTATAGTAGCCTCTCTCTAACCAAGTGGCTCAATCGGTCAATTAAGAGATTGTGATCAAGTCCGAATACACGCAAGAGGTACCAAAAAGCATTTAGCCTATCAGTAGCGTAGTAACTTATTAACAAAGATGTAATTACTTGCTCAATTCACATTCGATTAACTAAAGATGTATTAAAACGATGTAGAGCAACATGTGCATATGTCTTTAATTTGTCGTTAAAAATAGTCTCTTTAAGCCATGGTTTGGTTAACATGTTGGTCAATCCGAAGGGGTTAAGCCATTTAGACCTGTTTATAACCTAAATGTATTTACTTTCAGTGATATCATACACCCTTGCGCTTAAAACACAAAGTGGTTGTCTTTAGTGATAACGAACAAAGGCATACTGATGAAAAAACAGTAAATCATACTGAAGTAACCATTTACCTGGTAGCTAAGTTTGCGCTTATCGTTGCAGCAGATTCGACAAACATTAACGAAGCCTAGTTCATCCAAATCCTCATCGTTTTCAGCTCCATGTAACGCTAGCCGTGGCGTAACCGCCTGCAAGTTAGGAATCGGGCTTTGAGGTAGGGTTCTTGGTTGGGAGCAACCCAATCTCAACAATGAAACTAGAAATTTCAGCATATTCATAATCGTGTCTTGTGCTCAAAAATAATAATTATATTATTGTGTTTTAAAGAGTTATGCATAATATTTGCATATATTTTTTCTGCTTCAAATCAAATTTTTTATTTACATTGATTTGTTACCATAAACATTTAAACATATCTATTAACGCTGCAAATTTTCCCTTCCTTGTATAACTAGAAATGTAAATATATCACAAGTATAAATATAAATCTACCCAACTTTACCCTTTACTCTATAGACAATTCAATCTTCGACAACTTTTGCATTGTTGGGTACAAATCTTTAAATGAAATATGCAGAAAACATTTTTTTTTTTAATAGAACTTACATTATCAAATCTAAAGCCGTAAAATTATGCAAGCTCAAACACATCTCACATTGATCGCTTTTCGTAATCTTTCATCGGGACTAAAGGGAAATTTACATTTTTAACATTATGTCATAATGCTATAGTTATTTTTTTTAAGATGTCCTATAATAATTGACCACTACTAAATATACTAGTTGGAACTAGGGACGGAGCTACATTATGTGTTGGATTGGCCAAGGCCCACCCAAAGATTAACAAAACTTTTACTTATATTATGTACACTTGAGTAAATTGATCCATTAAAATCTAATTGGCCCACCCAGACCCGCTCTTTGATCACAACTAAATTAGTTATCATGTTTTCTTAACTATAACAACTGTTTTTACTTTCGTCTTGCGTGTTTTCAACGTTAACTTGGAGTTATTCTTTCGGAGTAATAATGTTATTTTTTGTCAAGTGCTGTTACTTTGATATTTGGCCCACCCGAAACCAAAATCCTGACTTCGAGCTCTTTAAGTTTATTGAATTGCTTCAAATCAAAATTGATATTTAACAATTTGAAGAAAACATAATTAAATGTCAAAAAGGTAAAACTGTATTTTTTTATTCTTTTGCAAATATCAAAGTAGTAATAAATGCAATTTTTTAAAACTGTCTGATGGACAATTATTTTAAGACTTAGGGATAGGGATGAGCATCGGTCCCGGACCGACTAAGACCGAGACCGAATTAGCCCAAAATCGAGACTGAAAACCGGACCGAATGTGGCCGGGCCGGTCCGGTCCGGTCCAACAAGGCAAAATAGCAGGTTTGTGGTCCGAAGACCGAGACCGAGGATCGGACCGAATGTGATCGGTCTGGTCTTGGTCCGGTCCGGTCTTGGTCGGTCGGTCCAGTTTGTTCGGATAGTTTGCTCAGCCCTACTTAGGGAACACTAATACTAGTTTGCAATGGGATATAAGCCATGTTTGGAGGTTTTGATGATTATTGAGAATGAGTTTACGAAACCTACACCTCTCATTGGGTTTTTAATCCATGACTATGGTTAATAATAAAATAAAGGTATTAATTTTCTTTCTAAACATATACTAGTACTATTTTGTATAAAAAGAAAAGAAATATGCATCTTTTAAAAAAAATCTTTGTACTTATTCTCCTAATATCATCTAATCTATTTGAGTGTTGGAAGACGAGTCCCTTGTGTTGATGTATGAACGAGGTTAGTATCTCCGCACGTTGCAGCGAGAGGTTAAAACGTGTACTTTTATGTCAATAACCCGTTTACGCTACTTTGATCTATCAGATTTATTTTCACTACGAAAGACTTGTGTGAGTTCATATATATGAGATAACCGTTTAAATAAATGAAAGTTTTATATAAATAACATATAATTGAAAGTTTTATATAAACTCACAAGTTGTTGTTAAGAACTTAAAAAAAAAAAACTCAGAGGAGAGGGTCAATTTGATCATTTGATAAAGCTAAAATATTAGTAGAACATAAAACTAGTGTTGCATGACTAGCAGGGCCGTCCTGTTGATTTTGAGGGCCCTGAGCCATTTTTACAATACAAATCTTGCGAGTACGAAAAAATTAAATATGTAAAATTATATGCTTAAAAAGGTACGTATAAGTAGACATAAAATATAGAGTAAATTACACTGTTCGTCCCTGTGGTTTGCTTTAAATCACTACCGTAGTCCCTAATCTATTTTTTTTTTTGCTTTTTTGATCCTTATGGCTTACATATTGCACGCTGTCAGTCCTTATCGCTAACTGTCGTTATATTCTCCGTTAGGAGACAATCGTCAAGTGGCAACGTTAGTCCATTAACCAAACGATCGTTTGCAACGTTAGTCCTTTATACTGACGACCATTACTAATTAACTCAAATTTTCGTTTTCTTAAAAAAATTCTTTTCTACGCGGTTTTTATCGTTTTCGCCCGTTTCTATGCGTTTTCTTAGTTTCCGTCCATTTTTATACGTTTTCGTCTATCTTTATACTTTTTCATCTGTTTTTCTTACGTTTTCATCCGTTTTCATCTGTTTTTCTACGTGTTCCTCCTATTTTTACACTTTTGTTCGTTTTTCATACTTTTTCATCTGTTTGTATATGCTTTCATCCGTTTTTATACGTTTTCATCTTTTTATATACATTTTCATCTGTTTTATAAGTTTTTCTTGCGTTTTATTCGTTTTCATATGTTTCTATCTGTTTTCATCTGGTTTTATATGTTTTTATACGTTTTCTCTTGTTTTATTACGTTTTTTTACGGATGAAAGTGTATAAAAAGCTATGAAAACAGATAAAAATGGTTAAAAACGTATTGAAACGCAAGAAAAGTGTGTTAAAACAGACTAAAACGTATATAAACAGACAAAAATGTATAAAAATGGACAAAAACGTAAGAAAACGTATAGAAACATTAGAAAACGGGTGAAAACGTAAGAAAACAAGCGAAAACGTATAAAAATGGATGAAACCATATAAAAACGGATGAAACCATATAAAAACGGATAAAAACATATGAAAACGTAAGAAATACGGAGAAAAACTTAAAAAACGGAGGAAAACGTAGAAAAACGGATAAAACCATATGACAACATAAGAAAACGTATAAAAACGGATAAAACGCATGAAAACGTAAGAAAAACATATTAAAACGTATAAAGACAGACAAAAAAGTATAAAAATGGAAAAAAAACGTATAAAAATGGACGAAAACGCATGAAACTGGGAAAAAACAGACAAAAACGTATAAAGACGGATAAAACCATATGACAACGTAAGAAAACGTATAAAAACGAATGAAAACGTAAGAAAAACAGATGAAAACGTATAAAGACGGACGAAAACATATAAAAACGAACGAAAACTAAGAAAATGCTTGAAAACGGGCGAAAACGATAAAAACCGCGTAGAAAAGATTTTTTTTTAGAAAACCAAAATTTGAGTTAATTAGTAACGGTCGTTAGTATAAAGGACTAACGTTGCAAAGATCGTTTGGTTAATGGACTAACATTGCCACTTGACGATTGTCTCTTAACGGAGAATATAACGACAGTTAACTATAAGGACTGACAGTGTACAATATGTAAACCATAAGGATCAAAAAAGCAAAAAAAATAGATTAGGGACTACGGTAGTGATTTGGAGCAAACCACAGGGACGAACGGTGTAATTTACTCTAAAATATAAGTGTATAACATGTATTTATCATATTAATATTATAGAACCACGTTTAAAGCTTAAAAGTACAAAATGTTTAAAAAAAAAAGGTCAAAGTTTAAAAATAAATTGGACTGATTCCAACAGTTTTATTCAGACATGGAGTGAAGTGTAACATCTGGGGCCCCAAAAATTTCGAGGCCATGTTCGGTTGTGCACTCTGGACACCTTAAAATCCGGCCATGATGACTAGTATATCACTATAACATACTCTATAAATTAATTTAATGACACTTGGTATTATTATATTATTGTGTTAGCATTCATAAGATGGCCATAACTGTATATAATTGGTAATGATGTAAAGAGGAAAAAGAGGGAAATAACAACATTAAAAAGCTAATATAAGGAAAAATTTATACACAAAAGAATAAAAAAGCCACTGAAGAAGACCATGGCTGAGTATTGAACTTGGGACCTCCCCTTCAAGTGTAAACACTTCAGCCATGATGCTATCAGATAGCATATCATTTAGTTGGCTTTTTTTAATAGTTAACATATAATTGACTTTTCACTCAAAGCACAAAAAGCTTCAGTTTTTAAGCCAGGAAATACTCTGACAAAACAATATATTTGTATACAGTAAAATCATTTACTATTAAAACCTGATAACCTATGTTCTAATTATTTTCTATCTGTCACCACAATTTCCATAATGAACGATTTCGCAATTTTGATGAATCAATCAGTATGGTTAAAATATGGCTACTGCTTATAGCATTAGCTTCTTTGGCGTTGAGTTGTACTCATGAGATTATATTAAACGGCAGTGTTCCAAATTGTGCGACTGTATGGATAACTCAAGATGTACTTCCTATTTTGTTTTTGTTCCGAAGCACTGAATATACTGAAGGATCTTTTTATGATGGGGTTAGAAGTGGTTGCAGTGGATGCTATGTCAAGAAAAAAATGAACAATTTCACAATTTTCATGTTATTGCATAGACCCGACCGTAACGAAGACAAACTGATTTCCAGGTGATAAATACTTGAAAGCATACCACGATGAGTTGTATTCTAACCGTGCAACTTTTAGTATCAAGTCAAATTCATATGGACAACAAGACGCAGTTACCAAAATGTGTAAATATGATGAAAAACCAATCCCAGTTTAGCAGCCTATAGACCATTTTCCACGATAATCCTGCAATCAAACGACTAGAAGAATAACAAGTCTTTCAGCATACTAGCCTATTCCAGAAACACAGAACCTTAAACGTTTTGAAAATATTACATAAATTAACTATGCAATTTAAACAAAGACACGTAAAAAGATAAAAGCAGTATCCACCACCCGCGATAATATTTGCGGAAGAACATGGCATCATCATCATGACACTAGTTCAAAATACATGGAAAAAAAAACAACAATTTTCCATTACCCAATTTTTCTTATTAGTCCATATCAAGAAATTCCATCCTTTTTCTCATTGTACCCTTCAAATCCATAGCGTCCCTCTCCACCTTCTGAGCCTGGACAACATGTTAACAGCATTAAGTTTCGATAATTCTACATTATTTATAATACATGGGTTGCGCTAACGAGGAATAATATACTATCTAGATTATTTAACGAGGAATAATTATTAGTCAAACTCTCTTGAAGGGGAGTTGAAAAAAGAGCAGTGTACTTGTCATATTCAGCATCAAAGAAAGCACATTTCACAAGTGCTAGTAAAATAGTTTTGTGACACGTAATAGACATACTTTGCTCACAGAATGAATATCATGAAAAGGTTATCTACTTGCCACAGCTGGCAAACACAAACTTTGCAGCACTTAACAATCACATCAGCAAAAAGCTTCAAGGTTGTTAAAAATTTCACGTGTTATCTTGTTAAATAATATGGCTTAAAAATTTAAAAGTCGGTGGTTGTTACTAGTACATGCTCGTGAACCCAAAAAAGGCTTAACAGATTAACAAAAGGCAAGTTCCTTTTAGATTACGGTAGTCAGTACAATGCAGTTGGGTCCAAGAGTGGCTTTCCATAGTATTTGTCTAAAACTGGATGTATCAAATTCAGCGTGTGTTATAGTCTAATACTAACAATATCTGAAAAAGAGTGCCACTATAAACAAGCAAAACAAGAGCTAAGACATAGGCGAAGAATAGGGTCCTAACAATAAGGAGTTCAACACAGTACAGTAGAATTTAAGAGAGAAAAACTAAAACACGACTCAGAAAAACTATAAACATCACTAGATCATCAAATGTATGCTTTTCTTTAGAAGAAATAACTTGGTCGTTGGAACTTTCTTTCACAAGTTTAACCAGTCAAAGTATCAATGTTGCAATTTTTTTTTTGTTGAAAATTTGACATGCATCGTATACCAGTTTGATTGGTTGACTTGGCATGCCAAACAAGCAATTGTGCAAGAGAATTCACATAGCGTCGGAATGGCTTTTGTTGCTGACATGGCATCCCACCAACTATTTTACACAGTTGTCAACCACATCATCAATCAAATACCACTCAAATGCCACACCAACTATTTTACACAATTGGAACGCCGCACGCCATATCAATATATGTAACAAGGTAAACAGGTTACAAGCCAATATTTCAACAACAACAAAAAAAAAAAAAAAAAAAAAAAAAAAAAAAAAAAAAAAAAAAAAAAAAAAATCACGACAAAGCAAACTGAAACTTAAGTGGCTAATACTCTTACGGGTAAGTTTGGGGAAAACCTAGGTGGAACAACGGTGAAGCCTGATTACCACTGTAGTATTTACTATTTAGTGACATTTTCCCTTGTGTTTTGATAAATTTAGACACAAAATAATTGCGCAAATTGCAGCATTTACCGTTTTTATCTCAGTTTCAGAAACACGGGTCATATGAGGGGGGAGTTCCTCCTTCTCCAATTCCTAAAAATTCAAGGTGAAATAATCAGAATCAAATTAACAAGAATTCTTTATTAACAATATGTTCTCCAAACGGAAAGTCAAGTGAAGATGTTGTACCAGCTCGCCAATTAAAACGACATTCTCGCCACGTATAACATATAGACCTAATGGGATGTCACAATATAGATCACCAACGATTACTCGCTCACAAGCACCTTCAAGGACAGCATTGGCTGCACACAACCATTTCTCAATACTAACAAAAATATTATTATTGCAGACTATGTTTAATAAGTAGGGAGAACTCCGGTACCAAATTGATCAAAAGAGCGAAGTATCCCCAATAGCTTCCTCCCATCTCGTAGCAATACAAGAAGCTTCTCTGCACAAGACAAATATATTTGCCCATCAAACTCAGTAAGAAGTATATGCAAGGAGAAAAAACGGCATTTCCAGCAATGGAGCAAATTTAGATAGACTACGCATAGTTTCTCCATAGTGACTGTGATACTGTGCTAGCACTCTAGCAATGTAGTAAACTAGTAAGATCAAAATGTATGCTTTAACAACAAAAGCAAAAAAAAAAAAAAAAAAAATATTCCATGCGTATGACATCAAGATATGAGATGCAACTAGCAGATCTTGTTCAAAACTTCAAACTCTTAATCGCATTTGGCAATCAAGGTAAATTTTTGTTTTCGTTTATTACTTCAGTTCTTTTGCTACAATACTATAAAAAACAGAAACAATGTGCCTGATTGAATCATAACATCATTTAAAGACATACTCCTTAAAGTAGGGGCTTTGTTTTAAGTCGAAAATATGTCCACCGACATAGCAATCTCAAATTCTAAAGTTCATTATTATCTGTTTGATCAGAGTAGCGTTCTAAAAAGCACTGGGCAGAGCTAGACAGTCTAGCAAATGTACATCACTCGATAAATTAAGCATGTATCAGTTAGATCATTAAAATTGAATATAATACATATGTCCTATGATTATATATTGTAAGCTGTTTCTAAAGAGAACAATAAGTTACTCGCATAATAGATTCATTAAAAAAATATAGTTTCAGAAATAGTTAAAGGCAAAGTATTTGAATAAACATTCAGTTTTGGTTATAACAAGCGTTCAAAAACAACAGACTATTGGGTCTAATGATCTATAAAGGAATATGTATCCAAAACTCAACGTTTATCTATGCATGGAAGTCATTAAACTTACATGCGTTTTAAACGGTTGAACCAATAACCAATGGCAACATACTCCTAAATACTAAAAAGGGCAATACTGTGAAACGGGAATGTTCAAGGTTTTGTACAAATTAACGTGTTCTGGACCAATGTCTAATTCTAGCATGATTGTCATGGGAACTTATACATGACAATATCATCACGCAAATCTCCTTTTTACTACTAAGCTAACCAATAGACCCAAATGCCCAAATCCACAATGTGGCCGGTTTCTAATAACACAATCATTAACAACCAATAGAGACACATTTGACACGGACTTCCTCTCCAACAGACATACAAATAACGGGCTCACAAGCATCACGCTTATGACAATTAGTTCAAAAAGCCCTTACAGTAACTTAACCCCAATTCCCATGTTTTTAGAAGTCTTAATAGCACTAACTACTAAATCATAGGAACTATACTGCTTATATCAGAATCTATTATTCCAATCCCTTATCTAAAGTAGTGAAATTTCCCTATATATAGTGTTGTTCGCAACACATTCGACATAAACCTAAGGGAGTGTCTGTTTAAGCTTATTAGTGGGCTTATGAGATTTCGGCTTATTTTTCATTAGCTCAAACTTTTTGACTTATTTATTTATATAAGCTCAGCTTATACAAGCCCATAAGTCTGAAAATAAGCCAAACACAGAGCTTGTGAAAATAAAGCCAAAATTACTTAAGAGGGTGTTTGTTTAAGCTTATTTGTGGGCTTATGAGCTTATGTGATTTCGGCTTATTTTTCATAAGCTCAAATTTTTTGAACTATTTTGAGACTTATTTATTGTATATAAGCTTATTATTATATAATAAGCTTACATAAGCCCATTAAGTCTCAAAATAAGCAAAAAAAAACTTTAGCTTATGAAAAATAAGCAGAAATCACATAAACTCCTAAACCCACAAATAAGATTAAACAGACACCCCTTTAAGCAATCAAATAGTTCACATAACAGCTAACACCATACATTATAATATAATTCTATAACAAATAACAAACATAAGCAAAAAAAAAAAAATCCAAACTTTAAATAAAAAAAGAGCTTACTGACTTACTGTCAAGATAGCTAGCAAGAGAAGTAGACAAATAAATATCTTCCGGTCCTGCCCACGACATTCTTTTTTCTTAAAATCGGTTTATAAAAAAATATCACCGAACCTTTTCTTTCTTTTTTTATAAAATTAAACAAATTTGCATTAATCTAAGAGTTGGGTTTTATCGAGAGATCTAATAATATAAGAACCCTAAATTTATTTACTATTTTTATCCCAAAACTGGGGGCGTTTGGAAGTGATTGACTTCAAGATTTGTTGTATAACATGTTTTTTTTAAGTTGGTGTCTTTTGGTTTTATGGTTTTTGATATTCGGTTCTTTTAGTTATCAAGTATTACAACTTCGCACCTCCATTTTCTTTTCCCTCAGAATTTGAGAAAAGATGCATTTGGGTTACTAAAATTTATGAAACATAACATTTGGATCACTGAACATACAAATATATATATATATATATATATATATATATATATATATATATATATATATATATATATATATATATATATATATATATATATATATATATATATATATACATACACATCATTGAACCTGTAAAAACACGATATTTATTTTAGTTAATTTATCCAAAATATGCATTCAAGTCAAACTGATTAACACTGAAATTATAGAACAATATTATTCCTATAAGTTAAGTAACCGTAATGAGCAAAATGAAAGTTAGCTACTTTAAGCACATATATCTTGAAAGTTTAGTGACATCTTTATCTATTAAATCTTGGCTAAAAGCAGCTCAAAACTCGAGTTGAAGCTCGCCACAATCTGCATAGAGACACATTAGACAAAAAGCATTTATTACCGAATGAGACCATTGCTTTCCTGCAAGCTAACCTTACCATTGTGCCACTACAACTTTTGTTATACAATTCGAAACATCTAATGGTTATTACTTATCTAATTGTTTGTTAATCTTGCACCAGACGCTGTCGTTCGCTGCGGCTAATGTATAAAGGTACAATGCACTAACATTTTGTGGGTTGTGCGAGTGTTGGTTGACTTTGATGATCAATTTCAAATGTATGATATGTTTCATGAAAGCTTTGACAACTTTGATCCCACATAGCTAAAAGGAAAAAGACTGTTATTTTATATATCACAAGGTATATGGACCATATGTGTAGAGATTAGTAGTAAGTGTTTTCGTATCTTGTGTCAATGGTTAGTTTAGTCTAACAATTATCGAGGATACCCGAATAATTAATATAAATCCTTAACTTTTTATAACCAAATATTGTATACTTGTTAGTTTAAAATACATGAAAATAGTCAATGTAATGGATTAAAAGTCACACCATAATGATCAATACCATCTAAAATTTTAATTTTTTTGGTTTTTACTATCTATAGTGAATTCAATGCGGAATCTTTACGATAGTATATTGATCCATTTATGTATAATGGGTGTGTCCTTGTCAATGATTGATCGTATTGAACGAGAGTAATGATATCGATTATGCGATTGGGTTTTTGAACTTCAATGACCTTCTTTAGAATTAGCTAGCAAGAGAAGTAGTCAAATAAATATCTTCCGGCCCTGCCCACTACATTTTTTTTTTCTCTTCTAATTTTACGGTTTGTAAAAAATAGAGAAAAGTCTAAAATACATCCTTGTAGTTTGTTTCGTGTCTCGCTTTACATCCTCGTGCTTTTTTTTGGCACAAAATCATCCCTCCGTTAGTTAAGTTGGCACAAAACCATCCATCCGTTAGTAAAATCAGTCAATAAGGACTGACGATGCAAATTATTCTCCGTTATCTCCTAAGGCAAGCGAAAATATTTGCATCGTTAGTCCTTCGTTATCACCCACCATACATCTCTTAATCGATTTACGTTTTCGTCCGTTTTTATACGTTTTTGTCCGCTTTTATCCGTTTTCGCCCGCTTTTATACGTTTTCGTCCGTTTTTTCACGATTTCATATTTTCATACGTTTTAATTCGCTTTCGTCCGTTTTTAAATGTTTTCGTCCGTTTTTCTTATGTTTTTATCCGTCTTCGTCCGTTTTTACACGTTTTCATCCGTTTTACTCACGTTTTTATCTGTTTTTGTCAGTTTTTATACGTTTTTTCATGTTTTTATCTGTTTTCATACGTTTTTATCCATTTTTGTTCGTTTTTCTCACATTTTTCTCCGTTTTCCACCGTTTTTCTCACTTTTTTTTATCCGTTTTCATCTGTTTTCTCACGTTTTTCTCTTTTTTCGTCCATTTTTATATATTTGCATCCGTTTATTTCATGTTTTTATCTAGTTTTACATGTTTTCATCCGTTTTTATCATGTTTTCATATATTTTTATCAATTTTTCTCTGTTTTTATACGTTTTTATCCATTTTCTCACGTGAGAAAAACATATAAAAACGTATGAAAATATGAACAAAATATACGAAAACATGTAAAAACGGACGAAAACGTGAGTAAAACTGACTAAAACATGTAAAACGGATGAAGACAGATAAAAACGTGAGAAAAACAGACTAAAACGTTTAAAAATGGACGAAAATGAATAAAAAATATAAAAACAGGTAAAAATGTATGAAACGTGAAAAAAAAAGGACAAAAATGTGTAAAAACGGACGAAAACGGATAAAACCGTGAGAAAAACGGACGAAAATATTTTTTTTAAAGGCAACAATATTATAGAACCCACAAAAAAAAACAAAATACAAAGAAAAGGCATCACACCCCAAATTAATCAAGCAAATTAAAAGGCGAAGGGACGCAAGAGTTCAAACTGCAGAATACAAAGAACCAAAAGTGTCCATAACAAAAACTTAAACCTACTCTAAATTTCACATGAAGTACTAAACAACTATAATACAATCCACATACTCGCTTTGATGAAACAATATGACAGACACATATCTTCCTTTTTCTTGATTGTTTATATGTTGTCACTTTTATTCTTTATTCCAACATTAATAAACAGACATTGTATGCAACATGCGTGTGACTCACATTCACAAGTCACTCATTAGCATGTAAAACCTAACATTCAAATCCACTGAGAAAATAGGACTATTCGAAACAAGGAGGTATCAGCACAAGACAAAAAGACATATAGGATAACCAAGCACATCCTATTGTCAACCCTTAACCCACTTTAGTATCAATTGCTTGCAAACATTGATAATGATTTATTTGATACGCTTTTAGGGGTCATTTAAGCCCTAAATCGTGTTTTTATGGTCAAATATTACCTCAAATCATTTCTTTTGTCATTTTAGGTACTTGGGACATGAATTCTGGAAAATGGAGCATTTTGGAGCTTTTCGGACGTTTTTATGCTTAAGAATGAAGAAAACCAAGAAAAGTCTGGAAATAACACCAGACGGCGTCAGGCTTTAGAGCTGACGTCGTCGCCCTTTGAAGAGATGCGATGGAATTTTATACTAGGCGCCCTAGAAAAGAAGTTGAAAGTTATAATGGGACGGCGTCAAGTGCAATTGAGGCGAGGCCGCCTGGCTTTACACTTACACGAGGCGGCCCAGAAGAGATACAACGGGACGGCGTCAGAAGTTATCTTGGGTGATACGAAACCCTAAAAGTGGCGACCTGACGACGTCAGGAATTATAACCCGACGCCGTTAGCCTTGTAAATCTATATATAGTTTTTGATTTTTCATTCATAAAGGAGGAACTTGGTGGTGTAACTTGGGAGTCTGACTTTTGCAGTAACTTTAGGGTTTTCAAACCCTCTTTTCTTCTATGTTCAATTAAAGATAAGCTCTCTCTTTAATCATTCAATATGTCTATGTGTTGTTTGATTAATTGTTTGTCTTTTCTTTACTTTAACATGCTAGCTTAGATTTCTTAGTGTTTGCTTAGATCTAATGAGACCTAGTTATTGATTATTGATTGTTGATTTGTTATTGATTGTTTGGTTTATTGACTAGCGTTAGGCTTAAGAAAACTGGCTAACTTTCTATACGGTAACAAGCTTGAACGTCTTAAGAAACGTAATCAGATGTGTATTTAATGCATGAGTGACTATTAATGATGCTATGTTAGGATACTAAATGTGTCGACATAAGAAGAAATAGAAACTCATAGGGTTGAGAAAGGTTGTACACACCCCCACGAATGGTATTAAGGAATACAATCATTCATCCAAACAATCGTGACAAATCAATGAATCGGTAGGAGATAACTAGGGAGTTGTGAAATCTAAGTAAACACGATTTTCCTCTTATAAGTAGTTCACCACTTTTATTTTCTTGTTATTTTATTTTGTTTTGTTAATTAGTAGCTTTTGGGTTAGTTGACTAGCAACTAATTCCGTCCACTCTTCCATACCTGAAATTTTACATGCTTTCATAAAATATAAAAATACAAAAAGAATCATCCCTCACCTCTAGACCTAGTTAACGTAGTTTTCAATCCTAACAACACTATTCCCCTAGAGAACGATCAATCCCCCGGTACTTGCCACTCACTATACTACATCGGTCAAGTACACTGCCTGGAGGATTGCAAGCTTCTCAAGATCTATTGAGAAATAAAACTTTTGCGAGTTTTGTAATCCCGCATCAAACGTGTAGTATACTAAACCAACAAAGGAAAATGACATCCCCTTGAGACTTGATCCACCACAAATCCAAACCAAACAAAATATTTTTGCTTGTGTTAGGAGATTACGGAGAATAATTTGCATCGTTAGTCCTCATTGACTGACTTTACTAATGGGGGATGGTTTTGTGCCAACTTTACTAACGGAGGCATGGTTTTGTGCCAAAAAAAAACCACGAGGATGTAAAGGGAGACACGGGACAAGCCATAAGGGTGTATTTTGGACCTTTCTCTAAAAAATATCACCAAATTACTGGCTTTTTTTTCTTTCTTTCTTTTTTTTCTTTTTTTTTATTATTTTTTTTATTTTTTTTAAATAAAATTAAACATATTAAAAAATATCCTTAGACAAACCACAAGGATGTATTTTTAGTTTTTCTAAATTATGATATATAGTTTGGTATCCTTTGTGTGAGAAGCTCCACAACCAATTTGTTGTGGGTTCAAGTTTTGGTTAGAACATGTGAAATAATTTGTGGTTGTATATTGTGAGATAGTTAGTTGTCGTTTAAAAAAAATGTTTTACAGAAAGTAAAGGTTGTAGATTGTTTTAGAAAAACAAACCTTATCAGCTAATATATTTTTTAAGAAAGTCCTGCATAAACATCTTATCTTATAAAAAAATATTAAGAACTTCATAGATCATCATAAAATATTTTAGAAACTCAATAGTTATACTTTGAAGAATAGAAGATTTATTTAAACTTGTTGAACATTGGGTGTGTCATTTGATCGATATAAAAATAAAAGCATTATGTAATTGTAGTCACTATTTTTACACATACTTCAATTCCGATGTTAAAGGGCCCATTTTAAAAATCTAACGCAGGGCCATCAAATTTCACCGGACGGCCCTGTATATACATATGAATGCCTGAAATTCTCTTTATTTTCAACATGCGGTAGCCGGTGTTAGTTTTAATTACAAACCAATGTACCTAGTTATCAGCATGCATTGAGGGTGGCAAAAGAAGAGTAAAACCACTGTACCTACTTATAAGATTTCGGCTTATTTTTCATAAGATCAAAATTTTTGACTTATTTTGAGACTTACTTATATAAGCTCAGCTTATACAAGCCCATAAGTCTAAAAATAAACCAAAAACTTGAGCTTGTGAAAATAAAGCCGAAATCACTTAAGAAGGTGTTTGTTTGAGCTTATTTGTGGGCTTATGAGCTTATGTAATTTCGACTTATTTTTCACAAGCTCAAACTTTTTGACTTATTTTGACACTTATTCATATATAAGCTTATTATTATATAAAAATTTTACATAAGCCCATAAGTCTCAAAATAAGCCAAATAACTTGAGCTTATGGAAAAAAATAAGCCAAAATCACATAAACTCATAAGCCCACAAATAAGCTCAAATAAACACCCCTTTAAGCAATAAAATTGTTCATACACAACAAACAACCTACACTACAATAAAAATTACAACAAATAACAAATATAAGTTAAAAAAAAAAAAAAAAAAAAAAAAAAAGAAAAAAAAAAAAAAAAGAAGAAAGAAAAAAAAAAAAAGGCTTACTGTGAAGATAGCCAGCAAGAGAAGTAGACAAATAAATATCTTCCAGTCCTGCCCACGACATTCTTTTTTCTTTTAAAATCGGTTTATAAAAAAAATAACTGAACTACTTTTTTTTTTTTTTTTTTTTTTTATAAAATTAAACAAATTTGCATTATCAATCAATGATAAAACTGGGTTTTATTTAGAGATCTAATCATCTAAGAACCCTAAATTTATTTACTATTTTTATCCTCAATACTGGGGGCGTTTGGAAGTGAATGTGATTATTAACATGTAATAATCTAAGAACCCTAACTTTATTTGTTGTTGTATAACATGTTTTTAACTTGGACTCTTTTTATGGTTTTTGGCTCGTGGTCCTTTTAGTTATCAAGTGTTCCAACTTCGCCCCTCCTTTTTTATTCATAGAGGATTTGACATCCGCGATGACATACAACTTTGAAAATATGTTTTAAAGTTTTATCTTACTATCTTAAGTCAAAGACAATATGTCGAAAAGTATAATTATATATTTAATCAAATACAGTAAATCAAATAAAATTATGGGAAAAAATTTGACGAATAATACTAAATGGTAACTATTTAGTTTTGATAAACTCAAATAACCTTATCAATCGACTTAAGTTTCTATAAATACAACATATATGTATACTTTACCTCATATATCCTATAAGCCTACAATTGATCAGATAAATCCCTTCCCTTCGTATCGATCGATCAAAACACAAACCTATATCCTATAAACCCGCTTTGTTTACGTTTCTTTAAGTTTTTCTAAAGTCGAAGTCGGCAGTTTGTGTTCCTATAACAATTTATTATTGATCTTCTGTATTCTTTATAATAGACGTCAACACTGCTAGTATACTAATGCAGGTCGACATTAGTATAGTTGAAGTATAGTTGAAGAGGCTATTCCAAAAGGAACAGTTGCAACTGCTCGAGACCGGAGAGTTCTGCAAGAAGTGATCAAGAATCTGACAATAAAGAGTTTAAAGGAAGATTGTCGTGATTTTGACAGGAATCAAGGTAAAATAAAAGAGCTTCAAGAAAAGTAGATTGAGCTTCAAGAATGTATTAACCAAAAACGAACTCTCCTGAAAGATTTGGTAAGGGGCGACTTGGAAAGAGAGTTGGGGTTTATTTTTAAGATCTAAGAACCCTAAATTTATTTACAGTACTAATTTTATCCCCAAAACTATGGGCGTTTGGAAGTGAATGTGATTGACTCTTTTGGTGTTTTAGATTTGTTTGTTGTATAACATTTTTTAACTTCGACTCTTTTGGTTTTTGGCTCGTGGTCCTTTTAGTTATCAAGTATTCCAACTTTGCCCCTCTAGTTTTTTTTTTTTTTTTTTTTTTTTTTTTTTTTTTTTTTTTTTTTTTTTTTATTCATTAAGGATTTGATATCTATGATGGCAAGCACAGTCTTTACAGTTTCGAAAGTGCATATGTGTTTTCTGAGAATGACTTTGGTGTGCAATTATCGTCGTTGGGAGTGACTGTGGTTGCATTTCAAAGTTTTACATGTTCTCATGTGACGATGATTGCATCTATAAAACTGTGTTTGCACTTTTAAAGTTGTAGAGATTGCGCGGCAATTTAGATAAATTACAAGAATGTTTTTGCAATTTACTCTATCATAAATAATGCTTGGCTAACAAGTAGCTCAAAACTCGACCTTTAGCTCGCCATGGTCTGAATCAAGTCAAATTCCAGTATTTTTTTTAATCGATCTTAAGAGTTCATTAGTTGTCTTGCTTCGTTTACACCTCATGATGTCGGAATCACTTGTCTTACATGCTTACAAAAAGAAATTTCACATAATAATAGTTAGCGAAATATATAGACTTTTTCTCTTACTTTTCTGTTACAAAATTTGAGTCTTTTTTCTTGTAAGCAGACATTAGTCATTAGTAACTTATTAAACACATTGTTTTCCTCAAGTCCTTTTATCATGTTGAGCACTTAATCAAGTCTTATTAGTTATTATTAAATTGGTAGTTCCCCATACTTAATACCTTTGAGATCAGCTTAATAAAACAAGATTCAACGAGTGAGGAACAGAGGATTGTATGCAAGTACTTGAGGTTGTGATATGATATCCTAAGGCTAAAGTATACAACATAAATTTTGAACAAGTACATAAGTATATTCGCTCTTTTCAACAAGCATTTTTATTTTTTCTTTCAAGAACACCATTAGAGAATTAAGCCATTGCTTGCTCAAGTGGTGTATATATGATTGCATCAAGATCTTGGAGGAGGAATTAGTCACTATACCTTGGAAGAAAGGTGATGTTTTGTAGATAATTTAGCAGTGCCTCATTCTCGTAGACCAATGGTTAACTCGCAATCTAACACTCATCCTGTATTGGCATCTATATGCCAAGTGAAATGGAATTACATTGATATTTCAAGTATTAGTATCAATAACATTTTGTGGTTTTGGGCTAGTGTGGAATGACTTAGATGATCAACTTCAGATGTATGATATGTTTTATGAAAACCTTGACAACTTTAAATCCCACATAGGTAGAAGAAAAGAAACTACGATAGGTATATTAATATAAGTGAGAAAAGTTCATTTGTGAACTAAGTTTTTGTTACATATTGAGGGACAAATCTCCACCATCCATCTAGTTTGATCTAATGGTGGAGATTAACCTAAGTTTTAATATGGAAACCTAAGTCCATGTTTTTTTCTTGTTTTTTTTCTTTCTTTTTATTCACTTCTTTTTTATTTATTTATTTATTTTGTCTTTTTTAGCCCTTCACGTGGCCTTTTTTGTCTTCTTTTTTTGTCTTTTTTGTTTTCTAGTCAATGTTTGCTTTTTCTTTTCTTTTTTTTTTTTCTTTTTTCTTGGTCCATCCTTTTCTATTCACATTGTTTTTTTTTCTTTTTTCAAGCTTTTTTTTAATAAACATTTTTTTAATTCACCTTTTTTCTTTTTTCATTTTTTTTAAAAAATCATGTTTTTTTTAATTCACGTGTATTTTTTTTTTAAATTCACGTTTTTTATTTTAATTCAAGTTTTTTTCACCTTCTTACGTTTTTGTTCGTTTTCATACGTTTATACACGTTTTCGTTCGTTTTCAGACGTTTTAATTCGTTTTCGTCCATTTTCAGACTTTTTAATTCGTTTTTATTCGTTTCGTCCATTTTTCATACGTTTTCATCCGTTTTAGACGTGTTTTTACGCTTTCATGTGTTTTTGTCCGTTTCATACTTATTCATCCGTTTTCATCTGTTTTCTTGCGTTTTTGTCCATTTTCATCCGTTTTCTTTCGTTTTCGTCCTATTTTTCATACGTTTTCTTCCTTTTTCATACGTGTTTTTATGCTTTCATATATTTTCTTCCGTTTTCATACATATTCTTTTGTTTTCTTATATTCTCGTCATTTTCATTCGTTTTTATCCGTTTTTCAATATCTTTGGCCATTCTCAGACGTTTTCATACATTTCGGAATATCACAAGTGATATTTTGTGATATTCAGAATATCACCCCAGTGATATACTAAATATCACAAGTGAAATTCGGAATATCACATGTTATATTTTGTGATTTTCTGAATATCACAAGTGATATATTGAGTACCACAATTGATATTCTGTGTTTTTGGCCATTCTCAGACGTTTTCATACGTTTCAGAATATCACAAGTGATATTCTGTGATATTTAGAATATCACTTGTGATATTCACAAAAAATAGATATTTAGAAAATCACAAGTGATATTCAAAATATTATTAGTGATATTCAGAAAATCACAAGTGATATTCTGAATATCAATTGTGATATTCAAAAACGTATGAAAACGAACGAAAACGTATGAAAGTGAAAAAAACGTGAATTAAAAAAAACGTGAAAATCACTTGTAATTTTCTGAATATCACTTGTGATATTCAGAATATCACTTGTGATTTTCATGTTACAAAACATTAGCTGAAAATCACTTGTGATATTCAGAATATCACTTGTAATATTTAGAATATCACTTGTGATATTCTAAATATCACAAGTGATATTCAATTAATGCATTGTAACATTAAAATCACAAGTGATGTTCAGAATATGACAAATGATATTTAGAAAATCACAAGTGATGTTCATATTACAAAACATTAGTTGAAAATCACTTGTAATATTTAGAATATCATTTGTGATTTTTATGTTATAAATCATTAGTTGAAAATCACTTGTGATATTTAGAATATCACTTGTGATTTTCTGAATATCACAAGTGATTTTCATGTTACAAAACATTAGTTGAAAATCACTTGTGATATTCAGAATATCACTTGTGATATTCTGAGTATCAAAGAATAATACTTTCGATATTCAGAAACGTATGAAAATATCTAAAAATGGCCGAAAACATTTAGAAATGGACGAAAACCTATGAAAATAGATGAAAACATAAGAAAACGGACGAATACGTACGAAAACGGACGAAAATGTTTGAAAACGGACAATGAAGTATAAAAATGGATGAAAACGTCTGAAAACATCCGAAAACGGACGAAAACATCTGAAAACGAACGAAAACGTATGAAAACAGACAAAAACAGATGAAAACATATGTAAACGGACAAAAACGTATAAAAAAGGATGGAAACATATAAAAACGGACAAAATCATATAAAACGGACGAAAACATATAAAAACGGACAAAAAACGAAGAAAGACGTATAAAAACAGACGAAAACGTATAAAAGTAGACGAAAACGTCTAAAAATAGGCGAAAACGTAAAAAAACGAACGAAAACGTATGAAAACGGACAAAAAGGCCTGAAAACATACGAAAGTGTATGAAAACAGACGAAAACGTATAAAAATGGTCAAAAACTTATAAAACAGACGAAAACGGATGAAAACGTATATAAACGTACGAAAATGGACGAAAACGTATAAAAACGGTCGAAAACGTTTGAAAACAGACGAAAACGTAAAAAAACCGACAAAAACGTATAAAAATGGACAAAACGTATGAAAACGGGTGAAAACGTAAGAAAATAGACGAAAACGTTTGAAAACGAGCGAAAACGTAAGAAAACAGACGAAAACGTATGAAAACGGACGAAAATGTATGAAAACGAACGAAAACGTAAGAAAATTGACGAAAACGTAAAAAACCGACGAATATGTATGAAAAACGAAAAAAACGTAAAAATAACGCAAATAAAAAAAAGGAAAAGAAACTTGAATTAAAGGAAAAAAAACGTGAAGTTAAAAAAAAAGAAAAAAAAAAAAAGAAAGAAAAGAAAAAAGGAAAAAAAAATGAATAAATAAGATAGACAAAAAGGACAAGAAAAAAAAAACATGGATTTAGGTTGTCTTATTAAATGTTAGGTTAATCACCACCATTAGATAAAAGTTTAAAACTAGATGGATGGTGGGGATTTGTCCCTCAGTTTGTAACAAAAACTTAGTTTATAAAATAACTCACCTCTAATATAAGTTCACCTTTCACCGAAAAAAAAAGAAAAGAAACTACGATAGGTTATATACTAGTTATAATACCCGTGCACGCACGGGGTTTTTTCTAAATTTTTGAATAATGGATTTTTATCAATTAAATGTTTTAGTTTTGTTCACACGATGGAGTCATTGTAATTTGTAAACTTGCTCTGCTTAAAATTTTTGTGAATATAAAATGATACTTTGCCATGATGCCATCATGCGATATTGTGAATGCAAGTGTTTTGTCGTGCAATGGCCGGCATCTATCTTGATTTTAGTTTTTCATCATAACCCTTGCTTGGATTTTTTTGATGCATGATCATAAGAAACTCGTACGTGCATGTAGCGTTTCTATATCCATGTACCCTTATATACTCTGAATCATATGGTTTATCTGAACAACTTTTTAAATTCTTCTCGCTGGTCATGTCAATCTTTATGAAGAAAAATATTAACGTTTGAAATGTAATACGTTTGAAATGTAATATATGATTTTGGATTTCCAACCATGAGTTTTCTATATTCATATACCTTTATATAGTGTGAATCATATGGTTTATCTGAACAACTTTTTAAATTCTTTTCGTTGGTCATGTCAATCTTTATAAAGAAAAATATTAACGTTTGAAATGTAATATATAGAATGTGTATAAATGCATTAATGAAAGATAAGAGTTCGATAAAATCAACATGGAGCAACTAAAGACAGAACACTAATGTGGTTTGCCTCTGAATTCTTTAAACCACTTGGCAAAACCCAAATCATCACCATTAATATCAAGCTCTACAAAATCATCACAAATAAAATAAAAATATTTTTGTAAATCCTCTAATTATGTCTGTTGGGGCTATGTTGCTTCATCCTTAAGCTCAGCTATCTCCGTGGCCATCTTTAACCTCCTGAAATCTTAAAACCACAACAAATGTTCAACCATTTTAAAAAATAATATAAAATATGTATATGATATTATCTCCAACAAAGATATAATTTATACCACAAATTGTTTTTGGGTAAACCAAACCTGCGACCCATGCTTTGACCCTTTAGCCTCAAGGCCCGCCCATATAGCTTCAAGAATTATTTAAAAGATAAAATTAGTAAAATGGTCGATGCATTGATGTTAAATGAAAAAAATAAGGGTAGTAGTCATAATAAATGTAAAAAAAGTTTCTATATAAAAGGAGAAGATGAAATAAACTTAGGGGGTGCAGTCATGATTCGATGTCTCCCTCCTGATTCACCAGTAACCAATGGTGATGCCGCTCGGTTTGGCCCTTGCCGAACACCATACCGCCTCCACTGCCACTACCCTTATAATCTATGAAGAAGTTCTTTATAGTTGGAATTATATTAAGTGTGAAGTTATACTACTTTTTTGTAGTATAATAATCAAGATTAGTGTATTTAATACTTTTTAAATTATATATTGAATGCTAACACAAATAAAATTAAGCCCAAAAGAAATACAAAAGCCCAAAAAAGAAAACCAGAAGTTAGCATTTATCATTAGCTACCAGTGTGATGAACGGTTTTTTAAAGGGAAAAAATCGTCTGAATCACATTGAGATTAAACTGCTGTTTCTTTTGTGTTTCTTTACAATCGTCATCTAATAGAACCCTTTAGCTTCATGAGTTTACTTGATAGTGATAAAAAGAACTATGTAAACAATCATAAAGAATACCAACATATGATAACCGAATTAAAAGAATACTAAAATGTGAATCTCATAGATGAAAGATTTTAGCAAAAACAAAATACATTTAACATGTACACATTCTTGTGTGGGATAATAATAAATAAGAATCAAATGTCGTGTTTGTGTATGAATGCAATGAAAAGTTTGGAAAAACAACTCAAAAGGCATTTCAAGTGAAGGTGCCTTCTACACAAACTCAACGTGCAGATTACTGCAGGGATCATTTAGACGTAAAGTAAAACATATGGCCTATTACATTCGAAGTGATATAACCTTTATGTATACAGTTGTAGAGTCTCAAATCAACCTTGTTTACGTCAAAACATGTCTTCTTACATTCGAGTTGGTAATAAGCTAATAGTCTATTACAATACCATAAGCTCAGCCAAACTCCCCTTTAAGATACAAAATAGATTTACATATAAAGTAGTAAATTAGCCAAACACCCATTTAATATACAGTAAGCTATAACACTCCTCCAATATGCTTAGTCAAACACGCCTTCATTTAAGAACCTTGTCACTAAAAGAGCATAATGTGCTTCAGTAACCATGTTTCTATCCTCGTGTCATCAAAGAACAGTATTTGTCACCCTAAAAGTTTTGTGTATACATAAAAAAAACCTTGTGTTAGTAATATAAAAAATCAATAGAGATTCACACATTCACAAGGATGCTTTTAAAAAAATATACTCAAGTATTCCATGTTGCTCGAACATGCATTTGATGCATAAAAGGAGAAACCAACATTCTTTGATTATAGAAGAAAAGTAGCATCTAACACTACTTTAAGCTAAAATGGCCTTTAGTAAAATGTTAAATATAATAATGGATAAGTAATTATTCGACAGTCAATGTTCGGTACCACTCCCGTGTTCCAAAAAATCATTGCTGAAATAAGATCATGGAAAATTGGAGGTACCTCGTACCACTGAAAAGCTATAGTATAAAACTTTGTAATCTTTGGTCTTGATAGGAGCAGCCAAACTGGCAGATTGGGCAACGGGTCGAATGTGTAACTTTTAGTATCAGTGAGACCAGCCTGCAAACACTTGATTTGTTTATATTGATTTATTCATTTGAGAAGGTTTTATGCAATCGTCTTGGACAACTTTTAACCTGTTTGGCCCGCTCGACCAATATGCTCTATTAGATATAAAACATTACCCAATTCGACCCATTTATATCTAAATGGGTCAAAATTGAAACCTTTAGTCTCAACAGATTAGTAGGATGCAGGTCAAATGGTCAAATATCTCACAAATCGTGTTTTTATGCAAAAAAATCTCCTAATCAGTTGCTAAAATATGGTAGACTGTTGATGAAACAATATAACTTTGGAGATACCTTGTTTTTGTCAAATCGACCTGATGCGTTTCAACAGTTTAAAATTAATCACTTTGAGCCGTGACTCAACCCACTCTTTGTATCATCTCCAGAAAAGGATGAACCTTAATAACTCCATTTTTAAGAACCTCAATGGACCGACCACCTTGGACAACTTCCACTGATTCATTTGATATCAGTCCATAGGTGCTGCAATATGTCCTTGGCTTGAAGCCTCCCAAACTCGATATCTATTGTGTCCATAACGTTTTTAATAGTGTGGAAAATGAATTAATAATTGTATAAGAAAAGTATGACAAATTGGCACGATGGCAACTTGCATGCTTAAAATTCCAAACTAAAGATGTCTCACGAAGCTCAAAGGTAGACCGTGGTGTTCTTTGAGTGAAATACTCGAAAACATGTTGAAATTGTCATCAAGTTTATACAGGTTAACTCAAGTTCACTTAGTAGCAAATATGTAATTCTCGATAAGGGTATCCACAATTATAGAGGTGGCAAAATCAGGGAACACGTGAACATAAAGTTTTTGTATGGATTTGGCTAGTTAGCTTGAAACACTTTTTTCAAGTTTGTTAAAATAAAATATACTTGATTAGTTTTCTATAACATCATAAATAACATAAGGGAGGATACATTTTGGAATACTTTGTATCTGTTTGACCCATTTCCTTTTGAGTTGACACTTTTTTTTATTACAGTTTGACCCATCAGAGATAAAATATAATCGAGATTAACCCATTGATAAATAAATGGTTTGAGATTGAAATCTCTACCCTAAGTCTAAAATAACCAAATGTCTCAACAGAAGCACAGTAACATACTTCATTTTTAGTATTCCATAGCATGCACAGCGAGAACATAAATAAATATGGATGGATAGACAATACCTTAACACTATCAACCCAATGCATTTGTACTTCTGGTAAGTTTCTGAACCATTTCTTATTAGGTGTTCTTAAAACACACCATGTTCTACACCCAGCAGTATATTGAATTCTCCGAAGTTCTGTATAGTCAATAAAATTTTATATGCTAATGATGCGATACTCATACACAACTGGTAGAGTGAACACTGACATACTATAGAGAATGAGACTACCTCATCGAAAACGGAATGGTGGCATCCACTTAGGACAAGAACTGTGGTCTTTGGATCTTCACACAACCTCTTTAAAGCTTCTTTTACTTCCGGGTGGAGTTTTGGATCCATTTCTTTGAACTGATCAACGCTTCTACCACAGTCCAGAGGTTCTGTCAGCGTTGCATAAAATCCCTGTCATAGTAACTATACATTACGACCCACAAACTGGGAGCATGTCTGTAACGACCTTAGCGATAAAAATCACATCTTTTTCCTATAGATTTGACTTAACCAGAAGTTTTGAATCTCCGTTTGATACTTAATAGGACTAATGGAAAGTTGTGTAATTCTTTTATATACTTATGAACCTAAGAAAAATTTATGACATTTCTTTATGACACTAAATGGGAACTCATGAATTATTAATTCTGAAAGACATAATGAAAATTTATAGGTTCTATGATTATATAGATGACTTAACGAATAGCATACCCAAATGAGTAAACGATTGTTCGATTCCAAATAACACCGAACTCCTTCTTCTGCTTGAAGTAAAGGTGAAATATGTCTGATCCTTAACTGAGCTTCCACAATCGTATCATTAAGTTCACTGCGCATGGATAAGCATATATATAAGAAGAAGCTAGTCGTGGTCAAATTGGTGGGGGGGGTCGGGTTCAAATAAGAAAACGGTAGCTTTAGTGATACAACACAACTGAGTTGGGACGGTTCAAGTTTACTACTTGACCTGTGAACACTTTTTTGTCCATTCTTTTTTTAAACTGGTCGTGTCAGATCAAAAAACTCTATTTAGTCAATTCTATTTTACAACTCTAGTGTTTATTTTATTACTATTACACTAACAAAAATATTGCAATAAATAGACTTTGAGGGACTTTCAACGCATGTCCTTTTAGCCTCTTTTTTTATCTGAGAAGATTTGAGATAAAACATAGCACATAATTCTTAAGATAAAACGCTATCCTGGTAATGGTGTTGAGGTTGTTCCTTGTAACGATGTTTGACCAGGCAAAGGCGTTTGCAATGGCCTATGCAGATCCGATCCCATGTTAAAACAATAAAGATGTGAATGTAACTTATATAATGGTCCGTATAACATTTACGTGCAAATAAATGCAGTTTCCTAGTGCCTACATCAATTTAAAACACGAAACCCTCTTCCCATTGATATCACTAATGTTATGTTTATGAATCTTTACGGGTTGTTTGGGCTTGCTTATTAAAAGTACAGAATTCTATATACTTTTGAAATAAGTGTACTAATGTCATACAAACTTATACACCAAAATGACACACCAATTTCGCAAATATTATTTGCAAAATAAGCGCTTTGGACATTTTTTACTTTATTTCTCAAGTTTGACTTTTTTTAGTTTCTGCTATATTGGAAAGAAGTCTCGGGAAAACAACTTATTTCGCCAAAAAAAAGTAGGCATAAAGTATGAACACAATTTTTTTTTTGACATTTTTGTTAAAAATCCAATTGGTAAGTGGATATTTGATGGATTTGGGTGTTTGTGAGCCATACCTTAAGGACAGGATTCTTGGTTTCCTCATAGTTGCCTCTTAAAGATTCGCCAAACAACCAAAGTCTTGAGAGACAGGAAGCTTATCGTTCAAAGCAACGATACCAGGATCACCCTTAGCAAACACCATTTCGATTAAATGAATGGTGAATCTAAAGAATATGTTTTGTACATTTCTTGTAGCATATGAAGATTCTGATGTCCTTTCTATTGCATACTTAAATGCCGCACTAAATCCAAGCCAAACAGGAAGATGGAACCTGGTTTGAGTCCATGCGAAGAGCCATGGAATGGCTCTGAGTGATTCTATTCCGCCACATGGTTTTTGTTTTGATGGACGACTCCCTATGTTCCTCCGTCCATATTCAAGTTCTGGTGTGTAGCCTATAAGCATATCGAGAGATAAAAGTCAGATTAAAGAAGGCAATTGTGGTATGTGACAAAGTGAAAAGAAAATACAATGTATCACAGAACTAATGAAAATGATACTAACCAGTCGGAAATATTCGGAAAAACGTGGTTCTTTGAAGACAATATCACGGTACGGTTCAGTAGCATGAACTGCTATCTCATCCAAAGTGCCTGCCACTGGGGTTGTGGTGAGATTGGAGGGTTCATCCCATTCTCAAGTGTAGCTGCATAAAACCTTTGAAGTGTTCTAAAACACAAATGTTCTTCACCAAAAGATTGTTCAATAACCTCATCTTGAACTTTAACTTTAAGAGACCCGTGAATGGTCTCGGGTGTGAGACAGTATATCAAGATGAGTGGTCCCACTTCCTCGGCCAACAGTCCCACCACGTCCATGAAACATTGTAAGCTTAACGGAAAATTCCTTAACAACCTTAATAGGCTCTTCTTGAGCTTTGTAAAGTTGTCATGCCGAGTACTCGATTTGCAAATGTTGAGTGATAGCATCAAGACAAATGTGTGGCGATCAAATTCTTGACGGATATCGAGTCTTATAAGTGAAAGTCCAAAAGTAGAGACCTGTCTTTAAGAAATCCAAAAGACTACATCAGCAATTACACGATCATCACAAGCACAAATCGATCTGTAGCACAACTCAAGAGGTTCGAAGAACTACAAAGTTTTAAAGCAAAAAATGAAATTATGTAAGAAGAGTTAATGACAATTTGAGTAAACTTTATGACAAAAGGGTGAGGTATACCTGTTCAATATTGGTATAAACCAATGCCTCTAGAATTTCGGACACATCATGGGCTAACAAATGGCAAGCTCTTTCACGTGTATTGTACAATTTGTCCTTCAGTTAGTATTTCAATGACTAATCCATAAATTTAGCTCCTTCTGTAACCCTATTTAATCTGTTACACAGTAACAAATAACACAAATATAAGTCAAACACACCATAGATTTAACAGGTTGTTTAATTAGATGAGTTGGTCTTTCTGTTTCACCCACCGAAAACTATTGTATACGTCAAACAGAAAGAAAGACTTGGGCATAGCCTTAATAATATGTTGCCAACCTTATGAGACTCAGAATAACTGACACCAATAATTCCTTTATCCACATGAAATTTCATTCTCTTCAAAGATTCATTCAGTTTAACATTACCACTATAATTATTGGATACAAAAAAAATTGTGTAATAAAAATGAGTAAATTTGCTGGTTTACACAATCTGGTCCGAATCGCCTGACTCAAACTGAGAAATTCATGTTTTGACCCATAACTTTGAGAGTACGTAGCAAGACCACACCAACCTGAAACCAAATAATATAAATCACTAATATTGCACCACTAATGTTGGATACCTTATCTTCTATTGACGACCTTTAGTCACTTATCTATGCAGAGTGGTAATTATCATCAACATAGTTATAAGTAATCACAAACAGCCTCTAATTCTTATCATATTCACATAATCACGAATATTATCACAAAATCCAAGCACTCCCTGGCTCATATCAAAAAGAATTTTTTTATTAATAGATGTATAAACACAAACTTCCAATTTGAGTGAACTTTAAGCCACAACCATCAATAAATTTTCAATGAACATCATATAACAAATCATGTTAATATTACCTGGCATGTTGAAAGTCGATTGAGGAAGGATGTCGATTGAGGAAGATTATAATCTTTTCGTTCCTATAAACAACAATACATAAATTCAATATAAATCCACTATTAAAAACATAATTAACAAAATTAACGATGGGCCAGAAAAGCAACTAATATAATCGAAAAAATTAATATTATTAAAGTAGAAGTAGAATATAAGACATGGAACCCAAAATCTTACCAAATTAAGGATCATATCTTATTCTTTCAACTAATTTGAGGTACAAACTGATTGTTGAATTGAATGAATGGTAATTAATTTTGAGAATCTACTTGATTGTGATATTCGACTTTTGGTTCTGCAACAATTTAGGTTACAAACTCAGTGAACTTGATTCACGTTTTGAGAGAGAGGAGTGTTGATTGGGCAATTGTGTTTTTTTTTGTTTGTTTCAATTTACATAATACACCCTTTAATATTTGTAAGCTACCCCGCCTTCTCATAGTTTTTAATTTTAGACACATGTATTTTTTAGCTCAAATTTTCTTTAAAAGACGAATTTACAAATAGTTTTGCCAAATAAGGAATTATTTAGGTTATCTTTAATATTAAAAGTCTTTTTAAAAATTAAAAATTGTAAAAATATTACTTAAAAAAGTATGATTTGATTAAAAAGTCCCCACTAGAGGTTTTGTTTTATTAGGAAAAAGATTACAATGTATATAGACCATACGTCTTAAGGTTAAGAACAAGTTTTTCCCTTATCTTGATGTTTGTTGTTAGGCTATGGCCTAACAATAAGCATATCGTAAGTGAAAAATTTGATGTTATTCTTTACTTTTTTTTATAACTAGATACGGGAGTATTAGCATATACGTTCAATATATACATTAATTAACTCACACTACAATGAACAAATATCATCTAATATAATAAACTTCAAAGAACTTTTATGGGTTAAGTTAACGGATTCGCTATAAACATTCAAAAATTTTCAATTATAGGTTACGAACTTTATAAAATATCATTATCACTATCCAAACTTTTATCTCGGTTTCTCATATAAGTAATGTACTTTTTATCTCGGTTCTCATATAAGTAATGTACTTTTATCTTGGCTCTCATATGGGTAATATACTTTTATCTCGGTTCACATATAATTAATATTATTCAGTACAAAAAAGTACAAATAAGTTTGGATGATGATAATGGCATTTTATAAAATCCGTAACCTATAATTGAAATTTTTGAAAAGTTCATGGCCAATCCGTGGACTTAACGCAACTTTTATAGTACTTTATTCAGTGATTTTAATGTAGAATCTTTCTATGAACAACCTGATCCATTTATGTATAGCGGGTGCATCCTTTATCAAGGATTGATCACATTGAACACGAGTAGTTATATCGATTATGTGACTCGGTCTGGGAGCTTCAATTACCCTCTTTAGAATTAGCTAAAAATGTTGTTAACGTTCTTTTCATTCGTGAAGTATGATGTTCATGCCCTAACTATTCAATAAGTCATTTTTGTTTCTATTTATTTATTTATTTATTCATGCAAAAGGTAAACATGATAAATCAGTCGGTTTATCTTAAAATCTTTTATGAAAATGAAAACCTAACTTTGTCTTATTTGTGTAATGTACCATATTAATATAATATGATCACAAATAAAGATTTGCAATTATTTAAAAAAAAAAAAAAGTAAATTATAAATTTTGTTCATGTGATCGCTCTTTGTCATTCCTAAAATTAATTATGCTGCATATTCTTAATGAAGTGTGAGTTTTTATCAATTGTAGCTTTTAATGAAAAGAAAAAACTCGAACTTTGTAGCTTTACTTTGTTTTCAAATTCCCTAACTATCATGCCACCTCATATTTTTACATAAATTAATACAAAAAGTATTTATTACCTGACATTGTTAAGACAAAAAGTAAGCCCAAAAGGCTCGAACATGAGACCATTGCTTTCCTACTAAACATCTACTATAATATTTATTACCTATCTAATTGTTTGTTAATCTTGTACCAAACACTGTCGTTAGCTGTTGTTAATGTATAAAGGTACAATACTAGTAACATTTTGTGCAGGGACGGAGCCAGGAATTAAGAATAAGGGGGGCCGAAATTTTTTTCTCAAAGGTTAGGGGGGTCATTTGCCTATAGTTGCGTCATATGCTTAAATTTTATAAGGTAAATAGCAAAGCAATTGGGCGTGTTGGAGGGGGCCGAACACCCCCCGGCTCCCCCACTGTCTCCGTCTCTGATTTTGTGGGTTGTGCGAGTGTTGGTTGACAACTTCAAATGTATGATATGTTTCATGAAAGCCTTGACAACTTTGAATCCCACATAGCTAAAAGGATAAAAACTATGCTAGTTTATATATCATAATAGGTATGTGAACCGTATGTGTAGAGATTAGTAATAAGTGTTCTCCTATCTTGCGTAATTGTTAGCCTAGGTCTAACAATTGTTAGCTAGTTTGGGGAATAATTAATATAAATCTTTAACTTTTTTGTAGCTAAATATTAGTATACTTGTTTAAAATACATGAAAAGGATCCATGTAATGGATTAAAAGTCACACCATAGTGATAAATAATATCTTGAGTTATAAAATTTTGATTTTTTATCTTAAAGCGTGATCTTTTATAATACCATCTTTAGTGAATTCAATGCGGAATCTTTATAATAGTATATTGATCCATTTAGAATTAGCAAAAAATGTTGTTCACGTTCTCTTGTTCTCTTTCATTCGCACAATATGACGTTCAAGTCTTAATGTTTAAAACAATCTTGTTTGTTGCTATTTATCTACTCATGAAAAGGTAGGCATGATAACCAGTCGGTTTATCTTAAAATTTTTTATAAAATGAAAGCCTTAACAATTTTGAATCCCACATAGCTAAAAGGATAAAAACTATGCTAGTTTATATATCACAAGGTATATGACATACTAGCTTCATGACCCGCCCGATGGGCGGGTACGCTTCATAAATTGTTTTTCAAAATTATTTAAACGTAAAAATAAATAATGAACAACGACAAATATGTTTAACAAAATAATTGGGAAACCATCATATATTGATTATGTATTATATGTAAAAAGAACAATAAAAAGTATCATAACAAATTAATTACATGATGGTTACTCATATGCGAAATAAAATTTCTTTGTACAGAACGTTTGTTGTAGAGTTAGTGTATTCGACATCTTTGTGAAAACAAAGAACCTTTAAACGTATAGTTGTCCGTGTGAGAATACCGGCTTTTATAGAAATAGGCCGACTTGCGATAATTTTTGACCTGCCCAATGGGCGGGTTCGCTTCATAAGATTGTTTGACAAAATAATGAGTAACGACAAATATGTTTATTATAAGGAAATCAAGACAACATGCTATGGATATAACTTACATTTTGAATTAGAAAATAAGTAAATGAATTGAAGTATACATCATGTGAAAGAAATATAATTGTACATCCAACATATAACCAATCATAGGTTCTAGCATATAAAGGGTCCTAACATATAAAGAACTTCAGAATTCTTGCATATATTGAAGTCTTTGGTCACCATGTCATCAAGAAGGTCCGTAAAACTCCATTTGAGCTCACCAACTGATCTCATATGAACCTTCTTTGTTGATATATGTGACCCACTCAACGTATTGTAGCCACTCTTCTCCCATAACTCTCCTATACCTACAAAAAAAGGGCAAGCAAATTAAACCATAAATGATATAAGAATACATCTCGAACTGCAGATAATGTGGTAAAAATGTACCTTGAGCAACCTAAGTCTTACTCCAGATTTTGTAAACATAGGAACCTATAAAAGCACATGATTTTCTAATGGTACAAATTTTAATGAATAATTTAAATGTTTCGGGGACAAACTTCTTTGCTTTGAGCGGAATGAGCATTATACAAACACTTGATACATCTTGGATGTCTGAAGCTTAATCAAGTTATTTAAAAGAGCATAAGAAGTACCTGAAACTCCATATGTATTGGTGGCCTGATGAAAACTTCTATTCTGCAATCAACTCCACTTCTGCACTCACAATTGCTTTGGTTTTTGCCGAAAAAATTTTCTTATCTAGCAAATTACTGTACCAATGGTTATAGTAATAAATACATCGGTCATAATAAAACATACAATAGTTAGGTACTTACTTCGACTTAAAACAATCCATAAAAGGTTTGTATTCTGCTTGCCTCGATGTCACTCGAACACTTGTTTTGTTGTTTGTTCGGTGTCACTGGAACCCTTGAATGAAAGAGCATGCTATAACATGTCTTTCACGTGTCTACTACTACAGCCATCAACAACACCTTGTGTACCAATTATAGCCCCTGGAGAGCATCATTAACAATATGTAACAATTGTTCAATTTAGCAATCCTTTTTTTGTCAAACATTTATCTAAAATATACATATCAAATTCTATTAGAACATTTCCTTGATGGGTCTCTTAGTCTGGGTCTTCCATTATGAACATGTAGGAACGAACAGAAGTTGATCCAAATTGTCACAAATGCAGTTAATTTTGCTACGGATGTGTTACAACAAAATTTCCAAGGCACAGATTGTCACAGTAACAAAATACTGACCAACAAATAGTCCATGTCCAAAAATGGGTGTTTCCTTTCTTACGGGCTGTTGTTACAGCGAAAGTAGAGAGACAATGAAATTGACAACGGACCGTGGGGCATTCGGGTTAGTGCATGTTTGTCAGGTCAGTCGGGTCTCACGATCCAGTTGGGTAACATTGTCAGTTGTCAGCTGTTATATAAAAAAAATATATTGTCACTTGTTATATAAAAGCATGACCGTCTACTTGCTTATAATGCACAATAATTTATCAGATATTATATATAAAAACAAAAAACAAAATGCGATAAGAAACTGAAGGATGCAATATACTTTATCTATAACAGGTTAAATGCTAGCGAAATAGAAACATGATGAATGGGTCAAGTAGACCAAAGGGGTCAAAAGACAGACAACGTGTTGTAAAATTGTTTAAAAACTAAGAAAGTGTTTTACCATGCCTATTTTGATTATACTAAAATTTGCCCATTTTACCGCAACATGTTACTCGACCGACCTTTATTACCTCTAAAGAAACATAATCCAAGAAGCACAAGATTAAAATTAGAGCTTACAAAGAAGTTTATAAATGGTTGAGAAGCTTTTCATGCTAAAGAGACACAACTTCAGAAACAAATTTCGGGCTGCACTCGTCTTGCAGCTTGTGAAGTTACATAGACTGATCATCAGGATACCCCTATCAAAGCCAAATACGCGCCTTTTGCCTAAAGACATAAGAAGATATACCTTACACATTCCAATTTTGATCCAAGAGTTACCGCATACGTCCTGTTGCCCTTTCGAACAGATGTTAGAGCTTAGTTGCAAACAAAATTCATTAGTGCAGAAAAAACAAAGTTCATCACCATCATCCGATGAATATGTCTTATGTCGTATAATACTACTCACCCATGTTCCAAGCAACATTAGCTACCTGATGAGCAGATTATAAAGGGGTGTTTGGATTAGCTGTTTTTATTTCAACTAATGCATCAACAGCAGCCATTCGCACATTATAATTAGCATGAGAAAGTGGTTTGAAGAGTCCCGAATAATCAATCCTAAACTAATGATCAAAGCGAACACACAAATCCTCTGTCATTTCAGCCAATAAATCTTAATTCATAAGTATAACATGCAGCAAACGTAAGTAGATTATATAATAAAGCAATGTATAAATAAAAAATGAAGTTTATTATTTGTTTTATACCTTTTCAAAGATCATACAGGGCACTCAAGATGCTGGTAGCATTTTGCAGCTTTAAACACGCCATTCTAACATGTACATCTTTTGTATAGACGGCAAATAAAGCCTGAAAATAAAACGTCAGAACCAATAAAGTTCACTTGATAAGGACACAATTAATACGAAACATTGCAAAAACTGTAGATTGAATGAAAATGCAGCATACATGTTAAATGAAAATGCAACATACATGTGCCACTACTTCTGAGTTCCAAACTCATCGTGGCTACAACTACACCAAGCCTAACCTTATTGTCCTCTAAAAGCAACAGCAAGTCGGTGATTAGTAACATTACAGGAAAGCAGGACCAAACTTTAAAAAAAATATAATCTTATCATTAAATTAATTGGTCCATCCAACGGCTCTCTTTTGCAACCATGAAGCATGATATTTGGAAGAACTAACTTTATAGAAAGAGAAATCAACATTTATTAGCAACATAAATAATCAATTTTGCAGCAAGACATGCCAAAACTGATTTAGCTAATACAAAAGAAACCTAATGGTATAGATTTGTTGGCAGTTATGGATGCAGCAAGGCCGACGAAGACATGAACATTTAGCCATATCTATATTTCTTACCCGAATGTATGCCGGTGTGAGTTGCGTAGGGTGTTTTGTTATTATAAATTGATTCAAGTTGTCTCTTTGGTTCGCGATCATGAAGAGGGGTAGATTGTATTGATGTAGTGATTTGTGTAGGGTGTTTGATCCTTACTGATACATGGGTATTTGGTTGTGTATAGGTATGTAGGTTCACAAATAAGCATTTATATTTACAAAATAAGTAAATCCAAACACCAGTTCCTAAAGTGGGCTTACAAACTTGTGTAAAATTTGAAAAGTTCATAAGCTCGTATTGTTGGGCTTATAAGATTATCAAGTCGAGGTCATGAACTCAAAAAACGTAATAAGCTCATAAAGAACTCAGAAAATGTAATAAGCTCATAAAGAAAGAAACTGTATTTGCAATGCTTTATCAAGTTCGGTTTCAATCTGTACTTAATTCTAACCCTGAAAATTTGGACAAAACACGTAGTTGTTCGGTTTCAATAAGCATATGAACGTGAAAATACATACCTTAAACTCTGCCTCTGGCCAAGCTTTATACAGATCCCATGCCGACATCATGGGGCAGCAACAATCGTGTCTCCCCTCGAAAATTCCACAACATATTGAAAACATAAGCACGCAACGGAAAGAAAAAGCAGCAGGTATAAAACATTACGTACTTTATATAAGCTAAATGCATACTGAACGACATTTCAATATTCAGCCATAGACATATATTTGTTGTTTCAAAAAATGATTGAAAAATAATTAATATTTACATGTACAATTACAGTGTTGATATGCCAGATCTAGAGTTGGTAATTTTGCCCCTTCACAAGTTGGTCAATTTGGGTCATATTTTATGCGTAGCAAGTCAAAATCCATCCAAAGTGAATCTATATGCATAAAAACTCTCGATATATAGGTCGACTATGACTACCACTGATTAACCAAACACTAATATACGGGTCGACTATACACGAAGTCAAGGCACAAACTACACATAATTGAAAAAGTGGACTACAGTCGGTAAAAAATTTAACTTAAAATTCTAAAGTTACATACTTACTGATGCGTTATGCCACATTTCAACACAGTATACGGTAAGATCATCCACCTATTTATTAGACAATAAAACGATTTAGTTATTAATTATCATGCTAAAAATATCCTTAATGTGAAAATCAAAATACCTTATCATCTCTAAGCAAAGTATGTCATCTAGATTGTTGTTTTTTGAGCAGTTGACTGGTACAGTGAACCAATATGACGAAATAATTAAATTACAACGCGGTGGAGTTGCGGCTGGATGTTGATTCCATGAGCTTCTAGGGCAACTGATATCATGAGAAGCCATTAAACTAATTGATAAGTACTGCTCGTATAAAAATAAGCTATTATATAGAGGTTGATGTGTAGAGATTATGTCTAGGTCTAACAATTGTTAGGTAGATAGGGGAATAATTAATATAAATCCTTAACTTTTTATAGCTAAATATTAGTATACTTGTTTTATAATACCATCTATAGTGAATTCAATGCGGAATCTTACGATAGCATATGATCCATATGTGTAGAGATTAGTAATAAGTGTTCTCCTATCTTGCATCAATTGTTATGTCTAAGTCTAACAATTGTTAGGTAGATAGGGGATAACTAATACAAATCCTTAACTTTTTATAGCTAAATATTAGTATACTTGTTTTATAATACTATCTATAGTGAATTCAATGCGGAATCTTACGATAGCATATTGTTCTATTTATGTATAACGGGTGTTCCTTTGTCAATGATTGATCATATTGAACGAGAGTAATGATATCGATTATGCGATTGGGTTTTTTGAGCTTCAATGACCTCCTTTAGAATTAGCTAAAAATGTGGTTAATGTTCTCTTGTTTTCTTTCACTAGTTATAAGTCCCGTGCACGCACGGGGTTTTTTCTAAAACTTTTTATCAAAACTCAAGATTAAGCTTATTAATCTGCAAGGTTTATGCCATGTTCTTTAATAGCTTATTTAATAACGAAAAATAATTTTTGATCCAAATTCATTATCTAAAAACAATAAACAAAGCTTATATCATCTTTTATTTTTTATCCAGCAAGTAGAAATAGGGTTTTTTTTTTAAACTTGTATGCCATGTTGACACAAGATTAGAAGTGTTTAATTAAGACAAATGTTTCATTAAATAACTTAATTTCCATATGAATTATGAATAATTTTGGTAGACATCTTAGAAAATTATTAATATCAACAAACATAAAAATATGATAATTTGAGTTTATTTAACGTCTCTTAACTTCTACCACCATAACACAAGTTAGAAATTCCCTAACTGTAATCATCACATGCTATAAAATTGAAAGAGTCTACCATAGGTGTTTCACTCGGATATTTCAACAAACACTTCTAGTGCATCTTTCAACTTAGAAAGCATATATTGTTACCCCTAAATTTTATGTAAGATAAACCATTTGACACTCAAATCAAAGTCTTCATTCTTTTAAAATCAAAGTGTTAACAACATGAGTTTCTAAACTCTTACCTGAACATCAATATCACCAAATTTCCCGAATGTTAAAGCATACACTAACTTACATGCTCTTAGTGATCACAAGCTATAATTATGTTAACCATATATCAGTAGTATAAAATCATAAAGCACAAAGTTGGCAAAGTGTAATATATAGAACATTACATGCAAAGCTATAACAGACTAAAGAAAGGCACATATGTTGGCAAATGTCTTGAGCCAAACTGGACCGCTAACACTGTTAATTAATCACGCGCAAGATGCACAATTGCCATAAGCCCAGTATCCCCACAAAGACAACCACGTATATAGGTAAAACCCCTAATGAAAACTGGATGCAGATTCTCTTCATCATGTTACTAACAACGGGCGGTCTCACTGTTGCCTACAAGATAAATCATTAACAAAATGGAAAAAATCATTTTTCTTCATAAAGGAGGCATTGATTCTATATCTTACGTGGATTTTTGGGAATTGGGAGCATTCCAGTGTTAAAAGCAAACACAAGACTTGCAGAAGCACCAATGATCGTCATAAAGATCTTGCTTGCATGTGTTCCTGGAATGCTATAGTCCCTTGGTGGAGCTTGAATTCCTGTATAACAATCATACAACGAAATTCAAATTTCCTATGTAAGGATCTCAAATAGTAATGCATAAGATCAAAGAACAGGATATTTATCATAAATACCATATTATACCATCACTAAAAATGTTCAAATAAAATCTTTCTATTTGACGTCGCTAACAATTTTATACTGTCTTAGGCGCTGTTTCTTTTTTTTTTTTCTATATTAAGTACTTATATGACTGAGCATCTGTTTTCAGATGCATGTCTGAATTTAGATAAGCAAATCTTGTTTCTTTTTTGTGATTATTGAAGGATCTGAAAATAGTAAATGACTATTGTACCCTCGGTTCTATAATTTGTGTTGCAGGCAATCACAAAAAAACCACCATCAAAACATAAATTAAAACAAGAAGAACCCACATAATTTTTAATTTATCAACCATCATATCATCATTATATAACATGTTTCAAAATCAAGATAAAAGATACAAACTGAAACAAAATTAAACTTTAGTAAGTAAGTAAAAAAAATTGCCCCTTGGGTTCAATTCCTCTATGCTCAACCTGCCAGGTTATATGTCGGAGATGTTTGCCTCGGGGCTACTACCGGTGTTCAACAAGGGGACCCCCTGGGTCCTCTTCTTTTTGCTCTAGCCTTACACCCCCTTGTTCAGCGGGTCCAGGAATGTTGTTCCCTCCCTTTTCAGGCTTGGTACCTTGATGATGGCACCTTAATTGGTAACGCAGCCGAGGTTGCAAAAGCTTTAAATATTATTCAGACGGAGGGCCCTGTCTTGGGGCTTAAGCTTAACATCCAGAAAACCGAGGTTTTCTGGCCTTCCTGTAATGGCTTAAAGATGCAACAAGGTCTTTTTCCCGGGGAGATTGGGAGGCCGGATAGAGGGGTGAAGCTTCTTGGTGGGGCTGTCAGCAGGGATGAGGGATTTATTAGCGCCCTGGCGGTTAAAAGGGCCTGGCGTGCAGTGGAACTTATGAAGCGCCTTCCCCTTCTTGGGGACCCTCAAAGTGAGCTTCTCCTTCTACGCTCTTGTATGGGAGTTGCTAAGTTGTTGTTTGGGTTACGCACTTGTCAACCTTCTTGTTCTGATGAGGCAGTGGATGTGTTTGACAATGGGTTAAGGAGTGCTGTTGAAGATATCGTTACTTGTGGGGGCCCCTTTTTTGGTGACCTTCAATGGCGGGTTGCCTCCCTTCCTTTTCGCTATGGTGGGTTGGGGCTTCTTTCAGCGAAAGATGTCTCCTCATATGCTTTTGTTGCTTCCAGGGTTCAATCATGGGAGTTGCAGGATCACATCCTGCGTAACAGCGGAGTTTCTAGCTTTGACCCTGATTATGGGCAGGCGTTGGGGCGTTTGCATGCGTCCCTCCCAGATTTTGATTTCGGCGGTTTCACTAGTAAGGACATCGCCCCCCCAAAACCTCAGGAAACTTTAGCGAGTGCCCTCTACTGTAAAATCTCCCAGAATTTGGGAATGGACTTTGGTTTGTCCCCGCGACAGAAGGCTGTTATGGAATGTCTGCAGCAACCGCACACACAGGATTTCCTTACCGTCATCCCCATTGAGGGGCTAGGGCAGCACATGTCTCCAATCGAATATAGGGCGATCCTTAAATATCGCCTAATGATCCCGTTGTTCCCAGTGGACGAGCCTTGTCCTGTGTGTCATAAGGTCGCCTTGGACAAGTTTGGGGAACATGCGGTGCACTGCAAAGAGCTCCCTGGGTTTAAGTACCGTCACGACTTGGTGCGGGATGTGTTGTTTGATGTCCTTCGGAGGGCGGGGATTTCGGCGAAAAAGGAAGCTCCCGTAAATTTCCTTACAGACCCTACTGAGGGGAGGTCCTCCCTGCGGCCCGCTGATGTTTTGGTTTTTGGATGGGCAGGGGGGAAACATGCTTGTGTGGACCTCACTGGTGTGTCCCCCCTCGTGGATCTTCGGGGTAATGGGTTTACGGCTGGGCAAGCTGTTATGAAGGCTGAGACGAAGAAAGTGGACAAACATGATAAAGCCTGCTCCGAGAATCAACACGTGTTTGTTCCTTTTGCATTTGACACTTTTGGTTCCTTAGCCCCTGAAGCTGTGCGCTTCTTGGATCGGGTTCGTAAGATTGTTCGCAGCAATATATCGGCCCCGAGGGGTCACGATTATGTTTTCAGTAGAATAGGGTTTGCTATTCAGAAAGGGGTGGCGGCGCAGCTTGTTGCCCGCTTACCTACCACCTTGATGTAAATCCCAATTTTAATCAAGTTACCCACAATAATCATAATTAAAATTGTAACAACAAACGATCAATGTCACAACAAAAATTAAAACTCCAACACCATATCAAATTTGAGTAATCAATCAAATCCTTTAATAACAAAACCAATATACACCATCAACCTCACCCCTTTTTAAACAGACTTGCAGTAAAGAAAAAAAGAAACCCACCATCAAATAACCCACTGTCAACAATTGAAGATCAAAGATGCAACAAAATATAAAATTAAACTTCAATAGATATAAAGTAATATGAAGATGAAGGCAAAAATTGTTTAAAAACACAAGAACAATACCATTCATAATTTATTAAAAGTGAAAGAAAACATTTATGATTGAGCATCTGATGAAGTTCTTGATGGGTTGAAAGTCTCGAAGAAAAAAATTGGGGATCTTGTGAAAATAGAGAGAGAAAAAAGAAAGAGGTAAAGGGTATTTTAGTAAAGGGTGGTAGATATTATGAACATATGAGCGTCTGGTTTGAGAGACCTTAACTTTTAACTCTCTCCCCAATTAGACATGTAGACCGAAAAGAAAGAAAAAGAAACAACAAAAATTATGTGGGCCCATCTGAATCTCTTACTAAAGGGTATAATAAGTGCAAAAGAAACAGCACCTTAGTCATGCAAGATTAATCATTAGTCTTTTTTTAATAATCATATATTACACTATGAAAATTTGATAATTCTCTTTTAATGGTCTGTGATAAAATTTAGTGGTAACAATTTGTGACACCACGAAACATGACCTGAGACGGGCACAAAAAATAGTTATCATAGTGGCCCAAAATAAGATATGAAACTAAAACCTTTATTCACATGATATCTAGTGTTGTAATAAAGGGTGTAACTAAACTGGCACAAAATTTAGAGGGGTGTTTTGGATTTCTAGCTAAAATTGCTCTAGGCTCATTGTGTTTCTATGATAATCTAAAGTTTCTTGATAAAACACTGCTTTGATTATCTGTTTATTTGCAGGTGGCTTTAAAAGAAAATCCAAACACCATTTCTGCAATTCCTTTTGTTACAGCTATGTATCCCCTTCTTATTTCCAGTTAACATAAACAATTGATATACGCAATTCCAAACACCTATGATATGATGAATTACCTAGTTCATTGTAAGCTCGAGTTCATCCTCCAACACTTTAATCACTCTTGTTGCTTCATACTCGCCCTTTGCAGCAACCCGTTGAGATCTCGACGTCCAATCTACAATATCAATTACATATTAAGAGAATGACTAATAATTTGAAAACAAAATATCTACTCGGATATGAACACCTAATTTCACTAAGAGCTAAAGCCTTGAATAAGTCTGTTCCTCACCTAATTCCTCCATCTAAGAGATCCGGTAATGGGTCATAACAGGATCAGGTTTGGATGGGGTAGCTTGCTCACCCACGATGACATATCTTGTTTTTATTATTTGTTCTATGCGATTACAAAATCAAAATTATTACAGTAATACCCTTAACTATTAGTTAACGTAATTTAGTGGTAATAGGCATTTATAATACAATTTAGGCGAATTCCGATCCATTTGAGACATTTGCTTTTTTTTCCATTATAGCAACGTCTTAGGCCCATTTTACGAATTAGTAATAAGATAATAGTTCAGATCAACCCTTGTCATATAAAAATGGATTTAAATTACCATCTCTTTATTTGAACAGTGAAAATTAGATAGCATGAATCAGTGTGTGGTTTGCCAAATACTCAAACACTCATGTTCGGCATACATCTATTGAGCTTAAGTTTGGCTCAACTCTTGCTAATTTAGTTTTATTATTTAGCTTAAGCAATGGACGTGCTTACATAAGCTCAAATGCAACCCATTCGTTTAGTTTGTGCATCATGAAAACAAACATAACCATTGAATATATTGAAACAAATTTTTTGCATCTTTTATCAATAAATTATTTGAAAGTCCAGCGACATACCTGTAACCATGTCGACCCGACATATATTCTGTCATCACAGACGGCCACCTTCTGGGTTTTATCAGCATAGTTCAAGCATATCATATTCATCATAAAACTTCAAATATATTTGTATTTTGATGCCTATGGGACTGCAATGAAAAGAGAAGAAAGTATAACATTAAAGAAGATTGCACAATGTAATATAATGAAATGCAAATGGGTGGAACAATATAATATGCTTAAAGTTTTAACACGTAAATTTTGCTCCTCAAATATTATGGAAACATTAAATCATAACCCACAACGTAGCTGATTGCTATCACTAAAGGCTCACACACAAAAAAGCCAATATCCCCAACCAATAATTGCATATATTTGACATCAATTTAAACTTTTGCGTCTTTATTTTTTCTTTGTGTATGGGGTATAAGCACAATACCTTATGGGCCAAGTTACAAATACCGGTGACCAAGCAATCTATTGCACCCATTATTTTTTTCAATCACACTGAACCATTTCCCATTATCCATTGGCCGACAATAGGACGCTAACAGCTTAAAATCTATCTGTACTTATGATTAGCCTACTGCTTCCAAATTACCACAGCTTAATGTTTTTAATTATTTTACCTTTTCTGGGCAAAAACAAACATTCCAGCCCACTCAAAAATCATGCATAAAATACTCAATGAAATGTAGATTAACTCCAAGTTACAGTAGATACAATGTAATTATATAAAACATATAGATTAAGAGAGTGACAATAAAAACATACTTTGGACAAAAAAAATAATCTTAAGTATAACCTGATTCCTAGTTGCAAATTAAGCATAAGTTCATCATTCTTATGCCCTTTAGAGATAGTTTCACCTTGTTTATTCACCACTTTTGGTGGCCTAATAGGACTTCTTTCCGAATTACATGACGAAGATAACAATCATGCATCATCTCTTGATTTTATTGTGACATCTTCATTCTAATAAGCTCCTTATCAACACTTCCATCCGATCTACTTTATATCCTGTATAAATAATTTAATTTACATATAATGTAAATAATCCCAAATAAACATAGTCCCATTCACATCACAATCTCCAGATTCACCATTTTTAATAATCAGTTTCATATGCAACTAATTATCATATTAAAATCACGTAGTTACCTATTCTTAAAATCTGATTTTTGCTCACATTCTTTTTTCACACTTTCTGGTCATTATATGTCTTGGTTTTAGATAATCGTGACTTGTCAAACATGTAAATATTGACCTTCATGATCTATAAAAAAAGCTCCTTATTGAGTTACTTTTATTTTTTCGAAAAGATACTGGTAATTGATATATAAATTCTTAATATATTTGCCTTTCGTTATTTATAGGTAGTGTAACTGTATGTACCTTGAGAAACCATTCTTTCCTCTTGGAGAGCTAACTCCTTTGAAAGTAGATTCATCAACTTGTCGAAGAACGGCTAGCTCTTCCGCCAGAGCAACATGTCTAGAAATCAAATAAATTATTCAAACTTTATTTTGATATTTTTGTCAAAATGAAAATTAGTTAGTACAAATTTACATACACTTTTTTTTATCGTGTTCATGTCAAACTTCATGATCATTCACCACCACTTCCACTCATGATCAAGCCAAAGCTGCAATGACTATTCATTGCTTTGTAAATATCTTGATTTGACTAATTTACATAGAATGGCTTATCATTGTGTTGTCACGGTTTTACTTTCGGGGGAGTCTTTGTGCCTCTTGGTCGCCATTGCAACATCTTCTAGCTTTTTTGTGAAGATCCTAAAAAAATATCAATATACATGAATAAACAGAAATATAAAAAACACCATTATGTATCAATGGAATTTAGAAAACTTTAGTAATATAAGAATATACGCGACGATAATAAATTCATGCCTATAGCAATTCATTGTCACGAGATGCTTTTCACCGAAAAACAACCTTTAGTTTTATCTTGTGTTGTAGCTGAACCTATAACCTATATAATTTAGCACAAAATTTAATTCACATCGACATTTGCAGATGATTTATTACCTTCATAGAACAAATAACTGAACGAACTTTTGTCTCTTTACTACTTTTACATGATATAAGTATCACATTAGCTTATGTGTATGTTGTCACATAGTTTCACTTATACACATATTTATCACCTCATAAGTTATACTCTTCATTTTCAGATCAGTGAAAATATAGTACTTTACGACAAACCCAAAATAAATTAGGCGCTACGGAAAAAGATCATACGACTCATATTGAATCTCACCTTAAGTCTCCTATAATCCATTTCAGTGTGAAACAAAACCGTCAATGCAGCTCACTTGACCGATATTAGCCCTTGAACTCGAAGTGCACCATTAAAATATAACTTTAGCCAATCTGATATGAAAAATGCAGAAAATACATCATGTTCACTATTTGACCCAAGCTACTTCTATCCACAAACAACAATTACACCAACATCCCATCCCAAAAAAATCCGTTGTTAAACGGTACTTATCAGAGAAGAAACTAAAACACATGAGCGGAAATAATCAGATTCTATACGGCAAGAAACTCTGCCAAATCTTTTATATAAAATAATCAACATGACCGAATGGAGTATGCTATTTATTATTTTAAGAAAATAAAAGCTTTCTAAGCTCATATGACCAAGTAGTAATAGTACTCCTTTTTAAGTTGTCTATTAGACCTGTAAATAATCTTGCACACATAATAAAAATATCAAAACAGTAAAAAACTATTTTAAGACTATAGCAATTACAAAATCTAAATTACCAAAATACGATTATAAAGACATGGCACCAATTACACAAAGGTGCTAATATTTGCCAAAAATAAAAATAAAACTTACATATTCATCTAATAGTTATTTTTTCCTAGTTTGAACCAATGCTACAAATTGTTACTTACGAATTTTAATTAATTCACAAACATTAAACTATAAAAAATCATATAAACAATCATAAAGATGGAAGGCTTCTGTCATAAATTTGAAAAAATCGTTTTCATATAAGTGATATAGAAAAAATCTATCCTCAGTTCTCAAAGCCAAAAGCAAACAATTAAAAAACCAAAATCCTAAATTAAACAAACCCCAAATCAAAACAATTGAAAAAATTAAAATACCTGTTTAATTACTTAAGCAATCACTTTAAAATAAGTGATATAGATTGAGATTCAGTAACTTTTGCTACAACTTTCGTATTAATTTGGTACAAATTTTTTTAAGAGATTGGAGTTATGAGGTTGTCTTTTAGGTTTTTTGATCTAGGTTTTTCATAAAGCGTTCCTCTTTTTGTTTTTAAGATTTTCACTTAACTCCAAAACTATAAATCAATAGCTCCCAAGTACATGTGTATGTTTATATTTTGGCTATATCACTTATCTAAAAACGAATTTTTTAAATTTTATGTCAAATTAGGAAATATTAAGTGTTCTTTTTAATAATTATCTTTAAAAAATATATAATAATTAAAAACTTATTACTTAATAAGGAATGAATTGATTTTTTAGAAATGCAAAATTTCCGATAAGAGTTTTATTTTATTATATAAAAGATTCACACAATATGACTTTCAAGTCTTAATGTTTAAAACAATCATGTTTGTTGCTATTTATTTACTCATGCAAAAGGTAGACATGATAACTAGTCGGTTTATCTTAAAAACTTTTATAAAAATGAAAAAACCTAACCTAGTGTTATTATTAATTGGTTGTGCCTTTATATATCATATAATGTGATCACAAGTAATGATTTTTACTCATTTAAATAAAATGTTTCAACTAGTGAATAACAGTTTTAATTTTCAACTAATGGGGTGACCCAGTGGTAAGAGTTTAGCCTCTGAAGACGAAAGTGCCAAGAGGTTTGGGTTCGAATCCTGGGGAGAAAATTAATCCCCCATTGGCCACGGAGGTTCACTTACGACGACTCCGGGCTATTCAAAAGGGTAATCGCCCTGGGATTAGTCGGCTCGCAATGTTGAGTCGGAAACCCAGATATACCAAAAAAATAAAAATAAATAAATAAATAAATAATTTTCAACTTGCATTCATAAGCTTGGAGATTTGGGGTATATTAGCCCTTCCTCACTATACGTATATTACTTTTAGCCCATTGGGCTCATTACGACATTGAACCCACTCTTAAATTGTTCCATTCCTATATCATATGAAACTGCAACAAAACCATGAAATTGTATAATGAGTCCAATGGTAATCACTAATCACAAAGGCAAACTTTACAATGAGACTTAAGTAGTAATCACAAAAGCAAATAATCATATAAACAGTTTGTATAAGCAAAAGTGTTAAACTGCTTTTTTAAATGGAATATAGATATGTTAAACGACCTTTGTGACTCGTTTAAAAAGTTTGACATGATGGGAACAGGCTACAGAGTTGCCTTCGAAACTGTTGTTTCGCGAAGTGGGACTGGAGGAAGGGGGAGAAACTCTCTGCTTGTATTAAGCAATATGGTGTACGAGATGATGAAACAGAATCAACCGAGTTTGTTTTGTGAATGAAAGAACATGGTTTGATGTATACACGGCCCATGACTAGAGATGAAGCTCCAAAGTTACCCACAGGCCACAACCCGTCGGTGGCACTAAACCAGGGGTCGGGCCTAGGGGGTTCTCAGGGGTTCACGAGAACCCGATGGATGTTTGATGTTCAGTGTAAATTTTCGTTAAAAATCATGATTTCCCTTAAATGAATCTGTCGTGAAATTTTGCATCACGCAAATACATGTCTTTTTAAGTTAGTCCACTAATATGTCAAAAGAAATACATGTCTCCTTATAGTTTTAATTCAATGAAACCGTAACTTTTAGTTCATTTTTTTCCTTTATACTTGTCAAAAAAAATTATGCACCTAATAACTTAGAGTTATGGATCCGCCTCTGCACTCAACCTTCGGAACCCATGACAAGATCATATCTTGTTATATTTAGTCTTTATTTAGCTTCTATCTATGTCTAGGGTGTTAAGTGTCCGTTTCGTATTCTTAGTCAAGTAAGGTCGTGGGTGAGCTTGTGTCCCAAGCCCAACCCGTTATCACAGCCGACATTAGGACTCATTGTTAGAGTCGGTTTACCCTCCCCCTCATCTCTATAAAAGGAGGTGAGGGGGGGGGGGGGGGACGAGTTATGTACGCATTCTTTCAATACTAATCAAGAGTCGATTAGGGATACTTACTTGTGCATTGCTCTTTACTTTTCTGTCACGATATACTTGTTGGTTGGTGTGTCAATATTCTTCGAGAAGTCGATCGGTTCCGCTTCTAGGTCTTGGGTTGTTGGTTGCGACTGCATACCAACAAGTGGTATCAAGAGCTCGGTTAGAGACTAACAAGATCTAGGTTTGATCATCTTGAAGGTTCTTGAGCAGCAGGTTGAGTCGACAGTTAAAAGTTTTCTCGAGTCTTCGATTGTTCGGGTCTGCAACAAGGTGTAGGAGGCTTGAGGGTTTGTTGGTTTTCGGTTTATCGAAGATTAACGGTGGTGATTGTTTTTTTCTTGTTTTTCTGTCGAGGTATTGAAGAAGAAGAAGAAGGTGATTAGTACTAGATCTGGTTGTTTGTTTTTGTTTTAAAGTCAACACTTCAAAAGGGATAAGATATTAAATCTGGTTTTTTAATTCTTGGTGGGGATAAATCCAATTATTAGTTTTATTTGTTTTATTCTAAAATAAATAAATAAGATTATATAATTTGAAGGGTATTGCACAAGGGACTTTGTTAGTTTGTGATTGTGAGGTTTTTCACAAGGTTTAGCAAATTAATAAAGGGATTAAAGAATGACGGGAGCCAAGTTTGAGATCGAGAAATTCGATGGAACTGGTGATTTCGGGTTATGGAGAGTCAAGATGCGTGCTTTATTAATCCAACATGGATGTGAAGCAGCTCTGGAGGTTTTACCCGCGAATATGGATGCTACAGCGAAAACTGAGCTAAACAAGAAAGCTCATAGTGCCATGATTTTGTGTTTAGGTAACAAGGTTCTGAGAGAGGTTACCGGGGAGACGACTGCAGCGGGGGTTTGGTCCAAGCTTGAGACTTTATACATGACAAAGTCCTTGGCCAATAAGTTGTACCTAAAGAAGAAGTTGTATACTTTCTACATGCCGGCTGGACGTACGATTTCCGAGCATATAGATGAGTTCAACAAAATCGTTCTTGATTTAGCAAATATTGAGGTAAAATTCGAGGATGAAGATCTTGCTTTATTATTACTCACTTCTTTACCAGCATCATACGAACACTTTGTGGATACCTTGCTTTATGGACGGGAAGCTTTGACTTTGGAGGATGTGATGGCCACACTGAATTCAAAGGAAATCAAAGAAAGATCTAAGGCGAAGGGGGATGATGGTGAAGGGTTATATGTGAGGGGAAGAACTGATCGCAGGAATTCGCATCAGTCTAGGGGAAAGTCAAGATCGAAGTCTCGAGGTGGAAGACTCAAGTGCTTTATTTGCCAATCTGAGGAGCACTTAAAGAGAAACTGTCCGAAGAATAATCGCAAGAAGTCAAATGGTTTTGTCAAGAAAGATGATCAGCCAAGCTCTAGTGGTTCGATTTATGACGGTTCTGAGGTGATGATGGTGATGAGTGCAGAAGCCTTATTCGATTGGATTATGGATTCAGGAGGTTCATACCACATGACACCCAGGTCAGACATTTTTTTTGATTTTCTGGAATGCGATGGGGGCAGGGTACTGTTGGGTGACAACAGGGAGTGTAAGATCAGAGGTATTGGCAAGGTCAGGCTACAACTGAAAGATGGGTCAAGTTTTGTATTAAACAATGTCAGGTATATTCCTGAATTGAAAAGAAACTTGATATCGCTGGGAACTCTTGAAAAAGAGGGATATACCGTAAAAATGCAGTCGGGCAAAATCAAGGTGATTAATGGTTCCAGGGTTATCTTATCTGGAACACGAAGGGATAATTGCGTATACTCTTTGGATGGCCATGCAGTGGCAGGTGAGCTTAATGCTAGTGTTGAAGAAAAAGACAGTCTTGCGCAGGTTTGGCATAAAAGACTAGGACATATCAGTGAGGCGGGACTTCAGGTGCTAGAAAAGCAGGAGCTGTTTGGCAAGAAGAGTCTAGGTAAGCTCGATTTTTGTGAGAATTGTGTTCTGGGAAAGTCACATCGAGTCAGTTTCGGTGTAGGAAGGCACACTACTCAGGGAGTGATAGACTATGTTCATTCAGACTTATGGGGTCCGTCTCAGGTGGAATCATTGGGAGGTAAGAGGTATTTCTTATCTATTGTCGACGATTATTCCAGGAGGGTATGGGTTTATATTCTCAGGTTCAAACACGAAGCATTTGGAAAGTTCAAAGAGTGGAAGCAGTTAGTAGAGAATCAGACTGGGAGGACGGTTAAGAAGCTGAGGACAGATAATGGTCTTGAGTTCTGTAACCGAGAGTTTGAGCAACTATGTACTGAGAGTGGGATTGCTAGACATTTGACAGTTGCCGGGACGCCGCAGCAGAATGGATTAGCAGAAAGGATGAATAGAACTCTCATGGATAAGGTACGTTGTTTATTAATTCAGTCTGGATTGCCCAAGACCTTCTGGGCGGAAGCGACATGTACGGCTGCATATCTTATAAATAGGTCACCATCGACAGCGATTGAGAAAAAGACACCTATGGAGATGTGGTCGGGACATCCAAGTGATTATGGGATGTTGAGGATTTTCGGCTGTGTCGCATATTCACACGTTAAACAAGGTAAGCTCGAGCCGAGAGCGGTAAAATGCGTTCTTTTGGGGTATCCTGAAGGTGTGAAGGGGTACAGGCTATATAGGCTTGATAATGAATCACCTAAAATAGTCACTAGCAGGAACGTGGTCTTCAATGAAAGTGTCATGTACAAAGACACGTTGAAGGATTCTGGTGCAGGTACTGATAAGTCTGTTGAGGAATTACAGGTTGAGGTGGAACTGCAGAGGTTAAATAATCATTCGCTTGAGGAAGATCTGATTGATGGTCAGGAAGATGGCGATGATGAAGATGCAGGGGATCAGGATCATGATCAAACACCGGATCTCACAGATTATCAGTTGGTTCGGGATAGAGAGCCAAGGACAAGAATGAAACCTTTGAGGTTTCGGGATGAGAGTAATATGGCTGCTTACGCATTTGCTGCAGCAGAGGAAGAAGATACTCATGAACCATTGACATACCAGGAGGCAGTTACTTGTAAAGATAGATTTAAGTGGAAAGCTGCTAAGGATGAAGAGGTGGATTCCCTGAACAAGAATGAGACCTATGAGTTAGTGGATCATCCAGCTGGGCAAAAGCTGGTGAGCTGCAAATGGCTGTTCAAGATAAAGAAAGGGATTGAAGGTGTTCAAAAGCCTAGGTACAAGGCGAGGGTGGTGGCTCGTGGATTCACACAAAGGGCAGGTATTGACTATAATGAAGTATTTTCGCCGGTAGTTCGACACACATCTATTCGGGTTATACTTGCATTGACTGCGTGTAGAGATTATGAGCTAGAGCAGCTTGATGTAAAGACGGCATTTTTACATGGGAATCTTGAAGAAGTGATCTACATGAGGCAGCCACCGGGTTATGAACAAGGTAACAAGGTATGTTTGTTAAAGAAATCCCTTTATGGTTTGAAGCAGTCACCTAGGCAATGGTATAAGAGGTTTGATGAGTACATGCTGAGCAACAGGTTCAAGCGTAGCAGTTACGACAGCTGCGTATATTACAGGAGTTATGCACCAGGTGAGTATATCTATCTACTGTTATATGTAGATGATATGCTGATTGCTTGTAAAAGCAAGGCTGAGATTGGGTCTATCAAGTCTTTGCTTAAGAAGGAGTTTGATATGAAAGAGCTCGGGGAAGCAAAGAAGATTCTTGGTATGGAGATCATCAGGGATCGGAGTCGCAAGATTCTGAGGGTGTCACAATCCGGGTATGTTTCTAAGATTTTAAATAATTATAGAATAGACAATGGGAAATCGGTTAAGATGCCATTGGGTGGGCACTTCAAGCTGTCGTTGAAGGATTGTCCGGTTAGGGATTGTGATGTTGAAAGGATGAGTAGGGTGCCATATGCAAATGCGGTTGGGAGCTTAATGTACTTGATGGTGTGCACGAGGCCAGACATAGCGTATGCGGTAAGTGTTGTTAGCAGATATTTGGCGAATCCAGGTAAAAAGCATTGGGAAGCAGTGAAGTGGATTTTGAAATATTTGCGGGGTACTGCAAACGTGGGTTTGGTGTATGGGACAAATCGTGGCAACCATGTAGACGTAATAGGTTTTGTTGATTCAGACTATGCAAAGGATCCGGATAAAGGTAGGTCAATCACAGGTTACGCGTTTTTAGTACAGGGATGTGTTGTAAGCTGGAAGGCAACGCTACAACACGTGATGGCTCTTTCAACTACAGAGGCGGAGTATATGGCTCTTACGGAGGCTGTGAAGGAAGCTATTTGGCTAAGGGGACTCTTGGAAGAGTTGGGCGTGGAGCTTAACACTGTGACAGTTAATTGTGATAATCAGGGCGCGATTCACTTATCGCGGAATCATGTTTTTCATGAAAGGACTAAGCACATCAATGTGCGTTACCACTTTATCAGAGAGGTCTTGGAAGCAAAGACGGTTGAAGTTCTGAAGGTAGGTACTGAACACAATGTTGCGGATGCCTTGACGAAGGTGGTACCTGGACGAAAGTTACAACACTGCTTGGAGTTGTTGAAGGTCGGTATAGGCTAATATAAAGCCTAAGGTGGAAATTGTTATATTTAGTCTTTATTTAGCTTCTATCTATGTCTAGGGTGTTAAGTGTCCGTTTCGTATTCTTAGTCAAGTAAGGTCGTGGGTGAGCTTGTGTCCCAAGCCCAACCCGTTATCACAGCCGACATTAGGACTCATTGTTAGAGTCGGTTTACCCTCCCCCTCATCTCTATAAAAGGAGGTGAGGGGGGGGACGAGTTATGTACGCATTCTTTCAATACTAATCAAGAGTCGATTAGGGATACTTACTTGTGCATTGCTCTTTACTTTTCTGTCGCGATATACTTGTTGGTTGGTGTGTCAATATTCTTCAAGAAGTCGATCGGTTCCGCTTCTAGGTCTTGGGTTGTTGGTTGCGACTGCATACCAACATATCTGAAATTAGATTTATTAGTTAACCAGAAAAGTAGCTAGCATAAGATAGCTAACTTTTATTAAGGTCATGTTGTATTGAAATTGACAAATATGTTTGCTACAACAAACTTTTAGATGCAACTATCTCAAAATCTGTAGGATAAAGGATTTCCGGAGAAGCCAATCTTAATCGAACATATATTTGCTCAATGGATACAATCTACTCATGGTAAAACTTCATAACTACCAATGAGGAACATGAAAATATTAACTAAGGCGGGCCTGCAAATGTTGCATTGAAGTTGAAATGGATGGATGACGATGGTTTGAATTAAGTGAAGATTAACCAAAGCCGGCTTTTACACTCTGTTCCCGAGTTTTTATTTGGAGAGAAAAGAAGAGAGGGGGAGAGGAAATGACAAAATATTTACGTTCCCGAGTTTTTTTTGGAGAGAAAAGAAGAGAAGATGAGAGGAAATTATGCCAAAACTTCTCTCCTAATCTTCTTCCCAAATTGGGATGATTTGGAGAGAAGATGATTTTTGTGCATGATTTTATTGAATCTCTCTTCTTTTCTCTCTAACTTTGGAGCACAAACAAAAAATCAATATTTTTTCCTCTTCTCTTCTTTTCTCTCGTTTTTAACCTCTTCATTTCTCTTCTTTCTATTTTATATCTCGGGAACACAGTGTTAGAGTTGATGATGCAAGTCATAAGATATGGTTGATCAACAGCATGATGGTTGCTCATGGAGGGCCAGGCAAACGAGAAAACATTGTGTTTGAACCAGAACCGGTCATGTTTGGTGATGGTAAGCCATTGCCTGTCAAGTGGTGTACAATTGACCACACACGTCGTGCGTCTATATGCAAGGGATTGCCTATGAGCTAATGAAATGAAATTACATTGCTACAAATGTAAGATATGCTTTGTGAAAACGTTGACAGCATTCAATCCCACATAGGGTAAATAAAGGAAACTATGCTAGCTAATATACCACAATGTATGTGGTTCATACATCTTTGGATTAGTATCAAGTTCTCTCGTATCCCTGTGGTAGACGTTTGTAAGACTTTAACAACTTCCATCTGTATACGAGGTAAATTTATATGAATTCCAGATTTTTTTTATTTTTTTGAAAATTTAACAAGGAGTACTAACCTTAATCATTAGAAAATGTTACAGTCCCCTTTTTTATATGTAGCTAGATATAGTTATTAGTTGAGAAAGTTAAGAGTATATAATTATCTGTTTATGAAAACATAAAAGGGGTCAATACAATAGATTAAAACTTGCATGAGAGTGACTGAATCAATGGAACTTCCAAATCCGATTACGACGTAAGTATTCTTGACTTAACAACTATGCTAAACTTCATGTCAGTCCTTCAAGAAACAAAGAAATCGAGTTGCGTTGACTTCAAATTTCCTGCTAACTACTTACCGAACAAAGAATTATTAGACCCATCCCACTTAACCAACTATTGAAACCGTATCTATCGCTTCATACTAGTCCATTTCCATATTGTTTGAAATGATATCGAGCGTTGTGTTGCTGGAGTGACTACTCAAAGAAAGATCTCAAATCCAAAGATATATTTCATTAAACAAGTTATCTATTGTCCAAAGATTTTATTTTACCTTATTAATATCAATGTCTAAACTTATAATTCAGGAGTACATAATTAATAATTAATCCACAATATAACACAACAAAGTATTGAAACCATAAACAGGCATCCAAGCATAAGTAAAATAGTAGTAAAAAAAACAAGGCTTTATGCATATGTCCCCCTAATTGAAATAGAATTATTGGTTCCTGGGCCAGAGAGTTCAATCATGACTTTGCCTCATCGTTCTCGCATCCTCTTATTTGAACAACGTGGTTGAGAAATTTAACGAAGTCCGGCTCAATGTTGTTGGGAGATATACAAATGGTCTAATAATAGTGATCCAGCTGAGAGATACAGTTTCATCTTCATATCTCTAAGACGATATCTGAAAGTTGGAATAAAAACGTGTAATTAAGAGAACCGTTTTGATATTGGTAAATCTTTGGCTATTGAGTAATTAGCATTATTGAACTTACAATCGGAGTCGGTTTTGACCCATTTAGACCCATCCTTTGCATCTTCATCATCGTGTTCTGTTGCTTTTCCTTTACCCCTCTTGGGCGATTTTCGGTTCTCAATTAACTTCCTGGCAGATGATGATGCTCGCTGAGGGTTGATCTTATTCTTAAGCATTGCCCTTAACAGCTGCAGTTTGCAAAATAATTAACATAACTATAAACTATGTATAATGTATATGATACTGAAAAAACTCAAAAATATTAGAAAAAGTACTTATATTTACCCTTTCCATTCTTGATTCTGGAAGTCGATCATGCAAGCTAGGCATTGGTGGGAGACCGCTGCTGCATACAAACATTTTCTTCAAGAGACAGGAGAATGATTTTTTACTAATTGCCTTCTTACTGTTATCTGTGCAAATATCTTTGCACCTACCCAGAATTACTCTAATTGTACGGTCAATTTCTTCTTTATCATCTGGATTAGAGATAACTGTGGTTGAGAGTCTACGATCAACTTCTAAGCTTGATGGGCAATTAAGAAATCTATCCAATGGGAGATCACCAGTGTTTTCGCCATGTTTAGGCTTCTTGGACAAGAGATTTGTCAACTCTTTCTGTAGTTTTGCGATCTCTTCAGGTGTGAATTCAGATAGATCTGGAGACGATGATGCGGTGTTATTTTGAGTATCCTGGATTTCTTCATTTTCGGGTTTTTGATCATTGTTTCCAAAAGTCCCTATTGCCAGCAACCCGTGAGGCCAATCCTTGAATTCTTCTTTCTGAGGTTCTTGTTTCATGTGATCTGCATAATGGATATGCTATAATTATTGTTTGTATAAAACGAAAAAAAAAAAAAAAATGACCCGTTTTTCTGAAGTTTTTTGGAGGCTTAAGTACAGACACTTGAGAAACAAAAGGTACATTTTTCAATAAAAGAAATGTATAGAAGGAAGAACAAGAACAAATTTGCATGCACTAAACAGCCAAAAACATTCCAACACTTGAATCGTAGTTTAAGGAGCTTGTCTTTGACAAACGCCAATTTATAACTAATAATCCAAATGACCAGATTTTTTCTTGATAGCTACATGGGATCTGGTTCCGAGCGTGGGAAGAAGAGGATCAAAATGTTAATTGATTATAGAGCATAAATTTACCATCTACATGTAAAGATTAATTATGTATCCAAATCTTCTTGTATGGGCGATAAATTTACGTACTACTACCTTCGTCCCATAATTTAAGTCCATTTTGACTTTTCTAATCCAACTTTGACGTTAAATATTTTTGTGTGTATTATATAATACTTGATACAAAATATATAAATGGATTGAGTTTTAAATGTATTTTCATATGATATATAAATTTTATCAAGTATTATATAATAAAAACGTAAATATTTATGGTCAAAGTTAGATTTAAAAAGTCAATATGGACTTAAATTTTGAGACGGAGGGAGTAATTTAGAGACTACTTTTACCCATGCAAAATGCTGGTTGCCTGGTTTTATGATGGGGGATTAGATCTAGCCTAATTTAGAGACTACTTTACATGTTGGTTTTCGATCTCTTTACCTTTCCTGTGATGAATAAACGTACAATCTTAATGACAACAAACAAAAGTGAACATCTTATAAGCAAATTTTTCCTTGAATTAGAGAGCATATTGTGTATCTTATCTCCATGCAAATATGGATTTGCCTTTGTTAGATCAAGAAGTTGGAAAGAACTTAATCAAATACCCTTCAAACACAATTCAGCGATAAAAGATTCCATCGTATCAAAAAGTATATAGACAGAAACAAAAAGGTTACATACCATTAGCAGAGGTGGCTGTATTCGCATTTTTATGCCCTTGTCCACCATGGAGCTTGTTTTGCATCCAACCAAAGAACTGCAGTCAAAAAACACATTGATAAACCAACTATATATATATAGTAAATCATGTACAAAAAACCACAAAAACACACTGCATTACCTTCATTTTCGATACAAATATAACAAGAGAGGCAGGGCAAACAGTGGTAATAGCGGTGATGGGTTGAGAGATCAAAGAAATACAGGTTTTAAGAGGAAGTATTGAGATGAGTGGAAGTGGATCTTAGAAGCCAATGAGAGTTGGGATCTTGGAATTAATAGATAAAGGGTAGTAGCACTAGCACATGATTGACTAATGCTCGAAGATTGTAGGCGTAGAGCAGCTGATTGGTACACGTATCGACAATCAGCAATTTGACAACTCTCAGTCACTCTCCAATCCCTTCAATTTGTGCATCAAATCATATCGTTCTATGTTATATCGATCAACTCTTTATTTACGTTTTAAAAGAGGAGGCTTCTCATGATATATATAGTCCCCATGCATAAAGAAATACACTCATTATAATAATACCTTCATGTTTCCTTGTAATAATACATGCCCAACAATGTTTAGTGCAGAGGTTGAAATTTCACACGTAACACTGTTTTACTCCATTGGACTCATCTTGGTACACTCTTCTGCTGCAAAAGCAGACATCGAGTTATGTGCTAATTACGTACGTCTTTGATCAATTATTTGCCTAATCTTTTTCGGTGATAAACAATGCTCAATTATGAACTCGAGCCCATGCCTTCTTTTCACTTTCCATCATCAACCAGAAACATCTTTACGAATATTTTACCCATCGACATAATAGATAAGTTTGATTCCCTAATCATTTAGAAAGAGACCATGTTAATTTGCTTACACCATACAACCAACCAAACGAAAAGAGACGAAAATGATAAGGTGGCACTCTTCAAGATTGTGGGCTAGCTTGTATAGTTCATCATGTGTGACTAATTTCTCATTATCTAGGGGTGCAATAATCTCTCTACAGTTTACATTAACGTGCGTTAATCGTGTTCCAATTGTGAACTCCCAGCACAGCGCCTAATATATCTCCAAGAGATAATTCCAACTTTATAATGATCTCGTTGTATTAGGTTTGTCAATATCAATCGTGAAAGTAGCCTTGCGACAAACGTTAAATTACAAAAGACATCAAGGATTCAGAACATGTCATGTATACCATTGCCAAATATAACCTTATTTGATCTGGTGTAACATCATTTCCTTGAATCTGCCAATAGTTAAACTACAATATATGAGAGGTTAATCTATTCCATCACACATAATGTATGCATGAACTATAAACGTCTAGCTAGTTCTATTTTTAAGTTTGAGTAACAAACTCTACAATACAAAAACAGTCACACAATTTCTGTTCACTCTGATATAAAGTGGCACTGATAAAAAACTAAACAAGTACGACATTACCTAAGCAACAACAAAAACTGGTAATATTTGCATTCGCGTTGATTCGTATCACCCAACATGTTGGGTCTTCGAACTTTAACTTACTAGTGACACCACATTAATTCCAAGTATTTCACATGTAGATCGAATCTAGAAATATATCCTTGGGCCTATAATTAGCTTAATTATCTGGAAATTTCACGAACAAATTAAACGATTTGAAAAATAAAAATGGAGACATGATGTAAAATTGACAAACTGAAAGACATTTGAGCTAATAAAGCGATCATTAAGAACTGCTCAATAATGTCAACACGAAAATGCAAATCCGATTAATAAATGCCAACAACAAACAAACTACACATCGATCACTAAAAATTTGCAGGAAAAGAAAATGACCGGAACTTTGACGATATTTTGTAGCCACATTTTATAGTCTTGTAAAAAATATGAAGCCTCTTTGCAACACTCGTTTTAAACCTCTTGAAACCCTAAAACCGGCATGTGGCAAACTCACACATCCATTTACTATGCACGTTCTCACGCAACTACATGGATCTCATTTTTGTTTCTCACAAAGCTTGAATTTACAACTTTTTTTGTTGATGAGAGCATGACTTTCTCATAAGGATGAGCACGCGCGTACAGTCCAATTTGGGCTAGTTTAGGACCAACAAATTTTTTCGCCTAAGAATTGTCAAGCACACTCAGCTTACAGCACATATCATCAAGCGCGCACACATGCATGGAGAAAACACACGATATACATATTCACATATTGTCAAGCAAACACGCATACATGCCATTCACTAACAAATAGACGTCAAAATGAAAGTATTTCAAACTCCCGGCCCGCTAGTGGTAAAACCAAACCGAAACTTTTGACGTTTGAAATAATTAAAACCGAACCATCGGTTTTGAGTTTCGGTCAGTGATATTAGTTCAGCTTTTTTCGGTTTTTGATCTATATAAATTTGACATTAGAATACCAAACTTTATAGATTAAACTTCTTAAGTTACATGTATTCAAAAGAGGACACCAATGGCATATATAAATTATTTTTTTAATGATATAGGCTGTAATATGAACCATACAAATAAATCGTGTATAAACTATGAACCAAAAGTCAAATGCTTCTTTTTACAATGCTAGCTAGGGACCAGATTAAGCAAAAAATAGGAAGAGAAATAAGGGACCAGATTAAGGAAAGATTAGTATGTGTTAATAAGAGTTGAAACGTGTCATTAAGAAACAACAACGATCGTGTTACATATCCGACCAACACGTGGACCAACAGCTCCGAATCCCGTAAATGAAATTGGTCTCCTCTTACGACAATCGATCCGTAGTTACAGCGTACTACTAGTACTTTTTTACTGTTACACTAAAGCTTCTTAATAATTTTATACTCCCTCTTCCTACCCTTTTTGACTTCTAATTTGACCATTACCCTCTAGTTTTTAGTAAATTGTTTTATAAAAAATATATAGTTTTTTTATCGAGTAAATTACATACGAGTACATTTTTCTTTTAAACTTCAACTAACCATTTCACAATTTATATTTTTTTAAGTAGAACTTGAACCCACAATTATTTGATTGGATATCTTCTCACACAATAAGAGGTACATTGAAACACAAGCTGTTTGGTAAATTACATATTACATGTAATACACATATCGACCACTAATTTAAACCCCATGACAAGACTCAAAATGAGATTAGGGTATTCAAGTTTTGGGTTGAGATTGATTGCTTTGATTTATTTTTTGAGAATGTAAAGAGATAAGTGTATTTGTGGTGAGGTTGTAAGGAAAAAAACAAGGAGAAAAGGATAAGAAAGTTAGAGTGTGGATGCGTTTTGTGAGATATGAAAGTGAAAAGGATAAGAAAGTGTTTGCGTTTGTAAGATAAGAAAAGAAAATGTGAGAAAAGACAAGTTTACCCTCATGTACATGGCATACGAGGGGTTTAACAGAAAAGTTAATGAAAGTTAAAACCAAGACCGCAAGTGTGATTCCTTGCAAAGATAAGAAGAATGTAACCAAAAAAAAAAAAAAAAAAGTTTCAAGGACTCCTGATACTCCAGATGCAATTTTGAACAAACTACAAGGACGATCCATGTAGTTTACTCTTTCTTATTAGATTTATAAGAAGAGTGATCAATTCAAATTAATTCGAGTTGATTGATAATATGTTTGACAAAACTACCATCACTTGTTGGCTTTAGAAAACTGTTAGATAACGCGGTTATTTCAGTAATATAAAATACAAAATAATGTAAAAGCTAAATGTTAGCATTTAACATTTTTTTTTCGAGTAGTTTTTGAAAAGCTGTGCTTTATGAAAGAAAAACAATTTCAATTGAGCGGCAGACCAAACACGACTGACAGATAAGCTGACGTTAATAGCAGGTCTAATTCCACGATACGTTAAATGCTAACCGACAAAATGATTTTTCAAATTTAAAAGCTAACTTCTCTTGAATGTTGTTAAAAGCGCCTTGGCAAACATATATGAAATAAAAAGACATAAACAATTTGCCCTAAATCTCTACTACAGCGAATGTTTTAAAATATTAAGCCAGTCCTTATTATGAGATTGAGTTGGTTTTGCTAGTATAAAATTAATAGCTTGTACCATACTCTTCATAAATAAATGCAAATTTTAATAAGTATAGATATAATTGCATTAGTTACAACACTTTAAAGTATTTTTTTTAGACATATTTTATAAAAAAATAATAAAAAATACAATGTAATTTAATATTAAAAAAAATAAAAATAAAAAACATTTATAACGATAACTACATATTGACTTTTCAATTCTTCTAATAAATGTCATTTTTAAAACACCTATAAAATAAAATAAAAATACATGTTATTATACATATTGTAAAAAAATTATGAAACACACAAAGCTTCATATCATTTATATGCAAACAAGTTGATGGTACATATGGTTTTAAAAATCGGATCGGACCAACAGGTTCAACCGGGAACCGGAGTTGCCACCGGTTCGGTTAGTCAATAGAAGCCGTCCGAAAATATACCTGAGAGGACCGTCGGAACCGACAAAATAAGTGAACTGGGTCGGACCATGGTCATTTTCTTCTTATTTTTTTTAGGTGAATCAGCTCGTCATTGTTTTTTTGTTAAGTCAATCAGCTCGTCATCGTTATTTTATTAGTGTTGAAGTAAAAATCTGCCCTTCGGTACAGATGAATGTAGGTCCTTTCGGACTAAGTTGGAACACGTCCTTCAAGTACCTACACCCAAGTAAACATGCGTTAGCCTCGCCTTGGGTGTCACTCCAATACCAAGCTCCGGCGTGAGAATAAGTTTTGATATAGGCTGGAGGGCGCAATAATAAATATGGGAGTAAATGTGTGTTTTAGTTACGAATCATATACAGATGAGGTGGGGATATTTATACTACCTATACCTGTCCTATCTTGGGAATAAGTTCGTCGGTCTATGCCTAGTCTACTCGGTAGGTGTCAAATCACGTGGGAGACACAATCCCGTGAAATCCGGGATCGATGGCGCAAGCCTGGTTCGAGGTATTGCCTAATGGTTAAAAGGATGTCTTGGATAAAAGCAAGAACCCTTCATACCCAAGCATTCGTCACGCGTTCTTTCAGATACAATCCTTCGGACACGTGGGCTATCATCCGGACGATGTAATGATGAGTGTGTAAATACTCATCATTTCTGTTACATATAAGCTGCAAAAACATATGAAAACACACAGGAATGCCTTGAAATACATAAAATTATCCCTGGATTGTGTTTTTATGCATAAGGATTGAAAACTGATAAAAAACAAAACATTTCACATAATTTACAGTTTCAGTCCCTGAACTTTGGAAAATTGGCAAAACTAGTCCCTGGTAAATCAAAACTTGTACAAATGTCATAAAAGGTCCTTGGAATTCATAAGTTGTCAAGAAAAGTCCTTTAAAGTTTAAAAATGGCAAAATGACAACTTTGGTCCCTTAACTTTTGAAAAGTGTCAAATTTAGTCCCTGGGTGTTTAAAAATGAAAATTATTAAACTACACCCTTGTACTATTCTAAAAAGACAAAATTGGTCCTTATGATAACTTTTGAGAAATTACAAATTCAACCCTTCAAAAATCAGAAAGTTACAGTTTTGGTCCCTGGAGTTTGTGGAATTTGCAGAATTGGTCCCTGAGATTTAAAATGATAAAAGTTATACTTGTGGTCCTTATACTAATGTGTAATTGCAGGTTTGGTCCTTATGTGAAGTATGGGAAAGTTACTAATATTGCCCCTCATCTTTTACCAAATTACATTTTTGGTCCTTGTATCTTAAAAAAAAACAAACCGGACCATTTGTATTACCAAAAACAAATCCAACACCATAATCCAATTCCATAATCCAAATCCTGATCCAGTCCATCTTGGGCCCAAAAATTTACCCAGCCCAAGATTAAACCCAACACCCCTTTACTAAATAAATAAAACAGACAAACAAACACCCCCCGTATTCCTTCTTCTTCTTCCACCTCACACTCACACCTGTAACTCCACCTCAACCCTCCAGCTCACACTCTCATCATCACACCTACTCACCACCAACTCCCTTCCACCTCCCTACACCTATCCCATCTCCAATTAATGCTGTTTTCACAGCTTTTCCCTCCAAAACTAGTTTACTACCTCTGTTTTCTTCTTATCACCCCAACTTGCATAAAAATCTCCCAAAAGTTACAATACACCTCATACAAGCCAACAAAAACTCTTAATTGAGTTATATCAGGCTACAAGCTTTCTAGGAGACTTTGGCGCCAAAACAGTTTAAACGGCCAAGATCATTTTGACTGCATCTATGGCCTCAATTTGAAGTGGGAAAGTGTGAGGAAGCTAGTGGGATGCTTTTGAGTCAATATAAATCAAGAATGAAGCAGAAAAGAAACCAGAGAGTTTTAATTTTTATTTAATGTATGTCGACTAGTAAAATTCTCAAGTAGCTTTGTATCTTTAAAGTTTTTAAGTTGTATTTCTTGATTATCAGTGTATCTTAACACTTTGGTAATAATAGATTTCAAGTTTTCTGTGTAACTCTCAAATTTGCATATTACCTTTTTACTTAAAATTATCAAATATCATATTTGTTGTTTGCAGTGGATTATAAGGATTGAATAAGTTCATTTAAGCCTTGACAAAGCTTAAACAAGCTTTTAGAAACATTGAATCCAAGTGTAGCATCAAAACTGAAAATACATAAAAAATTCAAGAAAAATAGGCAAAAATATAAAAATCATGGTATATGGTGATCAAGCAATGGAGCAAGGTATATTATTGATGGCCTTGGGTTAGAAGCTTTGTGGAAAGCTGTTAAGAGTGGTATTGATCATTGGTCCTTGGATTTGCAGCTTATAGCACTTGTAAGGAATTTTTATTAAAATTTGCATTTCAATGTATATGAATGCTATCTGATCTTATTTGTGTACTTTCATAATTTTAAGTTGTTATTAAGTAGTTTTATCAATTAATATTGATAGCTTGTTAATTTAAATCCATAGTTGCTAAAAATCATAATTGCACAGTGGAAACCTTATTTTTGACAAATCTGAGGTGTATGCTTGTGTAGTAGTTGATTTAGGTTAATTTGATCTTACAATATTATAATTTAGTGTTTTGAATCTGTGTTGTGGATTAAATACTTCATTAGCTTTAAAAATCTCATTTTAATAGTTATAAGGTAGTGTTTGGATTAGGGTATTTCACCCCTTGTTTCTAAGTATCAGCTGTTGTTTGTGGTTCTCACATGCTTAGTTAAGTATTTTTAGGTAATAAGTAGTCTAAAACTTAGGTCTTAAACATCTAAAAGTCAAAATCTCATTTATACCCCCATAACAGTTCACTGTTGTGAAATTTGGTCTAAATGATCTTTCATATTAGTGTATAAGTGTATTATTTAGCTTAATTCAGTCTTAATACAACATAATACAACATAAGTAGTAATTAGGATTCAATAGAAGTTCACATAAGTCAACTTATTAGTATTTCATAGAAAGTCAAATGTGCTCTTCTCAGATTTTCTCAAATCTTGAGAGATTTTTCTAGATTTATGTATTAGGTCTTAGGATCTGAAAATTAGTTTAGAAACACTCTATCACTTCAACTTCAAGGTCTCATAGTTTTTATAATTTTGTGATTTTTGAGGTGGGCCCCACAACTGCTTAAACACACTTGCAGGGCAAGTGTGTGCCCTGTCTCAGCAGCTCAGTTCAAACCACCAACTTTGGTGGTCTATTGTGATCTTGTTAGTTAATCATAAGACTTAAGCTTGTAGGATAATTTAGTCTTATTGCTGATCTACTTGTTACTATTTTTGTTGAATTTTATTAAAGTGGTTTGAGTGCTTAACTTGTGCTTATCTTTTAGTAGTTCTTCACAAAAGTCCCCTGTACTCAGATTTAGCACCTCATTTCATAAGCTTGCAAAAGCTTGTAAAGTAAGTGTTAGCCTGAGCATTTTGGATCTTTGTGATGCTCTTGTGGCTAGTTACTTAAGTAAGTGCTTATTAGTCCTTTGATTGCTTATTTGGTCTGCTTATCTTACCTTAACTTGTGCTATCAAAATAACTTGTATACTGATCACTCAGTGTTCACAAGCAAAATTCCAAGCCCACCATAAGCTCATCAATAAGCTTTGGCTTGTGATCCTAGGCTTTTTAAGAAGCTTAGCAGTCCACCTATCAAGTTCAAGCTTATTTATTCATTTTCTAGTCCTTTTACTAGGGCTGCAATCAGCTAATAGCTTGATCATTCACTCAGTCCTCTGAGTGACTCAGTTATACCACCCAACTTCATAAGCCCTTGACAAGCTCATCTGTGGTTCACACAGCTTAAGCTTGGCAATTTGGATTCCTTACCAGCCCATCTTTATAGCTAAGTACTCAATAAGCTCTTCTGAGCTTATTACATAAGCTCAATTTGGCCTCTTGGTTGCCTGTCTAGGGGTGTTTGGATCTCAGCTTTATTGGATTTGTTTATAAGCTTTTCACAAGCTTATTAGCTTAATTCAGCCAACACACTTGTTCATACCTGTTTATATACCATATATATATAATAATATACTTTTATTTTCTTTGTTAAGCCTGTTTCAAAGCTTGTACTAAGCTTACTAGCTTATTTCACTCACTAAGTTAACTGAGTGAACTCAGTTGGACCCCTCACTTCATAAGCTTATTCTGAGCTTATCACTGGGTCCCACACCATAAAACCTAGTTCTTCTAACCCCCCTCCTACCAAGGTTTATCCTTTGACCCTTTGGTTGACCTGTACACCACTAGACCCCACCTAGAATTGCACCTAAACCTTGTCCCATTTCTGACCCAGAACCAAATAAGCAAACAGCTTATTGTGGTCTTTTGGCTTATTCAATGAGCTTATATCAGCAAATCTAGCTTATTTAAGTTAAAATATCTTAAGTGAACCAGAAAATACCAAGGTGGACCCCACATTAGCTCATTTGAGCTTATTTCCTTAGAAAGTCAACTTTGGTCAAACTGTTTGGGTAATAAGCACTTTCAGTGCTTATTTTTGATTTCTAAATTAATTGTCTTTGTAAAAGTTTGATATTTTAAGTATTATAATAAGTTTATAAAAGAAAAAACCAAAAAAACCAAACTTAATTATAGTGATAGCTTCTATTTAATAGAAATTATCTATTTAATTTTCCTTTTAGCTTATTTATAAGCACTTCTGCTATTTTATATTTTTATTAAATCTCTTATATATTAAAGTAATTTTCTAAATTTTTCCAGAATTTTCTTTTGTCATCTAGTGTTATTTAGAATTAATATTAGTTTATTTAATAATTAAATAATAAATAAGAATTAAATAGCATAATATATTTTTTTTTATAAAGTAATACTTATATTTTATATTTTTCCTAGCTTCTATAAGTCATAATATAATTTTAGAAATTTTCTTGTGATTTATACTGTTCATTTACTAGTTTTCATAATTTAATTGTTTTAATTAGATAATAATTAATAAATAGCATAATAATTAATAGATTAAATTAAAGATATATAAAATAAAGTTTTTATAATTTTTTAGGATTCCCATGATGGTTAATTAGATATATAAAATTTTTCATAATTATCTAAGTCTTTTTAGTAATTATAAATAAGTTAATCAATATAGTTAGTTAAATAATAATTACATAATAATTAATTAATAATAAATAGACAAATAGTGTGAAAAATATAATTTTAATTTTAAAATAAGTTTTATAATATTTTAGATTTTTAGAAATTTTAATTTTAATTTTCTAGACTTATTTTACATTTTCATAATTAATAGTTAATTATTAGATAATTAATAAATAGTTATTAAATAAAAATAATTAATTAAATAGTTTTTAATTATAAAATAAATATTTTAAATTTATTTAATTTGCATTTAAGCCCCTAAGGCTTATAAAATCCTACTATAAGTAAATTTGTTTTTGTTTACGTTTAATTAATAAACGTTTACGTTTTTCAGTCCCTTTTTCACGTGTACTTATCTGATTTCACGTTTTAGTTAATTTAGCTTATTAAAGCTATTTTCTCTTATATTTCAGTAGTACAACTCATTTAAACCCTTTTCCTGTTCAATCCACCTGATCTTAAAGTCGTTTTATTTCAGATTTCACATCTCGTTGGGATCTAACGATCCGGGGAAACACTAAACTCACCGGAGTATTGGTTTAGGCTGTCTGACTTGTTGACCATAACTTGGTTAATATTATCTGACTGTTTAAGGCCAATCAAAATTTGGCGCCGCTGCCGGGGAGGTGTGCTGCGTATTACGACTTTTTGAAATATCTGTGAGTTTGAATTTTTCACCCTTTGTTATATATCATCTTTTTGTTCATATTTTATTTGTAAATTTCCCGTCACTCTAAGTAATCTTAGAGTCGTCTCTAGTGCATGCGCGCTCGTTCTTCTAGGTCCACAAGCCCTTTACGTGAGCTTGTTAAAATTCCTCGAAGACGTCGTAGACGTTCTGCCCCAACAGCCGTATCTGAGGAACGTGCTGTTTCACCAAAGAAAGTTATCATGGCGGAAGACCGTCCGATGAATGAGCTTCTCCAAGCACCCATTGAGGGTTACGGAGACGCTATTGTTGTCCCAGCCATCGTGGCTGAATACTTTGAGCTCAAAACCGGGTTACTAAATCTAGTGACTTCAAGCCAATTTTATGGTTTTGAGAGGGATGATCCCCATGCTCATATTAGATGGTTTAATAAAATTACTTCTACCATCAAATACAAGAACGTCCCTTCCGAAGCAGTTAAACTTCTTCTTTTCCCATTTTCTCTTGAGGGAGCAGCCCGGATTTGGCTGGAAAAACAACCTCCTCGTTCAATACACTCATGGGAAGATCTAGTTACCAAATTTGTAAACGAATTTTTTCCCCCGTCCAGAACGACAAGTCTTAAAAATGAAATCATCAAATTTACTCAAAGGTTTGATGAATCGTTTGGTGACGCTTGGGATCGTTTCAAAGAATTGCTTCGTCGATGTCCTCATCATGGTTTCACTGAATTAATGCAAATTGACACGTTTTATAATGGTGTGAGTCAATCTGACCAAGATTCTCTCAATGCCTCCGCGGGAGGTAATTTTTTGAGCAAAACCACAAAAGAAGCTTTAGAAATCATTGAAAATAAGTCCAAAGTCCGCACTACACGCACAAAGCCATATAACTCCCAAGTGAGTGCTGGTCCTTCTACTTCATCGCCCGTGAGTACTTCTAGCACCGATGCTAAGATAGATAAACTCACGGATGCCATTCAAGCTTTGGTTCTCTCAAGCCAGAAAAAAGTCACTTTCACACAAAACCCTTCACATGCTGAAGCTAAAAAAGTGGAAGTTTGTGTCACTTGTGGTGGCCCACATGCTTACTACAATTGTACTGCCACGGATGGTAGTCCTTTTGAAGCCAATGCCTTAGCCGGAACTACAAATCAGGGAGGTAATCAATACCGTCCTCAAATGGAACCAAGTTACCGTGCTAACACACATATGGGACCACCCGGGTTTAATCAAAACCCAAATTTGCAAAACAGGAACCAGAACCAACCCAGAATGAACCAAGGTTATCAAAACCAAGGGAATTTCAATCCTGGACAGAATCAAGGTTTCCACAATCAAGGAAACTTTAACAGAAACAATTTCAACCCCGGAAATCATTTTCAGGGAAATGGTAATCCAAATCAAGGGAATTTTCAGCCACAACAAGGTTATAATCAAAATAACCGTGTCCAAAATTTCCCTAACCAAACACAAGCCATTCTCCCAGCTCCACAACCATCATCCGATGAGTTGTTAAAGCAGTTCATGAAAACTCAAGAAGAGACAAACAGGTTGTTGGTCAGCCAGATTTCTGAAATTAAGAAATCTTTAAATGAACGACCCTCGGGCTCTGGAAAACTTCCGAGCAACACGATCGCAAACCCGAGGGGCGATGCAAAGGCGATCACGACCAGGAGCGGAGTTTCATATGATGGACCCACTATTCCCACTACCCCTTCTTCTTCTTCTCCCAAGGTAGTGGAAAATAACGTCGAGGTAAATAAGGACGAAGTACTTCCTACTCATAAGGGAGGTACCCAAGACGTCCCACCTCATGTTGTCCCGAAACCCAAACCAAAACCTAAAGTTGTTTTTGAACCAAATGATATTCCAGTTGAAACACCTCAGTCCAGACCTTCTACTTCCTCTATTCCTTACCCCTCACGCTTGAGTGAGCAAAAGCTCCGTGAAAAAGCTAGTCACCAGATGGATAAATTCTTTCAAATCTTCCAAGATTTGCATTTTGACATTAGCTTTGCGGATGCTATTATTCTGATGCCCAAATTTGCATCGACAATCAAACACTTGTTAAGCAACAAGGAGAAACTGTTTGAAATGGCAAAGACTCCCTTGAATGAGAACTGCTCAGCAGTTCTTTTAAAGAAGCTTCCCGAGAAGCTGGGAGATCCTGGAAAATTTCTAATACCATGTGTATTTCCGAGAATGGTTGATTGCTATGCCTTGGCCGATCTTGGTGCAAGTATCAACCTAATGCCATACTCAGTTTGGAAGAAACTTTTCTTCCTGATCTTACTCCTACCTGCATGACTTTAGAGCTTGCAGACCGATCGATATCTCGTCCTCTCGGCATTGCCGAGGACGTGTTTGTGAAGGTAGGAGAATTTCATCTCCCCGCTGACTTTGTAGTGGTTGATTTCGATGCCGATCAAAGGGTCCCTCTCATTGTTGGGAGGGGTTTCCTTAGAACGGGCCGTGCTCTTATCGATGTATTTGAGCAAGAAATCACTCTTCGTGTGGGTAATGAAGCTGTTACATTTAACCTCGATCAAACCTCGAGGTACTCCTCCAATTATGATTCTGAAGCAGTTAATCAAATAGATATCATAGACATTGCTTCTGAGGAGTACTCTCAAGAGTTTCTTGGTTATTCTCATAATTCTGTAAGTGGGGATGCCACTCCATCATCTGAACCTATCATTTCCGACTCTTCCCCTTCTCTCACTCCGTTTGAGGGAAGTGATTTCCTTTTGGAAGAGGTCGAGGCTTTTCTCAAAAGTGATTCAGTTCCATTGGGAATTGATAACACTGAGATTGATCTGGAGGGAGATATTCTTCTCCTTGAGAGATTGCTAAATCAAGACAATTCTCTTCCACTCCCTCCCATACAACTTCATAATCAGGAAATCAAATATGTTGAGGAAACTGATGATTTTCCTGAGGTCGAACTCAAGGACTTACCTCCTCATCTTAAATACGCATTCTTGGAGGGTGATGATAAATTACCCGTCATTATTGCTAAAGGTTTAAGTGTTGAGGAGAAGAGTGCTCTCATAAAGGTCTTGAAGTCAAACAAGCAAGCAATTGCTTGGAAACTCTCCGATATTAAGGGTATTAACCCAGATTTTTGTACACACAAAATCTTGATGGAAGATGACTTCAAGCCTGCTGTGCAACACCAAAGAAGGGTGAATCCAAAAATCCATGATGTGATTAAACAAGAGGTTCTTAAACTTCTTGATGCAGGATTGATTTACCCTATCTCTGACAGTCCATGGGTTAGTCCCATTCATTGTGTTCCAAAAAAGGGTGGCATTACTGTTGTCACCAATGAGGAAAATGAGTTGATTCCAACTCGGCTGGTTACCGGATGGCGTGTTTGCATTGACTACAGTAAGTTAAATGACGCCACCCGCAAAGACCACTTTCCGCTACCCTTTATGGACCAGATGCTTGAGAGATTAGCAGGAAACGAGTACTATTGTTTCCTTGATGGTTTCTCAGGATACTTCCAAATCCCCATTGATCCATCAGATCAAGAAAAGACTACCTTTACATGCCCTTATGGAACCTTCGCTTATAAACGTATGCCTTTTGGCTTATGTAATGCTCCAGGTACGTTCCAGAGGTGCATGATGGCCATATTTACCGACATGATTGGTAAAACGATGGAGGTCTTTATGGATGACTTTTCGGTCATTGGGGATTCATTCCAAACATGTCTCACCAATTTAGAAACAATGTTGAAAAGGTGTAAAGACACCAATCTATGTCTAAATTGGGAAAAGAGTCACTTTATGGTCAAAGAGGGCATTGTCCTCGGCCATAAGATTTCCAAGAATGGGATTGAGGTTGACAGAGCTAAGGTTGATGTCATTGCAAAACTGCCTCACCCTACTACCGTCAAAGGTATTAGGAGTTTCTTGGGTCATGCCGGTTTCTATCGTCGATTTATACAAGATTTTTCTAAAATCTCACGGCCTATGACTCATCTCCTTGAAAAGGATACTCCTTTTATCTTCTCACCAGAGTGCATCGAAGCTTTTGAAACATTAAAGAAAAAGCTTACTGAGGCACCCATTCTTATTGCCCCCGACTGGGATTTACCCTTCGAGCTTATGTGCGATGCAAGTGATTTTGCTATCGGTGCAGTCTTGGGGCAACGCAAAACGAAACACTTTCAGCCTATCCACTACGCAAGCAAAACTATGAACGAAGCTCAAACTCACTACACCACTACAGAAAAAGAATTATTAGCTGTGGTGTATGCTTTTGAGAAATTTCGGACATACTTAATCTTGACTAAAAGCGTAGTGTATACGGATCATTCGGCTCTTAAATATCTATTTGCAAAACAAGATGCAAAGCCGAGATTGCTCCGTTGGGTTCTCCTCCTCCAAGAATTTGATATCATTATTCGTGATAAAAAAGGAGCTGAGAACCTGGCTGCTGATCATTTGTCCCGATTAGAAAACCCTCATCAAAATGTGTATGAGAAAAAGGAAATAAATGAAACATTTCCTCTCGAAACACTCAATGCGGTTGCTTTTCGTGGAGATTCTACTACCCCATGGTTTGCCGATTTCGCAAACTACCATGCGGGTAACTTTGTTGTGAAAGGGATGTCAACCCAACAGAAGAATAAATTCTTTAAGGATGTTAAACATTACTTCTGGGATGACCCCTACTTATTCAAAATCTGTACGGATCAAGTCATCCGACGGTGTGTATATGGACAGGAAGCCACTGAAATTCTTAAGGCTTGCCATGCTGGACCCACTGGGGGACATCATAGTCCTAATTACACCGCCAAAAAGGTGTTTGATTCCGGATTCTTCTGGCCCACAATTTATAAAGATGCCCAGGATCTCATTAAAACCTGTGACGCTTGTCAGCGTCATGGAAACATTTCACAAAGAAATGAGATGCCACAAAATGCTATTCAAGTATGTGAAATATTTGATATCTGGGGCATTGACTTTATGGGGCCATTTCCATCATCCAGAGGAAACAAGTACATACTTGTGGCAGTTGATTATTTATCAAAGTGGGTTGAAGCTAAGGCTTTACACACAAATGATGCCCGAGTTGTAGTGAAATTCCTGAAATCTCTTTTTGCCCGTTTTGGAACCCCACGTGCTATTATAAGTGATCGTGGTACGCATTTCTGCAATGACAAATTTGATAAAGTCATGCAAAAGTATGGTGTAACCCACCGTCTTTCTACCGCGTATCACCCACAAACAAGTGGGCAAGTGGAAGTTTCAAATCGTGGTATCAAAAGGATACTTGAGAGGACTGTTGGTGAAAACCGTGCTGCCTGGTCGGATAAATTAGATGACGCACTATGGGCCTTTCGTACAGCTTATAAAACACCCATTGGGTGTACACCTTACAAGCTTGTGTACGGAAAGACATGTCATTTACCGATGGAACTTGAGCACAAAGCCTACTGGGCTTTGAAACATGCCAACTTTGACCTCAAAACTGCGGGTGATCACAGAAAAGTTCAAATGAATGAACTAAATGAACTACGTGATCAGGCTTACGAGAACTCTTTAATCTATAAAGAGAAAACAAAGAGAATTCATGACTCAAAAATAAAGAACCGCGTTTTTAACGTCGGTGATCGAGTACTTCTCTTTAACTCTAGATTAAAGATCTTCTCGGGTAAATTAAAAACCCGTTGGACTGGTCCATTTACTATCACTAAGGTTTATCCATATGGTACCGTTGAGTTATCTCAAAATGACGGTCCATGTTTTAAAGTAAATGGCCATCGTGTGAAACATTACTTTGGAGAGGACTTCGCAAACATGGTTGTCCCGGATCTCCAAACTTTCCCCAAGGACAATTAAATTCGGGGTCGAGTCAAGCTAGTGACTCGGGAATCAAAAACAAGCTACCTCATGAACAAATCAATTCGAGGTCGAGTCAAGCTAATGACTCGGTAATCAAAAGCATAGCAATATGGGTTTTCACTCATATTTCTGACTTCTTTCTACTTTCTACCACCGTTTCAAAAGTAAATATGTTTCAAATTTCAATAATCATGTTTTGTATGTATATTATATACTTTATCATTCAACTCCCGGGCTGTCAGGACAAATTTATTACAGTTAATCATTCACAAGTGATTAGCTAGCGTGGTAAACCTGACACAAGCCTGGCAGGTAGTGATTACTCAAAAAAAAAAAAAAAAAAAAAAAAAAAAAAAAAAAAAAAAAAAAAAAAAGTTTAAAACAAAAAGAAAAAAGTGAGTTTGTATGTAAATAGCCTAAAATAAAGGTTATAAATATTTCCTTCTTACGTTCTAAATATCGGTTTAACACCCGGTGTTTTGAATATTGAGGGCAATATTCATTTCTAAGTGTGGGGGGGGATTCTCACGAATTCAAACACATGTTCCATCAAGCACCCTCATTTGATCAAAATTTAAAGTTTTTTCACACTTAGAAATGCAATAAATGGTATCAATCCTCCATGTCTAACCCACAACAGGATTGGCTAGTCCAGGAGCAAACGGCTCTTGGTAAAGACATCTCAAAACCGTTGATGGCTTGCAATTTGCCCAAAATTGTATGGTTCCTCAACTCCCCATTATCCTAAAAAGCTAATGAGTTGGCTAGCCCGCAAGATTATGGCTTGTGGTAAAGGCCGTAGAAAATCCATACTTGGTAATCAGCTCACCAAGATGTTGACTATTCCATCAAGAGTTGGCTAGTCCAGAAGCAAACGGCTTCTGGTAAAGACAAATCAAATCCGTTGACAGCTGGTGGTTTGCTAAAAATCACACGGTTATCAGGTGTGCCACAGTTCTTACACCTGGCTACTCCAGAAGTGATGGCTTTTGGTAAAGAGTAAAAATCCATTAATTTTTTCTCAAATAGATTGCTAGGGACTAGCAATAGTTTAGTGTGGGGGATTGATGAGTGTGTAAATACTCATCATTTCTGTTACATATAAGCTGCAAAAACATATGAAAACACACAGGAATGCCTTGAAATACATAAAATTATCCCTGGATTGTGTTTTTATGCATAAGGATTGAAAACTGATGAAAAACAAAACATTTCACATAATTTACAGTTTCAGTCCCTGAACTTTGGAAAATTGGCAAAACTAGTCCCTGGTAAATCAAAACTTGTACAAATGTCATAAAAGGTCCTTGGAATTCATAAGTTGTCAAGAAAAGTCCTTTAAAGTTTAAAAATGGCAAAATGACAACTTTGGTCCCTTAACTTTTGAAAAGTGTCAAATTTAGTCCCTGGGTGTTTAAAAATGAAAATTATTAAACTACACCCTTGTACTATTCTAAAAAGACAAAATTGGTCCTTATGATAACTTTTGAGAAATTACAAATTCAACCCTTCAAAAATCAGAAAGTTACAGTTTTGGTCCCTGGAGTTTGTGGAATTTGCAGAATTGGTCCCTGAGATTTAAAATGATAAAAGTTATACTTGTGGTCCTTATACTAATGTGTAATTGCAGGTTTGGTCCTTATGTGAAGTATGGGAAAGTTACTAATATTGCCCCTCATCTTTTACCAAATTACATTTTTGGTCCTTGTATCTTAAAAAAAAACAAACCGGACCATTTGTATTACCAAAAACAAATCCAACACCATAATCCAATTCCATAATCCAAATCCTGATCCAGTCCATCTTGGGCCCAAAAATTTACCCAGCCCAAGATTAAACCCAACACCCCTTTACTAAATAAATAAAACAGACAAACAAACACCCCCCGTATTCCTTCTTCTTCTTCCACCTCACACTCACACCTGTAACTCCACCTCAACCCTCCAGCTCACACTCTCATCATCACACCTACTCACCACCAACTCCCTTCCACCTCCCTACACCTATCCCATCTCCAATTAATGCTGTTTTCACAGCTTTTCCCTCCAAAACTAGTTTACTACCTCTGTTTTCTTCTTATCACCCCAACTTGCATAAAAATCTCCCAAAAGTTACAATACACCTCATACAAGCCAACAAAAACCCTTAATTGAGTTATATCAGGCTACAAGCTTTCTAGGAGACTTTGGCGCCAAAACAGTTTAAACGGCCAAGATCATTTTGACTGCATCTATGGCCTCAATTTGAAGTGGGAAAGTGTGAGGAACCTAGTGGGATGCTTTTGAGTCAATATAAATCAAGAATGAAGCAGAAAAGAAACCAGAGAGTTTTAATTTTTATTTAATGTATGTCGACTAGTAAAATTCTCAAGTAGCTTTGTATCTTTAAAGTTTTTAAGTTGTATTTCTTGATTATCAGTGTATCTTAACACTTTGGTAATAATAGATTTCAAGTTTTCTGTGTAACTCTCAAATTTGCATATTACCTTTTTACTTAAAATTATCAAATATCATATTTGTTGTTTGCAGTGGATTATAAGGATTGAATAAGTTCATTTAAGCCTTGACAAAGCTTAAACAAGCTTTTAGAAACATTGAATCCAAGTGTAGCATCAAAACTGAAAATACATAAAAAATTCAAGAAAAATAGGCAAAAATATAAAAATCATGGTATATGGTGATCAAGCAATGGAGCAAGGTATATTATTGATGGCCTTGGGTTAGAAGCTTTGTGGAAAGCTGTTAAGAGTGGTATTGATCATTGGTCCTTGGATTTGCAGCTTATAGCACTTGTAAGGAATTTTTATTAAAATTTGCATTTCAATGTATATGAATGCTATCTGATCTTATTTGTGTACTTTCATAATTTTAAGTTGTTATTAAGTAGTTTTATCAATTAATATTGATAGCTTGTTAATTTAAATCCATAGTTGCTAAAAATCATAATTGCACAGTGGAAACCTTATTTTTGACAAATCTGAGGTGTATGCTTGTGTAGTAGTTGATTTAGGTTAATTTGATCTTACAATATTATAATTTAGTGTTTTGAATCTGTGTTGTGGATTAAATACTTCATTAGCTTTAAAAATCTCATTTTAATAGTTATAAGGTAGTGTTTGGATTAGGGTATTTCACCCCTTGTTTCTAAGTATCAGCTGTTGTTTGTGGTTCTCACATGCTTAGTTAAGTATTTTTAGGTAATAAGTAGTCTAAAACTTAGGTCTTAAACATCTAAAAGTCAAAATCTCATTTATACCCCCATAACAGTTCACTGTTGTGAAATTTGGTCTAAATGATCTTTCATATTAGTGTATAAGTGTATTATTTAGCTTAATTTAGTCTTAATACAACATAATACAACATAAGTAGTAATTAGGATTCAATAGAAGTTCACATAAGTCAACTTATTAGTATTTCATAGAAAGTCAAATGTGCTCTTCTCAGATTTTCTCAAATCTTGAGAGATTTTTCTAGATTTATGTATTAGGTCTTAGGATCTGAAAATTAGTTTAGAAACACTCTATCACTTCAACTTCAAGGTCTCATAGTTTTTATAATTTTGTGATTTTTGAGGTGGGCCCCACAACTGCTTAAACACACTTGCAGGGCAAGTGTGTGCCCTGTCTCAGCAGCTCAGTTCAAACCACCAACTTTGGTGGTCTATTGTGATCTTGTTAGTTAATCATAAGACTTAAGCTTGTAGGATAATTTAGTCTTATTGCTGATCTACTTGTTACTATTTTTGTTGAATTTTATTAAAGTGGTTTGAGTGCTTAACTTGTGCTTATCTTTTAGTAGTTCTTCACAAAAGTCCCCTGTACTCAGATTTAGCACCTCATTTCATAAGCTTGCAAAAGCTTGTAAAGTAAGTGTTAGCCTGAGCATTTTGGATCTTTGTGATGCTCTTGTGGCTAGTTACTTAAGTAAGTGCTTATTAGTCCTTTGATTGCTTATTTGGTCTGCTTATCTTACCTTAACTTGTGCTATCAAAATAACTTGTATACTGATCACTCAGTGTTCACAAGCAAAATTCCAAGCCCACCATAAGCTCATCAATAAGCTTTGGCTTGTGATCCTAGGCTTTTTAAGAAGCTTAGCAGTCCACCTATCAAGTTCAAGCTTATTTATTCATTTTCTAGTCCTTTTACTAGGGCTGCAATCAGCTAATAGCTTGATCATTCACTCAGTCCTCTGAGTGACTCAGTTATACCACCCAACTTCATAAGCCCTTGACAAGCTCATCTGTGGTTCACACAGCTTAAGCTTGGCAATTTGGATTCCTTACCAGCCCATCTTTATAGCTAAGTACTCAATAAGCTCTTCTGAGATTATTACATAAGCTCAATTTGGCCTCTTGGTTGCCTGTCTAGGGGTGTTTGGATCTCAGCTTTATTGGATTTGTTTATAAGCTTTTCACAAGCTTATTAGCTTAATTCAGCCAACACACTTGTTCATACCTGTTTATATACCATATATATATAATAATATACTTTTATTTTCTTTGTTAAGCCTGTTTCAAAGCTTGTACTAAGCTTACTAGCTTATTTCACTCACTAAGTTAACTGAGTGAACTCAGTTGGACCCCTCACTTCATAAGCTTATTCTGAGCTTATCACTGGGTCCCACACCATAAAACCTAGTTCTTCTAACCCCCCCTCCTACCAAGGTTTATCCTTTGACCCTTTGGTTGACCTGTACACCACTAGACCCCACCTAGAATTGCACCTAAACCTTGTCCCATTTCTGACCCAGAACCAAATAAGCAAACAGCTTATTGTGGTCTTTTGGCTTATTCAATGAGCTTATATCAGCAAATCTAGCTTATTTAAGTTAAAATATCTTAAGTGAACCAGAAAATACCAAGGTGGACCCCACATTAGCTCATTTGAGCTTATTTCCTTAGAAAGTCAACTTTGGTCAAACTGTTTGGGTAATAAGCACTTTCAGTGCTTATTTTTGATTTCTAAATTAATTGTCTTTGTAAAAGTTTGATATTTTAAGTATTATAATAAGTTTATAAAAGAAAAAACCAAAAAAACCAAACTTAATTATAGTGATAGCTTCTATTTAATAGAAATTATCTATTTAATTTTCCTTTTAGCTTATTTATAAGCACTTCTGCTATTTTATATTTTTATTAAATCTCTTATATATTAAAGTAATTTTCTAAATTTTTCCAGAATTTTCTTTTGTCATCTAGTGTTATTTAGAATTAATATTAGTTTATTTAATAATTAAATAATAAATAAGAATTAAATAGCATAATATATTTTTTTTATAAAGTAATACTTATATTTTATATTTTTCCTAGCTTCTATAAGTCATAATATAATTTTAGAAATTTTCTTGTGATTTATACTATTCATTTACTAGTTTTCATAATTTAATTATTTTAATTAGATAATAATTAATAAATAGCATAATAATTAATAGATTAAATTAAAGATATATAAAATAAAGTTTTTATAATTTTTTAGGATTCCCATGATGGTTAATTAGATATATAAAATTTTTCATAATTATCTAAGTCTTTTTAGTAATTATAAATAAGTTAATCAATATAGTTAGTTAAATAATAATTACATAATAATTAATTAATAATAAATAGACAAATAGTGTGAAAAATATAATTTTAATTTTAAAATAAGTTTTATAATATTTTAGATTTTTAGAAATTTTAATTTTAATTTTCTAGACTTATTTTACATTTTCATAATTAATAGTTAATTATTAGATAATTAATAAATAGTTATTAAATAATAATAATTAATTAAATAGTTTTTAATTATAAAATAAATATTTTAAATTTATTTAATTTGCATTTAAGCCCCTAAGGCTTATAAAATCCTACTATAAGTAAATTTGTTTTTGTTTACGTTTAATTAATAAACGTTTACGTTTTTCAGTCCCTTTTTCGCGTGTACTTATCTGATTTCACGTTTTAGTTAATTTAGCTTATTAAAGCTATTTTCTCTTATATTTCAGTAGTACAACTCATTTAAACCCTTTTCCTGTTCAATCCACCTGATCTTAAAGTCGTTTTATTTCAGATTTCACATCTCGTTGAGATCTAACGATCCGGGGAAACACAAAACTCACCGGAGTATTGGTTTAGGCTGTCTGACTTGTTGACCATAACTTGGTTAATATTATCTGACTGTTTAAGGCCAATCATGTAACAACCCGATATTTTCCACGTCTACGTTTATTTTTTTCCAACTTTGAAAATTTTACTATTCACAGAACACTATTCATTCCGGAAGAAATTCCACTATTCACGTGCATTATTAGTAAGGACCTCTCATACGGACTAGAATAGTCTGCATATCATCATAATGTCATTTACATGCTATACCACTCTTAGGATTCTCAAATTAATATATTTAGTATATTTAACGTTTTACGTATAAGTATTTATAATTAAACGTTAACACCCGGTTTATACACGACGAATATATCTAAATATTCCCACAATGGTCCCGACATATTTTTATATCCATTTTAACATCATAAAAGTTATAACATTCAGTTACCCAGTATTTTGGAAATTTATTTTATTTATAACGTACGCGTATGAATATAACGACGGTTTTCGTGAAAACTAAACAATAATCACCCGATCACTCAGTAAATGTACCCAACATATTTTTAATATGTTTTTATCATTATTATAACTTTATTTCATCCCGGTTAACTTCGTGAACGTTTATTGCTATTAAACTCGGTACCCGGTAACACCCAAAACACAAATTAAACTAATCAAACACAACATAAACTCATATAAATTCCAAGTTAATACATTATTTACCCAATCTTATCATTCACTCCTCCACATGCCGCCCCCCCTCCTCCTAATTCTTTCATTGTTGACTATTATGACTAACCAAATCTTATCAAGACTATATAGATATTTTTACCACATTTTATTCATATAATATCAAGGTAACTAGCAAGAAAACTTTTCATCTTATCCTCTTCCTCTCATTTTGCTCGTTAACCACAAGGAACATAGCAATACTCCATCATTTTTCATAAGGTCAAGTGCAATCAATCCATTTTGTTGGTCTAAGTAAGGTTTTGATTTCAAAACCATAAGGGTTACTAAGTTTTCATCTCTACAAGCCTTCCAATATTTCAAGTAAGTTTACAAAAATTATTTTTATGATTTTACCATGATTCTTTCATGCTCATATTATTTATTTCAAGGTTTTCATGCATTTGTTGTTATATACCACTCTTTATATATTTTTCTCAAGTTACAAACCCTAGAAAGTTTATATAAGTAACTCCTTGATTGATTAGCTTGATTGAGGTTGTTTAGGAAGCCATGATACCCTAAGAAGGTATATGGTAGGACTAGATTAGTTTTTGTGGTGTTTGAAAGTGGTTGGATGAAGTTTTGGACTTGTTTTAAACATTGGAAAATGATTTTTACAACATATACAAACCCGCTGTAAGAAAAATAAAAACGTGGGAAACTCAGTAACTTTTGGGTTATTTTTGGCCAAATATTTAGAAAATACACTCCGAGACGAAGCCGTGGCCGAAAACGGGGATAAAAACAAGTTAATAACGAAGGAGATACGATTTTTATGAGTTTAACGACAAAAATTGATTTTCCGGAAAAATAGTTGCTGAATGGAAACATTCATCAGCCTATTTGAGGCGTTTGGCGAAACCTAAATGAACCGTGCTATTAAAAATGTACAAGTATATTTTTTTTACGAAACCGTGGACATAAAATACGAAGGAAACGAGCTTATAACGACCGAGATACTCACATTTCAAACTATATATATACACTATAATGTGACAGCTTTTAAATCTAGAAAAGTTAGTACGTACTAAGTATATATTTTCAAGTAACGTCAATTGAAGGGCCGTTTTCATTAACCGCTGAGACATGTAATGTCATGAGTTACTTTCACGTCGAAGAGACGACTTCAAAGGTTTTCAAAACGTCAAACCAAGCACTAATATTAACACTATATATATATACATTTACAAAAATAGTCACTACGTACTAAATTCTAGATTTTCTAGAAATATTAACGCCAAAACTACGTAGTAACTAGATTTATAAAAATAATACCAAGTACCCAATTTTATAACTAATGAAGTATTAGTTATTACAAGTATAATTTTTATCACTACAAGGCGTTATTTCAAGGATTTCAACCCGAAGATTTCAACACTAACATGGAAACATACGATATATATATAAGTATATATATTGCAACTAGCTTTATTTTTCTAATAGCAATATTTTTCCTAAGTCTTGAAATATATATTTTTGATAACACAAGTGTTTTTTTTTTCAAAGAGTAGAGTGGTATAGGGAACATGTGCATGTACATTCCTTTCTTCATTTCATGATCTAAAGTAGATCATATCATTCATTTAGGTTGCGGATAGAGTGCGCGCCTTACTTTAGTTCATACCTTTTTGTTATCATATCGCTTATATTAGGTGAGTATTCACGAACCCCTTTTTCTAACTATTTTAATCGTTTTGGGGTGGATGCATGAATTATTAATTGAACTCTTTGAACCTTGTTTTGAACCGTAAGATATATACTTTGAACCATTTTGACTTGATTTTGAACCCTTTGACTATTTTGAACTCTTTTAATTTGTTTTGACCTTACAACTTGTTTGAACTCTTGAACTTTATTGCAACTTATGACTTGTTTTGAACTTAATGAACCGTATGTGCTATGACCTAAAGTCTCGCCATTTTGGTGGAGCGTTCTTGACCTTAAGTCTCGCCTTATTGGTGGAGCGTGCTAAGTCTCCCATGTTTGGAGCGTTCTTAATCGTATATAATAGTTGTATGATGTACTGTTCGTACATTCGCATTGTTCGACACCTATTAGTAGTATGGATAGCGCTATTAGAGGTCGGCCAACCTCTCGTCCACTATGTTACGGGACGCATATTATTTAATTAGGGGCTTTGCATGGCATACATTATTATATATGTGGTGCTTATAATGTGACTTATTATGACCGCGGGTGCTTGACTACAAGACATATACTTGACAACGCCTTTGGCTTGTGAACTTTCTCTAATGGTTTCTCATATTAAATAAAACGTTTATACTCACCAACTATTTTTATAGTTGACCGTTTTCTCTCATGCATTTCAGGTGATCGTCAGTAAGCTTGTCAGCAAGGTCTTGCATAATGAAGTTTTCACATGTCACTTCTTTTCATTATGTATTAAAATACCATCTTTTGGGAATCAAACTTATGTCTTTTATTTGCCAAAGTCGGCAATAACAACGTTGTAATGTTATATTTTTCCTTAATGTAAATTATGGTATTGTCTTATTTCTCTTTGGTGATGTATATCGATTTCGTTACACCTCGTGTTTCCGCCTTCGGCGAGGGTGTGACAGATTGGCATCAGAGCCAGAGGTTATAGAGAATGCCGATTTTTCTAAAATAAAAATCGCAACTATAACCAAAGTAACATTTTTCTTAAATACCAAAAATGATACGAGTCGACTAGTCTTAACATTGCATTATTAATCCTCAAGTATGCATAGCCTGATCACCTATGTATAATTCAGGAAGAATCATGCGATGAAGGGAGTAGTAGTCAAAGATCATGTTTGGTCGGGTCTAGAGAGTCTGGTCACCTGAAGTTGCATTGGTCGGGTGGGTATGCATAACCTGTTTATATGTTTCAGTTTCTGTTACCGTACCTTATATATGCCTTCATGTATATACTTTCTCCTTGCTACCTTATGCCCCATTAGATTAAGCATGCCTTTGTTTCCATCATTTTGCGATCTCCATGTCACGACTGTTATTGTACCGTACATCCTCCGTCATCATTCATGTGTCGCTCACTCAACCAACTATTTTTTGTCTATCGCAGAGACATGGCCGCAATAAACCCTCCGAATGACACTGCTGCTGGATTAGCAGACCTCCTCACTCAGATTGTTGCGCACATTGATGCTGGACGGACTAATAATGGAGCAGGTGCCTCGAACAACGGTCAGGGATGCAACTATAAGACTTTCATGACGTGCAAACCAATGGAATTTTATGGCACTGAGGGTGCCATTGGACTACTATCATGGTTTGAGAATGTTGAGTCGAAACTCAGCATCACTAAATGTGCTGAAGGAGATAAGGTTGAGTTCTCTGCGGGTCTGCTTCAAGGTCGAGCATTGACTTGGTGGAACAACCAGCTACAGACTCAAGGAAGAGAGGCTGCAAATGGATTATCTTGGAAAGCATTTAAGAAACTACTAACTGACGAGTACTGCAGAAAAGATGAAGTGGAGAAGCTGGAAGTGGAATTTTGGAACCACTTGATGGTAGGAGTAGAAGTTGACAAGTACACGGCCCGTTTCCATGAGCTAACTAAGATGGTTCCTCATATGGTCTCCACTGTGGAGAAGCTGATTGATCGATATGTTTGGGGGTTGATTCCTGAAATCAGGAGGGATGTCACTTCATCAAACCCAACCACTCTGCAAGCTGCTGTGGGCATGGCATACCGCTTGACAAATGATGTGATCAGGTCTGGTGGACTAACGAAAGGAAACGATGGAGGACGAAAGAGACAGGAAGATCAGCAAAGAAGCCGTGATCAAGACCAACAGGACAAGAGACAACGAGTAATGGGAAACTACGGAGCAACAACTCAAGGGCCCAGAAGATATGCCGGTCCACATCCTATGTGCACTCGATGTAACTACCACCACTCAGGAGACTGCCCAAGATGCACCAAATGCGGACAGTCGGGCCACTTCATGCGAAATTGCTCAAACAGGACTTTGAACCAAGGACCAAGGCCAGCATGTTATGAATGTGGAAGCTTGGATCATCTCAGGAATACCTGTCCAAAGTTGAAAAGAACTCCTAACCAAGGACAGAATCGTCCGAATCTGGCGTTGGCAGTTGAAGGCCCTCAAGATCAGAATATTGAAATTCCCCCTGCACGTGGCCGAGCTTACTTCCTAGGGAATCATTTAACCCCACAGAATCAGGACAACATGCCGGGTACATTCTTTTGAACAACCTCCTTACTTCTTAATCTTGAGTGCATAACTTATTTTTATTTCTTACCAAGTTCACGACATTGATCTAATCCGAGACCTAGCGTTTTCGACCTTAGTTGCTTCATCAAATTTAACAGCGAGCACATACACCTATAGAATGGATGAATTGAATCTCGAGGACGAGATTCCTTTTAAGGTTGGTAGAATGTAACAACCCGATATTTTCCACGTCTACGTTTATTTTTTTCCAACTTTGAAAATTTTACTATTCACAGAACACTATTCATTCCGGAAGAAATTCCACTATTCACGTGCATTATTAGTAAGGACCTCTCATACGGACTAGAATAGTCTGCATATCATCATAATGTCATTTACATGCTATACCACTCTTAGGATTCTCAAATTAATATATTTAGTATATTTAACGTTTTACGTATAAGTATTTATAATTAAACGTTAACACCCGGTTTATACACGACGAATATATCTAAATATTCCCACAATGGTCCCGACATATTTTTATATCCATTTTAACATCATAAAAGTTATAACATTCAGTTACCCAGTATTTTGGAAATTTATTTTATTTATAACGTACGCGTATGAATATAACGACGGTTTTCGTGAAAACTAAACAATAATCACCCGATCACTCAGTAAATGTACCCAACATATTTTTAATATGTTTTTATCATTATTATAACTTTATTTCATCCCGGTTAACTTCGTGAACGTTTATTGCTATTAAACTCGGTACCCGGTAACACCCAAAACACAAATTAAACTAATCAAACACAACATAAACTCATATAAATTCCAAGTTAATACATTATTTACCCAATCTTATCATTCACTCCTCCACATGCCGCCCCCCCCTCCTCCTAATTCTTTCATTGTTGACTATTATGACTAACCAAATCTTATCAAGACTATATAGATATTTTTACCACATTTTATTCATATAATATCAAGGTAACTAGCAAGAAAACTTTTCATCTTATCCTCTTCCTCTCATTTTGCTCGTTAACCACAAGGAACATAGCAATACTCCATCATTTTTCATAAGGTCAAGTGCAATCAATCCATTTTGTTGGTCTAAGTAAGGTTTTGATTTCAAAACCATAAGGGTTACTAAGTTTTCATCTCTACAAGCCTTCCAATATTTCAAGTAAGTTTACAAAAATTATTTTTATGATTTTACCATGATTCTTTCATGCTCATATTATTTATTTCAAGGTTTTCATGCATTTGTTGTTATATACCACTCTTTATATATTTTTCTCAAGTTACAAACCCTAGAAAGTTTATATAAGTAACTCCTTGATTGATTAGCTTGATTGAGGTTGTTTAGGAAGCCATGATACCCTAAGAAGGTATATGGTAGGACTAGATTAGTTTTTGTGGTGTTTGAAAGTGGTTGGATGAAGTTTTGGACTTGTTTTAAACATTGGAAAATGATTTTTACAACATATACAAACCCGCTGTAAGAAAAATAAAAACGTGGGAAACTCAGTAACTTTTGGGTTATTTTTGGCCAAATATTTAGAAAATACACTCCGAGACGAAGCCGTGGCCGAAAACGGGGATAAAAACAAGTTAATAACGAAGGAGATACGATTTTTATGAGTTTAACGACAAAAATTGATTTTCCGGAAAAATAGTTGCTGAATGGAAACATTCATCAGCCTATTTGAGGCGTTTGGCGAAACCTAAATGAACCGTGCTATTAAAAATGTACAAGTATATTTTTTTACGAAACCGTGGACATAAAATACGAAGGAAACGAGCTTATAACGACCGAGATACTCACATTTCAAACTATATATATACACTATAATGTGACAGCTTTTAAATCTAGAAAAGTTAGTACGTACTAAGTATATATTTTCAAGTAACGTCAATTGAAGGGCCGTTTTCATTAACCGCTGAGACATGTAATGTCATGAGTTACTTTCACGTCGAAGAGACGACTTCAAAGGATTTCAAAACGTCAAACCAAGCACTAATATTAACACTATATATATATACATTTACAAAAATAGTCACTACGTACTAAATTCTAGATTTTCTAGAAATATTAACGCCAAAACTACGTAGTAACTAGATTTATAAAAATAATACCAAGTACCCAATTTTATAACTAATGAAGTATTAGTTATTACAAGTATAATTTTTATCACTACAAGGCGTTATTTCAAGGATTTCAACCCGAAGATTTCAACACTAACATGGAAACATACGATATATATATAAGTATATATATTGCAACTAGCTTTATTTTTCTAATAGCAATATTTTTCCTAAGTCTTGAAATATATATTTTTGATAACACAAGTGTTTTTTTTTCAAAGAGTAGAGTGGTATAGGGAACATGTGCATGTACATTCCTTTCTTCATTTCATGATCTAAAGTAGATCATATCATTCATTTAGGTTGCGGATAGAGTGCGCGCCTTACTTTAGTTCATACCTTTTTGTTATCATATCGCTTATATCAGGTGAGTATTCACGAACCCCTTTTTCTAACTATTTTAATCGTTTTGGGGTGGATGCATGAATTATTAATTGAACTCTTTGAACCTTGTTTTGAACCGTAAGATATATACTTTGAACCATTTTGACTTGATTTTGAACCCTTTGACTATTTTGAACTCTTTTAATTTGTTTTGACCTTACAACTTGTTTGAACTCTTGAACTTTATTGCAACTTATGACTTGTTTTGAACTTAATGAACCGTATGTGCTATGACCTAAAGTCTCGCCATTTTGGTGGAGCGTTCTTGACCTTAAGTCTCGCCTTATTGGTGGAGCGTGCTAAGTCTCCCATGTTTGGAGCGTTCTTAATCGTATATAATAGTTGTATGATGTACTGTTCGTACATTCGCATTGTTCGACACCTATTAGTAGTATGGATAGCGCTATTAGAGGTCGGCCAACCTCTCGTCCACTATGTTACGGGACGCATATTATTTAATTAGGGGCTTTGTATGGCATACATTATTATATATGTGGTGCTTATAATGTGACTTATTATGACCGCGGGTGCTTGACTACAAGACATATACTTGACAACGCCTTTGGCTTGTGAACTTTCTCTAATGGTTTCTCATATTAAATAAAACGTTTATACTCACCAACTATTTTTATAGTTGACCGTTTTCTCTCATGCATTTCAGGTGATCGTCAGTAAGCTTGTCAGCAAGGTCTTGCATAATGAAGTTTTCACATGTCACTTCTTTTCATTATGTATTAAAATACCATCTTTTGGGAATCAAACTTATGTCTTTTATTTGCCAAAGTCGGCAATAACAACGTTGTAATGTTATATTTTTCCTTAATGTAAATTATGGTATTGTCTTATTTCTCTTTGGTGATGTATATCGATTTCGTTACACCTCGTGTTTCCGCCTTCGGCGAGGGTGTGACAGATTGGCATCAGAGCCAGAGGTTATAGAGAATGCCGATTTTTCTAAAATAAAAATCGCAACTATAACCAAAGTAACATTTTTCTTAAATACCAAAAATGATACGAGTCGACTAGTCTTAGCATTGCATTATTAATCCTCAAGTATGCATAGCCTGATCACCTATGTATAATTCAGGAAGAATCATGCGATGAAGGGAGTAGTAGTCAAAGATCATGTTTGGTCGGGTCTAGAGAGTCTGGTCACCTGAAGTTGCATTGGTCGGGTGGGTATGCATAACCTGTTTATATGTTTCAGTTTCTGTTACCGTACCTTATATATGCCTTCATGTATATACTTTCTCCTTGCTACCTTATGCCCCATTAGATTAAGCATGCCTTTGTTTCCATCATTTTGCGATCTCCATGTCACGACTGTTATTGTACCGTACATCCTCCGTCATCATTCATGTGTCGCTCACTCAACCAACTATTTTTTGTCTATCGCAGAGACATGGCCGCAATAAACCCTCCGAATGACACTGCTGCTGGATTAGCAGACCTCCTCACTCAGATTGTTGCGCACATTGATGCTGGACGGACTAATAATGGAGCAGGTGCCTCGAACAACGGTCAGGGATGCAACTATAAGACTTTCATGACGTGCAAACCAATGGAATTTTATGGCACTGAGGGTGCCATTGGACTACTATCATGGTTTGAGAATGTTGAGTCGAAACTCAGCATCACTAAATGTGCTGAAGGAGATAAGGTTGAGTTCTCTGCGGGTCTGCTTCAAGGTCGAGCATTGACTTGGTTGAACAACCAGCTACAGACTCAAGGAAGAGAGGCTGCAAATGGATTATCTTGGAAAGCATTTAAGAAACTACTAACTGACGAGTACTGCAGAAAAGATGAAGTGGAGACGCTGGAAGTGGAATTTTGGAACCACTTGATGGTAGGAGTAGAAGTTGACAAGTACACGGCCCGTTTCCATGAGCTAACTAAGATGGTTCCTCATATGGTCTCCACTGTGGAGAAGCTGATTGATCGATATGTTTGGGGGTTGATTCCTGAAATCAGGAGGGATGTCACTTCATCAAACCCAACCACTCTGCAAGCTGCTGTGGGCATGGCATACCGCTTGAAAAATGATGTGATCAGGTCTGGTGGACTAACGAAAGGAAACGATGGAGGACGAAAGAGACAGGAAGATCAGCAAAGAAGCCGTGATCAAGACCAACAGGACAAGAGACAACGAGTAATGGGAAACTACGGAGCAACAACTCAAGGGCCCAGAAGATATGCCGGTCCACATCCTATGTGCACTCGATGTAACTACCACCACTCAGGAGACTGCCCAAGATGCACCAAATGCGGACAGTCGGGCCACTTCATGCGAAATTGCTCAAACAGGACTTTGAACCAAGGACCAAGGCCAGCATGTTATGAATGTGGAAGCTTGGATCATCTCAGGAATACCTGTCCAAAGTTGAAAAGAACTCCTAACCAAGGACAGAATCGTCCGAATCTGGCGTTGGCAGTTGAAGGCCCTCAAGATCAGAATATTGAAATTCCCCCTGCACGTGGCCGAGCTTACTTCCTAGGGAATCATTTAACCCCACAGAATCAGGACAACATGCCGGGTACATTCTTTTGAACAACCTCCTTACTTCTTAATCTTGAGTGCATAACTTATTTTTATTTCTTACCAAGTTCACGACATTGATCTAATCCGAGACCTAGCGTTTTCGACCTTAGTTGCTTCATCAAATTTAACAGCGAGCACATACACCTATAGAATGGATGAATTGAATCTCGAGGACGAGATTCCTTTTAAGGTTGGTAGAATGTAACAACCCGATATTTTCCACGTCTACGTTTATTTTTTTCCAACTTTGAAAATTTTACTATTCACAGAACACTATTCATTCCGGAAGAAATTCCACTATTCACGTGCATTATTAGTAAGGACCTCTCATACGGACTAGAATAGTCTGCATATCATCATAATGTCATTTACATGCTATACCACTCTTAGGATTCTCAAATTAATATATTTAGTATATTTAACGTTTTACGTATAAGTATTTATAATTAAACGTTAACACCCGGTTTATACACGACGAATATATCTAAATATTCCCACAATGGTCCCGACATATTTTTATATCCATTTTAACATCATAAAAGTTATAACATTCAGTTACCCAGTATTTTGGAAATTTATTTTATTTATAACGTACGCGTATGAATATAACGACGGTTTTCGTGAAAACTAAACAATAATCACCCGATCACTCAGTAAATGTACCCAACATATTTTTAATATGTTTTTATCATTATTATAACTTTATTTCATCCCGGTTAACTTCGTGAACGTTTATTGCTATTAAACTCGGTACCCGGTAACACCCAAAACACAAATTAAACTAATCAAACACAACATAAACTCATATAAATTCCAAGTTAATACATTATTTACCCAATCTTATCATTCACTCCTCCACATGCCGCCCCCCCTCCTCCTAATTCTTTCATTGTTGACTATTATGACTAACCAAATCTTATCAAGACTATATAGATATTTTTACCACATTTTATTCATATAATATCAAGGTAACTAGCAAGAAAACTTTTCATCTTATCCTCTTCCTCTCATTTTGCTCGTTAACCACAAGGAACATAGCAATACTCCATCATTTTTCATAAGGTCAAGTGCAATCAATCCATTTTGTTGGTCTAAGTAAGGTTTTGATTTCAAAACCATAAGGGTTACTAAGTTTTCATCTCTACAAGCCTTCCAATATTTCAAGTAAGTTTACAAAAATTATTTTTATGATTTTACCATGATTCTTTCATGCTCATATTATTTATTTCAAGGTTTTCATGCATTTGTTGTTATATACCACTCTTTATATATTTTTCTCAAGTTACAAACCCTAGAAAGTTTATATAAGTAACTCCTTGATTGATTAGCTTGATTGAGGTTGTTTAGGAAGCCATGATACCCTAAGAAGGTATATGGTAGGACTAGATTAGTTTTTGTGGTGTTTGAAAGTGGTTGGATGAAGTTTTGGACTTGTTTTAAACATTGGAAAATGATTTTTACAACATATACAAACCCGCTGTAAGAAAAATAAAAACGTGGGAAACTCAGTAACTTTTGGGTTATTTTTGGCCAAATATTTAGAAAATACACTCCGAGACGAAGCCGTGGCCGAAAACGGGGATAAAAACAAGTTAATAACGAAGGAGATACGATTTTTATGAGTTTAACGACAAAAATTGATTTTCCGGAAAAATAGTTGCTGAATGGAAACATTCATCAGCCTATTTGAGGTGTTTGGCGAAACCTAAATGAACCGTGCTATTAAAAATGTACAAGTATATTTTTTTACGAAACCGTGGACATAAAATACGAAGGAAACGAGCTTATAACGACCGAGATACTCACATTTCAAACTATATATATACACTATAATGTGACAGCTTTTAAATCTAGAAAAGTTAGTACGTACTAAGTATATATTTTCAAGTAACGTCAATTGAAGGGCCGTTTTCATTAACCGCTGAGACATGTAATGTCATGAGTTACTTTCACGTCGAAGAGACGACTTCAAAGGATTTCAAAACGTCAAACCAAGCACTAATATTAACACTATATATATATACATTTACAAAAATAGTCACTACGTACTAAATTCTAGATTTTCTAGAAATATTAACGCCAAAACTACGTAGTAACTAGATTTATAAAAATAATACCAAGTACCCAATTTTATAACTAATGAAGTATTAGTTATTACAAGTATAATTTTTATCACTACAAGGCGTTATTTCAAGGATTTCAACCCGAAGATTTCAACACTAACATGGAAACATACGATATATATATAAGTATATATATTGCAACTAGCTTTATTTTTCTAATAGCAATATTTTTCCTAAGTCTTGAAATATATATTTTTGATAACACAAGTGTTTTTTTTTCAAAGAGTAGAGTGGTATAGGGAACATGTGCATGTACATTCCTTTCTTCATTTCATGATCTAAAGTAGATCATATCATTCATTTAGGTTGCGGATAGAGTGTGCGCCTTACTTTAGTTCATACCTTTTTGTTATCATGTCGCTTATATCAGGTGAGTATTCACGAACCCCTTTTTCTAACTATTTTAATCGCTTTGGGGTGGATGCATGAATTATTAATTGAACTCTTTGAACCTTGTTTTGAACCGTAAGATATATACTTTGAACCATTTTGACTTGATTTTGAACCCTTTGACTATTTTGAACTCTTTTAATTTGTTTTGACCTTACAACTTGTTTGAACTCTTGAACTTTATTGCAACTTATGACTTGTTTTGAACTTAATGAACCGTATGTGCTATGACCTAAAGTCTCGCCATTTTGGTGGAGCGTTCTTGACCTTAAGTCTCGCCTTATTGGTGGAGCGTGCTAAGTCTCCCATGTTTGGAGCGTTCTTAATCGTATATAATAGTTGTATGATGTACTGTTCGTACATTCGCATTGTTCGACACCTATTAGTAGTATGGATAGCGCTATTAGAGGTCGGCCAACCTCTCGTCCACTATGTTACGGGACGCATATTATTTAATTAGGGGCTTTGCATGGCATACATTATTATATATGTGGTGCTTATAATGTGACTTATTATGACCGCGGGTGCTTGACTACAAGACATATACTTGACAACGCCTTTGGCTTGTGAACTTTCTCTAATGGTTTCTCATATTAAATAAAACGTTTATACTCACCAACTATTTTTATAGTTGACCGTTTTCTCTCATGCATTTCAGGTGATCGTCAGTAAGCTTGTCAGCAAGGTCTTGCATAATGAAGTTTTCACATGTCACTTCTTTTCATTATGTATTAAAATACCATCTTTTGGGAATCAAACTTATGTCTTTTATTTGCCAAAGTCGGCAATAACAACGTTGTAATGTTATATTTTTCCTTAATGTAAATTATGGTATTGTCTTATTTCTCTTTGGTGATGTATATCGATTTCGTTACACCTCGTGTTTCCGCCTTCGGCGAGGGTGTGACAGACGACACGTGTCATCCGAAAACATACGCCAAACAGTTAGTGTCTGAACTTTAATTATCAAGTATCTGTCACTGCAACGCGCAAGAAACTGTTATAATGTTAATTAGCGTAAATGTGTTAGATGAATTCATTCGTTATGTGTCCTCGATTGAAAATTTTCAATTATTTTATCCATCTATCTTTTCTTGGTAAACTTTCTATATTTTGATTGGTAAACAAGCTTAGTAAAATAAATAAATAAATAAAAAATGCCAATTTCTACCTTCACATTAGTTCATATTTTGTCCTGGTGCCCGTGAAATACTTAGACAAACATAGCCTCGGTTCTTGACATGCTGATAAAGGTATATGGTGCATTTAGCTCTGTGAGCACCATCAGTACGAGTCATCACTGTAGCATGTTTACCGTATCAACATTTTCTTTGACGTACAACGTAACGTTTTTTGTAGAGAAGGTTTGAGCGGCATTTACCTTATGGCTCGCCAAGATCCCGTTAAGGAAATCCATGTAACATCTTATATTATTTGGATACGTTTGACTGCTGGAGTAGTCATGTGGGTGCTTCTAGTTCTATCATTATAACTACCCCATAAATCATAGCATGTCTAGAAGTTGTGGACTAGAATTTGATGTCGATCCAGGATTTCCGGGAACGTGTCCTAAAACTATTACACCAAAAAACACACTATGCACCATTGCCAAATTTGAAATGGCGAACATTACTAAGTGACAGCTGCTAAAGACCTTAGATATGTGCTCCACTGCCCATGTGTTAGCAATGCGCATGAGCACCATATACATGCACCAACAATCCCACACAAAGATGCTAATAAGACATGCTAATAAGACAGCCATCCATGCTAATAAGACAGTAATGCAACTATACAAGCACATGATCACTCAGACGTCAATTCAAACTGACCCGTTTTTTACCTATGTTAAAACTGACCAGACTCGCGACCCGTTTTGAATTAGGCCCCAACCTTACCCATTTTGCTACCACTAATATTTTCAAAGACATTGCTTAACTAATATCTACTATTTAGAGTATATGACTTGAAATTCATGCCTTTTATACTGGAACCTTGTATGGGCACTAGCTAGTTACAAACAATGAAACAAAAAGAAAAAAAGATCGCATAAATGCAGATCTAAGGGAGCTTGGGGTCTAATATGTGATTTTTAGACCCCAATAGAAGCCACATTAGTAGTTAACAAATTGAATTTAGCACAAGCTATTGACTTAACATACATGTTAGCTAAAAACGTTTAACGATATACTAAATGATCTTTTTTATTAGATACACATCGATAGTATATCAAATGTATTACATCATCACGACAGCTAAAAGTCTGCGACTTCTGCTCTACAAGTTAATCTCGAATTGGAAAAAATGAGATTCATAACAACAAGGATAAAAATAGAAATGTTTGAACAATCGAAGGGGCATATGAACATGAGTCTTGCCGACGCTTTAAACTCAATAAACGTACAGTAACAAAAAATGCTACATGTGAATTACATGTTATCTGACACATTAGGTAGATAAACATGGATAAAGTGATACTCCCTCCGTCCCATAATTATAGTCCACTGTTGACTTTTGAAGTCTTTAGTTTTCAACTTTGACCTTAAATATTTTTATTTGTGTTATATATTACTTAATGCAAAATATATGAATGAATTAGGTTTTGAATGTATTTTCTATTGATATAATTTTTATCAAGTATTATATAACACAAATCAAAATATATGAGATCAAAGTTGCAAAGCGAAGACTTAAAAAGTCAACAGTGGACTATAATTATGGGACGGAGGTAGTACATAATTATATGGGTCGTGTTAACCCCACGGGGGTCTACTACCATAGCTGCAAACCCTCCCCTAGTGGGGCCCACATGCAGGTTTGTCCTTTTAAGTTTTTTTTTTTTTTTTTTTTTTTGTCCAAATTTACTTTTTTTTGTCCAAGTTATCCAAGTTTTTTTTTTGTCACAAACACAACTGCAAACACTACACAACTGCAGTATTGAGACAAACACAGGCTCGGATTTTTCCCGTTATCGTCATCGCCAAGTCCTCTTTTTTTTTGTCACAAACACAACTGCAAACACAAACACAGCTGCAAACACAAACACAAACACAACTGCAGTATTGAGACAAACACAAACAAAAGGCTCGGATAATTGTTATCGTCATCGCCAAATGTGGAATTTTTAGAAGGCTCGGATTTGAAGGTTGCGAAAGTGATAAAAATATCACTCCGCCATACCATTCGGTTTTAAAAACCATTCGTCATCGCCTCGGCTCAGATTGTAAACCAATCATCATTGCCTAAACCCTACTAAATTTACAAGTTACACAGCCAAAGATTCTCAAGTTCTGAAAAGTTCACATGCCAAACTGCACAAGTTCTCAAAAGTTCACATGCCCAAACATACATTTCTTATTGTAGAACGGACATCCTGGCAAAACGGTAGTCGTGGGCGACTGTTTTATGCATGTCCTCTTTCAGTGGTAATTAATCATACGTTTGCTTAGTTATGTAAATAATTTGTTTGTTAAAAATACATTTCTTATTATTTCCTGAACATGTAACAGCCAGGTACAAAAGCCTATGGGTGTCGATACTTCGCGTGGAAAGATGTATTTGAAGCACAGCACTTTAGTCAAGCCTCTTCTTCAACGCATTGCTCAAACTGCGTTGCTACAAAAAATGAGATCAAGTTGTTGAAGCAAAGAATAAAGGCGCTGGAAATGGAGTTAGAAATGGCAAGGAATCCTGAGGATCACGCTTGTCAGTCAAGTGCCCGGCTCCATGATCTTTTAACCGAAATGAATAATCTTCATATGTCGTAGATATTGTTGTTTTTAAATAATATGTTAACGTTGACGTTTAATTTTATAATAATAGTTGTTGTTTTTAAATAATTTAAGTTTAGGTGTAAACACTGATCTTGTAGTAGTTTATAAATGCAAATGAGTCAACGTCATCTTTTTTTATAACGTCATATTTTTTTATAACGCCATATTTTTTTTATAACGTCATATTTTTTTATAACGTCATATAGGCAATTACTACCTCCGTCCCATTATAAGTGTCCAGTTTGACTTTTTACGGTCTAACTTGTTCAACTTTGACCTTGAATACTTTTATGTGTGTTATATAATACTTGATACAAAATATATGAATGAATTAGATTTTAAACGTATTTTCATTGATATAATTTCCATCAAGTATTATATAACACAAATAAAATTATTTAAGGTCAAAGTTAAATAAGAAAGACCGAGAAAAGTCAAACTGGACACTTATAATGGGACGGATGGAGTATTAATTAACTATACACAATACAAAAACATTACAAACATTAGTTTATAAATGCAAATAAGTCAACGTCATCTTTTTTTATAACGTCATATTTTTTTATAACGTCATATAGGCAATTATTAATCTTTTTTTATAACGTCATATAGGCAACTATTAATTAAGTATACACAACATTACTAACATTACAAAAAAATATACAAAACAAAAACATTACAAACTTAAAAAAAAAAAAAAAAAAAAAAAAAAAAAAAAAAAAAAAAAAAGTACACCCTCCCATTAGGGGAGGGTTTGTCTAAAAAATAGACTAGTGTATGGTCAACACATGCCAATTATATATCGGGCCTATAAACATCACTCATGGACCCACTACTACCACTTGATATTTTCTTTCTTAAGACTACTATTTCATTCCTCGAGATGTATGTTAAAGGGAGGTAAGGAATGGACTCTCTAGGAAGCACTTGCATCAAAGTGTGAATATACTTTTATATTACAAATAAGGAAATAAAGCCATGTGAGGGATACAACCATAAGAGATCTTGGGTCAAGATATACAGCCTATGTATCCGCATTGGTAGATGGAATTTCTATTTTAGGAAGTGTATCATTACTTGCTTTAAATGAGTGAGGAAATATCATCATGTGGACCTCTACTATCCATAAAGTGGTAACCCCTGAATATCTTAAAAAATGTCCCCATAATCATTCAACCACAATGCTAGATGTAATACATGATCGGATAAGCAAAAATATACAACATTGTCCACCATTTGTGAATCGGGACTTGGGAGCATGACCATTCGCTGTTCATAGCAGAATTTACCCGCAATCCTCAAACTATATATGTACTACAGTATGACGAAATATTCATAAATGAAAAACAGGTAATATGTAATGGATCACAAGTTAATAATTCATCTACTAGTATAATCATAATCAATAGGGAACCCCCGAAAACTTTTACAGTTTATGTTTACGGTTCTCAGTTTATCGTGTATCAAAGTAGCTCCTTTTTGTGGCATGCAATCAACATGATCCCCCTAAGGTACACACTATACAATTATACATACAATACTGATTATTGATTTCTATGAAAAGTGAACATAATTGTCCAACATGCAAACAATAATTTCCGTTTGGGGCCAAACAAGAAGGGCTTAATTAGGTAATATATGAAGCCCACAGGTGTACTTACTTTTTAGTTTAGAAATTTAGCGAATTGGACTTTTATAGACACCTTCCTGTGGATACGCAACTGCCTCCACCTCACAGGATATATAATAGGATATTACACTCAAGGACGGACCCAAATGGGAGTCGGGTGTGGCACACCCGATATGAAGTGTAAATTTTTTATGGAATATGTCTTTTTTTGGCACGTGCAGCCCTCAATTTTAGCTAATAAAATCTTTATAGGGCAACTTTAGTACTTTAAAAAAAAAGAAAAAAAAAATTGTGTGCAACACCCTCTCAAAAATCCTTGGTCGGTAGCTAATCAAATTATTAATGATTATGATAATACCTGCCTTAACATCTATCATGTATGTCAATACTGATTGTACATAAAGAAACAACATATCTAGTTCAATAATTATACAATAAAGTTTAAAGATAAGAAATTTGACCTGGAAATATCTTGAAGTATAAGTGAATTATGCCGTTGCTGCTGACTCATCTGAGTCTGGAAACTGAACCATGAACATCATTTCAGTCGAAGGCTGGTAGCACATTGGCTATGATGATGTGAATAAAGTAATAACATTAGCCAACGAAAATAACAAAAAACATAGAATGAAAGAAATAAGCTAACCTGTCAGGACCGTAAGTTTAATTAAGGATCAATAAACTTTAGGACTATTTCACAGGCTAATGTATGGCAGGCATCCATTTCACCTTAAACAAAGCAAAGTTGGTAAAGAGCAAATCAGCAAGAAGAAAAAGGCTTTTCAATCTATTTGATTTGACAGCCATCTATGAAGTAACGAACAGAAGCCATCAGTTTCAAGAGTGCGTGCATGCAAATGTAAATGTGCACACAAAATATCTGTATTTTGATATGATCACTTCTTCCATCCTACCTTTTAACTATATCTGAAACTAGTGAAGCTAGAAAAGCTAGCTTAAAAACTCAGATTCATAGTATACCTAATTGGCTAATTCTATTCATCAAACTACAAAGTACCTTCGTGAAATAAAACCAGATTATAAATCATGTAGTATATATATAGAATGGCCGAAAAAGATGGACTAATGCATTTACAATAGGACTAGTCCGCATATTGAGAAAACACTAATAGCTTATGATACAACCAGGATGTTGAAGTTATTTGATAGAAACATACAGATTATAAAATTGATGATGACCACATTTAGAATAGAACTGCATTGAAAAAACAATAATAGCTCATGATAACAACAAAAGCTAAACATACCTTATCGTGGCCTTGCAAGAAACTTATTGCATACACACTTTCTGCATCAAGTATACTGCCGGTTTGACATGGGCGTCAAAGCAAAAATCAAGAATAATCCTTATTGAGCAACTTATTGTTGTTTAGATCCACGGTGGCCAACGTCACTTCAAGAGAAAATTCTGCTAAAAGGAAACGGATATACATGTTTGATACTACCACAAGTTGATCTTCTTAGAACCACATAGTAACTGCCTTCATTACTACAAATTACAAAAACGGAATTTGACATCTGAATAGCCTGATATAATCATCCTCAATAAATGTCAAAGATAGTATATTCAAACTAACATACCATCCACTAGCTCAAGTTATACAAACCAATTCGGTTTAAGTTGGCTAACCACAAAAAACGTAAAGCAGTAAATGGAGCCTTCAACCTAGTTATCGTATCAAGGTTTCATACACTGAAATGTATATACATTAGGAATACTAAGCAACGAATACGAAGAAAATTAGAAGTAGTATTTGTAGTTTGAGTGGTGAACAATGTCTATGGCTTATACTATGGTTATGTTAAACCCAAAATTAGAAGGTGAACCCATTAAAGTTATGAAATTTCAATGCAAAAATATGTCCCTTAAGAAAATCATCCAATTTCTATCCCTTGATTAGCTCTAAATTGCTAACATATTACAATTTTTAATCTGTAAATTGTTCTTTTTCTCCAAACTACCAGAATCCATAGTAGGAAACCATGAATTCACAAAGCCGGCGGATCTAGAGTCCCACGGGTGTGACAAAACAAACAAACATATTGGCGAATGGTGATTGGCGAATATACATACATACATACATACATACATACATACATAAGAATTTTACTGCATAATACATATATCTCGTTTTCACTTTATTATTTTTACCTACTCTCTCTCTCTCTCTCTCTCTCTCTCTAGCTGCACAAGTCGCTGCAGGAATCACATACTTCACAACAGCAATTGAGGCATTCAAAACAAGCCAGTGCAGCACATAGCTGTGTGAGAGCAATGGCACATTGATCATTCATTCGAGAACATGTCCGGATACAGCCCGTGCAGCAACATCTATCAAGAATTAAACCCCAACAAGAGGAAGCCGCCTGCATCATCATTCCTGCTGGCTCGTTTAACTTTAGTTCTTCTATACCTGGAGGTCGATTGTCAGCCGTTGCAGTCAAGTTACCAAATCCAATGCTTATATTCTTCAGGTATATAATCTTGTGATTCTCCAACTTTGAACACTTCTGCAGTTCAAAACGTGAGACTCATATTAAACATGCCTTTGAAATATAATATGTTTGACTTCAAAAGTCAAAGTACAACTCATAAAGACACTGTTCACTCTACTGCAGATATTATTACATCATGTATAGCGTATAGCCGTATCGATAAAAGGCGTACCTCTTCTGGTAGAACTGAATCAAGGCCTGGCTTTACTTTGTCACTCTCAACAAGGATCATCCGAGTATATTCTGAAGGAACTCCCCTTTGTAAGCTCATTTTTGCAATCTATGACATATAGATCGAACAGCATAGTTAACTAAAGTTGACTTGATAATGTTTTATTTCTTTCTTTATTTCTCCATATATCAATTATCGATCCTTTTATGATGGAAAGTAAGGAAGACTTAAGTAAGGTCCTTTGGACTTAGCTATTTAGTTCGTATTTCTTTGTTCTCTCAGATGCATAGAGTGAAAAGAAAAATGCAGAAGGGACTTCTAAAATAATTGTGTTGTCAAGAACAAGATAGAATACCTTATCCTCTAGCTGATTATTTTGTTTTAACCATGCATGCGCTGTGAGTGAATCAATTTCCCTTCTTGCACAGACCTGAAAAAGTTGACAGAATGTACGTATGAGTGCTCGAAGGTTATTCCAAAGAGACTAGAACTTATGGGTACCATTATAGAAACCAAGTGTGCAAATGAGAATATATATTTACCCTGTCCAAAGCTATGCCCTTTGCATTCCTTACTTTGACATCAATCACACAAGTGCTCATATCAGCCCCGATACCTCTAGCTTTAACAATGTCAGGAAATTTCCCATTGTATCGGCCTGATACAACTAATGGGCTTCCATACAAGTCTGGAATTCGAAACGGGTACAACTGCAATATATATTAGTAGCAACTAATGGTCAATGAACTGGATTTAGATCATATGAGTATAAACAGTGTGCCGGGCAGTGTACCTCAAGTGAGTCGAGGTTTTCTAGCGCATCAAGGGTTATATTTACGAGTACGGAAGATGTAGCATCAGTAAGAAGTCGTGGTAATCGCTCACTAATACAATCTGGTCAAAATAAGACAATGTAAATAACAACGGCTATGCTATACAAGAAAATGTAACTGATAAAGATATCGGTACTTGATGAAACTGACCTACATCATATGCAGCATCATAGCATCCCCTTCCCATATGCGCAAGCATTTGCAGAAAATAATGATTGCAGTATGAACCTGTGTATTTTGAAAACATAAATACAAAGGTACAATATACCCACATTTAGGAATTCAAGTATGTAAGATCAAGAGTACACAAGTCTCACCTATTCCGAATGTGCAAATTCGGGGACAATTGATTCCTCCATCCACAAGCTGGTCTTTAACTATATTACAAATGTCTTTTTCATCTTCAACAGACCCGTCAGTAATGAGAAAAATGAGAGGAATAGATTCACCCGTCTTGCCAACCATATCAAATGCCTGAATATCATGATAATCATAGTCACAACACTATCCTTCAGTTTCACATGCTAAATAAACAGGAAAAACAACGAGAGATGAGAACTACCTGTTTCAGGGGAAGTAATAGGTTTGTGCCTCCTTCAGCAACAAGACCTGTGTTCATCCATTCGGTTGCTCGTGTGATAGCTTCATCCCTTGCCAACTCCAGTGAAGAAGAAAATAACTGAATGTCTCCATTGAAGGCAATAATGTTAAAGGCATCTTCTTGATTAAGCTCTGCGAGACAGCCTAACACTGCATCTTTTGATTTCTCAAGGGGGCCATCTTGCATGCTTGTGCTTATGTCTAGTAGAAATACTACTTCCTTTCTGAAAGGCTATAACAGTGCACATCAACCACAAAACAAAAGGCCAACGTAGAGAATGAATATAAGTCTGAACGAGACATCATGTAAAGTACTATATAAAGGCCATAAGACCAACCTCCGATATAGTAAGAATTAATGATTTATATGGCGACTAAAGAAAGATACTAGAAATGTCACAAAATGTTTCCACTAACCTTGGTGTTTTCGTTACTTCCGGGGAAAAGATAAAAACAAAACATATCTCTCTGATCATGATCATGCAGAGATGGTGTCTGCAGTAGCAGACCAGAAAAGATTTCCGCCTGACAAACCTGAATTTTGATTAACATAACCTTTTTTAATGTTTACTCTTATGGAGCGAAGCCATGTCATTCTGATACAACAGAAAGATACAAAAACCTTACAGAGAATGCAAAAGAGAAGTCTTGAGAGGACCATTTCTTAACCTCTGCCTCATATGAGAAGCCTAATTCCCCAGCCTGACGTCTCGTTTCCTTACAGAAGGAAGAATAAGAAAAAAGACATCATATCAGAAGAGGTTATGATATAAAATACAGAACTAGAATTAACATACATACCTTTAACGGATGACTAGCAATATTGCACATGATCTCAGACTCCGTACCAGAGTTCACATTTAAGGAAATCTTTTCCTTCATGGGATTTGCCTTCACTACTGGCACAACATAAGGCGGAAAAGTGAAAGGCACTGTGAGACGGAACTCGTTACCTTGATACACCAGTTTCTGAGACCATTTAACATTAACATGGATATATGATCCTCCCTCCACCTTGCAGTATCGAGCATGAAAAAGTAAGTATATTGGTCTAAAAACATGCAAGTTCCGGATCATAGTACAGAGTTGCTAAAGAAACCTGCGAAATTTTGAACATGTACATGTTTCCTTTCATTAAAAATCCATTAGTTGTCTTGGTTATATTTTCTACATCCTTTTCGTTTTGCCTGGTTATGAACTTGCTAGAATATGATCTTCTTGCCGTCTCTACCTCCATACCTAGAACTGAACCCTGTTAGCCAAACCATGTTCTTTTCAGAACTAAAACAGGATATTTTATAGTAATACATGTTAAAACAAATTGAACGAATTATATAAAATGTTCTAAAGGTCAAAAGAAAGCATTGCTTGTCACTATTTAAACCCGACAAGGAGAAACCTTTAACAAAAGTGGGTAGGGATCCCACAATTCAATTTTTGTTTCCATGTGTGTTGGTCTATTTGGTCATAAATGTTAGATATTATTCAAGGATTCAACAAATGGAGTAACCATGAGACAGAATGCTACATTGCTAAAAGTAGTATAATGTTGATGCAACTCATCATTTTCTCATTCAATAAGGAGATCTAAAAAGCAGTCTTAACTTATCTACTTGCTTCCTGAGTGAACTCATTTTTACCATACATTTGAGTATTTAAGTTACCGATATCAAACAAAATATCCCAATTTGGTAATAGTACTAGTATAGCAACACATATTTATAATTATTGCATACTATAATTATAGTTGCAACTTTCTAATTCAACTGCAAAATAATAACAAATTAATCTAGTTTAAGAACTTTATGCGACAAAACTAAAGAAGTGTTTGTTTAAGGCTTTTCTTTTGGCTTATTTGCTTATTTAGCTCAGCTAATTTACTATAACCCCATTTAATTTTTTCGGCGTTTTTTTCCAATTTTCCATATTTTAGTCATAATAAGCTCGATCATAAGTTAAAAAAATAAGATTACCAAATATAACCCAAGTCAAGTAAACTAAGGTGGTGTTTTTTTAAGTATATAATTATATATGATTCCAGCTTATGAGCTTATTATGATCTAAAGATGAAAAATAAGTTCATAAACCGAAAGATAAGCTAAAAAAACCCCAAGAAATGAACTTATTAAATAAAAGCCAGTCAAGTAAACAAATAAACCCGAAAACAATCTTAAGGGGTGTTTGTCTAAGCTTATATGTGAGCTTACGAGCTTATTTGATTTTGGCTTATATTTCACACAATATTTTGTCTTATTTTGAGACTTATGGGCCTATATAAGTTTGTTACAGTATATCATAACAAGTATATATAAGCCCATAACAAGTCTCAAAATATTCCAAAAAATTATTGCTTATTAAATATAAGCCGAAATCAAATAAGCTCGTAAGCTCACATATAACCACCACCCTTACCTGTTCACCCATCGGAACAACGATCCTACAATCACAGCTAGCGCGTGAAGCCACACAATGCACGCGCCACACCCCACTGAAACTCACAAACACAGTATCCAACAAGCACTCAACGTCCAAACCAACCCCATGCATATGCAACGGGACCAAAGCAGGCGGGTCACATTTCCCGTACACATGAGGCTGGTAGCTACATATCTCTGGATTCTCAACCACTGAAGGATCACTCACAACTGCATACACCATTGGTGACGTGGGATAGTAAGAACCACGGCTGTATGAGAACGAAGATGATGATGAGGATGATGAGAGGGTTTTCTTCATGGAGGGTGTTCTTGGTGCTGACGTCAGGGTGTTGTTCTTGCCGTATGATATGCGTTTTGAGAGGTGGAGACCTGCATGGACTGATCGGGTGAAGTCGTCCATGGGAGAATATTAATAATGTGTGTGTGTTTTTGAAGGTGTGTTTAGTGTGTGTTAAGGTAGTGGGGATGATGAAGGGGTGGTTATAGGGTGGTGAGAGCAGGGATAGTGACGGTTGGTATGTTAAGGAGACATGTTGTGTTTGGTTTTATGTGGTTAAGTGACACGTTAATCATGCTTAATGTTATTTTTAACCAAGTGTCACATCTTTAACTATTTGTTTATTCATGGTTAAAACTAAATAATGATTTATTCTGTTCTCATTATATTTAAGAGCTAATTTTATTTTTACTTTAAAATGAAACAATATAATTATTAAAGTTTTGCTAAAAAAAAAAAAAGTATTTGGCCACTGAAAATTAAGCGACTTGACAAATATAGTGTATTATATAAAGATGTCATTAAAGTTTGCGTGAAATTTTTCCTAAGGTAATAAAGTTGGTGGCAGTGGTGTCGGTATGGACCATGCCGATCGGCCATTGCCATCCGATCGGCATGGTCATTTCGGCAAGCTCAGCGTTATTACATACCGAAGAGGGCATGGAAGGGAGGTGGACAAAATATAGCCGTTATATAATTTATTAATATAAAAAAAAATAAAAAAATAAAATTAGGTGAGGTATTGGATCATATTTGCCACTAAAAAAATATGATGAAGTATGGTTGAGGTATGAGATGAGGTGGAATGATATTATTTGTGGGTGGTGAGGTATGGTTGAGGTATAGGATCATGAATGCCACTACCCTAAAGTTTCAAAGTTGTCATCCTGGTTACTAAACTTATGAAAGTTGTCATTCATGTTACTGACCTTCTGAAAGTTTGTCCTCCATGTTACCGAACTTATAAAGACATGACATTTATGTTACTTAACATACCAAAAAGATAAACGTAAAAATCACCGAAATTATAGACGTGTTTGCTTTTTATAGTATAGTAGCTCGGATGACAACTTTGAAACTTTTTAGAACAAATTTTACCCAAAATTTTGCGACATCTTTGTATAATAACCCTGACAAATATAGACATGTGTTCAAATGGTTGATGAGATTTTTGACGGTTAGACGCATGTCAATTTTGATGGGAGTTGCACTAGTTGTACAAAAATATTTCACCAATCATTTGGACACGTGTCAATTTTTAAATGAAGTCGTACAACATCATTTGGATATGTGTCAATTTTTAAATGAAGTCGTACAACTCTCTTAATTTTGGGAGGACAAATGTGAACCTCACTTTTTGTTTAGGCAAAGTTTAAATCATTGTTTCATTTTGGGATAATTATAGAATTAGCTCTATATTTAAAGTTTTAAACGAGTGGAGAAACATTGACTATGTGCAACCGTTGATGTTAACTCATTTCTTTTAATGACAGGCATAGATCATGTTCAAACTATACACACCACAAAGTCCAATCTATACATCTTTTTCTTATACATCTTTTTCTTGAAACTTTTAAAACGTGTAAAATTTTAATAGTTTGTTAACATTTATCTGTTTATATTTATAAGTGTGAAAAGAAATTATAAAATACTTAGTAATATATTTTTCACACTTATAGTATCAGAAAAAAAAAATTCATACTTTTAAGTGTGAAAAAATCTAAGAAATGTTCATAGTTAGAGCAGAAGGTATGGTGGTGCTAAAGGGTAGCGCCAAACCACCAACCCAACTTTTTCAATGGCTCATTGCACAATATATCGTGCCAAAGAGTTTTTTTTTTTTTTTTTTTTTTTGTGGGGCCACTTTTGCTGTGGCACCACATTTGTAAGAGGGAGTAGTTTTTTCGTGCCGTTGAAATCTCGTGTCATAGGAATTTTCGGTGACGTAGCGGCACTTTTTGCCTATGGCACCAATATCCAGTGCTCTTATAGGCATAGTTGTCAAAATCGCGCCTAAGGCGCACCTAAGCCCAAGGCTCTAGCCCTTGGGCTTTTTTCAGATCGAGGCTCACAACATGCATGAATCTCACAAAAAGCGCGCGCCTTGAGGGCTTTTTGCGCCCAGGAGATGTAACAGTTTTATTATTATTATTATTATTATTATTATTATTATTATTATTATTATTATTATTATTATTATTATTATTATTATTATTAAGATAAGATACATGGGCCTTTTAAGTCATAAGGTGAGTATTTGTATGATTTATAAATTTGAATTAACTTTATGTTTATTTTATTGATTTAAATTTTTTTTAAGAAGTTACTTTGCTTCATTAAGTATTTTTCTTTACGATATATTATTATGAAAATATGGCATTGTGCCTTGAATATTAATATGTTGTTTGCTTGATATTTTAGGTTAAATTGTGAGCTTTATTAGATGTAAGCTACAAGTGTAGGACACAAGCATATTTAGTCTGATATGGAATTTTAATCTCTATATAGGTCATTGAGCCAAAGAGTTGATCCGTTTTAGAAGTGACAACTGATCTATTTTAATATTTATAATGACAATATGCCATGCATTTAGTATTTTAATGTTATTTTGTATTATTTAAGCTACATAAATGGTCACATATGTTATAAAAAAAACTTAATGTTTTTAGTGCGCCTCTCATTTATGAATCTCGCTCCTTAGAATGTGCCTCGACTCGAGGCTCTTTGCCCCCCTTTGCGCCTTAGTGCGCCCTAAGCCTTTCAGAACACTGCTTATAGGTGTAGAAGTTATTTGTAACATCAAATTTATCCACACTTCCTCAACTGTGAAGAAAATTGAGTGTTACAATTAATTTTCAGACTTAGAAGTTTGAAGAAATCTTAAATTCTCCACACTTAAAAGTATTAACTTTTTTTTTCTTTTTCTTTTTGAGAAAATGATGTCTGCTTTTCCAAGTAGGCAATTGCCTGCTTTCTTTTGTAAAAAAAAGGGAAGAATATCAAGGACTTGAATTCAGGGGTTTAATAGTAAAAATTTTAAATTTTTACAAATAAAAAGCATACAAGAAGCCTACTTCTTGCTGGTAAGATTTTCCCTTTTTTATACAATTATAAGTGTGAAAAATCCCATTATTTTACAATTTCTTTACACGCTTATTAATGTAACCAATGTTTACGGGACTTAATCATAAACACACGGGGCAAAGTGTGGGCAAATATGACTCGAAACGAAGAACATTGTGAGTTTGTGACAATGAAGGAAACTATAAATGTACATAATCGTTAAAGAAAATGTGTTTGAAATAATTTTTAGAATTCTAAACATGAATAATTCTTGTAGACGATGCAGAGCTTATTAATTTTGTCCTTAACGGAATATTTGAGTTCTAATGTTGCTGTTAATGACAATGATCTATGGTGAAGTTTTTTTGGAAATAATAACCACCTATTCACTATAACATGTCGTATTGCTATATATACAATCATTTTTTTTTTTAAATAACCACCTATTCACTCGCGATACATACCGTACAAGCCGGCGATGCATTCAATGATTAGATACCCTCCTTATGGGACGGTGTGGATAACTCACCTCTATATAGGTCATGTTGTATTGCTATATATACAATCATTTTTGTATTCCTATAACATGTTAGTTTATCAAATTGATTGTATTGTAAGAAAAACATTGGAGAATAATAAGTGTTTGGAAAGAAAAAAAGCATCATAAGTGAATAAAATATAAGTGATTGATACGCCTGGGCCGAGCCCATGGCCTAATTAGGTCGTAGGGTTTTACCCTACTTTGTCTTATAAATACTATTGTAACCATTCATTATATTCAATCAAAGTTTAAGATCAACAAATCTCTAGTTCTTCTCTTCTAATATTCTTAAGGAGCTCGCGCCCACTTGAAGTGGTGCCCTATCCCGATACAACCCCTAGCCGGGTCGTATCAATTGGTGCTTTCATTGAGAGCTCTCGTTGAGAGGGCTTTTGATTAGGGTTCCAATATTAAAAAAAAAAAAAAAAAAAAAAAAAAAGTTACTGTTCACGACACTATTCATCGGCATTGTTCACAGTTACTATTCATCATTACTGTTCATTGGTACTGTTCATCGAAAAAAATTTCTGTTATCGAGTTAATCTTCATGGTATCGAGCGGATGTGATCGGGACGCAGAATATGTGCTATTTAAGCTTTTGCAAATGGGTACGGTGGCCGAATATGAGAATGATTTTAATATTCTTATAAATCAAGTAACGGGGATCTCAGAATCTTTATTTAAATCGATTTATATATCGGGGCTTAAACCGCTTCTACAATGTGCACTCTTAAGATTAGCGCCTACAACTTTAGGAGAAGCTTGTTCCATGGCCCGTATAATGGAGGCTCGTTTTGAGATAATTGCAGGGAAAAAGCTGAACATTGAAGAGAAAATAGATATCGTTCTATCATGGCCAAGTGAAAAAGCTCCATATGTGATTAAAGAGTCCTTAGATGCTAATGAAGATATTGGTGTTATTGAGGTTAGTAGCATGATAAATGATGTTTTTGATATTGGTGAGAGTAATGTGGAAAGCATGGAAGTTCGTAGTGAGTTTAGCGAATTTTCAGAAAATAAAATTAGTGTGGAAGATGTTGTTGTGGGTGGTGGTGAAGCGTATAGGGTTGACGAAGATGAGTCGAATATAGTAATATCGCTACTTAAGGATGGAGGTGGTATATCTGATGGTAGTATAAATGAAATAAATTTGGGTTTAATCAAGGAGTTTGTGATTAAGATGTTGGAGGGTAGAGATGTTCCCGGCGAGAGTTTGGTTGTTTGTTTGAAGTGGGTATATTGCAAGAAGGGTAGTGGGGCAGCAAAAGATGGAAGAATAGAGTTGTGTTATGTCCACGGCAAAGGAATACTAAAGAAGAAAAAGGCGAAGGCTGCAATTCAAAGAAAATTATGGGATCCCGGATTACGCCAATGTTGCAGGAGGATGGACTACCCAAACTACTCAAGAAGTCCAAACGTATGGCATAAAGATTATGTCATATAATCTATCTTTATTTACGTGTCTTTGTTTATGATTGTTTTCATGTTTATTTAGGGAAGTCAATTAATAATGTTTTAAGAAAACACCTTGAGGGCAAGGTGGTTTTGAAGGAGTGGGGAATGATACGCCTGGGCCGAGCCCATGGCCTAATTAGGTCGTAGGGTTTTACCCTACTTTGTCTTATAAATACTATTGTAACCATGCATTATATTCAATCAAAGTTTAAGATCAACAAATCTCTAATTCTTCTCTTCTAATATTCTTAAGGAGCTCGCGCCCGCTTGAAGTGGTGCTCTATCCCGATACAACCCCTAGCCGGGTCGTATCAGTGATTTCCTTTAAACCGGTTCAATGTTCCACAAAAAAAGTAGACAGAATTTTGTAATGGATTATTGGTCCCAAATAAAGTTACGCATATGTGACTTTTTAAAAGACCTATATGCATTATATGGAACAACATGATTGCATGTTGATACGTTGTAAATCAAACTGTTGTCTTGTTAGAACGGATTGTTGATGTCTTGATGTTAAAATCGTCAATTTGTAAATTAAAAAACAAATAAGAGAAGTGTGATAAGTTTGAGTTGTGTTCTTCGTTTTGGTTTGGATGCATATTAGCTTATAGCCTTATATGAGTGTGGCATTTGCATCTCCACTTAGTAAAACAAAAAAGAAAAATGATTAATAAAGTTAAAAACATGCTTATTTTTTATAGAAGTTGCATTGCGATAGGTTATTCTTGTGTAGAAATGATACATTTTCATCCTTTCATAATAAGTGTTTAGTTGTAGGGCAGAGCATTGGTCTAAGACCAGACCGGACCGGCAAAAATCGGATCGGATTAAGACCAAATTAGACTAAAACCATGGATCGAGGACCGGACCGAATGTGTTCAGTCTGGTTCGGTCTAAGAAGGCATTATTGGTCGGTTTGTACGTAAGATCGAACCGAAACCGAAATAAGGAAAAAGTTGGGACCGGACCGGACCGCTGGTCCTTCGATTTTCGGTCGGTTTTTGAGGTATGCGATGCTCAGCCCTATTTAATTGTTTGCTTTAGAAAATGCACAAAATTTTAAGAACTACCAATAAAATATCATCTCTACCATTAAAGTTTTTCCAGATACATATAGAATATTGACTAGCAGGGTCCTCGCGCGATGCAGCTGAGGGCAACCTGTAATTTAATTTTTTCGGCTAATAATTTATTTTATTTGTACATTTTTTGGCAATAGATTTGCTGATTAGTTTTTTATAGCAAAAGTTTGATAAAATTTTGCTTAGTTTGTATTATTATTATTATTATTTTTTTTTTGTTTAGTAGTTTGTTTAGTTTGGACAATATGTGAACATATTTTAATTTATTATGTTCTTTTTGACAATAAATTTATGGATATCAAAAATTTCGTTTAGCTCGTGTCCGTTCGGGCTTGAGCCCGTTTGATCCGTGCCTGTTCGGGCTCGAGCCCATTTGGCCCGTTGCCCGTTCGGGCTTGAATATTTGTATAATATGCTTTATTATTTGTATTAGTGACATTTAATGCAGTAATTGTATTTAAGTTGGTTGTACAATATGCTTGATAATTTGTATTTCTTATGTAAGGGGTGTTTTAATAAGTGCATTAATTGTATTTATTGACAAGTTAATTAATTGTATTTAATGTATATAATGATTTATATATTGTATTTAATGTTAGTATTAGGCTGGGCACAGAAGGGTGGAGCGATCGACACATCCGATCGATCCAAGTCGATCTCCCCTTGTGTGGTTAGTCGGTCGGCACACGACAAAGACTCCAAATGGTCGAGTATAGGATCGATTACTTTCTATTTTTTTTGTACCCTTTTCGTTTACCATGGATTCAAAAAAAAAAAAAAAAAAAAAAAAAAAAAAAAAAAAAAACAAAAAAAAACCACCTACTAGCCGTTACATTCAAAAAAATATATATATAAATTTAACACACTATAAATACCACATTAACACAACATATTTTACACACTTAAATTTACAAAATCTCACACATATTGCAATTCAAAATGGCGTGTAACAAACTGCCTCATACCGTCGAAGATTTTCAAAAATGGGTCAAAAACCAAGCTGAGAAAGACGACACGGCTCGTCAAGAAGCTATTTCCGAAGTTATTAGCAGGTTTGAGCTAGCAAAGGCCCTCAAACAACGAATGAGAACACGCTACTCAGATTGCGATTACATTTCTGATGACAGGAAATATGTGATCGACCAGTTTTTATACGACGAATTTCGTAAAGATCATGCCGTTGTTGAGGCATTGCGTGGCTGTGTGAGTCAGATACATGCCCAAAAAACAAACAAGATTTGTTGGAGCTTTGAAGATAACGTGAAAGCTGCTATGGTTGAACAACAACAACAACAACAACAATTTGTGCAAGGTGAATCAAGTTCATCTGCAGAAAGAGTTGTTGAGCAACAACAACAGCTGCCTCGTCTGGATAATTTTCAGGTAAGTTTTGAGGAAAATGTGGCAGCAGATGATGATGGCTGGAACTCTGAGAAGGAGCGGGAACTGAGCAGGTTGGAAGCTCAGTTAGAAGAAGAGAGGTTTGCGAGCTTTGATCCTTACAACGACGGTTACCGCTTCGACAACTCTCAGACTTGGGATCACCCGGACTACAACTGAAGTTAGGATTTAATTGAAGTTTATGTAATGTTTAAGTTTATGTTTTCAATCTATGTACTGTTTTATTTTTATTAATGAAATTAGTGTTTTAATTATTAAGTTTGAAAAAAAAATAATAAAAAATAAAATAAAAAAATTGAACTAGGTCGCCCTTACTGGGGCACTGAATCGCCTGCAGATCGCTGGAGAGAGAAAGCTGACGTGGCAGGAAAAAGTAAGGGGATTGAATCCCCTTACTGTGGGTAGCCTTAATTGTATGTTAAAATTAAATATGAGAGGAATTTCTATAAGTAGCATTTGTTGTTGTACTTATAGCTTTAGAAGTTGTAAGGCTTAACTTTAAGTATTCTATTAATAGTAGGCCTTCATGCTTTATAATATAGTATGATATTCTTAAAAAATTGGTTTTCGGAAATCATCACCCTAAAGAAATGGAGTGCTTTTTATGTTTTGTAATCCTTTTCCTATGAGATGATAAATGATTGATAAACCTTAAAACATTACACAAAAATATGAAATGTTTGATAACACTTAAATAGGGATGGCATAAAAACCCGAACCCGATGGGGAAACCCAAAATCCGAACTAATTGGGGCGGGGCATACTAATCATGTTGCGGGGCGGGTTTGGGGATTAAACGGGTATTTTAATCGGGTTTGCGGCTGGGAGCGGGGAATCCTCGCCCCGCCCCGCCCCACCCGATTAGTATATACACATATACAATATATCTATACTTATATAGTATGTTGTTAGTTTTTACGTAATAAAAAAGTATTACTCTAATATTGTTAGTTTTTTTTATATGTATAAGAATGCAAAATTATGATTATACAAACAGGTTTAGTATCATATTTTTAAGTTTAATTTTTGACGCTATAATTTAACATTATTTTTGTATAATACTATCATTGAAAACTTAATTAAGATTGTTTGCAATTGACTATTAATAGGTTCGTTATTGTTAACGGTCTAAAAATAACAATAAATATTTGGTGCGCCTTTTTCGAGAATTTCACCCAAAAAGGAGATCCCGATAAGATCCCTGATTAATACGGGGCGGGTTTGGGGGAACATCATGCCCCAACGGGGCTCCCCGATAGGGATCGGGGCAGGTTTGGGGAGAACTTTGGTAATCGGGTTTGGGGATGGGGATGGCCGCCCCGCCCCAAACCCGCCCCGTTGCCTCCCTAACACTTAAATTCTTAAGTCATTAACAATTTACTTGGGAATTGTCTTAAGAAATAAGTTTTTTTTTTTTTTTTTTTTTTTTTTTTTTTTTTTTCTCTCTTCTCTTCTCCCCTTAAGACTTGCTTGAATGGTTGATATTTACTTGCAAAAAAGTTTCAGTTGATTCTTCTTATTAATAATAGTGAGATGGGGGCCTGGTTCATGACTTGGTGGTGTGTAGAGGCGACATAAAGATTTTGTGTAGATTTCAATAAATAGATTTTTTGTGATAAAATAGATTTTTTTATCCTCATTGTACGGACAAATGTTGAATACAACAAACAAGCACATTCTAATAAGAAGTATATAAATGAATGTACGAGGATCAATAAGTCTGTAAACTTGGTTGCATATATAAGAAGTACGTATTTTTTTGCACATGGCGTACAAATGTACAATAACTTGTGGGGAGAAATTATGTTAAAAGTTGTTTACTAAATTAACTGGTTTACAAAGATGTCTATTTTTAGCTTCTTAAAAAATAAAAATAAATAAATAAAGAAAATGAGCAAAGCTTCTTAATTGATAGATAGAAGTTTTTGTGAACCACCCAATAAGAGGAAATAAAGGTTTTGGTTCACTCATTAAATGGAAAAGAAATACCCTTTAAGAAATTTTATCAAATATTAAACATCGTACGCATTTTTCTAAACATTATACATATGTGATTGTAGAGGCAGGTCTAAAGGGCTTTGAGGTGTCAATATAAGATCTTATTTTGTAATGCCAATTTTTCGTAAAAGGTCATTAACTAGTTTAACGCAAAGAAAAACTAGGAAGGTTTGACTAGCAAAGTAAATCTTGCGATTTTTAAAAGATAATTAGCAAGATGAACCTTGCTAGTCAATCTTGCAATTTTTTTAGAAAAACTAGCAAGATTTGACTAGCAGATGTAAAACTTGCGACTTTTTTTTAAAAAAATTCGTAAAATATGAAAAGACCTTGCTATTTATGGGTATAATTGCTTTTTGATTAAAAAAAAAGTATTTGATAAAATATGTCGTTAAAATTAATTACATTTGTCATTTTCTCAAGAAAATATGTTTCTCGTACTTTCTTGTTTAGTCCAGTAGTCTACTAACATGTCAAAAATAAATTTAATCCTATTAAACTTTAATTCTTTTAATAATATGCTTTTTCTATTTTATTTTTTATTTTTATTTTTTTATTTCATGTCATTTATGTTATATTTTTACAAGAAGGTGTTGATAATTTTTTTTTGAAAGGTGAATTTAACTTAGAATCGACCACCTTCGCGGACAGCGAAGGCCCCATCGCCACCCCGCCAGACTATGTTGTCTGAACCGGGTCCACGCTGATCTCATGTGGTAACGGGTTTCCCCCGGAAACCGTACTGCCTCCACACAAGTTACCTTGCTGGAGAAACAGCCGGATGAAAACCGGGTCATGCTCAGGATTCTAACCCCAGCGGCTTGGTCTAAGGGCTTTGAATCTATCATTGCAATATATCTCCGGAACAAATGGTCTGCAAGTGGACCACAAGTGAGGACTTCCCGGGTGGTCACCCACCCGGTACTACTCCCACTTGTGGCTCGCTTAACTAGTTAAGCCCCACCCACTTGACCACAAGTCCTTTGATAAGGTGTTGATAATTACACATTTTCTTTTATATATAGGTCATTTTATACAAGTTATAAAGTACACTATACAATAGATGTCGATAATCAATGATGGAGCAGGGGTGTAGGACTAGAACTCTAGCTAGAAGTTCTCTCCCAATAATGGAACACAAAACCTTTAGGACACTGGCAGTCATGATTCCGAAAACATCCATACCTCTCAAATCCACCAATAATATTATTCCACCTCATTCATACTTTTTCCATACCTCCCAACCCCATTTTAGTGGCAATCATGTCTTTTTCATACCTCCAAACTTTTTTTTTAATTAATTAAATTAAACAATTTAATTAAAACATAAATATTTCATTAATAACTAAAAGAAAATTACATAATACTTAAAAAAAAAAACATAATTAAAAGAAAATTACATTATTTAAAAAAAAATGAAATAACTAATCATCGAGATATGTTAAGTTTTGAGCATCTACGTGGTCCGTAAGATCATATAGGAGTCAGTAATGCATTTGTTCGTCGATTAACTCCGGTAATACACTATCGTCATAAACTGGCGCGACTGGCGGATCCATTATATGAACCGGTGATATTGCCATCCCATCGTCTTTTAAAATCATATTGTGAAATATGATACACGTATAAACGATTTGTCGAATCTTTTCAACCGACATTGCCCGGAGAGGACGAGCAAGAATCATCCATTTATTTTTAAGACGACCAAAAGCTCGCTCGATATCTTTTCTTGCAGACTCTTGTAGCCTTTTAAATCTCTTTTCATTCAATTCAACCGGATGCTTGTATGCTTTAACAAACGTTGACCATGTAGGATAGATTCCATCGGTAAGATAATAACCACGTTTGTAAAACCGTCCATTTACATGAAATGAACTGTTTGCCGCCGTTCCGTTTCGCTCCGTAAGATACAATGGTGACTGATTCAAAACATTGATATCGTTGTTGGCACCGGGAGGACCAAAAAACGAATGCCAAATCCACAAATCGTAAGAAGCGACGGCTTCAAGCATAATAGTTGGGTATTGATGATCACCTCGCTTATATTGACCTTTCAAATGTCTAGGACAATTACGCCAATGGAAATGGGTACAATCAATGCTACCAAGCATTCCAGGAATGTGATGTTGATCTTCATGGAACTCGTATAAGCGTGCAATGTCATGGGATGTAGGCCTACGTAAGAACTCTCGACCATATAATTGAATAATCGCTTGGCAAAAATATCAAGGCATTCTCCTATAAAAAAATTAATAACAATAACTTAAAAAAATATATATATAACGCTAACTTTATAAAAAAATTAATAACAATAACATAAAAAAAATATATATAACGCTAACTTTATAAAAAAATTAATAACAATAACATAAAAAAAATATATATAACGCTAACTTTATAAAAAAATTAATAACAATAAGTTTAAAAAATATTTTACCTGACGTTCGGCCCGCCATGTTTAAATAGTCATCAAATCTATCTGGAGGTTCACCCGTTGCGAGTTGCCTAATGGCCGATGTGCATTTTTGTAATGCCGTGAAACTTTTTTTTCCCCTCGCATCTAAGCCCTCTTGAAACCATTCGAAATTCGCTTCAACATCAGCAACAACTCTTAAAAACAAGCTTTTATTCATACGAAACCGTTCACGAAAACGTTCGTCGTTAAACTTTGGACGTTCAACAAAATAATCATTCATAAGGGTTCGTAAAGCTTGTTCACGAAAACGAGTTACATACTCCCGACTTTCGGTAGAGCTTGCCGTGTCGTCAATTGCATCGTACGCGGCTAATAAGGTTTCTAGGGTGCTACAGGATGGCACTAGTTCGGACAATTCGCCGGGGGGACTCACTAATGATTCGGACGAAGAAGAAGACATTGTAAGAATATGTGAATTTTGTATATGTGAATTGGATTATTTGTGATAAAAATGTATGTGTTTGTTGAATATATATAGGGGAATTTTTTTTATTTTTTATTTTTTTTTGGCCCAATACACGCTCCATCCCCAACGTCTAATTCATTTAACTATCAACGGTAACATTTTGCATAGGAATTCCCATGCTTCGGAGGCAAAAAAATGCCGCTCAATGCATACCGCTAGCCATGCCGGTGGGGTGGCGGCGGTGTTTGCCGCCGGCATGCCCTTGCCGGTGAGCCATGCCGCCTCCACTGCCACCCTTCTTAGCTACCCAAATTTAGTGGTGGAAGGCCCGGGTAAATGATCTATCACTAACCCCTCATAATTATTCGAAAAAGTTAAAACAAATATCTCTATCTTGCTTTTTGTGGAAATAGCTTAGAAAGGTGTATACACAGGAGTTGTAGGGTGTATAACATGTGTCGTCGCACAAAGCTTTTATTTAAAAAATGTCATATTTTTATTATTTTTACATATAAATACATATAATGTTAAACGAAGATAAGTTATATAATTCAAGTTTGTACGTAACTTCTTTTTAGTTTATAAGCGTAACATGGCAACCGAAAACCACAAACGGCCATGGCCGTATGTAGTATAGAAACGAGCTTTGAAGTCATTTTATTGGTGATACTAACTTTAATATTCAAACAAATTAACTTAAGTTATTTTGGATTGATTGGTGTTAAAATCCAATAGAAATTGAGCTATGTTATACAAACCCTTTTTATATTGTCATATAAGAGGATTTGATCAAACTGTACGACCCGTGATGCACACCGTACAAGCCGGTGATGCATCCAATGAATGGATAGGGAGGGTGTGGATAACTCACCCCGTAGAAATTACATTTGGAATTGACTAGTTCAATTGTGTAGTTGTGTTTATAAACTTTTAGGGAGTGCTTGGTGAGGGGTTAAGGGGTGGGGAATGGGTAAAGGATTGATTAAGGGCCCACATTTCTCATTGTTTGTGCTTGGTTAGTAAATGGCAAAGGTATTGATTACCCCGTAGTGGGTAATCAACCATTATAGAGTAAATTGAGAGGTAATGGATTAATTACTCACCTCACCCATTCTTTTGCATTCATTTCCCTTTCTCTTTCTCTTTCCCTTTTCCACTTTGAACCAAACGGACCCTTAGTGGTTAAAAAAGCAGTTCCAAGAAAATATAATTAAATAAGTGCTTATTCATGTTAAGTCATCTCAAACTTTATTAAAGATGAACATAATGAGTCACCATTGATATTAAGTCAAAAAGACTAGCAAAGTTGACTACGCAAGTAACATTCTTAACTCATTATTTTTAATTCTTTTAGCTGTTTAGTGTTTTACAATAAATTAAATAAGTGCTTATTCATGTTAGTAGCTTTTCAATTGGTATACTAAAAGAATTGTGACCAACTTAAAAAATAGAGTGCATGTTTTTTAATGGCTACGTAGTTCCAAATACATAATCACCGGAAATAGCACATGCAAACTTCTGATTCCTATACTTTTTTAATGAAACCTCTGAAGAGTCATGTTCTTTTTGCATCTTTTTACCAAATCTATGCATTTAAATCGAAACACATGTACACCATTAGTCCATTACAGATTTAAACTAGTGATCTTTGTCTTCGAAAAATGATTCTAAAACAATTTTCACAGGGAAAAAAACACATTATTGTATCATTATAAATAAACTTATAACTTATGGATAATTTGAACTTTATACTATGAATAGTAAATAAAAACCAAAGAGCTTTTGCTCAGTTGGTCAAGTGTAGATTGGCAGGGACACCTCAACCCTGTGTACCATAATGATACCTATCAACCCTACCCAACAAAGGTTTGATGCCTGTGAAATACCTCCACCCAATACCCAACCATGCTTGCGGATCGGAATCGAACTCGCGTCCTTTTTTTGTTGGTCAAGACATCACATGGTTGGGCCCAGACTTCTAAGGCAGCTGGTTGGTATCATTAGAGCTTATGGTCCTTAAGTGAGGACTTCCCGGGCGGTCACCCAACCCGGTACTACTCTCACTTGGGCACGCTTAATTGCTTAAGCAACTACCACTAGACCACAAAGCCCCAAGATAGCTTTTGCTCAGGTGGTACCTAGTTCTGAAAAAAATTATAAGTTCACTGGGGAGATTTTGTGAATAAAAGGTCAATGGTTCAATTCTTGGCTCTTGGTCACTCCAGTTGGTGCCCCCACTAGATCAGAAGAGTTACCGGAGTTATTCCTTGTGGGCTGGAGTGGCTAATTAAAATAATTTAAAAAAAAATCGAGATAAAAGTGTTTCCATCAATTCACATCTTTTTGTGGAAAAATAGTAAATAAAAATAATAATATAAAATGCATAATTATGTTAAACAAATGATAGTTTCTACTTCTATCTTCTTTTAAGCATATATGTTATTTTAGAATATAAATATTATATTGCTCCTTTAAGATGTATACATTTTTAAATTTTTTACTAACACAAGTTTTGAAAAATTTGCTATACATTTCTACATTTTTATTATACAATTCCTCCTACATTCACAATAATATTATATAACTTTTTTCTACTCATTCTTTCTCTACATCAAAATCATTACTCCTGGCACTTGACAAAATCATGTGAATAGAACACTTTGTAAGATGATTATGTTAGAATGTTTAGCATTTTTCTAATTAATCAGATGCAAATAATTTAATCACGCCAAACAAAAGTGTAAAACCAAGACAAATATGAATGACTAATTACCCTTTATTTATCAAACATCAAAGTGTCGGCAAGTATGATTGGTTATAGAGATTTCGAATTTAATTAATGTTATTTTACATTTTTACTTAACTTTTTTTAATTCATTTTGTAAAACTCTATGCTTAATCATCGATGCATGCTAGTCGTGTTTTTATTATCAAGGATTTCAAATCAGGGTTTGTCGATTTAGATCCTTATTTTAATCGTTTGGTTTGATTTCGATCCGGTCCCAAGGCGCGTTACGATCTCCCTTCAATCCAAAGGTTCTTGTTCTTGTTTTTTTTTTTATTATCATGGGTCTCGATGATTGGCACGAAGTTACGAGAAAGAATCCCCGGTTTAGATCGAAAGAAGATGACCTTGCCAAGGTATCGATTTCGATTTATGTTACGAACTTCCCTGATACTTGCTCGGCCAAAGACTTATTTCACCTATGTAAAGTTTATGGTCATGTTGTTGACTCCTATATACCCCGTAAGAGGTCTTTATCAGGAAAACGATTTGGATTTGTTAAATTCATCAACGTTTTTAGTGTGGAACGTTTGGTAAGCAACCTTTGCACCTTATGGATGGGAAATTTTCGTCTTCAAGCATATACCTCCAAATACCAACGTCCTCCTATGAACACTAATTCATCAGCATCGGCTCCTTTTAAGAATAACAATAACAAAGGGGCTAAGACATCGACTTTGAATAAGGATATTCCAGTGTCTAACTCTTTTGCTTCAATTGTGAAATCTGCCCCTTCAAAGTCTCAGACTGTTGTGGACTCTTCTCCTGCATTGGTTCTTGATGATTCATGTTTTTTAGATAAAGACACGTCAGGTACTCTTATGGGGAAGATTAAGGACATCAATGCTCTTCCCAATTTGTCTTCTATTCTTGAAAAGGAAGGCTTTGCTTCGGTTAATCTTTCGTATTTGGGTGGTTTTTGGGTTCTAATTGATACGGGCTCCCCCAATTCTAAAGATAGCATGTTATCACATAAGGGAGTTTTATCCTGGTTTTCTGCTCTGGTTCCTGCTGATGATTCGTTTATTAGTGATGAAAGATTAGTCTGGATTTCAGTTGAGGGCTTACCTTCTAAAGCATGGACCCGCAATTCTTTCTCAAAAATCATCTCACCTTGGGGTTCACTTTCTGAAGTGGAAGAAGATGATGATCCCTCTTTACCTTATAAAAAACTTTGTGTTATCTCTAAACCAAATGTGTCAATTAATTTTAAGCGTAAAGTTATTATCAGAGGACGTGTCTACTGGGTTCGTATTAATGAACTTGAATTGTGGACTCCTGATTTTAGCAATTATCTTAGCGATAGTGAATCAGATAGAGATGTTTCGGTTGAAGAAAATTTGAACCATGACAACGGTAGTATCGACCTTAATAATGATGAGGATTTGGTCCCTGATCATGTTTCTGAATCGAGCTTCGTGAAGGGTTTTGATGATACTGTTTCAGATAATCAAGCTTCAAAGAATCTGAATAACAATAAAGATGATCAAAAGACATCGGAAGATCCTTTCGGACTCTATGAGATTCTAAATAGGAAGACTACTTGTTGTGATTCCAAAAGTGATGATCCTTTGCACCCCCTGGTTTTACTCCGCCTGTTAACCATTCAGACTTCAAAGCAGGCAGCTTTGATCAATCCTCTAGTGTGTCAAGGACTAACAAAGAAGGGCACTTTCATTCAAACAATGGGAATAATCGCATTCTGAAATTCAAAACAGGTGGCTCTATTTTGGATGTCATGGAAAGTGTGGTGGAGATTGGTCAAACAATGGGATATAACATGGATGGTTGTCTTAAGAATATTGAATCTATCATTAGCGATCAAGGAGACTTTCAGGTTTTTAAATGAATCTTCTTTCCTTAAATGTTCAAGGGCTTGGCCATTCGGCTAAGAAAGATTGGATTCAGGAGATTAATACGAAGCATAAGGTTAATTTTTTCTCCACTCAAGAAACTAAAATGGAGAACATTGGTCTTTTTACTGTTAAAGCTCTTTGGGGTAATTTTTCATTTGATTTTGCTTTTAGCCCTTCTGTTGGGAATTCTGGTGGAATTCTATGTGTTTGGGACCCTCGTGTGTTTGTCAAAGATAACGTATCTATCTCAGATTCCTTTGTGGCCATTACTGGAACTTGGGTTTCCTCCTCTACTAAACTTCTCCTTATTTCTGTGTATGCTCCCCAAGGAATCACTGAGAGAAGAGCTCTTTGGGACTATATCGGTCATTTAATTGACCAATGGGATGGAGAATATGTTGTGTTTGGTGACTTTAATGAAGTTCATTATGATCATGAGAGGTATGGCTCTTTATTCAATGAGTCAGGGGCAAATGCGTTTAACCAATTTATCTCTTCGGCAAATCTGGTTGATCTTCCTCTTGAGGGATATTCTTATACATGGGCGCATAAAACTGCATCGAAGATGAGTAAACTAGATCGTATTCTAGTGTCCGAAGGTCTTCTCTCGGCCTTTCCATCTTTATCTGCTATTTGTCTTGAGAGGCATCTCTCTGATCATAGGCCTATCCTTATGCGAGAATTGGTGGTTGATTATGGCCCATCTCCGTTTCGTATGTTTAGCTCTTGGTTCTCCAAGCACGGATTCGATAATCTTGTACAAGATACTTGGAGAAATTCACATATTGAGGAGTCTAACGCTATTGTCCTCTTGAAAAAAAAAAGCTTCAAAACCTTAAATCTGTGATAAGAACTTGGATAAAAGAGGAAAACCTCAAGACGAAGTCAGAAAGGTCTGATATTTTGAAACGTCTTGCTGTTTTTGATAAAAATTTTGATCAAGGTAATGCAACTGAAGACCTTGTCAACAGCAGATCTGTCCTTTTGAAGGATCTCCAGGTTATCAATTCTCGCATATCTCAAGACATGGCTCAGAAGGCGAAAATCCGTTGGTCTATTGAGGGTGATGAAAACTCAAAATTTTTTCATGGAATTCTCAATAAAAAAAGATCTCAGCTGGCTATTCGTGGAATTCTTGTGGATGGGATTTGGATTGATGATCCATCTAAAGTTAAGGCTGAATTTTTCAATCATTTCTCTAGCCGGTTCTCCAAACCGTCCGATTCTTTTATTCACCTTAACTCGCAAATGTTGAATTGCCTATCTCTGGATCAGGTCGATGATCTCGAAAGGAATGTTACTTCTGATGAGGTTAAGAGGGCGGTGTGGGATTGTGGAACAAATAAATCCCCGGGCCCTGACGGCTTTACATTCGAATTCTTCCGTAAATACTGGCATGTTGTTCATAATGACGTGCTAAATGCTGTGGACGAATTTTTCAGTTCTGGTATCTTTCCTCCTGGTTGCAACGCGTCATTCATCACTCTTATCCCTAAAATGCAAGATGCTAAATTGGTTAAGGACTTCCGGCCCATAAGTTTGATTGGTTCTTTCTATAAAATCATCGCTAAGATCTTGGCAAACCGGTTGAGCATGGTGATATCGACTCTTGTAAGCGATGTTCAATCTGCCTTTATTTCAAATAGGCAGATCCTTGACGGTCCATTTATTCTTAATGAACTTATTTCTTGGTGTAAGACTAAGAAGTCTAAGACTATGGTCTTCAAGGTCGATTTTGAAAAAGCGTTCGACTCGGTTAAATGGGATTTTTTGGACAATCTTCTTGGCAAATTTGGTTTTGGTACAAAATGGAGAGGATGGATAAAAGGTTGCTTAACTTCATCTATGGGGTCCATCCTTGTCAACGGTTGCCCGACTGCTGAATTCAAGTTCCATAAAGGTTTAAAGCAAGGTGACCCATTATCGCCCTTTCTCTTTATTTTAGTCATGGAAAGTCTTCACTTCTCTTTCAATCGGGTTCTGGATGCTGGTCTCTTCAAAGGTGTTCGGATTGATAATTCCCTCTCCTTATCCCACTTATTCTATGCGGATGATGCAATTTTTATTGGTAAATGGGATAAATCTAATCTCATTACTCTTGTCAATACTCTCAAATGTTTCTTTTTAGCTTCGGGTCTCAAAATAAATATCCATAAAAGTAAACTTATGGGAATTGGTGTTCCTCAAGAAGAGGTCCATTCGGCAGCTACTTTTATTGGTTGTGATACTCTTTCTATGCCTTTCAACTACCTTGGGGCTACTGTTGGTGGATGTGTTTCCCGTTCTACGTCATGGAATGAGATGATTAATAAGATCTCCACGCGTCTTTCAAAATGGAAGCTTAAAACGCTTTCTATAGGTGGGCGTCTCACTCTTATTAAATCGGTCATCAGTTCCATGCCGCTTTATCACATGTCGATCTATAAGGTCCCGATTGGAGTGCTTAACAAGCTGGAATCCCTTAGGCGTAATTTTTTTAATGGAGTTGATTCAAATGAGCGAAAGCTTTCTATGTGCAGTTGGAAGAAAATTTTAGCTTCAAAGAACAAAGGAGGGCTTGGTATCTCTAGCCTTTTTGCATTCAACCGGGCGCTCCTTTTCAAATGGATGTGGAGATTTATATCTCAAGACTCTTCTCTGTGGTCGAGGTTCATTAAAGCGCTGTATGGCAATGATGGTTCTATTGATAACCCTAGAGCCCTATCTCGGAAATCTCCATGGTCTGATATTATTAAGGAAATATCTGCCCTTGCTCTCAAAGGTATTAATTTGTTATCTTTTATTAAGAAAAAAGTGGGTAATGGAGAACACACACGTTTTTGGGAGGATGTTTGGCTGGAAGATCTTCCCCTGATGACTACTTTTCCTCGTCTGTATGCTTTAGAAAATGTTAAACAGATTAGTGTTGCTTCAAAGCTTATGGATAGCTCGTTGTCTAGCTCATTTCGGCGTCATCCTAGAGGAGGAATTGAAGAAGAGCAGTTTCTTATTCTTGTGGAGAAGATCTCATTGGTGTTATTGTCTAATAGTTTAGACCGTTGGAGATGGACTCTTACTTCTTCTGGTATGTTTTCGGTTAAATCTGCTCGCAACCATATTGGCGAGGTCCTTCTTCCCTCCCTTGGTTCTGCTACTAGATGGGTTAACTTGGTCCCAATAAAGATCAACATATTAGCTTGGAAGGTTTGTAAAGATATCCTCCCTACCAGATTCAATCTTTCTCTTAGAGGCATCGACATTGACTCCATTCTTTGTCCTGTTTGTCATACGGCGGGGGAGTCTTCTTCTCACCTTTTCTTCTCTTGTTATGTGGCGCGGCTTCTTTCTCAAAAAATTGCGCACTGGTGGGAGTTAGAGGTTATTGACTTACTCTCTTATGATGATTGGATCTCTTGGCTATCTTCCCTTCGTCTCTCAAAAGGTGCCAAATCTATTTTGGAGGGAGTCTTCTATGTTTCTTGGTGGACGATTTGGAAGTACCGAAATCAAATTCTTTTTGGAGTGTCTCCTCCTCGTCTTCATCTGATTTTTGACGAGATAATTCTTATGTCCTTCACTTGGTGTTCGAATAGGAGGAATAATGGTAATTTAGATTGGAACATTTGGTTGAAATGCCCTAACTCTTTACACTTGTAAATTTCTAGCGTCTTGCTAGTTTTTTTTATTTCTAATAATTTCATGCCGTTCAAAAAAAAAAAAAAAAAAATCATCGATGCATGCTTAGCTCTTTTTGAGTTTTTCATATAAATATATTTTTTCTCACTTGTCCATGTATTTATTATGTGTGAGCAGTTATATATATTTCAAGCTCTTTTAATACAAGTGGGACTCTAGAATAGGTGATCAAACGAGCTTCTGATATTGATATATGTCACAGCTCACAAATACATGATTGAATTTGTTGTCAAACTTTATGTAGTCTAAAATACGATGTATATATTGTTCATTGTCAATACGAAGTCACATCTAGACACCTAGTTGTGACTTGTGACATATAACGTTGTCAAAGAAACTATAGATGAGTAAATGAGTTTGGTAGAAGTCCTTTTCGTAATAAAAGTTGTCCCCATTAACCAACTTTGGTTCAAATCATGTTGTACGATCACCCACAAGATGATCCTGTTCCTATGTATAATTACACTGTACATGATTGATTTGCTCATCAAAAGATATGACCCTTTTTTTTTAGCAATGCTATATCCACGTGATTTATAAAAAAGAATTTCAACAAAATGAGGTGTGACAATATGATTTGTCATGAAACAAAGAGTTAGTGGAGGAACAATGTACTAATTGGTCCATTTATCTTGCCACATCATTATGTGAAAGTTTTTTTGTAAAAATTTTGTGGGTAACAATTCTCTTTTTTTTTTTACAAAGGAGACCCTCCTTTTTTTGAATTTTTGATTTATTTATTATTATTTTTATATTTATAATTTTGTTTATATTAAAAAACTGTAAAACCTGATAATACGGAACAAAAAATATAAAGTTTAATAAGTCAAATGCTTAAAAATGTCCGAAATACAGAACAAAAACTGACAAAAAACTTTTATACTTAAAATAAAGGGGGGACAAACGGAATTTTTGACCAAACTCCCTTTATGTCACATCATAGGTGGGTCCTTATAGTATGTCTCTTACAAAAAAAAAAAAAAAAAAAAAAAAAAAAAAAAAAAAAAAAAGAACACAATTACCTAAGGGTCATACTATAAAGACGGGGGACAAGGGTGGCAGGCCCTTTGTCCCCTCTTTTTTTCCAGCGCAGCCCAGTTTTTGTAAGTTTCTGTTCCGTATTTCTGACAGTTTTAACCGTTTGACTTATTAAACTTTATATTTTCTGTTTCGCACTTTCAGGTTTATAGCTTTTTGATATAAACAAAATTAACAAAAAAAAAAAAAAAAAAAAAAAAAAAAAAAAAAAAAAAATAGCCCCCGTTTAAATAAAAAAGTTAGCCCCAATCCTTATATCTCATGCCTTACCTAAATAATGTAGTGATTTTACCGATTCATTTTTATTATTATTATTATTATTATTATATTTTCTTTTAACTTTCACCAAAATGAACCAAATTTATCACTATCATTTTTATTCGCCTCATTTAATACACCAAAACTCACTCGCCTACTTTACATCCAAACGTTAAATACAATCGCCCAAATAAAAAATCAATCGCCCGAGTAAACAACTGCAATGTTAAACGCTTGAAATTTAATACTTACTGACAAAAAGACTATAACTATGTGGAGAGAGAGACTATAATTAATACCTACTGAAATTTAGATGGACATACAAAGCTAAATTTAATTGTTAGGAGTTGGCAATGGGTGCAGGAAGGCACGGTACGAAGTCTTTCTTGTGCGGGAACACCGCCGCCGACCATGCGGTACAGCACGGGGAGGCTTTTGCGTGAAAGTTTACCGCACGAGAAAGAAAAGAAATTGGAATGTTGGAGAAGGAAAAAGTGGAGGGTGAGTGGTGTGATGCCAACAAAAAATATGTGAGTGAAAGAAAAAGTAAAAGAATGATATAACATAAGAGGATTGATTGTAAGTGAGTGAAAGGATTTTGGGTATGGAGAGTGTTGCCAACCCCTTTAAGAACTTATAACTACTTTCCATTATATCATATATCAATGCATGTATTAAAGAATACAACAAGTTAGGATAAGAAACTTTTAAACTTGCCCACCACTCGCCTACAATTCATTCTTAGCCCCAGAACTCCCCATCTCGCCTAGCACTCGCCTACATTAATAACATGATTAAACTCGCCCCACCACTCGCCTAGAATTCATCCTTCGCCCCAGAACTCGCCCCATCTCGCCTAGCACTCGCCTACATTTGGTGCATAAAACATTAAACTCACCTGGCACTCACCTAGCATTTAAACTCGCCTACCATCTCGCTTATCATTCTTCATTCGCTCATGTCTCGCTTGAAATTTTTGGAGACATGTGTACAGCGAAAAAGTAATCTACCAATCAATCTAATGGATAATAAGATAATATTTAAAAGTTCATTTTTGAAAAAAGTAAGTGCGTAGTCTAAATTCGTAAAGTAGTAGAAGAAATAGTTCATTTAAAAATTTTCCTCTAAAAAAAAGTGATGTTATTTGTACTTCTGGCCCACTAGAAAAGTACAAAAAAATACAAAAGATTTTTTTTTCCATCTGATTATAGTACGACACAGTTTTTTATTAATTTATGTTTCGTACTTTATATTTTTTATTATGCACTTTCCGTTTCACAGTTTTATAATATAAACAAAATTATATAAATAACAAAAAAAAATAATAAACAAGAAAAAATAGAGGGTGTCATTTGTAAAAAGGGTACTTATAAGTTATAACCAATGCTTTAAAACCCGGGTCAACCCGACCGGTTCAACCAGGAACCGGTTGGGAGACCGGGCCGGAAGTAAACGGGTTTTTAACTGTTTCGGAACCGGTTGGTTTCCCACGACTCAAGTTGAACCGGTTTTGTGAAACCGGCCGGGTCAATGTTTACTTTTATACAGTAAAATTTTTTAGTCAATGAAAAACTCTGAAATTCCCTAACCTTGAACTCACCCCACATCCTAACCCTTTCATTTCCCTCTCAAAACCTTTCATTTTATCATTGCGAAAATCTCGTAAACCATATGAGGTAATTTTTAGTTTCTTATTTACTTTGCATAAATGTTGTTTCATTAAATGTTATTTAACTATGACTATTGCCTTAAAAAGTTTGATTGACTAATTTGCAAGCTTTGGTCCATCTACTACTCGTTTTTATTGTTATTGAAAAATTTGAAAATGTTTATTATTGAATGTTGTTTCATTAAATATTACTGTATTTACTAATTTAGGGATTAGTAATTTGTGTTTGATTAAGTGTATATACAAACATAGTCTAAGTTTAACTGTTGTTTTGGGTTGACATTGGAGTGTTAAAGTGTTGTTTGGGTGGTATGTTATTATGGTTAACTCATCTCATCTTCTTTTTTATAAAACCGGTTTGACCCGTCGGTTAAAATGGTGACCCGGTGACTTAATCGGGTCGATTAAAAAACCGGATTTTAAAATATCGCTTATAACCTTTACTCTAAAAAAAATGTGCACTATCTTGAGTAGTTTTATATTCCTTGAAATAGAAAGTTATCAAAAAAGTTCTACCTTTTTTATGACAACTTGTCACATAGACCTACAATAATTGAAGAAAACAAAATTTTACACCAAACCAAACCAGTCTCGTTCAATAGATTATACAAAGAACCATAGTCACCAAAAAAGTAGATAAAATAAAAAGGATATATCACTGTCTTGGAGACTAAAAACATAAATGGTCTGCTTCTAACTGGCCCACTACAAAAGCATGGTTTGACCCAAACTCTACAAGAGCCATCACAATCAGTCTTAGGTAAAAAAATGTGAATAATCATTTAAGTTAGTTAGTGGTGTCAATTTTCGGTACGACACGAAGTTAAACAGGTTTTGGTTAAAGATAAATATGTTTGGGTCAAAAACAAATTAACTCATCTAACCCGTTTAACAAAGGAGTTGTGATTAGATTGAGCAAGTATTAAATACGTTAGCCCGCGAACCCGTTTAAGTATGTAAGCGTTTACAAAATAAATTATATAACTTCGATTTTATGTTTTAATTTGGATTGGATTTAAATGTATTTAGTTATTTTCTTAATATGACATTTAGTTACGATTATAACTTGAATATTATTGAAATAGTTGTATAGTTTTTCATATGTTATTTTTATCATTTTTTAAATAATTATATCATATTTGGATTTAAACTAGTTGAATCGACAAGCTACAACTTTTTTCACCGCTTGACTTATTTACTTAAACATGTTAAACGAGTCGCAAACGGGTTGTCCGTGTTATGCAGGTTTGGGTTATGGTTGAATTTCTTGACACAATTAATAACTAGATCGTATTTTGGTAGAAATTATAGTATTATACCAAACCGCTAATCCACAAACCCGACTAGGTCAACCCAAACACGATTTGATTGTCACAAGTAATTTTAGTAAGTTACAGAATGTATTACCTTGTCTACAATGTAAGTTTGATAGGATTCATGGAGCAAACATGCAAGAACTCATATCATGTGATTGAAAAATTGGTTGTTTCATTAGGTAAAATAGAGGCTCAAAGCAAGCTGTGCTTCCAAACGTAGCTTTCTTTTACTCTTAATACAGTAGAAGACATAGATAAAAACGCAGCGTTCTTTTACTCTTAGAACAGTCCACGATATAGATAACACGTGACGATTGTGGTTCATGCAGATTTAAGCAGTGCATTTGAGTCATACAGATTGGAGCAAGGCACTAAGATTAACCATTGTTTTTGAAAGGTGTGATGAGATGTTAGACCCAGATATGTTCATTGTTCTCATAAAAAAAATTGGTTTTCTTATTTGGTTCCGAATCTTGACCTTACGAGACAAATACAAAACTGCTTACTAAATAAATTGTATCGAAGAAAGAAATTTATATTATGAACCAAAGCCGAAGATAGTAGGCTTTGGTCTTACAAACATGTATACCAAAGCCGAAGATATATAGTAGGCTCTGGTCTTACAAACGTGTAGTCAGTCATACGAGATACACGTACAGAAAAAGGGAACAGGATTCAGTTTAAAAGGATCAAACATGGCCAGGCTACCTTAACTTTATGTTCCAATAACTGAAAGTATGCAATGGACCTAAACTCTTGGTACCAATCTAGTTGACACCAAAGATACAATCCTAGTTTGATGAATACAGGCAAGTGTGATGAAAGACCCAGTTAAAAGCCAACTAAAGAGGTTAACAGCAACATTCCCTAGCAGCCTCTTTCAAGCACGGAAAATCACAAGAAGATAAGATTGTGTAAAAAAACAGACAATAACGGTATCAAAAGATGGTCTGGATTTGAAGCGCAAAATCAAGTAACAAAGAGTTGCATTCTCACCGTCTCATACACGAATCATAAACACTATCTTAAAATTAAAAACATAATTCTGATTGTCATCAACAATGCTAACAAAAACTTAAAACCATCCTTCATTGAAGACTTCAACTCGAACTGATCTCCTCATTGGTGCAAATCAACGGTACTGCAAAAAAAACAAAGATATATAGACATTAGAAATCAAACAGAAGCAGAATGCATAAAAATAGTTATATGCTACAAGAGACTTAAAAGGCCAAGATTAACAAACAACGAAAACGCCACTAACTGCAAAGACACTGTCTAACCAAACTACACGCAAACAATGATATCCGGCAATGCATATAATCAAAAAAGTAGTCCTACTAACCTTAATGAAACCAATCTCCTTGGCATTGCTGTGAAAGCATTGCCTGCAGCACATGAGACCATACTTCCTGATCAACCCATGCGAGTTACCACACACACGGCTGTTACAACAGAATCAGAAAGCAAAACACATCAGTAACTTGAACCTAAGCAACAAGTCAATAACCAAAGAAAAAAAAACGTTTGCCATTAACACACTTTTTATATCGCACAAGCAATTACAGTTTACAAACTAAATCAAAATGACTAGTTTATACAGTATCAATTCAACACATCAGCTTAACATAACTCATATAGTCATACAAATGCGAACATTTATTTTCAATTCAATGATTAATACATAGTATCGTGTGAAAACTTGTACTAGTATGTTTACAAGGCGCCAGAGCATTTTCATGCCTTACTAGCTTTATTTTAAGAAAAAATAGCGGTCAATAACTCAATATAAAGGGTGTTTGTTTAAGCTTATATGTGGGCTTATGAGCTTATTTGATTCCGGATTATATTACATAAGCCTCAATTTTCTGGCTTATTTCAACATTTATGGGCTTATATAAGTTTATTATTATGATATAATAACCTTTTATAAGCACATACGTCACAAAATGAGCCAACAATCTGGGGCTTAAATAATATAACCCGAAACCAAATAAGCTCGTAAGCCCACATATATAAGCTTAAACAAACACCCAAGTAACTCCTACATTTTAAAAAGCCGAAACAAGTGCGTATATTAGATCATCATCATTCCAAACAACGGATACAAATAAACAAGTTACCCACCCAATGTTACACTACTAAAAGAACCTACTAAATGTCTATATTCCCATAACTTTTAGCATAAAAAAACAATGTTTTAAAACCCGGGTTGACCCGGCCGGTTCAACAGGATGAACCGGGTTTTTGCTTGTTTAGAGTTACAAATGTACATTCATAATATTTGTATCATCACATATATATACATCATTAAACAAACCATATAAAATGTAACAAAAAGTGTTATTATTATTAATTCCTATGTTTTTTTTTTCTTTCTCAAAAATAAAGTAACATAAACATAAATAAAAACAATAGGAACATAAACTGCAACATACATATTACAATATGATAAAAACAAGAAAACAAGTAGTAATGAAACAAACCAGGTACGAGAACCAGGGCCGTAGGTTTTGGGGTGAGAGTTCCAGATGTTGCCGTGTCCCATCTTCTTCTTTTTTCTTCTTTTTCCTGAAAATGGAGGCTCTAGTTCTTTCAAAACCCTAAAAATGCAATGGAGTATGAAAACATTATGACTAGGGTGGATTATTTTATCTTCTTTTTGTTGGGCCAAGGCCACTAATACTTACATTAGGCCCAAAGTCTATATGTTTGACCTCAACTAGTAGAAAGTAGAACACACATAAATCCTGACTCCGTAAGAGTTAAATAATGTGAATAAGAAACTCGGCAAATCTTTTATATGATAAAACAAAACTTATAGTGGTGACTTTTGTATTAAAAAAAAAAGGAAATATTTTGTTATTAAATAATATTTTAATTAATTATTATTTTTTAACTCATAAATTTATAAATTCATTTTGTTCATATACTACACAAGTAGAAGATAAATACAAAAAATATAGATAAGATTCAACTAACAATATGATTAAACTTTTTAAATGATTATCTTTAATAATAAAAAACTATAATTAAAAATCATAATCAAACATAACAAAGATTAAATTATTTGTTTTTTAATAAATAAAAATATGTCATTCAAATTTTTTTTAGAAAAAAACTCGCGCGTGCGCGGACATTATATATATATATATATATATAAAAGGTTATACCCGGTGAAATATATTGAGTAAAAATGTTCGGTACACAAAGGGCGGTAATGAGCCACCCGAAATCAAAAAATCAAAGCAACAACTAAACTAACCAAACGCGATACAAAGACTACAAAAGATACACATTAAACTAAGATTCTGGGGCGCATCACAAATATATTTCACAACTTTTATATATTTTTGGTAAAAGATTGAAATTCACAACTTTTTTGTTGACGGGTCACTCATATACCGTGTGAATAAAAAATATGTTTACGTTATGGTCTGCCCATCGAGTTCGAGAGTTTTAGGTCAAATGTGTAGACTAAAAAACAAAGGTTTTATGAGAAAAGAGCATTTGCCCCGAGTCATGACATTCTTGCCCAATAATATAAGTGCCTTTGATTTCACATTAGTTACAAACCTCTTATCCTAAGATCATAAGGTATGGTAACCAAATTCCAAGGTTAATGTTTCACCATTTCTTGGTAAAAGCAAAGTTAACATACCGCTATCTGGTTAAAGCTGCGTTAAAGCATTTGGTTAACCGGTTAACGCCAGGTTAAGGTGCATTTGAATATTAAAAAGAAAAAAGAAAAATAAAATATATCAATTCACCCCCTAAATGAAGGGGTGTTTTTAAAAAATTGTTGTTTGGTTAAAGTTTGGTTATTACAACGGGTTTTTTTGTTTAAATTTGGTGATTGATGTGACGCTGACATGACATTTAGTTAAACTTTATCCTTGGTGAGTGGTGACCTTACCTTGTGCTATAATCATCACAATGCTACTTTATTAATACTTTTAATAATTTCATTTTGGCCATTGGATTAATCAAACACTTCTTGCTCATCTAAAATCAAGGTTGCAAAAATCGCGAATCGGTAGTCGGGTGGTCGACCACTTTGTAACTTGTAATCGGTCTAGGTGGGATTAGTCAGTGATTAATCGGATTGGCATTACTTACAAATTTTAGTTATTTCCGGCAAGTTTTGTGTATTTTTGATACGTTTTAAGTATTTTCGGCAAGGTTTTTTCTAAAAAACAACTTGTAATATATTTAAACAGTTACTATAAGTGATCAAAATAAGTTTATAGTGAGTTTTGGATACTTCCGGCAAGATTTATAGGTTTTTGGCAAGTTTGACCACAATTAACCGCTATTGACCACGGTTGACCTATTTGTTGTCGATGGCCTTGTAGCACCTAATCAACGATTAATCGGTCTTATAGACATTTTTAGCAACACTGTCTTAAATGAAAGCGAGTCTATAGTCCCCAAAAGTAATGGAATGTTAACGACACAAAAAACTTTTTTAAAATTAAAGGTTCATTAACCATGAGATAATTATAAATAGTTCCTTATTATACGATACTTTTATATATCTCTACTACCTAACCTATAACATCTGTGTAAGTGTTTTTGCTTAATGTCAAGGGTTTGTTTGCCGCGAGAGATTGTGAAAGATTATGACGGTTTAAGATTATTTTGTTGAAAAATAAGTTTTGGTCAAAAAAATAATCTTTGTTTCGTTGACAAAGATTGTAAATTATTTTAAAAACTAAGTTCCAAAATAATAAATTTTTAAAACCAGCTTTTAAAAGATTATGGGGATTATTTTTCACATCTTATGCTATTTTACACTTTTAGGGTATGTTCAAAAAGTTTAAAATTGTAGGGTTTTGTTTTGTTTTATTTAATTAATTTATTTATTTATTTTTTGGTTTTGTAGTGGTGGTGGTGTTGTTGATGAAAAAGATTAAAATCAGTTAATCTATGTAAAATAATATTCGTAATCTTTTACAAGTTGGTTTTGGAAACTTATATTTTGGGAACTTATATTTTTTAAATAAACAAATAGTATTTTTTAACAAAAGCTTATCTTTCAAAAAAATAATCTTAAGCTTCTATAATATTCCATAATCTCTCGCGTCTAATATATCAATCTAAAAATACAACTAGTTTGTCAAACACTATTAGAATAAAAAACTACAACTTTAATCATTTTCAATAGCAACACCAACACCAGCACCAGCACCAGTGCACCACCAACATCTATTTTTACCTAACATACACTTAATCGTCAATCATATTAGGCAACTTTGAAAAAACAACTTTGAAAATGAGTTACCAACTTACTTTCTTTAGAAAACTTATTTGCTAATGTATGGATTGTTCAAAAATATTGACTAAAACATGGTCTCACGATCTAATGTGTATAATATTGTTTGTTACTCATTATTCTTTTATTAAAAACAAATCATGGTCTTACTTCAACCGCTCATCGTTGCATTCATCAATTAAAATTTCTTTGCGAAAGGTCTAGTTTATATTACATGTGTACTAGTCGATCATTTTTCGTGACTAATTGATTTTTTAAAATCTGTGTTTGTTTGATGCTATTTGTCACATATTGTGCTTATCGAAATCCGTGATCCTTGTTTTATGTAAAGATGATTTGTATGATTAATTAAAGTGTGATTTTTTAGTATAAGCTGTTTTTCTTTGTTTCCGTTGTTCGTCCATCTCAACTGATGGATATTGGTTGTCTACTTGTCTCCAATGTGGAGACTAGTGCAAACATCGGTCGAGTTCCAAGCAAAACAACAATCTGTTGTTTAATTGACCGATATTAAACATGTGTGTACCGTTTGAAACTTAAATACAATCCCACTGTGACACTTAGGTCATGTCTGATCGCCGGAGAGAAAAAGCTCAAGTGATTAGTGTCTATGCTAATTTATTTGCAATTCATGTTATATAATCATTTATGATTTTTACAACAAGATTGGTAGTTCAATGATTTATTTTTATTTTTTTATTTTTTATTTATTTATTATTATTTTTTTTAACGGCGTTATCTACGTTCCACTTATTATAGTAGTTTGCTAGAAGAAGAAATATAGAGTTATTTGAGTGTCGTTGAGGATAGAGAGGTGATTTGCACACTTGAAAAAATGATCGGGGCACTTTCTTTTATTGTGTTTAGACATTTACATTCTCATAATTACCCTTACATTTTCACCATGTGAGTGTATAAATGTCCAAACACGATAAATTAGAGTGTTCCAATCATTTTGTGAAGTGTACAAATTATCACTCTTACGGATATTATATGCAATGATGGCTTTGACATATTGTCACAAATTGCTTAGTTCTTTAATAGTAGTTGTACTGTATTTGAAAATTAGTTATAATTCTCGCGCACGCGCGGGGTGTTTTTTTTTTTTTTTTAATTTTTTGATTTATATATTTTTATTAATTATAAACAAATAATTTAATATTTGTTTTGTTTGATTTATGATTTTTAATTATAGTTTTTTATTATTAAAGATAATTATTTAAAATTTTTAATCCTATTGTTAATTGCATCTTATCTATATTTATTGTATTTATTTTCTACTTGTGTTATGCATAAATATAAAATGTTACCTAATTAGGAAAATAATCTTTTTTTTTTAATAATATTATTACTAAATAAGATATGCTTTAGTTTTTTTGAAATGTAAAAGTCCCCACTTGAGGTTTTGTTTTATCATATAAAAAATAGAGTTAGATATATATAATAAATAGAGTAAATTGCATAAATTGTCCCCAAATTTTTGCCAGATTGCATGTTTCGTCCCAACCATTAAAAAAGTGCAGAAATCGTCCTTGTTAGAAACCTTTGAGCAAATTTTCGTCCATGGTTAAGACGAAAATTGCATGTTTCAAAAGTGCCAAATTGCATGTTTCGTCCTAATTAGGGACGGAAATTTACTCAAACGTTTCACACAGGGCCGATTTCTGCACTTTCGAAATAGTTGGGACGAAACATGCAATCTGGCCAAAGTTCAGGGACAATTCATGCAATTAACTCTAATAAATATATACTTGAAATGAAGTTAATACTGTATATTAAAACTAGGGGTGAGCAAACAAAACCGAAAAAACCGAACCAAAAAAATCAACCGAAACTAAAAACCGATGATTCAGTTTTTAATTTTTCAAAAACCGGAAAATACAGTTCCGTATCGGTTGTCATCCAAAAACCGAACCGTAAAAACAGAACCGAACCGATTTTATTATATAATAATGTTAATTAATATAATATAAATAAATAACTAAATAAATCAAATTTATAAATTCATTTTCATTTTGTGAGTGGATTTATAGTATATTTATCTTAACGTTTATGTTTATATGCGTGTTTGTCATGTCGTGTGTTTACTTGAGAATATATTAATAAATGTATGACGATGATCATACTATGTGTATGTTCACTTGTATTTTTGTTTCTAATCTATATGTATGTAATTATAAAATTATGTAATAAACATTATTATGCTTATATTGACAAAAATAAAATAAAAAATAAATAGGAATAACCAATTTCCTATGTAATACAAGTTTGTTGGTATAAATTTTCCATGCCCAAATATAAATGGTTGGAAACCGAAAAAACCAAAAAACCGAACCGAAACTGATAATAAACCGAAAAAACCGAATCACAAAAAACCAAACAGTTTCGGTTTTAGGTTCTATGAAAACCGAACATTTCGGTTAGGTTTCGGTTTTAGCCAAAAACCTGTTGGTGGTTAGGAGCTCAGAACAGGGTTAAGATAATCAATAACCTAACTACGTACCAATGAATGGTTACCGGATATCACTTGAATCGTGTTATCACTTTCCAAAGTAAACTATTCGACCCTAATGCCTGGGTATCACGAATATCTACTTGGGATAAGACCAAATATTTGTTGTTGAATTAGGCACAATTCTACCACCCTTGCGTATAATAGTGTTTATGTATTCAGTGTCCCTTTCATGCATTACTTGATTTCCTATTTATAGGAAGATACTCATGACTAGTCAAATGGAATTATGATAATTAATCGGCCCATTAATCTCTACATAATTATCCCCATTATAGCCACTAAATAGTGGTTACATGACCAATTAAACGTGGTCATGAATGCAGATGTAACTGTTTTGAATATGTCAAGTCAGTTACATTCTTATCCAGCACTCTATCAGCAGAATCTCTGCTCATCAGCAGGAGCATAGTACTATCAGCAGAATCATCTATCAGCAGGAACATAGTACTATCAGTTGTCCGCAGGAACATAGCACTATCAGCTAAAACATCTATCACCAGGAACATATCACTATCAGCAGTATCACTGCTTAACCACTATTTCATTCAGGGTAATCAGGGACTTATGGGTGTACACTCCGTACCTCCAAACCCATTTCCAAGAATGATTTTATCCCTCAAGTGCACTAAATTTTACCAACAATCCTCCCCAAATTTAGTTCACTTCCTTTGCATGAAGATTAAACATTAGACAAGACATATGCATAAACGAAAGTATCATGAGGATTGAATTTCCATCTTAGTACATTACAAGTTCAAATATTCGAGAATCAGGGTGTTCTAAGAATTGAACCCTTCAACCCATTTGAATACCTGAAGATAAAATACACATATATTTTCAAACACTAAAATACTCCTGACACTATACAAGCCATGTGTCCATATCCAATTTCATAAATGTTGTAAAAGCTAAAAGTCCATAGCTTCCTGAAGCGGCAAAACTTCAACATTTACATAGGTGGTTCCTCTTTATTCATGTTCCTGCTTAGCACTATTTCAAAGAAAATTAACCTTTGAGAAGTGAAGACTTCATCCTCAGCAGGTTATGAGCACAACTTTGGGATGATTGTAAACATGTGCTCCAGTACACTGAATGTTCAGCTTTCCACATTGAACTCAACTCCCATGTTTCCTCAAGAGGGAGTCGGGTATCCTAGCATTCAGTGACTAAATTGGACTTTAAACCCATCCCTTTAGCAGACTTTAAAACCAAGTCTCTAGCCAGACCCTTCGTCAAGTGATCAACTAAGTTCTGTTGAGATCTTACAAACTCTATAGATATCACCCCATTCATGATAAGCTCACGAATCATGCTATGCCTGACACCTAAGTGTCTAAACTTCCCATTGTACATCTGGCTATAAGCCTTTGCCATTGTAGCAGCACTATCACAACGGATAGAAATAGGTGCTATAAGTTTAGGCCACAATGGAATCTCAAGAAGCAAGTTTTTCAACCATTCAGCTTCTTTTCCAGCAGCTACTAAAGCCACAAATTCAGATTCCATTGTTGAACTGGTGATACAAGTTTGCTTCATGGATGCCCAAGAATTGCACCTCCACCAAGTACGAATACCCAACCACTGGTAGACGAATTGTCTTCAGTGTTACTAATCCAACTTGCATCAGTGTATCCTTCCAACACTGAAGGATAACCAGTATATGAGAGACTATAATCCATAGTTCTCTTCAAATACTTAAAGACCCTCTGAATTGCGTGCCAATGATGAGCACTAGGATTACTAGTATACATGCTCAGTTTACCCACTGTAAAAGCAATATCAGGTCTTGTACAAGTCATGGCATACATCAGGCAGCCAATCACCCTGGAATACTCAAGTTGAGATACAGCTTTGTCAGTATTTGTAACACCCCCAATTCATGGATGCAGCGGAATTCGAACTGGGTGTTACTTGACGGCACAATAGTCACAATAATAGAAAACAAACTCCAATTGAGTCGTTTTTAAAAAGGTTTATCATTCAAATTATATAAATATCAGAGATTACAAAATGAGGTCCCAATTGGTTCCATGTTTACAAATCACATTAAGTGAGGTTTCGAATGATAATAAAATTTATAGCCCTCTTGAGTATCCGTGTCCTTCCGTGCCATCCTTGATCGTCATGAACCTGAAATACATGCTTGAGAGGTCAACACAAAGGTTGAGTGATATTCATAGAGTTTGTTAAATCGATTGAACACAATATGTTGGTAGTGTGAGTTATAGGCTCACACCAATGTTTGGAAAACAAAACAGGTAGGCTACGTTATTATACGCCCGGAACATGTATTATACACTAAGCTTATGACACCATAACGTTAACGTGTACCAATATCGATCGGCAGATTTATCCCGGTAGGTACTTTGCCGTCATACCTAATGTCTCAAATATTAATGCATTTGTTTGCACTTAGTCAATACAAATGGGATTCGTCAATCCCAATAGGCCTATTATTAATATTCGCGCTCACTATTTCTAGTGATTAAATGGTTCATAATAAGGGATCTTGGTTTGGCAAGGATGGTACTTAGTGATAATAAAACATCGTCGTGAAGCATACATTAGAAAGCATCGTGTTCGAGTAGAAAAATAATAGCATGTATTCCCCCCAAGGGTTTGTAAAACAATTAAGTAATCGAAAGTGGGGCTATGAACTCACCTTAAGTAAGATAGCAAGTAATGAATGTAACGGTCGAATCGTGAAGGTTTCTACGAGCAACCTATAATAGAATGTCGCGACTTAGGATCGGAGTAAAGAATATAACGGAGTGCCTATATATATATATATATATCTTGCATTTAGTCCATGATGTGGCATGATGTATATTGTATGTCTTTGAAAGAAAAGATTCATGAAACATGTATGTTTTGTATATCGTTTACTACCGTTCGGGCCGACATAATTCAGAAGTCATGTTAGTAAGCGTTCGAGGAGCCAGGACACTTTAACTCGTAAATCCACAACTCAACTCGACGGCTTACATAATGAACTCCTCACATGAGGCTCCCTACTATTGTAGTAGTTGATAAAATATATAGATATAAGTTTTGATTCGAAAAGTTACTTGTCCGATATTTGAATAAACTTAGGAAAGTTTATTTGTACATGAAGATTGTTATTAGGGGTAGTTTCATAAGTCTTGAATGACCATTTTCTCTTGGTAAAATCTCATGGTTTCCTTTTAAGTGAAGTAGATCCAAATTGCTTGTTCAAGTTATCGCCTAATTCATTGTTTCATGTTTACGCCTATGAAAGTTGGTATGGTCATTTCGTCATGGCCTAGCCATGACCTTTGGTCCTTGTTTCAAGGTCATGAGACACAACCTTGGCTCTAGCCATGGTTGTGGTCTTGATTATAGGTCATAAGACCCCTTTGGTCTTCATAAACCATAACCTATATGTAATGACTTTGTCTAAAAATGGGCTGTTTAGAATTTGAAGAAATTTATCACTCGGAAAGCATTTTTAGGTCTCGAGCTTCTTTGATCCTGAACGAAAACGTCGTTTCGGACAACTTTCGTGTTTTAACTTTTTGATGAATCGGACCAGAAGTATGACTTTCAAAACCCAAATTTGATCAGGAAGCTATTTGGCAGTTTTGCCGGAAATCTTTGGTAATTTCAAATCGCCATAACTTTTGACTCGTATACTCGTTTTGGGTGGTTCAAATTGCTATGGTTTCCTTGTTAAGTCCTCTACTACAATTTGTAATGATCCAATATCATAATTTTACCATTTTGGTCGTGGTTTTCCAAGAAAGTCACTAGTTTACTTGTTTTAGTAACTTGTTTCAACAATCAATAACAATAACTTGTTTTGGTCATTTTTATACATCATGGACATAACTACAAGACATAATATAGCAAGAATAACATGTAAATAACATGAATATGATTATTTAACAAGAATCATGTTAGGGTTTGGCTTACAACTTTTGGCTTTCAAAGATGAAAGGAAGTTAACATGTAAGGATAGGACATTGATAGACTTGCTTCAACCCACTTCTTCATGCAATCTTTCTACTCTTGTAATCTTGAAAGATGGATGATGAAGGTTGAGGTGAATTGAGTGGATTTAAACTCAAGAGAAATCACCAAGTATATTAGGGATTGAAAGAGTTTTGGTGAATGATAACCTATCTAGGGTTTCTACCTTGAACTAGCACTTGAATCTTGCATGAAACTAGAAGGAAATGAGCAAAGGATGGAAAGGTTTTGGAGGTTGGGGATGCACGGCACAAATGGGAGGGAGAGGGGCTATTTATAGTCAAAAATGAGGAGGTTAGGAAACTAGTAGGAAATTACCAAAACTTGGTGACCAAGTTGTAATTTAGAGATGATCTAGGGGTAATTTCATGAGATGAAGCCACATGGGGTGACTCCCCCCCTCCTAGGTCGGTTTGTAAGCTTGGAGAGCAAGGGTGTGGACTTTTCTTGGTATTATCCAAGATACTTGGTTAGTTTTGACTCCGGGAAATGCCAATCGTAAATGATTAAGCCTCAAAACGTAAAACCGGGTGTCGTAAAATTATGAAACTTTAAAGTATTGTTAGACATGTCCATATGTCCCATAATAAAATATAAAATGAGTGGTAGGTTCCATTTGGGTGGTAAACCCTGCTAAAAACTGGAAACACGGGTCTAAAACGCGTAATACGTAAAACGTACGAATATAGCGTAAAATTGAGAAAAGTAAAATGTTACTTTTCTAATGTGATAAAAATGATTTAAAATGACTTATAATGTCTAGACTGGGCTCAGTCTAGTGTCGGTTGGTATTAAATGTCTTTTAGACATCAAACCGTAAGTCTAAAAATCAATGAATGACTTATAACATCAAGGGATGATTTTTGGTCAATGGAGGAGGGAAAAATATGTTGAATTTTTCTAATAAGTTGAAAACTCAAAAAGTCTTAGAAACGCGTTTTGTGGTCTCACGGTTAATCGCCCAAATGGTTAAGCGTGCTCATGCGAGAGTAGTACAGGCATGGGTGACCTGCTGGGAAGTTTTTGGTCATGTTTTTCTCAGTCACGATTAATTCTCAAATAAATCATGAGTGTGTCAAACATTTTTCCGATGTGGGGTCACCTGACGGGATCGAATTTCGTTGTGCGTAGAATTTCTGAATGACGTTTTACCCTAAAACGTGTAATTCCTTAATAACTTTCACGAAAATGAGCTTATGAAAGTTAAACTTTTAATTTGCCATGGAAATGATTTATCATTTGAGAATATCAAATAAAAATCAACTTTCGGGAAAGTTTCGGGAAAAATGAATAGTAAAAGTGAATAGTGAAATTTTCCGGGAAAAGTAATTAACCTGAAATTGTGAATTGTTACAGTATTAGGCATAAGCTTCTCATTGGTATCCATAGGAGTACTCACTGGAGTACAATCAAAGTAATTAAATTTCTTCAGTACCTTCTCAATATAATGAGACTGAGAAATTGATATACCATTACTTTCATGTTTGATCCTTATATCAAGGATAACATCTGTCTCCCCCATGTCTTTCATGGAGAACCTTGATGACAAAAATTCCTTTGTCAAGTCAACCTGACTTTGATCAGTGCCAAAGATCAGCATATCATCAACATATAGACAAATGATGACTCCTTTACCAGATTCATCAAATTTAGTATATACACATTTGTCAGCCTGGTTAAGAACATAACCATTAGACAAAACCACTTCATCAAATTTTTGATGCCATTGCTTAGGTACCTGTTTCAGTCCATATAAAGACTTAATCAGTTTGCACACCTTGTTTTCATTGCCAGGCAAGATGAAGCCCTGAGGTTGGTTCATATAAACCTCCTCATCCAATTCACCATTCAAGAAAGCTGTCTTCACATCCATCTGATGAATAATCAAATTGTGAATTGATGCCAAAGCAATCAGCAGTCTGATGGTACTGATATGTGCCACAGGGGCATAAGTATCAAAGTAGTCTATCCCTAACTTTTGTTTAAAGCCCTGAATGACTAGTCTAGCCTTGAACTTTTCAATAGTTCCATCTACCTTCATTTTCCTTTTGAAAATCCATTTGCAACCAAGTGGTAGATCGACCAACGACCAAGTGTTGTTGCCCATGATGGAGTCAATCTCATCATTTATTGCCTCTTTCCAGAAAGCAACATCCTGGGATTTCATTGCTTCTTCAAATGTTTTGGGATCATCCTCAACAATGAAGCAATAGGAATATTGGTCAGAGACCTCATTCCTTGTACCTTCAATTAAGTATAATTGAAACTCAGGTCCAAATGACTTTAGAGTCCTGACCCTTTTGCTCTTCCTGAGCTCAGGTTCAGGTTGTTGAACCACAACCTCATCAGGGACCTGAGATGATAATTCATCAGGGACCTCTGATACACCAATGTCATCAGTTCCATTTGGAATCCTCTGACTTGGTCTAGGGACTGATGAGAATCTGTTCTCATCAAATAGTGCATCCCTTGATTCAATTATTGAGTTAATTGAAACATATTCATTAGGTTCAATAACAAAGATATATAGACATTAATAATGGTAAACAACAAGACACTTACAAGGCCAAAGGTACTAAACAACAAATAACGCCAATAACTGCAAAGACATTGTCTTAACCAAACTTAACCAATGATATCAGACAATGCTTATAATGAAAGAAGTACTAACCTTAATGAAACCAATCTCCTTGGCATTGCTGTGAAAGCATTGCCTGCAGCACATGAGACCATACTTCCTGATCAACCCATGCGAGTTACCACACACACGGCTGTTACAACAGAATCAAAAAGCCAAACTCAATCAGTAACTTGAACTTAAGCAACGAGTCAATAACCAAAGAAAAAAAAAACAAAAAATGATTGCCATTACCACATTTTCTATATCGCACAAGTAATTACAGTTTACAAACTAAAACTAAATCAATATGACTAACTTATACCGTATCAATTCAACAAATCAGCTTAACATAACTCAGATGGTCATACAAATGCGAACATTTATTATCAATTCAATGATTAATACATAGTATCGTGTGAAAACTTGTACTTGTATGTTTGCAAGGCGCCAGAGCATTTTGATGCCTTACTAGCTTTATTTTAAGAAAAAATAGAGGTCCATAACTCAATATAAAGGTGTTTGTTTAAGCTTATATTTGGGCATATGAGCTTATTTGATTACGGATTATATTACATAAGCCTCAATTTTCTGGCTTATTCGACATTTATGGGCTTATATAAGTTTATTATTTTGATATAATAACCTTCTATAAGCCCATACGTCACACGTCACAAACTAAGCAAAAAAATTGGGGCTTATGTAATATAACCCGAAATCAAATAAGCTCGTAAGCCCACATATATAAAGCTTAAACAAACACCCAAGTAACTCCTACATTTTAAAAAGCCGAAACAAGTGCGTATATTAGATCATTATCATTCCAAACAATGGATACAAATAAACAAGTTACCCACCCAATGTTACACTACTAAAAGAACCCGGGTTGACCCGGCCGGTTCAACCGGTTGAACCGGGAACCGAGCCAGATATGACCATGTTTTTGATTGTTTAGAGTTACCAATCCATAATAACATCATTAAACAAACCCTATAAAATGTAACAAAAAGTGTTACTATTAATTCCTATGTTTTTTTCCCTCAAAGATGGAATAAAGTAACATAAACATATGATAAAAACAATAATAACATAAACTGCAACATAGATATAACAAGACTTGAAACAGAAACAGAAACATATGATAAAAACAAAAAACAAAAAAAGAAGAAACAAACCAGGTACGAGAACCAGGGCCGTAGGTTTTGGGGTGAGAGTTCCAGATGTTTCCGTGTCCCATCTTCTTTTTCTTCTTCTTCTTCCTTCTTTCTGAAAATGGAGGCTCTAGTTCTTTCAAAACCCTAAAAATGCAATGTATGACAAGTTTATGGGTGTGAGGTTTTATCTTCTTCTATTGGGCCAAGGCCCACTAATACTTACATGAAGCCCAAGGTCAATCATCAATTCAACCTGGCTATATAATAAGAGTGAAATGTGAATAAAACAAATAGGTTTTTGGTTAAAACGGAAACCGAACTGAAATATTCATGTGGCGTTTAGTTGGAAAACATTTTCTTTCATTTCCTATTTCTTGTTTTGTAGAAAAAGAGAAGGGAGTTTGATTTCCACAAAACAATGGAAAATTTAGAAAACGCGTTTAGTCTGAGAAACATGTATTTCTGTTTTCCATTTTCCAAAACTAGAAAACATGTTTAAGTATCGTTGTTTTATATCTCAATTCACTATTCACCTTAGTAGTATTATAAAAACATCATCAAAACATAAAAACAAATATGTGAAAGATCGGTTAAGCTCTTCTAGGATTAGTAACAATGATAAGCACAGCGGAATAATAATAAGAACAATCAAAGTTACTAATAAGGTTTTCTTTATTAAAACATAAATAAAGTAAACTACTACGACTAAACTACTACACACGCTCTATGCGTTTCTATACTCTCATTGAAGAGACTAGCTATCAAAGGATGAATGTAACCTAGACGCCTACCCTCTTTATATAATAGAGGGAGGTTACAAACCCTAATAAGGTTAGCTTACTAATAAAGCTAACTAACTATTACAATTAGGTCCTCATTGTTTCTTCTTTCTTCATTCTTTGCTTGTAGGTTTTGTAATCTTCAAATCTGTAATTCCCAACAATCTTCCCCTATTTGATATTACAAAACAATCAATGAAGAAACAATGCTAAAACATGTCATCACAAATAATAAGCTGCACATCAAAACTATTCTTCCCCTTTTTGTAATCTTCTAATAGGGGGTCTTGTGCATCTCGTAAACGCTTCCCCTCAAGTGATGCATGTAGATGATAAGTATATAATCAATAAGCTTCCCCTTAAAAGTATACGAATCATCTGCTTGAATCATGAACTCTGTAGCATAGATCATCTCGTCCTTCAGTGAAAAAGACATCATAAAATGTCTTTGGATAATTCTTGTAGTCAATATATGCATGGCGATTCATGCAATGGCCGATAGTCTCAGTGAGCGCAGACGGATCAACCAGAAACCACTCAATGCTTATGATTATCTAATTTTGTGTAATCATATCATGAACTGTATGGTATCATATGCCCCCCAAAATATTTGTAAAGCGCGTGTAACTGTTCCAGTCAAGAATTATACCACGAACTGAATCTCCAAAATGAACTATACACATCTTCATTGTTCAAGATCCAAGGGCGTCTTCGGACCTACATATCAACCAACAAAAACAAAATAATAACTTTTTTTTTACTACTAAAAACCAGCAGTAACGAGCATCAGCAGAAACAAAAAATGCGTATCAGCAGCAGAATCAAAATATGGTGTAGCAGCAGAAACCGATAACCATCAGTAGGAATAAAATTTGACCCTAGCAGCAGCAACACCAAAATTCTTCGAGCAGACATTTTGCTTCGGACAATACAGCATCAATAAAATTCCAGTACTAATCACAACAACAAACCCACAATCTTAATGCCACAACTCGACAAACCATAAATCCACAATTTTAATTAGTACGAGGTTGGAATACTGAATTCATGAATCTTTGACCAATCAATAATTCAGCCCACAACTGACCAATCTCTGACAACCCTCAATCAATGACACACCCAATCGGTTTATACCCCAACATTAACAATCCATAACGTGAATTTAATATCAATATACCATAAAAACCGTGTATCCAATCAGATCTGTTCTACCCACAGCATACGACATCAGATCCAATATTTACCAAAAATTGTGGTAGCAACAACACCAATTGATAACTTTAATATCACCGATTCATTAAAAGAACAATATCATCTAATTTAATAACCAGATCCATGATAATCATTCGACCAATCACTTGACTTCACTGCTCCACTTAAAACTTATCACATGGCAAATAATTCAACCCTCATATAATCATTAAATCGTCCCACAATTAATAATTAATAACAGCAGCAATTGACCCTTTTAGTACGAGGTAATGATCTCACTCAATTATGTACCAATTAATGCACCAAGAATTAAAAACTCTTCTTTAAGTACCCATTAATATTCCATGATAATAATACGAGGTTTTAAAATTGAGAATTTGCCAACCAATAAATGACAACAACAGCAATTTAATGTCTCACCAACAATTCAATGTTTCACCAATTAATTCTCTTGCTAATGAACGACAGGTATAGCCCCATTTAGATAGATCGATTAATAAAATAACCATTGATTACCCAATGATTCAACACCGAACCATTATCCATACCAAACTTTAATACACAAACTGATCAGAATAATAAAAAGAGTTACCATGTGCGTAACGATTGACCAATTCACGGATAATCAGATCTGCTGCATTCTTCAACTGCTTCAAAACTGCTCTTTATTCAACGAAAACCTTTTATAAACCCTAGATATCGAGCCCTCTATTCTCTGATACCAATTGTGAAAGATCGGTTAAGCTCTTCTAGGATTAGTAACAATGATAAGCACAGCGGAATAATAATAAGAACAATCAAAGTTACTAATAAGGTTTTCTTTATTAAAACATAAATAAAGTAAACTACTACACACGCTCTATGTGTTTCTATACTCTCATTGAAGAGACTAGCTATCAAAGGATGAATGTAACCTAGACGCCTACCCTCTTTATATAATAGAGGGAGGTTACAAACCCTAATAAGGTTAGCTTACTAATAAAGCTAACTAACTATTACAATTAGGTCCTCATTGTTTCTTCTTTCTTTATTCTTTGCTTGTAGGTTTTGTAATCTTCAAATCTTCAAATCTGTAATTCCCAAGAAAATATTACAAACTAACAAACTAAATTATAAAATAACTAAAAAAATCTAATACGAGAAAAATAAAGAAATTAAAAAATTAAAATATAATATCAAATAACGTTTTCTTCCGATATTTTTCGTTTTTGTCCCTTTTTTTTGTTTTTTTGCGTTTTCGTCTGTTTTTTTACGTTTTCGTTCGATTTTTTACGTTTTCATCCCTTTTTTTACATTTTTGTCAGTTTTTTTACGTTTTCGTCTGTCTTTTTACATTTTTATTCGATTTTTTGGGTTTTCGTTTGCTTTATATGTTTTCGCCTGTTTTTTAACTTTCTTGTCAGGTTTTTTAAGTTTTCATCCGATTTTTTTCATTTTCATCTGTAACAATTCACAATTTCAGGTTAATTACTATTCCTGGAAAATTTCACTATTCACTTTTACTATTCATTTTTCCCGAAATTTTCCCGAAATTTGATTTTTGTTTCATGGCCTCGAGTGATAAATCATTTCCATGGCAAATTAAAAGTTTGACACTCGTCAGATCATTTTCGTGAAAGTTAATAAGGAATTACACGTTTTAGGGTAAAACGTCATTCAAAAATTCTACGCACAACGAAACTCGACCGCGTTAAGTGACCCCGCATTGGAAAAATGTTTGATACACTCATGATTTATTTGAGAATTAATCATGACTGTGAAAAACATGACCAAAATAAGCCTCGGCCGTGAAAAACTGGAATTTTCAGTTTTTAAGCGTTTTTACTCAGCCGTAACCTTAGCCTATACCTGCACCGCGTTTCTAAGACGATTTGAGTTTTCAACATATTAGAAAAAGTCAACATATTTTTCCCTCCTCCTTTGACCAAAAATCATTCTTTAATTTTATAAGTCATTCCTTCATTTTTAGGCTTACGGTTTGATGTCTAAAAGACATTTAATACCAACCGATACTAGACTGAGCCCAGTCTAGACATTATAAGTCATTTTAAATCATTATTATCCTATTAGAAAAGTAACATTTTACTTTTCTCAATTTTACGCAATATTCGTACGTTTTACGTATTACGCGTTTTAGACCCGTGTTTCCAGTTTTAGCAGGGTTTTACCACCCCAATGGAACCTACCACTCATTTTATATTTTATTATGGAGTATTTTGACAAGTTTAATCATTCTTCCAAGTTTCGTATTTTTACGATACCCGGTTTTACGTTTCGTGACCTAACAACTTACGGTTTGCAATTAATGGAACCAAAACTACCTCCGTAAAAGCAAGATAATATCAAAAACCTATCTAGTCATCCAAGAGATGCATATGAACGAAATTATGGCTAGTCACAAGCCTTGTTGGCATGTGATAAGCCTTGATGAGTTTTGGTTCATCCATGTGTTACCATGACTAGCCTAAATGCAAAATATCTAAATGAAACTAACCTCCTCATTTCCTTAAGATCAAGACTCATTTTCTTCCTTTCTCTCTCAATACCAACGACCCAACATCATCAAAATACACCATTTTGATCATTGATCTTGCTCATTCAATCCATCACAAGTTCAAGTCATAGTTCCTATTTGATCCTTAACACTTTTCAGCCATAAAACTCTATAAAATCACCACAAAAACTCATCCAATTTCCATGAGTTCTTCTTCAAGATTTTTTTTACTAAGGCTTGTTTTTGTGATAAATTAGTGTTTATCAAGGGATTATAAGATAGGGTTTTTGATATGGAAGCATGGCTACGGTTGGTAAATTTTTGGAAGATTAAGTAGTGATTCTTGGTTTTGATCTTCGTTCTAGTTAGTTTCTTCACAAAAGTTGTAAGCAAACCCTAACATACTTTCTTACTAAATATCATTTTCATGCTATTTACATATCATTCATGCTATATTTTGTCTTGTGATCATGTCCATGATGTATAAAAATGAGTAAAACAAGTTATTGGAAATGATTGTTAACTTATGTTATTTAAACAAGTAAACTAGTGATTTTATGGAGAACCACGACCAAAATGGTACAACTATGATATTTGACATTTACTTACTGTTAAAGAGGACTTAACAAGGAAAATATAGCAATTTGAATCACCCAAAACGAGTACCCGAGTCAAAAGTTATGACCATTTGAAGTTAGCAAAACCAAAACGCCGAAACTGCCGATACCTACTGTTTTGCATTCTGCCATTTTGAAAGTCACCCTTCTGGTCCGATTCATCAAAAAGTTAAAACACGAAAGTTGTCCGGAACGATGTTTTCGTTCAGAAATATAGAAGCTCGAGCCCTGAAAACGCTTTCCGAGTGATAATTTCTTCAAATTCTTAACAGCCCATTTTTAGACCAAAGTCATTATATATAGGTTATGGTTTATAAAGACCAAAGAGGTCTTATGACCTAGAATCAAGACCACAACCATGGCTAGAGCCAAGGTTGAGTCTTAAGACCATGTAACAATGAACAAAGGTCATAGCAAGGCCATGACGAAATGACCATAGAGGCTTACTTAGGCGAAAACATGAAACAAAGAATTGGCGATAACTTGAACAAGCAATTTGGATCTACTTCACTTAAAAGAACCATGAGATATTACAAAGAAAAATGGTCATACAAGTTATAAGAAACTTCCCCTAATAACAATCTTCATGTAATAATAAACTTTCCTAAGTTTATTCAAATGTTGAACATGTAATTTTTGGATCAAAACTTATATATATATATATATATATATATATATATATATATATATATATATATATATATATATATATATATATATACTCTATCAACTACTACAATAGTAGGGAGCCTCATGTGAGGAGTTCATTATGTAAGCCGTCGAGTTAAGTTGTGGATTTACGAATTAAAGTGTCCTGGCTCCTCGAACGTTTACTACATGACTTCTGAATTATGTCGGCCCGAACGGTAGTAAATGATATATAAACATACATGTTTCATGAATCATTTCTTTTCAAAGACTTACACTATACATCATACCACATCATGGACTAAGTGCAAGATATATATTGGCATGTTTATGTTTCCTTAGACATTATTCCAAACCTAAGTTACAACAATTATTCTAGGTTGCTCGTAGAAGTTCTTACGGCATATCCATCATTCTCATTAAACATCATCCAACTCAAGGTGAGTTCATAGCCCCACTTTCCATTACTTAATTGTTTTACAAACCCTTGGGGGGAATACATGCTATTTTAACCGAACACAATGCTTTCAAATTGTATGCTTGCCTGATTGTTTTATTATCACTAAGTACCAGCCTTGCTAAACCGAGATCCCTTATTATGAACCATTTAATCACTAGCAATAGTGAGCGCGAATATTGTGAATAGGCCTATTGGGATTGACGAATCCCATTTGTATTGACTAAGTTCAAACAAATGCATTAATATTTGAGACATTAGGTATGACGGCAAAGTACCTACCGGGATAACTCCGCCGATCGATATTGGTACACGTTAACGTTTTGGTGTCATAAGCTTAGTATTTGATAATAACTGTTCCGGGCGTATAACAACGTGGCCCATCTTTGTTTTCCAAACATTGGTGTGAGTCTATAGCTCACACTACCAACATATTGTGTTCAAACATTAAACAAACTCTATGAATATCACTCAACCTTTGTGTTGACCTCTCAAGCATGTATTTCAGGTTCATGACGATCAAGGATGGCACGGAAGGGCACGGATACTCAAGAGGGCTATAAATTTTATTATCATTCAAAAACTCATTTAATGTAAATTGTAAACATGGAACCATTTGGGACCTCATTTTGTAATCTCTGATATTTATATAATTTGAATGATAAATCTTTTGAAACGACTCCATTAGAGTTTGTTTTCTATTATTGTGACTATTGTGCCGTCGAGTAACACCCAGTTCGAATTCCGCTGCAACCATGAATTGGGGGTGTTACATCATCTGTTTTTTTACGTTTTCGTCAGATTTTTTATGTTTTCGTCCGATTTTTTACGTTTTCGTCCGTTTTTTTACGTTTTCGTCAGTTTCTTTACGTTTTCGTCAGTTTTTTTTAACTTTTCATCCGATTTTTTTCATTTTCATATGTTTTTTTACGTTTTCGTCAGATTTTTAATGTTTTCGTCCGATTTTTTACGTTTTCGTCGGGTTTTTACGTTTTCGTCAGTTTCTTTACGTTTTCGTCAGTTTTTTTACGTTTTCATCCGATTTTTTATGTTTTCGTCCGTTTCTTTACGTTTTCATCATTTTTTTTTACGTTTTCGTCCAATTTTTTAAGTTTTCGTCTTTTTTTTTTACGTTTTCGTCCATTTTTAACGTTTTCGATAGACTCTTTACGTTTTTGTCCCATTTTTTATGTTATCATCCGTTTTTATACGTTTTCGTCCATTTTCTTACGTTCTTGTCCGTCTTTTTACTTTTTTGTTTGATTTTGGATGTCTCCATCTCTTTTTTTATAACGTAAAAAGTCTGGCAAAAAAGTAAAAAATCTGACGAAAACGAAAAAAAACTAATGAAAACAAAAAATATCAGACGGAAACTTAAAAAACCTAACGAAAACATAAAAATACGGACAAAAAAGTAAAAAAAATCTTACGAAAACGTAAAAAAATGGACAAAAACGTAAAAGAATCAGACGAAAACGTAAAGAATAGGACGAAAACCTCAAGAATATGACGAAAATGTCAAAAATCTGACGAAAACGTAAAAACACGGACGAAAACGTAAAAAATCTGACGAAAACGTAAAAAAATAGACGAAAGCATAAAAAATCTGAAGAAAACGTAAAAAAAACAGACAAAAACGTAAAAAATCTGACGAAAACTTAGAAAATCTGACAAAAACGTAAAAAAACAGACAAAAACGTAAAAAATCTGACGAATACGTAAAAAAAACGGACGAAAACGTAAAAAATCTGACGAAAACGTTAAAAACTGACGAAAACGTAAAAAATCTAACGAAAACGTAAAAAATCTGACGAAAACGTTAAAAACTGACGAAAACGTAAAAAATCTGACGAAAACGTAAAAAATCTGACGAAAACGTTAAAAACTGACGAAAACGTAAAAAATCTGACGAAAACGTAAAAAAACAGACGAAAACGTAAAAAAATCTGACGAAAACGTAAAAAAAACAGATGAAAGCATAAAAAATCTGTCGAAAACGTTAAAAAACGGTCGAAAACGTAAAAAATCTGACGAAAACGTAAAGAATCGGACGAAAACGTAAAAAATCTATCGAAAACGTAAAACAACTGACGAAAACGGATTTTGGGGTATTTTAATGGAAAATAGGGGGAAAAAAAAATGTGTTTTGTGGTTTTGTGTATTAAAGTTGGAAATAGGAATTTTGTGTTTTGTAGAGAATTTTATTGGAATTTTGTGTTTTGTAGAGAATTTTATTGAACGCGATCTCTGTTTTCTTTGTTTTCCACAAAACATTTTGTGAAAAACAAGGGTGTTTTCCCTCAACTAAACGCACGCTCAGTGTTTATAAAACCCAAAACCAAAACCATAAAACTAAAACTGTCTGGTTTATGTCAATTCAATTTTTTTTAATTTATTCACGGTTTCAATTCGGTTTTTAACTATTATATTTTGGTGCGGCTAATTTATACAAATAACCTTGTTTAACATAAAAAATTGATTATTTTTTTTACTTTTTTTTTTAAAATCTAAGACTACTAATGTTTATCCTATATTTTTACAATTCCACACATACATATTAAACACATACAAATGCAAGTGAACATACACATAGTATAATAATCGTCATATATTTATTGATATATTGTTAAGTAAACAACACGTACATGACAAACACGCATATTAACTTTATAATAAATATATTAAAAATAAAAAAAAAATGAATTTATAAATTCGATTTATTTAGTTATTTCTTTATATTATATTCATTATATATTATTATATAATTAAAACGATTTGGTTCGGTTTTTCGACAAAACCGAATTTTTCGGTTTTTGAAAAAGGTAAAAACCGAACTATTAGTTTTTAGTTTCGGTTGGTTATTTCAGTTCGATTTTTTTCTGTTTTCGGTTTGGTTTTGTTATTTTGAGATTTTCTGCTCACCCCTAAAACGTGTGTTTTTCGGAAAAGGTTTACTAGGTCGCTTATCTCACAAATACTATTACACATATGTTTTTGATATGATTGAGATTTACAATTTTTTCATTAACGAGTCACTCATAAACCGTTGAATCACATGCGAATAAAAAACATGTTTGCATATCTACCCATTAAGTTGCAGAGTTTTAAGTCAAATATACAGACTACAAAACAAGATAATAATAATGGTTTTATGAATGAAAAGAGCATTTGCCTCCTTCATGGTGCATGAGTCATGACATTCTTGCCCAACAAGTTTCTTTCACTTCATATTAGTTACACTGGTTTTTATGTTTCATGTCAGCGTCACATCACAATTCAGCACATAACAACTCTCATTACATTTTATCTTTTATGAAAATCACCATTAAAAATACAAACTTTATACAAACATATCACACAAAATACCTCACATATAGTCGCAAATCAAACAAAGATAATTGTGATGGTGGTCACTACTATGTGCAAAATTTGATAATGATGGGGGATTTTTTGTCTTACAAACTTGTCATTTTAATCATATGCTCCTTTATTGATACTTTAATAATTACATTTTGGCCATTAGATTTATCAAACACTCGTATCGATTGAACATGAAAGTTCCATATACTAAGAAATAATTATAATTAGTTCCTTATTAAACCATAATGCCAATATGTTTTGAGCCTGACTAAATCATATTTGTGACATTTCCATGTTGGTCATGTAAACAAAAGTGGCGTAACAACTCAAGACAGGCGCAATTTTGAAATCGTCGACCTTGTATCCTTGATATATGCGAATTTTGTTTAAATAAAAACATGACTAAAATCAAAAGTTTTAAATAGCATGAACTCAAAAAAAAAAAAAAAAAAAAAAAAAAAAAAAAAAAGGTAGGAGAAGAATGCTGTAAACAAATTAAGATAAGTATAATTTTTGTTTCACTTCAATATTGTCTAGACATAGGTCCAGATGTTATTCATTGTGGTATATGTTATACATTGCATCACCGATATATTATTCACAACATTTCTATAGCTATAGAAATTTATTACAACTGGAAGATGCAAATAAAGACACTACTATAAACACAAACTGAAAGTACTGACCATAAAACTAGAACTCGATCAATAACGAAAGAAACACCGACCAACACTAACTCGATCACTGATCTGCATACGGCTTGTCCAACGCAAGTCTTTGGTTTAGTACCGTAACTCCCATGTACCTTCCAAGCATCATCACACTAGCTTGAGGATTAGTTCCCGGAGAGTTAAGTATAGTTGATCCATCAATAACTCGAAGAGAATTTACACCAATAACCTTATATTCATCATCAACTACTTGTCCAATATGACACCCACCATGATAGTGCCACATAGTTCTTACAGTGTCCTTGCAATGTTGTTCCAAGGAGGTACTTGTATTGCTATGCGCATTCAAGTTATATGGTAGTCTGATGTTAAGATCAAGAATATCTTGCCTTGTCATATTGGCGAATTTGTATTTGGAAAACGCTTCTGATTCTACAACTCTCAAAATAGTTTCAATCCCCCCCACGCATTTCTGCAAGTCCTCGGGTTCACTGAAGTAGTTGAAGGTTATTGCTGGATTGTCAGCTGGATTACGAGTTACAATCGTTAATTCCCCTTTAGATAGAGGACCATTAGCTTTCTCAACTATAAATCCGCCCATCTAAAGAAACAAAACAATTATATAACTTGTCACGTTAACTATGTCGCGTAGTCACCGATGTTAATTTAAACGAACATATTAATATTAGTTACTATTTGATATAAATAACGTAGATACCTCGGGGTTAAACCCTTGGTACGCTGAAACATTTGCAAAGATGAAATTGGTTGCACCGGCTTCCTCGATGTAGCTGCCAAAGGGAGTAATACCAACAACTTGGACTATGGATCTGTCAACAGCGATGGGAGAAGGGATGAAAAGTCCGTTAAGGGGGTTATCGGCCACATCTTTACCAACAAAAGGTTGCTCAAGTACACAATTGATCTTAAGGGCATCAAGCTGCTCTTTTGGACCGATACCACTTAATACCAAAAGTTGTGGGCTTCCTAGTGCACCCGCAGACAGTATGATTTCGTTATTATCTCCAGCATTCAGAAATGCTCTATGCATTTTTCCTAATGAATCTTCAAACGCTACACCATAAGCAGTTGGCTTTGTTCCTGCACAAGTTTAACATGGTGTTAAAAATCGGAATGTTGTCATAGGTACTATAAGAAAAATGTAATCACTAAATATTCTTATCACAAAAATAATTATTCCGTGGAGCATATAGTAACGTACCTTTGGTGTCAAATAAGATTTTGTGAACACTTGCATACAGAAAAACCGACAACGCTTCAGGGTTTGCAAATTGTAGCAAATCAGCAGCGGAGTGACGCTTTCCTAATTGATCAAAAAGAGTACCACCAACTTTAGTACCAACTAAATGATCAAAAGTAAACCCGTTGTCTGGTGTCACACCAGCTTCGAGCAGTCCATCATAAACCGCTGATTGCCATGCCCTCACAACAGGCTCAAAAACCATTGCTTTTTCCGCCCACTCGTAAGAATCTAGAATCAAATCTTCATCTGTTAATTTAGCCTCCATATTGAATTTTGCTTCTCCACGAGAGTAAAAACCGGCGTTAATTGCTGTACCACCACCTAAGACACGAGGTCGTGCATTTACAACACCTTCCACTATGAATTGTTGTGAGGGAGAGGTCGATGAATTGTCCAAGAAGTATAAACCAAAATTGGCTACGTCGGTGACATTGGGATTGTCATAAGGTGAGCCACCACGTTCGAGTAATAGAACCGAGTAGTTTGCAGATAAAGTGGTGGCTAATGGGATTCCTGCAGTACCTCCTCCAATGATGATGTAATCATAGAATGAAACCGAAGGAGCTTGTGTTGCATTGTACAAGAATGTGTAGTTTCCAGCTATAGGAATAGAAATAAGCACATGTTTAAATTAACACCTTTGTGATCTTATTTTTAATTTCTTGATGCCAGAATATGCAAAAGTACATAAGGTTTTCAATGGATATCTTTCTTTTATCAGTTCGTTATTTTAGGATAAAGTGGATTATTATTATTATTATTTTTAGGCGAAGTCTTACAATGGTTGTCATTTTTGAGGATTCCGATCCTGATATTAAGATCTTACTATTTTACGTTAATGCAAAACAAAAAGAATCCCGATCCTACATAATATTAAATCTTTGAAAGCTGAAGATCTTATAGGATCTCGATCTTGATCATATCTTACTTTTCTCGAACCACAAACTAAAAGGCTATAAATTTTTGGATTGTGATTTGTAGAATTAAAAAAAAAAAAAAGTTAATCTTCTTAAACATTTAGTATTCATAATTTAGGACAACATTTCTATGAAACATTTGTATAACTAAAAGACTAATTTTTGGATTGTGATTTGTAGAAAAAAAGAAAAAAAAAAATAATCTTTTTAAACATTTAATATTCATAGGACAACATTTCTATGAAACATTTGTATAATTTTGTGTTGATGATATATAATAATTTATAAATTTGTATAATATTACAAAGACTATTAGGAAATAGCATTATAGTAGGATCTTAAGATACCGATTAAATTTTACAATCTCGATCTTTTAAAGACGAAAACGATTTTAGATACCAATCTTGAAAACCTTAAAAAATACACATCAAACACCTAATAATACACGTTATTATTAAAACAAAATGAAAATAAAACATGCTAAATATCGCTATGCTAAATGCCCTTTGGTAATATGAAAACAAAACACGACAAAAACAATATTCACACATATGCATATCAGGGCCGTTTCATGAAATTTTTGAGGGTCCTAAATGAAATCACATAATGAGGCCTTTAAAAAAGCAATATTATATATAAACTGTCACTGCTTATAAGATATAATGCAATTAGTTATCTAAACGTTCTAAAATAATACTCATTTAAGATATTTTCTCAAATAAATACTATTTTTTCGTGAAATATATGTGTACACATGCATATAATTATTAAATGGACAAATTTTAGGCCCCTTAAAATTTTGGAGACTTGAGCATTCGCTCACCTTGCACACTCTAAAAGACGAACCCGTGCATAATTAAAATAATATGAACACAGGCTAACTATGTAAATACAAGTAACCCACTATGAGTATGCAACGTAGATATATAAGCAAATATTCATTAGCAAGATAGAATGTGCATACGTGATTCTGCGAAACCAAAATCGACCAAGAAAAGAATGGTAACTAGAGCAGCCTCGATCAATCGCCACGACTTATTATTAGCCATAGATATTAACGATATATCTATCAAGAACTTGATATTGTTTCAGCTCCTTGGTGTTGCATGTGTTTATATATATGATCAAACGGATATAGAAAATGATATATCATGTGGAAAATAGGTGGAAAATAGTATGCATAGTTGACTCTAACGTTCACGTGTACAAAATTTTTCAAATATCCAACAACCCCATATTATTTTACTAGCTACCGTAGTCACGTACGTTGCTTCGTGGAGTGCCATGCATGGCATTATCTTACTAGTTCTGTTTAAAAAAAATTATCTTACTATCTAGCTTCTAGATTTTAACTACTCCGTAATACTCAAGTTATACTTTGATGAATTTTCAATTTATACTTTGATGAAATTTCAACGACGACCTGAGTACATTATAATTTTACTAGCTAGCTTCTAGAATTTAACTACTAGCTCGGTAGTAACATTCAACAGCATACGTTGTAATTTGTCTATCAATTGAAAAATCATCATCCGACTTATCTAGAGGGATGACATTTTTTCTATTTAATGCATTATTTTATAAATATAATACGGAGTACTAAACATTTTTGCAAGAAGCTTAAGGTACAATTTAGGTAAGGCTTTAGTTAAACACAATAACTAAAGCATCTAACTCAACCAAAACATGTAATAATAATACTAAACTTGAATACATATAGTCAATACTTGTACACGAATAATTTGTTAAAAACTACATGTATATTAAACCACGTGTAATTTGTTAAAAACTACATGTATATTAAACACAGTTTGATATGTGAGTCAGTCATTTAGCTATTAATTGTATTCGAGTGAGTCATGTTGTAATGCTGGTAGGTCTTTTGTTTTTGATTCGTTTTGTATGTCTATTTTCTTTTGGGCGTCTTTCTCTTTTAATCATCTTGATTATTGAAATGGGGTGCCTTGTATTGTATTTTAACCATTTTCGAGGTTCTCAATAATAAGTTGCACTGAGAAAAAAAAAAAAAAAAAAAAAAAAAAAAAAAACGAAATCGAACCTTGATAAGTGGGTTTTCCTGTTTCAAGTTTTCGGTATATTGGTTATCTTTTTTTGCTGTTTAATTTCAAATTGAGCTGGTCGGCTCAATTTGTCGGTTTTACATATTTTTTTGAGCAACTTTATATAAATCAAATAGTTATTTTGAACAACAAAAAAACATTTGCCACTATTATCACAATTGTAAGAAAAAAAAATTGACATTGCTTATAGAGTTCAAAAATGCGACATGAAAATCTTGACGTTCGTAAATTTATTATCATAAAAAACGTAATTCAAAACACGAAAATTTTTATTTCATAGTTACTGTCACCGCAACGCGCGATTACTCTGCTAGTAAGCTGATGAAAATAGGGTCATAATTAGTGACCAATGCAGGTAATACAAAAAGAGAAATGAATAAGAAACATAAAAACTAAACTAGTTTTGTGTCTAGTTTTATAAATCAGTGTTTTACTAGTTTGTTGTAAAAATTAACCAGAACTCGTCAGAAATACGTAAAACTTACCGAAAGTGCCAATCCGATTAATCACCGACTAATCCCGCTTAATGGAACAATCCGATTAAAAGACCAACTTTTAAAATTGTTACTATTTTTTTGTTATCATTAAATTGACCGTTATTCTAAAAGTCATGTATGCGCACCGGTCTTACATATCAAGTTGAAACACGTGTTATTGAGATACAATAAATACATGAGACTTGGACTTTAATTTTTCTAATGGAACAACCCTTGTATTATTACTATGAAATTAAATTAACTTTTTATGTTAAAATTTTGTTTATGCACGAGATTATAACATATACAAGTGTCTTGTTTACATATATTTAGAAGCAACATGGTCACTTGAAAAGGTCAAGACGTGATAAGTCAGATTCTTTTAGCACTTTTGTTACATAAAATAAAATTTTGTTTTTGCTAACGACAACTCAAATCAAAAGTTTGTAGTTAAGATAAATACACTTATTACATAAAGAATCATGAATGATTTTCACTTGATGGCACTTCTTAAAAACACAAATGCAGTCTAAAAAATATCAATACATAATCAAACTTGATAGTAGTTGGATGATTTATATTCGTAAAATCAATTGTAACAAAATTTGATGTGTTAAGCACTCGGTAGTAATACACTAACTTTATTTCTATAGGGATGAGCATATATGGTACCGAAAAATAAAAACTAAATCGGAACTATATTGGTATCAGGACTATTAGAAAATACTAAAAAATTGGTAACATTCAAAGTCGGTACAAAACTGTTACAAGTTATACTAGTTTTTGTACCAGGGACGTGTTTTTGAATTAAATATGCCAATTTTTAAGACACACTCCATGCACTTTAGTGGCGATTCAAAGGGACTGTACCAGTTCCAAGCTACCTACAACCGAGAGAAAAACTGATACCACCCAAACGGTGCCGGTTTGGTACGGTACCAGTCCCGAGCTCATACCTGCATCCAAGAAAGAAACATGTTTTTGGGCCTAAGGGGGTGTTTGTTTTGACTTGTATAGCCAGATTAAGGCTTATTTGAATTTGGGCTTATGTTTCATAAGCTCATTTTTTGTGGCTTATTTTGAAGCTTGTCGGCTTATGTATGTTTATTACGAAACAAGTTTCTAAATAAACCACAAAAAATAAGCTTAAGAAACATAAGCTGAAAACCAAATAAGGTATAAGCCGATTATATAAGTCGAAACAAACACTCGGGAAGAAGTTAAAAACTTGGGCTCATTATCAAACTAGCCCAAGTAGTCAAACCTCGTGACAAATTGTGTTCCAAAAACCAGTGATGGCGTGACAGAAGGTTGTCTTGGGAACAAAGAAAACAATAGTATTAGTTGTTTTACAAATAAATAAATTTCTATCAAACAGAATAAAAACAAAACAAGAAGAACGAGTCGAGGAAGTGGTGGAGGATACCAGTTATTATATGACTATTAAAACACATTAAACCATATGTTATGTATTTAATACATAGAAAATAACCTAAGATAATGAAAATAAAATTTGTAACTTTTTCTAAGTTGATCCATGTACTCACACGACACAAACACTCATTTGTACATTCCTTTGAATCGTTTATATATCCCTATCTTCAAAATTTCACACGTCTATCATACACTGCACCTTCCATAAATCATTTAGAAGACTTGTAAACTAAGAGATAAGAACCTAATAACTAGCATACATCCTATCCTAAAATACAAAAGATATACTTATGCATATCCCCTTGAAACTCACGACATACACACCAAAACCAATATTCGGTTTTATTCACTTACCAAAACAATAACACACTCTTACACCGACATTCATTCACACTTATTCCTTTCAGCTACCAAGGTGTGACTGCAATGCTATACGGAAAAGCTAGATACAGCTTCCTGGTGATTAGAAGAGTGTGGTGATCGATTCCTATTGTCCTTGTTCTCTTGTCTTGCCTCGTTAGTCTCTAATGTACTCCACAAGTTTTCCCTTTGTCTCATCTATTGTTTTCACGACCTAAACATCATCTTATTACCATCATAATCACGTTTGCTATATGTTTTGGAATCTTATTTGCCTCGTTCATCATGAAACATATGAATATGAGTAAAATCTGTCACATAAAATAATAAAATTTACTTTGCTTAAAACATGCATGTATTCGACCTATATTTTCTTGGTTCTGTCTCTCGTTATCAGTCATAGGTGCACACGTAACCTCTTGTCACACTCATTTACATGATATAACCTATAACTGAACGTATTTAGAACATGCTTTCGTACTCGTATTAATCTCTTATTGTCTCTTAAAACATGTATATACGTATGCCTAAGAGATTTAACAAGCCACATGAAACCTTGTAAATCTGTAATTAATGTGTATATCAACCCAAGTATTCTTTTCCTTTTCAACCTATACGACCCATGCATGGTTTCTTTCTCTTGTCGACTTAACCTTATTCTAGTCCTAGTTAGGTAATCCTTTAAACCTGCATGTAAACATTTATGAGACAGTTAATATGGTTACTAAAATGGAAACCTTAATGACTATAATAATTAACGAATGAATAAAAAGGGGTTTAAGGTTTTGGTGATATGATTTTATGTATGAGGTTTCATGCTTATGTCTCGTTATACCTTGGCCTTGTGTCTAACTAAGGGTTAAGAAAACAAGTGTCGAGCTGTGTCTAAAATCTGTTTATCGAAGCATGCGATCTATCGTTTTTGAGGTGTGTCTTGTTCTGTACGAAAGCTTGCTATACTATCACTATAAAATCATATTTAGTTAAAACATGGTTTATAGTATGCATGCATTAATTAACGTATCTAAATGGAGACTACATGAATAATTATTATGCATGACTTTTATCTTTTTAACTAAAATGGGTAAAGAGGATGATTTATCAGTTCATGGAGCTTGTTATAATCCTAAGTTGTCACCATAATAAAATACATTAAAAGTGAACATAACCGCTATTCTTTGGCGATGCATTTAACTAAGTAGGATGTCGCATAAAATAAATAAGCCGTCAATATAATTAGATTGTTAGTAATTTCTAGTTCATAAATTCGTGTAGATACATTGGAGAAGGAGTAGCTTCGGATATCTTTGATTTAGTTGCTTGCACTTATCTCATTTTCCCTTCGGTGTTAATTAAGGTGAGTACTCGTAGCCCCATTTCTACTTATATTTTCTTGGGGGAAGATAATACTCAACATCCGTATGTCTTTATACTCAACCATTATTACAAATACATTATTTCATTCGCTGTGCTAAATTCTTATTTCAATTACATGATTTCTCTAGCTGTGCTAAATTTATATTATTCCTTTTGCAATTTACTCTATTTTGAATATTCTTACAAGGATCGAATGGTGTCATTTTCTTGGCATAAACGATAGCCTAAGTTTTACGAGCGAATTATTTTTATTTTTTCTGTAAATTTTATTTTGGAAAGTTCTTAAATGTTTATAAAGTTCCGTAATAGTATCGACTGAGATTAAATGTATTTATAAAGATTTTGACTAAAATGATCTCGGATTATATGCTTTTCTTTTTATTTTCGGAATGTTTCCAAACAAAAGAAAAAGATTATCTACGAGTGTAACTATTGCAATTTTTTGAAAAGGTAGCGTGACATCTTATTGTCTACAATTTCATGATAAACATTTAGTTTTAAATGATCGGTCATTTCCAAAAAGAAAAGAGTCCAATCCTTAAATATTGTTACATGTATAATATCGTAAAATCTTGTGTATTACTACATATGCAACAAGTTTATAATATTATCGTTTCTTTATAAGTTGGCTCAGTTTATGTAATCGTCTTTGCTAGTTCCCGATGCCACGCAACTTTCTTATGACGCAGTATTGCATCGCCAAACTTTTAGTAGTTCCCCTCCCCTCATGATGTTACGCCTTCTTTCTTCTAACGTTTAAATTATAAATTTGACTAATAGCAAACACATGTACACGACAAACACACATATAAACTTTATGATAAATATATTATAAATCCACCCACAAAAGAAAAATGAATTTAAAAATTCGATTTATTTAGTTATTTCTTTATATTATATCAATTATATATTATTATATAATTAAACCGGTTCGGTTCGGTTCGTTTTTGGACAAAAACCGAAACCGAACTGAATTTTTCGGTTTTTGAAAAAAGTAAAAACCGAACTATCAGTTTTTAGTTTCAGTTGATTGTTTCGGTTTCGTTTTTTTCCTCACCCATACAACGTGTTTTTTCAGAAAATTTTTACCACCTATGTCACTTATCTCACAAATACTATTACACATGTTTTTTTATATGATTGAAAATTTGAAATTTACAATTTCTTTGTTAACGAGTCACTCATAAACAGTTGAATCACATGCGAATAAAAAACATGTTTGCATTATTATCTACCCATTAAGTTCCAGAGTTTTAGGTCAAATATACAGACTACAAAACAAGATAATAAGGGGGCGTTTGGTTGGAGTAAATTGAAGGAAATTGGTAGGATTTGAATTTGAAATTGCTCCAATTTGCTTGTTTGGTTCACATTAAAGATGAGGGCCCAAGGGAATTTAATGTATGATTAAAGTTAAAAGTGGGGCATTTTAAATTCTTTCCACTAGAGAAGCATTTTAATTTGCTTAAAATTTTAATTTGCCTCATTTGTATATCTTGAACAAAACACACCCTAAGGGTTTTATGAATGAAAAGAGCATTTGCCTCCTTCATGGTGCATGAGTCATGACATTCTTGCATTAAGTGTCTTTCACTTCACATTAGTTAGACTGGTTTTTATGTTTTATATCAGCGCCACATCACAATTCAGCACATAACAACTGTCATTACATTTTATCTTTTATGAAAATCACTATTAAAAATACACACTTTATATAAACATATCACACAAAATAACTCACGTATAGTCGCAAATCAAACAAAGATAATCGTGATGGTGGTCACTACTATGTGCAAAATTTAATAATGATGGGGCCTTTTTTGTCTTACAAACTTGTCATTTTAATCACATGCTACTTTATTGATCCTTTAATAATTACATTTTAGCCATTGGATTTATCAAACACTCATATCGAATGAACATGAAAGTTCCATATACTATGAAATAATTATAATTAGTTCCTTATTAAGTCCAGATGTTATTCATTGTGGTATATGTTATACATTGCATCACCGATATATTATTCACAACATTTCTATAGCTATAGAAATTTATTACAACTGGAAGATGCAAATAAAGACACTACTATAAATTAAACACAAACTGAAAGTACTTGTTAAATGTTACGTATAAATATTAATAAGTAAATGACTAGTATCGAATCTGAGACCTCGGGATTGCACACAATACAAACGAGAATTAAATATTAATAAATATTAATAGTTATGTATATGTATTAATAACACAAGTTTAAGGACTAGTGATCGTTAGTTATTAAATGTATGGACTAACTATCGCATATTGGCAAGGAAAAGGACTAGATTGAAACTTGTGACGAGAAGGATCCGGAAGGACCTTGTGGTCCTTGTGGCCGGTCGATGCATGCTAAAGGGAGGGGCAACCCTTGCCCTAACTTGCTCCCAAAGTTTACTCTAGTATATAATCAAACCTTAGGGTCATTCATTCACATCTTTTGTGCACACACTATACCCTAATGGCTTCTCTTTTCCTCCTTGTTTTCCAGCCGATCGAACACCCCTAGACCTTAGGGTTTTCAATTTTTGTTTTCATAAAACAATTACTTGTGTTTAATCTTGCAATTAATTTGATTCGGTATTAGTTTGTGTGTACAAGAACGAGGTAATAACTCACTATAGTTATTATCAAGAGATCGATAAACAAAACGGTAAGGGATTTATCAAAGATCTAATTTTACACAAGATCAAGATTTATTGAAGTGCATCGGGTACGTTACTATTTATGTTTTAGTAAATCTTTGTATGTGTTATACTTTGATCCTTGCTTCCGCTATTCGTGTACTTTGATTATCATATTCTAATAGTGGCATCACGAGCCATGTATAACATGTAATTGATTACTAAAACGTAATAAAAATCGGATCTTTAAGTGTTTTAGATACATGTTTTGATCTAGGGGTTTTCTTTTTTTAATTTTTTTGAAAATTTTTGAAACCCTAACCCTAATTTTGGGGGGGGGGGGGGGTCGATTTTCCATGAAACCCTAATTAGGGTTTTGTGGTTTTCTTTGATTAACTTGTAATCATTAGAAACCCTAGGTCTTTAACCGGTTATTTGAACGTATCGTGTGACCTATGTGATAATTGTTATGCTTTAATCCGTGACGAATCATGCATGATAGTCATGGATCTATTAATTGTTTATAATTGTCACATGTTTAGATAGATCTAAAATTGGGGAAGACCCCAATATATATATATATATATATATATATATATATATATATATATATATATATATATATATATATATATATATATATATATATATATATATACATATATAGTGATGTATTCTATGCAGTACCATTCTTATATACAGTACTTTACAGTACTATTAAATTGAATCTGGGCTATTGGATGAATTTAATCAAAGGCTAAAATCAAAAGTGCCAAAATTGTAATTAAACAAAAGATAAGGATTTCTTTTTTAATTAAACAAAAAGCTAAAAGGGCATTTTGGGGATTTTACTTTTAGGCATTTCAAAAACCGTCCCTATTCTAAAGGATTAAAAACAATAAAAATCTGATATTTTCTTCATCTCTCCCACTTTAACAACCCCCTCTCTCTCACCCATCAAACCTAACCGCCGCCACTTTCACAGCCTCACCACCTTCTCTCCACAATCGTCTAACCCAAAATCCGATTTAAGGTTTTTTATTGCTACTCGTAGTAACCACCAACCTAAAAGCCGCTCCTCAAATTCAGATCCGGAACCGATGTTGTGGTTGTGCTAGAGGAGGACGAGATATAACGACAGATTTGTCGCCGTTGGATCTGGTCGAATCAATTTAGTTTCTCAGTGTTGCACCTGGTTGGATCTGGCGTGTATCACTTTCAATCACCAAGGTAAAAAAAACTAATTGTATATTCCAATAATTAATTAAAAAAATAAACAAAAGGCACCATCAATTAATGCAATATTGCATTTGATGGAACAATGCATCTGACACACCACGATTGCAAAGTAACCAATTAAATAGGACTACTCATTTAATAGTCAATTGAAATATTTTCCTAACAATTGTATTTGGTAGGTTGAAATCTTCATCAAATTACGCATCGGAGAAAAGAAAATTGAAGGGTTGTGCGATGGAGGACAGGTAATCATTATTTTATGGTTTTTGATGTGTAAATGAATGAGATTGTGAGTTGTTTTTGTAGTAGATGACATTTTTGTTAAGATACTTGTGCTTGGCTGTTGATGGTATTAAAATTAAAATGTTAAGTTATATTCTTTACAAGTGCTAATTGATTTTATGTTATTGAAGCTATTGTAGATCATAAAGATGTCATACTATTGTTAGGTGGTTTGTTAAAGTTTAACCTCTTATTTAGATTGCATATGTGTTTATTAGTTTGTTTAAAACTAATGAAAAAAGATATGCATCTATATGTTTTGATGTTCATATAAAATTAAAGAAATGGTGTGCATATATGTTTTAAGTTGTGCATAGGTGTATCCTAGTTGTTTATGATAAAAACTAACTTTACTTTGATAACTCATTTGCTTTAAACTAGAACAAAGTGATTTTGATAAATTTATTTATTGGCTTAATGCTAATATAACTAATAACTTTTCTTTAAATGTTTTATTGATTGTAATAACTATTTAATTTTTAGTTTTTGTTTTGAGACAGGGATTGTGTTTACGGTGCTTTGATTATGAAGTTTATGTGATCACTCCAAATATACATGTTATTGATTATGAAGTTTATGTGATCACTCCAAATATACATGTTTTTTGAAGGCTTGCGCATATGTTATAATAAATTTGACGAGATCGCGCAACGTGGACACCGCAAACATACATGTTTTTGGAAGGCGTGCATGTATGTTCTAATAAATTTGATGAGAAAGCCCCGCGTGCACATATTCTTGGAAAGCGTGCACATATGTTCAAATGAATTTGATGAGAAAGTGAAGGGTGCACACATGTTTTTAAATGGCGTCCACATTTATATTTAACAAGATACTTATACATGTATTGTATATTATTTGATATTGAAATTTGTGTATAATATTTATGTTTTTTGTTATTTAATTTTTAGAGGTTACATGTATATCATTTTTTTGTTTCTGGAAATTAATATCGAATATCAAATAATGTACACTAGAAACATATGTGCAATTACCATTTAAGCCAAAATAAGTTTGACGTTGAAAAAATTAAAAGCAAGAAATAATGTAAGTATACAATATTTAAAAAAAACACATATGCACTTGATTTTCTGAAAACATGTCTGCCAAAGAAAAACATAAAACTTTAAAAAAAAAAAAAAAAAAAAAAAAAAATCCGAAATTAAGGGTCTTAGTAAAACGTTTTTTAATTAAAAAAATACAAAAAGAAAGTAAAAAATGTGTTTTAATATTTTACCCTTTTGAATTAATTAAAAATATTTAATAGTACTAAATTCTTATTGGTCTAGATTGCTACTGTAAAGTACTGTATCTAATATTGGTACTGCATAGAACGCGTCCCTATATATATATATATATATATATATATATATATATATATATATATATATATATATATATATATATATATATATATATATATTGTTATGACCAAGAAACACCTTCTGGAGGACGAGGTTGATCAAAATATGCCATTATTCTAGAGAGAGAAAGTAGAGAGAACGCGTCCCTATAAATTATGTTGCACACCCACACCCCTCAAGTGAAGCCTTGAGAGGTATTTATAGTCTTTACATAAGACAACTTTTACAATATTACATTAGTAGTCCCTGCACTCTATGCATTCTAGTTGTCTACTCCAATTCACGTAAATATCGCTCAGCTTCATTTCTAACAATCTCCCTCCGGCTGGAGATATACGTGAATTGGTTACAATGATTCCTAACAAGTAAAATAAAACAATCAAAGTAAGCGCAGCAATGCTGAGGAAGACTTCATAGCTCTTTTTTTCATAAATATCCCCAGCAATTTTTGTTTACTTGTAGACGAATCACTTGCTAATCTAATTGGGTTATTACTCCCTCCCAATTAGTAAACCATTTTCATTTACATGCTCCCTCCCAAATGGACAACCCGTTTGATATAACCTTGATGCTTGTTGAAGAAGTATCTTTGAATTCTGCCCATATAATCTTCAGTCTCATGCACAACGGAAAATGAATCTTTGACTGATAATATGTAACTTCTTCACAGGTTTGTTTGGAGAGCATCGTATCGTCATCTTCAACTCACTTAGAATGCTTTCAGTTCTTCAATAAAAGCCCCGATGTACACATTTCTCCCTCCTGGATGATGACGATTTCTCGGAATCATCATAAATATGTGTACATAAACATATCAACTGGAAGCAACATACAAATCAATACCCCATGAGTGAAATGGCAATAACTATTCTCTCTACAATTCATCTCAGATCAACCTCTTTTCACTTCCATTGGCTAATAGTAAGTGACCACATGTGGAGACAACCCGATATGACAAACTTGAGTGTGAAGTAAAATTCTCCAGACTTGTGACTTACGCTTGTACTATCCTGATTAAGAACCTATACTGAGCACAACAACGTTACTCCTTACAATATAGGTAGTGGCATATACACAACCATCCATCCTTTATTGTATATCCGTCTCTTGAACAATCCACAACCTTGTGTGACACTGAGCACTACAACGTAACTCCTTAAAGTGATAGCTATTGTGAGCATTAAGAACCAACTTATGCGTTTATAGATCTCACACATAGCTAGATGTCCAAGTCTTAATCACTATCCCATGAATGCTCAAACAAGGATCTTCAAAAGTCTTCATCCAACCAACCCCTAGACCTTGAGATACTAAGTACACGCACCCGTGAAACGTCACTTCAAGCTCAAATAAGTAATAAACAAATTATCCCCGTAGTCACCTTTTGATAACGTTCAAAATTTAGCCATTGATCATTGGTGAATCTTGATCAGGATCTTTTAAGCAATTCGTGGTGTGTTTTTGGTGAAGCTAGAAATTCAATCTCGTTGATTCGTAGTGATTTCTGATTTTCCCTCCAAAAATAGAATTGGAAAATTTTCTCGCCCATAATTTGGAAATCACAACGAAATGCAATTCTAAGGTTACCAGAAAAATTTGAGTTTTGAAAATTTTTACGCAAAATTTCACCGAAAAAATTTGAATTTTGGCCTAAAAATTTGAATTTCGGGCCAAAATTTTCAACGTTATACCAAATTTTGAATTTCGCGTAAAAATTGAACGTTTAGTCTCCTCTCAAAAATAAATTTTACTCAAATTTCGGGCCAATTTTTTTTTTTTTTTTTTTTTCTTTTTTTTTTTTTTTTTTTTTTTTTTTTTTTTGCTAACTCGATAAACCCTTCAAACTCGGTAACCTTTCAAACTCGGTATCCTGAATATCTAACTCGATAACCTTGCAAACTCGATAACCTTGCTAACTCGATAACCTTGCTAACTCGATAATCATGCCCTAACTCGCAACTTTCTCCTTCTTCAAACTCGGTAATCTTTCAAACTCGGTAAGATTTATGTAACTCGATAACCTCAGAAAAATTTGGCAGAGTTTCGCCTTGGTATTAGCCACAAAGAACCTTACTCGATAAACGATAAGGGTGAATCAGCCTTACTCGACAAAGAAAACCTAAATCGATAGAATTTTCCCAAACTCAATAAGGTTAGCAGTCTAACTCGATAAAAGCTAATCCTTACTCGATACCTAACTCGATAAACAGACAGCCAAACTCGGTAAACCACACCAAACTCGATAGAAATTTATTCTATTCTAACTCGACAAAAATTGTATCTAACTCGATAAAATTTTTATCTAACTCGATAAGAAATTTCTAAACTCGATAAAAATCAAATCCAAACTCGATATCACGCCGATGAACAGTACCAGATCCGATTTTTTTACCAAAAAAAAACACGATTTTTCACCCAAAAACACCACGATTCGCCCCCGGTTAGCTCTGATACCAATTGTTATGACCAAGAAACACGTTCCGGAGGTCGAGGTTGATCAAAATATGCCATTATTCTAGAGAGAGAAAGTAGAGAGAAGGTGAGGTGAAACAAAGATGTTTTTATTATGATAAATTATGTTGCACACCCACACCCCTCAAGTGAAGCCTTGAGGGGTATTTATAGTCCTTACATAAGACAACTTTTACAATATTACATTAGTAGTCCCTGCACTTTATGCATTCTAGTTGTCTACTCCAATTCACGTAAATATCGCTCAGCTTCATTTCTAACATATATATATATATATATATATATATATATATATATATATATATATATATATATATATATATATATATATATATATTAAAATCAATTTATGTGATATGTGGTATGTGATTAGCTTTGGCCTACGCAATTGACTTGTCAATGTATGTGGCTCACTTCCATTAAGAGGTAAAGGCCCTAGTTAATTATATGCATTTAAAACCTAGAATTGATTTTGTTAGGATCTTTTCTAAAAAGATTGCATGTGGCTAATTGTTTCACCTTTATAAATTGTTATTATTATTAGTTGATGATTTGTCTTGAATTACTTGTTTTTATTGTTTCTTATTTGTTTGACATGATGTAAGCAATAAAAAGGGTAATTTTTGATAAAGAAAATAATATGGACTAATAATGGTGAAACTTTAAGTGATAAAGATTGAATCTTGCGGTGTCTTATGTGCCAACAACGGTTCACTTCGCACAGTAATTCGCTCCAAGGCGAGACTAGCAAGATTCATACTTTATTACATGTTTTAAGATTGAATCCATAAACTTTTGCTTGCTTGATGTTTTGTACAACATGGTTTTTTAAAGTAACTCCTTTAAGACAAATTCATAGTCGTGGTAAGAAGGCTTGGAAAGAGCCTTAGAGTTTGACTTGGTTATCACACTTACGAATACGTCTTAAACGATTTTCTTTTAAAATCATTCTTGTACAAAGTCATCTTAAGGTATTTTACCTCAAGTAAAACTTTGTGTATTAATCTTACGAATTGGTTATAAAAAGGTTTTGAAAACTTATGCTATAAAGATGAGTGCATGCATCTTTATACATATTTTGATTGACACATCAAAAATCAAATACCCTAAAAGTTAAGTTACATGTCATCTATCTATAAGGAACACTTGGAGTTATAATTTAATAAACTTGCGACCCAGGCTAAATTTTAATAACAAGGTAAAATTCTATTAATGCGTGAGACCATAAATTGTAATTTTACATGTTTCTAAGGTAGACGACTTAATTAAGTTGTGCGTGAGACCTAGAACTTAAGGCATGAGATGGGATGAAACATGCTTATAAGGCAAATTGATGAATCAATTTGATGTAAATCCCATAATGGTCTAGGAATTGGAAATTTTGTTTGCCAATTATTGTTCGACAGATTACCATCTTTTGTACTTTCACCACTAGCAGATCAACTGATGTGGTGGAACTATGTAAAGTTGAATCCTAGATTTTCAAGAAAATTAGTTGGTTATATGAATATAGCCTTTGGGTATTATATTTTCTTGAACATATTAATTATCGAAAATACTAATGTTTGAACTTTTATCTGTAGATATGGCTCAACCCGATAACCCATCTGTGATTTCTGCTTTCAAGAGTCATCTTGAAAGGGAAAATTTGACTGCAAAGAACTTCAATGATTGGTACCGATCGCTCAGAATTGTCTTGAGGGCGACCGGAAAACTCGATTATGTGAAGAATGATTGCCCTAATGAGCCTGCTGCTACTGAACCAGAAGCAGTTAAAGAGGCTTGGAGACTTGAGCATGCTAGATTCAATGAGGTTGCTTGTTTAATGCTCACTAGCATGAATGCTCAATTGCAAAAGAAGTACGAGTATTACTATCCAAAAGATATGCTCGATGAACTTCAGAAAGCTTATGAAAAGTCTCCTTCAGTTGAATTGTATGAGTCTCTTGACAAACTACACAACTGCAAGCATGGTGATGGTAAACTAGTTGAAGATTATGTGAATGAGATTAGAGAACACTTTGATCAACTTCACAGAATTGGATTTGGTTACCCCGAGAATGTGCAAGTTCACTTGATCAACAGGTCCCTTAACAAGGACTTTGCTGGTTTTGTGCAGAACTTCAACATGCATTGCTCGGGGAAGACAGTCTCAGAATTACTCGCATTGCTTGTTGATTATGAGAAAAGTCTACCAGCCAATGGCAAGGCTCCTACCCCGCAAGTGTTGGCGATTCATGGGGGGAGAATCCAGAAGAAATCGCATGTGAACAAAGGCAAATGGAAAGGTGATAAAGGCAAGCAGGTCATGGCCTATCAACCACAACCCAAGATAAAGCAACATCAGCCTAAGCAGAACAAGGTGAATCCTCCAAACAAGAAGGATCAGGCTTGTCACCACTGTCATGAAAAGGGCCATTGGAAGCGCAATTGTCCTCTCTACATTCATGACTTGCGACAGAAGAAGCAGGGTAATGAAGCTGGTAACCCTAGTTCATTAGGTGCGTTCTTTATGATTGAATTATTCACTCTTACTCCTAAATTGAATTCATGGGTATATGATACAGGATGTGGCATTCATATTTGCAATACTTTGCAGGGGTTTAGAGTTGAGAAGAAGCTGGCCTATGGACAACAATTCTTGCACGTGAGTAACGGAGCACATGCAGAAGTTGAAGCTATAGGCGTATTTAATTTAGTGTTGCTTTCGGGCCTTGAACTATCTTTAAATAATTGTCATTATTCACCATCAATTGTTAGAGGTGTAATTTCATTTTCATGTTTGTTGAACCTTGGTTTTGATCATACTATTTCTAGCAATGGAATTTCAGTTTCTTATAATGGTGTTTTTTATTTTAATGCTATTGCTGTGAATGGTATTTTTGAGATTGATATGAATGATAATGATAATGCTTTTGTTAAACATAATTCAATGTATAGCATCAATAATAAGAGAATCAAGAAAGGTCTGGATTCGTCTTATCTTTGGCATTGTCGACTTGCTCACATTGGCAAGACTCGCATGGAAAAGCTGCAACATGATGGGCTTTTAGATAAGATCAATGATGAATCATTTGATAAGTGCGAATCTTGTATTGCTGGGAAGATGACAAAGAAACCCTTTATGAATAAGATTAAAAGGGCTAATGATCTACTTGGTCTTATTCACACAGATGTGTGTGGATCACTTAGACATGTGTCAAGGAGAGGTGCTAGCTACTTCTTAACATTTATGGATGATTACAGCCGTTATGGTTATGTTTATTTACTTAAACATAAGTATGAGGTATTTGAAACATTCAAAGTGTTTAAAGCAGAAGTAGAGTTGCAACTTGGAAAGAAGATTAAAGTTATTCGATCCGATAGAGGTGGTGAATACCTTAGTCAAGAGTTTATAGATTATTTAGCTAAGGAGGGAATTGTCCAGCACCTTACTTCTCCATATACTCCACAACAAAATGGTGTATCTGAGAGAAGGAATCATACATTGCAAGATATGATACGATCTATGTATATTCTAACAACTCTTCCTTTTTTTGTTTTGGGATTATGCCTTAGAATCTGCGGTTCGCATTCTAAATATGGTTCCAACAAAGAAGGTGGATAAGACACCATATAAGTTATGGACTGGAAAAGCTCCTAACTTGTCTCATCTAAAGGTCTGGGGTTGTGAGGCGTATGTTAAACGTGACTCAGCAGACAAACTTCAACAAAGATCTGTAAAGTGCATCTTCGTAGGATACCCTAAGGAAACTATGGGTTACTACTTTTATTACCCACCTGAAAACAAAGTTTTTGTTGCAAGGTATGGAGACTTCTTATAAAAGGAGCTCATATCTCAAGAATTCAGTGGGAGAGTATATGATCTGAAAGAAGATCATGAAGATGTAGCACCTTCTGAAAACACTAGCCAACGTCCTGTGGAACCTGAAAGTTTAGGTCCTCCACTTGAAGTTGAAGTGGTTCCCATTCGTAGGTCAACTAGACCTGTGAAAGCTCCTGAACGTCTATGTCTTAACGTAGAGTGTGAGGAAACTGTACTAGGGGATCTTGATGAACCTACTAGTTATAGGGCTGCCATGAATAGTCCTGAAAAGGAAAAATGGCAGGTTGCTATGAATGGGGAAATGCAATCCATGAGAGACAATGAAGTCTGGGAAGAAGTAGAGCTGCCTCCGGGTGCCAAACTAGTTGGAAGTAAATGGCTCTACAAGAAAAAGACTGATATGGATGGCATTGTACACACCTATAAGGCCCGTTTGGTAGCTAAAGGCTACACTCAAACTTTTGGTGTTGACTATGAGGAGACCTTTTCTCCTGTAGCTGACATTAGGGCTATTAGGATTCTTATAGCCATAGCCGCTTACTATGACTATGAGATTTGGCAAATGGATGTCAAAACCGCCTTCTTAAATGGTCGCCTAGATGAAGACATCTATATGGCGCAGCCTGAGGGGTTTGTGAATCCTGAATTCCCAAATCGTGCATGCAAACTTCAAAGATCCATTTATGGATTGAAGCAAGCATCACGACAATGGAATAAGAGATTTGATAGTGAGATTAAAAAGTATGGATTCACTCAAAATCTTGATGAGCCATGTGTATATCACAAAGCTAGTGGGAGTGATGTAATTTTCCTTATTTTATATGTTGATGACATATTGATCATGGGAAAAGATATTCCAAGTTTACAAAAGGTTAAGGCATATCTTGGAAAGTGTTTTTCTATGAAAGATTTAGGGGAAGCTGCATTTATTCTAGGAATCAAGATATATAGAGATAGATCTCAGCGATTAATTGGATTAAGTCAAAGTGCTTACATTGATAAAATATTGAAGAGATTCAATATGCAAAATTCCAAGAAAGGATATTTGCCGATGCAAGAACAACATGGCTTGAGTAGCAAAGTTTGTGCTTCAACACCCGCAGAGGTGCAACGCATGAAGAGAGTCCCTTATGCTTCGGCTGTGCGATCTATTATGTATGCGGTGAAAAGTACAAGGCCTGATGTGGCATTTGCTCAGAATTTAACCAGTCGATATCAGCAGAATCCAGGTGAAGCTCACTGGACTGCTGTTAAGAATATTCTTAAGTACCTTAGGGCTACTAAAGATATGTTCTTAGTTTATGGAGGTACTCCATCTGTAAAACTTGATGTTACAGGTTAATGCGATGCTTCTTGGAAAGGTGATAAGGATGATACGAAGTCTCAGACTGGTTATGTCTTTGTCATTAATGGAGGAACAGTGGATTGGAGGAGCAGAAAGCAGAGTACACTAGCAATGTCTGCGACATAAAGTAAGTATATAGCTGCTTCAGAAGCTGCAATGGAAGTTGTTTGGATTAGGAAGTTTGTTTCAGGGCTTGGGGTTATGCCTTCGATTCAAAGACCTATAAAAATGTATTGCGACAATTCAGCTGCAACTACATTTGCCAATGAACCTGGAATCATGAGAGACACCAGACATTTACCTATTAAGCATCACTATGTTCGAGAACAAGTCGAAATAGGTGAAATCGAAATGCTCAAAGTTCACACAGATGACAACTTAGCAGATCAATTAACAAAGCCTCTACCTGGTACTAAGCTTTATAAGCTAGCTGAAGGCATAGGGCTTTGTTTTGCTAAAAGTTTCATGCCCATTTGTTATTAGTATTTGGATAAGGGATGTAATGTACAATTATTATTTTAATGAAATAAAATATTGGTTATGTTTATTTATTCATTATCTTAATAATATATCCTATATTTGCATGTTTAAATCCATGAATAATTTATTATTCTAAATTGTCCGTTGTCGATTAATGATATGGGAATATCATTAAACTAAGACAAATTTGAGTATTGGTTAAGGATATACTTGAAAGTATATTGATGCGTAGTCATACCAATTTCACATAATATTCAATGAATTGAATATTGGACTTATTCCAACAATATGATGTGAGAATCATATTTAAAGTTATCCTCAGACTTGAGATACCAGATAAGAGTCATGGATGTAGTGCATTTTTGTGAAGCAATCTACCGCTCACCGTAACAGGGAGTTATAAGGGTTGTTTTCAGAAATGTTGCAAAGTTCATGGGTTATTCTTGTAGTCAAGAGAGAATTTGTTCATTTTGATTTGTTCAGAAGTTTAATACTGCTGGGCCCCACATAGGGTTGACAAAATGTTTGCGTGGCCACGCCCAAAGTCTATCTGGAATACGTTCAGATGTTTTGATAATTTTGTTCAATCATAAAGAGACGAGAAACAGAAAGTTAATAAAGAATCTCACATCTTTATTAATGTAGTGTTAGAAACAAAATGATTATAATGATGAATCATTAAAGGTTTTTCCAGGAAACCTAACTCGGATCGAACTGGGGGTATTGGAGTGTTGCAAGACGCCAACTAATGTCATTTTGCTATTAATGGATTTACGAGTGGGAGCTGTTAAATGTTACGTATAAACATTAATAAGTAAATGACTAGTATCGAACCCGAGACCTCGGGATTGCACACAATACAAACGAGAATTAAAGATTAATAAATATTAATAGTTATGTATATTTATTAATAACACAAGTTTAAGGACTAATGATCATTAGTTATTAAATGTATGGACTAACTATCGCATATTGGCAAGGAAAAGGACTAGATTGAAACTTGGTGACGAGAAGGATCCGGAAGGACCTTGTGGTCCTTGTGGCCGGTCGATGCATGCTAAAGGGAGGGGCAACCCTTGCCCTAACTTGCTCCCAAAGTTTAATCTAGTATATAAGCAAACCTTAGGGTCATTCATTCACATCTTTTGTGCACACACTATACCCTAAAGGCTTCTTTTTTCCTCCTTGTTTTCCAGTCGATCGAATACCCCTAGACCTTAGGGTTTACGATTTTTGTTTTCATAAAAAAATTACTTGTGTTTAATCTTGCAATTAATTTGATTCGGTATTAGTTTGTGTGTACAAGAACGAGGTAATAACTCACTATAGTTATTATCAAGAGATCGATAAACAAAACGGTAAGGGGTTTATCAAAGATCTAATTTTACACAAGATCAAGATTTATTGAAGTGCATCGGGTACGTTACTATTTATGTTTTAGTTAATCTTTGTATGTGTTATACTTTGATCCTTGCTTCCGCTATTCGTGTACTTTTATTGTCATATTCTAACAGTACTGACCATAAAACTAAAACTCTCAATAACGAAAGAAACACCGACCAACACTAACTTGATCACTGATCTGCATACGGCTTGTCCAAATCAAGTCTTTGGTTTAGTATCGTAACTCCCATGTACCTTCCAAGCATCATCACACTAGCTTGAGGATTAGCTCCCGGAGAGTTAAGTATAGTTGATCCATCAATAACTCGAAGAGAATTTACACCAATAACCTTATATTCATCATCAACTACTTGTCCAATATGACACCCACCATGATAGTGCCACACAGTTCTTACAGTGTCCTTGCAATGTTGTTCCAAGGAGGTACTTGTATTGCTATGCGCATTCAAGTTATATGGTAGTTTGATGTTAAGATCAAGAATATCTTGCTTTGTCATATTGGCAAATTTGTATTTGGAAAACGCTTCTGATTCTACAACTCTCAAAATAGTTTCAATCCCCCCCACGCATTTCTGCAAGTCCTCGGGTTCGCTGAAGTAGTTGAAGGTTATTGCAGGATTGTCAGCTGGATTACGAGTTACAATCGTTAACTCACCTTTAGATAGAGGACCATTAGCTTTCTCAAGTATAAATCCGCCCATCTAAAGAAACAAAACAATTATATAACTTATCACGTTAACTATGTCGCGTAGTCACCGATGTTAATTTAAAGGAACATATTAATATTAGACTATTAGTTACTATTTGATATAAATAACGTAGATACCTCAGGGGTAAATCCTTGGTACGCTGAAACATTTGCAAAGATGAAATTGGCTGCACCAGCTCCCTCGATGTAGCTGCCAAAGGGAGTAATACCAACAACTTGGACTATGGATCTGTCAACAGTAATGGGAGAAGGGATGAAAAGCCCGTTAAGGGGGTTATCGGCCACATCTTTACCAACAAAAGGTTGCTCAAGCACACAATTGATCTTAAGGGCATCAAGCTGCTCTTTTGGACCGATACCACTTAACACCAAAAGTTGTGGGCTTCCTAGTGCACCCGCAGACAATATGATTTCGTTATTATCTCCAGCATTCAGAAATGCTCTATGCATTTTTCCTAATGAATCTTCAAACTCTACCCCATAAGCAGTTGGCATTGTTCCTGTACAAGTTTAACATGGTGTTAAAAATCGGAATGTTGTCATAGGTACTATAAGAAAAATGTAATCACTAAATACTCTTATCACAAAAATAATTATTCCGTGGAGCATATAGTAACGTACCTTTGGTGTCAAATATGATTTTGTGAACACTTGCATACAGAAAAACAGACAGCGCTTCTGGGTTTGCAAATTGTAGCAAATCAGCAGCGGAGTGGCGCTTTCCTAATTGATCAAAAAGAGTACCACCAACTTTAGTACCAACTAAATGATCAATAGTAAACCCGTTGTCTGGTGTCACACCAGCTTCGAGCAGTCCATCATGAACTGCTGATTGCCATGCCCTCACAACAGGCTCAAATATCATTGCTTTTTCAGCCCACTCATAAGAATCTAGAATCAAATCTTCATCTGTTAATTTAGCCTCCACATTGAATTTTGCATCACCACGAGAGTAAAAACCCGCGTTAATTGCTGTACCACCACCTAAGACACGAGGTCGTGAATTTACAACACCTTCCACTATGAATTGTTGTGAGGGAGAGGTCGGTGAATTGTCCAAGAAGTATAAACCAAAATTGGCTATGTCGGTGACATTGGGATTGTCATAAGGTGAGCCACCACGTTCGAGTAATAGAACCGAGTAGTTTGCAGATAAAGTGGTGGCTAATGGGATTCCTGAAGTGCCTCCTCCAATGATGATGTAATCATAGAATGAAACCGAAGGAGCTTGTGTTGCATTGTACAAGAATGTGTAGTTTCCAGCTATAGGAATAGAAATAAGCACATGTTTAAATTAACAACTTTGTGATCTTATTTTTAATTTCTTGATGGCAAAATATGCGAAAGTACCTAAAGTTTTCAATGGATATCTATCTTTTATCAGTTCGTTATTTTAGTGGATTATTATTTTTTTAGGCGAAGTCTTACAATGATTCTTAGGATCCCGATCTTGATATTAAGATATTACTATTTTACGATAATGCAAAGCAAAAAAGATCCTGATCCTACATAATCTTAAATCTTTGAAAACTTAAGATCTTATAAGATCTCGATCTTGATCATAGGATCTTAAGATATAATACGATCCGATCTTACTTTCCTCGAACCACAAACTAAAAGGCTATAAATTTTTGGATTGTGATTTGTAGAATTAAAAAAAAAAAAAAATGTTAATCTTCTTAAACATTTGATATTCATAATTTAGGACAACATTTTTATAAAATATTTGTATAATTTTGTGTTTATGATATATAATAATTTGTAAATTTGTATAATATTACAAATGCTATTAAGAAAATAATATTATAGTAGGATTTTAAGATCCCAATCCGATATGACGATCTTGATCTTGCAAAGACGAAAACGATTCTAAATAAGATCCCGATCTTTAAAAACCTTGAAAAATACACATCAAACACCTAATAATACACCTTATTATTAAAAAAAAATATGAAAATACACATAAAACACCTAATAATACACCTTATTATTAAAAAAAATATATATGAAAATAAAACATGCTAAATATCGCTATGCTAAATGCCCTTTGGTAATATGAAAATAAAACATGACAAAAACAATATTCACACAGATGCATATATATACACGGCTGTTCCATAAATTTATGTAATTTTTGATGATCCGAAATCACATAATGAGACATTTCAAAAAGCAATATTATATATAAAATGTCATTGCTTATAAAATATAATGCAATTAGTTATTTAAACGTTCTAAAATAATACTCATTTAAGATGTTTTCTCATATAATTACTATTTTTTTCGTGAAATATATGTGTACACATGCATATAGTTATTAAAGGGACAAATTTTGGAGCCCCTTGAAATTTTGGAACCCTGAGCAGTCGCACACCTTGCACACTCTAAAAGACGGACCCGTGCATAGTTAAAATAACATGAACACAGGCTAACTATGTAAATACAAGTAACGCACTATGAGTATATAAAACGTAGATACATAAGCAAATATTCATTAGCAAGATAGAATGTGCATACGTGATTCTGTGAAACCAAAATCGACCAAGAAAAGAATGGTAATTAGAGCAGCCTCGATCAATCGCCACGACTTATTATTAGCCATAGATATTAAGGATATATCTATCAAGAACTTGATATTGTTTCAGTTCCTTGGTGTTGCATGTGTTTATATATATGATCAAATGGATATAGAAAATGATATTGTGGAAAACAGCATGCATAGTTGACTCTAACGTAATACTCAGGTTATACTTTGATGAATTTTCAAGTTATACTTTGATGAACTTTCAACGACGACATGACTTTGCTAGTAAGCTAATGAAAATAGGGTCATTGGAGACCAATGCAGGTAATACAAAAAGAGAAATGAATAAGAAACATAAAAACTAAACTAGTTTTGTATCTAGTTTTATAAATCAGTGTTTTACTAGTTTGTTGTAAAAATTAACTAGAACTCGTCAGAAATACGTAAAACTTACCGAAGGTGCCAATCCGATTAATCACCGACTAATCCCGCTTAATGGAACAATCCAATTAAAAGACCAACTTTTAAAATTGTTACTATTTTTTTATTATCATTAAATTGACCGTTATTCTAAAAATCCTGTATACGCACCGGTCTTACATATCAAGTTTAAACACGTGTTATTGAGATATACAATAAATACATGAGACTTGGACTCTTAATTTTTCTAATGGAACAATCCTTGTATTATCACTATGAAATTAAATTAACTTTTTATGTTAAAATTCTGTTTATGCACGAGATTATAACATATACAAGTGTCTTGTTTACATATATTTAGAAGCAACATGGTCACTTGAAAAGGTCAAGACGTGATAAGTCTGATTTTTTTTAGCACTTTTGTTACATAAAATAAAATTTTGTTTTGCTAACGACAACTCAAAAGTTTGTGGTTAAGATGAATACACTAATTACATAAACACACACTCACCATACACATCTACATCATCATGAACATAATTGCATCTATATTAAGCTAAACTAACACTTATCATCTCACATATCAAAAAATAACCTACCAAAGTTGCGTTTCTACTTAAGCTAAATTGCAGTAACAAGTATCATTAGAAAAAACGATTTAACCGCAATGATATAACCGCAAATGAATTACAATATTACACACTACATATACATATCTACAACAACATGAACAAATATGGGCCAAAATTCATCAAAATTAGCACTACACCTTTCAGAAATGAGCCGAACGATGTCATGCAGATAGAAACTATCAAGTCTACACATACAAATCAACAGTATCACAAACAAAACTGATTTAAACTAAAGCTAAACTAACAATCTCACCACGATACAACAAAATATACTAAACACACATATCTACAATAACATGCACAAAATCACGTCAAAATTCAGCAACAATAACACATAATATTTCACACTCAGTTCAAAATCTAACCTAAAAACAATCAATACAAAGTTACATAACAAAAATCAGATCCATAACAGCATAAACAAAATTGCATAAAAGATAACGCTAAACTAACACTTATCATCTCACAAATTAAAAAAAATAATAATAATAAAAAAATAAAAAAATCATAGCCACGTATACTTAAGCTAAACTACAACAACACTTAGAGGGGAGGGAGTAATAACGCCTGAGTGGCGTTATAGCCTATGTGGCATGTTATTAACGCCGTTTCTGCGTTTCCACCACTCCCCAATGACTTGCGTTGCTTCCTACGTTACCATAGTAACGTGCGTTACTAGCATGAACCATGTATTAAAAAAAAAAAAAAAAAAAAAAAAAAAAAAAATCAAACACCCCCTCCAACAAACGGCTATATTTGTTTTCAAAAAAAAATAATAATAATAAAATAAAATAAAATAAAAAAGCAAAAAATGCCGTTTAACAACGGCTACATTTTTTAAAAAAGTTTTGCAAATTTTTTTTTTAAAGCTTATAAATAGATTGGATATTGTAACCCATTTGCAAACACAAAATATAACCATCTTATATCACAAAAAAAAAAAAATATTTCGCCATGAATCAAAATCCAACTTATGCCACACATGTAACCCTTGCCGATATCGAAGATGAAGCCGATGCTTTAGCAATTATGGCTGCCTATGAGTACCAATGAATACAAGAAGAAGAAGCCGAATCATCTTTCCGGTTAACCCGTAACCCAATTCACCGTGAGCGTGAGGTTGCAGAAGAGCGTTTGAAGGCCGACTATTTTAATGTACATTCTAAGTATCCAGCTAGAGACTTTCGTCATAGATTTCGTATGAGCCGGAAACTATTTTTAGAAATAGTTTCCGGTATTGAATCATATACTGCCGATCCTCTTCCTGCTCATTTTGCATACTTTAGCCAAGAACCCGATTGTATAGGTGAAATGGGTATTAGTGTTCTCATGAAATGTACTATCACTACAACAACAGCTGCTTTTAGCGGGGACATATCCTCGCTTTCAGCGAGGACTTCTCCCCGCCCAAACCTTTCGGCGGGGACATGTCCCCGCCGAAAGTGCCTCGGGCAAAGCCCCACGCTGTAAACTTTCGGCGGCGACGTACCACTCTTTTGGCGGTGACACGTGGGACCCACGCTGCCAGCGTGGACAATATTGGTCATGTCAAACTTGCCAGCGTGGCAAAACTTTTGGCGGGGACATGTCCCCGCTGAAAGTACTTTCCAAGTAAATGATGCAAACGTTTTGGCGGGGGCTCATCCCCGCTGAAAGTATTTTTCAAGTTTAAGGTCTTCAATCAAAGGCCTCAAGTAAATATCTATGTCCTTCCCGGGTGATTTAGGGCCCGGAATTAACAACGTCAACATAAGAGAAGTCTCTCTCATACATATCCAAGGAGGCATATTGTATGTTGTTAATATTACCGGCCACATACTGTAAGACTGACTAAGGTTGCCGTACGGATTGAAACCAATATGCTGCAAAATGCTGTAAGACTGACTAAGGAGGCATATTGTATGTTGTTAATATTACCGGCCACATACTGTAAGACTGTAAGTCTCTCTCATACATGTCTCCGCGAAAAGTGTCTGACCCATTTTGCAGCAAAATGCTGCAAAATGGGTAATTTCCAGATTTTTTCCGGAATTTTTCCGAAAAAAATCTACAATATCACTACAAATCCAGAACCTGTATATAACCTAATTACAATACCACAAGACACTCAAATCACATGATCACTACACAAGCTAGCTATCCGCTATACGCTACAAAACTATACGAGAGAACAATGTAGCGGGAATCCTAACACATAAACACATAATAATCCATGAAACTATCCAAACATTTGTCCATAACCCAAAACAAATATAAATCAACCCAAACAACCCATACGCTACTCGTGAGTCCCCCCACTAGCCCCACTCCCCTCCTCCGGGGTACCTGTAGACTCAGCTGGTGATGGTGAAGCCTCCTGGGATCCCGATGTCGTCGCCTGAGTCGCTAGCTCTGCCATCTGTAAACGTACTAGTACAAGAAAATATAATTAGTGAATAAACACATATACACATATACGCATATACACACACATTGAAATAAATAACAATTTATACAAAATAATAATAATAATAATAATAATAATAATAATAATAATAATAATAATAATAATAATAATAATAAATAATTAAATAAATAAATAAACACATTTAACCACTCGATAACAATTTCATTCAAATAAGTGTCATTTAACAAATTACAATTTGAGATCAATCTCCCTCATCACTAAGATAAAAACCCTCATTATTAGTGTCAGCTTCATCTTCACGATCGACGTAATCTTCACCATCAGATGCTAAATCATGAGGAACGTGGTCATCATAATCAATATTATCTTCGTCGTCGTTGACATAAGTGATAATTGGTTGTGGTGGTGCCTCAACTTCCGCTGGCTCAACATCTCTATTTATGGTGTCATAATTCAACGTATCCAACTCAGCAGAGAGTGTGACATGTGATGATGTGTTGTCATGTACAACATCCTGATTGTCTTCTACCACGATGATATCCGGGTTCCAAATCTTTCGATGATAAGAATCTTGGACGGCCTTGACATTACCACGTTTACCCGGGAAATCAAGGTAAAAAACTTGTGTTGCTTGTGTTGCAAGAATGTATGGTTCACTTTCAAACAATACACGATCTGTCATAATTTGTGTAATGTTGTTTCTATAGGTACAACGTTTTATGCGACCATTGTTATTAGTGTCGAACCATTTAACTTTGAACAACACAACCTTGAACGGAATATATTCAAGCTCGATAATTTCTTCAAGCTGGCCATAATACATTCCTCCGCTAGGATTAGGAGTTGAAATTCCGCTGTTTTGGGTTGAACGACGTAAATCACGGTTGTGTAACTTCACACCGTTCACTGTGCAAGAGTCGGCTGAGAATGCAGCACATGATGGTCCACAAGCCAAAGCGAACAACTCGGAAGTACAACTTGGGTCGTCCTTTACTTTCAATTCACGAATCTAAGAAAAAAAAGTTAAGAATAGATATAGATGAGTAATAGTCGTTATTTTTACAGGGTTTTACATACAACAAGTCTACCTTGTTCCCAAACCAGCGAGGAAATCCTTCTTGTATGTCATTGCCAGGAAATTCCCTGTAAATGTTCATGATATTAGAATAAGTCGTCGAATAATAACTTACGTAAAACAAAATTTTGAAATAAAACGTGTACCTCTTGTACTCGTTCATGTACGGGTCGATTTCATGACTGTTGTGTAGTACATACCATACTACTTTCTGCATTGCGTCCGGTTCAAGCCGAATTAATGATTGTTTACCATTCAGTTTACAGGCTGATCGAAACACTTGAAATCGACTTGTTGGGCTTGGACCGTCCTCATTCCGGTCAGGACGATTAAATCTCGTCTCAACACCCCGAAAATAATGCGAACAGAAAGTTAATGCTTCATCAGCAATATAACTCTCCGCTATTGATCCTTCAGGCTTAGCTTTATTTCTGACATAATTTTTGAGCTTTTTCATGTACCTTTCAAATGGATACATCCACCTCATGTAAACAGTCCCGCCTTGAATAGCCTCTTCGGGTAGATGAATAACCAAGTGAATCATAATGTCAAAAAAAGCTGGAGGATAGATTTGCTCGAAACTACACAAAATATTGATAAGCTGTTCTTTAGCTTTCAACATGTCATCCACCATCAAAGTTCGAGCGCATATTTGTTTGAAGAATGAACAAAGCTCGATTATTGGTGTTGCGGTGGTTTGGTCCTTCAAGTAATTTTGAAGTCCAGCAGGAAGTAATCGCTGCATCATTATATGGCAGTCATGAGCCTTCAAGCCTGTTATGTTGTTATCACTGTCTGTCACTTTATGCTTGAAGTTAGATCCGAACCCATCGGGTAGTTTAACACCTTTGATCAATTGGGAAAAAAATCATGATATTAGAATAAGTTGTCGAAATGAATACGCGAATTGAATTGGAACAAATAAATTCTGAAATAAAACGTGTACCTTTGATGAATTGACAAAAAAGTTTTCTTTCTTCAGTTGTGAAAGAGTACGTGGGATGAGGCTTAGAGCACTTCCCACCGCCTTTGTTGACGAGCCACAAAGCATTACGAATATTCAAATTTTGTAAGTCTTGTCTTGCCTTGTTGGTGTCTTTTGATTTGTCATTCATTAACAAAGTACCCAACACACTTTCACACACATTTTTTTCGATATGCATGACATCTAAATTGTGTTTTAGTGTAAGAAAAGAGCAATACTTTAGAAAATAGATACTTTGGTCCAATTCAATTCGCGGTCAGGATCACGTTTTTTCTTCGCACCCCCAAAACTTGGATGTTTCCCCGGGATACGTATAGGCAATCTCCCAAGTTGAGTCAAGATGTCATGACTGGTATATTTTTTAGGAGGTGGTCTATCATCGAGCTGAGTATAGAATGCCTTTCTGTTCTTCCGCCATCTGTTGTTGGCTTTTTAGAATCTTCTGTGACCAATATAAGCGGTTTTGCTTAACACGCGCATAGATGGAGTCTCTATATTACAGGTCGGACATGCCTTGCAACCTTGCCCACTCCACCCAGACAAACTACTTCGAGCGGGAAAGTCATTGATAGTCCATAAAAGCGCTGCTTTCATACAGAATTCTTCGCCTGTAATAGCGTCCGTAGTCATAACCCCATCTTTCCATAAAGTCTTAAGGTCTTCAATCAAAGGCCTCAAGTAAATATCTATGTCCTTCCCGGGTGATTTAGGGCCCGGAATTAACAACGTCAACATAAGAGAAGTCTCTTTCATACATATCCAAGGAGGCATATTGTATGTTGTTAATATTACCGGCCACATACTGTAAGACTGACTAAGGTTGCCGTACGGTATAGTGGGTCGTTAGCAGTGGCAAGTAATGCTTCAAACTCGTTACGTTGAGGAAGTGTTGTTGCTTGAGTTGGCTCGTTACTTGTCTCGCCAATATTTTCTTGAGTTGGCTCATTCGGACACATATCATGAAGGAAATCAGCCATGTCACTCGTCCCGGGATGATTTGTGTTGGGTACCAATGTTCGGGTATCCGGTTCACCGTGATTATACCATTTCGTATAACTTTGGTCCCAACCATTTGAGTGTATGTGATCAAACAAATCTTCGTACTTTATCCAACCATTGTTATAACAACTAGCACATGGACAATGTATATTCCCATCAATATTCACAAAGTCCTTGGCATACGCGCAAAAAGCTTTAAGACCTTTTAAAAAATCGAGGCTAGCACGAGATAATGAGACCCAACTCTTATCAACTGGCATAACTGCGTTTTAATGATGCAACAAATAATTATATAGAATTAAACATGTTCACAAGTTATGCGTTTTAATTATGCAATTACAAGTTGTGCGTTTTGTTCACCTAATCCAACTATGGAAGGCAATCCTAACCCACTCTTTGAATGTTTCGTCTCATATATGAATGCGTATAACTGAATTTACTATTTGAGAAAATTTCGGCAGCATTTCCCCTCACCTCCCCAAATATGTGCATTAAAGACATATTCGTAGGAGTAAAGGGGAAACATTGTCGAAATTTTCACAAATAGTAAATCAATTATACGCATTCATATCCTAAATGAGACAAAACATTCAAAAAGCAGTCCCAAACAGGGGACTTTCTGAAATTAATTTCTAATAAATTAATTTCGGACGGGTTTTCTATGGGATGATTAACTTCGGACGGGGACTTTCCAAAATTAATCACTAAAGTCCAATAATCATTTACAATATATGAGATGATCAAATACCACATAGTACTAACATATTCACATTGTCAATTTCGGCTTATATATCATAACATTAAGTAAACTAGTCCGTTTTTTTTGGATACCTGTGTTGGGGCTGTTTTGCAGCGAACAAACACCCCCTGTTGGGGCTCTCGTCTGTGGTCTCGGCTTATAACAAACACCCCCTGCAGCGAACAAAACATTCAAAATATAAAAACAATAAACGCAAAACAATTAAGAATTAACAACAATAAATGAAGATTGAAAACAATTATCAAAAGTTAACAAACACCCACTGTTGGGCTCTCGTCTGCGGTGGTGGAGATGGTGGTGCAAGTGTGGGTTGCGGTGGTGAAGATGGTGGTGGTGTAGTGGGTTGTGGTGGTTTAGTGGGTTGCGGTGGTGGAGATGGTGGTGCGAGTGTGGGTTGCGGTGGTGGAGATGGTGGTGGTGTAGTGGGTTGTGGTGGTGTAGTGGGTTGCGGTGGTGGAGATGGTGGTGGTGTAGTGGGTTGCGGTGGTGGAGATGGTGATTTGTGGTGATGGTGGAGCAGAACGCAGAAGCAGAAGCAGAAGATGGTTTATTTTTTTTTACAAGTGCGAATTGCAGATCTGATAATAATAGAGGTAATTTTTGTGGTTTACTTTCCGCGGCGACAAGTCCCCGCAGAAAGATTGTTTTGTCTTTTAGTATATACTTTTGGCGGGGACATGTCCCCGCCAAAAGTTTTCGCACTTCGCCAAAACGTTTGGCGGGATAAAATAAATGCTTAGAGGGAAAAACGAAATTATTGGTAACATCTTTTAGCGGGGACATGTCCCCGCCAAAAAGTGTGCACAATTTTTATTAAACCATTTATATTTAATTATTTATAATTAATTTAAATCATTTATAATTTATTTAAATCATTTAAAATTATATATAATTTATTTGTCAAATGAACGAGTCGAGATGATGTGGCATCACACAAGATGTTAAACGAACGAGTCGAGATGATGTGGCATCACACGAGATGTTAAACGAACGAGTCGAGATGATGTGGCATCACACGAGATGTTAAATGAACGAGTCGAGATGATATGGCATCACACGAGATGTTAAACGAACGAGTCGAGATGATGTGGCATCACACGAGATGTTAAACGAACGAGTCGAGATGATGTGGCATCACACGAGATGTTAAACGAACGAGTCGAGATGATATGGCATCACACGAGATGTTAAACGAACGAGTCGAGATGATGTGGCATCACAGGAGATGTTAAACGAACGAGTCGAGATGATGTGGCATCACACGAGATGTTAAACGAACGAGTCGAGATGATGTGGCATCACACGAGATGTTAAATGAACGAGTCGAGATGATGTGGCATCACACGAGATGTTAAATGAACGAGTCGAGATGATGTGGCATCACACGAGATGTTAAACGAACGAGTCGAGATGATGTGGCATCACACGAGATGTTAAACGAACGAGTCGAGATGATGTGGCATCACACGAGATGTTAAACGAACGAGTCGAGATGATGTGGCATCACACGAGATGTTAAACGAACGAGTCGAGATGATGTGGCATCACACGAGATGTTAAACGAACGAGTCGAGATGATGTGGCATCACACGAGATGTTAAACGAACGAGTCGAGATGATGTGGCATCACACGAGATGTTAAACGAACGAGTCGAGATGATGTGGCATCACACGAGATGTTAAACGAACGCGTCGAGATGATGTCGCATCACACGAGATGTTAAACGAACGGGTCGAGATGATGTCGCATCACACGAGATGTTAAACGAACGGGTCGAGATGATGTCGCATCACACGAGATGTTAAACGAACGGATCGAGATGATGTCGCATCACACGAGATGTTAAACGAACGAGTCGAGATGATGTCGGATCACACGAGATGTTAAACGAACGAGTCGAGATGATGTCGCATCACACGAGATGTTAAATGAACGAGTCGAGATGATGTCGCATCACACGAGATGTTAAACGAACGAGTCGAGATGATGTCGCATCACACGAGATGTTAAACGAACGAGTCGAGATGATGTCGCATCACACGAGATGTTAAACGAACGAGTCGAGATGATGTCGCATCACACGAGATGTTAAACGAACGAGTTGAGATGATGTGGCATCACACGAGATGTTAAACGAACGAGTCGAGATGATGTGGCATCACACGAGATGTTAAACGAACGAGTCGAGATGATGTGGCATCACACGAGATGTTAAACGAACGAGTCGAGATGATGTGGCATCACACGAGATGTTAAACGAACGAGTCGAGATGATGTGGCATCACACGAGATGTTAAACGAACGAGTCGAGATGATGTGGCATCACACGAGATGTTAAACGAACGAGTCGAGATGATGTGGCATCACACGAGATGTTAAACGAACGAGTCGAGATGATGTGGCATCACAGGAGATGTTAAACGAACGAGTCGAGATGATGTGGCATCACAGGAGATGTTAAACGAACGAGTCGAGATGATGTGGCATCACAGGAGATGTTAAACGAACGAGTCGAGATGATGTGGCATCACACGAGATGTTAAACGAACGAGTCGAGATGATGTGGCATCACACGAGATGTTAAACGAACGAGTCGAGATGATGTGGCATCACACGAGATGTTAAACGAACGAGTCGAGATGATGTGGCATCACACGAGATGTTAAACGAACGAGTCGAGATGATGTGGCATCACACGAGATGTTAAACGAACGAGTCGAGATGATGTGGCATCACACGAGATGTTAAACGAACAGGTCGAGATGATGTGGCATCACACGAGATGTTAAACGAACGGGTCGAGATGATGTGGCATCACACGAGATGTTAAACGAACGGGTCGAGATGATGTGGCATCACACGAGATGTTAAACGAACGGGTCGAGATGATGTGGCATCACACGAGATGTTAAACGAACGAGTCGAGATGATGTCGCATCACACGAGATGTTAAACGAACGAGTCGAGATGATGTCGCATCACACGAGATGTTAAACGAACGAGTCCAGATGATGTCGCATCACACGAGATGTTAAACGAACGAGTCGAGATGATGTCGCATCACACGAGATGTTAAACGAACGAGTCGAGATGATGTCGCATCACACGAGATGTTAAACGAACGAGTCGAGATGATGTCGCATCACACGAGATGTTAAACGAACGAGTCGAGATGATGTCGCATCACACGAGATGTTAAACGAACGAGTCGAGATGATGTCGCATTACACGAGATGTTAAACGAACGAGTCGAGATGATGTCGCATCATACGAGATGTTAAACGAACGAGTCGAGATGATGTCGCATCACACGAGATGTTAAACGAACGAGTCGAGATGATGTCGCATCACACGAGATGTTAAACGAACGAGTCGAGATGATGTCGCATCACACGAGATGTTAACCGAACGAGTCGAGATGATGTCGCATCACACGAGATGTTAAACGAACGAGTCGAGATGATGTCGCATCACACGAGATGTTAAACGAACGAGTCGAGATGATGTGGCATCACACGAGATGTTAAACGAACGAGTCGAGATGATGTGGGATCACACGAGATGTTAAACGAACGAGTCGAGATGATGTGGTATTACTTTTGGCGGGGACATGTCCCCGCTAAAAGTGTTCGAACTTCGCCAAAGTATTAGGCGGGATAAAGTAAATGCTTAGAGGGAAAAACAAAATTTTTGGTAACATCTTTTAGCGGGGACGTGTCCCCGCCAAAAGTTATGTATTCCCCGCCAAAAGTAATGGAGGGAATAATGCCCGGGACAATAAAAAGCGCAATATTTTGGTCAAATGTTATGGTCTGCAAAAACACTTTCGGCGGGGACATGTCCCCGCTGAAAGATTGCGTTGAAAATGCAATGGGCGGTCAGCAAGATTGTGTGCCAGCTCAGCGTTTTTTTGTCGTTTAGCGACTTTTGGCGGGGACAAGGGCGTCGCCGCCGAAAGTCTCCTCGCCCGTCGTGTTGATTGTTGTAGTGTATGGCCATTCGCCAATTGGTATACGGCAACACACCGGATGTGTTCGATGAGTATTTGCTAATGAGTGCACGTACAGGGCGTGAATGTCTGGATAATTTCAATATGTGCGTTATTGATTTGTTTAAACCTGAGTTTTTAAGAAAAGCAACTTTGCATGACATTGAAAACCTATATGCAAAACATGAAAAGGACCATGGTTTTCCGGGAATACTTGGTAGCATCGACTGTATGCATTGGCAATGGAAAAATTGTCCGGTGTCATGGCAAGGTCAATATGTTAGTGGTCATAAAAAAATACCCCACTATATTGCTTGAAGCTGTTGCGTCACATGATTTGTGGATTTGGCCTGCTTTTTTTGGTATAGCGGGAGCGAATAATGACATCAATGTTTTGGATAATTCGCCATTGTTCGATGACATGCTTAAAGATGAAACCCCTATAGCTCCGTTTGTGGTAAATGGAGTTGTGTTTGATAAGGGTTATTACTTAGCCGATGGGATTTACCCACAATGGGCTACTTTCGTCAAATCGTTCACAACAGCTTCGGACGAGAAACACAGTTTCTTTAAAAAGCGACAAGAAATTGCAAGAAAGGATGTTGAATGTGCTTTCGGTGTTCTCCAAGGACGATGGGGAATAATACAACAACCAGCACGAGCTTACGCGGTTTCCAAGATACGTAGAATCATGTATTCTTGCATCATATTGCATAACATGATTTTAAAAGACCAAAAGTACGCTCTAAGTGAGTAGAGAGCATTGTTTAGGAATCCAGCTAGAAACATGCAAGACAGATGGATTGACAGATGTGATGTGCGTCATCGAAGGAATAAGGAATTACGTGACAAAGATGTTCATCTTAATCTCCAACAACAGCTTATGGAGTATATTTGGAATGAACGTGAGGAGTTTATGGAAGTAGATGACGAATAGTTTTAGTTATTTACTTATCGTATTTTATTTCGTAATTTCTTTTATGTCGTTTTGTTTAATGTAATATTTTTTTATTTCGTATTGTAATGTTTAATTTTATAAATAAAGTGTTTGAATGTTTAATGAATAAGATTGTTGAGGGTAGAATTTGTAAATTGTTATTTTAAAAAAAGGTGGTCCTAAAAATGGTGTTATTTGGTGTTATGATTTCCTGGTATTTTTGGTGTTATGTTATTTGATGTTAAAGTGATGTGGCGCTGACATGATAGTGGTGTTAGTGTTAATTGATGTTATGACTCCTTGCCCTCTTATCATTTCATAAATTAACCTAATATGTATCATTAAAAAAACGACCAAACCGCAACAAAAATGCGTCAAAATTCAGCAAAATTAAAACTACGCCTTTTGTAAACGATCGAACTAGCGATAAATACTAAAAAAACAGAGCTAAAGTAACATGCACAAAATCACGTCATAATTCAACAATATTAACACTTAACATCTCACAATCATTTCAAAACCTAACCTATATAATATCATTCAAATAAATAAAAAACGATCAATACAACATCACATAACAGTAACTAGATCCACAGCATCATAATAAAAAACTGCGTAAAATATCAGCAACAAAAATATAAAAACTATAGAATATATAAAAAATGAAGAAAGAAACGAGTATAATTTTATAAAAAAAAAGTCCCTTACGACGTCGTAACGGCGGTTGAGAAAAATAAGGAGAGAATTGTTATACCTTGTGGAGATATGAACGGGGAGAAAATATTGGAGTGAATATAGAAGATGGTTCTGGAATGGACAATGGAATGGACTAGTGTGTTTATATACGAGTGAGGTGAAGTGATTTGATTAGGGAGGTGTGATATGGTGTGTCGCAGGTGCAGGGTGGAAATGGTGTTCTAGTTTTGATCTGACGGTGGAGATTGGGTGAAGGAGAGGGATCTATGGTGTGGAGTGGGGTTTTTTAATTGGTAAAGTTTTGGATTTCTTACCAAATGATTTTTTATTTTACTTTTTTATAAATTTCAAAAATTGTCTATGTGATTTGGCAAAAATGTATGTTTTGTCTTTGTATTTGCGAAAGTGTAAATATAGTCTATGTGAGAAACTTATGAGTGCAATTTTCATCCTAACTGAAATAAAATGATTAAATTGGCATCTCTTTATATTATTAAAGAGAAACAAGACAAAAGATAATTTAGTCATTTCATTTTGATCAGAAATGAAAATTACACATGTAAGTTTCTCATATAGACGTTGTATGTGCTTTCAAAAAGATAAAAACGAAACATGCAATTTAGCAAAATCAAAAGCACTACTAGCTCACTGATCGACAAAGCTCTGACTTGGTGGAATACTCAGATTCAAGCTAGAGGCAGGGATGCAGCGGTAGGTATGACATGGGAAGATTTCAAGGCGTTACTGAGGGAAAAGTTTTGCCCAGATAACGAAATGTAGAAATTGGAGTCGGAGTTCTGGAACCACACTATGGTAGGAGCTGGTCATGCTGTGTACACCGACAAATTTCATGAGCTGGCTAAATTAGTTCCGCACTTGGTAACTCCGAATCCAAACGTATTGCTAGGTACATTCATGGATTGGTTCTCGAAATTTGTGGGATGGTTAGAGCTACTTAGCCAACCACTATTCAAAGTGCCATACAGAAGGCAGGGGCACAGACTGATGAGGCGGGGAGATGTGGAATGATGAGGCGAAAAGTGTACCACTTTTAAGGGGTCATTTAAGCCCGAATTCGTGATTATTTGATCAATTATTGCCCTAAATCATTCCTTTTGTCATTTTAGGTACTTTTGAGGCGAAATCTGGAAAAGGAAGCATTTTGGACGTTTTTGGAGCATAAAAGTGAAGAAAACGGCAAAGTCTCAAATTCCTTGCTGGGAACAGTACATGATGACGTCAAGCATTAACACATGATGGCGTCAAGAGTGATAAAAGAGGTGGAAGTGGATATTACAACGTGATGGCCCAGAACATTTTCAATGTAATTGGCCTGACGGCGTCACCAAGGCCGTTAGGGTCAATATGCATGTGATGGCCCATAGTAGATTTACACATGAAGGCGTCAAGACTGGATCTAGGCAATACGAATTTTAACTTGGCGGCGAGTTGACGGCGTCAGAAGTCAATACATGACGCCGTCAGGATGCTTAGCCTATATATATTTTTCCAATTTTTATTGTAAAGTGTGGAACAAGTTGTGGAATACTAAAACACAAACCCTAGGTAGAATTTCCTGCTTATTGAAGGGGTTTCAAACCCTTCTTTCTTCCATGTTTTAATAAAGATAAGTTCACCAATAATCATTCAATATGTCTATGTATTGTTTGATTCTATCTTATGCTTGTCTTTCTTTTAACATGTTAGGCTAGGTTTTTTTTTGTGTTTGCTTAGATGTAGTGAAACCTAGATGTTGATTATTGGTTGATTGTTTGTTTATAATTGTTATGGATGATTGTAATCGATGTTAAGCTTAAGAAAACTGGCAGACTTCAATTGGATCTTTAGTTAATTGGGTTAGTTGACTAGCAACTAATTCCGCCCACTCCTTCAAAACCCGAGATTTTACTTGCTTTCATAAAATATAAAAAATACAAAAAGAATCATCCCTCACCTCTAGACCTAGTTTAGTAGGCTTTCTAATCCTAGCGACACTATTCCTGAGTTGAACGATCAATCCCCCGGTACTTGTCACTATACTATACTACAACGATCAGGTACACTGCCTGGTGGGGGTTGCAAGCTTCTCAAGATCCCTTGAGAGGTAAAACTTATTGTGAGGGCGCAATCCCCCGTATCAAGTTTTTGGCGCCGCAGCCCGGGGAATAGTTATTGCTTAGGTTGGAATTTATTTTATTAGGTCTACTCATTAGATTCCTATCGAGTGAGATTTTATTTTTCTTTTTATTAGCTTTCTCGTATTCTATCTTTTCTTTGTGTCTTTGTTCGTAAAAACCTTTCCATTGACTCTTCCGTTCACCATTATGGAGAACGTGAATCCACCAAGTCCGACACTAGAGTTTTACCAGAAAAAATATAATTACACCAGTTTGGATATACCAAGATGGAGGAATGAAATGAGGAGGACATGATCTTATATTGATTTTATTGAGTACTTTGAGAAAAGAGGCCAAGTGCATAAGACTTTTAAAGAATTCACCTTAGGAGCTCCATCAACCCCTCAAAATGCCTCACTTAGTGAAACCTATGCACCATATGAGCCTTCACCTAGGATAGTTTCGTATGAGCCACCTAGCTGCATGTCATGGTTAGGCACTACCATAATATAGGATGAACACATAGGTGACCTTGATGTGATGGAGGATTTATCCGAACATGATCACCTTGATAAAAAAGACCTAGGTTTTATGATCGATGATGATGAATCCCAAGAAACACATGATGAATCTTTTGGGCAATTTGAATATAGCAGTCAGAATATTGAGGATGATCCTTATGATTCGGATATAGAAGTTGAGATACCTAGAGAAGCACTTGAGCTACTTGGGAAAATGTTAGGGTTAGATTATAATGAAACACATATTGAGGATATAGGTGATCTTGACACAAGGAATGATGAAGTAAATAACATAAGCTCACTAAGTACCCCACAAGTCCTACCGTCATTTGAGGCACACACACCGCCCGTGAATTACCCGGAAGAAGTAGAAGAGACTATAGGAACCCCAATAGAGGTAGAACCCTTGGACAAAGCACAACTAGAGAATATAGGTTTTAACACTAATAGTGATTACCTTTCTTTTAGTTCTAAGGAAGTTCTTAGTTTTGATGAACCGGAGCCTCAACTAAAACCGTTACCTAATCTTCCATCCTTGGACGAAAATTTAGGAATTGAAAAAGGTCCCGATCCACCCATCAAACCATATAGTCCGGGTAGTTTTACGTTGAAGGTAGTAGACTCTAAGCCTTGTAGAGAGGAAGATGACATAGGAGTGAACCATGACCTTAATTACTTACATCACCCATTCATGATTGACCACAAGAAATATTATGGGTTTAAACCAGGTTTATTAGGTCAAGATGGATTCCCAACTAGGAGTCTCTCAAAGTTGATAGAAGATGATCCCTTATTAAGAGAAAACTTCAACTCACCCATTGACCAAAGTGAACTAGGTAAGGTTATAATGATAGGAGCACACCCCTTTGAGCATATAATTCATCCACCACTCTTACCTCACGTGACATATTTCCACCCTAAGGGTGTGTATCGCTACTTCCACCCGCACTTAATCCTAAGTGTAGGGAAAACCTCCCCTATTTCCATTAAATAAGGGTAGAGTCAGGCTCGTGACTCGAACAAAAACAAGTGCTTCTTGGGAGGCAACCCATGTTTTGTGTGTTTTTATTTGTTTAATTTTTATTTGTTGATTTTATTTGTTTCCGTATGCGTGTTTTATTTTTATTGTTTGTGGATCATGGTTCAAAGTTAAATTGTGAAAATGTTTTATTTTGTTTTTAACTTCGACTTAATTACATATAAAGGTATTTTGCAAAAGCTAAGTGTAAGGGAGACACAAATTTGCTTATAAGAACGAAATTGAGCATGAACCACAACAATATTAAATGAGCATGTATATTAGTAATTGTTAGAGTCAAATGCTTGCATCGAGTCATAATGATGTTTTGCAGGATTTTCCAGGAAGTAAGACATAAGTTTTTTCAGAAATTTTCCGGAAACTTAACAAAAGATTTTTCCAGGAACATTCTGACGGCGTCAGGAGTTACAACCTGACGGCGTCAGGTACCAAAATTCTGAAAATTTTTGCGAGTTTCGTTTATACCGGAGTCTTAAAAGTTTTTGTTAATTCTTTAGTTTTATAAACTCCAGAAAATCTGCAAACATTCATTTCACAAGCATTATATCTTACTTTACTTTATTAGGATTTATTTGTTAGTATATATAGATTGTCGCCGATTTTATGCGAGGTTGCCTTGATTGTTTTCTCAAGTTTAACAGGTTATATATGACAAGAAGATGGTTTATATTTCTGGAAGGAAGCTTTCAAAGTTCATTTTCTTGGAGGAAGATCTAACCTTGTTGACACACTATCCACACCCAACGAATCAGGGGAGTATTTGTTTTCATTCTTTTACCTGTTTTACTTTTACATTCTTTAATTGAACATTGGGGACAATGTTCATCCTAAGTGTAAGGGGAGGGTAAATGATGATACCTTATAGGATACAATTGCACTTGAGTTTGTTTGTTCGATAGTAGGTGTGTAATAAAACTAAGAGAAATACTTGCTAGGGCAATTTTAGCGTCAAATTTAAAATTTTTTACAACATTTAGGAGTGAAACTTTAGCCTTAACAAGTGTCTCATGGATAGGAGTTGTATGACTAGCACAAAACCGTACCACTCAAAAATTTCCACCCCAAAAATGCGAGGTTCGCCTTTAGATCTTTAGGAAAAAGCATTCATTCTTAGTGCTTATGAGTGTACCGGTAGTATTTAGATTCTAGAACTTGCGTTAGTGATGCATCCCGAGACCACTAGTGAGACTACATTCGTGTAGTAGGATTTACTACATGATAAGAGGCATTAGGATCACCCTTGTGTTTAAACCCGTATCATAATTACTTGACCATTTAAGTCATATTACTTGATTAATAAAGTCAATTAATTTTCCCACACCTTTGCGTTGTACTCATTTTTAGTACATGAAACCCCTAGTACACCCCTCCGAGCCTATCTTTTATTTTCTAACTTTAAGCATCTTACTTAAAGGAAGAATTTGTTTACAATCCACCCAAATGTGCAACCAAATCGCCTTAGCCTTCCGTGTATGCACTCATCTTTAGTGCATTATTGTTATTTGTTAAACCCTTAGTTAATTATCTAATTGATTACATGGTTGCTAAGTCGAGTCATATCTTGTACATATTATTTCGGGACGATTGGGACTCATGGGTAAAGTACTAATGATATGGAGTAATGGGGAAGAACATCAATTATTACCCCCATATATGCGTTAATGTTTTAAAGTACTCCAAATGTTTCGATTATCTTAATTCGAGTCATTAGAATAGTTTATTGTAAAGTATGTAAAAATTCTAGTGTAAGGGAAATGTAAACTCCCCTATGATGTATTATTTTGGATGGTAGGGTAAAAGTGTATAAAAAAAAAGAAAAAATAAATAAATAAAAACATACGGACTACCATCCCGTTTCATTCTATGTTTGTTTTATGTTTTTGTTATTTTTGATTTATTAGCTTAAGTCGAGTCGAGTCTTGGCTTAGCAACGCCATATTGTACATGTAATTAACCAAGATGATTAACTCGCCACCAGTAAATATTGCCTTTATCCAACAAAACCGTGTTTATCATATCCCTACACCTAACGTTATAACCCTTTAAAAGACCTCTGTGATAGTTTATCCTAGGTGCTTACGCCAAGTGGTGGAGGTTTGATCCTTTCCCAAGCCTATGGTAATCTATTTGCTATGACAGGTAGTGAGAGATGTTTTCCATTTTCTTATTGTGATATATACTTTATTACACCCGAGAGATGTGAGTATCTAAACACTATTTGTGAGGTGCTAGTGTATGACCTCCGTGCATGTTTTTGGTGTTTAGTGGAACGATTATTTGTTGTAATTACTTTTATATTAGTGTTAAATGACCCCTAACTTGTATTTTGATTAGAATAAAAGTGCATTTGCTTGAGGACAAGCAAATCTCAAGTGTAAGGGTATTTGATGAGGCGAAAAGTGTACCGCTTTTAAGTGGTCATTTAAGCCCGAATTCGTGATTATTTGATCAATTATTGCCCTAAATCGTTCTTTTTGTCATTTTAAGTACTTTTGAGGAGAAATCTAGAAAAAGAAGCATTTTGGACGTTTTTGGAGCATAAAAGTGAAGAAAACGGCAAAGTCTCAAATTCCTTGCTGGGAACAGTACCTGACGACGTCAAGCATTAACACATGACGACGTCAAGAGTGATAAAAGAGGTGGAAGTGGATATTACAACGTGACAGCCCAGAACATTTTCAATGTAATTGGCCTGACGGCGTCACCAAGGCCGTTAAGGTCAATATGCATGTGACGGCCCAGAGTAGATTTACACATGAAGGCGTCAAGACTGGATCTAGGCAATACGAATTTTAACTTGGCGGCGAGTTGACGTTGTCAGAAGCCAATACATGACGCCGTCAGGATGCTTAGTCTATATATATTTTTCCAATTTTTCCAATTTTTATTGTAAAGTGTGGAACAAGTTGTGGAATACTAAAACACAAACCCTAGATCGAATTTCCTGCTTATTGAAGGGGTTTCAAACCCTTCTTTCTTCCATGTTTTAATAAAGATAAGTTCTCCAATAATCATTCAATATGTCTATGTATTGTTTGATTCTATCTTATGCTTGTCTTTCTTTTAACATGTTAGGCTAGGTTTTTATTGTGTTTGCTTAGATGTAGTGAAACCTAGATGTTGATTATTGGTTGATTGTTTATTTATAATTGTTACGGATGATTGTATTCGATGTTAAGCTTAAGAAAACTGGCAGACTTTCATTGGTAACTTGCTTGAACGTCTTAAGAAACATGATCGGAGGTGTACTACGATATTTTGTTGTATTTAATGCACAAGTGAATTCTAATGATCCCATGTTAGGAGCTTTTAGTCGGCTCGACATAGGAGTAAAGTAGGATCTTATAGAGTTAGGGAATATTGTACACGGCCCTACGACTAGTATTAAGGAATATAACCCGTCATCCATGCAATTGTAACAAGCTAATCAACCAGTAAAAGATATCTAGGGAGTAATGAAATCTAAGTAAACACAACTTTTCTCATTATTGTTTCCACCACATTAGTATATTAGTTTAATTTTCATTTCTTTTATTTTATTTTGATTGCATCTTTAGTTAATTGGGTTAGTTGACTAGCAACTAATTCCGCCCACTCCTTTAAAACCCGAGATTTTACTTGCTTTCATAAAATATAAAAAATACAAAAAGAATCATCCATCACCTCTAGACCTAGTTTAGTAGGTTTTCTAATTCTAGCGACACTATTCCTGAGTTGAATAATCAATCCCCTAGTACTTGTCACTATACTATACTACAACGATCAGGTACACTGCCTGGTGGGGGTTGCAAGCTTCTCAAGATCCCTTGAGAGGTAAAACTTGTTGCGAGGGCACAATCCCCCGTATCATGGAACACTTTCAAATGGCGGTGAAAAACGGAAGGTAGATGGTGAGCCAAGTAAGCACGGAGACTCTTGGGCAGATAACAAAAGATCTAAGGTGGGGAAAGGATTTGTGGCAACCAACACTGCGAAGAGAGAATACGCAGGTACTGCTCCATTGTGCACGAAGTGCAATTACTATCACCATCAGAACACACCTTGTCTTTTCTGCACTACTTGCAACCGGGCAGGACATTATGCTAGAGACTGTCGTTCAGGGGCTAGACTAGTGGCACCGCTGAATGCAAGGGAACCGACAGCTAACCATGGAGCCTGTTATGAGTGTGGGGGCACTGGCCACTACCGATCTACTTATCCTAGGCTGAATAGAGCACCAAGTCAAGATGGGAACCATTTGGATATCAGAGGAAATCCGGACCAGAGGAACCATAGAAACCAAGCAAGAGGAAGGGCATTCATCATGAATGTGAACGAGGCTCGTCAGGACCCAAACATTGTGACGGGTACATTTTCTCTTAACAATCATTATGCTACTTTGTTATTTGATTCTGCCGATTTTTGCCTTATTTCCACTGAATTTGTAAAACCTAGTACTTTAAGACCCAGTTAGGTAATTGAACTAACTAATAGTAAAAGAGATAGAAGTTAATAGAATCATTCGCGGGTGCACTCTACTACTAGTGGATTCCTCATTCACTATCGACCTAATACCTTTCGGGCGTGAGAGTTTTGATGTAATTGTGGGAACGGATTGGTTGTCAAAACATAAGACTGTGATAATATGTCATGAGAAAGTAGTTAATTTTCACTTAGTTAAAGTTTATGGGAAACTCGAAGCGCGGGCCCGAGTTTACATAGGAGCAGGAAGAAAAATAAAATAAAAAGAAAAACAAATTACCCACACTTATTTGTGGCGCAAGATTCCAGTAGTAGATCAAGCTGAATTTTGAGGACAAAATTCTTCTAACGAGGTGATACTGTGAGAACCCTCACCTGACCTGGTTAGTCAACATTGACCTTGACCTAGTATTGACTTTCACCCTAACTGACTCTTCATTATTATTATTATTGTTATTATTATTATTATTATTCCTTTTTATTTAAACTTAACCTAAGTTATTGTATGACTATTAAAACACATTAAACCATATGTTATGTATTTAATACATAGAAAATAACCTAAGATAATGAACTTAATAAAATTTGTAACTTTTTCTAAGTTGATCCATGTACTCACACGACACAAACACTCATTTGTACATTCCTTTGAATCGTTTATATGCTATATCCCTATCTTCAAAATTTCACACGTCAATCATACACCTTCCATAAATCGTTTAGAAGACTTGTAAACTAAGAGATAAGAACCTAATAACTAGCATACATCCTATCCTAAAATACAAAAGATATACTTGTGCATATCCCCTTGAAACTCACGACATACACACCAAAACCAATATTCGGTTTTATTCACTTACCAAAACAATAACACACTAAAACCAGCTTCCTGGCAATCCTTTATTCCTTTCAAGTTCAAGAAAACCAAGGTGTGGCTGCTTGTTCCACTCGTGGTGATTAGAAGAGTGTGGTGATCGATTCCTATTGTCCTTGTTCTCTTGTCTTGCCTCGTTAGTCTCTAAGGTACTCCACAAGTTTTCCCTTTGTCTCATATATTGTTTTCACGACCTAAACATCATCTTATTATCATCATAATCACGTTTGCTATATGTTTTGGAATCTTATTTGCCTCGTTCATCATGAAACATATGAATATGAGTAAAATCAGTCACATAAAATAATAAAATTTACTTTGCTTAAAACATGTATTCGACCTATATTTTCTTGGTTCTGTCTCTCGTTATCAGTCATAGGTGCACACGTAACCTCCTGTCACACTCATTTACATGATATAACCTATAACTGAACGTATTTAGAACATGCTTTCGTACTCGTATTAATCTCTTATTGTCTCTTAAAACATGTATATACGTATGCCTAAGAGATTTAACAAGCCACATGAAACCATACGACCCATGGTTTCTTTCTCTTGTCGACTTAACCTTATTCTAGTCCTAGTTAGGTAATCCTTTAAATTAAACCTGCATGTAAACATTTATGAGACAGTTAATATGGTTACTAAAATGGAAACCTTAATGACTAATAATTAATGAATGAATAAAAAGGGGTTTAAGGTTTTGGTGATATGATTTTATGTATGAGGTTTCATGCTTATGTCGTTATACCTTGGCGTTGTGTCGAACTAAGGGTTAAGAAAACAAGTGTCGAGCTGTGTCTAAAATCTGTTTATCGAAGCATGCGATCTATTGTTTTTGGGGTGTGTCTAGCTTGTTCTGTACGAAAGCTTGCTATACTATCACTATAAAATCATAATTAGTTAAAACATGGTTTATAGTATGCATGCATTAACGTATCTAAATGGAGACTACATGAATAATTATTATGCATGACTTTTATCTTTTTAACTAAAACTAGTTATAATACCCGTGCACGCACGAGATTTTGACATAAAAATTTTATCATGTATTTAATACCGAATATATTGCCTTAAAATATTTTGAACTTTACATCTACTAATTTAGTATAAGTCAAATTTATTTGGCAATAACAATGCCTATTAAAATAGTCACAACACTCTTGTATTCAGCTATTTTTACAGTTCCAAACACCCCTATTAGCAATTGAAATAGTCTGAAACACCTTTGAATTCAGCTATCAAGGCAGTTTCAAGCACCATCAATTCAGCTATTAAAAACAGTCACAAATACTTTGAATTCTGCAATTAAAACAGTCATAAAAACCTTTTAATAACTATTAAGACAGCCATTAAAACAATCCTAATCACCACTGAATCTAACTATTAAGACGGTCCCAAAACCCTTTAAAAACTTACTATAATTAGTAGAAAATAATAGTCCCAAACTCTAATAACTTAAGCAAGTCCTACTTTAGTAAACCGGCTCATTCTTTTCGCAGTAGATTTTCAAGTGAATGAGACAAATTAGTTACATCACTTTCTAGATTATCATTATTCTATATTACAACAAATTCAAAAGCAATCAACTCATCAAATACTTGTGAGATTTTTTTTTAAACGTTGGAATAAGGTTAATGCAACACATATCAGTGCCTGAGACAAAGGCATTTCTATAACGTTAACTTGGGATTATGTGAGTTAGCCGTTTAACTATATGAAAATTCAAGAGACAACTTGATGTTAAAATTCAATAAACACATATAACATATAAGCAAATAATTATATCAAATATATGTTCTAAGTAACCTTAAAAGTAAATATGTAGTTGATGCATCAGGTGTAGTTTCAGAGGGTTTTTATGGTTCCTACTTTAGCATACTTGGTGAAGAACTTGTATTCCCAGTCTCTAATGTGTCAAGTTCTAATAAACAACGCATAAGGACCAATTGGTATATAAAACATCCTGAAAGAAACATCAATCAGCTAATAGTCAAACTATTGGCACAAAACGTACACTTTTTTTTCTTCATTTCATTCGGACTTAATAACGCACACAATATACTTTCTGCTAAAGTAATAAAAAAAAGAAGGTGCAGCCTAATATAGCATATCACTTGTCAAAATGAGTAAATTAGCTTTGTATAACGTTTTTAAATGGCAGACATGCTGAGGTTGATGTTGATGTTATTGTTTAACTTTAACTATTGATATCATGTTGTACAAAATGTGTGAATTTAGTAGCACATAATGAGCGTTAATGAAGTTAAAATATGCTCCGTAAAGTTTTTAAAATGTTTTTTTTTATAGATATTCATATATAAATTTTAAATAACAATTTCATGAGTAGTTGTTATAAGTACAATCGCGTATATTTATTTTCATATCACAGTAATTAATGCTTACCATTTGATATTTATATTCCCGTTACTAATAATTTAGCCGTATTTAATATTCAAACCTGTGTACGCATAAATTAAAGTTTTAAATAAAATAACACAAGTACTTATTTAAAAAAATATTCTAATGGATGAAAATCTAAAACTAACAATATTAAGCTAATTCGCATATTTACAAAATTTTGTAATTTTAATAGATGAAAGTATAAAACTAAGACTAATACTCATGTAATTTTAAACAAAGTTAATATTATAAAGTATAAGGGGTATAAAGTGTAAGGGGTTATTTGTGTTTTTTCTAAAGTTATTAAAAAACATAGAAACTTGTAATTTTACACTTAGCTCTATATAATTTATTTAAAATTCAACCACTAAAGTTTTATTAATTACTTCATCTTTTTTTAAGTTTTTGTTTTCATAAATTTGACACCTATATTTTTATGCATTTTTTTTCTTAACCGATTTTCTCCACCAAATTTATTAAGTTTGACCAAAATCAATTTAATTTTGACTTTATATTGACCAATCATATTGCTCGATTTTGCCTACGTGGCAAAATTGAGCTCTCCTATTGGTCTATTTTTTTTTTCAATGAGAAGGGTTTTGCAAAAACACTCTGAAATGATGTAATTCTTTTATTATATAAAAGATGGGTAAAGAGGATGATTTATCAGTTCATGGAGCTTGTTATAATCCTAAGTTGTCACCATAATAAAATACATTAAAAGTGAACATAACCGCTATTCTTTGGCGATGCATTTACCTAAGTAGGATGTCGCATAAAATAAATAAGCCGTCAATATAATTAGATTCTTAGTAATTTCTAGTTCATAGTAGCTTCGGATATCTTCGATTTAGTTGCTTGCACTTATCTCATTTTCCCTTCAGTGTTAAGGTGAGTACTCGTAGCCCAATTTCTACTTATATTTTCTCGGGGGAGATAATACTCAACATCCGTATTCCTTTATACTCAACCATTATTACAAATACATTATTTCATTCGCTGCGCTAAATTCTTATTTCAATTACATGATTTCACTAGCTGTGCTAAATTTATATTATTTCTTTTGCAATTTACTCTATTTTGAATATTAATTCTTACAAGGATTGGATGGTGTCAGTTTCTTGGCATAAACGATAGCCTAAGTTTTACGAGCGAATTATTTTTATTTTTTCTGTAAATTTTATTTTGGAAAGTTCTTAAATGTTTATAAAGTTCTGTAACAGTATCGAATGAGATTAAATGTATTTATAAAGATTTTGACTAAAATGATCTAGGATTATATGCTTTTCTTTTTATTTTGGGAATGTTTCCAAACAAAAGAAAAAGATTATCTACGAGTGTAACTATTGCAATTTTTTGAAAAGGTAGCATGGCATCTTATTGTCTACAATTTCATGATAAACATTTATTTTTAAATGATCAGTCATTTCCAAAAAGAAAAGAGTCTAATCCTTAAATATTGTTACATGTATTACTACATATGAAACAAGTTTATAATATTATCATTTCTTTATAAGTTGGCTTAGTTTATGAAATCGTCTTTGCTAGTTCCCGATGCCACACAACTTTCTTACGACGCAGTATTGCATCGCCTAACTTTTAGTAGTTCCACTCCCTTCATGTTACGCCTTCTTTCTTCTAACGTTTAAATTATAAATTTGACTAATAGCAAATACATATCTTTTTTAAGTATTTTGATCACAACTAGTATGCAATTATAAATCATTCCCAAATAAGACTTTTTAACATTTTGTATTTTCTTTAGCTATCACCAAATGAGCAACTCGTGGGAAATGGTATGGCAGGCCAATTTGTATTCGTGGGTACCTCATAACGAATCACAATAGTTAATGTCTTATTCTCTATTGGACTGACCACCTCCATGTTGCTTGGAAGTTGGAAGGGTCGAAATTAATTGCAACTTTATAATGTATGACTTTTTTATATTCGAGCATCGTAATGTTACGCTCCCTCCATCGTAAAATCATTATCCTACTTGTCTCAAAGTAATTGTCTTTTATATTTACTCATTCAAAAATCTTTAAAAGTAAAGATTAAATCTTATTAGTTAAAAATGCAATGATCCTACTTTTCTTAAAATAGGTTTTTGTCTGAAGAGTGAAAACAATAATCTTGAGACGGATGGTGTATAAATCAAAGAGTTAGCGACAAGGTTTTTTAGTATGTTTAGTTTTCCGCATTCGGCAAGGACCCCGAGATAAAAATGACTATCTTGAGCTGTGGTAACATACACACACGATTAGGGTTGTAGTTAGTGGTGGAGACGGTAGGGGGCAGGGTAGGCACGTGCCCCCTAGCGAAAAAATTGTAGTGTAATTTTTCTAAAATATGTGGCTGTTTTCGTAATTTGCTCCCCTAGCAAACTAATTTGTGGTGTAGTTTCTAAAAATTATTAAAGTTTGTCTCATCGACAATAACTTTTTGATTTTGACATGTGCCTATTTACTAGGGGTAACAATAACACCTACTGATTTTGACATGTGCCTATTTCTTCGTGAATAACATATACTCCCTTCGTCTCAAAATTATTATCCGTATTTCCTTTTTAGAATTTCTCAAAATAATTGATCACTTTCATTTTTAAGTAAAAACTAGAGAATAGTAAGAAAATATTCACTTTAAGTGGTTAAAAACTAAAGCAACCCCACTTTTATTAAAATATGTGATTTATCTCTCATGACAATAATTTTGAGACAGAGAGAGTAATTAGGTCTGTTAATTAGCATGTCAATGAATACTCATACTCTTTTCTTGGTGGTTGGTTTTAGTAATATATTGAAAAGTGGCTTAATTGGCCTTAAGTGTGATACCTTATTGCAAATTTATAATTTAAACGTTAGAAGAAAGAAGGCGTAACATGAGGGGAGTGGAACTACTAAAAGTTGAGCGATGCAATACTGCATCAAAAGAAAGTTGCGTGGCATCGGGAACTAGCAAAGACAATTACATAAACTGAACCAACTTATAAAGAAACGATAATATTATAAACTTGTTTCACATGTAGTAACGCACGAGATTTTACGATATTATACACTAGTTATAATGCCCGCGCACGCGCGGGTTTTTAAAATTTTTTTTAATCATATATTTTTATTTATTAAAAAACAAATAATTTAATATTTGTTTTGTTTGATTTATGATGTTTAATTGTAGTTTTTTATTATTAAATATAATTATTTAAAAATTTTAATCCTATTATTAATTGCATCTTATCTATATTTTTTGTATTTATCTTCATATAAAATGTTACCTAATAAAAAAATAATTATTTTTTTAAATAAAATTATTACTAAATAAGGTATGAATGCATTTTTTTAAAATGAAAAATTCCAAATAGGGGTTTTATTTTATTATATAAAACACTAGTTATAATGCCCGCGCATATTATAATACTCATGCACTCTCATTTGTACCTTACGTAGATTTTTAAAGGATGTTAAGTCCTACAATAGTATGCACTCTCATAATGTGAAAATCATTTGATGATTTTCGTTGCTATTCCACAACAGAATTTAGGTGGTAGCATTACACTTCTGAAGAACACCACTACTAACTATTTTAGAACATGACAAATGAGTAATGAGAAGAGACAAAACTTTGGTAGGAATTTCATCAATTTCTAGAATGATCGTATGAAGAGCTATCAGTAGCAATTGCAGTACTTTTATGATAGTTTTCCTGGCTAAGAATATGATGCGAGGGTGATTTTTCCTATATTTCATTAAAAAGGAGAAATGTAGATCATTTAAATAAGATTTAAGTCACATAAGTTATCTTATGATCTTTAAACAAATCCATTTGTCACAAGTCCGCCGCAACTACCAGATAAAGCTTGCTTTGGGGGAACACTCTACACTTTTGACCATGTATTGATCCTAATTAAAAGGACATAGTCAAAGTGAAAGAGGAACATACCCGATCATCGAAATATGAAAATTCAACAGCCTAGTGGTTTGTTTAAAAAAGATATCAGTAAAAAAAGTTTCAAAAATCTATAGTCTGCAAAAATGATTAACTGTGAAGTATTGAAATGGATATGCAACGGCAACTAAATGTATAATTAAAAGCATGTTGACGCAAAGTAAATAGTTATTTAGTTTTAGTTCTGAGACAACGTTGTAACATAGTGTTGATACAAAAGTTGGGCGTTCCTGGTTGTAGGCTCTTGCTCTCGTACCAATTCGCTTCTTAGCACTTGTTACCTGCGCACTAAGAAAATAAACAACACCGTTAGGCTTATCGAGGGATTGTCTCCCCCGATTAGACTCCGGCGTGAGAGTAAGTAATCGATTTAAGGTTCTCGTAGAGAGTTAGGGTTTGTATATCGTACCTTTGAATGAGAATATATCATTCCTTATATAGGGGCTGAAACCGCGTAGGTTTCTTGTTCCTTACTCTTCGCACGCGTAGTGCTTATCCGAGGAAAGGATATCTATTCCATGAATAGATAATCCTTATCGTGTACCCGGTGGGTTTAGTTGGGCTTTGGGCCTCGTGGGCCCAAGCTAATGATACTGCGGCCCAAACCATTGTCATGGCAGCCCACTCGTGGTGGATTTAGGCGCTAGTAGTGTATATTATTTGGATTCGTGGCCCAAATATAGACTATACGTCATCATGTCCCCCAGTCTAGTGTGCGCGGCTCGTAGCCGCGGATACTAGACTAATATTATCAGCGGTAAGCGTGGCGGGAGAACAAGGGAATATTACCGCCCATTTTTAAGTGCAATGCACCTAGCCATGGGTATTTCAAACGAATACCTCGAAAATTGGGGGTAGTGTCCACGTGGCCCTCGTAAATCGGGAAAAAGTGTATGTACCGGTTCAGTTCCAGCCATACGTTTTTGTGAGTGGATTCCACGTGGAGATAAACTAGGGTTTTTTTACTCCCTATATAAGAGTCACCGCCCCATTTTCTACGATCACACAGTAAAACACACACTCACCACTTATTCACTTTTCTTGAAAGCTTTTTGCAAAGAAAATACTTCATTTTCGTAGGTAATTTTTGTGCAGTTCACTTCGTAATTTAATGAAGATGGTTGCCCAGTTAGAGGACTTTCGCTCTGCGATGACCATTGAGGATGTTACTCAATTTTCGTCCGACTATTTCGTGCCTCTGGATGTCCATCCAGAGGCTCCAGATGTGGACGCGTGTATAGCTGATTTCCCCGAAGGGAAAATAGGGCTATACACAAAATTCTTTGAGTACGCGAATTACCGTGTACCTATATCTATCTTTCTGAGCGATTTGCTCAACCACTATCGCCTTCACATCTCTCAGCTGCACTGTATAGGTGCGGCTAAGGTGTCGAATTTTGAAGTAAACTGCCGTTTACTTGCGATAGAACCGACCGTGGCCTTGTTTCGCTCCTTTTACCACACGACGTGGTCAAATGGTTGGGTTTCTTTTGCGAAGCGCCAGGGGGCGCTTCAGTGTTATACTGAGAAAGTAGATGCCCTAAAAAATTGGAGGGAGTACTTTTTCTGGGTTGATGATGTAGTATTTCCATCGCCCTATGAGTTTTATACTCAGGACACACTGCCAAGGGATGGGCGCCCCGCACCCGGTTCCTATAGGCTGGTTGATGCGCAAACTCTTGATGCCAACCGACTGTCCATTAACCCCTATCTGGAGGAGTTTTTGGTGCACATGGGGTTGAGCCGCTCTTATTTTGGCGCTGCGGATGAGGTGCCCACTTTCTTAAGTGAGGATGGCCGGGGTGGGTGTTCATCCCTTCTACTTCAAGCTTTGTAAGTCTCTTTTTGTGTATGCGCGCTTTTAATAACTAATCCTTTTTCCTTTCTTGCTTTATTGATGTGCGCAGAGATGGATCTGTTTGCCGTTGTTAAGCTGGACAAGCCGAAACTGGTAACTATAGGGGTGCGCCCTCTGAGGGAAGGTGAGCAGCCCCTACTGGAGGCGACTGAGGGTCGCTTGGCCGTGCTGCCAGAGGTGGTCCCTGAGAACACGCCGCCTCTCTAAGTGACGCCCGTTCAGAGCGTGACGCCTGATGCGGAGGTGACGCCCAATGTGGAGGTGACGCCTAATGTGGAGGTGGCGCATGAGGAGGCACACTCGGGGTCATCTGACAGCATAAGGATCCTCAAGCCTGAGGAAGTGTTGAAGGAGGAAGTTGCGCAGAATGTCAAGCGCAAGGGAGAGGCTGGGGGCAGTGGCACCAGGAAGAGACGTCGTCACGTTATTGGAGATGCGGAGTCTACCGCGGAAGAGACATCTACTTCTGGCGCGGGGAAAAAGGCTGCTGAGGCTTCTCCGTTTCTATAAGTGTCTGCACTTTTATCATCTCTTTTTTCGTATATTACTTGTTGTAATATTGACTAACTGTCGTTTTTTGTCTCTTGTAGGGATGATGCTGCGAAGACGATGGAGTCTTCGTTGATGAGGTTTCCTCTCCACAGAATGAAAATAGGGAGGGGAAAGCCAAAGTTGTTGAGGGTGGAGAGGCGCAGCAGTTGATGGATGAGCTGGCTCCGACTGCTGCGCGCCAAGCTGAGCTGGTGGCTCAGTTGAAAGAGAAGTATGTCGGGGAGAGCAGTGCTCTTGCCCAGAGGGACGAGGAGATTGCTAAGCTCCGTGCGCAGCTGGCGGGAGCGCAGGCGGAGTTGGAATCCTCGCGGGTGTATACGGAGAAGGTCACCCATGAGAAGCTGTCTGCCATGGTAGAAGTGGTGAAGGCACGTGGGGAGCTTCATCATTATAAGTCCGACTTGACTTTTGCTGTGCGCTTCTTGAAGGAGAAGAAGGTGGAGCATTATGCTAGTATCACCAAGTTCAAGGAGGACATGATGAAGATTATCCAAGTGCAGGAGGACAGGCTGCGTAGCCTTAGTATTGAGTACGATGAGGAACTATATCCTCATTTGATGTCGACCATTGCTGAGCGCAGGAATTCTTTTTATTTTATTCTTCTTCATAATAACTTTATCGCCATGCTTTTTACTTACACAAATTTGCTTTGTGAATGTAGGTGGTTGATTAGCCATGGGCTGCGCCTGGCAGCTATGGGCACGCTGGAGTCCCAAGAGGTGGTGGACGCCTTTGGGAAGGGGGTGCACTGTGCGATGGCGCGTGGGAGATCGCAGGCTATGGAGGATCTCCATGAAGCTAAGCTGCTGAAGAAGGACTTGGCGGAAGTCCCTGGGTACAGCGCTACTGCTTATGATGAATTGATGCAGGCAATGGCGGGGTTGAAGGTCCTCGAGCTGCCACACATTGGGAGGCTGGAGCGCGATCAAGATGACCCCATAGATGTACTGATGGCGGGGTTGACATTGCAGCGCCATCTTGGAGAGAATGGGGAAGGGGAATCAGATTACTATCTGAAGCCTGAATTGTCGCAGCTGCAGATTCCTGTGTTCACACAGCCTCGCGACATCCTCAAACCCTTTGCTCTTGAGAGGGAGATTCCCTTAAAAGAGGTTCTGGAGCGTCATGAGCAAAGGGCTGCTCAGAAGAAGGGCATCAAGGGTAAAGCAGTGATGTGCGGCATTGGTGCTGCGCACATCCCCAGATCTGATGGTGTGCCCGTGAGTGTTCCCACGGTATCTCCCAATGATGCATTGCTTCTCAGAAAGCTTCAGGAAGCGGGGAGTTCTTCTGCTCCGCAAGATAGCCCTGAGCATCGCCATAGCGTGTAGGCTTTTTGTATATTTATGTATCTTTCCTTGTAATTTTTATGAATAAATGTGGAATAAGATACTTTTTTTTTTTAAGTTCGTGACTTAAATATACTTGCATTGTTTGCCAACTTATTTAACCAAGTGTTTTAAGTGCGTGACTTTGAAGAATTATACTTGCATTGTTTGCGAAGTTTTTATTTTTTGACCAAGTGTCTTGGCTCGTTAAGTGCGTGACTTTAAAAATTATACTTGCATTGTTTGCGAAGTTTCGTTATTTGACCAAGTGTCTTGGCTCGTTATATTGCTAAGCTTGTACAGTGTACTTAGTATATGCGCATCCGTCGTGGGGTGCGCACGCGAAACTTACTTCGACGTCTCAAAAGTAAGGCGCTTAGCAAGGATACGTGATCCAATGTTGATGGGTTTGCAACCCTCTTACTCAACGAGTGAATTAGTAGGTTAACTCATCCTTTATGCCGTCGTGGGTCTTTAAGTGGTGCATGCACGCCATGTAGGCAATAAAAATATAAGATAACAATATTGACATATATTAGTATGTATGCAATAAAGTAAAATACGCTATGGAGTTAGCTAAAAACCATAACATTTTATTGATACTTGCAAGTTTTTAAAAGAAAATACAATTCCTAGGAAAGAAAAAACAAACACTTATTGGGCATCACGTAGGATGCGAGGGTGTCTGTGTAAGGGTCGTAGCCTAAAAGTAACATCTTTTAAGATTGCAGATGTTCCAGGTGCGCGCTAGGTCGTGACCTTCCATATCGCGCAGTCTATATGCGCCGTTGCCGAGCGCGTCTGTGACCTCGTAAGGTCCTTCCCATTTAGGTCCGAGTTTGCCTGTGTCTTCTAAGTGGCTCGCATCACTGGCGCGGTAAACAAAGTCTCCTGGTTTGAATGAAGTGTGTTTGACCTTTGCATCATAATACTTCTTCATTTTTGCCTTAGCCTTTGCTTCGCGTATAGCTGCGCGTTCGCGTCTTTCTTCCAGTACGTCCAAGTCTATGCGCCGTTCTTCGTCATTTGTTGTGACGTTGACCTCTGCTGTTCGTATAGTTGGCATTCCTATCTCCGCTGGTATGACGGCTTCTGTTCCATAGACGAGGGAAAATGGCGTGTCGCCAGTACTAGTTTTGATTGTTGTGCGATGCGCCCACAAGACATGCGAGAGCTCATCCACCCACCTTCCTTTGTGTCTGTCAAGGCGCGCTTTTATTCCTTCACCTAGACTGCGGTTTGCGCGCTCAACTAGGCCATTGGTTTGTGGGTGTTTCACTGAAGCAAAGTGTTGTGTGATGTTCAATTGTGCGCACCAATCTTTGAATGGGTTATCACAGAATTGTTTTCCGTTGTCTGATATGATCGCACCCGGTAGTCCGAAGCGACAAACAATGTTATCCCAGACAAAGCGTTTGACTTGGTTTCCTGTGATGTTCACCACCGCCTTTGCTTCGATCCACTTCGTAAAGTAGTCTATGGCTACGATGAGGAACTTTACTCCTCCCGCTGCTACAGGGAAGGGTCCTGCGATGTCAATACCCCATTTGTAAAATGGCCATGGTGAGGTAATTGGTGTTAGCTCTTGTTGTGGTCGGTGCGGAATTGGCCTATGTACTTGGCAATTGCTGCATTTTCTTATCAGATCGCATGCGTCGCGATGCATTGTTGGCCAATAGTACCCTGACCTTAGAGCGCTTGCCACCACGGATCGCGGCCCTGAGTGCATACTACACGATCCAGCGTAGATTTCTCGGAGTACGTAGTCTGCTAGAAGAGGTCCAACACATCTGAGCCATGGCTGTAAGAAAGAGCGTCGATAGAGTACGTTGTCTCGTAGTTCAAATCGTTGCACTGTGCGCCGTATTCTTCGAGCGTCCTTATGATTTTGGGGTAGGATTCCCTTGCCAATGAATTCAATGATAGGTGTCATCTATGTAGGATCTTGTTCTTCTATCACTGTGGATATCTCCATTTCCAAGATTGACTTGTTTTTTAGGGTTTCTACCAATACCTGTTTTGAGAGGTATGCGAAGCTTGTGGATGTGATCTTGCTGAGTGCGTCCGCCTTCCTGTTATCTCCTCTAGGCACCTGTTTTATTGTGAACCTATCAAAGTTTTTGATCAAGGATTTTGTCTTTTCCAAGTATTGGATCATGTGTTCATCCTTGGCTTCATATTCACCTAGTACGTGGTTAGCGACTAGTCGCGAATCTACATTTGCTTCTAGGTTGCGTACACCCATTTGGATTGCGATGCGTAGTCCGGCTAGTAGGGCTTCGTATTCTGCCTCATTGTTTGTGGCTGTGAATTCAAAGCGTAGCGCATAGGTGAATTCCCTACCTTCTGGATTTGTAAGAATAAGGCCTGCGCCTGATCCATCTACACATGAAGACCCATCTGTGAACAGAATCCAGGGTTCCTGTAAATCTGTTTTAGCTGCAGATGTTGGGCTGTCGCTGTCTGGCTTTTCCATGATAAAATCGGCTAAGATTTGTCCTTTGATTGCAGTGTGCGGTCTGTATGAGATGTTATACTCACTTAGCAGTACACTCCACTTTTGTAAGCGTCCTGATGCGTCAGGCTTAGAGATAACTTGTTTGATTGGCTGATCAGTGATTACAGCTATTGGGTGTGCTTGAAAGTATCTGCGCAGCCTTTTGGCTGCGAATACTAGAGCTAAGACCAGCTTTTCCATAGCGCTGTAGTTAGTCTCTGTTTTCTTTCGGGCTTTGCTTACAAAGTATATGGGTGTCTGGACGGAGTTCCTATCTGTCAATAGTACTGCGCTGACTGCTCCATGAGTTGCCGATAAGTACATGATTAGTTCTTCCCCTGATCGCGGTGCGACAAGTTTGGGAAGAGATGCCAGATGGTTTTTAAGTTGTTGGAAATCTTCCTCCGCTTCTTTAGTCCAGCGAAAGTCTCCTTTTTTAGTACACTTCGTGAGTGTTTTAAAGAGAGGAAGAGATTTGTCTGCTGACTTGGATAAGAAACGGTTTAGCCCTGCTAGCTTTTCATTCAATGACTGGACTTCTTTGAGTGTGCGCGGTGAGGGGAGATCAATAACAGCCTTTGTCTTTTTTGGGCAAGGCTTGATTCCATCGGGTTCTATCAAGTATCCAAGGAACATACCCTCGGTTGCGCCAAAGGTGCACTTCTTGGGATTTAACTTCATGTTTATTCGCCCCAATGTTCTGAATGTCTCCTCGATGTCGCGCACCAACTCGTCCTCTGTGTGGCTTTTGATGACAAGGTCGTCAACGTAGACTTCCAGGTTGCGGCATACTTGTTTTTCGAAAGCTGTGTCCACCAGTCGTTGGTATGTCGCGCCTGCGTTCTTCAGGCCAAAAGGCATTTTTGTGTAGCAGTACACTCCTTGACTGGTGTGGAAAGCTGTTTTTTCCTCATCTTCAATTGCCATCAGGATTTGATGATACCTTTTATATGCATCTAGGAAGCATTTAAAAGGGTATCCGCACAGGGATTCGACCTTCCAGTCTATCTCTGGCAGTGGATAGCAGTCCTGTGGACATGCTTTGTTGAGGTTCGTGAAGTCCACGCACATCCTCCAACTGCCATCACTCTTCTTTACCATAACTGGGTTAGAAAGCCAGTTATGGTAGTATACTTCGCGCATGATGCCTGCGTCTACGAGCTTATGTACTTCTTCCAGAATAGCCTTTGCACGATCTGGGGCCTGGCCGCGCTTCTTTTGTCGTATTGGAGGATATCCTTGTCGGATTTGCAGCTTATGCTCTGTGATAGAGCGCGGTACTCCCGTCATATGTTTTGGTTCCCATGCAAAGATGTCTAGGTTCTTTTGCAAGAGTGCGCATATAGCTGTTTTACCTTTGTCAGATAAAGATCCCCCAATCGAAACTTGTTGTTCCGGGTAATCTGGATGAATAGTGATTTTTAGATTTGGCGTTTTTTCCGTGCACTGTTCTGGAATAGTCTCTGCTTCAGTTGTTACCGCGATGCATTCTCTTGGTGGTATTGTTGTGTTATAGAGAGTGACAACTCCTCCTTCCACTGGAAACTTAATCATTCCGTGAGCTGTGGATGGTACAGCGCGCATGGATGATATTCCTGGTCTCCCAATGATACCATTGTATGGTGAAGGGGATTTTATTACCATGAAGTTTATCCATGTTGCGGTTGAGTGTTGTTCATCTCCTATGACCACCAACAAGCGTAACTGCCCCATGGGCCAGATCTTTTCTCCTGTGAATCCTGTTAATGACGTTGTTGCTGGTATCAATTGACTTTGGATCTCAGGTCGCAGTCTTTTGAAACAGTGGTCGTACAAGATATCTGCGGATGCTCCTCCGTCAATGTACATGCGGTGGATATCATGTCCTCCTGTATGTATTTCAATAGTTAGAGGCTCCACTACTGCGTTGTCCGCAGCTATAGTAGGGAAAGATATCTCTTTTTCTGGAGAGAATTTTTGGCTGACTTTTTGCTTTATCTTGCGTTGCCATGATTGTATCATGTATATAGTATCAACTTTTTTCCTTGGGGGGTTCTTTCTTACCCCCCTTTCTCTGTTTATCTTTCCCCTCTTTGATGTTCTTTACGAGGTGGTCCATTCTGCCTTCTCTTACTAACTTTTCAATTAGTTGTTTTAGCTGGACGCACTTGTTAGTTGTATGGCCTTTTTGGCCATGGTACTCGCAGTATCCACTCCCTATGCGCTTTTCCTCTGCAGTGCGCATTGGTGGTGGTTTTGGGAAGTTTGCACCTTCTGTTACAAATATTTCCCTCGGAGTTTTTGTAAGAGGGGTATATTTGTCATTATCTCTTCCACTGCGGTAATTCCTGCTGCGGTTGTTATTCTGATCATTGGATTGTCTCCGCGGCTGCTCTTGCTGCCTATAGTTTGAATAACCCTTTTTGCTATCCGCAGCAGCTGCTTCTCCTTGTATAAAGGATCTAGTGCGCTTTGTTAGCTCATCAAAAGTCTGTGGAACTTTGTCGTTCAGTTTTCGGATGAGTTCTGGGTTATTAATCCCATTCATGAACCCTGAAATTTTTAGGATCTCAGGACATGCTTTGACTTGTATGCACTCATCCTTGAAGCGTTCCATAAAAGCGCTGGTTGATTCCCCTTGACGCTGTTTCACTCTTGCTAGCTCAACAGGGTTTTTAGTGCACTTCTTTCGCTGGGTGAAGTTGAGACGGAATGCTTTCCGTAATTCCTCGAACCCACCGATGCTCCTACGTGGGAGTTTGCTAAACCATGTGCGCGCGTTTCCTACTAACGTAGAATTAAACACGTGGCACCACACAGGCTGTGGCCAGTTTTCGATAGTGGCGGCTGATTCGAAAACTTTTAGGTGATCATCGGGATCAACTGTTCCATCATATGTTTTCACGATAGTGGGCATGCGCCTGCGTTTGCGGTCTGAGTAATCGCTGATGCGCCGTGTAAACGCATCAACTTTCTGGCGACGCCATGGGAGAGACATATCTTCATTCTCTTCCTCGCGACGTCTTCCTCTTGACTTCCAGTGTCCTGTTTCTTTATCCTCGTTGTCCGAGGAGTCACTGGAAGAAGGGTACTCTCTTTTTCGGCGCTTGCGCCGGCTTCTCTCAGAAGAAGAGCTTGAGGGATCTCTGCTTGGGGATCTTCTTCTACCCAATCTGTCTTGGATCCTCCTACTCCCAGGTTTGGAAGATCCTTGGCTTGGCGAATGTTGAGGCCCTAATCGGTCTTGTATTTCCCGACTGCCAAGTCTGGAGTGAACATTAGTGCGCCTCTCGCTGTCTTCTGAGTATTGTGAATCAGATGTCGTACCCAACCTATCATGGATAGTGGTACGTTCTGTGCGTCTTCCTCGTGGGTGGCGCAGTGGTGATGGTTCGCGTTCAGGACAAAAATTGATTCGAGCTTGTAGGCTCGTACTTGCCCTTCTTCTTGCTTCTTCCTGCATGAGGGCGGTTAGGGTTTCATAATTTTGGGATACAAAGTTTCCCAAAGTTAGATCGGGCGCGTCCTCAGTTGTTGCAAGAATTTCTGCCTCAGTATTAGGCACCCTATCTCGGTTGGGCGCGCCTGGCGGCACAATGTTGTTCACTGCGGGTACAGTTTGATGAGGAGTGGTGAAGAGGGTGCGCTGGAGTTCCTCAACGCTTGGGACCACTGGGGTGACTTGGGTAGTCCTTATAGGTAGTTCTACCGCTGGCAGAGGTTGGGTTGTCCCTGCCTCTTGGTGACCAGGTGCGCTGGTTGTCCCAGCAACTTGTCTGGAGGTCGGATCTTGTTGATTCTTCCTCTGATGGTCACGTTTTTCTGACTGCGGAGTCCGCTGGCTTGAATTCTTATGCTTTGTCATTCTAGTTCTTAGTCGGGTTCCACGGATGGCGCCACTTGTTGATACAAAAGTTGGGCGTTCCTGGTTGTAGGCTCTTGCTCTCGTACCAATTCACTTCTTAGCACTTGTTACCTGCGCACTAATAAAATAAACAACACCGTTAGGCTTATCAAGGGATTGTCTCCCCCGATTAGACTCCGGCGTGAGAGTAAGTAATCAATTTAAGGTTCTCGTAGAGAGTTAGGGTTTGTATATCGTACCTTTGAATGAGAATATATCATTCCTTATATAGGGGCTAAAACCGCGTAGGTTTCTTGCTCCTTACTCTTCGCACGCGTAGTGCTTATCCGAGGAAAGGATATCTATTCCATGAATAGATAATCCTTATCGTGTACCCGGTGGGTTTAGTTGGGCTTTGGGCCTCGTGGGCCCAAGCTAATGATACTGCGGCCCAAACCATTGTCATGGCAGCCCACTCGTGGTGGACTTAGGCGCTAGTAGTGTATATTATTTGGATTCGTGGCCCAAATATAGACTATACGTCATCACATAGTATGTACCTCATTAAACTTCTATGATCTCCTCGATTGACCTTATCCGATATCTACTCAAGCACTCCTTGTGTCTAGAAAACCTTGTCAGAATTCGAATAACAAACTTATTAGAAGCTTCATTGGCATTGCTCAACATCAGCCTATATAAAAATTAAGCACAATTTCTCAATATTAGATAGTTGGAAACCAATTATACAAACAAACTATAAAAAGTCTAAATATTAGATAGTTAGACAAACGATTATACAACCAAACTATAAAAAAATTCAAAAACGCCGCCGGCTTTTAAAAAAATAGCCAATTACTTTAACATCTATAATTTTTAGCATAAAGTACTACTCTTTGCACACAGTGTTTATGTTTGTGTCTCAACCAACTTTCAAATAGCATAAACTTAATTTATATATAAAACATGAACATTTAAAATCACAATAGCTCATTGCACACAATGATAAACATCGACATTCGGCTTTCTCTTCGGTATATAAAGGTTAAGTTCATGTACATATTCTCATATACACTATCATTTAACTAAAGACCACATCACAGGAGTCCTGATTTCGCCGAGTCCTAGACTGAAAACCATTAAATTAGAAAACATCAATAGTCCTAATTTCACCAAAGATCACTGCTTATTACAATAATTCAATTTTAATTTGGACCGCAATTGCAATTGCAGTTGCAATTGTTCTGATATGTACAATATAGTACGCAGTTTTCAAATATTTATAATGTGATTTTTATCCAACTATGCTTCATTAACTATTTGTTTAGCACCAAGACTTTAAAACACTACATTTTCATAAGTTGGATAGTAAATGCCATCTACCTGAAACGCATCATATAAGTAAACCTTAAAACAGGGGCTTCACCTATTCCTGAAAAAATGCAATACCATCTCTCTGTTTGTTCTATATTCTTTCTCTGGTAAGTTTTGAATCAAACTTGCTTAGCATTACTAAATACTAACTATTACCAACATGGCACATCCTAATTAATACCAAGTGTGCCCATCAACCAAATGTTTTGGGTTCAAAGCTCACTCATTAGAGACATTTCTGGGAGTTATTTTCCTTACAAAAAAGATGATATAGGTAACTTTGATTTTGGCCTACGCATTAGAGATCATTATAGATATTGACTCATAGCAGATACTATAACGAAGTATTATGCACAAACTTAAACCTTGCATTTACTTTGAGAAAGTACGATTTAACAGGAGAAAAAAAGTGTATATTACATGCGCCTTTTCTTGACCCTCAGAGGCCTCTACTATTACTTTCCTGTCCCCGGTGTTATCGGTTCCCGGTTCCAAGCATTATGTATGCTAATTTTTAGCATTTTCAATTTCTCCCATTGCAAGGTAACGACTGCATATATAAAAATTATACAAATGAAAAGCAATGAAAGTTACGTATAGTAAATGCTATGAAATATAAGTTTAGATTGTTATGGAGGTTAGCGTATAAAGCACTGTATGAAATGTCGTAACATCCGGGAATATATTTACATCAGGTTTTACATGATCCTAGAAGCATAAATCCATTAGCAATGAACTACTTCCATACCCATTCTACAATTCAATTCTTTCTCTATTCGATTTCGCAAATATATAAGTCTTGTCACATATAATAAGGGAATAAAAATAATATTAAGCACCATATAACTCCATAAAGGAAATTACACTTACTGTGCTACTCGAACTTGAGCCTTGAGAAAGACAGGATCTATGTTGGTGGCAGCCATGAGACAATCTTCTAATGCTTCTTTCATCCTTCCAAGAGAGATCCTAGTTACTGCACGGTTGCTATAGCACAACATTAAAGCCTTACGGCAGCTTCTCAATTTCTCATTTTGAGAAACAGGGTTTAATCCTTGCGTGTAACAATCCTCCGCTTTAGCCAGATCACCGTTACTATAAGCTTGGTTTTCCCCTTATACAAATTACAGTCATTACTTTAAACTTGGTTTATCAGATAATACTGGGCTCTTTTCGTCTGGTTTGAGCTGCAATCCAAGAATTTAGATAGTTACTTTCCAATAAAATAGTAATATTAAACAGAGAGTCAGTAAACCATGCGAACTTCTGAGTATTCAATAATCCTTTATTTGACTTTAACTAAGCCATAGTGGGCACTGTTGAGCCAATCTTTTAAGGCTTTTAGGTCTAACTCAACCTCCTTGCCGGTAGTCTCCCTTGGCAAATCGGCAAGAAGCTCAAGATAAACCCGAGAGCTATTATACCCTAGTTGCTGAGGTTGTATCTTTTTCGGCCCCTGATAAAAGAATTTTGTGTTACTTTCAAAAAATAGCTTAAATATTTTATCATGACAATTATATGAAAAAATAACTAAAGCTAGCGCTAAAGGTTCCTAATAGAAAATGCACAAATTAGACAAGAAAGTATATAATCAACTAATTAGTAATTACCTTGAATTATATGGACATATATGTATAAACATAAATCATCTATAAAATGATATTTTTACGTATCAGAGGTCACAGATAATACGACTTAATTCCCTCGGGGCATACTTCCAGATATTTGGAGGCATTCCAGCACCTTGCATTTTTCTTTCAAGAGCAGCGAGATCATTGTCTTCATCATCATTGTCACCAAGCTCTTCTTTATTTCCCCTCATTTGATTTTGATTATCGTCCTTCAACCTTTTTAGCAGCCCTTAGACCCAAACACCTGTTAAAACTGTAGTTTTAAAGCAGACAGAAACATCCCATAAACCGACTAAAACTGCAGCAGAGAGAAACACCAAATAAAAAGTCCAATCACCCCTTTAAAACTAAACTGTAGCTGCAAATTTGTAGCTGACAGAACGAAACGCCCATAAAAATGGCGCATACATGTCATTTGTTCACATACACTCTTGAAGTTCAATCATATATAAATTGTCAAGTGTTTTAGATACGTTAAGTATAATTACAGCATGTTAATTCTTCAAAGATATTGATATCACGTTTGAGCTCGAGCAACACTACCATGAAGAGTTGAGATTTTCTTATTTAGCTGATGAATAATTTTGCTTTTAGCACATGTAAATTTTATATCATAATTAACTTATTTCATAATAATGTGTATGATTAGATCTGTTTCCGAAGATAATATATTTGCAACCATTAAATCTTACCTATAGATCAAATCTTGCTTATTGTTCTCATCTTTCCGTTAAATATGCATCCTCAGACCTCCTCAGTTCCTTGTCACTTCTACTTTGACCGTATCTAAAATGATATAACTTTTTTAAATGGCGTGAAATCCGATAATAATAGTAAATTATACATTAGTTGCTGATATATACATAAATTACATAACATAATGCCACGTTATTACACAATGCACACTTTTGCAATGTCATGATTACCTTTTGAATTATCTTTAATTTTCTATGCATTGTGTGCACACAACTATTCCATACTTCCTGGGCGGCTGGGTTTCAAAACAAAAATTCTTATAATCCTATAGCTAGGTTGACAAAAAATTATGATCTTTTACCTTGAACGGAGTAGACAGCCTTTGTGTTGACGATCACCAACCCATTTTTCATCCTGTTACACCTGCCAAAGAAAACAAAAGTATTATCTTATCTTTTATAAAAACACCAACAAATTGACAACACATATAGCTTTTTGGCTACTACCAACGAAATTTGGATGTATCAAACAGGTACACATTAAGATTAGCAAATAAACACACACAAAAATCTAACTTTATATTATAAAAAAAAAAAAAAAAAAAAAAGGAAAAGAAAAAGCAGGGGTTAAAATTAGCACACAAAAACACAAATACCTAACATTAAAAACAATTCTTTACTACTACTTGCAATCCAACACACCTAAATCATCAATCAAAGTACAGAAACAAAAGCCCACAACTCAATTACAAAAATAAATAAATAAATAAATCCCTAAATCTATTATAATTAGTTGCTGATATATACATAAGTTTTAACCAAAATTCATACCTTTGATTAACCCAAAAACGAATCCGGGTATTTAGATGGACATATCGGGGTGCGCGAATGGTAATGGTCGAGTGGCGTGGCAGGAATGGTAGTGGTCGAGTGGTGGGTCGGAGAAGGAAGGAGCTAGGCTATTTTGGTTGTTTTGATTTATTCCGTAACTTACAAAGTTGTATATCTAACCTTCCACTTTTGATCCTTGAAGTTTATAACATCACACCCGCTTTTCAAAGTTTTATTTTTTACACTTTTGACACATATGTTTTTTTACTCAAATTTCTCAAAAAAACGAATTTATATACCTTTTTGCCAAATATAGAAATATTTAAGTTTTTTCTTAAATCTTTTTAAAATTAAAATAATAATAATAATTCAATTTATTTCTTAATAAAGTATGATTTGATTATTTTGAAATGAAAAAGTCCCCACTAGGGGTTTTGTTTTATTAGAAAAAAGATGTAACAATATTTAAGGATTGGACTCTTTTCTTTTTGGAAATGACCGATCATTTAAAACTAAATGTTTATCATGAAATTGTATGACAATAAGATGTCACACTACCTTTTCAAAAAATTGCAATAGTTACATTCGTAGATAATCTTTTTCTTTTGTTTGGAAACATTTCGAAAATAAAAAGAAAAGCATATAATCCGAGATCATTTTAGTCAAAATCTTTATAAATACATTTAGGGATCCGGTAAGAAGAAAAACTAAAATAAGAAGAATAAGAAGGATTTCTAGTCACACATTTCAAATAGGAGGGAGAATTTTAAGAGGAGATACATCCATTTTTGTAGATGCATCTGAAATGAGTGGTTGTGATTTTTTCTTATAATTCTTATTTTAAGTTTTCTTCTATCCTAACGCTTAATCTCATTCGATACTATTACGGAACTTTATAAACATTTAAGAACTTTTTATTATCGTTTATGCCAAGAAAATGACACCATCCGATCCTTATAAGAATATTCAAAATAGAGTAAATTGCAAAAGTAGTCCCTTTGATTTTGCTAAATTGCATATTTTGTTTTTATCTTTTTGAAAGCGCATACAACGTCTATATGAGAAACTTACATGTAGGGGTGGCAATTTCGGACACGACCCAAAACCGATACGAAAATTAACAAGTTCGGGTTGATTTAAATAGATTTCGGGTCGGGTTTGGGTCGACCCATCTAACTCGTTTATTAAACAGGTCAGGTTCGGGTTATGTATAAATTAAGTGGGTCAACCCGCCAACCCGTTTAAGATTTTCTTTTAAATTAAAAATTATTTATATTTTATTATACAGGTTAAGTGGGTTAAACGGGTCGACCCGCAAACCCGTTTAACCTGGTTTCTTTATTTTGTTTATCTGAACATGGTAATGATCATCAACAAATATGAGACCTGCTGTTGAAACTGCTTTTAGACTTTGTCATTCACATAGTTCTTATTTCTTATATACAAGATGTATATGTTTGAATATGATTTTGTAGGATTCTTATCTTCTGATTCAACTTACTTGATGCATGTTGTTTGTATGAATGTTTTCTTTGACATAGTTAATATATTTGTAATGCTCCTTTGATATATATTATCTGATGGTCTGTAATGCTCTAATTTCCTTCTTTAATGATCCTAAATGTTTTCCCTGCAGGGTTTTGTTTTCAATACAATGACTGATCAAAACCAGCATTCTGCAACTGCTAGTAAACAAGCTACCCATTTACCCCTTTCTCAGGATGTTACATCTCGTTATGATACCATCCAGAGGCCAGCTGCAACACAGAAGCAATTCACTTATGGGAATTACCCAAATGCAGCATTTAGTTTTCCCATAACAGAGAAACTGATAGCAGCAAACTACTCACCTGTTTTTGTTCAAGCTCAAGCTCCATCAGAGAAAGGACTTGCTGGTTTTGCTGTTGATTTTCTTATGGGTGGCGTTTCTGCTGCTGTGTCCAAAACTGCGGCTGCTCCAATTGAACGTGTGAAGCTTTTGATCCAAAACCAAAATGAGATGCTCAAGACTGGACGTCTTTCTCAACCATACAAGGGTATTGGAGATTGTTTCTCTAGAACAATCAAGGATGGGGGGTTTTGGCGTTGTGGAGAGGAAATACTGCTAATGTCATTCGTTACTTCCCTACTCAGGTACACTATCTCTTCCTTTATCTTGTTGGATAATCACGTGTTTTAAGTTTATTTGCTCATTAGTTTTCCGATAAAATTTGCAGGCTCTTAACTTTGCATTCAAGGATTACTTCAAGAGTTTGTTCAACTTTAAGAAAGACCGTGATGGTTACTGGAAGTGGTTTGTTGGCAACCTTGGGTCTGGTGGTGCTGCTGGTGCTTCATCTCTGCTCTTTGTGTACTCTTTGGATTATGCTAGAACTCGTTTAGCTAATGATGCTAAGGCTTCCAAGAAGGGAGGCGAGAGGCAATTCAATGGGTTAGTCGACGTTTACAAGAAAACTCTCAAATCTGATGGTATTGCTGGGCTATACCGTGGATTCAACATCTCGTGTGTTGGTATCATTGTGTACCGTGGTTTGTACTTTGGAATGTATGATTCATTGAAGCCAGTTCTACTCACTAGAAAACTGCAGGTATCATTCTATCACTTTATCTTGGTTACGAAATATGGAAATACTTAAACGATGTTGATTTGGGTTTTTCAGGATAGCTTCTTCGCCATCTTTGCTCTTGGATGGTTGATTACTAATGGTGCTGGTCTTGCATCATACTCCATTGACACAGTCCGTAGAAGAATGATGATGACATCAGGTGAAGCTGTAAAGTACAAGAGCTCTCTAGATGCATTCACTCAGATCTTGAAGAAAGAAGGAGCCAGATCATTGTTCAAGGGTGCTGGTGCAAACATTCTCCGTGCTGTGGCTGGTGTTCTTGCTGGTTATGACAAGCTTCAAGTCCTTGTTTTGGGAAAGAAGTATGGTTCAGGTGGGGCATAATTTGCTTGTTTGTTGGGTTTTGTTTAATATGAGTCAAATTTTGAAAGGTATTTTTATAGGATGGTAGAGCGCATTGTATGCGAAATTATGATAGACTGAGTATAAGATTCTTGTTCATCGAAATAACCTTGAAATGTAGACGGCACTTTGTTTTTCCCCGAACATTGTTGTCCTGATTAATCAATGGTTTTTGGTTATTGCATTATGGTGTAATTAACCTGATAGTTGATGGACAAACATTAGATTCGAGCTTGAAGCAACCCTGAAGGTTTGCTGGTCTTACATGAATGGTGTTTACTGTTTATAGTTGTGTTGATTATCTTTTTCATCTTTTGTTGTTGTTTAAGATCTCCAAGTCTCCATATGGACGGTAAGGATAAAGTTCATCAGTATGACTCGATTCAGAAGTGGAAGCCCGTTTATGCGAATCTTAATCTCTTTATTACGAACTATGAACAATCACTAATTTGGCATTGTATTAAATTTAATAATGGGCTTCTAACTTTCTTCAACTTGATTGCGGATCATGACCAGACCTCACAAAACTGCAAAAGCACTTCATATGTTTTAACGTTTTATAAAAGCGAAAATTACAGTTGCCCATTTATGAAGGGCAGTATCTTGCAGAGCCCTTGCTTTCGAACTTTTTACAAATTTACCCATCTATGTCGTGTAAAAATATACTTGACATACCCGACATACACGTGCCCATTTGTTATTGGAAGAAGATTAAAAAAAAAAGCACTAATCAATGTCGTGTATATTTATACCCGACATTACACAACCACATTGAGAAATGCCTGAAAAAGTCGATTGGAAAATTATTATTATTTTATTATATTATTATTATTATTAGTTTTCTTCCACTGTAGTACACTTTATCTTGATAACTACTACACTAGAGTTATTATGTTGTGACAAGTTGTATATTATGCATTGAGAGTTGTAAATTTAGTGTATTAGAAAGATGTAAATAAAGGCAAATGCCTAAAATAAGTCAATGTGGAAAATTACGACAACCTCTGTGTCGCGTATTTTTTACTAACAAAAGTCAATGTCATGTAACGTCAGGTAAAAATATACGCGACATGGTTTAGGTTTTTTTTTTTTTTTTTTTTTTTTTTTTTTTTTTTTTTAATTTTTTATTTGATCTTCTTTCAATAACAATTAGACACGTGTGTGTCGGGTATGTCGTGTATATTTTTACATGACATGGTTGGGTAGATTTGTAAACGGTTCAAAAGTATGGGCTCTGCAAGATACTACCCTCCACAAATGGGCAGATAAGTATTATGTGATTTATGATTGTTGTATAAATATATTGTATTTGTTGGTCAGGTACTTGACCATTTGGTCATTTATAAACTAAATTCCGAGGGAAAATTGGAGAAGAAGTAAACGGAAAAAGCAAGTATATTTGACAAGGTAATGGTCAGCAACATGATATATGTGTTTTTCCCTTAGGTGAGTAAAGTTGAGCTGAGTGCACATAATCGGGGTTTATGGTATCAAATATAGTCCAGATTATTAGCAAGCTAAAAGTAATTTTTGAACATTTGTATTGCATCACGATGCAGATAGATATTTGACCAACAATTTCAGATGAAAGGTCTATCATTATAAGAAGACATTTCCAGATGTTACTATGCCTTCTGATTGTCACCAGGATTTATGGAGTTAAATGTAGGTTAAATCCTTACAGTTTTCAATCACTGTGGTTGTTTTTAAATGATTTCGTCTTTTACAGGACAAAGCGGAGCAAGATGAGTTGTGCTACAGAAAAAGGTAATGGTTCAACATCTCATATTGAGAAAACATAAACTGCATCAACATCTCATATTGAGAAAACATAAACTGCAGGTGACACGTCTCTTTTATTGTATATATATTTGGCTTGGACTGGACTTTAGTACAAGTTTTTCTATGCTTATCTTTTCAAGGGGTGTTTATTTTAGCAATAATAAGAATTTTAGCTTTTGAATAAGCTTATAAACTTGGGTTTATGAGCTTATATAAAGGGGTTTTGATAATCTCATTTTATATGGTTTGATTTAGGCTGTATTTAATCTCCAACAAGTGAAATCGGATATATTTTAGAGCTTGGCTAAATTGATATCAAGATAACTTTATCTAAACTAAAAAACCTTAATTTTTTTTTATTAAAAAGCATAGATTTCTAAGTTTCCCACATTTATCACATCATACAAATTAACAGATAGGTGAATTTAAATAGACAGATAAAATATAAAAATTCAACAATGTTCTACACATGTGCAGAATTAGTTAGATTATCACTTGTGAAATCTTCATAATAATGTATGTATATTTAAAGGTGTTTATGGGCAACATAGTGAGCTTAAAAGGGAAATGAAGGGTTTTTTATTTATCATAATTTATAAATATAATCAATTTGGCCGGTATCTAATTATTCTTGAATTGCTTATCCTTACTTTTCTACTTATAGTTTTTCATAAAATGTTTGTGCAGTAGAGACTATGAATCAGGGTTCTTGAATGAGAAAACTATGGTGTAAATACTCAGATGATCAAACTTAAACTGGCAAATGGAAATAGATGAAACATGTTGAACATGTTGAACTATGATGTAAATACACTGTTCTTGTCCAACATAAGGATTCTGTCCACTTGATGATACAACCTCAGTGATTAAGACAGTGAAATGGGGTGGCAGCCTTATGCTTAGTTCTAATTAATGGAACATAAACAACACTGACTTGATTTACTTCAAGTGTAGTAACTATAGTGCAACACGCAGTCATAAATGTCAAGTGTAGTGTTGAGGGTAGTTAAATTGATTTCATCAATGGCATGGGAGAATGAAAGAGACGTTGAATTTACATATGATGGGGTATGCATTTGTTTCTACATGATTTTCATTGGTTTTTGTAAGGTTGCTGTTGATACAAAAGTTGGGCGTTCCTAGTTTGGGCTCTTGCTCTCGTACCAATTAGCTCTTAATGCTTGAAACCTGCGCACTAAGAAAACAAACAAACACCGTTAGGCTTATCGTGGGATTGTCTCCCACGATTATCCTCCGGCGTGAGAGTAAGTAATCGGTTTTAGGGTTCTCGTAAAGAGTTTATGGTTTTGTGAGTCGTACCTTTAATGAGAATTATGTTATTCCTTATATAGGCGCAGAATCCTTGTAGGTTTCGTGCTCCTTACGTTTCTCACGCATGATGCTTATCCGGTCCAAGGATCCTTATCCGTAAATAGGAAATCCTTATCTAGACCATAAATAGTTTGGTTGGGCTTGGGTCTTACGTGAGCCTGATAACGCTCAAAATTAACATGTTTTTAGGAGCGTTATTGTGGATTTTATGCATATATTTTGGTCACTTTTATGAACTTATGGTACTTAATGAAGTATATTATCTATTTTAGGTTCATGACGAAGAAAACCAAGAAAAAGACGAAGAAATGAACAAAAACGAAGATTTATGAATGTACGGAGGAATTCCCGACAAATGAAAGTCTCTTGGAGTATATTCGAGAAGATAAAGTCATGAAGATTGTCACTCCAAGGACTCAAGAATAAAGCACAAGAGGGAAAACGAGAAATGAAATGAAGAAAATAAGCTAAAACGAAGAATTATTGGAAGACTCGTTGTTCCCGACACACCTTCACCATTTTGGCCATAACTTGAGCATACGGACTCCGTTTGACCCCCCGTTCGCGGCCACGGAAAGCTAAGAGAAAGATCTACAACTTTTGTGTTTATGACTTTTGCCCAACTGATCGGCATGGTCCCGTAACCGATCGGTTGGTAAGCTCGTTAAATTTTTGCAAAACTCATTCTACCTCATTCTACCCGATTCTAGGCCATTCTTTTTGGTATTCTAGGTCCTTCTAAACTACTTAGAGGCCAAGTTGATGTATTAATGAGCCTAGGCCTTGAGAGAAGTATAAATAGAGAATTTTGCAAGCATTTCAACACAACACTTACCAATTCTCTCTATCCCAACTTGAGAGAACACCTTTCTTACAACCAATACTCCCTCTCAATAACCAAAATTCGTCCATAAAATACCAGGAAACTTTGGAGGTCCAAGAAGTCATCATTTGAAGGTCAAAACATCAAGAAGTCATCACCAATACTTGAGGCATCATTACCACATCATTTGTTATCTTATTTCAATCATTGTAAGACTTTTAATTATGATTTCTAATGTTCAAAATTCTGAGTTTATGTTCATGTTTGCTATGAGTGGTTAGTGCCTTTGTTCACTTGCTTAGATGATGTTTATTATTTAATGGTTTGCTTATGATTGTGATAACATGTTTTAATTCAATTTCAAGTCAATCCTAAGAACCAATTGTACTTTAAGTTTCATAGTGACATTTGTTGAGCCAAGGTTAACTAATTGATAATAGTTTCAAGGGTCGAAAGATTTGTTATTATTCAACTAGTTATAATCATTTGTCTATGAATGATTGTTTTTCACCATAATTATTCTTGACTAAACAAAGAAACAAGAAGTATGATTGTAATGAGAATGCTTTTATAACATCAAATCAAATTGTTTGTAAACCTTTAGTTGGACGAAAGTTTAGATTTTTATAAACAATTGTAACCTTTTTGTCTATGAATGGGTTACCTTTTGTAATGACCATTTCCTAAGAGTATTTGATTTGTAATAAGAGTTTGTTCTTGTGTTTAAGATATTCACCATACCTTATGAACCTTGGATGGATCTTGAATTGATTGGTTTATACCTAAAGCTTGTTTTTATAAACTAAGATCTTGGCCAAAGTTTAATTTGTAAGAACAATAGATTAGACCACCATCTAATTATCACAACCAACATGTTATCAAAAGTTATCACAATCATGTGTGTCATTAAGTAGTAAACTAGTCTAAGCAAGTGTAGTTTTTAATCTTATTGAATTTTCATAATCATCATTTTCGTGTTACTTGTTGCTTATATGGTATTTTGGATCGTGACAACCAATTACCACCCTTTTATTGCTTATTGTTACATAGATTCTTCACAATTGAAAACACCCAAATCCCTGCGAACGATCCCGACTTACCATCATATCTTGCTATAACGGACGAGTACACTTGCTCGTATGTGTTGTTTCTAGATTTGGTAATTCACCCTTATAAATTTAAAACTTGTACTAACAAATAGCACATTAGAGCCCAATCCTTTTAACAATGCGGCCCAAGTTATAATAGCCCACTCATGGTGGGTTTGGGCCTTAGTGATGTTTATCATTTGGGCTTGTGGCTCAAATATAGACTATACGTCATCATGTCCCCCCAGTCTAGTGTGCGCGACTTATAGCCGCGGATACTAGACTTATTAAAAACAACGGTAAGTGTGGCGGGAAAAGTAACCGCCCAATATTAAGGACCATGTATCTAGTCCCAAATATCCTCAAAATGCCTAGGGAAACGGGGAGTGTGTCCACGTGTGTTTCGGGAAATGGGAAAAAGTGCATGTACCCGATCGTCTTCTAGCCACACGATCATGATAGTGGATTCCACGTGGCTGGCACCCTAGGGTTTATGTAACCCTATATAAACATCGCCTCGTTTTACTGAAAAAACACACAGTAAAAACACACTTCCACCATTTTTAAAATTCTTCCAAGCGTTCTTTTAAAGAGAGTAACTATTTTATTAGGTAACCGCGAATACGCGCCCTTGTTATTAGTCGTTTAGAAATGGTTCGCCAGCTACATGAGTTTCCATATGAAATGGACGAGGACGAACTGCGTCAGTTCTCCTCGGATTATCTCATCCCTCTGGACGTGCTTCCGGTTGTACCGGAGGCCAACGCGTGTATCGCGGATTTCCCTGAGGGAAAAACAGGGTTATATACGCGCTTCTTCGAGTATGCGAACTAGCGCGTACCCATATCCATATTCTTGAGCGATTTGCTCAACCAATACCGTCTTCACATTTCCCAGCTGCACTGTATAGGTGCAGCAAAAGTATCTAATTTTGAAATAAACTGTCGGTTGCTCGCGGTCAACCCGACTGTTGACCTATTCCGTGCGTTTTACCACACGACGTGGTCGCATGGATGGGTATCTTTCGCGAAGCGCGGTGGACGCCTTCAGTGCTATACAGAGAAGGTGGATTCCCTTAGGGATTGGAGGGAAAAATTTTTCTGGGTAGATGACATAGTATTTCCATCGCCTTTTGAGTTTTATACTCAAGAGGCGCTGCCAAGGGATGGGCGCCCCGCACCCGGTTCGTATAGCGCAGAGGATGCGGATACGATTGATGTCAACCGCATCCCCATTAACCCCTACCCTGAGGAGTTTTTGGTCCACATGGGGCTGAGTCGCAACTATTTCCATGGTTCTGACGAGGTGCCAACCTTCATTCATGAGAGCGGTCGGGGTGGGTGTTTGTCCTTTTTATTTGTTCGCTTCAAATAATGTAAGTGTTCCTGTACTTTCAATAACTAATCTGTGTTTTGTTATTTGCTCATTTGTTACGCAGAGATGGATTTGTTCGCTGTAGTGAAGCTTGAGAAGCCAAAGCAGGTGACGGTGGGTGTGCGTCCTCTGAGGGATAACGAGGAGCCACTTCTGGATGCTACTGCGGGACGCCTAACTGCGTTGCCGCAGGCTGGTCCTGAGGATTCACCTCCTCTGCTTGTGACGCCTGTGCAGAGCGTGCCTCCTACTGGGGAGCCTGCTCATGTGGAGAAGTTGCAGGCGGAGTCTTCTGACAGTGTGAAGGTGCTGGAGCCGGAGATTATAGCGCAGAGTCTAAAGCGCAAGGGAGAGGCTGATGGCGCTGGCACTTCCAAGAGGTGGCGCCATCTTATCGCGGATGAGGAGTCATCCGCAGAAGATGACACATCCGCCACTGGCGCGGATAAGGGGATGACAAAGGCTTCGCCCCTTCTGTAAGTGATATCCATGTCTTTTTTGTCTTCTTATTTTTTTGTCTTACTTTTCGTAGATGCTCTAACCTTCTACTTATGCTTTGTAGTGACCAAGTTGCAGAGGGTGATGCGGCTTTTGTGGAAAGCGTGGTCCCTCCTCAGAATGCAAACGTGGAGGAGACAGTGAAGGTGGCTGGAGAGGTGTCTGCGCAGCAGTTATTAGAGGAACTAGCTGTTGCTGCTGGGCGTCAGACTGAGTTGGTCGCTCAGTTAAAGACGCGGTATGTTGGGGAGAGCAGCAGCCTCGTGCAGAAGGACGAGGAGATTACCCTGCTCTGCGCGCAGTTAGCTGATGCACGAGCGGAGGTAGGGTCCGTCAAGGCGCATGCGGACAAGGTCACTGATGAAAAGTTGACCATGATGGCTGAGCTGTAACATGCGCGCGGGGAACTGCATCAGTTCAAGGCGAACCTTACCTGGGGGGTAAGGTATCTTGAGGAGAAAAAGGCCAAGCACTTTGGCCATATTGACGAATTTCGCCTTCGCATGGAGAAGATACTGAAGGAGCAGGAGGAGAAGCTGCGCGGCCTTAGTATAGAATATGATGAGGAATTATATCCTCATCTTATGTCTACAATAGCTGAGCGCAGGTACGTTTTTTATATATTCCGCAATGTTGCATTACTATATGTATTAATTTGTCTCTTTGCTTCTAATGCATCCTTTTTCTGCGTGTGTAGGTGGTTGATCAGTCATGGCTTGCGCCTGGCTGCGATGGGCACCTTAGAGTCCCCGGAGGTAGTGGAGACCTTTGGAAAGGTAGTTCAGTGCGCCGTGGAGCGTGGTAGGGCGCAAGCTATGGAGGAGCTCCATGAGACGAAGTTGCTGACCGTGGCACTTGCTGAGGTGCCCGGTTATAATGCCGATGCCTATAACGAGCTGATGAAGGCTATGGAGGGGATGAAGCTGCTTGAGCTTCCCCAGATTACGCGGCTGGAGCGCGATCAGGATTACCCCATAAAGTTAATTATGGAGGGGTTAACCCTGGGGCGACACATCTTGGAGGATGCAGAGGCGCAGCCATACTTTTTCTAAAGCCTGACGAGTCGCAGCTGCAGGTTCCCGTTTTTGCGCAGCCGCGTGATATATTGAACCCCTTCGTTCTCGAGAAGGAGGTTCCCCTTAAGGAGGTCTTGGAACTGCAGGCGGAGAGAGCAGCCAAGAAAAAGGGTGTTAAGGGTAAGGCCATCCTATGTGGTATGGGCGCTGCGCATATTCCCATATCAGATGGAGTTGCAGTCAGCGTAGCGACCGTATCGCCTAAGGATGCGTTACTTTTGAGAAAGCTCCAAGAGTCAGGCAGCTCCGCTGCCCCAGAAAATAGTCCTGAGCACCGTCATAGCGTGTAGAATTTTTGTAACTTGTAAATGTATGGCATCGTATAAATAACAGGTTGTATCTTTTGTTTGTGTGTTTATGGTGTCCGCTTCTTAAATTGTTATCCTTTATGTAAAAAGATCAATTAAGATACTCTTTTTGGAACCTATGTTTAAATTAAGTGCGTGACTTAAAATAAATCATAAGTATGAAAATAGACTTGCATCATTTTTGCAAAGTCTTATTAAATGACCAAGAGTCTTGGCTCATAATTTGCTAAGCTTGTACAGTGTACGTGATATTGCGCATCCTTCGTGGGGTGCTCAAGGAAAACTTACTTCAACGTCTTGAAGGTAAGGCGCTTAGCAAGGATGCGTGATCCAATGTTGATGGGTTTGCAACCCTATTACTCAACGAGTTAGTTAGTAGGTTTACTCATCCTTTCTGCCATCGTGAGTCTTAATTAGTGCATGCACGCCATGTAGGCAAAAATATAAAATAACAATATTGACACATATAAGAATGTACGCAATAAATTAAGATGTGTTATGGAGTTAGCTAGAAACCATAACGTTTTATTGATACTTGCAAGTTTTTGAAAAATAAAAAACAATTCCTAATAAAGAAAAGAAAGTTAAACGACAAACAATTATTGGGCACATACAAAAGTGCAAAGTTGTCTGTTTGTGGGCCGTAGCCTTTCCTAAAGATAGCATCTTTTGAGATTGCAGATATTCCAAGTGCGCGCCAGCTCGTGACCTTCCATATCGCGCAACCTGTATGCACCATTACCTAGCGCATCGGTGACCTCATAGGGTCCTTCCCATTTGGGTCCAAGCTTGCTTGTGTCTTCTGCGTGGCTTGCGTCGTTAGCGCGGTATACAAAGTCTCCTGGCCTGAAGGAAGTATGTTTGACTTTTCCATCATAATACTGCTTCATTTTTGCTTTAGCCTTTGCTTCACGTATAGCTGCGCGTTCGCGCCTTTCTTCCAGCAAGTCCAACTCTATGCGCCGCTCCTCGTCATTTGTTGTGACGCTTACCTCTGCTGTTCGTATAGTTGGAATTCAAATTTCAGCTGGTATGACAGCTTCTGTTCCATAGACAAGGGAGAATAGTGTGTCTCCGGTACTGGTTTTGATTGTGGTGCGATGCGCCCATAAAACATGTGATAACTCGTCCACCCATTTTCCTTTGTGTCTGTCAAGACGCGCTTTTATCCCTTCTCCTAAACTGCGGTTCGCTCATTCAACCAAGCCATTAGATTGTGGGTGTTTCACTGAAGTAAAGTGTTGTGTAATATTCAATTGTGCGCACCAATCTTTGAATGGGTTATCGCAGAATTGTTTCCCATTATCTGAGATAATTTCTCCAGGTAGCCCGAAGCGACACACAATATTGTCCCATACGAAGTGTTTTACCTGGTTGCCAGTGATGCTCACTACTGCTTTTGCCTCAATCCACTTTGTAAAGTAGTCTATGGCTACTATGAGGAATTTTAGCCCTCCCGCTGCAACTCGGAAAGAGCCTGCGATGTCAATGCCCTATTTATAGAATGACCATGGTGAGGTGATGGGGGTTAACTCTTGTTGTGGTTGGCACGGAATTGGCCTGTGTACTTGGTAATTGCTGCATTTTTTTATCATATCTCGCGCGTCGCGGTGCATAGTAGGCCAATAATATCCTGTTCGTAGGGCGCGCACCAACGGACCGTGGTCCCGAGTGCATGCTACATGATCCAGCGTGAATTTCTCAGAGTACATAATCTGCTTGAAGAGGTCCAACACATCGGAGCCAAGGTTGTAGGAATGAACGTCGATATAGGATGCCATCTCTTAGTTCAAATCTCTGCGCTGTGCGCCGCACTCTTCGAGCGTCCTTTTGATCCAGTGGTAAGATTCCTTAGCTAATAAATTTGATGATAGGTGTCATCCACGTGGGATCCTGTGTAACAACCGTGGTTTTAGCAGGTCAGTTTGACTGATAGTCTTGACTCGGTTGACGTTTGTTTGGTGTGTATTAGGTGTTTGAAGTGATATATGAGTGATATATGTGAGTTTTAGCACTAAATCCCTTTGCGTAAGTGGTTTTATTCTGATTTGGAAAGTTTGGAATTTGGGAAAGTTCATTTTGATCACCTTTGTGGTGTAGAAATGACTTGTGTAGTTTTGGTGTTTTTGTGTTTTTGCGTAACGAGTCTTCGTTCAAGTGTTTGAGCGTTAGCGGGTTACGAGGAGTTTGTTTTTATGAGTTATATTTCAAAAAGAGTGTGAAATTTTATTTTTGGAAACTTTGTTGTGAAAATGATATTTTTCGGTTTGTCGTAAAAACTGAGGTTTATCGCGTAAGACGCTAGGATTAGCTACGGGTGTTTATAAAATATGAAAAGTATGAGGTTTTGAGTGTAATAAATTAATTTAATTAAAATATATATATATATATATATATATATATATATATATATATATATATATATATATATATATATATATATATATATATATAGTATAAAAATCGGCTAGGGAAAAAAAGAAGGAAAAGGGAAACCCAATTGTAGCCCAATTACAACTCTAAGTTAGGTAATTATCCACTAAATAATTATAAATACAAAATTAAAACCTCCCTACCCCTTTTCCTGCAATTTTAAGTCGACACATGGAGAATCAAGAAGAAAAAATTAGGGTTTTTATTATTGAAGCTAAAATCAAGATCAAGGTATATTTTCGATACTAGTTTTCATTCAATTAATTAGTTATTGATCTAATTCATGTAATATAAAGTATGATGGATTAGGGTTTGTGTTAACTTCTGTAAATTAATGTTATTAAACATGTTGGGATCAATTAATGATAATAGTATGATAATTGGTTAAGAGAATTGAGCGTAAAACATGCTAGTTATTGAGTTAGGGTTTGCACAGATTTGTAAGGCTGTAAAGATGTGAGTATAAATAACAGATGGTGATGAGTTAAGTCACGACTTTTAGGTCTAAATTGAAGTATAATGAAAGAGCTTTCCAAAAAGTCCAGCCACGATCAATTTTGAGGTCGGGAAGTCGGTCTTTTGATTTTTCTTTGATAAGGTGTCAAAGCTGTCAAACCGGGACAGATTTTGGGTAAAATTTTGTGGGTTTCATGTGGTTGTAAAAGTGGTATTTTGACTTGGTCTTCTGGAATAGTTAATTTTTAGGTTATATTAGACAACCACGAAGAGGATTCGCGATAAAAACTTGTGGAAGTAATTATTAAAAATCAAAACTTTTTGGTGTGCGTTCAGATCCGAATTTGAGTAGTTGTCAAGTTTGAATTTCTTATGAGTACTTGTGTGTGTTATTGGTCCATGGCCTTCTGGGATTAGCTTCTATGCTTATGAGAGACCATGGCAAATTTTTGGTGTGAGTTGATGAGTTTTATTTGTCGTGATTTCATGTGGGAGAATGTACCCAAAAATTCTGCGTTTTCTGATTTTAAGAGTGCAAGGGATTTAGTGAGTGTTAGGTTATGGTGGTGGTTAGTATGGTGTCTAGGAGATCCATGGTGGGTCATATGATTCTTATACATCCATCATATGTGTATTACATGGGTTGTAGCTTTTAGCTTGACCTTGTGTAACGTGAATTATTTTTTGTGTGCTATAGATTGTGAATTGTTTTGTGGTAGCTGCGGAGTTTAAGGTGAGTTCATAGTCCCATCTTTTTACTTGTTTTAAACTTGAGATGGGAATGATGCTTGTCTTAAATGATTTGATTTACTGTGATTATGTGTGTGGTGTTAAAGAGCTTGGACCTATAATGTTATTGTATGCATGCTATGTGTGATTATTTGCTTGTGTGGATGTATATGGGATCCAATTAGGAGGATGTTTATCCTGTTACTCGCGCATGCGACCTAATTGATGTTTGATATGGTTGATGGGATCCAATTAGGAGGATGCTTATCCTATTACTCGCGCATGCGACCTAATTGATGTTTATGGGGTCGGAGGACACGAGCCGTCCTAATGGTTGCTTTATGAGTGTTGTTGCCTTTGCGTGTGGATATTGATTTGCAAATGCATGTAGCTATATGATAACCTATAATTATTTGTCCAGCTATATTTTGTAATCACAGTGAATTCGGTTGCCTTGTGTGTTGAGTCTCAAATCTATGAATCTCACCAACGTAATGTTGACATTTTAAGCATCATTTTCAGGTGAGCTTTCTAAGGATAAGATAGAAGGATGTGGATAGACGAGACCTTAGTTGTATTGGAAGTGGTTTATCATCTATGTTTGGATTTATGTTTTGTTTTGGTTATTTTATTTTGGGGTATTGTTACAACACTTTGTGTTTGTACATTGCTCTATTTATGTGCATGTAGTTGTTCTCTATGTAGACACCAGGTGTTGTGATGATATCCATGAAGTTACATCCGCGCGTTTCCGCCATGGCGGGGTGTGACAGATTGGTATCAGAGCCTTGGTTATAGAGAATTAGGCGGTTGGATCTAGACAATAACTTAGGAGTCCCTCATATAGTTGCATTTAGGACCTATGTGTAAGTATAGTATTTTATATGTCTATTTTCCTATATTTATGAGATGTTTTATTGAGTTTCGGACGTCTATTCTATTCTATATACGTAGTATTGTATATATCGACTTTATTATATCGTCTTCCGCGTATAAGATGCTTCGTTGGACAACCGTTGTCGCTATCGGATGCGGGAGAGGTGGTAAGATGAAGCAGACTAAACGCAGAATCCGAGTTTCCGATAGCATGTATCTACGTTCGGACAAGGAGAGGATGTTTATGGGAAACGTTGGTGGAAAAGAAGTGGAGAGGTTTGGAACCACGACGACTTCTGGAGATGAAGCCATTACCAAATACCCTTGGTAGTGTCCTCACTTCACCTAGGAAGGAGATGTGGTTTAGTCTAAACCTCGTGATTTGTATGCGCTTGTGAATTATGTAGAATTGGAAGAAAAGAATGGAGATGGGGTTGCATGTTGTCGACTACCTCAACGTGTAGGAAACATGAATGGTTGGTTGAGTAAAGATGAAAGGGAGTTAGGATGAAATGGTGTGGATTCGGATCTAGAGTCCACATCGAGTAGTAAGTTGAATTGATCTGAGTAGGGAGATAAGTGCGAGAGTGGAGTTGAGCCATTATGCGACGTCTTTTGTTTTGTGTTATGTTTTGGAATTCGTATATTGTCTCCTGCCGTCTGGAGCCATGTTGGAGCGTGATTACTCTTGGATATTGGATCGACCTTATCCAAGTGATTTTGATTATAGAGTTTACGTGATCGTTGGAATTGTTCCATGCGAGATGATTGTTTGCGACGTCTTTTGTTTTTTTTTGCATGTTTGTTTGCATGATGTGTTGTCAAAGGAGGGAGTACACTTATGAAAGGGGGCATAGATAATTATGGTGGCCAACATAATTATACATGCGTCACAATGCAAGTGGACTTGCAAGTATGATGTCATGGATTGCATGGTGTATTAGGTGTTATGTGGTATATGTGCGTTATCATTGAGATGTGTGGTTTTGGAAGTAAGTATACGTGTGGAATAGGCTTATAACTATGGTCGCGAACATAATTATAAGAGTATCACACACGTGGACTTGTGACCATTATTGCATTGATTGATGTTAGTTGTTATATGTTGTGGTAGATGGTATATGATATCACGATTGATGATGGTTGTATGGTTAGAGAAGTATTCTCTTAACAGTTCGGGCAATCGTTATATGCTGGGGTGTGTAGGTGGTAAGATTCCATCCTACCTATCATATGTTGATACCTCAATTATCGGTGGGTACTTATGTTGTGATATTTAAGTTGATTTGTTTGCTAGACGCTCCGTTTGTATACCTAATTCTTTGGTTGGCATTCCTATTCGTACCATGATGGTACACATGCCATATTTTTTCCCTTTGACGTCATTCATTTTCTTGGATACTGGTTCGTTTCTTTGGTTATTCCATACATTCGTTCCTCGGATGAATGTTATACAACTCTTCAAGTATTGTTGGTTCGTGACGAGTTGGTGTGGATATTTGATCCCTTATTTACACACACCAATTGAATTTGTGACATGTTTTGTGACCTGTTAGTATCGGTGTTTTTCAATGATTTTGGTTTGATTGTTGTACGAAGGAGTCTGTGAGTTCATCGTTTGGTTTGCAATGTATTTGCGTGAGTGTTCACTGGTATGAGGTTCGTTTGATAATTATTTTGATTACGGAATTCTTCAATGTCTTTCGCGTTCGATTAGGAGGTTGTGTTAGAGTCTTTATGGCATTTTACAAATTCGTTTTGGTTATTTCAAGGTCGTTTGATGGAAACTAATATTTTTATGGGAAATGAAGTGTGAAAAAAAATGGTTATGTTGATGTCGTACATAAAATGGTTTATATATATTTTATAAAAATGTATATGTTTAAGACATGTTTTGTGAAAAACGGTGTTCATTTGTTTTTGGGTAGGTCGAGTACAGGAATAAGAACTGTCTATGGTTCTCATTTACCAAACTTGTTATGTATTTGGTTCATCGAGTGTTTCTTTCGTTGAGGTACGTTTGTGGATGTTTTATGGGCACGTGTATTTATATTTTCTTTGTATGGGTTTTCATGAAATATTTTATCCGTGTCTACTTTTATTGGGAAAAATTTCTCATTGTGTTATTTCTAGCTTTGATTTTGATGTTCGCTACTTCGCTATTCGGTAATTCGTACCCCTTTTGAGTTCGTTGATATACGTTTTAGTTCGATCGGTTTCATGGTTCGCGTCGTCTACCTAGGATAGATTGTCGTTTCGATTATCAATTTGTTCGTTGAAGAAGAAGAGGATGTTGCAAAGTTGTTCAAGTGAGAGGTTTAGCTTCAAGATATACGTTCTTCAGATTGCGTGGGCATCGCGGAGGTGGAAGATCCATAAGAGAAACTATGTGATGCGTGACTTAGAGTTGGGGAGTAGAACTTGGAGATGATATTTGTATGGAGCAGAAAGTGTTATCTACCCAGATTATAAGAATCTTTAGCATATATTTGACGAGAGGCTAATATATGTAGAAGAGTAGTTGGGTGTGGAATTTCTCAGTGACTACGATTGTCTGATTCGCCACTGTCAAGGAAGGGTGGACATCGTGGTAAGAGCGCTGAGCAGGAGTGAACGAGTGAAACTTGGATGTTTGTGAGCAATGATTATGATAATTCAGTTCGGGGTTAAGAGGATGATATTGACAGCCTAGAGAGAGAGGTTCAAGGATGAGAACATGTAAGAAGAATGATTACTTGGTTTAGACCAGTAAATGGAAAAGAATGAAGATGGACGATTGTACTTTGCGGACATGCTAAGGATTTCATGGAGAGGAAGCTTAAGGACATCGATCATGCAAGGTATAAGATATATCATAAGACATATTATTACCTTAGCAAGTGGTTGATACGCTTGAAGGTGAGTGTTGATGTCAACGATTATTATGGTGATGCAATGGTCAGAGATACTTGGAGATTTTGTTGAGAAGGAATTGGTGAGACATTTCATTTGATGAGTTGGTAACGAAACATGGAGTGTCGCGCGATCATCAAAGAAAGTGATGGAATACTTACTTCGCGATAGTGGTAAACGTGTTATAGAGTCTTGAGAATGTGTATGTAGATGAGTACGACTTATCATTCTCTAATGAGTGAACTAAGTGAGCATACAAATCAGGCGTTGGATGGTAAGCTGAGAGTATGGGTGTGTTTGGTTTTGGAGGAAGCCGGGGTATACATTTACCCTTAGATGAGTTCTCCTATATCAACAATTGTCATTCTAGTATTGAGTATGTGTCGTGTGAAAAGTTGTTTGGAAGGTAATGTAGGACATTTGTTCTGTGGGCAAAGGTTGGAACAAGCCAACTGATTGGTCCTGAACTAGAGCGAGAGACTACGAATAAGGTTTTCTGACTAAGGAAAGACTTAAGGCAGCAAGAGATCGCCAAAAGAGTTATGTGAATTATTGCTGTAAGCCCTTAGAGTTTGGTGTTGGTGATATTGTGAGGTTAAAAGTATCTCCTTGGAAGGGTGTTGTGCGTTGCGGTAAGAAAGGCAAGCTAGCACCGAGATACGTATAACCATTTGAGATTTTGGAAAGAATTGGATTTGTGGCATACCGGTTGAAGTTAGCTGAGGAATTAAGTGGTGTGCATGATACGTTTCACGTATCTAATGGAAAGAAGTGGTTGGCGGATGCTAGTCTGCAAGTGCCATTAGATGAGAATAAGGTTGACAAGACTCTCCGTTTTGTCAAGAAACCTATTGAGATTATGGATCGAGATGTTAAGGGTTTGAAGTGTGGTGAGATAGCGTTGGTGAAGGTATGGTGGGATTCTGAGCGTGGTCCTGAGTTTACTTGGGAACGTGAGGATCCGATGAAATTTAAGTACCCAATTTTGTTTGCGGATGTGGTTGGTGAAGTAGATCGTTTGTAGTTGGATTTTAGATTGTGGAAGTTAGATGCGGGGTATTCATAAATGTTTGTTTTATGGGTATCTGTTATTTGTGAGTGCGTCTTGCGGTTACCATTTGGCTTTCCATTTGGTTCAAGAGTATCGTACCTATCTGTGAGAAGTCGTTCGGATCTTTGGTGTTATTGATCGGTGTAGTGTATTTATTTTCATATATCGTTGGAGTGTCAGAATGTTTTCTATCGTGTGAATTCGGGTATTTAGTCGGTTCACATTTTTGCGAATCTTTCTCTGTGATTTTATGGTGTGGTATTTATCCGCTTAAAAATCCATAAATTTCCTTTTGCTGTTGTGAGTGGTGACTATAGTAGTTGAAATCTCGGGACGCGATTTCTCTAAGTGGGGGATGATGTAACAACCGTGGTTTTAGCAGGTCAGTTTGACTGATAGTCTTGACTCGGTTGACGTTTGTTTGGTGTGTATTAGGTGTTTGAAGTGATATATGAGTGATATAGGTGAGTTTTAGCACTAAATCCCTTTGCGTAAGTGGTTTTATTGTGATTTGGAAAGTTTGGAATTTGGGAAAGTTCATTTTGATCACCTTTGTGGTGTAGAAATGACTTGTGTAGTTTTGGTGTTTTTGTGTTTTTGCGTAACGAGTCTTCGTTCAAGTGTTTGAGCGTTAGCGGGTTACGAGAAGTTTTTTTTTTATGAGTTATATTTCAAAAAGAGTGTGAAATTCTATTTTTGGAAACTTTGTTGTGAAAATGATATTTTCCGGTTTGTCGTAAAAACTGAGGTTTATCGCGTAAGACGCTAGGATTAGCTACGGGTGTTTATAAAATATGAAAAGTATGAGGTTTTGAGTGTAATAAATTAATTTAATAAAAAAAATTAAAAATATATATATATATATATATATATATATATATATATATATATATATATATATATATATATATATATATATATATATATATATATATATATAGTATAAAAATCGGCTAGGGAAAAAAAGAAGGAAAAGGAAACCCAATTGTAGCCCAATTACAACTCTAAGTTAGGTAATTATCACTAAATAATTATAAATACAAAATTAAAACCTCCCTACCCCTTTTCCTGCAATTTTAAGTCGACACATGGAGAATCAAGAAGAAAAATTTAGGGTTTTTATTATTGAAGCTAAAATCAAGATCAAGGTATATTTTCGATACTAGTTTTCATTCAATTAATTAGTTATTGATCTAATTCATGTAATATAAAGTATGATGGATTAGGGTTTGTGTTAACTTCTGTAAATTAATGTTATTAAACATGTTGGGATCAATTAATGATAATAGTATGATAATTGGTTAAGAGAATTGAGCGTAAAACATGCTAGTTATTGAGTTAGGGTTTGCACAGATTTGTAAGGCTGTAAATATGTGAGTATAAATAACAGATGGTGATGAGTTAAGTCACGAATTTTAGGTCTAAATTGAAGTATAATGAAAGAGTTTTCCAAAAAGTCCAGCCACGATCAATTTTGAGGTCGGGAAGTCGGTCTTTTGATTTTTCTTTGATAAGGTGTCAAAGCTGTCAAACCGGGACAGATTTTGGGTAAACGTTTGAGGGTTTCATGTGGTTTTAAAAGTGGTATTTTGACTTGGTCTTCTGGAATAGTTAAGTTTTAGGTTATATTAGACTACCACGAAGAGGATTCGCGATAAAAACTTGTGGAAGTAATTATTAAAAATCAAAACTTTTTGGTGTGCGTTCAGATCCGAATTTGAGTAGTTGTCAAGTTTGAATTTCTTATGAGTACTTGTGTGTGTTATTGGTCCATGACCTTCTGGGATTAGCTTCTATGCTTATGAGAGACCATGTCAAATTTTTGGTGTGAGTTGATGAGTTTTATTTGTCGTGATTTCATGTGGGAGAATGTACCCAAAAATTCTGCGTTTTCTGATTTTAAGAGTGCAAGGGATTTAGTGAGTGTTAGGTTATGGTGGTGGTTAGTATGGTGTCTAGGAGATCCATGGTGGGTCATATGAGTCTTAGACATCCATCATATGTGTATTACATGGGTTGTAGCTTTTAGCTTGACCTTGTGTAATGTGGATTATTTTTTGTGTGCTATAGATTGTGGATTGTTTTGTGGAAGCTGCGGAGTTTAAGGTGAGTTCATAGTCTCATATTTTTACTTGTTTTAAACTTGGGATGGGAATGATGCTTGTCTTAAATGATTTGATTTACTGTGATTACGTGTGTGGTGTTAAAGAGCTTGGACCTATAATGTTATCGTATGCATGCTATGTGTGATTATTTGCTTGTGTGGATGTATATGGGATCCAATTAGGAGGATGTTTATCCTGTTACTCGCGCATGCGACCTAATTGATGTTTGATATGGTTGATGGGATCCAATTAGGAGGATGCTTATCCTGTTACTCGCGCATGCGACCTAATTGATGTTTATGGGGTCGGAGGACACGAGCCGTCCTAATGGTTGCTTTATGAGTGTTGTTGCCTTTGCGTGTGGATATTGATTTGCAAATGCATGTAGCTATATGATAACCTATAATTATTTGTCCAGCTATATTTTGTAATCACAGTGAATTCGGTTGCCTTGTGTGTTGAGTCTCAAACCTATGAATCTCACCAACGTAATGTTGACATTTTAAGCATCATTTTCAGGTGAGCTTTCTAAGGATAAAATAGAAGGATGTGGATAGACGAGACCTTAGTTGTATTGGAAGTGGTTTATCATCTATGTTTGGATTTATGTTTTGTTTTGGTTATTTTATTTTGGGGTATTGTTAAAACACTTTGTGTTTGTACATTGCTCTATTTATGTGCATGTAGTTGTTGTCTATGTAGACACCAGGTGTTGTGATGATATCCATGAAGTTACATCCGCGCGTTTCCGCCGTGGCGGGGTGTGACATCCTGTTCTTCTATCACCGTGGATACTTCCATCTCCAAGATTGATTTGTTTTTTAGAGTTTCTACCAATACCTGTTTTGATAGGTGCGCAAAGCTTGTAGATGCAATCTTGCTAAGCGCGTCAGCTTTCCTTTTGTCCCCTCTAGGTACTTGTTTGATTGTGAACCTATCAAAGTTCTGAATTAAGGACTTGGTTTTTTCAAGGTATTGGATCATGTGTTCATCCTTGGCTTCATATTCACCTAACACATGGTTAGCTACTAGCCTGGAATCCACGTTTGCCTCTAGGTTGCATATACCCATTTGAATTGCAATACGCAGTCCAGCGAGTAGGGCTTCGTATTCTGCCTCATTGTTTGTGGTTGTGAATTCGAAGCGCAGTGCGTAGGTGAACTCCATTCCTTCTGGATTAGTAAGGATGAGGCCTGCGCCTTATCCATCCAAGCATGAGGATCCGTCTGTGAATAGAATCCAAGGTTCTTGTAACTCTGTCTTGCTTATTGATGTTGGAGTATCGGTATTTGGCTTTTCAACAATAAAGTCAGCTAATATTTGCCCCATGATTGCAGTGCGTGGCCTATACGTGATGTTACACTCGCTCAACAACACACTCCACTTTTGTAGCCGTCCTGATGCGTCAGGTTTAGAGATAACTTGTTTGATTGGCTGGTCCGTGATCACAGCTATTGGGTGTGCCTGAAAGTATTTGCGCAGTCTTTTAGCTGCGAATACTAGCGCTAAGACCAGTTTTTCCATGGCGCTATAGTTAGTCTCTGTCTTCTTCAATGCCTTGCTTACAAAGTATATGGGTGTTTGGACGGAGTTCCTATCTGTTAATAGTACTGAGCTGACTACTCCGTGGGTTGCAGATAAGTACATTATTAACTCTTCCCTTGGTCGCGGTGCGACAAGTTTGGGGAGTGATGCCAGGTGCTGTTTTAGCTGTTGGAAGGCTTCTTCTGCTTCCTCAGTCCAACGAAAGTCTCCCTTTTTTGTGCACTTTGTGAGTGTTTTAAAGAGAGGGAGTGATTTGTCTGCTGACTTAGATAAAAAACGGTTTAGCCCAGCCAACTTTTCGTTTAATGACCGGACTTCTTTCAGTGTGCGCGGTGAAGGGAGATCGATAACAGCTTTTGTTTTTTCTGGGCAAGGCTTGATACCATCAGGTTCTATTAAATACCCAAGGAACATGCCTTTTGTCGCGCCAAAGGTGCACTTCTTGGGATTTAACTTCATGTTTATTTTTTCCAATGTTTTGAACGTCTCCTCGATGTCGTGCACCAATTCTTCCTCTGTGTGGCTCTTTATGACAAGGTCATCAACGTAGACTTCCAAGTTTCGACCTACTTGTTTTTCAAAAGCCATGTCCACCAATCTCTGGTATGTTGCACCTGCGTTTTTTAGGCCAAAAGGCATTTTTGTGTAGCAATATACCCCTTGACTTGTGTGGAAGGCTGTTTTTTCTTCATCCTCCACTGCCATCTGGATTTGATGGTACCCTTTGTATGCATCTAGGAAGCATTTAAAAGGGTATCCACACAGGGATTCTACTTTCCAGTCTATCTCTGGCAGTGGATAGCAGTCCTGTGGACATGCTTTATTGAGATCTGAAAAATCCACGCACATCCTCCAACTGCCATCGCTCTTCTTTACCATCACTGGATTAGAGAGCCAGTCGTGATAGTATACTTCGCGCATAATGCCTGCGTCTACAAGTTTGTGTACTTCTTCCAGGATAGCTTTTGCGCGATCTGGGGCCTGGCCGCGCTTCTTTTGTCGTATTGGGGGATATCCTTGTCGGATTTGTAGCTTGTGCTCCGTAATAGAGCGTGGCACTCCGGTCATGTGCTTTGGTTCCCACGCAAAGATGCTCAGGTTCTTTTCCAAGAGTGCACACACAGCTGCTTTACCTTTGTCAGATAAAGACCCTCCAATCGATATTTGTTGATCTGGGTAATCAGGATGAATAGCGACCTTTAAGTTTGGTATTTTTGCTGCGCGCTATTCTGGGATATTCTCCACCTCACTGGTTACTGCATTGCATTCTTTAGGTGGCACTGTTGTGTTGTAGAGGGTGACAATCCCTCCTTCTACTGGAAATTTGAGCATCCCATGTGCTGTGGATGGTACAACACGCATAGATGATATTCCAGGTCTCCCAATGATGCCGTTGTACGGTGAAGGAGACTTGATTATCATGAAATTTATCCACATTTTTGTAGAGTGTTGTTCATCGCCCACAACTACTAGTAAGCGTAATTGCCCCATAGGCCATATCTTTTCTCCTGTGAACCCAGTCAATGACGTCGTGGCTGGTATCAATTGACTTTGTATCTCAGGTCGTAGTCTTTTAAAACAATGTTCATACAGAATATCTGCGGATGCTCCTCCATCGATATACATGCGACGGATGTCATGTCCCCCAGTATGTATCTCAATGGTCAATGGCTCTATTACTGCGTTGTCCGCAGCTAGAGTAGGGAAGGATATTTCCTTTTCTGAAGAGAACTTTTGACTGACTTTTTACTTTGTCTTGCGTTGCCATGACTGTATCATATAGATGATGTCCGCTTTATCTTTGGGGGGGGGGGGCTCTTTCTTGCCTCCATTCCTTTGTTTGTCCTTCCCTTCTTTAATGTTCTTTACGAGGTGATCCATTCTACCCTCCTTTACTAATTTTTCAATTAGTTGTCGTAGCTGGACACACTCGTTGGTTGTATGGCCTTTTTGGCCATGGTATTCGCAGTACCCATTCCCTATGCGCTTGTCCTCTAGGGTGCGCATTGGTGGAGGTTTTGGGAAGTTTGCGCCTTCTGTTACAAATATTTCCCTCGGAGTCTTTGTGAGAAGGGTATACTTGTCATTATCTCGTCCACTTCCCTGACTGCGATAATTCTTGCTGCGGTTGCTGCTCTGATCATTGGATTGTCTCCTAGGATGTTCTTGTTGCCTATAATTTGAGTAGCCTTTTTTACTGTCCGCAGCAGCTGCTTCTCCTTGGATGAAGGATCTTGTGCGCTTCATTAGTTCATCGAAGGTTTGGGGAACCTTGTCGTTTAACTTCCTAATAAGTTCTGGGTTGTTGATCCCATTCATGAACCCTGAGATTTTTAGGACTTCGGGACACGCTTTTACGTATATACACTCATCTTTAAAGCGTTCCATATAAGCACTAGTTGATTCCCCTTGACGCTGTTTTACTCTGGCTAGTTCAACAGGGTTTTTAGCGCACTTCTTTCTTTGGGTGAAGTTTAAACGGAATGCTTTTCGCAACTCTTCAAACCCGCCAATGCTCCTTCGTGGGAGCTTGCTAAACCACGTGCGCGCATTCCCTACTAACGTGGAGTTAAACATATGGCACCACACAGGTTGCGGCCAATTTTCGATAGTAGCAGCAGATTCAAAATTTTTTAGGTGATCATCAGGATCACCCGTCCCGTCATATGTTTTAACATTAGTGGGCATGCGCCTTCTCTTATGATCAGAGTAGTCGCTGATGCGTCTTGTAAAGGCATCAACTTTCCGGCGACGCCACGGAAGAGATATGTCTTCGTCTTCTTCCTCGCGACGTCTCCCTCTGGATTTCCAGTGTCCTGTTTCCTTATCCTCGTTGTCCGAGGAGTCACTGGAGGAAGAGTAATTCTTTTGCGGCGCTTGCGCCGGCTTCCTTTAGAGGAAGAGCTTGAGGGGCTTTCACTTGGGGATGTTCTCCTCCCTAATCTGTCGTGAATTCTCTTGCTCCCAGACCTGGAGGAACCTTCGCTTGGTGAATGTTGACGTCCTAATCGGTCTTGTATCCTTCGACTGCCAAGTCTGGAATGAACATTAGTGCGCCTCTCGCCATCTTCATATTCCTCTGAATATTGTGAGTCAGATGTCGTACCAAGCCTATCATGGATAGTGGTACGTCTTTCGTTATTTTCGCGTCTTCCTCTTTGGTGGCGCGGTGATGATACTTCGCGTTCAGGACCAAAGTTGAGCCGGGCTTGCAGGCTCGTACTTGACCTTCTCCTTGCTTCTTCTTGCATGAGGGCGGTTAAGGTTTCGTAATTTTGGGATACAAAATTACTTAATGTTAAATCAGGTGCGTCCTCGTCTGCTGCAAGAATATCTGCCTCAGTATTGGGCACCCTATCTCGGTTAGGTGCGCCAGGTGGCACAGTGTTGTCCACTATAGGTGCCGTTTGGTGGGGAGTATTGAAGAGGGTGCGCTGAAGTTCTTCAACGCTTAGGACCACTGTAGTGGCTTGGGTAGTCCTTATAGGCAATTCTACCGTTGGGAGAGGTAGGGTTGGTCCTGTTTCTTGGTGACCAGGCGCATTGGTTATTCCAGAAGCCTGCCTAGAGGTCGAATTTTGCTGGTTCTTCCTCTGGGGGTCACGTGTTTTTTCCAACTGCGGAGTCCGCTGGCTTGAGTTTTTGTTCTTCGTCATTCTAGTTCTTAGTTCTTAGTGTGGTCCCATGGATGGCGCCCCTTGTTGATACAAAAGTTGGGCATTCTTAGTTTGGGCTCTTACTCTCGTACCAATTAGCTCTTAATGCTTGAAACTTGCGCACTAAGAAAACAAACAAACACCGTTAGGCTTATCGTGGGATTGTCTCCCACGATTATCCTCCGGCGTGAGAGTAAGTAATCGGTTTTAGGGTTCTCGTAAAGAGTTTAGGGTTTTGTGAGTCGTACCTTTAATGAGAATTATGTCATTCCTTATATAGGCGCAGAATCTTTGTAGGTTTCGTGCTCCTTACGTTTTGCACGCATGGTGCTTATCCGGTCCAAAGATCCTTATCCGTAAATAGGAAATCCTTATCTAGACCATAAATAGTTTGGTTGGACTTGGATCTTACGTGAGCCCAATCCTTTTAACAATGCGGCCCAAGTTTATAATAGCCCACTCATGGTGGGTTTGGGCCTTAGTGATGTTTATCATTTGGGCTTGTGGCCCAAATATAGACTATACGTCATCAGTTGCAAATTGGGCGGGTTGGGTAACATGTCAAAATCTCTGTGGGTTGACATGACACAATTATTGTGTATTGTCTTATATTATTGCAAAAACAATAATTTGTATGTCAAATATCGTTTTTACGTGTTTGAGGTTAGACTTCTTTCTATGCTAGAGAATTATAAAATATTAAGGCAAGAAAAAGTGGAAGAACGAAAAAGGCAAAGGATATGATGATAACTCATAATGGTATTACTTGCTTTATTTTTAGGGAGCAAAATATGTGATCAAAGATGGGTCTTTTTAATGTTTCAGGATCAGAAGAAATGCAGAGACAATTGATAACCGAACAAGAAGCATTTCTTGGCTCTAATCGATCCCAATGAAGCAACAAAGTGCTAAAAAGGGTGGTAGATTGTCAATGGGTGGTGCAGGTCCAACAAGCAATAGAAGACTCATTGGGTAGATATTCATTCCATTAGAGGTGCTATTCCTAATAGTCGTACTTCCAAAAAGATTGATCGTCACTTGAATAACAAGGATGACGGATTTGGCTCTTGTCTACTGGTAAAGTCTTGAAACTTTATCTTCATTTGATATTTTATCATTTTTTGAAACCATTTGACATAGGTGAATGGGGAGGAAGGGTAATTGGTCAAAATAGGTAGGGTGGACCTGAAATCTCTTATAATCATGTTGACACATTTAAGAGGATTTTTGCATAAATAAATTTATTTGTGCAAAAATTTTTTTGTCTGTTTGGCTCACTTTATATGTTTCTTTAGAAGCCAAATTTTTTATTCGCTTCTTTTTAAGCCAAGTTTTTAAATAGAGTCTTGGCATGGCTACATGGTTGTCTGGGAGACAACAATCTGTTTTTTGCTTCTCGAACTGATCTTAATCGGGATTATATGTCCTCATGTCTTTCATTTTACGTGAAATTCTTCGTAGTAGTAACTGTTTTAACCTTTTTCATCCACCAAAACAACTTTTTACTAATTATGCTTTATACAATTGAAATGATTTTTCACTTGCAGCCCAACATTTTCGTATGTAGTGCATGAATTTGTGGCAGGAGATAGTTCACATCCTCAATTATAGCAAGTTAATGTGTTTTTGGTTGATATTTGAAAGAAATTGAAAGATGCAGGTTATGAGGTTGTGCTCCATGATATAGATGATGAGGAAAAAGAGGGATTGATTGGTTATCATAGTGAGAGCATTGCGGTTGCTGTTGGTTTCATGCATATCTCTTTTGGTAAAGAAATTTGGTGAATAATTTAAGAACTTGTGACGACTGTCATACTGCTATGAGAAGCTTATATCTAAGATATATAAGAAGGATATGATATAGTTATGATGGATCGTAATCAATCGGTTTCATCATTTTAAGAATGAGCGTTGTTCTTATGACTTATTTATAGCATTTTAGTAACATTATGGTTTTGTTAGACATGTAGCCTTCGCTGTAAAGAGCATACACAAAAGATAGTTGTAAGCAACCGGCCGATTTATGTCTTGATTTTAGTTGTTCATTATAATTCTTGCTTTGGATTTTCTTGATGCATGACCATAAGAAACTGGTACGTGCATGTAGCGTTTCTATGTTCATTTACTTTTATATATTGTGGATCGTATGGATTTCTAAACAACGACCTTTTAGTTCTTCTCATTGGTCGTGTCAATCTTTATGAAGAAAAATATTAACGTTTGAAATGTAGTAATACAAGCATATTATTCAAAAAATTAGAAAAAACGCCGCGCGTACACGGGCATAATAACTAGTTACATAAACAATAATGAATGATTTTCACTTGATGACACTTCTTAAAAACACAAATGCAGTCTAAAAATATCAATTCATAATCAAACTTGATAGTAGTTGGATGATTTATAGTAAAATCAATTGTAACAAAATTTGATTTGTGTTAAGCACTCGCTAGTAATACAATAACTTTATTTCTATAGTGGCTCAACTATTCTTCGCATCCATAAAAGTAGGGATGAGCACGGTACCGGAAAATTAAAACTACATCGGAACTATATTGGTACCAGGACTAATAGAAAATATTAAAAATTCGGTAACATTTGAAATCGGTACAAACTGTTACGGGTTATACTAGTTTTTGTACCAGGACGTGTTTTTGAATTTAAATATGCCAATTTCCAAACACATTCCCATGGGCTTTAGACTAGGTTTATTGGTGTGGGTTGGCAACCCAATGAAGTACAAAAAGGACAGAAATAATAATATTATATTAATAAGAAGCAAACTATTAAACCAATCTGGTCATTGGGTGATTCTCAAGTTGGGAACTCAATCTTTCACTTGTCAACAAAAGATTGGTTGTAGTCTTCCACATGGTAGAAAATTATAGATTGGTTGGGTTGTTAGGTTGGGTTGTTGATAAATGGTAAAAAAATTATAGATTGGTTGTATGTATTGGTTGTGTAGGAGGAGGAAAGAGAAAATAATATTTTATTAAGAGATTGGGTTGTGATGAGTTGTTGATAAAGATAGTCTTAGTGGCGATTCAAAGGGATTGTCCCCGTTCCAAGCTACCTACAACCGGGAGAAAAACCGATACCACTCAAACGGTGCCGGTTTGGTACGGTACCAGTCCCGAGCTCATACCTACTACATTCAAGAAAGAAACATATTTTTGGGCCTAAATTAAGAACATGGGCTCATTATCAATTTAGCCCAATAGAACACTAAAATCTTTCTTGTGACAAATTGTTCAAAAAACCAGTGATAGAAGGTTGTCTTGGGAACAAAGAAAACATTAGTACTACGTATTAGTTTTATAAAAAAAATAAATTTGCATCAAACAGAAATTAATAAAAACAAAACAAGAAGAGAATGAGTCGAGGAAGTGGTGGAGGATATGATCGTCACATTACAATATTTTCTCCCGAAGGTCGTTTGTTTCAAGTTGGTATGTACATTCTTGTTTAGCCAAATTAATTATTTGTCACATGCTTATTTTTTATAACTACATGTTTGGTGATGATACTAGTTTTTCTAAGTCATTTTTTTTAGTACTATATTTGCTGCCTGATTTGTCTTATTGTGAGCTCAAATAGTTACATGGGGGTGTTTGTTTAAGCTTATATAGCGGGTTTATGACTTTATTTGATTTTCGGCGTATATTTCATGACCTCACTTTTTGCGGCTAATTTTGAAACTTTTCGGCTTACACAAGGAAAGGTTATGAAACATTGGCGGAAAACCAAATAAGCCATAAGTCCGCTATATAAGCTTCAACAAACACCACCTATAATAGAGTATCAAATTAGGGGATGTTTAGCTTATTAGCTTAGCTTACACAAATAAATAAGCATGAAAAGCCAATAACCTCATAAGCCCATCAAATAAGCTTACGGCCTTACACGGGCTTACGAGCTTATTGTAAACTTGAAAAGCCAATAAGCACATCAAATAAGCTCTATACAAACACCTTGATGGGCTTAGGAACTTATTTTATCAAATTAGTTGGTATTTAGCTTATTAGCTTAGCTTACACAGATAAGTAAGCCTGAAAAGTCAATAATATAAGCTTATGGCTTTACACGGGCTTACGAGCTTATTGAAAACAAATGCCAATAAGCTTACAAGCCCATCAAATAAGATTACACAAAACCTTGATGGGTTTACGAGCTTATTATAAACTTGAAAAGCCAATAATCTTTTTTTTTTTTTTTTTTTTTTTTTTTTTTTTTTTTTTTTTTTTTGGCTTTTGAGCTTATCAACTTGAGGTTATGGACTTAATTAAGCTATAAGCCCAAGTTGATAAGCTCATAAGCCTACAAAATTTGAACTTATTGGCTTTTCAAATTTTCAATAAGCTAATAAGCCAATCAAACAAGCTTACATAAACACCACCCTTAAACTAAGGATCAATGTTTTAACTATGCATGACATGGTTAGGCATCATTGTTATTGATATTACTAGTGATTCTAGCTCATTGTTTTTTGTATACAAATATGTTGGCTGATTTGTGTTAAAATCTCGTGAATGTAAACAGAATATGGTTTTAAAGCAGTGAAAGCGGCCGGGGTTACCTCTATTGGTGTCCGAGGTAAAGATGCCGTTTGTGTTGTCACACAGAAGAAGGTCCCGGTAAGTTCATCATCATTAGATTGTGCTGGTTTTACGTGAATGCTCATAGTCGAGTGCTGATGCAGGACAAGCTTTTGGATTCAACCAGTGTTACACATCTGTTTCCTGTTACCAAATTCGCTGGCTTGTTAGCTACTGGTACAACAGGTAGTTGCTTACACATTTTAAAAGTGTACATTCACCTATATGAATGCCGTTTATTGTTAGAGAAAAATTAGAGGAGATAAACTGAGGCTCAAGTAGGTTGCACTTGTAAGAACACTAGAACAGAACATATATCTCGACTTGGAACCATTTGATGGCCATTTTGATCTTACATTATCATAGTTGATGTCGTGCTTCTAGTTAGTGCCTTAATCTCTGCCTGTCTATTCTACATTATTAAACTTGTTAGATACAAGGACAGTAAGTTTTCTTGTAGTTAATTTTTTGAGTCTATTCTGACTACTTTTCATGACACTCTTAGCTGATGCGAGGGCTTTGGTTCAACAAGCTAGGAATGAAGCAGCTGAGTTCCGTTTCAAGTATGGATATGAGATGCCTGTTGAAGTATTGGCTAGATGGTAGTGTTATTACCTCTTCAATTTTTATTTATGTTAATCAAGAACGATCCTTTGTTCAACTACATATCTTTGAAAGTATATAGTGTACCACAATGTATTTGTCAATGACTTATGGTTTCATATGCTCCCATGGGAAGGTGGGTATCAGGTCAAACTATGCTTATGTGTTACTATATATATATGTGCAGGATTGCAGACAAGTCTCAAATCTATACTCAACATGCTTACATGAGACCACTTGCAGTAGGTCTGTTTCTTGTCTTTCTCGAGCTGAGTCACACAACTTTGTCACACATTTTTGCTTTCTAATTAACATTTGATAATTAACAGCATGTACTCAGACTAGGGAACGATATGGTTAGTTGCTTGTTTTTAAATATGCAAATTTTGATTCGTATCTTTTACTTTGCAGTGGCTATGATTTTGGGCATTGATGATGAGAATGGACCCAAACTCTTCAAATGTGATCCCGCTGGCCAATTCTTTGGTCATAAGGTATCTGAACTTGGATTTTAGTTTTGGAATGAAGATTCTAGTTTATATACACTGGCCAATGTGTGCTTATGAGTAATATTTTTGACAAATATGCAGGCAACAAGTGCTGGGCTGAAAGAGCAAGAGGCGATTAATTTCTTGGAGAAGAAAATGAAGAATGATCCTGAATTCTCGTATGACGAGACTGTACAGGTGAAGTATTCTTTTCATTGTGTTTCGGCAGAAATCATTTGGGAACATCATTATAAGACATGCTAATTTGTCTAAGCGTGTTCACTGTTTTGCAGACTGCAATTTCTGCTTTGCAATCTGTTCTACAAGAAGACTTCAAGGCCAGTGAGATTGAGGTACGGATATTGGAAGTTTTTAGTAGCTCATTGTTAAAGGGTATTCACGGGACTCTTAATTCTGATTCCTAACCAATGCGAGTTTTGTTTTTGTGTTTGTGTCTAGGTCGGAGTTGTGACACGCGATGATCCAGCTTTTCAAGTTCTTGCGTTGGAGGAAATTGATAAGCACTTGACCGCCATTAGTGAGCGTGATTAAATATATACATGTGTTGTGGATTCAATCATAAACAGTTTTTGACGTTTACGTATTTTCATGTTTACTTTAGTTGTGAGCTTATGTTGAGAATGTTGATTAATGGAGTACTAAATTACAAGAGCTGGTCTTACCTGATATATATCTGAACCAAGGCTGATGCTGATTACACACATTGAAATCACTCGAATCAAATGAACATCTTAACATAAACATGAACCACAGAAGAGTTTATTTTAACAGTTAGAAGTGCATTATGCATGCTTAATTAACAGCTGGACCATTGGTCATTCCAACAAGACTAGCATATATAATGGGGTTAAGGGATCAAATAGTAACAAACATTTTGCAATGTTCAATTATCAAACCTAAACCGCAAAAAATAAAAACATACCAAAGTACTTTCAAATTTTGTTCCGATATCATATGTGTGTTGTTGTGTCATTACCGTAAGATAAATACTTGCCAATTCTTTTATAGTTTTCTTTTTCTTCCTGATGAGTATATATAAAGTGACAAGATTTAGAGTTTGATAACACGATACATTAGAGCTAGCGGTAAGGTGACTGTGTCACCTGCGTTAACTTATAACGCACCACCATTTTTAGCCAAGTTAACTTACCGGGTACGAAAGTCAAGTACAAGTTAACTTGGTGCGTTAACCCCTTAACGTTAAGGTGACTTCTTTGCTAAAAAAAAAAAAAAAAAAAAGGAAATTCATCCTGCCCCCTCTAACGGGGTTGAAATTGAAAATACTAATTGAGGTGGAGGTAAGTTAAGGTGAGTTAAATGTAAGTTATGTTACCGGGGTAGAAAGTCAAGAGTTAAAGTTAAAAGGTAAAAGCTGATGTGACGCTGACGTGACAGTGCGTTAAGTTTTAACCCGAAATGACCTTACCGTGTGCTCTTAAACATTCGAGAAAGTATGTCTCTCTTAAATGAGTAAAACTCTGCATATGATATTTGATTGACATGCCGTCCACGTGGAACTGCATGTTAGCACAAAAGTGATCTATCTGCTACAAACATAACCACATTATTAATCGTTTAAAGAAACTCAATTTTAAAACAAAACCTGTTTGAATATGGTTAGTGGTTTGTCGATTGATTAGTTGAAATGCAAAAATAATAGAGTAAACTACATTTTTGGTCCTTGTAGTTGTATCAAAATTTCACTTTCAGTCTAATTTGCAAAAAGTGAGTCATTTTAGTCCAAAAGTCCACGTGCTTTCAGTTTTGGTCCAATTATCTAACGGGGTTAGTGTAGTCGTTAAGTTAGTTGCAACATTAGTCCTTTAACCTAACGGTCGTTTGCAATGTTTGCACCGTTAGTCCTTTCACTTAGTTAGTTTTAAAAAAAAAGAAATCGAAAAAAATTTCGAATCTTTTTTTTTTTTTTTTTGGAAAATGTTTTTTTCCAAAAAGAAAATTTGAAAAATTAGAAAAAAATTCTAAAAAAAAATTATAATAAAAAATTTTCTTAAAAATTACTAAAAAAATTATTTTTTTAGGAATTTTTTCGAATTTTTTATTTCCAAAAAAAAAATTTGAAAAAAAAAATTTTCTAATAAAAATATTTCTTCAAAATTACTAAAAAAATTATTTTTTTCCAAAAAAAAATTTTGAATTTTTTTTTTCCAAAAAAAAAAATTTTGAAAAATTCGAAAAAAATTCTAAAAAATTTTTTTTGACGAAATTTTTTTTTCCAAAATAAATAATTTGAAAAAAAAATTCTAATAAAAATTTTTCTTAAAAAATCACTAAAAAAAACTTTTTTTTTTTTGGAAAATTTTTTTTTCCAAAAAAAATAATTTGAAAAATTCGAAAAAAATTCTAAAAAATTTTTGACGAAATTTTTTTTCCAAAAAAAAAAATTGAAAAAAAAATTCTAATTTTCAAAATTTTTTTCGAATTTTTCGAATTTTCAAAATTACTAAAAAAATTAATTTTTTACGAATTTTGAAAATTTTTTTTTGGAAAAAAAAAAATCGTCAAAAAAAACATTTTAGAATTTTTTTCGAATTTTTCAAATTTTTTTTTTGGGAAAAAAAATTCCAAAAAAAAATAATTTTTTTAGTAATTTTTAAGAAAATTTTTTATTAGAAATTTTTTTTTGGAAAAAAAAATTCGTAAAAAAAAATATATTTAGAATTTTTTTCGAATTTTTCAAAATTTTTTTTTGGAAAAAAAAAATTCCAAAAATAAATAATTTTTTTAGTAATTTTTAAGAAAATTTTTTGTTAAAATTTCTTTTTATAACTTTTTTCGAATTTTTCAAATTTTTTTTTTGAAAAAAACATTTTCCAAAAAAAAAATAATTTTAGAAATTTTTTTCGATTTTTTTTTAAACTAACTAAGTGAAAGGACTAACGGTGCAAACATTGCAAACGACCGTTCGGTTAAAGGACTAATGTTGCAACTAACTTAACGACTACACTAACCCCGTTAGAAAATTGGACCAAAACTGAAAGCCACGTGGACTTTTGGACTAAAATGACTCACTTTTTGCAAATTGGACTGAAAGTGGAATTTTGATACAACCACAAGGACCAAAAATGTAGTTTACTCAAAATAATATAAGGATCTAGAAAATTATAAAAATAACTATACAATAATTTCAATGGTGTATGAGTTATAACCAATACCCACTTATATTAATTACATAACAAAATATATTTAATACAAATCCAGGTTATATATTTTAATTTCAGAGGTTTATTTATTTAAACAGGTTAACAAGTTAACCTGTTTAATAGTTAGGGTGTGTTTGTTTTTTAAAAAAACGTCTTACTAGCCCTCGTACTCCCTCTTACTCTTACCAGTAAGAGGTGGGCAGACGTTTTGCTTGTTTGTTTTTTTCTTTTGAGTAAGACCCAGTTAGACATATAACATCTTACTCAGTAAGAGGTGGGAGACTTGTCTTACTGCCTCTTAATCGATAAGAGATATTGAAGACTCGTGTTAATATAATATATTTGATGGTTTATTAACTATGTTATATTTATGATAAAAAGTTTTGTTTCATATTTACACAAGTTACTTAAATAAATTACAGAAACGAACACTTAAAATCATTCGAACAATTATACAAAAACAAACAACATAATTTCATTTAGATTTAGATGTTCTAGCCACATCTTACTAGTAAGATGTGGTAGTCAGATTCAGACCTAAAACATCTAAATGAAACAAACACACCCTTACTCAATCCAAACACGTCCCATTTATTAAACGTGTTATACTTGTTGATTTTTTTTTTTACCAAAATCTGTTTATCCGCAAGCCAAACGTGTTTAACTTCAGGTTCGTATCGTTTATCGTGTTGTATCGAGAGTTGTCACACCACATACACAAAAGAAAATAAGATTAGTAGTAATGATGATACAAAGGGTGACCAAAAAACATTGTCACCTTAACGCCACGTCAATTCTTTTTCTTACACCAAACAATTGATCCTAACCCTATAGTAATGCGACCCGGTCACAAAAAAAAAAATAATAATAAAAAAAAATAAAAAATAAAAGCACAAAATCGGTCGTCTAGCTAATTGAACTACGAAGGGGACGCGTCCCATAAGGACTCATGTAGCGGGAGAGACATGTCCTCGAAAGTAGACCGACCATTCCAAAGATCGGCATTCCGACTAGTCTAAGGGTGCGTTTGGTACCCATTTTTGAGAATCAACTATCACTATGAAAGTGATAGTTGGTGTTTGTTTAGGGTGTCTGGGCCCACAACTATCACTATGAAAGTCCATTATTTTCCATACTCCATATATGGCTAGAGAGTGGGGAATGGAACTTTCATAGTTGAATACTATCAAACTCATACCCATTGTCATTCCTCCCGACATACCAAACGCACCCTAAAAACGCACTTTCCTAAAAAAAACCAAACAAAGAAAGTCTTTAGAAGAAAGTACTAGGCAAAACAGAAACAAACTTGTTCAAACTCCTCCTTCCTTCCTTCCTTGTTCATTCATATATATCCTTCCCCAAAATAAAAATAAAAAAAAAACAAAAAAAAGGGTGGTCGGTTATTTTCTTCTTCTTCATTTCAATTGAATTTAATTATTTCCGTTAAATCATCTCATACCTTCCAGATTCATCTCTTTTTTATTTCAGGTTCGTAATAATAATTATTATTATTATTTAGGGCTTTTGCTTTTTCTTTTATATGTCTGTGTTTCTTTGTTATTATTACTGTTTTATTTATTTACATTAAAAAAACATGCTGCCACGTCATCAACTTACTTGTAATTCTGTACTTATATGTTTACCACACTTGTAATTATACTGTAAAATGACGTAAAAGCCATAGACCCTTTAAGACTAGTGTTAATAGCGTTGTCGTGTCCCCCACATCCACCACGCGTTTTGTTACTACACTCTGCCCCCCCTTAAGACGCGTTGTCCCCTTCATTTTGTGTGTGGAGAGATGACAGGGGGTGTTTGTTTAAGCTCATATGTGGGCTTATGAGCTTATTTCTTTTTCGGCTTATTTTTCATAAGTCCTGATTTTGTGGCTTATTTTAACACTTGTGGGCTTATATAAGCCCATAAGTCTCGAAGTAAGCCGAAAAATCAGGGCTTATGAAATATAAGCCGAAATGAAATAACCTCATAAGCCCACGTATAAGCTTAAACAAACACCCCCGAAATATTTTTTGTGAGTGTAGTGTGGGGTATATTTAGGTGGTGATGTTGGTCGAGGAGAGAGAAGCTGATGTGGCGCTGAGTTGGCGGTGGTGATTGCGGTCACTATTACCGCTAGCCTAAGTGTATTATGCATTATGAAAAAAGCAAAGTTTTTTTTTTATATAATTAATAAAAAGTGGTCTCATTAAGTTAAAAGAGTTACTTTTTATTGTTTTCTTGAGGCTTAAAGCCATATAATAACAACTTGGTTTCAAATTTTGCTCCGTTAAGATACATTTTGCTGACGTGGTAGGGGTTTATTAATTGTTAAGGTAAATGTAGGACGAAATTTGAAAGTTGCTTGTTCATAACAGTAACAAAAAAGTTTTAAAAGTAAGCTCTTATAATATGGTTTTAACCCGTTTGTTAATGATAAACTTTGGTAAAAGCATTGAGTTTGTTATGACAACATAGGAATTTGTTACTTGTAGGTAATGTCATTTGATAACTTTGTTTACACTTTTAGATTATGAAATATTATACATTTGAGATTAACTGTCTTTAAAGTAAATGATTCAAGTCTTATAAATATGTTTTTTTTTCTTCATGTTTTGTGCAACAGATATCCGTTTTGTAAATGGCTACAGCAACTATGGCGACTGCAGCTGGTGCTGCTGCGTTGTTATATTATACATTAAATAAGAAGCTACAAACGACTCCTACAGCAGAAGATGATGACGAAAGTGAGAGCCTTGTGCAAACTAGTGGTCCTTCGGGTGGTGTTGAGCGTGTTTCACATAGATTAATTCAGGCGCCTGCGACGTGGCTGGAAACTATTTCGACGTTGTCGGAGACTCTGAGGTTTACTTATTCCGAGACTTTGGGGAAGTGGCCTATTGGAGATTTGGCGTTTGGTATCAGTTATTTGTTAAAAAGACAGGTTAGTGTGTGTTTCTTTATTTTTCACTTGTTACCACGTATATTTTGATATTAACATTTGAATGAATTTAAGAAGGTCCAAGTCATATTAAATACCTATGGCTAGCTTTTCCTCGCAACAATTGTTGGTCTTTCTGGCATTATAGCGTATACTACCGATAAATCATGATAATTGCTTTGTGAGTGATGATGATTTCAATCTTAGGGATTAAGTTGGTTGGAACATACCCTGTTACGCTTTATGTATTTCTGCTAAAAAAAGATGCCCTGGTGTAAGAGAAGACTTCTTAGGAGAAATAGAGAACGGCCAAATTTAGTAGTTTACAATGCGGTTATGGGGGTAGGCTGTTCGCCTCATATGCTTTTTTGTGGGTTTAACAGACTGTAGTTTCACGTGGTCTCCTTTTTATAGTTTTACCCTGATTAGTTTAGGATAAAGTTATTCTTGTATTGGCATGGCACCTTATCTGTTGGGAATGATGCGTGTGGCTCTTGTAGGTGGCAAAATGGGCAGGTTGGGTAATAATGAGAAAGAACGGGTGAAATTGAGTCATGTTGGGTTGACTCGCTCACACTTGTCCACTTTTAGTATCATAGTTGATCAATAAAGCATGACAAAGAATTATTACAAAACAATCATCACTTAAAGGAGAATGTAGACACTTGAATAAACTTTGGGTGATTTTCAAACAGTTCTTAAGCTTTTTGGTTTTACCTGTCGAGTTGGACCAGTTACAAATAAAGCTTAACGGAAATTGGATTACTTTCACATACAGGGGTTGAAAGTTCCCCCTTGCCGTGACTCGTTCCAATTATCTACAGTTGAATTAGAAAGAATGTTGCAACATGGACACACCTGGAGACATGATTTCATGAATCTGGTTCTCTTTTGAATTCTTCTGGATGTTTTTCGTGAAGTACTTAAGTAGGTGTACTTTTGAACAACCTTAGTGGTCTAGAGGCACAATCGTTATAATGCCACTTCTCTTAAACAGACAACAATGCGATGATACTTGCTGTGGTTTGGTTGACAGACTGGTCATTGTATTTCATATAGAGATGATTGCGAATCTTATTTGACTGTGATCTAGTATTAGTTCTGAACAAGTAGGATGTTCTATTCTAGTACAATTATAACCGCCAGATTCTGATTATGGTATATTCTTTGTCATACAGTTTTCAGATGTATCTTTTTATGTCTTGTTATGCAGGGTCATTTGCATGTAAGTAGTGTATTTGGGGGTACAGAGAGCCAGCAACTTAAAGGACCTGCAATAGTTTCCGAGCTTAGATATCTTTTGGATTTGCTGACTCTTTGCTGGCATTTCTCAAAGAAACCATTTCCCGTATTTTTAGAGGAGACAGGCTATTCACAAGAGGATGTTCTTATTCAGGAACCAAAAGCTGGAGTAAGTCTTGTTTGCCCTGCCAAACATCTGTATTCTGTTTTATAATATGACAAAGGCGTGTAATTTACTTTTGTAGTTTGTCTTATTTCTCTTTCTGCTTGCAGATTTTGAAGCCAGCTTTTACCATATTAGTCAACCACAAGACGAAAACGTTTCTTCTATTAATTCGAGGAACTCATAGCATAAAGGATACTCTAACAGCCGCAACTGGAGCAGTGGTACCGTTCCATCATACAGTTGTGCATGAGGGAGGTGTTACTGATGTAAAATTAGGTTATGCTCACTGTGGAATGGTTGCAGCTGCTCGATGGATTGCAAAGCTTGCAATTCCTCTTCTTCTCAAAGCATTTCAAGATCATCCTGATTATAAGCTCCAGGTAATTATCAGAACTTAATATAGTTATTCTTTTTATCATTTATTCGCGGGTAATCGTCAAAATGGGCCTGTATCCTTTTACTGAAAATACAGTTAAGTAATATTTCCATGGTTGATTCGGTTCTCCAAGTTTGAAAATGATTTTTCGTTTCTTAACTTTTGATAAAACGGATAGACTTTAGGGATTTAATCAGTAAATAAATTACAACGTTTGAGGATTGAAGTCACAATCAAAAGTTCATCAAATTTTATTTCTCAACTGAATTGACTGAGCACTAGGGAATTAATGGTATTTTTGTGTGAGAGTATGCAGTTTTTATGTCTTTATTTTTTACAGTAACCCTTTATTTTGATATATGTTTAATGAGCTAATGCTGGATGCAGATCGTTGGACACTCTTTAGGTGGTGGAACTGCTGCAATTTTAACTTATGTGTTGCGGGAGCAGAAAGAACTATCCACAACTACTTGTGTTACATTTGCACCAGGTTTATAATCGTATATCTTCCTTGTAAATTATATATCACAATCGTCCTATGTGTAATATATTTTGGTTATTTTTTTATGATTAGGGGCTTGTATGACTTGGGAGTTGGCGGATTCCGGAAATGATTTTATTACATCTGTTATAAATGGAGCTGATCTGGTCCCTACGTTCTCAGCCGCTTCAGTGGACGATTTACGTGCAGAGGTGAGGTTGATTTTGTTCGTATTTAAACTTGTAGAATTTAGATGCTTTTTTTGAGTGGATAATTCTCAGGGGTTTATTTGTTTGTACAGGTCACAGCATCAGCTTGGTTGAACGATCTGAGGACTCAGATTGAGCATACAAGGATTCTAAGAACTGTCTATCGGTCTGCATCAGCCTTGGGTTCTCGGCTTCCATCGATTGCAAGTGCTAAAGCTAAAGTTGCTGGAGCTGGTGAAATTCTCCGTCCTGTATCTAGTGGTACACAGGTATATCATGCGTTCTGTTTGTAATGATTAACATTAGGGATGATAAATTGCACTTAGCAGGTGAGTTGTGTAACGGGTCAAAATTGGTTCTTGTTGGTCCAAACACTCCTCGTTTACAATTTTGTTTTCTATTTTTTAGTAAAAAAACTACTGTGATAAATAATAAAATGATTTTGGGGGTTATATTTATTACAAATACACTTTGGGCGATTTTTTACTTATTTGACCCGTCAGAGAACAAAATTAACCAGAATTGACCCATTCACTTTTTGGGTTGAAATATGTCAACTTTTTTTTTCTATTGGTCAAAACAAGTAGGACTCACCTGCAACCACATTTTCTTCGTTAGCTTAAATTTATACCATATTAGTTGAATTTTAAAAAGAATGCTGATATCATAACAAAAATAAAATGTTTTAGGAAGTTTCATCAAAACATCATTTGACCTGTTCCCTTTCTAGCAAATACCTGTTCCCATATAAATAAATGTGTCAAAATTGGCACCTCAAGACATGTGAAAAGTTACTAAAGTGAAATTTGCATATGATGATTATTGTAGGTTGTGATGAGGAGAGCCCAAACCATGGCTCAGGCTGCATGGTCACGCCCATCTATAAATATATCATCATGGGCATGCATCGGTCCCCGCCGCCGCCCTTCAGTTGCAAATGCCAGTTCTTCAGAGTCTTCTTCCAACACAGAAGCCCAAAGCATCTCAACAGCTCTTGAACTTCCTGTATCTTCATCGGATGACACAAGTGAATGGCATGCTAATGAACTTCACAATGAAGAGGTCAACGAGCCTGGTACTCATGAAGACAGAATGACCGAATTTGAATTATGGGAAAAACTAGAACACGAGTTATATGACCAAAGTGAAGGTGAGGAGGCTGATGTGGCTAGGAAATGAGGGAAGAAGAGGAGGCAGCTATTGCTGAGGGTATTAAGAGCCCGTCAGAGAGCAATACTCCTGAAACAAAAGAGTCGCACAGATTTTTCCCAGCAGGTAAGATTATGCATTTAGTCACAATCCCTCAAGTCGTGACGGAGAGTGAAAGCTCCTCAAGTGACTCGGATAATGATCAGGATCGGGATCGGGATCGGGATCATGTGGTAGAAGACAAAGTAGGGATATTTCTAACCTCACGATCGTTGTACAGTAAAATTAGATTATCACATAATATGATAGCTGATCACTTCATGCCTGTTTATAGAAGACAGATTGAAAAACTGATACAGGAACTTGAGAAAGAAGAGACTTCATTAAAAACTCGTAGTAGTTCCGAAGAAATCGAAGTAGTGTTGTAGCAAAAATTATGGTGAGTCTTGTTGTACATATTATAGAGGTTGAGACTTGACACATCATCTCATAATTTGTTTACACCTGCAGACTGACATACTTGTCCTGTTTGTTGTGTTTATAAAGGAACCAAAGTTTTGTTGCTTCCGCCGTCTCATACAGTTTCGGGATCAATATTGTGTTTGTTTGTAGATATTTGTGATCCTTTAGAAATCATCAAAATAAAACATCTGAAATAACATCTCCAATGTTTAAACCTCCAAATGGGGAAATAAATAAAACACATCTTCTTGAATAGGACAAGCTTATAATAAAAAGTTAAAAAAAAACTTCTATAAAAAATATACATCACAACCTATGAAATTCATAATACTTATAGCCACCTAAAACCAACGATACCAACAGAAGTCAATTTGATAAATACTGCCAATAATCCTCCTGGAAAATCCAAAAAGAACAGAAATTCAATTGATAATATTCTAAGCTTCCATAAATAACAAACATACTGTTACTGCACTAAAGCTGGAATTGAGAATAAGGCACACGTATCAAATGATCTTTATTCAAAACATTTTTCTAGTACTTTATGCAGTATCCCTTTGTTTTATGTAAAGTAAAACATTTGACTAAATATATAGGTTAAAGCAAGTGTAAAAACAGTCCCAACCACCCCTTAATTCAGCTAAAGATAGTCCTAAACACCTCTTAATTCAACTGTAAAAGCAGTCCCAAACGCCTAAACTGTGGTAAGCATAAACAATTAGATAATATGCATATTTTAGTAAAACAAAATCACAGTATTACAATACCTTTGAACTTGGAGATAGAACAATAGCTAAATTATGAAGATAGTATAGCTCACGGGTAACACTTTTGTCAAGATATATCCATCGATGAGGAGGTATCCATCAATGAGTAGGTAGGCACGGAAGTAGATATATCCATTGATGAGTAGGTAGGCACAGAAGTAGATATATCCATCGATGAGGTAGGCACTAAACTCACAGATATCTCCACTGAGTTCATTTTTTTGAACCCATGTCCAAATTTGGTTCTCTTCTGAGTTTTAGTTGTAAGCTGTTCTCCCATAAAAGATTCTTCTGTTAGTGGTTCTGGTTCAGCTAAAACTGCTAAGCGCTCTTTGGTGGGACAGGAAAACATCAAAGAGGAGCAGCCATCAAAGAAAAAGAAAATGTCTGAAGACAACCTAGACCACTGAAGCCTGAAGTGAAGAAAGCATGATCAAACTTTTGTAATGATACTTATGCAAGAAACTTTTGTAGTAATGACTAACTGAAATCACATATTGGGGGAACTAATGGAATCAGTAGTATTTAGTTGTGTAGTATTTAGTTGTGTCATCAGAACTTGTAGTAAAATTTGCTTCTTCCCATTGTTTCAGAACTTGAGTGGTATCAAATCTAATGGAATCAGTAGCATTTAGTTGATATGTTTGATTTCTGTAGTTTTCGTCCCCGTCGCATTTCTTTCTCGAGTGGTATCAAATCTCAAGTCCGATAACCCATTATGGCTCACTCATCTTAGATCTATGTGTCTTAATGGTGGACTTTGGTAACAGCAAAGATCATATATAAAAAAAAGCTCTTTTGATACAGATGTAAGTGAGCTACTATAAACAAATACAAATGAGCCCACATCATCTACAAAAGATATCGAGTTTCGGTACATAGATGAATGAAATAATGACTTCGAACAAACATACAAGAGAAACAGTGAATTCATTAGAATTTGACACAGCCGTGTACATGTAAGTAGATTTCTTCTCAGGGTGTTTGTACAACTTATCCCACTTAACTTGTCGAGACTAAAAAAGCGGCATGTTGGTGGCAAATTGTCGTAATCGATATAGTACATAACCATGAACTGTTTCTGTGGTCGAAGAGCAAGAATCAAAGAGTTTTTTTAGATCTAAGAGAAGTGAGGGTGGCGTTTGTTTAGCTAGAGAGAAATTAGGTATTTTATAACCGGCAACTTAATTTTTGTTATTGGACTCATTGTAGATATATCCATTGATGAGTAGCTCTTTAAACCTGCAAAAGCAATGCAAAGATTACAATTTTGCTAAAAGGAATGTTAAACTTTATACTACAAAGATTAGGATCTTTAAGTGAAAGTTTCAATAGCTAAATTCTCAAATCATGAAAGATAAGTTGATTATACGTGATCGGGTACTTCCTCAATATGATAAGTTGTTGATTATGTTGATCGACCAAAGTTAATTGTTGTTGTTAATAATAATAATAAGAAGAAGAAGAATAACTTCATATCATTATAATAAGTAGTAGTAGTAGTTGTTGTTGTAGTCTGTTTGCTTCATGTCATTATAATTTTTTTGAAATGCCTTCATGTCATTATAATTTAAGTTTGAGCTTATTTCAACAGCTAAATCAGGAGTGTTTGAATGACCTTATTACAAGCAAACACATAACAAGCTAAGACCTTATTACAGCTAAATCAGGGGATGTTTGGATTACAAGCAAACACGTAACAAGCAAAGACCTTATTACAACTAAATCAGGGTTGTTTGGATGACCTTAAATCATGGGATTCAGCAGACACATAACAACCAACAACTTATCATTACAAAGAGATTATACGTGATTGGGTAATTTATTATATTGACATGAAGGCATTTCAAAAATATTATAATGACATGAAGCAAACAGACTACAACCACAACAACTACTACCACTTATTATAATGACATGAAGTTGTTATTATTATTATTATTATTATTATTATTATTATTATTATTATTATTATTATTATTAACAACAACAATTAAAATGAACAATCAAATAACTAACCCAAACACTTGTATTCACAAAAACAATCAAATCAAACAAAACACATGAACAAGAAACTTCAACTGCTTATATCACATGACATAAGAAATACACAAAAGCAAAAGTTCACTAACTAACCCAACATTATGAATGTAGTCCAAGCCACTTTTGTCGAGACGAAAAAAGCGACATGCTGGTGGTAAATTGTCGTAGTCGATATGGTACATAACCATGTTTATGTTAGCTGTTGAGAGAACTTTGAAAAATATTGATGGAGAACTTTGAACTACCCCAGTTGCAATTTGACTACGTGTATGACTGTATGACAAACCTGTAAATATAGCAACTTTTGAAACACTTCTTCCGTGATGGCCTCGTCAGTCTCATAAAAAAGTTTTCTTTTCAAGGGTAACCTACATTTTCGATCCTTTGAATCAAATTCTTCTACAATTTCTTGAATAAACTTGTTATCCTTTAATCAAAAAAACTCATCTGGTGGGACAAAATAATGTGAAATTGGTATCTCAAAATATACAAGAAAGAAAGTTGAAGGAAAAAGAGACTAAAAAGTGCTAAAGAATCAATTAATACCATTTTTAGCTTTAGGGGCACGACTGCATTCAAACAAGCCAAAGCTTGAATATGATAATAACTCGATTTTTTGTGCAATATCCTGAAATTAGACAAGTAAAAACGGTTATAAATATATGTTGCAGCGAGCCAATCTTAAGAATCAAGTTATTGTTAAAACAAGGAAGAAAATGGATAAAAAAGAAATAACACCTTGATGGCATCAGCAACAGTTGTTGCCCTGTCATATGATATTTCTTTAAAAGTGCCATCCAAGAGATATATCTTCGTTTTTTGCTTTTTCTCAATTGAGTCGTCGTCGGATGAAGACATTTCCACATTTTGAGCAACTGAAGCCATTATTTACCTGCAAAATTTTACAACTTCGTAACCTTGAACTGGTTTTGTGAGCTAACCTCACGATATCTATGTTTACTGCATATGCATTCATCTCAAAAGTGTTTGTCATCAGTAAGAGGAGGCTCCAAACTTAAGTTGTCTAGTAATTGCTTATTATGCTTGAATATCAGTGGTTTGATGTGAGAAATATGAATCTACTCTGATGCAGGAGGACAGGGTTGTGAAACATGCTCATAAACATTTATTGGCTCAAGCATAAACATCATCATAATTATTTGACATACACTAATAAGCTAACTGTAACCTAAATTCTTATGACACGATAATTATTTGAAACATACTCATAAACATTTATTGGCTCAAGTATAAACATCCATTATAATTATTTGACACATACATCATAATTATTTGACACATATACTAAGCTAATTGTAACCTACCTAAATAGAAATTAAGCCTGGCCTTTTTGTAAATAACAAATATAGTCTAATCTTAAAACATGCTTCATATGAGACCAGCCCTCATACTTAAAACGCTGCCTATTGCTCGATTCTGTTACAAACTGGACTAGGTCGGTCTAAGCGCACGTTTGGCAAAACTAACGAAAATACTTGTTTGTTTTATAAAAATGTTTGGAAACGTAGTTGTATGTGTTATTATGTAACACCCCACCTATTCGGCCCTCTAGTTTACCTTATCTCAGCGCAAAGTTTTCGGTTTGACCATTAATAATGATGTTTTGTCAAATTATTGTTACATTAGTATCGTCCGTTCTCACTCCTGTCCCTTTTGTTAATTACCATATTTCTAAACTAGCAATGACACCATAAGTGATCATCTGACAGTTCAGAGAGGCCGAACACCTAAGCAAAGAAAAGAAATAGAGTAATGTTTAGTACTACGTAATAGTTATTCACAAAAAGTAGTTGCAAACGCTGTACTAGAACACCTACCATTTTCTTCTTTTGGTCTCCGCTCATGTAATAAAGGTTTTGTTGCAATCATAAGCAATTGCTTTCTTGAATCCATGGAACTGTCATATTTTCATTTTTTAAGAGTCTTTTGTTTTCAAGTGCGCATTGGCATCATAGCCATATAAGGACTGTTATGCATAAGAATGCCAACAGTTTTCATCTACCGTGCTTGATACAGCACGAAATTGCACTATACGATCCGAAAGGATCAATCACAGGGCAAATGATTACATGCTCTCTAAGAGTTTTGTGCTGATGGAAGCTATGTTGTGGATGTTGTCCAATATGACAGCGACTTGGAAACATATGGTATCCTACACTTACTTTGGGATAGATAGAGTAGCCGGCCGTTATTATCTACTGAACCAGGTTCATATCATAAGCTTCTAGAGGTCACAAAATGTTGACCATGCTTATGACTTAAATCAGACAAAATTTGCTTCTAAAAGGTGTATGTTCTAAAGTCTAGATGTTACATGTTAATCAGTATTAACTTGTCAAAGGATGAGTGACTCTCAAATGACACTGATATTATGTAGTATCATATAGTCAGTGTGCCTGTCAGATTCTACTACGAGGGAAGCGTTATTGAGCTATGAAGTGAGAAATAAGTAGCATGTGTTACGAGCAAAGAAGTGTTCAAAAATCAAAGTCAGCGGCTTCCAAGTGTAATTGGATAAAGTAGCTTTATTTTACTCTCAAATCCATCATCCCTACCACATGAACAAGCCTAACACACAACACATTAAATTTACATTTAAAATTAACACTAAAACAAAACCTTTAGCGAGAACCTATTTGTACACTGAATTTATAATCAACTAGTTATTCTTATTATTATTAACAACAATTAACATTGCAGTCAGTTTATTTATGAATCGAAACATGAACAACAACTTATCATAATGACATAAATAAACTTGTTGTTATTATTATTAAAGTGAAATAGAAAGACATAATTGCAGTCACTTTTTAAGAATCAAAATTCATACATTAGCAAAAGCCTAGACGACAAACAGATTCACTTACCAAAACACTTGTATTCACAAAAACAATCAAATCAAACAAAACACATGAACAAGAAACTTCATCAACTTGTATCACATGACATAAGAAATACCCAAAAGCAAAAGTTGTTAGAAAAGAATGACTAACTAACCGAATATTATGAATGTAGTCTAAGCCACTTTTGTCGAGACTAAAAAAGCGGCAATCTGGTGGCAAATTGTCGTAATCGATATAGATCATAACCATGTGTATGTTAGCTGTTGAGAGAACTTTGAAAAATATTTCTGGTGGTGTAGATCTAGAGAGGCAAGTGTGTGTGTTTTGTGTGTATCTTGGTGCTGTATATAAATGAAGGATGAATGCTCCGGGTAACTGTGTTTGTTTGTGGTTATTTGTGCTTGTTCAAGAATGATCTTGGCCCTTTATTTGAATGTGTCAATCCGGATTGATGAAGTGGACGGCAGAGATTTCATGTTGGATGTAGGTGTGTAAGTAGTCACGAGCATTAAATTGCATTTTAGTCTATCAAACTCGTTTGGTTAAAAAAGAGCACAACAACGGGGATGTTTGGTTTTGGTCAGTTTAACACTATTGAACAGGAAAGGTAAAAATTTGATCAAAAATCCTTCTTTAAAAATGGAGTTATGATATTTAGGCCTACATAATAGAACTACAAATAGGCCTACATCATTAACATTTTGACAAGTTTCAAACACTTTTTCTCTCTCTTTATATTAACCAATCAAATTTTCAATTTCACCAATCATAGTTGTAGGTCTATTTTTAGGCAAACCATTTAGATCTACAAATTATTTTTCTTAAAAATGTGCCTATTAACTTTAAAAAAAATTACTACGGTAGTAAAATGCATATTTCATATTGGGAAGCACAGAAACTCATTCACTTCAAAGAGCATATACTTACATCTGCATTTCACATGATTTTACTGTTTAAATCCACCAACTTGTTAAAATAAATATCAAATCATGTATAATAATCTTTTAGAATATATATTAGCAACCAACATGTAAATTGTATGCTACAAATAAAGGTTTATTATAGCATAATACACCCACAAATTTGACTCGCAAGGCGCCAAATTTTACTACTTTTTAAACCCCGCAAAGTAAGTAATATCAGATGACCGACTGAAAGTAAGGAAGTTTAGTGGTATTTACACATACACAAAATACAGTAGATGATACAAAATTAGTACAAACTGGTCCAACACAGCATACATGTTGCCATTGATTAAGGACCTAATACACTGGTTGAAAGTTATGCTTAAGAGATTGATAATATCAGTGATGAATAATTATACGAGAGATAAATCACATATTGCAGGACGTCTAGCCCAATTTATTCACAGCAACGACACAAATGAGCTTACTAATTCAGACAAAAGCTCCCAGTTTCTCTAACGCACAAATAGCAAGTAAATCCAACCGAACCCACATCTCTCACAAATTATATAACCTAATATATTAGTGTTCCACCACTAAGCTAAAATATACGAGTTTGAATGTATTACCTCGCTCTACGATCTGAACTAAAGAACAAATCGCCAATTTAAAGCATGCAGACACAAGGCGTTCAATTCGACCTACAAAAGGTCAAAAGGAGTTGGCAAATACATCTTACATGCTCTGCATCATAATGTATTTACATGATAAGGCTAAGACACGATTCATTTCCGAGTATATAACATTATAAAAGTAACCTGAAAGGTGGCTTGATCTAAGTGCCTCATGCACTAGAGACCAAGTCAAGATCTTCCATGCACCATCTCCATTTAGTTGACATGTTCATGCATAATTTTAGGAATTAAAGTGGTAACCACACCACTGTTGCATTAGTTTCCACTTTCCCTTTATTTCCATGTTCTCCGTAATATTAGGATAGTATGCATTTGTCTTTCTACTATATAAATGTAATGTTGGCTTATGAATAAAAGAAGAAGAAAATTGTGAAAAAGTCTAGCTAGTTTCTCTGTTGTTCTTGGAGACTTGCTATCTAAAATAGCTACATATCAACCGGTGCTTTCATTGGACTCATTTGCGTAAGGATGTAACCCGCTTTATCCGTGAGTGTACCATATGCCAACAAACAAAATATTCCAGACACAAACCTTAGGGACTCTTACAAGCATTGCTAATTCGGTAATTCCAAACCAAGTCTGGGAAGAAATCTAGATGCACTTTATCACCAATTTACCCACTTCAAATGGGAAGTCTAGCTAGTTTCTCTGTTGTTCTTGGACACTTGCTATCTAAAATAGCTACATATCAACCGGTGCTTTCATTGGCCTCATATGCATAAGGATGTAACCCGCTTTATCCGTTAGTGTATGATGAGTGTGTAAATACTCATCATTTTTACCAATTCTGAACTGCCAAAACATCCAAAACACTCAATAATGAATCAAAATAGTGAAAATATCCCAGGAAAGTGTTTTACATGTTTTAAATGCAAAAATACCAAAAACAGATGAAAAACACATAAAGTTTGCATAATTGGCAGTTTCAGTCCCCCAACTTTCAAAAGTTGTCAAATCTAGTCCCTGGTCATTCTAAAAACTTGAAAAAGTCACCAAAGGCCCTTATGAATCAAAAAGTTACATGATTAGTCCTTTGGTGAAAAAGTTTCACAAAATGTCAAGTTTAGTCCCTGAACTTTGAAAATTGTCAAAAATAGTCCCTGGGATATGGAAAACTTTGAGAAAAACAAATTTTGTCCTTGCACTAATCTCTTATGGCAGGTTTGGTCCCTTGGTAGAAAGTTTGGTGAAATTACAAGGCAGGTCCCTGAAGTTTGGGAAATTGGCAGATTTAGTCCCTGGGGTTTTTAAAAGTGAAATTCAAAATAAAACCTCACACTATTCATCATTGGCATATTATACCCTTAGAAACAAATTTAGAAAATGCCAAAATCCAACCCTCAACTTTCCCAAAATTACACAAATGGTCCTTGTAAAATGAAAAACCAAATCCGGATCCAAAATAAACTTAAACCAAAACCAACCCTAAGCTTAATCCAAACAGCCCACCCAAATTAAACCCCAAGCCCATCCAAGCCCAGTCCACCCAATCTTTGACCCGGGTCCAACTTTGACTTCGGTCAAATACCACCAACACACCCTTTCTCCTTCTCCCTTTCCCTCTCAGACTTCCCCCACACTTGCTCAACCTCCATTTTCCACCAATCACAAACCATGACCCCCCACAATTAATGCCACCACCTCCCTATACCTACCCTTTCACACCACAATTTGCTGCCCCCCCCCCTATTGCGTGTATCAGAGATAATTGCAAAAGATGCTTTTCCCGCCAAAAATACGTGGAGCCTCATGAGTGGACCAAAAGTTATCAGAGGAGGTGGGAAATGATGGCAATGCATATGGAAACCCTAATTGGAGGCTATAAATAAGAGAAGATGCAAGAAGAAGAAAGAGTTAGTTAATTTAAATTTTAGTCATGTCGTTTAATTTCAATTCTCAATTCTAGGGTACACCCAAGCTCTTAAGCAGTGGTAACCATCTTTTTATTGTATTGTGACTTCATTTCAGTTATAAATTTCAAGCTTCTTTTATTATTACATCGTATGCAATTTTAATTCTATTTCAATATCTTGTATTGCTCAATTGTTGTTTTAGCATTTTGTATTGGACTCTTAGATACATATAAGCTCCTAAGTAGCTTATTGAAGCTATTAGTAACAACTTAAAACAGTTTAGAAATAAAAAAAAAAAATCAAAATACAAAAAAAGGTCAAAGAAAGTCAAAATTTAGTGTTCTTGGAATTCATTGCTGGAGCAGGGTTGAATTTGGATGTCCCTGGGTTAGAGAACCTGTGGAGGTTCATTAGGAATGGTTCTCAGTTCTTGGTTCATGGCATAAGCTGGAATGCACCCTTGTAAGCTCATTTTCATATTTTGGCCTTCTACTGTGTACTTGCTTTTAGGTTTGCTTATTACTGTTTTTTATGCATCATTGGTGTTATTAGAATAGATTATAACTCTAAATTACATGCTTGTTCAATATATCTCATGGTTGTTCTTTATTTCATTTCCACTGTGTATTGCTCAATGTTGATTACCTTGATTAAAACTGTCATTGACTGCATGTTTAAGCTCAATAAGGTGTAATTTGTCTAATTACAATATTTTGAATTGTTAGAATAGCTTAAAACAGTCCTTGGTAGTGATAACTGAATTCAGTTGCATCATTAAGGGGTGTTTGGATTATCTATGATAGCTTAGTTAATGTCTGATTCAGAGGTAGTTATGTGTTGAGTTATGCCACAATAGGTCACATATGAGTAGTCAAACCTTAAAATCCAAAGGTTATTAGATAAAAAGTCAAATCCTCACAAAATTACCCTTCACAGTTAACTGTGAAGGTTTTGTGAGTCCAAATCATTTTCACTAGCCAAAGTAGTTGTTAATTTAGTATAAACAAGTTTAAATATAGCTTATTACTTAGTTTGTAATCTATAAAAGCCATCAGAAACTCAAATAAGTCAAAGCAGTAGTATAATCAAGAAAGTCAAAAATACTTGTTCTCAGTTTTCACCAAACTTGCTTGTTCATTTCTGAATTTTGTGAATTATTTGGGATTGTGAGATTTTGAGGTTTAGTTTTATACCAGCTCATCTTTGAGATTATACCTTCATTTCATTTTTAGAAAAATTAACCTGGGCCCCACAGACCATCAAAGTGACCTGCAGGGCAAGGTTGTGCCCTGCTCACCCAGTCACCCAGTCACCACCATCACTTTGGTGGTGTTTTGTGACCACCTCAGTGGACCCCAGACCCCATAGATAGTTTTTTACATCCCCCTCCTACCAGGGTCTCACCATTGACCAATACTTTGACCCTTAGCCTAGTGGACCCCACCTGCATTTGCTCACCAAGTTTGTCCCAGTTCTGAGTCATAAGTGCATAGTGATAAGTGCTTAATTCATCTTAAACAGCTTATTTGTGACCTAGCATTGTTATTTCTGGCTTATTTGTGTTTGCTAATCTTGTTTGTACCCTTTTTAACCATTGTGGACCCCACCCAAGGCCATTTGACCCAAATTGACCACACAGTCAACATAAGTCAACTGTGTAGCCAAGGGGGGGTGCTTATAGCTTATTTATAAGCTATCTTGGAAAGTGTCTTTGCAAAAGTTTGTTATTTTAAGGTGTTAAGTAGCTCTGAAAAAGAAAAATCAAAAAAAAAAACAAAGTTAAAGTAAGTGATAGTTTCTATTTAATTCAAATTAATTTTAATTTTCATTTTTATATTTTAATTAAGTCACTAGGGTTTTTATATTTTTATTAAATACCTTATATAGTAAAGTAATTTTGATAATTTTTTCAGATTTTTATTTTGTCATTTAGTGTTAATTAGATTTAATTTTAATTTTCTTTATTATTAATTAATATCAAGTATTAAATAGCTTAATTAGTTTTTATAAGGTTAAATCTAGTTTTTATAATTTTCCTAGTTCTAATATAGTCTAATAAGTTTTTAGAAAATATAATTTGAGATTCTACTGTTGATTTTCTATTTTTCTTATTTTATTTGTTTAAAATAGACTTAAGTTAATTAAAAGGTAAATAATTATTAGTTTAATCTTAAAACTTAATTTTTAGAGTTTTTATAATTTTTTAGGATTCCTGTAATGGTTAAGTAATTTTATAAATTTTATCTTAATTTTCTAAGTTAATTTAGTATTAATATTAATTAAAAGTAGTTTAATTAGTTTAATTAAGTTAAATAGTTTTTAATTAATAACTAAACCACAAAAAGACAAAAATATTATTTTTAATTTTTTATATGTTCTTTAAGTTCTAATTTAGGTTTAGAAAATATTTTTGTTAATTTTTAGTATAATTTAAATCATTTGTCATTTTTAGTTTATTTAAATTAGATTTTAATTTAGATTTTAAATAGTTTAATTAATTAAATAATAGTTTAATAATATTTTAATCACTTTTATAATTTCTTTTTCATTTTTAATTTTAAGTTTTGAAAAGTGTCAAAAGCACCCCCTGTAGTTTGATAATTACCAAAAACCCACTTTTCCAGTCCGATACGTGATCTTAATTGTGAATTTGTGCATATATCTGGTATCTGATTATTGTGAATATTATATCTGTTTGTCAATACCAAAATAACAGTAGCAAAATTAATTCCATATCATCTGGGCTACTGTCCTCAGTCCCACTCACTCATAAACGATTCCAAAAGCACCATTTCAATCTCGTCGGGACTTTAACGACCCGGGAAAACACTACACTATCACCGGAGTATTGATTCTAGGCTGTCTTTAACTTGTTGACCTTGGTCAATAATAATCTGACGGTTCAGGCTCAATCAAAATTTGGCGCCGCTGCCGGGGAGGTTGTTGCGTGTTTTTTTTTTAAATCGTTTTAAAGTTTAGTGGTTTTCAAAACCCTCCCTGTAAAAAGTTTTTTTTAAAACATAATCATATCAAAAACGTTCATTAACACTTCTCCTGAAGTGTTGAAAAACACCAAAAAAATTAAAAACAATCAAAAACAAACTGTGAAGTTAAATTACTTCGTGTTCTTTAAGATTACAACCTGAAACAGTTGGTATAAGGTAAGTTCTGACATTAAATTGCGAACTGAAGAGGAAACCTATTTACTTCCTCCCGCCAGCCTGCGAGTAATCTTAAAGGGACGATTTCGGTTAACGAATCAGTTCCAAAAATATTTCCAAGTTTTCTGCACACACACCCATAAGCCTAAAGCAGTTTTTCAAATTAATTAATAAACCCATAATAAGTTCCCAAACTTAAGATTAAAACTTGCCTTTGTATCCCTGTGAGTAGTGTACCTTTTTCAAAGAAGCTGCTCACTTGTGATTATTGGTTTAAGTTCACTGTGGTTTTGCCTCGAACTTATGTTGAAAAATTGTTTTTAGTGCATGCGCACTCGGTCTCAAACAAAGAATAAAAAACAGAAAGACGTACCCGAGCTACGTTCTAATACAGAAACCGAAATGGCCGCTGGGCCACCACCACCACTATTACCACCCCCTGACCCTCCTAGGGATGAGCCAGCTCCCGATCTCCGAACGATGGAGGAGCTGTGCCAACCTACCATGCAAGGGCGGGGTGGGCCTATTGCACCACTCACTATTGGGGCTGCGGACTTTGGCCTTAAGCATCACATGATCCAACAAGTCCAGAATTCGTGTCAATTTCACGGATTACCGGGTGACGATGCTAACAAGCATCTTGACAAATATCTTACGGTCACCCAAAGCATGAAACAGCATGGTGTCACCGATGATGCCCTTCGGCTGTACCTCTTCCCCTATTCTCTCGCTCATCATGCCACTGCATGGTTTGACCGACTTCCAAAGAATTCTATTCGAACCTTTGATGAAATGGTAACCAAGTTCTTAGCAAAATATTTTCCACCATCCATGGTTACCAAGTTACGTAATGATATCAGCAACTTCCGGCAACTTCCCGATGAGTCTCTTTTTGAGGCTTGGGAGCGTTATAAGCTAGCTATTGATCGGTGCCCTAACCACAATATGTTGCAAGTTACCATCATAGATACCTTCTATAATGGTCTGACATTGAGGCACCGAGACATTCTCAATGCTGCTGCTGGTGGGACCTTTATGAAAAGGCGTCCCGAGGAGTGCTATGACTTAATCGAGAACATGACTGCCCATCATAACTTTTGGGATTCCTCTGCGGAGAGGGATGCGTCATGTAATTCCGTTACTCCCTCATCATCATCTCCTGAAATAATCGCTCTTACCAAAAAGATGGATGATATTTCTACGGCTGTGTTGAGAATGAACCAAACGATACAACATCAGGTTCAAAATCAACAAGTGAAAGCCGTGGCCCGAAGTTGTGAAACTTGTGGGGGCCCACATCTGTATTCCGAGTGTCCAGCTACTGTTGAATTTCCTCAAGAGAACGTTTATGCTGCTAACGGTTCCTATAACACGGGGGTAATTCTTACCAACCGCAAGGGGACCGTAATCTCTTAAGCTATCGTTCCAACAATTTTCTTGGACCTCCCGATTTAACCAAAATCAAAACCGTAACGCGAATCAGAATTTTAACCAAGGTCAAAACTCAAATTTCCAAAACCCGAACCAAAATCAAGGCCAGTTTAATCAAAACAATTTTCAAAATGGCAATCAAAACCAAGGTTTTCAAGGAAATTTTCAAAGAAACCAGAATCAAGGGAATTACAATCAGGGTAATTTCAATCAGAGAAACAATTTTCAGGGTAACAACAATCAAAATCAAGGGAATTTTCAAAACAACCGTGTTCAAAATCCCCCTGTTCAAAATCAAAACGTTGTTCCACCCTCGTCTTCCTCCGATGCTGAAATTAAACAATTCATGAAAGCACAAGAGGAAACGAATCGGTTATTGATCAAGACGATCTTTGATCTTCAGAAGTCTTTAAATGATCGACCCTCGGTCTCGGTTACACTTCCAAGCAACACGATCGCTAACCCGAGGGGCGATGTCAAAGCGATCACTACCCGAAGTGGGGTATCATACAATGGACCCGCGATTCCCTCTACCTCTTCTTCTCCTCCTAAGGTAGCGGGACGTGAGCATGAGGTTACTATGGACACGGTACTTCCTACTAATAACGGAGGTATCAACAACGTCCACCCTCAAGTTGTCCCGGTCCCGGCTCGTAAGCCGAAAGTTGTATTTGATCCTCCTGTGAGTTCTGATGAAATTCCAAAGAATGATCCTAAGCCTTCAATTCCATATCCTTCACGTGTGAATGATCAAAAGAACCGCGAAAGAGCTAATCATCAGATGGAAAAATTTTATCAAATTTTCCAAGAATTACACTTCGATATTAGCTTCGCGGACGCTCTTCTTCTCATGCCTAAGTTTGCTTCGACAACCAAAAATCTGATAAGCAACAAAGAAAAACTCTGTGAGATGGCAAAAACTTCTCTTAATGAGCATTGCTCAGCAGTGCTCTTGAAAAAGCTTCCCGAAAAGCTTGGAGATCCCGGGAAATTTCTCATTCCTTGTATTTTCCCGGGGATGGTTGAATGCTTTGCCTTGGCCGATCTTGGCGCAAGCATTAACCTGATGCCTTACACAGTCTGGAAAAGACTTTCTCTACCTACTCTCACTCCGACCTGCATGACACTCGAGCTTGCAGACCGTACTATATCCCGTCCTCTCGGCATTGCCGAAGATATCTTCGTGAAAGTAGGAAAGTTTCATTTTCCGGCAGATTTCGTGATTGTTGATTTCGATGCTGACCCACGAGTTCCTCTCATTCTCGGGAGGGGATTCTTAAGAACGGGTCGTGCTTTAATCGATGTATTCGAAGAAGAAATCACTCTACGTGTTGGTGGCGAAGCCATAACATTCAATCTTGATCAGACTTCAAAATATTCTTCCAATTATGACGCTGAAACGGTTAACCGTATTGACATCATCGATATTGCGTCGGAGGAATCATCCCAAGAGGTCCTTGGTTTCTCATCCAGTGGCATTCTTTCTACTGACCCGATCATTTCCGACTCTTCCCCTTCCCTCACTCCGTTTGAGGGAAGTGACTTCCTTTTGGAAGAGCTCGAGGCTTTTCTTGCTCAAGATAGCTCAATTCCCGATGGAGTTGATGAAAACTATCTTGACCCGGAGGGGGACATTCTTCTCCTTGAAAGATTGTTAAATGACGATCCTTCACCCTCTCCGTCTCCACAAATACTTCATAAAGCGGAAGTCAAAAATGTTGAAATAACTGAAGACTTCCCCGAGGTTGAGCTCAAGGACTTGCCTCCTCATCTAGAATATGCATTTCTGGAGGGTGATAATAAATTACCCGTCATTATTGCCAAAGACTTAAAAGATGAGGAAAAGGCTGCACTCCTAAAGGTTCTTAAGTCAAACAAGCAAGCAATTGCTTGGAAACTCTCCGACATTAAGGGCATAAGCCCGAACTTTTATACTCATAAAATCTTAATGGAGGATGACTTTAAGCCAGCTGTGCAACATCAGAGAAGGGTAAATCCCAAAATCCACGAAGTTATCAAACAAGAAGTTCTTAAACTTCTTGATGCGGGATTGATTTACCCTATATCTGACAGTCCTTGGGTTAGCCCAATTCATTGTGTTCCTAAAAAGGGTGGCATTACCGTTGTCACCAACGAGGATAACGAGTTGATTCCAACTCGTTTGGTCACGGGTTGGCGGGTTTGTATTGACTATCGAAAGTTAAATGAAGCCACCCGTAAAGACCATTTTCCTCTCCCTTTTATGGACCAAATGCTCGAAAGACTTGCGGGGAATGAATACTACTGCTTCCTCGATGGCTTCTCGGGTTACTTCCAAATCCCCATTGATCCCCAGGATCAAGAGAAGGCTACCTTCACATGCCCCTACGGAACTTTTGCTTACAGACGTATGCCTTTCGGCTTATGTAATGCACCAGGCACGTTCCAGAGATGCATGATGTCTATTTTTTCCGACATGATCGGGAAAACTATGGAGGTATTCATGGATGACTTTTCAGTCATCGGGGATTCATTTCAGACTTGCCTCTCCCACTTGGAACAGATGCTTAAACGTTGCAAAGAAACGAATCTAAGTCTCAACTGGGAGAAGATCCACTTTATGGTCAAGGAGGGCATTGTCCTCGGCCATAAAATTTCAAAAAACGGGATCGAGGTTGACAGAGCTAAAATCGATGTCATTGCCAAATTACCTCATCCCACCACCGTAAAAGGTGTTAGGAGCTTTTTGGGTCATGCCGGCTTCTACCGTAGGTTTATCCAAGATTTTTCTAAGATTGCCCGGCCTATGACCCATCTCCTCGAGAAGGATGCTCCTTTCATCTTCTCTCCTGAGTGCATCGAAGCTTTTGAAACATTAAAGAAAAAGCTTACCGAGGCACCGATTCTTGTTGCCCCCGATTGGGACCAACCTTTTGAGCTTATGTGCGATGCTAGTGATTTTGCCATAGGTGCGGTCTTGGGGCAACGAAAAGCAAAATACTTTCAGCCCATACACTACGCAAGCAAAACTATGACTGAGGCTCAAGGTCATTACACCACCACTGAAAAAGAACTCCTAGCTGTGGTGTATGCCTTCGAGAAATTCTGGTCATACCTAATCTTGACTAAATGCGTAGTGTACACAGATCACTCGGCTTTGAAATACCTATTTGCAAAACAAGATGCAAAGCCGAGGCTTCTTCGTTGGGTTCTCCTCCTTCAGGAATTTGATATCATTATCCGTGATAAAAAAGGAGCCGAGAACCTTGCTGCTGATCATCTCTCACGATTAGAGAACCCTCATCAAGATGTGTCCGAGAAAAAAGAAATAAATGAAACATTTCCTCTCGAGACACTCAATGCGGTTGCTTTTCGTGGTGACTCTACTACCCCATGGTTTGCCGACTTTGCAAATTACCATGCGGGTAACTTCATAGTGAAGGGGTTGACGTCCCAACAAAAGAAAAAATTCTTCAAAGACGTTAAACACTATTTCTGGGATGACCCCTTCCTCTTCAAAATCTGTGCCGATCAAGTCATCAGGCGATGTGTATACGGACAGGAAGCCACTGATATTCTCAAGGCTTGCCATGCTGGACCCGCCGGGGGCCACCATAGTCCTAACTACACCGCCAAAAAGGTGTTTGATTCCGGTTTCTATTGGCCCACAATCTACAAGGATGCCCACGAGTTAGTCAAAGCCTGTGATGCTTGTCAGCGTCACGGGAATATTTCACAAAAGAACGAAATGCCACAAAATGCTATTCAAGTTTGTGAAATCTTTGACGTCTGGGGCATTGACTTTATGGGGCCATTCCCATCTTCTCATGGAAACAAATACATACTCGTGGCTGTTGACTACTTGTCAAAATGGGTTGAGGCTAAGGCCTTACCCACTAATGATGCCCGAGTAGTTGTGAAATTCTTGAAATCCCTCTTTGCTCGTTTTGGAACCCCACGTGCCATCATTAGTGATCGCGGTACTCACTTTTGCAATGATCAATTCGCAAAAGTCATGCTTAAGTACGGTGTTACTCATCGTCTTTCTACCGCGTATCACCCCCAAACAAGTGGGCAGGTGGAGGTTTCCAACCGTGGTATTAAACGGATTCTTGAGAGGACAGTAGGTGAAAACCGTGCTTCCTGGTCGGATAAACTAGATGATGCACTCTGGGCCTTCCGTACAGCTTACAAAACACCCATCGGGTGTACTCCATACAAGCTTGTATACGGGAAGGCGTGTCATTTACCGATCGAGCTCGAGCACAAAGCCTACTGGGCCTTGAAACATGCTAACTACGACCTTCATAAAGCGGGTGATCACCGTAAGGTTCAAATCAATGAATTAAATGAACTTCGTGATCAAGCCTACGAGAACTCTTTGATCTACAAAGAAAAGACAAAGAAGATTCACGACTCTAAGATTAAGAACCGCGTTTTCAACGTCGGTGACAGAGTCCTTCTTTTCAACTCAAGATTAAAGATCTTCTCGGGGAAATTAAAAACCCGATGGACTGGACCATTCACTATTGCTAAAGTATACCCATACGGGACTGTTGAGTTATCTCAACCCGAAGGTCCCAACTTCAAAGTGAATGGTCACAGATTGAAACATTATTTTGGAGAGGACACACCACCCTTGGTTGTCCCGGATCTCCAAACTTTCCCCATGGACCAATGAATTCGGGGATCGAGTCAAGCTAGTGACTCGGTGAACAAAAATTAGCAGCATATATGGGTTTTCACCCGTATTTCTGACTTCTTTCTACTTTCTACCACCCTAGTGTGGGGGAGTGGCCATCCCCCACCGTTTCAAAAGTAAATATTTTTCAAAATTCAATAAACATGTTTTGTATGTATATTATGTCATTCAACTCCCGGGCTGTCAGGGAAATTTACTACAGTTAATCATTCACAAGTGATTAGCTAGCGTGGTAAACCTGACACAAACCTGGGATGTGTATGTATATTATAAACTTTATCATTCAACTTCCGGGCTGTTAGGGCAAATTTATTACAGTTAATCATTCACAAGTGATTAGCTAGCGTGGTAAACCTAACACAAGCCTGGGAGGTAGTGAACCAAAAAAAATAAATAAATAAATAAATAAAATTGTATGTACAGATAAAATAAAGTGAAAAATAGAAATTTCCACAGTTAGAATCGAATATTAGCTTTTCCCGTTCAGAGATTCGGTATAATAACCGGGACTTTGAATATTGAGGACAATATTCAGTTCTAGTGTGGGGGGGGGGGGGGGGGGGGGAAATTCTTACGAATTTTATCACAAAACTTTCCAAGTACCCCCATTTTAGGCCAAAAATTTTTCAAAATTTTTCACTTTATTCCAAAATTTTTGTGGTTATTAGTCCGCCAAAGTCTAAATGACAAAGGGATTGGCTAGTCCAGGAGCAAACGGCTCTTGGTAAAGACATTTCAAACCCGTTGATGGCTGGCAGTTTGCCAAAAATTGCATGGTTCCTCAGCTCCCCCGCATCCTCATAAGCAAATGAGTTGGCTAGCCCACAAGATTATGGCTTGTGGTAAAGGCAGTGGAAAATCCATAATTGGTATTCAGCTCACCAAGATGTTGACTTAGTCCATCAAGATGCTGGCTAGTCCAGAAGCAAACGGCTTTTGGTAAAGACAAATCAAATCCGTTGACAGCTGGTGGTTTGCTCAAAATCACACGGTTATCAGGTGTGCCACAGTTCTTACACCTGGCTACTCCAGAAGTGATGGCTTTTGGTAAAGAGTTTCAAATCCATTAAGTTTTTCTCAAAAGATTGCTAGGGACTAGCAATATTTTAGTGTGGGGGATTGATGAGTGTGTAAATACTCATCATTTTTACCAATTCTGAACTGCCAAAACATCCAAAAACACTCAATAATGAATCAAAATAGTGAAAATATCCCAGGAAAGTGTTTTAAATGCAAAAATACCAAAAACAGATGAAAAACACATAAAGTTTGCATAATTGGCAGTTTCAGTCCCCCAACTTTCAAAAGTTGTCAAATCTAGTCCCTGGTCATTCTAAAAACTTGAAAAAGTCACCAAAGGCCCTTATAAATCAAAAAGTTACATGATTAGTTCTTTGGTGAAAAAGTTTCACAAAATGTCAAGTTTAGTCCCTGAACTTTGAAAATTGTCAAAAATAGTCCCTGGGATATGGAAAACTTTGAGAAAAACAAATTTTGTCCTTGCACTAATCTCTTATGGCAGGTTTGGTCCCTTGGTAGAAAGTTTGGTGAAATTACAAGGCAGGTCCCTGAAGTTTGGGAAATTGGCAGATTTAGTCCCTGGGGTTTTTAAAAGTGAAAAATTCAAAATAAAACCTCACACTATTCATCATTGGCATATTATACCCTTAGAAACAAATTTAGAAAATGCCAAAATCCAACCCTCAACTTTCCCAAAATTACACAAATGGTCCTTGTAAAATGAAAAACCAAATCCGGATCCAAAATAAACTTAAACCAAAACCAACCCTAAGCTTAATCCAAACAACCCACCCAAATTAAACCCCAAGCCCATCCAAGCCCAGTCCACCCAATCTTTGACCCGGGTCCAACTTTGACTTCGGTCAAATACCACCAACACACCCTTTCTCCTTCTCCCTTTCCCTCTCAGACTTCCCCCACACTTGCTCAACCTCCATTTTCCACCAATCACAAACCATGACCCCCCATAATTAATGCCACCACCTCCCTATACCTACCCTTTCACACCACAATTTGCTGCCTCCCCCCTATTGCGTGTATCAGTGATAATTGCAAAAGATGCTTTTCCCGCCAAAAATACGTGGAGCCTCATGAGTGGACCAAAAGTTATCAGAGGAGGTGGGAAATGATGGCAATGCATATGGAAACCCTAATTGGAGGCTATAAATAAGAGAAGATGCAAGAAGAAGAAAGAGTTAGTTAATTTAAATTTTAGTCATGTCGTTTAATTTCAATTCTCAATTCTAGGGTACACCCAAGCTCTTAAGCAGTGGTAACCATCTTTTTATTGTATTGTGACTTCATTTCAGTTATAAATTTCAAGCTTCTTTTATTATTACATCGTATGCAATTTTAATTCTATTTCAATATCTTGTATTGCTCAATTGTTGTTTTAGCATTTTGTATTGGACTCTTAGATACATATAAGCTCCTAAGTAGCTTATTGAAGCTATTAGTAACAACTTAAAACAGTTTAGAAATAAAAAAATTCAAAATACAAAAAAGGTCAAAGAAAGTCAAAATTCAGTGTTCTTGGAATTCATTGCTGGAGCAGGGTTGAATTTGGATGTCCCTGGGTTAGAGAACCTGTGGAGGTTCATTAGGAATGGTTCTCAGTTCTTGGTTCATGGCATAAGCTGGAATGCACCCTTGTAAGCTCATTTTCATATTTTGGCCTTCTACTGTGTACTTGCTTTTAGGTTTGCTTATTACTGTTTTTTATGCATCATTGGTGTTATTAGAATAGATTATAACTCTAAATTACATGCTTGTTCAATATATCTCATGGTTGTTCTTTATTTCATTTCCACTGTGTATTGCTCAATGTTGATTACCTTGATTAAAACTGTCATTGACTGCATGTTTAAGCTCAATAAGGTGTAATTTGTCTAATTACAATATTTTGAATTGTTAGAATAGCTTAAAACAGTCCTTGGTAGTGATAACTGAATTCAGTTGCATCATTAAGGGGTGTTTGGATTATCTATGATAGCTTAGTTAATGTCTGATTCAGAGGTAGTTATGTGTTGAGTTATGCCACAATAGGTCACATATGAGTAGTCAAACCTTAAAATCCAAAGGTTATTAGATAAAAAGTCAAATCCTCACAAAATTACCCTTCACAGTTAACTGTGAAGGTTTTGTGAGTCCAAATCATTTTCACTAGCCAAAGTAGTTGTTAATTTAGTATAAACAAGTTTAAATATAGCTTATTACTTAGTTTGTAATCTATAAAAGCCATCAGAAACTCAAATAAGTCAAAGCAGTAGTATAATCAAGAAAGTCAAAAATACTTGTTCTCAGTTTTCACCAAACTTGCTTGTTCATTTCTGAATTTTGTGAATTATTTGGGATTGTGAGATTTTGAGGTTTAGTTTTATACCAGCTCATCTTTGAGATTATACCTTCATTTCATTTTTAGAAAAATTAACCTGGGCCCCACAGACCATCAAAGTGACCTGCAGGGCAAGGTTGTGCCCTGCTCACCCAGTCACCCAGTCACCACCATCACTTTGGTGGTGTTTTGTGACCACCTCAGTGGACCCCAGACCCCATAGATAGTTTTTTACATCCCCCTCCTACCAGGGTCTCACCATTGACCAATACTTTGACCCTTAGCCTAGTGGACCCCACCTGCATTTGCTCACCAAGTTTGTCCCAGTTCTGAGTCATAAGTGCATAGTGATAAGTGCTTAATTCGTCTTAAACAGCTTATTTGTGACCTAGCATTGTTATTTCTGGCTTATTTGTGTTTGCTAATCTTGTTTGTACCCTTTTTAACCATTGTGGACCCCACCCAAGGCCATTTGACCCAAATTGACCACACAGTCAACATAAGTCAACTGTGTAGCCAAGGGGGGGTGCTTATAGCTTATTTATAAGTTATCTTGGAAAGTGTCTTTGCAAAAGTTTGTTATTTTAAGGTGTTAAGTAGCTCTGAAAAAGAAAAAAAAAAAAAAAAAACAAAGTTAAAGTAAGTGATAGTTTCTATTTAATTCAAATTAATTTTAATTTTCATTTTTATATTTTAATTAAGTCACTAGGGTTTTTATATTTTTATTAAATACCTTATATAGTAAAGTAATTTTGATAATTTTTTCAGATTTTTATTTTGTCATTTAGTGTTAATTAGATTTAATTTTAATTTTCTTTATTATTAATTAATATCAAGTATTAAATAGCTTCATTAGTTTTTATAAGGTTAAATCTAGTTTTTATAATTTTCCTAGTTCTAATATAGTCTAATAAGTTTTTAGAAAATATAATTTGAGATTCTACTGTTCATTTTCTATTTTTCTTATTTTATTTGTTTAAAATAGACTTAAGTTAATTAAAAGGTAAATAATTATTAGTTTAATCTTAAAACTTAATTTTTAGAGTTTTTATAATTTTTTAGGATTCCTGTAATGGTTAAGTAATTTTATAAATTTTATCTTAATTTTCTAAGTTAATTTAGTATTAATATTAATTAAAAGTAGTTTAATTAGTTTAATTAAGTTAAATAGTTTTTAATTAATAACTAAACCACAAAAAGACAAAAATATTATTTTTAATTTTTTATATTTTCTTTAAGTTCTAATTTAGGTTTAGAAAATATTTTTGTTAATTTTTAGTATAATTTAAATCATTTGTCATTTTTAGTTTATTTAAATTAGATTTTAATTTAGATTTTAAATAGTTTAATTAATTAAACAATAGTTTAATAATATTTTAATCACTTTTATAATTTCTTTTTCATTTTTAATTTTAAGTTTTGAAAAGTGTCAAAAGCACCCCCTGTAGTTTGATAATTACCAAAAACCCACTTTTCCAGTCCGATATGTGATCTTAATTGTGAATTTGTGCATATATCTGGTATCTGATTATTGTGAATATTATATCTGTTTGTCAATACCAAAATAATAGTAGCAAAATCAATTCCATATCATCTGGGCTACTGTCCTCAGTCCCACTCACTCATAAACGATTCCAAAAGCACCATTTCAATCTCGTCGGGACTTTAACGACCCGGGAAAACACTACACTATCACCGGAGTATTGATTCTAGACTGTCTTTAACTTGTTGACCTTGGTCAATAATAATCTGACGGTTCAGGCTCAATCAGTGTACCATATGCCAACAAACAAAATATTCCAGACACAAACCTTAGGGACTCTTACAAGCATTGCTAATTCGGTAATTCCAAACCAAGTCTGGGAAGAAATCTAGATGCACTTTATCACCAATTTACCCACTTCAAATGGGAAGTCTGCTATTTGGGTCATAGTTGATCGTTTCACAAAATTTGCACACTTCGTAGCCTTCCCCCCCCCCCCCAACTACACTGCGCAGCCTCATTTGCTACCCTTTGCATGGGCTACCAAATTAAATCCATATTGTCCGATCGAGATCCTATATTTCTTAGCAGGTTTTGGAAAAAATTGTTTGGAAAGATCGGCACCAAACTTCTTCATTCAAGTGCATACCATCCACAAACGGAGGTTGTTAATCGTTGTTCGGAATCATACATACATTGTTTTACGTGTGACGAACCTCAAAATTGGAACAAGTATCTTTATTTAGCTGAGTTTTAGTACAACACGAGCTATCACATTGCCATCGAAATGACCCCATTCAAGCTCTTTATGGGCGTCCACCACCATCATTTCCCCACTATACATTGGGTAGCTCGCAAGTGGCCTCGATTGTTGCCACACTTTGTGGAACATGAACGTGTAATTGCTCTTCTTAAGGACACATTGATTAAGACTAGTCAACGCATGACACATCAAGCAAACGAACATAGAGCTAGTGGACAATTTTGAAGTAGGCGAATTGATCTATTTACGCTTGCGGGTTTATCGTCAAACATCAGTCCCTAGAAGGGACGTTCATAAACTTAGTAGGCGTTTTTTTTTGGGCCATTTAAGGTACTCGAGAGAATCGGGAAGTGTACGACTCAACCTTCCAACTGGTCTCGTATTCATCCGTTTTTTTATTATGTGTCGATCACTACTCCGTACAAGCCAAGGTGATCCTAACCCCTCTACCTTTCCTTTACCTGACAAGTTCATAGATGACATATCGGTAGCTTGCAACATGAAGAGATATTAGACCGTCGCACAATTCTCACAAATGGAATGCCCGACAATCAGGTCCTTGTTAAATGGAAGGGACGTGACCCATCGGAATCAACCTGGGAAGCCGCTGATGAGATACCATTACATTCCGAGATGTCAGACCTTGAGGACAAGGTCCATTTCGAAGAAGGGGATATTGATACGGTTCGGGTCGTCACCCATGCATGAAGAAGTACAAACTCGCCCGACCCGTACCAAGAGAAGACCTGCAAGTTTTGATGACTGAAGACCGAGTCCACAGAAGCTCTTGAACAAGTCATCCACTATTTTCCCCATGTTGATTTAGTATTGTCATGCATGCATGTGGTCCACCACTCTTACTTTTAGCTGCACGTTTCCATTATTAGTTACTAGCTTAGTCAAGTTTGTTCCCAAAGTTTAGGAAGTATCCATGCATTCTTTTCACTTATAAATTGTAACGTTTTGGCATATGATTGGATATAAGGATTTTGCTAATTCCACATAAAATCCCCACAAAAAACTCCCACTTGCTGACGTGTCAGCGGGTGCTTGGTTTTTTGTGGGATCCACATCCCACTAAAAACCAATCACCCGCTGATACGTCAGCGAGTGGGAGTTTTTTGTAGGGATTTTAAGTGGATGTTGCATACGAAAATTGCTCCAAAGTCCCTGTTTCCTTTCTCTTGTTATTAATTGGATATATAGTTGCCATCTAAAATAGCTACATATCACTCATACTCTTCATATGTCTCTTTTTCTTCTACAGTGTGAAACAAAATGAGGGTGATGACACTGGTAATAACAAATTAGGATTAGAGTTCAAGGCCTCTTGTTAGAATCTTAATCGCTTGGACAAAGATCTATTCACTATAACATCTACCGTGGTATTCTGTTCACAGGTTACGGAGATTTGAAAGTGAGGACAACACAATCTACTTCAAAGAAAAAGTACAATTCTAACACGTTAGATGGGAATACATGGTGTACCAATTATAGAAAACGATATAAAGATGAGATATTGGGTATCATTATTCATTACCAAAAGTATGATATTTCATGCCCAAAGGAAGATTACAGTGTAAAAGACATAGAAGATGTAAATTTGGACTTTAATGATCAAACCTACTAAAGGTTCTCCTCAAGGCATTGAACCTGCGACAGAAGATAAGTGTTTTGGGTGTGTTTTTGGGTTTGTATATAAATATTTTTAACCGAAGGATAATTGTGTTTGTTTGTAGATATTTGTGATCCTTTAGAAATGATCAAAATAAAACATCTGAAATAACATCTCCAATGTTTAAACCTCCAAAATGGGGAAATAAATCAAACACATCTTCTTGAATAGGACAAGCTTACAATAAAAATTTTAAAATTAAAAAAAAAAAAAAAAGGCAACTTCTATAATCCATCGATGAGTAGGTAGGCACGAAAGTAGATATATCCATCGATGAGTAGGTAAGGACAGAAGTAGATATATTCGTTGATGAGTAGGTAGGTACAGATATATCTATCGATGAATAAGTAGGCACAAATATATCTATCGATGATATATCCATTGATGAGTAGATATATCATATTTTTGAACTAAACCTACAAAAGCAATGCAATGCAAAGATTACGATTTTGCTTAAAGGAATGTTAACTTTATACAAAGATTAGGATTTTAAAGTTAAAGTTATACGTGATTGGGTACTTCCTCAATATGTAAGTGATTGGTTTGTTTCTCTTTATTTTCTATTGATAAAGATGTGTTTTTTTTAGAAAATAAAATAAAATTATTATTCTAAGTGATGGTTTGTTTCCCTTTATTTATGGGGAAGAGGTTAAGTGGTAAAAGTTAATTGGTTAAAGAAATTTTGACCGCAAAATACAACATCTATATCTATATTATCTAATAAATATGAATAATGTACAAGCCCTTTGAAGCACACCATGCATTTAATTTGCTATGTGTCTCAATTTTGATTGGAGGAAGATTTAATGCGTACAACACCGCTTTGCAATGCTACAATTCCTCTTTCTTAACCATTCTTCAACACGCTTCATCAATAATACGTTCATTCTAATCATTAATGTAAAATTGGCTGTTACAAATTATGATTCAATCATCCCAAAATAAACATTCTTTCTCTGTACGATTCACTTTCAAATCACATCTTTGTATTCCTTTATTCGATAATGCCATTAACAATATCCTAAGAAATCGATACCATCATAGTTCTTTTCTTGTTGTCCATGTCATAAAATTGATAATGAACTTGATTCTGGTGGAACACTTTTTTATGGTTTCGATTGTAAGTTTCTTTTTATAATTCTTTTTATAAATTCTTTTTATATATTATGTGTTTGAATGCATTACGCTAATTATTGTTATTTTGTGATTTGTGATAAAAGCAAATCACGAAGTTAAAGGGATTCCAAGGCGGGTTGTTTGTGATATGGCATTTTGAATAAGCATTTCCACTTTTTATCACAAATTTGCTCCAATTCTTTTTATTAAGGTAATCCTTTTTAATTTTTGGGTGAAAGTTCTTTTCACTAAAATTTAGTTTTGCTTTGTTTATGGTGGCCATGGTTGCAGGTCAAGGTGAATGAACATCCTCTCAACAAATTATCGAATTCATGGTGATTACTTTCATTTATTGTAAAAGTTTGTTAAATTTCAAGTGTGGAGTTTACCTTGCACATCAACTGTTTTATGAAATATCTTATGAAGTTTTTGATTTCAGATTATATGAAGAGTTCAGGTTATTTACACTTGTTAGTTGCAATTTGCAATTATTTTGTGTTGATTCAAGTATATGATATATTTTCATTCATTATATTATTTCGAGTATTTAAATGTTATTCCATTGATATAATTCTAATTTATGTTTATGGTTTACATCTAATTCACACACTACAACAATTTTTTTTTTTTTTTTTTTTTTTTCATATCATACATTTATTTTTGTGCATATTCGATTTTATGTATTCGTCTTGATTAAATAATTAAGGATATTTCTATTATGTTAGCCATGTCATACAATCAAATTAATAACTATCTGAACATTTTTTTCTACTATCTTGGATTTTGATTTCAAAGATTTAATATATACTTAAATTTTTGCTTTTACATGCTTTCAAAAAGTGACAACTAAAGAGATTGCCGCAGTTGAGACCTAATGCTTTCAAAAAATTGTCATTTTATTTAATCCTCTCTTTTGTGTACAAGTAACCCTGATTTTTGTCATCTCTAATATGCTTTGTTCATGTATTTCGCGAAAGCATATAACAACTCCAAGACTGCATGTACATGTTAAGAACTGTCCTTTGTTTCTATTCTGATGTTAATGTTGTATGTAGGCTTCATTTAGGAGTTGCTTTACGTGGCTGGACAATATATTTGTAGAATGATAAGTTTTAGAATGGTCACTACATCCATTTTGCTTCTCAAGACAAACATATTGCAAGAGGCAATCAACGTTTACTACACAAAAATTTATAAACATTGTATTTTATGTTTTGAGTCACTTATAACTTTATTGTTCCGTTAAAAGAAAATTTCACATCGTTTACCTTCTTTATTCTTTCTTACTTTATTCACATACTTACGTTTTCTTAATCAAAAACCCTCTAAAATCCCGTGGATGTCACGGGTTTATAAGCTAGTAGTTAACATAAAAGCATTGTAAAGCATAATTTTTTAGTATAATGACATGAAGTAAACAAACTACAACCACAACAACTACTACTTATTATAATGACATGAAGTTATTATTCTTATTATGGCCTCACGATTTGTTGATGTTTGTAGGCGATATCCAAGATTAACTAGAGACAATAACATCTTGTACAAAAATAGGTACTTCAATTCTAGATTTGATCCACAAAGGGAAATCAAAATCCTGAAACCAAAAACTTATTACTATGACAATAATACTGATGAGGCGAAAAATGGTCCGTTTTTAGGGGGTCATTTAAGCCCGAATCCGAATTTATTTGATCAAATATTGCCCTAAATCGTTCCTTTTGTGATTTTAGGTACTTTGGGAGTGAAATCTGGAAAAGGAAGCAATTCGGACGTTTTTGGAGCATAAAAATGAAGAAAACGCCAAAGTCTTAATTTTCCATGCTGGGAACAGTAGGTGACGGCGTCAAGAGCAAATTTTTGACGGCGTCAAGAGCAAATTTCCCAAGTTTCCATGACGACCCAGAAGTGTTTTAACGGCGTCACATAGGAAGGGCGTCAAGAGTAAAAGAGTCATGACGGCCTGGAAGTGAATAAGTCTTGACGGCGTCAGAAGTAGATCTAGGCAGTCCGAGGAATGTTTTGGCAGCGAGGTGACGGCGTCACAAGATTACTCTTGACGCCGTCAAACCCATTTTTCTATATATAGTTTTCTAATTTTTCACATTTAAGGAGAGAAGTTTTGGGAGAAACCCTAAGTACGATTTTGGTGTAACTTTACAGGTTTTTCAAGGGTTCCAACCCCTTGATACCTTGCATGATTAATCAAGATAAGTGTTCTTCTAATTCTATCAATATGTCTATGTGTTGGTTGTCTATATCATGTTCTTGTCTTAATTCTATCTTGCTAGGCTAGATCTCCTTTGTGTTTGCTTAGATCTAATGAAACCTAGATATTGATTATGTGTTGATTACTTGTTTATTCTTGTCTTGGATGAATGATTTATATGTTAGGCTTAAGAAAACTGACAGATCTCCAATTGGTAACATGCTTGAACGTCTTAAGAAACATGAACCAACGCGCACTAGGTCTTTATTGGTTGTATTTAATGCATGAGCCACTGTTTACAATCCCTATAGTTGTGCTGGGCATGGTGTAGGAGGATATAAGAGCTCATAGAATTGGGGAGTTATGTGTGCCACCCCATGAATGGTATTAAGGAATACGATCCGTCATCCATGCAATTATAACAAGTAATTAACGTGTAAAAGATATCTAGGGAGTAGTGAAATCTAAGTAAACACATTTTCTCCAATTACTGCTCACAACCTTAGTATAAATTAGTTTATTTTCATTTTTAGTATTTAATTTTGATTGCATCTTATTATTGGGTTAGTTGAATAGCAACTAATTCCGCCCACTCTTCCAAAACCTGAGATTTTAATTTGCTTTCTAAAAAATATAAAAACACAAAAATAATCATCCCTCACCTTTAGAACTAGTATTTAGGCTTTCTAATCCTAGCGACACTATTCCTAAGCTGAACGATCAATCCCCTGGTACTTGTCACTATACTATACTACAACGATCAGGTTACACTGCCTGGTGGGGGTTGTAAGCTTCTCGAGATCCCTCGAGAGGTAAAGCCTGTTGCGATTCACACGCATCAAGTTTTTGGCGCCGCAGCCCGGGGAATAGTTATTGTCTAGGTTAGAATTTCTTTTTATTAGGTCTACTTGCTAGATTCCTTTCTAGTAAGATTTTATTTTTATTTTTAGGTTTTCTTTAGTCTATCTATTTCTTCGTGCCTTTGTTCGTAACTCTTTACCATCCGACATCATGGAAGGTGGTAACATCTTTGAACCCGTCATCCCACCACAACAAAACCCACCATTAGAACCCCTTAGGCCCCGAACCTTAGGAGAATATTCCCGACCTAGCCACCAAGGCTACCGAAACACCATTGAGCTCACCAGAGCCAATGTGACCCCCTTGCGATCCGACACCATCCGGTTGGTGCAAAGCGGATGTGCATTCCATGGACTTCGTTCCGAAGATCCAAACCAACATCTTAAGGACTTTCTCAAAATCGTAGATTCCATAGACCTAGATGTTGCAACTAGAGAGACAACCCGTTTACGCCTATTCCAATTCTCTCTACGGGATCAAGCTAGTCAATGGCTTGAGCGTTTACCCGCGGGATCCATCACCACTCGTTTCCTTGCTCAATTTTTCCCACCGGCGAGAACTACTAAGCTTAGAAATGACATCTTGATGTTCCAACAACGTCAAAATGAATCTCTTTATGAAGCATGGACTCGTTTCAAGGACTTACTCCAAAAAGTCCCTCATCATGGCATAGATCTTTGGCTCCAAGTCCAAATTTTTTATGACCATATCGATCTCTCCACGAGGCGAGCCATTGACCAATCGGCCGGTGGTAAGCTACGTGATCTTAGTGCGGAACAATCATGGGAACTCATAGAAGATCTTGCTCTCTATGACAACGAAAGTTGGAATGATCCCCGTGATTTGAACAAAACGGTCAAGGCAATATCTTTGCCTTCGAACAATTCTAGCACTCCCGACCGTAGGATCATGGAACTTGAGGACCAAGTCAAGTTTCTCATGAAATCTTACGAAGCTCCTAAGCCTTCAAGCCAAGTGAACAAAATCACTTCTTCATGCGAATTATGTAGTGGTCCCCACGACACTCGTGATTGTGTGGAACTCCCCGGAACAGCTTTTGCGGACTACGCATCCACGCGTACCAACGAAGCGGGAGATAAGTGGTACACTTTCAAGCCCGAGCCAAACACTTACGGTGATTCATACAACCCCTCATGGAAAAATCACCCAAACCTTAGGTGGAAACAAAATCAACCTAATTCTTCCAATCCGCCTAATAGTTACCAACCAAACGGTCCACCTTCCAACCGTACTCTCAACAACAATCCTTCTAACAACTATGGTAGTACCAACAATCTTGAAGGATTGATGTCAAAGTTCATGGCATCTCAAGAAGCTCGCATAGCTAGGTTCGAAACCGAATTCAACCAACAACAAACGGAGATGACCAACAAGATTGACAACTTGTTGAAAGCCCTCAACAACCAAGCATTAATCACACCTAGGAAGGACACTTGGGACACCAATAGTGGAATCCAAATTAAGGACCCCTCATCATCTAAACATGTCCACTTTGTCAATGTTGTCACCATTAAGCCAATAGATAAGGAGATAGAGGAGAGTGATAAGGATAAAGTTAGAGTAGAAGCCGATATTGAGGATGAGAGTAGGGAAGTTGAGGTTAATAAGGATAAGGAATTAGAAGAGGTAGAGCCTATAGACAAATACTTTGATAAGTTGCCCACCGAGGAAGAACGGGAGTACCATAAGGATTTATTCGATAGCCCCGAGAGACCATATATCTTCGGCACACCCCTTATCAAAATGGGAGACCCCTCTAACATTAACATCCCATGCAATATCGGGCACATGAATATCTGGAAAGCTTACATCGACCTTAGATCCCCCGTGAACATCATGACTAGGACTTATTACAATTGGGTGATGAAGAAGCAACTTAATTTTAGGATGATGCCCGGTAAGAATCTGATAAGTAATTTTGCAGGAAGAGTGAAGGGATTACATGTGATTATAGGGAATTTCACCTATGAAATCGATTTTATGATAGTAGAAGACATTCGTCCAGTGATAGATGCTTGCCTAAGCCAAATAGTATTCGGAAAACCATTTGTTGAAGCCACTAGGATGAGTTATGATCCGACTTTAGGGATAGTTAGATTTAAGGAAGAGAACGATGAGGTTGCCTATCAAATGCCCTACAAGATTGAACAATACCGCCTTCTCTCTAATTTCGAAAAAGAACACAAGCAAGCGGCTTATTATAGGAATGAGGAGGATAGACGTAGAGGAGTAGAATATGTAAAGAATAGGATGCTTGGTTTCTATAAAGAATGTTTACAACTAGGTCCGGAATACAAAACTGGTTTAGAAGACGACCTAGAGAATGGGACCAATGATGAAGTCACGTAGTAACCCATAACCTTGAGTCTAGCTACAAGACTCGTAAATAAAGAAAAGCGCTTCTTGGGAGGCAACCCATGTTTTGTGTGATTTTATTTGTTTATTGTTATTTGCTTCCGTATGCATGCTTTATTTTTATTGTTGGTAGATCATGTTTCTAAATTAAAATGTGGAAATACTTTACTTTGTTGTTTTGGCCTAGTCTTAACTCCACCTAGAAGTATTTTTGCAAAAGATAAGTGTAAGGGGAAACCCCAAATATGTTTTTAAGAAACAAACCGATCATGATTCTCCACAATAATAAATGAACATGTATATTCGTATTTGTTAGAGTCAAATGCTTGTATTGAGTCGTAATGAAGTTTTGCAGGATTTTCCAGGAAGTAGGACCAAGTTTTACCAGAAATTTTCCAGAAACTTAACATAAGAATTTCTGCAGGTCTATTCTGACGGCGTCAGAGTTTACTCTTGACGGCGTCAGGAGTTAAAATCTGGAAATTTTACCGGTTTTGTTTTTCTAACGGAGTCTTATGGTTTTTGTGAATTATTAAGTTTTATAATCTCCAGGAAATCTGCAAACTTCATTCCACAAGCATTATATCTTACTTTGTTTTCTAGGATTTAGTAACTTATATAGGATGCCGCCGATTTTACGCGAGGTTGCCTTGTCTATTGTTGTCAGGATTTACAGGTTATTTTTGACAAGAAGATGATTTATATTCTGGAAGGGAAGCTTGGATTGTTCGTTTTCTTGGAAGAAGATTTAACCTGGCCAACCTAAAATCCATACCGAGCGAATCAGGGGAGTATTTGATGTCATTCTCTTTACTTTTTCACTTTTACATTCTTTACTTGAACATTGGGGACAATGTTCATCTTAAGTGTAAGGGGAGGGTAAAAAGATGATACCTTACATATGCACTTTCGCTTGAGTTTGTTTTGTTTGATGGTAGATGTGTAATAAAACTACGAGAAATACTTGTTAGTGTAATTTTAGAGCCAAATTTAAAATTTTTTACAACATTTAGGAGTGAAACTTTAGCCATAGCAAGCGTCTCATGGATAGGAGATTGTATGACTAGCACATAACCGTATATTCAGAAAAATTTTCCACCCAAAAATGTGAGGTTCGCCTTTAGATTTGATAGGAAAAGCATTCATTATTAGTGCTTATGAGTGTACCGGTAGCATTTAGATTCTAGAACTTGCGTTAGTGATGCATCCCGAGACCGCTAGTGAGACTACATTCGTGTGGTAGGATTTACTACATGATAAGAGGCATTAGGATTACCCTTGCGTTAAACCCGTATTATGATTACTTGACCATTTAAGTCATATTACTTGGCTAGTTAAGTCAACTAATTTTTCCCACACCTTTAGCGTTGTACTCATTTTTAGTACACGAAACCCCTAGTACACCCCTCCGAGCCTATCTTTTCGTTTTTAACTTTAAGCATTTTACTTAAAGGAAGAATTTGTTACACCCCACTTAAATGTACAACCAAATCGCCTTAGCTTTCCGTGTATGCGCTCATTTTTAGTGCATTATTGTTATTTGTTAAACCCTAAGTTAACTATCTAATTGATTACATGGTTACTAAGTCGAGTCATATCCTTGTACATATTGTTTTGGGACGATTGGGACTCATGGGTAAAGTACTTATTTTATGGAGTAATGGGGAAGAACATCATATTATTACCCCCATATGTACGTTAATCTTAAAAGTGCTCCAAGTGTTTTGATTTTCTTGATTCGAGTCATTAGATTAGTTTATTGTAAAGTATGTAAAGATTCAAGTGTAAGGGGAATTTTCAACCCCTATGATGTATTATTTTGGATGGTAGGGTAAGAGTGTATGTAAAAAAAAAAAAAAAAAAAAAAAAAAAAAAAAAAAAAAACGTACGGACTACTATCCCGTTTTATTATATATTCATTTTATGTTTTCGTTATTTTTCATTTATTAGGTTAAGTCGAGTCTAGTCTTGGCTTAGCAACGCCACATTGTACATGTAATTAACTAAGATTGTTAACTCGCCACCAGTAAAACTTTCTTTATCCAACAAAACCGTGTATTTCATATCCCTACATCTAACGTTACAACCCTTTAAAAGACCTCTTTGATAGTTTATCCTAGGTGCTTACGCCATGTGGTGGAGGTTTGATCCTTTCCCAAGCCTATGGTAATCTATTTTGCTATGACAGGTAGTGAGAGATATCTTCCGTTTCCATATTGTAATTTACACTTTATTACACCCGAGAGATGTGAGTATCTAAATACTATTTGTGAGGTGCTTGTGTATGACCTCCGTGCTTGTCTATTGGTCTTTAGTGGAACGATTATTTGTTGTAATTACTTTTATATTAGTGTTAAATGACCCCTAACTTGTATTTTGAGTAGAATAAAAGCGCATTTGCTTGAGGACAAGCAAATCTCAAGTGTAAGGGTATATGATGAGGCAAAAAATGGTCCGTTTTTAGGGGGTCATTTAAGCCCGAATCCGAATTTATTTGATCAAATATTGCCCTAAATCGTTCCTTTTGTGATGTTAGGTACTTTGGGAGTGAAATCTGGAAAATGAAGCAATTCAGACGTTTTTGGAGCATAAAAATGAAAAAAACATCAAAGTCTTAATTTTTCATGCTGGGAACAGTAGGTGACGGCGTCAAGAGCAAATCCTTGACGGCGTCAAGAGCAAATTTCCCAAATTTCCATGACGACCCAGAAGAGTTTTGACGGCGTCACGTAGGAAGGGCGTCAAGAGTAAAAGAGTCATGACGGCCTGGAAGTGAATAAGTCTTGACGGCGTCAGAAGTAGATCTAGGCAGTCCGAGGAATGTTTTGGCGGCGAGGTGACGGCGTCACAAGATTACTCTTGACGCCGTCAAACCCATTTTTCTATATATAGTTTTCTAATTTTTCACATTTAAGGAGAGAAGTTTTGGGAGAAACCCTAAGAACGATTTTGGTGTAACTTTACAGGTTTTTCAAAGGTTCCAACCCCTTGATACCTTGCATGATTAATTAAGATAAGTGTTCTTCTAATTCAATCAATATGTCTATGTGTTGGTTGTCTATATCATGTTCTTGTCTTAATTCTATCATGCTAGGCTAGATCTCCTTTGTGTTTGCTTAGATCTAATGAAACCTAGATATTGATTATGTGTTGATTACTTGTTTATTCTTGTCTTGGATGAATGATTTATATGTTAGGCTTAAGAAAACTGGCAGATCTCCAATTGGTAACATGCTTGAACGTCTTAAGAAACATGAACCAACGCGCACTAGGTCTTTATTGGTTGTATTTAATGCATGAGCCACTGTTTACAATCCCTATAGTTGTGCTGGGCATGGTGTAGGAGGAGATAAGAGCTCATAGAATTGGGGAGTTATGTGTGCCACCCCATGAATGGTATTAAGGAATACGATCCGTCATCCATGCAATTATAACAAGTAATTAACGTGTAAAAGATATCTAGGGAGTAGTGAAATCTAAGTAAACACATTTTCTCCAATTACTGCTCACAACCTTAGTTTAAATTAGTTTATTTTCATTTTTAGTATTTAATTTTGATTGCATCTTAGTATTGGGTTAGTTGAATAGCAACTAATTCCGCCCACTCTTCCAAAACCCGAGATTTTAATTAGCTTTCTAAAAAATATAAAAACACAAAAATAATCATCCCTCACCTTTAGAACTAGTATTTAGGCTTTCTAATCCTAGCGACACTATTCCTAAACTGAACGATCAATCCCCCGGTACTTGTCACTATACTATACTACAACGATCAGGTACACTGCCTGGTGGGGGTTGTAAGCTTCTCGAGATCCCTCGAGAGGTAAAGCCTGTTGCGATTCCCACACATCAAATACTAACATGATGAAGAGGCTCACAATTGAAAGAATTCCCACAACAAGAAATCGTGAGGCCATCAACTTATTACCGTGACAATAATACTAACGAATGACGTTAGCATTATTGACACGGTAATAAGTTGGTGGCTTCAGGATTTCTTGTTGGGGGAATTCTTTTAATTGTCAGCCTCTTCATCATGTTAGTATTATTGTCACGGTAACAAGTTTTTGGCCTCAGGATTTTGATTTCCCTTTGTGAATCAAATCTAGGATTGAAGTACGTATTTTTATACAAGATGTTATTAGCTCTAGTCAATCTTGGATATCGCCAACAATCAAAGATTTAAACTATTATTATGTTGCACCTATTTCAAAATTTTGAAGTAGTCTATCATAATACCGGCATCAAGAAGCAAATTACAAACATTTTAGCATCAACTGTCCCACTAAGTATGTTTGTATTAATTGACAAACCCTCACCTAAATAGTGTGTTTGGTTAACATGAATGTTAAGCCAAAAGTACTTTAAAATAAGGGAAAATGTCAAAAATATCGAAAAGTTTTTGATTTTTTGAAATCCAAGCATATAAACCAAAACTGACAATGAAAATAGAAGAATTAAAATTGCAATCAACACGAGACATTAAAACCGAAATCGTTGCACTTCTTCTTGAAGAGAGAAATTTTTGTTAGTTCAAGTGAAGATAAAGCATTGTAAAGCATAATTTTTAGTATAATGACATTAAGTAAACAAACTACAACCACAACAACTACTACTTATTATAATGACATGAAGTTATTATTTGGCCTCGCGATTTCTTGATGTGTGCTTCAAAATTTTGAAATAGGTGCAACATAATAACAGTTGAAATATCTGATTGTAGGCGATATCCAAGATTGACTAGAGCCAATAACTTCTTGTACAAAAATAGGTACTTCAATCCTAAATTTGATCCACAAAAGGAAATCAAAATCCTGAGGCAAAAAACTTATTACTATGACAATAATACTAACATGATGAAGAGGCTCACAATTGAAAGAATTCCCACAACAAGAAATCGTGAGGCCATCAACTTCTTACCGTGACAATAATACTAACGAATGACGTTTGCGTTATTGACACGGTAATAAGTTGCTGGCCTCAGGATTTCTTGTTATGGGAATTCTTTTAATTGTGAATCTCTTCATCATGTTAGTATTATTGTCACGGTAACAAGTTTTTGGCCTCAGGATTTTGATTTCCCTTTGTAGATCAAATCTAGGATTGAAGTACCTATTTTTGTATAAGATGTTATTGGCTCTTGTCAATCTTGGATATCGCCTACAATCAGAGATTTAAACTATTATTATGTTGCACCTATTTCAAAATTTTGAAGCAGTCTATCATAATACCGGCATCAAGAAGCAAATTACAAACATTTTAGTATCAACTGTCCCAATAAGTATGTTTGTGTTAATTGGCAAACCCTCACCTAAATAGTGTGTTTGGTTAACATGAATGTTAAAAGTACTTTAAAATGAGGGAAAATATCAAAAATATTGAAAAGTTTTTGATTTTTTGAATTCCAAGCATATAAACCAAAACTAACAATGAAAATAGAAGAACTAAAATTGCAATCAACACGAGACATTAAAACAGAAATTGTTGCACTTCTTTTTGAAGAGAGAAATTTTTGTTAGTTCAAGTGAAGATAAAGCATTGTAAAGCATAATTTTTAGTATAATGACATTAAGTAAACAAACTACAACCACAACAACTACTACTTATTATAATGACATGAAGTTATTATTTGGCCTCACGATTTCTTGATGTGTGCTTCAAAATTTTGAAATAGGTGCAACATAATAACAGTTGAAATATCTGATTGTAGGCGATATCCAAGATTGACTAGAGCCAATAACATCTTGTACAAAAATAGGTACTTCAATCCTAAATTTGATCCACAAAAGGAAATCAAAATCCTGAGGCAAAAAACTTATTACTATGACAATAATACTAACATGATGAAGAGGCTCACAATTGAAAGAATTCCCACAACATGAAATCGTGAGGCCATCAACTTATTACCGTGACAATAATACTAACGAATGACGTTAGCATTATTGACATGGTAATAAGTTGTTGGCCTCAGGATTTCTTGTTATGGGAATTCTTTTAATTGTGAGTCTCTTCATCATGTTAGTATTATTTTCACGGTAACAAGTTTTTGGCCTCAGGATTTTGATTTCCCTTTGTAGATCAAATCTAGGATTGAAGTACCTATTTTTGTATAAGATGTTATTGGCTCTAGTCAATCTTGGATATCGCCTACAATCAGAGATTTAAACTATTATTATGTTGCACCTATTTCAAAATTTTGAAGCAGTCTATCATAATACCGGCATTAAGAAGCAAAATACAAACATTTTAGTATCAACTGTCCCACTAAGTATGTTTGTGTTAATTGGCAAACACTAACCTAAATAGTGTGTTTGGTTAACATGAGTGTTAAGCTAAAAGTACTTTAAAATAAGGGAAAATGACAAAAAATATCGAAAAGTTTTTGATTTTTTGAAATCTAAGCATATAAACAAAAACTAACAATGACAATAGAAGAACAAAATTGGAATCAACACGAGACATTAAAACAGAAATCGTTACTTCTTATTGAAGAGAGAAATTTTTGTTAGTTCAAGTGAAGATAAAGTTGTTGGATTTATAACATGCAGTTTTGACAAAATCATTATTCTAATTGATGGTTTGTAAGAGGTTCATTGCTAAAAGTTTTAATATATTGGTTAAAGAAATTTTATCCAAAATCTCCTAAGCCGGTTAAAATATGAAAAAAATTTCGATACATATCTTATTAAGGATGATATAAAAGAGAAGATAGGTAACATAACAGCATCGTAAAGCATAATTTATCATAATGACATGAAGTAAAAAGACAACAACCACAACAACTACTACTTGTTATAATGACATGAAGTTATTATTATTATGATTATTATTATTATTATTATTATTATTATTATTATTATTATTATTATTATTATTATTATCTTTTATATAATAAAAGAATTACATTATTTCAGAGTGTTTCTGTAAATCCCTTCTTATTGAAAAACAAATTAGACGAATAGGAGAGCTCGATTTTGCCACGAATGCGAAATCGAGCAATATGATTGGTCAATAAAAAGTCAAAATTAAATTGATTTTTGTCAAACTTAATCAATTTGGTGGAAAATTTGGTTAAGAAAAAAAAATACATAAAAATGTAGGTGTCAAATTTTTGAAAACAAAAACTTAAAAAAATAGGAAGTAATTAATAAAACTTTGGTGTTTGAATTTTAAATAAATTATATGGAGTTAATTGTTAAATTACAAGTTTCCATGTTTTTTAATAACTTTAGAAAAAAAAAACAAATAACCCTTTACGCTTTATACCCCCTATACTTTAAAATATTAATTTTGTTTAAAATTACATGATTATAAGTATTAGTTTTTAGACTTTCATCATTAAAATTACAAAATTTTGTAAATATGTGAATTAGTTTTAATACATGTTAAATATTTTTTAAACTAATGTTAGTTTTAGACTTTTCTAAAATATTTTTTTAGATAAGGACTCATGTTATTTTATTTAAAAGTTTAATTTATGCGTACACGGGTTTGAATATTAAATATGGCTAAATTATTAGTAACTGGAATATAAATATCAAATGGTAAGCACGAGTTAGTGTGATATGAAAATAAATATAGGTGATTCAACTTATAACAACGACTCATGAAATTGTTATTTGAAATTTATATATGGATATCCATAAAAACATTTTAAAAACTTTATGGAGCATAATTTAACTTTATCAACACTCATTATGTGCTACTAAACTCGCACATTATGTACAACATGATATTAATAGTTAAAGTTAAACAACAACATCAATCTAAACATATCTGTTAGTTAAAAACGTTATACAAAGCTAATTATTAAAAAATAATAATAATAATAATAATAAACGCAACACAATCCTTATTTGATAACAATCACCTCCTAAATCAAAAAAAGAAAAACTACGTGGGTGATAATCAAACTTTATTAATTGACGTGATGTTTCATAAAAAAAAATCCCTATAATAGTTGGCTGTTGTAAAGGAATTAAAAGTATGTACATGAGAATTATTAACCAAGTATATATAGTTTTTAATCAGGTTATTACGTTACTATATTGCAATAATGTTATTGAGTTGGTGATGCGTGGGAATCGCACCTTGCTTTACCTCTCGAGGGATCTCGAGAAGCTTACAACCCCCACCAGGCAGTGTACCTGATCGTTGTAGTATAGTATAGTGACAAGTACCGGGGGATTGATCGTTCAGCTTAGGAATAGTGTCGCTAGGATTAGAAAACCTAATTAATAGTTCTAGAGGTGAGGGATGATTATTTTTGTATTTCTATGTTTTTATGAAAGCAATTAAAATCTCGGTTTTTGGAGGAGTGGGCGGAATTAGCTGCTATTCAACTAACCCAAAACTAATATATAATCAAAATAAAATACTGAAAATGAAATTAAACTAAATTATACTAATGTTGTGAGCAGTAATTGGAGAAATTGTGTTTACTTAGACTTCACTACTCCCTAGATATCTTTTACACGTTAATTACTTGTTATACTTGTATGGATGACGGATTGTATTCCTTAATACCATTCGTGGGGTGGCATACATAACTCCCCAACTCTATGAGCTCTTATCTCCTCCTACACCATGACCCAGCACAACTATAGAGATTGTAAACAGTGGCTCATGCATTAAATACAACCAATAAAGACCTAGTACGCCTCGGTTCATGTTTCTTAAGACGTTCAAGCATGTTACCATTTGGAGATCTGCCAGTTTTCTTAAGCCTAACATATAAATCATTCATCCAAGAACAAGAATAAACAAGTAATCAACACATAATCAACATCTAGATTTCATTAGATCTAAGCAAACACAAGAGAGATCTAGCCTAGCATAATTGAATTGAGACAAGAACAAGAGATAAACAACCAACACATAGACATATTGATTGAATTAGAAGAACACTTATCTCAATTACAATGCAAGGTATCAAGGGTTTGGAACCCTTGAAAAACCTGTAAAAGAGGCACCAAATTCGTCTTTAGGGTTTCACCAAAACTCTCTCTTTTAAAGAAAAAACTAGAAAACTATATATAGGAAAACTGGGCTGACGGCATCAAGACAAGCATGTGACGCCGTCACCTCGCCGCCAAATACTTCCTCGGACGGCCTTGATCTCCTTATGACGGCCTGTGTGACGCCGTCACCACCTACGGTATTTTATTCTTGGCCTTTTGACGCCGTCAGGATGGCTTTTGACGCCGTCACCACCTACGGTATTTTATTCTTGCTATCTGACGCCGTCAGGCGTGACTCTTGACGCCGTCACCTAGTGCTTTCAGCATGGAAAATTGATACTTTGCTGTTTTCTTCACTTTTATGCTCCAAAAACGTCCAAAATGACTTCTTTTCCGGAATTCGCTCTCCAAGTACCTAAAATCACAAAATGAACGATTTAGGGCAATATTTGATCAAATAAATTAGAATTCGGGCTTAAATGACCCCCTAAAAACGGATCATTTTTCGCCTCATCATATACCCTTACACTTGAGAGTTGCTTGTCCTCAAGCAAATGAGCTTTTATTATACTCAAAATACAAGTTAGGGGTCATTTAACACTAATATAAAAGTAATTACAACAAATAATCGTTCCGCTAAACACCAATAGACAAGCACGGAGGTCATACACAAGCACCTCACAAATAGTGTTTAGATACTCACATCTCTCGGGTGTAATAAAGTAATATAACATTATGGAAATGGAAGATATCTCTCACTACCTGTCATAGCAAAATAGATTACCATAGGCTTGGGAAAGGATCAAACCTCCACCACATGGCGTAAGCACCTAGGATAAACTATCAAAGAGGTCTTTTAAAGGGTTGTAACGTTAGGTATAGGGATATGAATTACACGGTTTTGTTGGATAAAAGAAGTTTTACTGGTGGCGAGTTAACAATCTTGGTTAATTACATGTACAATATGGCGTTGCTAAGCCAAGACTAGACTCGACTTAAGCTAACAAATGAAAAATAACAAAAACATAAAATAAACATAGAATGAAACGGGATGGTAGTCCGTATTTTTTTTTTTTTTTTTTTTTTTTTTTTTTTTTTTTTTTTTTTTTTTTCGATCTTACCCTACCATCCAAAATAATACATCATAGGGGATGAGAATTCCCCTTACACTTGAATCTTTACATACTTTACATTAAACTAATCTAATGACTCGAATTAAGAAAATCAAAACACTTTGAGCACTTTTAAGATTAACGTACATATGGGGGTAATAAGTGATGTTCTTCCCCATTACTCCATAAAATAAGTACTTACCCATGAGTCCCAATCGTCCCAAAACAATATGTACAAGGATATGACTCGACTTAGCAACCATGTAATCAATTAGAAAGTTAACTTAGGGTTTAACAAATAACAATAATGCACTAAAAATGAGCGCATACATGGAAGGCTAAGGCGATTTGGTTGTACATTTAAGTGGGGTGTAACAAATTCTTCCTTTAAGTAAAATGCTTAAAGTTAGAAACGAAAAGATAGGCTCGGAGGGGTGTACTAGGGGTATCGTGTACTAAAAATGAGTACAACGCTAAGGGTGTGGGAAAATTAGTTGACTTAACTAGCCAAGTAATATGACATAAATGGTTAAGTAATTATAATATGGGTTTAACACAAGGGTAATCATAATGCCTCTTATCATGTAGTAAATCCTACCACACGAATGTAGTCTCACTAGCGGTCTCGGGATGCATCACTAACGCAAGTTCTAGAATCTAAATGCTACCGGTACACTCATAAGCACTAATAATGAATGCTTTTCCTATCAAATCTAAAGGCGAACCTCACATTTTTGGGTGGAAAATTTTTTCTGAATATACGGTTATGTGCTAGTCATACAATCTCCTATCCATGAGACGCTTGCTATGGCTAAAGTTTCACTCCTAAATGTTGTAAAAAAATTTAAATTTGGCTCTAAAATTACACTAACAAGTATTTCTCGTAGTTTTATTACGCATCTACCATCAAACAAATCAAACTCAAGCGAAAGTGCATATGTAAGGTATCATCTTTTTACCCTCCCCTTACACTTAAGATGAACATTGTCACCAATGTTCAAGTAAAGAATGTAAAAGTGAAAAAGTAAAGAGAATGACATCAAATACTCCCCTGATTCGCTCGGTATGGATTTTAGGTTGGCCAGGTTAAATCTTCTTCCAAGAAAACGAACAATCCAAGCTTCCCTTCCAGAATATAAATCATCTTCTTGTCAAAAATAACCTGTAAATCCTGACAACAATAGACAAGGCAACCTCGTGTAAAATCGGCGGCATCCTATATAAGTTACTAAATCCTAGAAAACAAAGTAAGATATAATGCTTGTGGAATGAAGTTTGCAGATTTCCTGGAGATTATAAAACTTAATAATTCACAAAAACCATAAGACTCCGTTAGAAAAACAAAACCGGTAAAATTTCCAGATTTTAACTCCTGACGCCGTCAAGAGTAAACTCTGACGCCGTCAGAATAGACCTGCAGAAATTCTTATGTTAAGTTTCCGGAAAATTTCTGGAAAAACTTCGTCCTACTTCCTGGAAAATCCTGCAAAACTTCATTATGACTCAATACAAGCATTTGACTCTAACAAATACGAATATACATGTTCATTTAATATTGTGGAGAATCATGATCGGTTTGTTTCTTGAAAACATATTTGGGGTTTCCTCTTACACTTATCTTTTGCAAAAAATACCTTTAGGTTGGAGTTAAGACTAGGCCAAACAACATAATAAAGTATTTCCACATTTTAATTGAGAAACATGATCAACCAACAATAAAAATAAAACATGCATATGGAAGCAAATAACAATCAAACAAATAAAATCACACAAAACATGGGTTGCCTCCCAAGAAGCGCTTTTCTTTATTTACGAGTCTTGTAGCTAGACTCAAAGTCATGGGTTACTACGTGATCTCATCGTTGCAAGTCTTCTAAACCAGTTTTGTATTCCGGACCTAGTTGCAATCACTCTTTGTAGAAACCAAGCATCCTATTTCTAACATACTCTACTCCTCTACGTCTATCCTCATCATTCCTATAATAAGCCGCTTGCTTGCGTTCCTTTTCGAAATTAGAGAGAAGGCGGTATTGCTCAATCTTGTAGGGCATTTGATAAGCAACCTCATCATTCTCTTCCTTGAATCTAACTATCCCTAAAGTCGGATCATAACTCATCCTAGTGGCCTCAACAAATGGTTTCCCAAATATTATTTGACTTAGGCAAGCATCTATCACCGGACGAGTGTCTTCTACTATCATAAAATCAATCTCATAGGTAAGATTCCCTATGATAACATGTAATCCCTTAACTCTCCCTACAAAATTACTTATCCAATTTTTACCGGGCATCATCCTAAAATTGAGTTGCTTCTTCATCACCCAATTGTAAAAAGTCCTAGTCATGATGTTCACGGGGGATCTAAGGTCGATGTAAGCTTTCCATATATGCATGTGCCCAATATTGCATGGGATGTTAATGTTAGAGGGGTCTCCCATTTTGATAAGGGGGTCGCCAAAGATATATGTTTTCTCGGGACTATCGAATAAATCCTTATGGTATTCCCGTTCTTCCTCGGTTGGCAACTTATCAAAGTATTCCTCTATAGGTTCTACCTCCTCTAATTCCTCATCCTTATTAACCTCAACTTCCCTACTCTCATCCTCACTATCGGCTTCTACTCTAACTTCATCCTTGTCACTCTCCTCTATCTCCTTATCTATCGGCTTAATGGTGACAACATTGACAAAGTGGACATGTTTGGATGATGAGGGGTCCTTAATTTGGCTCCCACTATTGGTGTCCCTAGTGTCCTTCCTAGGTGTGATTAACGCTTGGTTGTTGAGGGCTTTCAACAAGTTGTCAATCTTGTTGGTCATCTCCGTTTGTTGTTGGTTGAATTCGGTTTCGAACCTAGCTATGCGGGCTTCTTGAGATGCCATGAATTTTGACATCAATCCTTCAAGATTGTTGGTACTACTATAGTTGTTATAAGGATTGTTGTTGAAAGTACGGTTGGATGGTGGACCGTTTGGTTGATAATGATTAGGTGGGTTGGATAAATTGGGTTGATTTTGTTTCCACCTAAGGTTTGGGTGATTTTTCCACGAGGGGTTGTATGAATCACCGTATGTGTTCGGCTCGGGCTTGAAAGTGTACCACTTATCTCCCGCTTCATTGGTACGCGTGGACGCGTAATCCGCAAAAGCTGTTCCGGGGAGTTCCACACAATCACGAGTGTCATGGGGAGCACTACATAATTCGCATGAAGAAGTGATTTTGTTCACTTGGCTTGAATGCTTCGGAGCTTCGTAAGATTTCATGAGAAACTTGACTTGGTCCTCAAGTTCCATGATCCTACGGTCGGGAGTGCTAGAATTGTTCGAAGGCAAGGATATTGCCTTGACCGTTTTGTTCAAGTCACGGGGATCATTCCAACTTTCGTTGTCATAGAGAGCAAGATCTTCTATGAGTTCCCATGATTGTTCCGCACTAAGATCACGTAGCTTACCACCGGCCGATTGGTCAATGGTTCGCCTCGTGGAGATGTCGATATGGTCATAGAAGATTTGGACTTGGAGCCAAAGATCTATGCCATGATGAGGGACTTTTTGGAGTAAGTCCTTGAAACGAGTCCATGCTTCATAAAGAGATTCATTTTGACGTTGTTGAAACATCAAGATGTCATTCCTAAGCTTAGTAGTTCTCCCCGGTGGGAAAAATTGAGCAAGGAAACGAGTGGTGAGATCATCCCATGTGGTGATGGATCCCGCGGGTAAACGCTCAAGCCATTGATTAGCTTGATCCCGTAGAGAGAATTGGAATAGGCGTAAACGGGTAGTCTCTCTAGTTTCAACACCTAGGTCTATGGAATCTACGATTTTGAGAAAGTCCTTAAGGTGTTGGTTTGGATCTTCGGAACGAAGTCCATGGAATGCACATCCGCTTTGCACCAACCGGATGGTGTCGGATCGCAAGGGGGTCACATTGGCTCCGGTGAGCTCAATGGTGTTTCGGTAGCCTTGATGGCTAGGTCGGGAGTACTCTCCTAAGGTTCGGGGCCTAAGGGGTTCTAGTGGTGGGTTTTGTTGTGGTGGGATGACGGGTTCAAAGATGTTACCACCATCCATGATGTCGGATGGTAAAGAGTTACGAACAAAGGCACGAAGAAATAAGATAGACTAAAGAAGACCTAAAAATAAAAATAAAATCTTACTAGAAAGGAATCTAGCAAGTAGACCTAATAAAAAGAAATCCTAACCTAGACAATAACTATTCCCCGGGCTGCGGCGCCAAAAACTTGATGCGTGGGAATCGCACCTTGCTTTACCTCTCGAGGGATCTCGAGAAACTTACAACCCCCACCAGGCAGTGTACCTGATCGTTGTAGTATAGTATAGTGACAAGTACCGGGGGATTGATCGTTCAGCTTAGGAATAGTGTCGCTAGGATTAGAAAACCTAATTAATAGTTCTAGAGGTGAGGGATGATTATTTTTGTATTTTTATGTTTTTATGAAAGCAATTAAAATCTCGGTTTTTGGAGGAGTGGGCGGAATTAGTTGCTATTCAACTAACCCAAAACTAATATATAATCAAAATAAAATACTGAAAATGAAATTAAACTAAATTATACTAATGTTGTGAGCAGTAATTGGAGAAATTGTGTTTACTTAGACTTCACTACTCCCTAGATATCTTTTACACGTTAATTACTTGTTATACTTGTATGGATGACGGATTGTATTCCTTAATACCATTCGTGGGGTGGCATACATAACTCCCCAACTCTATGAGCTCTTATCTCCTCCTACACCATGACCCAGCACAACTATAGGGATTGTAAACAGTGGCTCATGCATTAAATACAACCAATAAAGACCTAGTACGCCTCGGTTCATGTTTCTTAAGACGTTCAAGCATGTTACCATTTGGAGATCTGCCAGTTTTCTTAAGCCTAACATATAAATCATTCATCCAAGAACAAGAATAAACAAGTAATCAACACATAATCAACATCTAGGTTTCATTAGATCTAAGCAAACACAAGAGAGATCTAGCCTAGCATAATTGAATTGAGACAAGAACAAGAGATAAACAACCAACACATAGACATATTGATTGAATTAGAAGAACACTTATCTCAATTACAATGCAAGGTATCAAGGGTTTGGAACCCTTGAAAAACCTGTAAAAGAGGCACCAAATTCGTCTTTAGGGTTTCACCAAAACTTCTCTCTTTTAATGAAAAAACTAGAAAACTATATATAGGAAAACTGGGCTGACGGCGTCAAGACAAGCATGTGACGCCGTCACCTCGCCGCCAAATACTTTCTCGGACGGCCTTGATCTCCTTATGACGGCCTGTGTGACGCCGTCACCACCTACGGTATTTTATTCTTAGCCTTTTGACGCCGTCAGGATGGCTTTTGACGCCGTCACCACCTACGGTATTTTATTCTTGCTATCTGACGCCGTCAGGCGTGACTCTTGACGCCGTCACCTAGTGCTTCCAGCATGGAAAATTGATACTTTGCCGTTTTCTTCACTTTTATGCTCCAAAAACGTCCAAAATGACTTCTTTTCCAGAATTCGCTCTCCAAGTACCTAAAATCACAAAAAGAACGATTTAGGGCAATATTTGATCAAATAAAGTCGGATTCGGGCTTAAATGACCCCCTAAAAACGGATCATTTTTCGCCTCATCAGTTGGTAATCACGGATATGAGATACAACCATTCTTCTATACTTATGATTTATGTGTTAACCTCTTTTTGCTTCTGAATAGAATCCGAAAGAGACCTCAACAGAAATTTGACTTATGTCTTATCTAGCTGATAGTTTTTAGTAACCTTTTTTATGGTTTATTTATTTTTTATTTTTTTTTTTATTTTTTATTTTTTTTTAACACACCAACTTTAAGTAACTTTTTTTTTAAATGTTTTATTGAAAACTTTTATATCTAATATTTGTGTTTTTGCTATAAACATAATAAGCTATGATAAAATTAGTTGTGAGTTCAGGGGTTTTTTTTATTAAGCTTCTCAAAAAAGCTTAAAGCTTTATCATAAATTTATTGTGTTATAGTAATTGAATAAGCCAATAAGCACATTCAATAAGCATAACCAAACACCCTTTTAGTTCTAATCTGAAGTTTTCTTATTTGATGTTAGGACTAACTTTGATGTTATCCTCACTATAATGCAACATGTTAGTGGTGTTTGCAGTTTTATGATCTTATCGCACACACTAAAATGCAAAGTGATTTGTTGTGTGCGTTTTTTAGAGGAGGATTAAGTATCAACACATGATTGTCGTGGAAGGATTATCTACGCCTGCTCAAGGTATGAATGTATAATTAAGTTGAGTTGCTAATTTAGATAATACATGAATGTATTTTAATGTATCAAAGATGTGTTTTAGTGTCTATATAAGGAATTTTGTGGTAGAAATTCTTAGCATGTGTCTTTGAATGAGTTAATGAAACTTAGCAGGTGTATGTTGTCATTGATAAATGGGTGTTAACCTACGGTCTAAAATATGGGTGTCTTTTACCTTGATGATTTAGGCTAATTGTGAAGAAAGTTGCACTAAAGTGAAAGGTAAGTAATGATTCAAACAATCCTAAAAGACTTGCAAATGTACTATTTGCCTTTTTTTCATGCATTTATAATTTACTTATGCAACTAATAATAATTTCTTTATATAGTACGGTCTCACAGAGAAATTATTCTTATACCTTATACATAAACGTATTCTACCATTACATCTTTTTTTGTTTCTCTTTATGTAATAAAGAAACAATAGTATAAGCATCTATGTTAATTTTGCAATTTTATGATCAAACATGAGAAGTAAATAGCACAAACTTATGAAAATACATTTTTTCAAACAAAAATATACATTGGTAAACATGGTATGATGATTATTCATAATCAAAGAACTGAATCAATCTTCAAAACTATTTAAATATACTATATATTTAGCAAAAACAAAGAAGGGTTCTTAGGATAGAACCATCACTAATCACTTTCCATTTAAAGCAAGTTACACGTGAGTTCCCACTTTTAAAACACACATACATATATTTAGCAAAAACAAAGAAGGGTTCTTATGATATGTCAAATGACACCAATACCCATTGTGTATTTTCAACTATCTTCCATTTTTATGGGTATTATTGACAAATCAACTTATTAATTTTACACCCATTTTTGTTTGACGGTCAACTTTCCGGCACCACGTCATCATCAAAGTACACATTTTTATCTCCAAACGACAACGTTTTCATCTTCAAAGTACACAAAAGACAAGACAAATAAATACTTGGGTTCTCAACTTCAAACTCTTTCATCTTCCCCAAACAAAACCACATACAATCTCTTTCACATACATAATAAAGTGAAATGGGCATGTAGAATATCACCTCTTTGTCACATTTCAAGTGTTGATTTATATATAAAGTTGCAATGTTTATACTCCCTCCGTCCCATTTTATAAGTCCATCTTTGAAAAGTCAAAGTCTTTTTCTTAATAGTTTGACCATAATTATTTTTGTTTGTGTTATATAATAATTGATATAAAATATATAAATTGATTTGTGTTTTAAATGTATTTTCATTGATATACTTTTCATCAAGTATTACATAACATGAAAAAAAATAATTATGGTCAAATTTTGAGTAAAAAGACTTTGACTTTTCAAAGATAGACTTATAAAATGGGACGGAGGGAGTAGTACTTATTTGACACAAAATGACTAGCAAGCTCAAGTTTTTACACCTTGTAACCATACTAGTACACTTCTTTACCATCACAAATGCCACAATTCTTGATCAAAACCAAGAAAAACAAACCTTGATATCTTTCAAAAACTCAATTTCAAACCCAAAAATGCTCACAAAATGGAACCTTTAGACCTTTCCTCAAATACCCTCACCGGAAAAATCCCACCGGAGATCGGAAAGCTGACCAGTCTCCGGTAAAAAATTTTATCCGGTAAAATTTACCCTTGTTTATTTACCAAGCTTCAAGATTTAGTCTTTTTAGACATTGCAAACAACACCCTTGAAGGAACCATCCCACCTGAAATTGGTTACTTAACTGATCTTTTCATCGGAATAAACAAGTTTTCCGGCCAAATTCCGCCGGAAATTGGAATGTTAAAAAAGTTGGTAAAATTACCAGATACCCTTTTAAATCTTGTCTCATTATCTAAATTGGATTTGTCTTATAACCCTTTAAAATGCTCAATCCCAAAAGCATTGGCTCAACTTGACTATATTTACTCAGTTGGTGTTGTCGTGATTCCTGAGTATTTGTTTCAGCTTCCTTTGATGGTTCTTGATCTTGACTCGAATTTGTTAAACGGGTTGATTCCTGTTAAGTTATGGAAGTCGAGTAGTTTTATGGAATTTTCGGCTGCTAATAACATGTTGGAAGGTGGTCGATTGGGAGTTTGGTTACTTTGGAAAGATTGATTCTTAGTAACAATAGGTTAAGTGGTTTGATTCCTGCTGAGATTGGGAGCCTTACAACATTGGACCTTGGTGGCAATAGATTAAATGGGTCGATTCCGGTTGAGGTAACGGGTTTGTCTGAGTTGCAGTGCTTGGTACTTTCGAATAATGATCTTTCGGGCTCCATTCCTTATTCGAAGAATTCAAGTTATTTTAGGGAGGTTAGTATACCCGACTCGAGTTTTGTTCAGCACCATGGGTTATATGATCTTTCTAATAACCGGTTGACTGGTGAGATACCTGACGAGTTAGGGGACTGTTTGGTTGTGGTGGATCTTTTGCTTAATGGTAACATGCTGTCAGGGGAGTTACCTAAGTCGTTAGCAAAGCTAACCAACCTAACGACATTAGATTTATCAGGAAATGTGTTGGCTGGTGGTATACCAGCTGAGTTCGGTCAGTCGTTGAAGCTGCAAGGGCTGTATTTGGAGAGCAATAACCTCACTGGGCACATACCGGTTGAATTAGGCCAACTTCATAGTCTGGTTAAGCTTAATTTGACTGGTAACCGACTTTCGGGCTCAACCCCTTCCACATTTGGGAAGTTAACATGGTTGACTCATTTGGACTTAAGTTGTAATTTCCTCGATGGCGAACTTCCTTCAACACTTTCGAGCATGGTGAATCTTGTTGGGCTTTTTCTACAACGAAACAAAATATCGGGGTTGTTTAGATGAGTTCTTTGTTAGTTCCATGGAGTGGCGGATCGAGACAATGAATTTGAGTAACAATCTGTTCTCTGAAAAGTTGCCTTGAGCTTTGGGCAATATGTCGTATTTGACCACGTTGGATCTTCACGGGAATGCGTTCACTGGTGAAATCCCATGGGGGATCGGGAATCTTATGGAGCTCGAGTTCTTAGATTTTTCGAACAATATGTTGTCAGGTCAAATTCCTGATAGTCTTTGCAGTGTTTCAAGTTTGAATTACATGAATCTGGCTGGAAACAGATTAGAAGGCCCTGTTCCAAAAAACTGGAATTTGCGGGAATACATCAAGAATCACGTTATCTGATAACAAAGCATTATGTGGTGGAGTTCTTGGTTTGCAATGTCCCAGTACAAGCTTTCGAAGAGGGTCAAAGTTTTTCGGCATCTGGTCGTTAGCTTCTATTGCCATCGGGACGTTATTGATCACTGCTTTGATAACAATTGTGGCAATAAAACGTGTTCACAGAATCAAGAAAAGATCTGATTGTGAAGACCCTGGCGCGAATAACAGTAGTTTAGTTGATCATAATCTGTATCTTTTGAGTAGCAGCTGGTCAAAAGAGTCGTTAAGTATCAATGTAGCAATGTTTGAACAACCTCTTGTAAAGTTAACTCTTTCCGACATTCTTGAAGCCACAAATAACTTTTGTAAAACCAAAATTGTTGGTGACGGTGGGTTTGGTACAGTCTACAAAGCCCAGTTGCCGAATTGAAAGACTGTTGCAGTCAAGAAACTGAACCAGTCAAAATCGCAGGGTCAACGTGAGTTTTTAGCTGAAATGGAAACCTTAGGAAAGGTTAAGCATCGTAATCTTGTGTCATTGCTCGGTTACTGCTCATTTGGTGAAGAAAAGCTGCTCGTTTATGATTACATGGCAAATGGAAGTTTGGACCATTGGTTAAGAACCTGTACAAAAGACATGGGAGTTTTGACTTGGGCTAAAAGATTCAGGATTGCGGTGGGATCAGCTCGTGGGCTGGCCTTTTTACACCATGGATTCACTCCACATATTATTCACAGAGATATCAAAGCTAGTAACATTTTACTAAATGAAGATTTTGAGCCAAAAGTTGCTGATTTTGGGCTAGCAAGGTTAATAAGTGCATGCGAGACTCACGTGAGTACTGATCTAGCCGGAACATTTGGTTATATTCCACCCGAGTATGGTCAAAGTTGGCGGTCAACAACAAGGGTGATGTTTATAGCTTTGGAGTGATACTTCTTGAATTGGTGACGGGGAAAGAGCCAACTGGATTAGAGTTCAAAGATGTTGAAGGTGGGAATTTGGTAGGGTGGGTTTGCTATAAGATCAAGAAAGGCCAAGCCGTCGATGTGCTTGATCCAACGATTGTTGATGCTTCTTCAAAGAAGGCGATGCTTCAGATGGTCCAGATTGCTGCGATTTGTGTATCTGATAATCCAGCTAATCGGCCTTCTATGCTTAATGTGCTTAAGTTTCTAAAAGGAATCAAACATGAGTTGTGAAAATAGGAAGTTGTGGGTAGACTAATACACTCTTGTAGTTGTAAGCAGTATGATTTTATTCAATGAAGTAAAGAGTTTCGCTATTTACATTTTTGTGTTTCGTTTTATATCAGTTACTTTCTTGCAAAATACATCATGTTTGGTTACAAGCATGTTACTACAAATCTTGTTAGCGTGTAACGAGTACGAGTGTATTCAAGAAGTGACATTATTGCCACAACGCCTACAGTTCGATTGACGAATAATATCATGCTTATTGATATAATGTTAATGCTAAAAAAGCTGGTTTGGAAGTTTAAGCTGCGAGTGAATAATATGCATCATCTTTGATATCTAGACTTCCAAAGGTGTTTGAATGAGCTTAAGTGGTTCCGGAAAAACCTTAAAACAAAATTTTGCATAATTTAGACAATAAACATAAGCTCTATATTTGAAGCTTATTGAACATTGAAACAGAAATAAGACATTAAGCTTCTAAAATAAGGCAACTCGCCCTAAGTTTAACTAGGCCTATTTTTAACTAGACAACTCACATCAAAACAAAATAAGAGGAAACAATGTGGAGATAAGAAGTAACAAAATAAAAACTACTGTAACATGCTCTATGTTGTTGTTGTTGTTGTTGTTTTTTTTTTTTTTTTTTTTTTTTTTTTTTTTTTTTTTTTAAATTAAATCCCTTTGTAATGTCATTTCCCTATCTTTCATATATGGGTCATTAATCATGGGATTACTATGCTGAAACTTTTGGTTAACCAATCCAAACCATTTTGACCCGGATTAAAGTTTAAGCTTGATACTTGCATTTATGAATCGCTAAATTGGATTATGTTTTCATTAAAAGAGTCATATGTAAGCATACTCATACCCTTGATTTGATGTGGTTTATTTTGATATGCTTATTTAAGCAGACTCATGGCCTAATGAGGTGTCATCTCGGGTCATTTTGAGTAAATCATATACCTGTTCAATTATGTTTACTAACTCTCCGTGTTCTGATTTGCAGGCTCATCTCGCTTGGTATGTCCCTCATGACATAATTGGAAAAAGGCTGAGTATGAAAGTCGGGTTGTTTGCCACGTGATCGGGTGGATGCGGGCAAGGGTGAGATCATTTGCATCGACCATGTGTGCTCAGTTAGACTTTCTATGAGATGAGGATGGGAATATAGGAGGTTGTGATGATGGCGGGGCAACCTTATTAGGTTTGCAGCAATCAAAGATGTGCCCTCTTTTCTCGATCACTCACCTTATGTGGTACTGTGGCTATTAACCACTGTTAGCTTCGTTGCCAAATTCCCAAAAACAAAACAATAGAACCAGACCGACAAGCATGGGTATCAAGGCAAGTTCACTGTGTTTCTCCTTATATTATGAAAATTATATGTTTATTTCATAGACCTTTAAAATTAAATGGGATTCTTTTGAATTTCAGCTCGAGCGGGGTGGGCTAGATCGGTGAAAGATTATGAAGTTTTTGAGGTGAGATAACCATTAACCAAGATGTTGGAGATCTAATTGAATACACATAATTATAATCCAATTTCAGTTTTCACAAAGGTATAATTATGCATTTTCTAAAGTAGGCGTTGTTTGGTATTGTGAATGAATTTGGAAAAAAAAAGGTTCATTTGTGTTTTATTCAATATGCAGAAGAATGAAGAAGAAATGATTTCAGCGATATGGAGGGATTAGGAAAGCATCACCAAGATGAAGACAACTTCTTTTCTCTAATGTTCGTATAAACTTTGTAGGATACCTTGACCATACGTTTTTTACCGATAAGGATAAACTGTGTTTGTGCTGTAACTCAAAGTATCCAATGATGATCGTGACAGAATATTTACCAAAGGTCTATTTCTCTCTACATACTTGATAAAAATTGTTTAAAATGGGCAGTAGCTTATACTCAAAAACTGGAAAACTGAAAGTTATATAAAACTCAAAGCACATAATGTCACTAAACCGGATGTGACAGTATGATTTAACGCTTAGTAGTATTACATTTTTTAGTATAAATGTTTAGTTACATATTGATTGGACAAAATGTAAGTCACTGTATGTGTTTTCCTTAATTATGTCACTTCCACAAAAATTGATCATTATAAATATGTAAGTTATCACCCTATGTCCATACACGTGTAGGTAATCTTATAATGAACTTACAATTCGGCTTCATTTATCGACATTTCTACTTTCCTGTAAATAGGTCCATCTTCATAAATCTATTTCATTTGTTATCATAGCTATTGTTGCTCACTTACAAAGTGTTTGGCACTGTATTTTATAAGTAATTCTGCAATATACAGAAGATTCAGGTTGAACAGAGCGGATCAGATAGTGTTTATGGGTCTTTAACATGTATATATATCTTTGACAACTAATAAGATTAAAAGTAATCATAACATTAGAGACTGATTATATGCGGCTTGATATACCAAATGCTAGAAATTTATTATATGCGGCTAATGATTGGTCTCTGGGTAAAAAGGTACAGGAGAAGGATAGGCGGAAGCCTTTCTCGGCTGCTGCCCAGGAAGCTGGTATTCCCTATTATGGTGGCAAGCTTGGTGATATTACTATTGTCGTTTCCCATGTTATTGCATCCAAAAATGTACGTCCTCTTCTCCCTCTTTTCAACACACACACATTATAATTATTTGTAGATGTGACTAAATAGACGGGTCAGCACAGTTCAGAAACGGGTAATAATGGGTTAAGCCCAAACGCATAACTTTTAAGTACGTTTTCGTTTGGCTTGGTATGAAAAACTTTTAGGTCCAACTTTTCACAAAGCTGTTTGCATACGGTATTTCAAGTGGGTTTGTTATGAAAACATGTAAAGTTTATAAGTTTTTTGTTTTTGGGTGAGGACATTATCTATGAATAGGTTTTTGATACCTCCGATTCGGGCAACAGTCAAATTATTTTCATAATGGCGTGGCGTGCTTACTAAGCTTGCAGCCAATTGGATGGGTATTTGGTATCGGCTCTCACTTCCAGTTATATCATTTGTAGTTATGTTGGTGGTGAAACTTTGGTACGAGTTCGGGTCAGGACATGTTGGGGCAGGCTTGGTGAATTTGCTGCCATGGCAGACATATGGCAACTTGCCGATGTGCAACTTATAATTAGCATGAAATTTCATTTGGTCTTTTCATAAATAAACTCTAACCATAGATTGTTTCAATTTTTTTTTTTTTTTTTTTCCCAGATAGCTGATCTCAAACTCACAATGGATAGCCTCCAGAAAAAGCGTTCAAGTTTAAAGTGTGAATGGTGTTTCTGTTCGTGGTCACAGGTGAGTAGGCTTTCAGTTTGAATATGGCTTATGTTGCTTCAGGAGGTGTGTTCAGCGGGGTGGGTTCACAGGATGGATTCATTGGGTTGGTTTGGCAGGTATGTACAGGAGGTGGGTTCAGGGGATGTGTTCAGGGGGTGGGGTTTAGGAGGTGGGTTGGCTCAGTTGATATGACAAATATTCAAGACAAAAGGGGCAGCAGCTTCGCTACTAGGCTCATGACGCATATGTTGCTTTCTTAATGTTGTCCATTTATATAGCTAACACATAAGTATTACAATTGATTTTCTAGCCAAAAAAAGCCAACATTTATTCTTTGTGTTGCCTATGTATAATTTCAACTACAATTTATACAACCAAATGTTTACTCCATGGTGCTTTTGTTTATAATGTTGTGGTTAAGATCATATCGTATTGCGGTCTTAAAATATTGTTGCTAGCATTCCCAGTTTCCACCACGTACTAACCGCAACTTAAATTCCATCTTTAGCAAAACACCCCGCCGTAACGCGCGGGTTTCCAACCTCGTTTATTACTAACTGTAGGGAGATAGAATTAAAACCATGACTTGGTTTAATATTGATTTGATTTGATTTGATTAGTAGATAAAAATTATGATGAAATAGGAAATCAAGGCTGGTTAATACTTAATAGTATAAAGAGTAAATTGCAAAAATCGTCCTTTTGACCAATTTGCATGTTTCGTCCAACACATTTCGAAACTGCATGGATCGACCCTAAAGTTTGGCCCTTGTGCATGTGTCATCCCTAAAGTTTGACCCGTGTGCATGTATCGTCCCTAAAGTTTGACAAATTTGGGACGATATATGCCCCAAAAAGGACGATATATGCCCCAAAGGTTAACTTTAGGGACGATCATTGCAGTTTCGAAATGTGTGAGACGAAACATGCAAACGGGCCAAATTTTAGGGACAATTTTTGCAATTTACTCTATTATAAAGGACCATATAAATATAGTTCTTTCCATAACAATTTACCATGTTTTCTTTGTATTATTTTAAGTAAGTAAATATAAGACCGCTTTATCTAGCTGCTTTTATTATTCACGTTTCAACATTATATAAAGGGATCCTCACGTATCTTTTAACATAAGACAAGCGATCATCCGTATCTTTTAACGCATCTCTTTCAAAGTATATGGCTCCAAAGACGACAAGCGATCATCAGCATGTCATTAACATAAGACATGCAGAAGAAGAACAACAACAAACACCACCACCACGGGCCGCTGTATCACAGTAAGTCGATTCTTTTCAGTTTTCTGTAAGTCGACGTTGGTGTATTAATTATATATATAAAAAAACGCAACTCGGTTGAGCTGGTACTTTAAACCTAGTAGGTTTTTTTAAGTTGGTAATCATGTTATGTGTAGTTTCTTTAGCACCCACTACAGTAACCGAAAATATTTTTTTTTTTTGCCTAAAAGTTAAAAATTGATTTTTTTTTTTTTTTCTTTTTTCTGTTTTAGTAACAATTTTTTTTTTTTTTTTTTTTTTTTTTTGGGACTTTAATAGTCTCTTTAGTAGTCTCTTTAGGACTTTAATAGTCTCTTTAGGACTTGGTTTTAACTTTTACTTTTGAAGAAAATATAATGTCCAAGTATAATTGGTTGTTGAGGTTTTGCTAATGAGTTGGATTGTTAAATTTTGGTGTTTCCATCATCAACTAATTAAGGTTTTTGTTTTTAATATTAGCAATGATAATAATTGAGCTGTTGTGTTTCAGGTTTTTCTCCTACTTCATATATATGAATTTCGTAGCTTTGCTTGGCGAATCTATTCTGTTGGGCCTAATAACGTTTCTACCTGGAGCCTCCTCTGAAAAAAAAATGCAATTTTTCTCTAGAAAAACCCCTTTAAAAACTAAGTTAGATAGTTTGTTTATGATGATGAGCCTTACCACATTATTTGTGGGAGTACTAGCATCTGCAGTTTTAGTTTTAGCAGAATACTATCTGCGAAGTCGGATGAAGGATATCCATCACACTATCATAAAAACTATTGGTGGTTTTGGATATTTTCTTGCACTTTTTTCCATTATCTCTCGTTTTGTGGTCCTATTAGACCCCACCCATGACTGGAATATCCATCACAACCACACTTGGATCAGGTATTTAGCCATCAGTATATGCTTATGTGTGACCCTAGTTGCATTTTACTTATTTTGGAAAAAGGTATGCAAGCATCAACAAGAAGAACACGAAGAAGGCCCAATTTCTTGTGCTGTCCTTGGGTTCGTACCTCTTCCTGCCGGGTTCGTCGTTGTGTTGACAGTGTTGTGGTACTCCCAACTCATCAGCTGGTTATGGTTCTTGTGTTTACTGGGGCTTATTTTAGCCGCATGGATCTGGATAAAAGCTGGTGAGATGGAAAAGGAAGTGAAAAGAAAACACGCAGCCAATATCAACAATCATCTATCCGTGAACGTGCATTATATTCTAAACATGTAGTTATTATTGACTATTGAGAATGAATTTGTAGTGAACATATTTACTGATTTTAGTATCTTAAGATGAAACTTTTGATATCCTAATTCTTGTAATGTCTTTGACTTATGAAGAAACTTAACAATGTCGATTTTAGAGTATCTACTCGCCAAACTAACTTTAATGGAAAAGTTGTATGTTTAATCTAAATCGCTACTCGTAAAGAACGTTAAAAAAAATTTAAAGCTAACACAAACACAACAAACAACATTTGGTGTGTTAGGAATTAACATTAATCTGATCAAAAGTTTATGGTTGAAATTATAAAGATGTCATTGCTTTTAGTTTCTATCGATGTGGGACAAGTTATGGTTGAACTTATATAAGGCCGGGCACAGTGGTGACCCATGTCATCTCTGCCACATCAGCCACGACCAAGTTGCCACAGTGGGTGACCAAAGGGCTAGACCGATAGAAAGAAGGAAAGGTGTGTGTGTAAAGTCGGCCCGAGATTTCGACCGATAGTTGTTTTTTTTTCCACTCAACCGATGTTTGCCCCTACACCCACAATGGGCATAACCGATTCAATATCGGTCAAATATTGAGGTCGACCGAAGTTTTTCCAGCCCTCTGTGGCTAGCTTAAATATGTTATTGTTTTTAGTTTTTATCCATATGGGACAAGCTATGTAGATAAATTTAGCAAATCTTATCTTGTTATATATTAAAGAAACATAGGATTACAAGTAGATTAATAACTTGTTTGATTCCAAGGGAGTCGATTTTGGTAAAGCAGTATGACTTTCTTAATGAAGTGAAGATTTTCAATATATATTTTTGTGTTCCCTTATTGGTTATTTCTTTACAAATGTATGTCATGTTTGGGGAGTATGTTGTTAGGGTGTTAATACAAATCTTGTTAAGCAATATAAATTATGCTTATAGTTAGAATGATATTAGTTTTTGGTTTATACTTTAAAGTGATGTGTTACGAAAACCGAAGTCCATGTGGATACCGGAATCGTGCAATGAAAGCAAGAAAACAATACCATGGTAACGAGTATGAATATGCACTAACACAAGAAAAAGCGTGTACTCAAGAAGTGACGTTATGGCCACATACCCACAATTCGATTAGCAAGTAAATATCATTGTAACAAGTATGTATATGATAACACGATTAAAATTGATCAATGGTAAAAAAGTTGGTTTGGAAGTTTAAGGCCGTAAGGTACGTCTACCTTCACATGTTCTCTCCCTCATAAAAGTTTGACCCTCAAAGGTATCCTGCAAACAGGACTTGCAAAAATTGTGTGCTCAAGGTGTAGTAAGTGGAAGAGTCATCACTTTGTGGCAGATGAGACAGCAGAACTCTCTGCAGTGCCATATACATCATCTAGTTAGCATTTTGCTAATGCAAGCGGTGTTCAGAACAAAAGTATAGCACTTAGAGTTCAAAGGGGGCGAATAGGTACCCGACCCACCTATCTTGTCACCTCTACTATCACTTAACATAAACATTTGTGTTTCACGCGGGACTTAACATTCGTGTATTACCAAAGTCATGGAACTGTCATAGTAAGAAAAAGGAAAAGTAAATTTAATCCCACGGCAAGAAGTTGCATCATGTTCTCACATCACAATAGAAGGCAAAGGCCTAGGACGATCCCCATTTTCATCACTGATGACTTAACTCAGAATCAGTAACAGAATCAAACCAGTAAAAACAACAATAGTGACTGCAATGACAAAACCTTATCCATGGAGCAGGATCATTATCACAACGAACAAATAGATAGCGACATACCTTGTATCCCTATTAGAATCTAAATGTCAACTTAGTGTTTTTATGAATTCTATTAATTAATCTAAACTGATAGTGTGATATCCTACTTGAATTCCAGGTTTCCTCCAGCATTTTTCAATCCTGTAAATCCTATCATACCGTACTCCTTGCTCATGTGCATAAGCAGATCGCTTTTCTTTGTGTGACCTGTCCATGTATATAGAGTATTGTCAGGTACAAAGGCTTACTAATTACCATATCATACACATAGTGATTTGTGAATTCTGGCATCTAGCAAACTACAAGTTGATGCAATGAATCATAAGTAACTCAACTTGTAAAAATATGCCACAAGACCATACCTCATGACACGGGTAGCCTTTTCTGCAACTAACCCGTAAAGCTTCGTTGAATTTCTCAAACCTCTGATCAAATGACTGAGTCTTGTTGGTCCTTTTATTTCCATTCAAGTCTCTCCCACGACTGCCAATAACAAAAAGTTTGATACGTCTTGGTGGAATAGAATTACTAAAAACAAAAGTTATAACTTATACAATATTGATACAACAAAAAGTAAATATGTTTTACAGTATAGCAAAAACCAAATTTACCAATCAATACCAAACAACAAAAGGGCACTGCAACCTGGTTGTCAAGCAACATAGTTTAAAGTGGATCACGTACCTTTCAGTGTAGAGGAACAGATGGTGCACCATAATCAGACTGTCCAGATATCCCAGTAACATGAGGAAGATGAGCACCCCACTGTCTACATTCCATACGATCCTCTCAGGTTTCTCCAACCAGAACTCCAGTTCCTCTCTCTGGATCATTTTCTGCGAGAATAGGTCCAAAATGATCAGGAGGAACAGCCACAAATATCTTTCCACTGCAAGTATTAGCCTTTCCGGTCTTCTTGGTGTACGCTTTGTCTGGTTTATTTTGGTTTAAAACAAACTAGTAACGCTTAGGTGGTCCAGAAGCAGCATTTGACTTTGCCATTTTTGCCATTCTGATCGCAATAACAAGGGACCAGTTAATTCGAGGCTGACTTGCCATTTTAGGAGGACTTGTAGCTCGACATATGGCACAAGTACGTTTTCCCTGACCAACCCATTTCTCAAAACACTTCAAGCAGAAATTATGACCACAAGGTGTCTGTAACATAAACAGATTATCTTTAAGCAAAATGTGAAATACACTTGTTCAAGATGTAATCTCTAATCATAAATGGACTAATCTCTGACCAACCCATTTCTCAAAACACTTCAACCATTTGAACTTCTTTTACGGTCCTTAAGCTGAAAACTAAATGGACTAATCTCTAATCATAATGGGTACCAGGTAATTTTGTGTCTCCATACTCACTTGATTATGACTATATAAATATAGCTCTGGAAACAAAATAAAACTTGTAGCAGAAGTACTATATGCAAGTGAAGGTCAAACTGTGGTTGCTGCATAAGTCAGTGCTCCCTTTGGTTCCAACACCAACAAACTTTGTGACAAAAGATTCCAACAACACAAAAAAAGTACACCAAACATTCCATTAATACATCACTCAAGCAATTTATAGCTACTTATAGTACACAGATAGACCACTATATTACCAGAACTACATACACTTCACTTTCCACCATTTTATTCCTGGACCTGCACAGGAGATAAAAAAGGATGCCGTCTGGTGAAAGGCACCAACGTGTTAAGTTCTATTATGACATTTAGAAGTCATTTTATCCATCAACGCAATCAATTCCAACGTGTTTCTACTGAAATTATATGTATAAAGCATAAACATATCAAATAAACTGAAGGACAGAAAAGTGTATTTTCAAGCATACAATCTGTAAAGAAACGAACATCAAATTATTAGCGTATCAAAACAGCCAAAATTTTACATGTTATGGCCAACAAACAAGAAAATGCTCCGACTTAAATAGTCAATCATCCACTCTACTCCTTTTGTCACCTCTAACTCTTGGAATAAGGCCACCAATGTCTACTCTAAAACTTTCTAATTCATCACTTGCCCAATTTCTGGAAACCAAAAGAAACTAAATAATTCCCATTTCTTCTCACCAAGAATTTTGACCAAATCAAGGCTACAAAGAAAGGAAAACAAACTCCTCAACAGCAGGAATCTCAACAATCTTGTCCAAAGCCTCTTTGCTCGGTTTCTCATCAACAGCAATCACCATGACCGCTTGTTTTCTTGGCGCGGCCCTATCGACACTCATAGAGCTAATATTCACATTCTCTTCACCCAATATACTTGTAACACGACTAATGGTATTAGGCTCATCAACTTGTTGACAAAGTAAAATATGCCCGTCCAATCTCACATCCACCTTAAAAGCACCTACTTTCGTCAAATGTGGTACCCCATCTTCCACCCTCCCTTGCAATTTTATTTTCCCAAACTCGGATACTGCAATTGCGAAACGTGATTTGACTTGAGCAATTTGAACTATAATTTCGAGTGGCTTCTCAGATGACCCGTCTAAAATTAACCGTTCTTCATTCCGGATACCTTTGGCGACCAAATTCTGGACTAACGGGGTGTCGAGGTCATCTGTTGCTCTTGAGGATGTGTATGTTATCTTTACAGATTCAGCACCACTTCTATCCGCTACCAATTGTACAGCTACCTATGGAGTTTTTCAGCGAGGGTAACATACAGTTGTGTAAGTTCTGTAAGTACCTGCAACGAAGGTCATAATATCAAAACGAATAACGTTGCCGTAAACTTTTGAAAGAAAGAATTTCTCGAGAGGTGTTTTTTTGTTTTGGGAAAAGGCAGGCCAAATATGGAGTACAATATAAACTTGAAGCTTACAAGGTTTTAAAGGACTAATTAGAAACCGTTTTTGTGGTTTGGTGAGAATTGACATTCTGTAATACCATTCAATAAATAAACTGCCCATTTTCTCATCATTGCGGGTATTTGTGACATTCAAGTCTCTAGACAAGAATATTAGCTTTAAGGGTCTCTCAACACTGGAGCATTTAGTGGTAGTTCTATAGTGAAATGATCAAGGGCAGCCTGCAAGAACTCAACAATTTCAACCAGTTTACATAAAAATGGGTCTTTTAAGTTGGGTTTATCTCAAACAGGTCAAATGTTTAGGTAAAAAAGAAAGGCGGTCGAACATGTCAAAACTTTCCCTCACTTCATTTCATAGAAAAAATCTAGAACTTCCGGTAAAAAACATTGGCTCTGTACTCCACTACTCTTAACTAAAGCATTAATTACTAACAATGTAACTTTTTAAAAGTGGACAAAAAACCGGCCCGTTTCAACCGGTTACTTAGACCGACCAAACTATCCATATCACCAATCGCCACCCTCAGTAACAATAATTAACGCACAATAAAACTGTTTCTGTAATCATAGTTAGCGCTTTACCTTTTTAAGGAATTGAAAAAAAAAAATGGATGAAAGTGTTTTTGTAAAAAGATGCATACAACCTCTTTAATCTAATCTAATAGTTTATAGCATATTACAAGTCAAGCTATCAGTAGTATTACCTCAGCAGAAACCATTGGACGAGTGAGTACCAAAACATTATCAAAACCACAATCAATCCTCCTGATGTACCTTAAAGTGCGATTGTTGTTAAACACAAATGTGGTAATTGCTTGTTTGCTAAAGGGACAACCCTTCAATATTAGCTTTCTTAGTTTTGGGCACCCTTTTGATAGCTCCAGAAGTCCTAAATCAGATTCTCCCATATAACTTAGAGATAGACGTCTTAGATTATTACCATACTTACCAATGTATCCTAAACCCACATCCGTCAATTCACCAAAACAAAGGCTGATATCCAGCCTCTCGAGTTTGCTGCAACCCATTAGCATAGCTCGAACCCCATTGTCTAGCGGTGAATCTGTTATACAGTCCTTAATACCCATGTACCACATACGTAAATCATGCAGATTCTTCAAATGAGTTCCTACACACTCGAGAGCTTCATTTGAAATATCTTCGAGATTTATATATAAATATTCCAAATTGGGACAACCTTGTGCTAGAGCTATAAGTCCCATTTGAGTCATCCCCCCATAATGGGTAAGTTTGCGCAATTTCTTACAAAACTGACCAATAACTCGCAATCCGTTGTCTCCACATATATCCTCGGTATGTAGAACTTCCAAACTGGAACACTTCTCAAACAAGGAACATTGGCAATTAGCTTGAATATTTCTACATTCGAGACGCAATTCCCGTAGCTGATTGAGATATGGGAGTAGAAAAGGAAAAGAAGCTGTGTCCACATCCTCAATACGTAAACCACGAATATTTGGGGGGAATTTAAAACCACTGTCGTCCCAATCTTCATCAATAATCCCGCAACCAAAATGATTGAGATTATTAGCATGCTTAAAGACTTGTCTGAAATCATTTAAACGGTATGGATAAATATTCAGAGATACTAATGACTTGCTACATTTGTTGGCAAGTCGTGCAACATCTTCCACATCGTACATATCAAAGGGTTCATAAAAACTTAACGACTCCATAACCGTGTTACACAAAGCCAACTCATGTAACCATTTCCCCTCTAACCATTTCCCCTTTATCGAATTATATTCCAAACGTAAACTTCTCAAATCAATACAATACCTAGCGATATCAACTAAACCATCCTCTGAAAACATTTTACAGCCACAAATATCTAAACTCCTTAAATTAGCACCTCGGGTTGTCGCCAAGTGTTGGAGATCAGAAGTAGACACAACCATGTTCCGGATAGATAGTGAATTCAAACGCGTAAACTTAACAGCTATTTTAATCCATGGGGTGACTGAAATACTACATTTTGTAAGCGGTGTCATATCCACGGGAGTAAGACTTGTGACTTTTTGGGTTTTTTATATTTACCTTTTCTTTTTACTTTTTTTGAAAATTAAAATAATATCCCTATCTTGTTTTTGTGAAGTGAGCCAAGTTGCTCCGGTCGGATCAATTCGGGTCAAGACTCAAGAAAAACATACCCAAACCCGACTGTGTTTATAACTCGGGTTCGGGTCAACCGGAGTATTTTTACATTTTGAAAGTGTTAGTTGAGCTGGGTTAGTCAAGTTAGTCGGGTTCGGGTAAATTCGGGTTGAGGATAATGAAAACATACCCAAACCCGACCTTTTTTAGAATTCGGGTTGACCCGACCAGAAAAGCCATACTCGGGTTCGGTTCGGATTCGTGTCGGGTCGGTTTTTTTAACACCCCTAGTTGCTCGTGAGCTCGGCTCGTTAAAAGTTTGACTTGAGCTTAGCTCGAGTTAAACGAGCTCGAGTCTGAACTAAAGCTTAACATAAAACTCGTTAACTAAGTGGTCTCGAGAGTTTTAGTTCAGTTATACTCGCGAGCTTAAACACGCTTTAACAATTATAACATATGTAAAGGAATTTTATTATTTCATGTACTTTTTAAGATAAATATGCAATTGGAATACATTTTTGTATCAAGCCTTTGATATTGAACACCAGTAAATTTCTTCTTGAAGTTTGCATATAAATGCCTAGTGCATTTTCTATGTTATGCATGTGGCAACCAATCACTCACAGCATCAAGCAAACTCTGATTCATATGAAACATAATGTTATGAGAATCTACTTAACAATTATTGTAATAGTAATAAAACTTTTATGCAAATAAAGATTACCTTGTGAGAATCTGAAATGATTGTAATGCCATGACCATCATTCAATCCAAGATCATCATGTAGTAGAGACATAAACCAACCCTAGTTCTCTGCATTTTCTACCCTTACTACAGCTCATGCAATGGGATACATTTGATTGTTTGCATCCATTCCAATGGATGTGAGTAATTCACCCCCCTCCTACATGTATGTTTCAAGAAACAACCATCAGGCCCAATTACCTTCCTACAACCTGCTAGCCATCCATCTCCAATTACCTTCCTACAACCTGCTAGCCATCCATCTTTTACACTTTGAAACAAATATACATCTTTTTGAACAACACATTGCCATTAGAAGATTGATCCACATCTAATCTACATGTTGACCCAAGGTTAGTTTCTAAAACAGCATTTCTATACTCATATAGTTTACTGTAATGCTCTATTAGACCACCTTCATGATCATATAATGCCCTCTGTTTTGCCCTTTTAACTGACCTAAACTGACATCTATCATATATTTGACTCTAATGTCATTTTTCATTTTTCTGTATGGCATATCAGGATCAGCTATGATTTCTTTTGAATACTGGCCTGCAATCCACTTATAGTTCACAAGAGCACCCAAGTTGTAGTTCATTGAGCATTTATGATCAGGTATGAGGGACTTTATTTGAAATGAGTGTTCATTAGACATCCATGTAGCATATAGTCTAAAACGACATCAATTACCCTTCTTGAGAGCTGAAATCTTCTTGTTCCCTCCTTTACTTGTACCATCTCCACAATCATTCTTAACAATGCCTTTCTTCTTCACTGGTTTCTTTTTTACCTTTTGTTTCCTTCTTTTACTTGTACCCTCTCCACAATTATTTTAACAACTTTTTCACCGTTTTTCAAAAGAGCTTTTTTTCTCATTTGCCATCAACCTATTTTTGTCACCTTTTTTACCTGCACATCTGCCCTCATCAACATTCCTACCACAGTATACCAAAACAGAATCTTAATCGCTTGGACAAAGATCTATTCACCATAACATCTACCGTGGTATTCTGTTCACAGGTTACAGAGATTTGAAAGTGTGGACAACACAATCTACTTCAAAGAAAAAGTACAATTCTAACATGTTAGATAGGAATACATGGTGTACCAATTATAGAAAACGATATAAAGATGAGATATTGGGTATCATTATTCATTACCAAAAGTATGATATTTCATGCACAAAGGAACATTACAGTGTAAAGACAAATATACGTGCATTATCCGACAGAAGATGTAAATTTGGACTTTTATGATCAAACCTACTAAAGTTTCTACTCAAGGCATTGAACCTGCGACATAAGATAAGTATTTTGGGTGTGTTTTTAGGTTCACATATAAAAGGAGATAAATATTTTTTTTACCGACGGGTACTTGTGTTTGTTTGTAGATATTTACGTTTCTTTAGAAATGATCAAAATAAAACATCTAAAAATAACATCTCCAATGTTTAAACCTCCAAATGAGGAAATAAATCAAACACATCTTCTTGAATAGGACAAGCTTACAATTAAAAAAAAAAAAAAAAAAAAAAAAAAAAAAAAAAACTTCTATAATCCATCAATGAGTAGGTAGGCACGAAAGTAGATATATCCATCGATGAGTAGGTAGGCACAAATATATCTATCGATGAATAAGTAGATGCAGATATATCTATCGATGAATAGGTAGGCACAAATATATCCATCAATGATATATCCATCGATGAGTAGATATATCATATTTTTGAACTAAACCTACAAAAGCAATGCAATGCAAAGATTTAAAAGGAATGTTAACTTTATATAAAGATTAGGATTTTAAAGTGAAAGTTATATATACGTGATTGGGTAGTTCCTCAATATGTAAGTGATTGGTTTGTTTCTCTTTATTTTCTATTGATAAAGATGTGTTTGATTTAGAAAATAAAATAATATTATTATTCTAAGTGATGGTTTGTTTCCCTTTAGTTATGAGGAAGAGGTTAAGAGGTAAAAGTTAATTGGTTAAAGAAATTTTGACCGCAAAATACAACATCTATATCTATAATATCTAATAAACATGAATAATGTACAAGCCTTTTGAAGCACACCATGCATTTAATTTGCTATGTGTCTCAATTTTGATTGGAGGAAGATTTAATGCGTACAACACCGCTTTGAAATGCTACAATTCCTCTTTCTTAACCATTCTTCAACACGCTTCATCAATAATACGTTCATTCTAATCATTAATGTAAAATTGGCTGTTACAAATTATGATTCAATCATCCCAAAATAAACATTCTTTCTCTGTACGATTCACTTTCAAATCACATCTTTGTATTCCTTTATTCGATAATGCCATTAACAATATCCTAAGAAATCGAGACCATCATAGTTCTTTTCTTGCTGTCCATGTCATAAAATTGATAATGATCTTGATTCTGGTGGAACACTTTTTTATGGTTTCGATTGTAAGTTTCTTTTTATAAATTCTTTTTATATATTATGTGTTTGAATGCATTATGCTAATTATTGTTATTTTGTGATTTGTGATAAAAGCAAATCACGAAGTTAAAGGGATTCCAAGGCGGGTTGTTTGTGATATAGCGTTTTGAATAAGCATTTCCACTTTTTATCACAAATTTGCTCCAATTCTATTTATTAAGGTAATCCTTTTTAATTTTTGGATCAAAGTTTTTTTCACTAAAATTTAGTTTTGCTCTGTTTATGGTGGCCATGGTTGCAGGTCAATGTGAATGAACATCCTCTCAACAAATTATCGAATTCATGGTGATTACTTTCATTTATTGTAAAAGTTTATTAAATTTCAAGTGTGGAGTTTACCTTGCACATCAACTGTTTGATGAAATATCCGATGAAGTTTTTGATTTCAGATTATATGAAGAGTTCAGGTTATTTACACTTATTAGTTGCAATTTGCAATTATTTTGTTTTGATTCAAGTATATGATATATTTTCATTCATTATATTATTTCGAGTATTTAAATGTTATTCCATTGATATAATTCATGTTTATGGTTTACATCTAATTCACACACTACAACAATTGTTATTATTATTATTTTTATATCATCAATTTATTTTTGTGCATATTCGATTTTATGTATTCGTCTTGATTAAATAATTAAGGATATTTCTATTATGTTAGCCATGTCATACAATCAAATTAATAACTATCCGAACATTTTTTTTCTACTATCTTGGATTTTGATTTCAAAGATTTAATATATACTTAAATTTTTGCTTTTACAGGCTTTCAAAAAGTGACAACTAAAAAGATTGCCGCAGTTGAGACCTAATTCTTTAAAAAGGTAATTGTCATTTTATTTAATCCTCTCTTTTGTGTACAAGTAACCCTGATTTTTGTCATCTCTAATATGCTTTGTTCATGTATTTGGCGAAAGCATATAACAACTCCAAGACTGCATGTACATGTTAAGAACTGTACTTTGTTTCTATTCTGATGTTAATGTTGTATGTAGGCTTCATTTAGGAGTTGCTTTACGTGGCTGGACAATATATTTGTAGCACATGTAATTAATGATAAGTTTTAGAATGGTCACTACATCCATTTTGCTTCTCAAGACAAACATATTGCAAGAGGCAATCAATGTTTACTACACAAATATTTATAAATATTGTATTTTATGTTTTGAGTCACTTATAACTTTATTGTTCCGTTAAAAGAAAATTTCACATCGTTTACCTTCTTTATTCTTTCTTACTTTATTCACATACTTACGTTTTCTTAATAAAAAACCCTCTAAAATCCCGTGGATATCACGGGTCTATAAGCTAGTAGTTAACATAAAAGCATTGTAATAATTTTTTAGTATAATGACATGAAGTAAACAAACTACAACCACAACAACTACTACTTATTATAATGACATGAAGTTATTATTCTTATTATGGCCTCACGATTTCTTGATGTGTGTAGGCGATATCCAAGATTGACTAGAGCCAATAACATCTTGTACAAAAATAGGTACTTCAATTCTAGATTTGATCCACAAAGGGAAATCAAAATCTGAAACCAAAAACTTATTACAATGACAATAATACTAACATGATGAAGAGGCTCACAATTGAAAGAATTCCCACAACAAGAAATCGTGAGACCATCAACTTATTACCGTGACAATAATACTAACGAATGACGATAGCATTATTGACACGGTAATAAGTTGGTGGCTTCAGGATTTCTTGTTGGGGAATTTTTTTAATTGTCAGCCTCTTCATCATGTTAGTATTATTGTCACGGTAACAAGTTTTTGGCCTCAGGATTTTGATTTCCCTTTGTGAATCAAATCTAGGATTGAAGTACCTATTTTTATACAAGATGTTATTAGCTCTAGTCAATCTTGGATATCGCCTACAATAAAAGATTTAAACTATTATTATGTTGCACTTATTTCAAAATTTTGAAGTAGTCTATCATAATACCGGCATCAAGAAACAAATTACAAACATTTTAGTATCAAGTGTCCCACTAAGTATGTTTGTATTAATTGACAAACCCTCACCTAAATAGTGTGTTTGGTTAACATGAATGTTAAGCCAAAAGTACTTTAAAATAAGGGAAAATGTCAAAAATATCGAAAAGTTTTTGATTTTTTGAAATCCAAGCATATAAACCAAAACTAACAATGAAAATAGAAGAACTAAAATTGCAATCAACACGAGACATTAAAACAGAAATCGTTGCACTTCTTATTGAAGGAGAGAAATTTTTGTTAGTTCAAGTAAAGATAAAGCATTGTAAAGCATAATTTTTAGTATAATGACATTAAGTAAACAAACTACAACCACAACAACTACTACTTATTATAATGACATGAAGTTATTATTTGGCCTCACGATTTCTTGCTGTGTGCTTCAAAATTTTGAAATAGGTGCAACATAATAACAGTTGAAATATCTGATTGTAGGCGATATCCAAGATTGACTAGAGCCAATAACATCTTGTACAAAAATAGGTACTTCAATCCTAAATTTGATCCACAAAAGGGAATCAAAATCCTGAGGCAAAAAACTTATTACTATGACAATAATACTAACATGATGAAGAGGCTCACAATTGAAAGAATTCCCACAACAAGAAATCGTGAGGCCATCAACTTATTACCGTGACAATAATACTAACGAATGACGTTAGCATTATTGACACGGTAATAAGTTGCTGGCCTCAGGATTTCTTGTTATGGGAATTCTTTTAATTGTGAGTCTCTTCATCATGTTAGTATTATTGTCACGGTAACAAGTTTTTGGCCTCAGGATTTTGATTTCCCTTTGTAGATCAAATATAGGATTGAAGTACCTATTTTTGTATAAGATGTTATTGGCTCTAGTCAATCTTCGATATCGCCTACAATCAGAGATTTAAACTATTATCATGTTGCACCTATTTCAAAATTTTGAAGCAGTCTATCATAATACCGGCATCAAGAAGCAAATTACAAACATTTTAGTATCAACGGTCCCACTAAGTATGTTTGTGTTAATTGACAAACACTCACCTAAATAGTGTGTTTGGTTAACATGAGTGTTAAGCCAAAAGTACTTTAAAATAAGGGAAAATGACAAAAATATCAAAAAGTTTTTGATTTTTTAAAATCTAAGCATATAAACCAAAACTAACAACAATAGAAGAACTAAAATTGGAATCAACACAGGACATTAAAACAGAAATCGTTGCACTTCTTATTGAAGAGAGAAATTTTTGTTTGTTCAAGTGAAGATAAAGCTGTTTGATTTATAACATGCAGTTTTGACAAAATCATTATTCTAAGTGATGGTTTGTTTCCCTTTACTTATGGGTAAGAGGTTCACTACTAAAAGTTTTAATATATTGGTTAAAAGAAATTTTGACCAAAATCTACCAAGCTGGTTAAAATCTACAAAATTTTCGATACATATCTTATTAAGGACGATATAAAAGAGAAGATAGTTAACATAACAGCATCATCGTAAAGCATAATTTATCATAATGACATGAAGTAAAAAGACTACAACCACAACAACTACTACTACTTATTATAATGACATGAAGTTATTATTCTTATTAACAACAATAATAAACATTGCATTCAGTTTATTTATGAATCCAAACATTATCATAATTACATAAACTTGTTATTATTATTAAGTGACATAGAGAGAGAAAATTTCAGTCACTTTTTAAGAATCAAAACATCACAATTCAGACATTAGCAAAAGCACAACAAACAGATTCACTTATAGATAACTAAAAAAAAATAGCTACCCGAAGACTTAGTATTCTCAAAAAGAATCAAGTCAAAGAAAACACATGAACAAGAAACTTCAACAGCTTATGAGAAGGTATCACATGACATAACAAATACAGAAAAGCAAAAGTTCAAAGGAATGACTAACTAACCGAATATTATGAAGGTAGTCTAAGCCACTTTTGTCGAGACGAAAAAAGCGGCGGTCTGGTGGCAAATTGTCGTAGTCGATATAGTACATAAACATGTTTACGTTAGCTGTTGAGAGAATTTCGAACAAGATTTTTGGTGGTGGTAGATCTAGAGAGGAGGCTAGTGTTTTTGTTTGAGCTTTGTGGTCAAGAAAGACTAAAGGGTTTTGTTTGTGTTTCAATCTGTAAGATGGATGGTTCTTTGATATGTTTAGGAGAGATAAGTGAATCTCTCCATGATTATATTCTATTCTACTTCGATAATGAAGAAGCTAGGGTATAAACGATGCATGGAATATGTTCAGTTTTTATAGCCGAGTCTAGAATTAGTAAAAGGAAACTAACGACGTCGGTTTGAATAAAAGGAAAACAAATTTCATCCCTAAATAAAATAAAATTATATATGCATGTGTAGACATTAGACTTTCTATTTTTATTTTATTTTTTATTCAAGGACCCAAATTTCCAGTTTGGTAATTAACCTTTTAAATTATTATATTATCTTTGAGTTTTTATATAACTTCGTATATTTTTCTTAACAAGCACTATGGATTTAATTACAATGAGAAGTAAAAATGAAACAAGCTCAAAGTCACCTCAAGTGTATCAAAGTGCTTAATTATATATGTATCCTTTATATACAAATGAAACAAACTCAAGTTTTTAAACGGTGTCATATAGGTACTTTTCCATTTTAAAGATCTATGAATAAATAAATAAATAGCAAGAGCTAAACACAAAATTATATTTTTTCCGTACTTTTAGTTCCGTAATTTTGTAAAAAAAATTTTATAAAAAATGAAAATAAGGGGGTATTAAAGCGTACGATGCGATAATGCCACCTCCGGCGTTATGTTGAGGTTGCCGGCGTTGAAGGTGGTGTGGTAACTCGTCCATAACGCAACGAAAGTTAAGATATAACTCATAGTGAAAGTCACCATATCGCGTGCTCTTAGAGGGTATGTAAAACTTTCCCTTATTAGTTTTCTTACCAATGTCACATTTTATCATATCAAAGTTTGTAACGAAGGTTTTAACTTTTGGGTGAAAGCTGAAAACACGTAACATACTTATCTAAAACACACGATGTACGCAAGGAACTTTCAAAATTATCATTGTACGCAAGTTATTTTCAAATTTCGTACAATGTACGCAATATGACCTGGAACTAGTAGGTTACCAGGTATCAAACTTTGAAAATTGACAGAGTTGATCCCTGTGGTTTGCGTTGACTTTCACTCGTCATCCATTGACTTTTTATTACTTAGTTAGAAAATTACACGTTTGGTCCTTGAAATTTTATAATATTTTCAAATTTTAAATTTTTTTTTTCTACATTTTTTTTCAAAAATATTAAAATAATTATTTTCCAAAATTTTTTTTTGAAAATTTTTTTTCGAAATTTTTTTATTTTCTAATTTTTGTTTTTCAAAAAAATATTTTCGAAAAAAAGTTTTTGAATTTTTTATTTTTTTTTTAATTTTAAAAAATTATTTTTATTAAAAATTTTTCATTCTTTTTTTTATTTTCTAATAATTTTTTTTAAGAAAATTTTAATTTTTTTTCAATAAAAAATTTCTATTTTTTTTATTTTCTATATTTTTTTTTATTTTTATATAATTTTTTAATTTCTAATTTTTTTTTTAAAAAAATTCTATACTTTTTTTTGAAAATATTTTATTTGGATTTTTTTTTGTGATGGATTGTGCATTAAATGCCTATAAATATTCAAGGACCAAACGTGTAATTTTCTAACTAAGTGATAAAAAGTCAATGGATGACCGGTGAAAGTCAACGCAAACCACATGGACCAACCCTGTCTATTTTCAAAGTTTGAAACCTGTTAACCTGCTGGTTCCAGGTCATATTGCGTACATTGTACGAAATTTGAAAATAACTTGCGTACAATGATAATTTTGAAAGTTCTTTACGTACATCGTGTGTTTTGAATAAGTATGTTACGTGTTTTCAGCTTTCACCCTTAACTTTTTAATAAAAAAAAATTGTAACAAAAGGACTTTCAAGTAATAAATAATCTAAGTCATAATGTCATGTAAAAAGGCTTTCGTAGATTTTGTGTTTTAGATCATAGCCAACTTCTTTAACGAATGTGGTAAAACCGTGCTACATCGTTATTTCCTCCTGTGCTACAAACCTTGATGTTGGGTTGCGTAATGTTGGGTTGTATTAGGACTGTTGGGAATTGGTGTTGTTGGCTTGTTTGTGGGCTGAGGCACAGTGGGTTGCATAACGGGAGCGGATGGAATGAATGGAGGATTTATATCCGGTGAGTCATCCAAGAAATTGTATTTTGGTGCCGATGTTGGTTTAGGGGTGCCATGTGGAAAAACAGTTTCATCAAAGGTTACATGTCGAGAAATGATTATTTTATTGGTGTTTAAGTCAAGGCAACGATACCCACGATGATTTGAAGCTTGTCCCAAGTAGATGGAGGGTGTGCACGTGTTTCAAGTTTGTGATTAGGATATAAATGAGGGTAACATAAGCAGCCAAATATGCGTATAAGGCTATAATCCGGGTTTTGGCCAAACAGTCAGGTATACCGGATTTCGTTGGCAATAGCTGTGGAAGGTAAGAAGTTGATTTTGGTGGAAGGTTGGCCTGAAAAAGTAGGGTTCGAATGAGGTTGTTGATAGTGCGAATCATCCGTTCTAACTTCCTATTTTGTAGCGATGTCTTAGGGCATGAGAAATGAACTAAATTCCATTGTCGGCAAAAAGTTTATGTAGGGTGTAGTTATCAAATTTACCGCCATGGTCCCACTGAAATTATTTGATTTCACACTTAAATTGAGTGTGAACGTACTTGCGAAAAAAAAACAAATTTTGACAATACATCAGACTTGTTAATTAAAGGATAAACCCAAACATAATATTTGAAACCCGAAAGAATCGGAAGTGGTGAAGTCCATACATCTGAGTGAATGATGTCAAAACAAGCATTAACGATAGTATTGGAACTAGCAAATGGAAGTCTAACGTGTTTGCCAAGCTGGCAGGCATGACAAAGCACGAGAGGCTTCTCTTTATTACAAGAAATTGAATTATTTGAAACTAGACAACGTAACACTTCGCTTCGTGGATGGCCAAGACGCTGATGCCACGTATGTTGAGTGACTAGGAGAGCTTGAGGAATGGGAGACGGATGTGTGACTCGATAAAGGTTCCCCATGCTATCACATCGGAGAAGCACCCGACGTGTCATAAAATCTTTAACAGAAAATCCAAAAGGATCAAATTTAATAGTGTAGTTATTTTCACAAACAAATATTAAATTTTTGACAATATGCGGTGTAATAAGAACATTATTTAGGTGAAGAGGTCGAAAGGGAGTTGGCAAAATACTATGACCCGTATTGGTGACAGGAATAGAATGTCCATCACCAACCGAGCTGGACGGATACATGCACGTATTAAAAACATGACTAAGACTATTAACGGAAGCATTAAAGTGTGAGCTTGTACCTGTGTCCATGTTCCAAGCACCTGTGGTGGGATCATGAAGTGTCCCGGTAGTAAAGGCATGAGGTAAAATGGTCTCCTGTCCCGGGGCGACGGTGGGTCCCATTGAGCCGAAAGTAGCAAGTGTGGGCCTGCGTGGGGCCTGCTGGGCCAGATTTACAGATTGAAACCCAATAGGTGCGGCTGTGCTAAAAACTGGAGTTGGGCCAATTGGTGTAGCAAAGTAACTAAAGCCTGTTGGTGGAACATAATTAAATGGTATTGGTTGTTGGGCTGGGTAGTAACTAAAGCCAGGTGGGCTTACTTTTTGATTTGGGATAGAGCCCGTTAGATATTTGTAAGTCATATATCTGGCTAACAAAGTGCTTCGAGAAGGCACACTTTAAAACCTTGTTCCATTAGTTGTTACTGTAAATAGATACTTCTACTGGATGTAATATATGTGTATTGTTTTTTGTGGCTTGTTGCTATATGAACAACGCTTGCATAATATAGGCAAAATAAACGAAGACTTATAGGCAAAAAACCATCATAAGAACTTTAAAAATTTGAGGTATAAAATATCTAGATAATCAAATTCACATAAAAACAAACATACACGTTCTATTAGTCCTACATAAAATCAATTTTCATAGATCGTCAAAGCATGGTTTATTTTAGCAAGAGCTGACCTCATCGATACTCCAATTCACAGCAACTCTCCATGTTGACTATTATCTCCTGGATTTCGGCATATATACATGACAGAATCATAGACGGAACTTAGGTGAATTTTATGAGAGGGCCGAGTGCTATATTTGTTTGTTTGAGAATGCCAACGTTGTATTTCCTTTGAGCAAATATAAGTAAAACTTAACCTCAAAGTTTTGAGAGGGCCGTGACCATCCCCGGTCTTCACTAAGGCCGAATGCTAGCTATGCTGCTTACGGGTAAAAGGATTAATGAATGGCTATGAAGTCAATCTGTAGTGGTTGAAAATTTAAGACAGAATCAAAAAGCATATGTAACTCTTAGAATCACAAATTCTTTTGTGCCATTAAAAGTTGATTCAAGGCAAATAGAGAATGACTTAATTGGTTCATTCCACCAAGATTTTCATTCCAATCACAATCTCACATAAGTTCCAATAGCAATTCAACAATTATGCATTACAATAACTAGAGTACGTAGCTGATGAAAATAAAAACACATCATGAAACTCTAATTTTGCATTAAGTATACCGTACTATAGTATAAACAAAGAACAAGAACATGGTTAAACAACCAATAATCAATGAACATCAAACGCAACAGTAAAAACATTGAAACTAAAATTAAAAAAAAAAAAAAAAAAAAAAAAAAAAAGACAGTACGTAAACATGAAACCCGACAGTACGCAGTATATATAGGACGTACATTCCGTTGCATGCATAATGCCCATCTTTACCAACAGTCCTAACCCCGATGCATGCCCTGACTTACCACACACCGAACAGACAGACTCCTAGACCACAATAATAACAAACACCGTCCGTCATGCACCACGACTCCAAATTAAACCTGCTTGCAATCCCATGGACTTAGTAATGACTTGACCCATCAAGATTATATCCAACAAGCCTTACAGACTTACAGTCCCTAGGTAGATGCCCTTTCTTACCACAATTAAAGCAAGTTACATTAGGGAAAAAATCCTTACAGTCCCTAGGTATATGCCCATCGCGACCACAGATCGAATCCTCTTCTTCAGCTTCCTCTTCTTTCAGACGCTTAAGTAGGCTTTCTACATAATATTGATGGTGATTTACTAGGCTTTGATGGAAACTTACTTTGTCTTGATTGCGATTTACTATGTTTTGATGGCGTCTTAATCCTCTGAAAACTATGCTTTCCACTTTCGATTTAGGAAGATTATATATATAACTTGTTGCATCTATTCCCCGACCGAGAACGGTTTGGATAATATTAAAGTCACGCTTTGAAACTTGATCATCCATGATCGTATTCTATTTTATTCTATTCTACTTCGACAATGAATTGAAGAAGCGATGGTACAAACGATGCATGGAATATGTTTAGTTTTTATAGCCGAGTCTAGATTTAGTAAAAGGAAACAAATTAACAACGTCGGTTTGAAGAACAGGAAAGTAAATTTCATCCCTAAATAAAATAAAATTATACGTGATTAGACTTTCTATTTATTTATTTTTTTTTTCAAGGACCCAAATTTCCAGTTTGGTAATTAACCTTTTAAATTTATCTTTGATTTTTTATATAACTTCATATATTTTTCTTAATTAACAAGCACTAATTAAGGATTTAATGACAATGAGAAGTAAAAATGAAACAAACTCAAAAGTCACGTTAAGTGTATCAAAGGGTCTCTCATAGTGATTCGGGAGGGCTTGTCTGTTTGGATAGTTTAACTCGGGGGTCGGATTTTATGCAGTTCTAAAAAAAATATAAATAGATAAATAAATAATATATGAAACAAGCTCATGTTTTAAACGGTATCATATAGGTACTTTTCCATTTTAAAAATCTATGAATAAATAAATGAGCTAAAAATAAAATTATATTTTGTGCTCGGTACTTTCAATTATGTAATTTTATAATAAATAATTTTAAGAAAAGTAAAAATAAAATTGATCGAGGGTCATGGTCAGAATCATTTTAGAGGAGGTACGTGTAACTTTCCCTTATTGGTTTCTTCCCAAACATTTTATCTGAGCACAGTGGGCCGATAATAATTGATCGAGGGTCATGGGCGACCGATATTTAAATCGGTTGTGGCCTTTGTGGTTTATTGGCCAAATATCAAGGTTTGTAACCAAGGTTTTTAGTAAAAAAATTTGTAATAAAAGGACTTTCAAGTAATAAATAATCTAAGTCATGATGTCATGTAAAAAGGCTTTTGTAGATTTTGTGCTTTAGATCATAGCCAACTTCTTTAACGAATGTGGTAAAACTGTGCTATATCGTTCTTTCCTCTTGTGCTACCGACGATCCAAATCCTTTCATATATGTGACATGTTTCTGCCCATTATTGTTAGTTGAAACATGCCAATCGTGTAATATCTCGTTTGTAACAAGTAAATGAAATCATACATAAAATTATGTACCTTCTAAGATTGCACAAAACAACTAGTTTCCTTTCTATCTTTTTTAAAGAGATAATCATACAGCTTCTGGTTGGTCAAATTGAAGTGTACTACATCTTACAATGTCATTTACACAAACATTCTAATTGTTCAGAAATCATATATAAATAGTTTGATAAATAAAGAGACATTGGGCTTTCACATCTAAAGTTACCATATCCACGCGGAAAATCGATAGAGTTGATAGCAATTGAGTGAAACAATTTAAGGTGTTCTATGTTGTCAAACAAGTTATTTATATACTTGGGATTTTATGCTTTAATTATTGTATAACATGATTTTGTGTTATATATTGATAGTTTGTCCCACATAGATAGAAAGTAATAGTGGTGAGATTTTTATAACTCTTCCGAGTGTATAAAATCAACAAAATCTAACCAACAAATTTATTTGTAGCATATGTATGGTTGATTTTTTTTTTTTTTTTTTTTTTTTTTTTTTTTTTTTTTTTATTATTATTATTATTATTATTATTATTATTTTGTTTTTATTATTTTTTTTTATGCATAATTGTTTCCATGGAATAAAAACACGACAAATAAATAAGCACCAACGAGTGTTTTTATTCGTGCTTTGCGACGTGTAGTACGTTTTATCGGGCAGGCCTATAAGGGAAGGCCTGTACTTTGAAGTTGGAAGTGCACGTTAAATTCCTCCAACATATATTTTGTCTCGAAAAGTGAAACCTATTTGAGTAGCTTGGGCTCGATTCGATTTGAATCAAGTCAAATTCAAGTATTTTGTCAATCAAATCTCTCGTAGTTCGCGAGTTATCTTGCATCCCTACTTACGCTACCAACTTGTCTCCCCATTTTACACATGTGCATATACGTTTTTTTTTCCTTTCTTTTTTAGTCATTTCGCTCAAGGTGCGTTAAGAGACTTAAATTTATGTTTATACCAGTGTATCTTATCACTTCTGTTGAACTACTTATGAAGTTAGCAATCTCCACCTAGATTAAAGACATGTCGACACCGACTAACATCACCATGACCTTTATACGAAATACAAAACTTGAAAGCCCCTTGATACAAATTTCGTTCACCTTTAAACACACTACCAGAAATCAAACCCTGTTACACTGTATAAATCTACCAACATGTTATAAATGAGATATCAAATCATGTCAGGCAACCAACATCCAGCAAGTTTGACCCCAGATTAAGTCCATTAATTTGAGTTGGCTTAATCTAATGGGTCAACAAAGGCCTGCTAACGGGTCAGAGCAGGTTTTCTATCACTACACATTAATATCACTGGCCGAACAAACCGATATAAATTTATAATCATGTTAACCAACATGTAAATTGTATGCTACAAATGTTGACCTATAAGGCGCTATTTTACACTACTATTTAAACCTCGCAAAGTAAGTAATTTCAGATGACAGTAGATTGAAAGTAAGAAACTCTGATGGCATTAGCAAGTATTTACACATACACGAAATACAGTAGACAATACAAAATTTTTACAAACTGTCCTACATAGCATACATGTTGCCAAACTTTCTAAACTAATTGACGGGTCAGTAGCAGAAACAACTTGCAAAAACATATACACAAATGAAGATCGGTTGCATACCAAGACAATATCTATTTCGATTTTTTGCTTGCTTTCTGCATGTTCCTCCACTTATCTTTAAGATCCACAGGTGTACGACTGCTTTGAAATTTAGAGGCTCCGAGATCCAGTATTCTGCTCCATGGGAAACCTCTTCCTAGAATGTTACTATCACTTGTAAACTTGGCAACCCATTTCTGCAAGTGAACAAAAATAATCTGTACCTTAAAGATTAACAGATACAATTAAAAATGTTTTTGGCACATGCTAAAAGTATTACCTTTAGCGTCTCTTCTTCTGATTGTGTCCAAGGAACTGGAACTCGTCTCCTTTGAGGAACTTGTAAACTCGGGCTGAAAATAACCAAAATTTCATCATTAGTAATGCTAATTGGAGTATACGTCTTCATACGAAGAAACAATTATGTGGAGGTGACAGATTGGGCAGGTCGGTGGATCCGATAACAAGTCAAAACAGTTACTATTTGGTACGAGTTAAAACAGATAGGGTTTTGGTTGACCCACGAAACATTTTATGTGAAAACTTTAAGCAAATTATCAGTGTGTCATATATTTGCAGTAATTAAAGTTTTGCTAAACATATTACTAAGGGCTTTGTTAAGGATAGAAAATGATGCATAAATGATGGTACATTAAGGTGAGCGGGGTGGTTATCATCAAAGTACAGTTAAAACTATAAGTTAAGATGTTTTAGGCATTAAAAACAACTTAACTTTGACTCATTTGACCCAATTCATTTCTAGCTATTTTGTTATTTTAACCCTTCAGAGATAAAACATTAGGATATCCCAAACCGACACAACTGACCCATTTCACTTTTAGCTGTTTCTTTGTTTGAACCATTAAAGATAAAACATAATATGAAGCCACCCATTCTACCATTCATATATAAACAGGTTATTGTCAACTTGAATGAAAAGCTAATCACTTACGATGGCAGAGTTCGCTTTCGGGGTCTAACCGCGTGACCTAAAGAATTTTCTTCTTTATCACTTCCTTCACGGCATCCCTTCCCATCACTAATTTCAGAGCTCTCATCATACAACTTAAAATTTGAAACCCCATTTGGTGGCTTAGTTCGGTCTCGGAGTCTAATTGTGCGATCCACATAAGCCTTTTCTTTTTTAGTTCCATCACTGCATCTATTTCCCCCACTACTTGCAGACCTCTCGCTAATAAAATCAGGTCTTGAAACCCCATTTGTTGGCTTAGTTCGCTCACGGAGTCTAACTACGCGGTCCACATAAGCATTTTCTTTGTTAGTTCCTTTACTGCATCCAATGTCCATACTACTTTCAGACCTCTCGCTTACCAAATCATGACTTGAAACCCCATTTGGTGGCTTAGTTGGTTTTCGAGGTCTAACCGCGTGATCCACGTAAACTTCTTTTGTATTTTCTTTATCGCATCCTTTTCCACCACTACTTTCAGATCCCTCTTCATTTATTTCAAGATTCGAGACCCCATTTGGTGGCTTAGTTAGTTTTCGGAATCCAACCACGCAATCCACATAATCTTCTTTTTTACTTTCTTTTCCACCATTCCTTTCAGGGCTCTCGTCAATCAGAATCGTTAAATCAGGATCTGAAACCTCATTTGGCATTTTAGATTCATCAAGACTAGCTTTTGGCATATGATTCAATGTTGAACGGTTAAAAGTGACCAATTTATTCCTTGCCAAAGAAGTCTTTTTCTCAGCTGCCCAATAATCTGATAACGCTTGAGAATATCTACAAAAGGGGCAATAAAACTTTCCCATTGGCTCATAGTCGAAGGATGATTTAGAGGCCAAACAGCTCTTGTGAAACACAAAAGAGCAATTATTTGAACTGCAAACTAATAACTCACCACCTTTGTTACACTTCATACATCGATTTGCCTTTTTTGAATGAGTAACCCGTTCTCTAACCTCACAAATTGAACTGAAAAACTCTTGTTTTTTAGCAAGAATATCATTCAACTCTTTTTGATACAATTCATCATCATTAGATGGCCGAGATTCACTCTTCTGCTCCACATGATCTCCATCTTCGCCTCTCTTATTCCCCTCATTAGATGTATCATGACAAACATTATCATTAGTAGCAGGACTCTCTTTTTCATTAGTAAATGTGGCGTCATTTACTTCATGAGTTTTAGTTCCATGTTGGTTTAAATGTGGATACGTCTCATTATCATTATTAATACTGGCACCGTTTACTTCATGAGCTTTAGTTCCATGTTGGTTCAGTTGTAGAGACGTGACCAATTGATGAAAGGATTTTAAGAATGTTGGGGTTCCTTCCAAGAGTGCATCCTTGAGCTGTTTCATGAAAACGAAAGCTAATTTTAAGTTTTACTACGTTTATTCTTAAATAACCGTAATAACAACCTATATACTATCACCAGATTTAGAGCTAAGTTCTTAAGGTATTTTCGTAATTGATTCAGTCCTACTGGTTTGAAATTGTGATTCAGTCCTAAAACGTAAAAAAACCTAATTAATCACCTTTATAGCAATTGTATGTAGGGTTTTAATTTTGACAATAACCCTTAGTTCGCTGCAAAAACTATGTTTGTATCATTTAGAGTAATATTTATTGTTTCAGAACTTACCTGTTGTAAAGCAGGTTTGGGCAAGCAAGATCTTTTATATGCAATGAAGGGCTGAACATGCCATTTTGACACTTCTGATTCGTTCCAAGTATTTGGCTCAGGCGTCTGCTATACAGTTTAAAAGAGATGCATTAGCATAATCCATGATGTAAGGCCAACACTGAAATCCGCATGTTAAAAATTTAAAGACATTAAAAGTGTCGAGAGCAGGGTTATTAATACCTCCCTCAATATGTGTTCAAGTACATCTTCGCAACGTTTGGAAAAATCAAAGCTAAATCCAGATTTTCGGCCAACAGATTTTGAGCGACGGGTATCCGGATCAAATAATCGTTCTAAGATTCTAAACGAGACCATTTCTCTTGCATTACTTCCAACATCACTGGTGAATTTTGGACAACTATTGAACGTGTCTAGGGGAAAAAAAAAAAAAAAAAAAAAAAAAAAAAAAAAAAAAAAAAAAAAAAACAGCAACGAAATCAATCAAAGCAATTTGCAAAATTGAATAGAGGTGGCAAAATGATCGGGAAATTGAGGTTGAGCCAAAACAGGTAAGTTGTTGTATGGGTCAAGTCAGGTTGACCAAAAACACTTTATCAGAAATTTGTATCTATTATAATGAATTAGCATGTCGAAAACAGTTACAAAAAACACATTGCCACAATAGTACCACATTTTTGCCGACTATGGCCTAATTTCTTTATCACTCACCTGTTTGACTCGTTAAGCGAATGGGTCAAAATTGCCACCTCTGACTTAAAAGATCATAATAATGGATAAAAACATTGATCTTGACAAGGTAAGATAACACTTACGGATCAAAGTATTAACATCTACTTCATGGGAATATGCAAGTGCTTCAATGGCCAGAGCCCATGAAACATTACTAGGTTGCGCATCCATTAATATCAAAGTTGCTACATCTGTGAGAAACACCAAATTTCCATAAACCACTAGTAACATTTGCAAAATCGTCTAATAACAAAAACAACTATACAACTAATGAGGTACTTATGCAATGTTTTAAACTATCACATTGTCAATAAACGGGCAAACGGATGAGGTTTTTTCCTATTCATGTTATCGGGAGAGGGCGAGTCATATACGCGGCCTAATCAAGGTATCACATTGTCAACGAAATATCATTTAAACTAAGGGGGTGTTTGTTTCAGCTTATATAGCCGGCTTATGGCTTATTTGGTTTTGGGCTTATGTTTCATAAGCTCACTTTTTGTGGCTTCTTTTGAAACTTTTCGGGTTGTATATATTTATTAGTATGTCATAATAAGCTTATACAAGCCGAAAAGTTTCAAAAGAAGCCACAAAAAAAGTGAGCTTATGAAACATAAGCTGAAAACTAAATAAGCCATAAGCCGAAACAAACAACCCCTTAAAGTAGTAATTCTGGTCAAGAATATAAAAAGGTGCCATCTTTAACTTAAGGGGGTGTTTGTTTCAGCTTATATAGCCAGCTTATGGCTTATTTGGTTTTAGGCTTATGTTTCGTAAGCGCACTTTTTGCAGCTTATTTCGAAACTTTTCGGCTTATACGAGTATAAGCCGAAAAGTTTCGAAATAAGCCAGAAAAAGTGAGCTTACGAAACATAAGCCCAAAACTAAATAAGCCATAAGCCGGGCTATATAAGCCGAAACAAACACCCTCCCTTAAACTAGTAATTCTGGTTCAAGAATATAAAAAGGTGCCATCTTTAACTTGTAACATGTTGACACTTCATAAAAAAGTAGTCTTTTTCTTTGAAAGATAGACTTACAAGAATCTTTTAACAAAAGGGTCGCCATCAAGATTCAAGATTTATAAATTATGAACAGTTCACACAAATTATATATATAAAAAAGAAGAATGTAGTAACATTTAAAGATAATACGTAGTAAAGATGGAAAATAACTTACTCAATGTTAAAAGGGGTAAATGAAATGTTTAATAGTGGTGAGAACCGTCGTCGCCGTCGTTAAAGTGGTGGCCGGAAGTGTTTGTTTTTGTGTTCCAATTTTTGTCTTTGACTTTTATAAAATGGTTTCAAACTTTTTTAAATTTTTTATAAAAAGATAGACAAAAGTTAAAACCAGTGTTTTGAAACCTGGGTTAACCGGTTTGACTGGTTCCGAAAACAAAAAGGTAAAAAAAACCCGGGTTTCTGAAACCGGGTTAACAAGTTAGACCCGTCGGGTTTTGAGTGAACTGGGTTAACACGATTCTCGAAACTCGACTGGGTTTATTTTTTCAATTTTTTTTAATAAAAACTCGGGTTGACCCATTCAAAAAAATAAAAATAATAATAAAATGAAAACCGGGTTAATCCGACGGTCGAACCGGTTGACCCGGTAACTCGACCGGGTCGATTTCGAAACCGGTTTTCAAAACATTTATTAAAACCAAAAAGGAAGGAATGTTTGGTTGGTCAGTTTAAAACCAGAATTATCTTGATATTTTTCTTTTCACGTCACTTACACAGCGAGTCTCTCAAATTAAAAGTGATTTCATGCATCACTTTTCTTTTATACTCCGTACAATAATAAAAATTTAGTGTTAAAAGAATGACTATATGTTCTTTTAATGCATTTTTTATAATTAGAAAATCAATTATATATGGTTTATGAAAACATAAATTATCAATTGGATAAGTGAACGAAAATTTTGTATTATAATATAAGTATATTTGTGAATAACATACACTGCGGGCGTAAAACAGTTAGCAGTAGCAATTTAATTTAAAAAGTGTTTGGTAGAGTAGCTGTAACTGTAATTTTAATGTGTAAAATGACGTAACGCTAAATGCTAAATACTTATTCAAAGATCATAAAGAAATTAGCGTTTTTATAATTTTATAAATGCTATATGCTTTCTTTCAAATGTGCTTTTTAATAATAATACTAAATGATAACTGCTCTAAAATGCTCTTAAACACTGTCTACCAAACACACATAATAAGTATATCAATAATTTTATTTATTTGACCAAATTTATTCGATATTTGTTGAAGTAAAATCTTGCTTCTACTTCAGACAAGCGAAGTGATTCCTCCAGACTGTGATCGGTCCTTCGGATTCGGGGTGATCTTTATGTGTTGTGTGTTCCTTCGGATATCTGCAAAATAGATACGTTCGTTAGTCTCACCCCGGGAGTGTATCCCAGGACCAACCTCCGGCGTGAGAGTAAGTATGTATTCTTAGAGAGAGAAAGTATAAGTAAAGTTTAGATAGTCAGAGAATTAGTTAACCTTTAAGTGAGAATTTCTTCTCTATTTATAGACGATATTCAAGAAGTACAAGGCTGATTAGTACTAATATGTTTAGTGGTTACTTGTTTATACTCCACTACCATGCACTTGTGTACTTGTTTGTACTTTGCTTTGCTTAGTTATCGCATATCCGGATGGTCAGTTCATCCGGAGGGATGTGACCATCCGGACGTTGTAATTTTAGAATATTGACTAGGTTCGTTCTAATGATCCGTTCCGCTTGACTGTTGGTTCGAGCTGTCCATCATAGGTCCGGAGGGTACATACGCCAACATGTCCCCCTTAGTATCATAGTATTGGTTGTGCCAATGGTGTGATACTTCAAAGTTATGCTTGTTGTTTTTCCGGAGCATATGCGTTGAGTTTGTTAATTTAAACGCGTGTGCAAGATGCCAAGAGTGATTAATGTGTCGTTTTAAGGAACGCCGCCATTTTTACCGCGCCCTTTAGATTCGTACACGTGTGTACTTTCCTAAATCGTGTGGCTTGGGTGATGACACGTCAGCCCTGCGTGTGGCGTGTCTTTTCGTATTCGCTTTGGTGGCCTATAAGTAGTTCCTTTCATTTCATTTTTACCACTGTAATTTCTTCTCTGACACACTTGTTGCTCCGTATTTTCCGAACGTTTCTTTTACGAACGGTCCCTCCGGTGTGTTTGTTACTTTTAAGAGGTACGTTTCGTTTTTTAAGTGTGTTTTTTCTGGCTATAATTCTTCCCTATTCTTCTTCATAATGTCGGAATCTTCTGTATCGATGGATATGGACGATAATCTCTCCGGAGGTATGTTGCCGGTTAAGGAGGACATACAGAGGAGGGTTTCCTCAACCCGTCCATCGGATGTTGTTGCCTTGGTGGATGCATTCGGAGTTCCCAAGGATTTGAATCCGAGGGTGCCTCCGAAGGGTATGACGATGGATTGGTTACCGGCCGATGCTATAGGTTTATATGTTCAGTACTTCTTTGAAGGGGGGCTTAGTGTTCCATTCTCCACTTTTCTTTTAGAAGTCATTAAGTATTTTAAGGTCCATATTTCTCAATTGGTTCCTCTCGGCTTGCATCGCGCAACTCTCTTCGAGGTGTACTGCCGGAGCATGCATATTCCTCCTACCGCTCCGTTGTTTAGGGTGTTCTACAAATTAAGTAAGCAGGGTTCCTGGTTTTCTTTTGAGAAACGGACGGGTCAGGGCCGGAAGGTTTGCTTTAGCGAGTTTCCCTCTTGCTTGAAGGGATGGAAGGAGGAGTTTTTCTTGATAGATATGCGTGCAATTCCTTTTGCTATGCCGTGGAGACATCACGATTTAGACGTTTCGGATCCTTTTCCGAAGAATGAGTATAATGTCGTTCATGCTGAGAAGTTGGCTGATTGTATTATTGAGCCTTTTCAAGTTCCATATGATTTTTTGTACATGTTGGGTTTGTCTAGTTCTTGGAAGTATCCCGGGTACCGGGCGGCACTGAGGGATGAGGAGGGAAGGGGTATAGCCTTTGTCTTTTGCGTCATGTTGTCTTTTCCCCCTTTTGTTTCTTTATTATTTAACCTTCGGATCCTTTTCTTTGCAGGTGTTTGATGAGTGTCTAAATACTCATCATTTTATACCAATCTGAACTGCCAAAACATCCAAAAATACTCAAATATGCATCAAAATACTAAGATTATTTCAGAAGTGTGTTTTATATGTTTCAGATGCAAAATAATCAAAAACAGATAAAAAAAGGTACAAAGTTTGCATAATTGGCAGTTTCAGTCCCTCAACTTTCAAAACTTGTCAAATCTAGTCCCTGAAGGTTTAAAAATGAAAGAAAAGTCAACTTAGGTCCTTGGGAAATCAAACATGTTCACTATAAATCCCTGGATAAAAGTTTTCACAAAATGGTAATTTTTACCCCTCAAGTTTCAAAATTGGCAAAATTAGTCCCTGGGTGTTCAAAAATGGAAATTTAACAAATAACACCCTTGTACTACTCATAAAATACAATTTGGAACTTTTTGATAACTTGTGGGAAATTACAATTTCACCCCCTCAACTTTGGTGAAATTACATAAATGGTCCTTTAAGGTTTAAAAATGAAAAAAAAATACAAATATTATCCTTGTACTAATGTTATATGGCAGGAATGGCCCCTTGTGATACTTTGGAAATATGGCATGATCAGTCCCTAAAGTTTCATCAAATTACAAGATTAGTCCTTGGGCTTATAAACTACAAAACCAAACCGGATCCATTTATATACTCCTTATAATCCAAATCCTTATAATCCAAAATAACAAAACCCCCAAGCCCACACAAACACCAGGCCCAAACACACACAGCCCACCCATCTTTTATAATAAAACGGGGTCAAAATATTGACCCTCGTTGACCCGTTGACCATCATCCCCTACCTCCCTTTCCACCTCCTGCTTCACCACCATCCACCATCCCACTCAACCACTTGCACCCTCAACATCCACCTCACCCCTCTCTGTCACTCCCACAACCAAACCCCTTCCCCTGGTTTTGCACCAGGGGACTCCACGTATCAAACTTACACCCTCCACCACCCTACACCCTGCAATACCTTACACCACCACCCCTAGCTAACTTATACACTCCAAATTGTTCCCCCACCATCACTAGTCACATCAGAAGCATTTAATGCTTAGAAAACGGCTACAAGCAACCCCTTGGAATTTTGGCGCCAAAAAGCCATTTAAATGGCTGTGATCAATTGATGGGATCCAAGGGTTGAAAAGTGGTGGGATTTGCTCAAGGAGACACGTGGAACAATATGGAATGCTATAAAAGGAGCAAGAAGCAGAGGAAGAAGGAGAGTTTTTAGTTTTAATTAATGTATGTCGTTCAAATTATAGTTTACAATCTCAGCTTAAATTTCAGTTTCTTAGTATTGTACCAGTGTTTTTAGCATTATAATAAACTTATTTCAAGCTTCAATTATAATCTTATGGTCATTTAAAGTTTATGCAAGTTTCAAATACTCAAAATCTTACATTAGCTTATATATTGCTTAATCCTGTTGTTATTGGACTTATAATCTCATATAAGTCCCTTTAGTAACTTATTGAGAGAATTATAATAACTAAACTCAGTATTCATACTTAAACTCAAAAATATAAAAAAATAAGAAAAATAGAAAATAAATAAAAAACAAGAGTGCAATGATGATCAAGGCTGGAGCAGGGTACATTTTGGATGGCCCTTGGTATTAGAAGCCTTGTGGAAGGCTTATAGGAAAGATTTTGGGTCCTTGTTCTCAGTTCTTAGCTTAGAATGCAAAATTGTGAGCAAAATTTCTTATTTTCCATTTTACTGTATACTGCTTATTATTGCTTAGCCTTGAGTTTTTATTGCTTAATTATTAATATTTAGTCATAATTTAACTTAATATAGATAGCCTGTTCATTTAAATTTGTAGTTACTAAAAATCTTATTTTCACAGTCACAATAGTTTTATTGTCACCTCTGTGTTTCATGCTTGTATGAATGTTTATTTATGCTCATATGATCTTATCATATGAAAGTATCAAGTCTGAAAGCAGTTTGAAGGTTTAATTCAACTAGTTGTTTTGGAAACCAAGTTTTAGACATATTTAAGGAGTGTTTGGATTTAACTGTGTTGCTGTGAAAAAGACTGTGTAAGCTTTTATTTCTGGTTCAAATATATTTCTTTGGTCTCACTTAGACCTTAGAAACCATAAAACTCAGTCCCTATTTGAGAAATAGTCAAACTTTGATTTAAATCTTCAAATTAGTTGACTGTGAATGATTTAGTAGGTGTAATCTTGTAATTTAGCATAATACTAGTTAATATAGCCTTCTATCATTTAGTTATAGCTTAGTTTAACATAATAAATCAGTAGAGTAGGATTAAAATTCATATAAGTCAACATAAGTTCAAAATCTTACAAAGTCAAAATTGCATATTCAAGTAAATGGCAATTTCTTCTTTGTGATCTGTAGGGTTTATTAGAAATTGGAAATCCATACTTTTTGTTTATTTGTGTTATTTGGTAGCTTATGCACTTATTTCAAAAAGAAAATCTGAGTTTGGATCTGATTAGCTTATAAATAAGCACACTTGAAATTAGCCCTTTGAGCAAAAAGCTCCCCTGCACCACAGGTCTGGACCATTTTTCTTGTGCTTGTTGTGATTTCCCTAGTGGGCCCCACCCTGAGCTTCTTAGCTTATTGGAAAGCCCATAAGCTCTATTTTAAGGTTCCTGGCTTATTTTATCATTTCTAGCTTAATTACTAGGGCTGCTCATAGCTTTTTGTTTGGTCCATTCCATCAAATACACTGATCACTCAGTGTTGAGAAGCTTTTTCACAAGCTTATGCAAAGCTCCTCAGTGGACCCCACCCCTAGCCCTTTGGCTTATTGAGAGCTTATCAGCTCTAGTTTCATTACCTAGCCTTAGTTGGACCATTAGCTTATTTGAACCCAACTTGTGACCTGACCTCAGGTTCCATACTGAGTGGTCAGTGCAAACCACCAAACTTCACAAGCTCACATCTAGCTTATTAGTGGACCTTAGGGTGTGCTATTTGGCTTTTTAAGAAGCTTAGGTGTCCATCTCAAAAGTTGAAATCTAATCTTTCATTTTCAAGCTTATTCAATAAGCCTGCAAACAACTTTTAACTTGTCTATTTTATTGTGTACCCTGACTTTTCAGTGTACATAAGCTTTTTCACAAGCTCATACCAATCTTAAAAGTGGACCCCAGGCCTAGCTTATTGACTTATTGTGAAGCTTTCCAGTCCAGCTTATTAAGTCAACCTTGATTTTGGACCTTGCTTCACCCCTGTGGACCCCACAAGGGCTGCAAGTTGCCCCTTTTGGCCTGTTTGGCTAGGCAGTTCATTAAGAGTGCTTATTTGAGCTTATAGCTTATTCCTTTAGCTTATTAAGTTAATTTAGCTTATTTTAGGTATAACTTAGTAGTTTATAGCTTATTTAACCTTTGGTAGTTTGTTTGTAGCTTTTAGCTTATTAAAAATCCAAGTTTGGCTTCTTAGGCTAACTGTTAAGCAAATAAGCTCATACAGAGCTTATTTGGCTTTTCTAAAAAGTTTTCCTTCTTTAAAGTTTCTTATTTTTGCTTATTTCATAGGTGTGTAAAAAGAAAATAAAAAAAAAAAAAAAAAAAAAAACAAATATTTGCAAAAAATTACGGTGTGTGGGAATCGAACCTGGGACCTCTAAATAGCATGCATGCATAAGTAACACACCCCCTTCCAATAGCTCTGGGGCACCAGTTCCGTCATACTCTCCTCACTCAATATACTTAAGGTAGTTTTTGAGTAATAAGCTTATTTAAGCCGTTTGGCTTATTACAGCTTATCTGGATAAGCTATTGACCCCAACTTATTTTTCCTAGCTTTTTTGTTACTTAATCTACTTTCTGTAATTTTTTCATAATTTTTACTGTTCAAATACTATTTATTATAATTAATACTAGTTTAATTAAAAATTAGGTAATATTAGTTAATTAAATAGTTTTAATAATTTTTATTTAATAGTAGTATCTTTTTATCTTTTTTTTAAGTTTTATAAATCATTAGATGTTTTTAGAAAATATTTTCCTAATTGTTATTGTGCATTTCCTATTTTACTTAATTAATTTAGTTAATCAGATTTTAATTAATAAATAAGTAATTAATTAGTCAATTAGCCTAAATATAATTTTTAGAATAATTTTATAATTTTTTAGGATTCCTGTGATGGTTAATTAGTTTTATAAATTTTTCTATAATTATCTAAGTCATTTTAGTATTTTTAGTAATTTAAAATAGTTTATTTTGTTTAATTAAGATAATTAGTTTTTAATTAATAAAAACTCATAAAAAGACAAAAATATTTATTTTTATTTTTTTATACTTCAAGTTCATTTTAAGTTTTAGAAAATAGTTTTGCAAATTTTTAGTTTAATTTGTAATCTTTATCATTTTTAGTTTGATTTAAATTAGTTTTAATTAAATAGTTAAATAGTTTTTAATTAAATAATTAATATTAAATAATAAATAATCAAAAAAATAATTTTCTTTTTAATTTAATTTTCTTTTAAGTTTAAGTTTATAGAATTTTCATTTTTAACCCCTGTAGTTTATTTTTCCTTAAAACTCACCTTTTTCTCAGTACGCATACGTATTTGTTTACATTTCAGTTTACGTATATACATAGCTGTTTACTGTGCTTGTTTTATATTATTATCCAAATAATATCAGTAGTGTAAATCAAACCCACTTAATCTTTGGTTACTGTCCTCAGTACCATTTATTCCCAAAAACGTTTACAAATACAATTTCAATCTTGTTGGGACTTAACGACCCGGGGATTTCCCTGTACTTCCACGGATTTTAATACTTGACTTTTTCTCCCAGGTGGACCTATCTACTGCACACGCTTGACTGGTTGGTTTGGGAGGAGTCAAAATTTGGCGCCGCTGTCGGGGAGGTTGTTGTGTATTTCAAAACGATTTAGGTATAGTGGTTTTCAAAACCCCTCCTATACAAATACCATCACTTTGTAAAAATCAAAATCATATCTGAAAAAGCTCATTAACACTTTTCCTGAAGTGTTAAAAACACCAAAAAAATCATAAACGACAAAACAAACTGTGTTGTTAAATTACTTCGTTGTCTTTAAGATTACAACCTGAAACAATTGGTATAAGGTAAGTTCTGACATTAAATTGCGAACTAAAGAGGGATCCATTCATTCCCTCCCGCTAGCCTGCGAGTAATCTTAAAGGAACGATTTCGGTTAACGAATCAGTTCCAAAAATATTGTCCAAGTTTTTTTTTCTCACCCATACACGAAAAGCCAAAAACATTTTACTGTGAATATAATTACATAAAAGTTTACCACCGCAAACCAAGGCAGAACACCTACCAACTGGGGGTGTGAACATAATAAGTTCCCAAACATAAGATAAAAACTTGCCATTATATCCCTGTGGGTGGTGTACCTTTTTCAAAGAAGTCATTCACTTGTGATTATTGGATTTAAGTTCAATGTGATTTTGCCTCGATCTTGTTTTGAAAATTGTTTTTAGTGCATGCGCACTCGTTCACAATCACGATGTAATCGTCATAGAAATGTAACCGAGTTACGTACTGTTGAAGAAGAACACACATTAAAAATGAACGACGAGCCCCCAATCCCTCCCAATGAGGAACCAGTTCCTGACACCCGAACAATGGAGGAACTGTGTCAACGTACCATGCACGGGAGGGGTGGACCCATTGCACCACTTACAATTGGAGCCTCGGATTTTGGACTAAAACACAACATGATACAACAGGTCCAGAATTCGTGTCAGTTCCACGGTTTGCCGGGTGACGATGCTAACAAGCATCTCGATAAATTTTTAACCGTCACCCAGAGCATGAAACAAAATGGCGTCACCGAAGACGGCCTGCGTTTATACCTGTTCCCATATTCTCTCACTCATCATGCCACTTCATGGTTCGATCGACTTCCTAAGAATTCGATCCATACTTTTGATGAGATGGTTACTAAGTTCTTGGCTAAATACTTTCCACCATCTATGGTTACAAAGCTGAGAAACGATATTAGTAACTTCAGACAGCTTCCCGAAGAGTCCTTATTTGAGGCATGGGAACACTACAAACTTGCTATTGATCGGTGTCTCAATCATAACATGCTTCTTGTCACCATTATTGATACCTTTTATAATGGTTTGACACTTCGTCATCGTGACACCATCAATGCTGCTGCTGGGGGCACCTTTATGAAAAGGACCCCTGAAGAGTGTTATGACTTAATCGAAAACATGACTGCCCATCACAATTTTTGGGAATCCTCTGCAGAGAGGAATGACTCATGTAAGTCAGTCACTCCGGTAAATAATGAAATAGCTGCCCTTACCAGAAAGTTTGATGATTTGTCTGCTGCGGTTCTCCGAATTCACCAGACAAATCACAATCAGCAGAATAAAACTATCAGTTTTGAAACCTGTGGTGGTCCACACCCTTACCATGAGTGCCCAGCCTCCGGTGGCTTCACTCAAGAGAACATATTCGCAGCCCAAGGTTCCTACAATACGGGGGTAATTCTTACCAACCGCAAGGGGACCGAAATCTGTTGAGTTATCGTTCCAATAACTACATTGGACCACCGGGATTTAATCAGTCCCAGAACCAAAATGGTCAAAACATAAACCAGAACTTTAACCAGAATCAGAACCAGAACCGAATGAACCAAGGTTTTAACAACCAAGGGAATTTCAACTCTGGTCAAAACCAGGTTCAACAAAATCAGAACCAAGGGAATTATAACCGTAATCAAGGTCAGAACAATTACCCTCAGGGTAATTTTCAACAACAAAACCACTTCCAGGGTAATAACAACCAGCAACATGGGAATTTCCAGAACAATCGGGCTCAAAATTTTCCAAACCAAAATCAAGCCATTGTTCCAACTGGACCATCATCTGATGAGTTATTAAAACAGTTTATGAAATCCCAAGATGAACTGAACAAAGTGCTGGTTAGTCAAATCTCTGATTTGAAGAAGTCTTTAAATGATCGACCCTCGGGCTCAGGTACTACTTTACCTAGCAACACGATCGCTAATCCGAGGGGCGATGTAAAGGCGATCACCACAAGAAGTGGAGTTTCTTATAAAGGACCCACAGCTCCGTCTACCTCTTCTCCTATCCCGGTAGAGGAATGTGAAACTAAGGATACTACGGATACGGTACTTCCTAACGGAGGTACCAATGACATCCCTCCTCCAGTTATCCCGGTCCAGACTCCCCCTAAAAGAGTCATGTTTGAAACTCCCAAAGGTCCTGTTGAAATACCAAAAACCAACAATTCCATATCCCTCACGATTGCAAGACCAGAAGCTCCGTGAAAAAGCTAATCATCAGATGGAAAAATTCTTTCAGATTTTTCAAGAACTACACTTCGATATTAGTTTCGCGGATGCTCTTCTTTTAATGCCCAAATTCGCTTCGACAATTAAAAACCTGTTGAGCAATAAAGAAAAACTGTTTGAGATGGCACGAACTCTACTCAATGAAAACTGCTCTGCAGTTCTATTAAAACAGCTTCCCGAGAAGCTCGGAGACCCCGGGAAATTTCTAATACCATGTATTTTCCCAGGGATGGTTGAGTGCTTTGCCTTGGCCGATCTTGGTGCAAGCATCAAATTAATGCCCTACTCAGTTTGGAAAAAGCTCTCTCTTCAGGCACTTAGTCCCACATGCATGACTCTCGAGCTTGCAGACCGTTCAATTTCACGTCCCCTTGGTATTGCCGAGGACGTATTTGTAAGAGTGGGAAAGTTCCATTTTCCGGCAGACTTTGTCGTTGTTGATTTCGATGCGGATCCCAGAGTTCCTCTCATTCTTGGGAGGGGATTCTTAAGAGCGGGTCGTGCATTAATCGATGTTTTCGATGAGGAAATCACGTTACGAGTTGGCACTGAAGCGATAACGTTCAACCTTGATCAAACCTCGCGAAACTCCTCGAATTATGATGCTGAATCGGTCAACCGAATTGATGTCATTGACATTGCATCCGAGGAGTATGCTCAGGAAATCCTTGGATTCGCTGATAGTTCTCCGAGTGGCAATCCCACTCCCTCTTCTTATCCCATAATCGCTAATTCTTCTCCTTCCCTCACTCCGTTTGAGGGGAGTGATTTCGTCCTTGAGGAAATAGAGGCCTTTCTCAAAAGTGATTCAATTCCCGAAGGAATTGATAACCAAGAGATTGACCCGGAGGGGGATATCTTTCTCCTTGAGAAATTATTAAACAAAGATCCCTCTCCTCTTCCTGTTCTACCTCAACAACTTCATAACGCGGATATCAAATATGTTGAGAAAAATGATGATTTCCCCGAGGTCGAACTTAAGGACCTGCCTCCTCATCTAGAATATGCATTATTGGAAGGTAACGATAAGTTACCCGTCATTATTGCGAAAGATTTAAAGGATGAGGAGAAAACCGCGCTGCTTAAGGTTTTAAAGTCCCACAAGCAAGCAATTGCTTGGAAGCTCTCAGAAATAAAGGGTATTAACCCGGATTTTTGTACACACAAAATCCTAATGGAAGAGGACTTTAAACCTGCCGTGCAGCATCAAAGAAGGGTAAATCCAAGAATCCACGAAGTTATCAAGGAAGAAGTTATCAAACTTCTCGATGCGGGATTGATTTACCCTATATCAGACAGTCCTTGGGTTAGCCCAATACATTGTGTTCCAAAAAAGGGTGGCATCACGGTTGTCACAAATGAGGATAACGAGTTGATACCAACTCGTTTGGTTACAGGGTGGCGAGTATGTATCGATTACAGAAAGCTTAACGAAGCCACCCGCAAAGACCATTTCCCTCTGCCCTTTATGGATCAAATGCTCGAGAGACTAGCGGGGAATGAGTATTATTGCTTCCTCGACGGCTTCTCGGGTTACTTCCAGATTCCCATTGATCCACAGGATCAAGAGAAGACTACCTTCACATGCCCTTACGGGACATTTGCCTATCGTCGCATGCCTTTTGGGTTATGCAATGCTCCGGGCACTTTCCAGAGATGCATGATGGCTATTTTCCATGACATGATCGGGAAAACCATGGAGGTATTCACGGATGACTTCTCAGTCATCGGGAATTCTTTCGACTCATGCCTCTCCCATTTAGAAAAGATGCTTCAACGTTGTGAAGATACTAATCTTTGTCTAAATTGGGAGAAGAGCCATTTTATGGTTAAGGAGGGCATTGTCCTCGGCCATAAAATTTCAAAAAGTGGGATTGAGGTCGATAAGGCCAAAATTGATTTTATAACTAAACTACCTCATCCCACCACCGTTAAAGGCATAAGGAGTTTCTTAGGCCATGTCGGGTTCTATCGGAGATTCATTCAGGATTTCTCCAAAATAGCCCGGCCCATGACTCATCTTCTTGAAAAGGATGCTCCTTTCATCTTTTCCCCCGAGTGCATGGAAGCTTTTTCTACTTTAAAGAAAAGGCTTACCGAGGCACCGATCCTTGTTGCCCCCGACTGGGACTTACCCTTCGAACTTATGTGCGATGCTAGCGACTTCGCTATTGGTGCAGTTCTGGGGCAACGCAAAACAAAACATTTTCAGCCAATACACTATGCAAGTAAGACCATGAGTGAAGCTCAAACGCACTATACCACCACAGAAAAAGAATTATTAGCTGTGGTATATGCCTTTGAGAAATTTAGGTCTTACTTAATCCTAACCAAATGCGTGGTGTACACGGACCACTCGGCTTTGAAATACCTGTTCACTAAACAGGACGCAAAGCCAAGACTGCTCCGTTGGGTCCTGCTCCTTCAGGAATTCGATATACTCATATGATGAGGCGAAAAATGATCCATTTTTAGGGGGTCATTTAAGCCCGAATCCGAACTTATTTGATCAAATATTGCCCTAAATCATTCCTTTTGTGATTTTAGGTACTTGGAGAGTGAATTCTGGAAAAGAAGCCATTTTGGACGTTTTTGGAGCATAAAAGTGAAGAAAACGGCAAAGTCTCAATTTTCCATGCTGGGAACAGTAGGTGAAGGCGTCAAGAGTAATTTCCTGACGGCGTCAAACCTCAATAATAAAATCCGAGAGTTCATGAAGGCGTCAAGAGTTTTCCTGACGGCGTCAAACCCCAAGAATTAAAATCCATAGTTGATGACGGCATCACACACAGGGCGTCAAGAGTAATTTTTTTTGAAGGCCTAGGCCTTGACGGCGTCAGAAGTAGATCAAGGCCGTCCGAGGAAGTATTTGGCGGCGAGATGACGGCGTCACACCTTTGTTCTTGACGCCGTCATCCCTATTTTCCTATATATAGTTTTCTAGTTTTTCACATTTAAAGAGAGAAGTTTTGGGAGAAACCCTAAAGACGATTTTGGTGTAACTTTACAGGTTTTTCAAGGGTTCTAACCCCTTGATACCTTGCATGATTAATTAAGATAAGTGTTCTTCTAATTCAATCAATATGTCTATGTGTTGGTTGTCTATATCATGTTCTTGTCTTAATTCTATCATGCTAGGCTAGATCTCTTTTGTGTTTGCTTAGATCTAATGAAACCTAGATATTGATTATGTGTTGATTACTTGTTTATTCTTGTTTTGGATGAATGATTTATATGTTAGGCTTAAGAAAACTGGCAGATCTCCAAATGGTAACATGCTTGAACGTCTTAAGAAACATGAACCGAGGCGTACTAGGTCTTTATTGGTTGTATTTAATGCATGAGCCACTGTTTACAATCCCTATAGTTGTGTTGGGCATGGTGTAGGAGGAGATAAGAGCTCATAGAATTGGGGAGTTATGTATGCCACCCCATGAATGGTATTAAGGAATACAATCCGTCATCCATGCAATTATAACAAGTAATTAACGTGTAAAAGATATCTAGGGAGTAGTGAAATCTAAGTAAACACATTTTCTCCAATTACTGCTCACAACCTTAGTATAATTAGTTTATTTTCATTTTTTATTATTTTATTTTGATTGCATCTTAGTATTGGGTTAGTTGAATAGCAACTAATTCCGCACACTCTTCCAAAACCCGAGATTTTACTTGCTTTCAAAAAAATATAAAAACACAAAAATAATCATCCCTCACCTTTAGAACTAGTAACTAGGTTTTCTAACCCTAGCGACACTATTCCTAAGCTGAATGATCAATCCCCCGGTACTTGTCACTATACTATACTACAACGATCAGGTACACTGCCTGGTGGGGGTTGTAAGCTTCTCGAGATCCCTCGAGAGGTAAAGCCTGTTGCGATTCCCACGCATCAAGTTTTTGGCGCCGTTACCGGGGAATAGTTATTGTCTAGGTTAGAATTTCTTTTTATTAGGTCTACTTGTTAGATTCCTTTCTAGTAAGATTTTATTTTTATTTTTAGGTCTTCTTTAGTCTATCTTATTTCTTCGTGCTTTTGTTCGTAACTCTTTATCATCCGACATCATGGAAGGTGGTAACATCTTTGAACCCATCATCCCACTACAACAAAACCCACCACTAGAACCCCTTAGGCCCCGAACCTTAGGAGAGTATTCCCGACCTAGCCACCAAGGCTACCGAAACACCATTGAGCTCACCGGAGCCAATGTGACCCCCTTGCGATCCGACACCATCTGGTTGGTGCAAAGCGGATGTGCATTCCATGGACTTCGTTCCGAAGATCCAAATCAACATCTTAAGGACTTTCTCAAAATCGTAGATTCCATAGACCTAGGTGTTGAAATTAGAGAGACTACCCGTTTACGCCTATTCCAATTCTCTCTACGGGATCAAGCTAGTCAATGGCTTGAGCGTTTACCCGCGGGATCCATCACCACATGGGATGATCTCACCACTCGTTTCCTTGCTCAATTTTTCCCACCGGGGAGAACAACTAAGCTTAGGAATGACATCTTGATGTTCCAACAATGTCAAAATGAATCTCTTTATGAAGCATGGACTCGTTTCAAGGACTTACTCCAAAAAGTCCCTCATCATGGCATAGATCTTTGGCTCCAAGTCCAAATCTTTTATGACCATATCGACATCTCCACGAGGCGAGCCATTGACCAATCGGCCGGTGGTAAGCTACGTGATCTTAGTGCGGAACAATCATGGGAACTCATAGAAGATCTTGCTCTCTATGACAACGAAAGTTGGAATGATCCCCGTGATTTGAACAAAACGGTCAAGGCAATATCTTTGCCTTCGAACAACTCTAGCACTCCCGACCGTAGGATCATGGAACTTGAGGACCAAGTCAAGTTTCTCATGAAATCTTACGAAGCTCCTAAGCCTTCAAGCCAAGTGAACAAAATCACTTCTTCATGCGAATTATGTAGTGGTCCCCATGACACTCGTGATTGTGTGGAACTCCCCGGAACAGCTTTTGCGGACTACGCATCCACGCGTACCGACGAAGCGGGAGATAAGTGGTACACTTTCAAGCCCGAGCCAAACACATACGGTGATTCATACAACCCCTCTTGGAAAAATCACCCAAACCTTAGGTGGAAACAAAATCAACCCAATTCCTCCAATCCGCCTAACCGTTACCAACCAAACGGTCCACCATCCAACCGTACTTTCAACAACAATCCTTCTAACAACTTTGGTAGTACCAACAATCTTGAAGGGTTGATGTCAAAATTTATGGCATCTCAAGAAGCTCGCATATCTAAGTTTGAAGCCGATTTCAAACACAAGCAAAGCGAGATGACCACTAGAATTGACGCATTGTTGAAAGTTCTCAATGACCGAGAAATGGGAGCACTCCCAAGCGACACAATCAAGAATCCAAAACTAAACGTTAATTCCATATCTTCAGTTTCGTCACCCATTTCATGTCCACAATACTACTCGGTCAAATCAACGAGCACGTGTTTCAAACAAAACCAAGTTCTACCAAAGGACCAATCAAACAAGACACCCAATATAGAACCGGTCAAAAGTATAGTTGAAACACCTCTTACGCAAGACCTTGACGATGAATTCAAAGAACTTCACCTTGAACGCCCCATCATTGATGTCTTAGCGCGTGCTCCTTACTATAGTGCCCTCCTAGAAAAATATGAGAAGTGTAAGCTAGGTAAAAATGGGACCGCCTTCATTCAAAACAAGTTGCCTAAAAAGCTCGATGATCCGGGTATATTTGTTTTGCCTTGTAAGATTGGAAGATCCAAAGCTTTCGACATACTAGCCGATTTAGGGTCAAGCCTCAACTTGATTCCCTTATCCTTATTCACCACTCTTAAGCTAGGAAAGTTAGAGGAAACGGAGGTATTGATAGGGCTAGCGGATGGGAGTATTGCCCACCCGGTTGGAATGATTAAGGATGTAGTTGTTCACGTAGGAAAATTAACTATATTAGCGGATTTTCACGTCCTAGACATGGTTAGTGACACTACATGCCCATTATTGGTAGGAAGAGGATTTTTAGCAACCGCTAGCGCCATGATAGATTGTAAGGAGTCTAAGATAGCGGTAGGTGAAGGTGATACTTGGTCGGTGTACGATGTAAAGAAACATAGTTATGATTGTGATGATGAACCGACACCGCATTGGGTAGAGATGAATAGGAGACCGTCTAGATATGGACCTTGGATAGAAAGGAACTTCATAGGACCTCAATGCCCATTTTATCTAGAAAAGGATTTCGTTGAGAAGACACATTCGGTAGAACAACTCATAGCTAGAGATGAGGAGCTAGATCCCTTTGAGGACCCCTTAGTCATTAGAAAGATGATTGAGTTCTTGAGCGTAATGCCTATTAATATAGAGTTGAATAAATGGAAAAGAGATGGAGATAAGTATAAATGGAGGTGGGACAAGCCACCTAAAGAAGGAGACGGATCATGGCACATGAGAATGACTTTGTATGATCCGGATGGAGAGATGTTCGAAAGGCCGTACCATACTAAGGAAACCGATAGAAAGTTGAAACCTAAGTTCGATCCCAAAGATGTCCTCAATGAGGAACTCACCCGTATCACGTAGTAACCCATGACCTTGAGTCTAGCTACAAGACTCGTAAATAAAGAAAAGCACTTCTTGGGAGGCAACCCATGTTTTGTGTGATTTTATTTGTTTGATTGTTATTTGCTTCCGTATGCATGCTTAGTTTTTATTGTTGGTTGATCATGTTTCTAAACTAAAAAGTGGAAATACTTTACTATGTTGTTTGGCCTAGTCTTAACTCCAACCTAAAAGTATTTTTGCAAAAGATAAGTGTAAAGGGAAACCCCAAATATGTTTTTAAGAAACAAACCGATCATGATTCTCCACAATATTAAATGAACATGTATATTCGTATTTGTTATAGTCAAATGCTTGTATTGAGTCATAATGAAGTTTTGCAGGATTTTCCAGGAAGTAGGACCAAGTTTTTTCCAGAAATTTTCCGGAAACTTAACATAAGAATTTCTGCAGGTCCATTCTGACGGCGTCAGAGGTTTACTCTTGACGGCGTCAGGAGTTAAAATCTGGAAATTTTACCGGTTTTGTTTTTCTAATGGAGTCTTATAGTTTTTGTGAATTATTAAGTTTTATAATCTCCAGGAGATCTGCAAACTTCATTCCACAAGCATTATATCTTACTTTGTTTTCTAGGATTTAGTAACTTATATAGGATGTCGCCGATTTTACGCGAGGTTGTCTTGTCTATTTTTGTCAGGATTTACAGGTTATGTTCGACAAGGAGATGATTTATATTCTGGAAGGGAAGCTTTGATTGTTCGTTTTCTTGGAGGAAGATTTAACCTGGCCATCCTATTATCCATACCGAGCGAATCAGGGGAGTATTTGATTTCATTCTCTTTACTTTTTCACTTTTACATTCTTTACTTGAACATTGGGGACAATGTTCATCTTAAGTGTAAGGGGAGGGTAAAAAGATGATACCTTACATATGCACTTTCGCTTGAGTTTGTTTTGTTTGATAGTAGATGTGTAATAAAACTATGAGAAATACTTGTTAGTGTAATTTTAGCGCCAAATTTAAAATTTTTTACAACATTTAGGAGTGAAACTTTAGCCATAGCAAGCGTCTCATGGATAGGAGATTGTATGACTAGCACATAACCATATATTCAGAAAAATTTTCCACCCAAATATGTGAGGTTCGCCTTTAGATTTGATAGGAAAAACATTCATTATTAGTGCTTATGAGTGTACCGGTAGCATTTAGATTCTAGAACTTGCGTTAGTGATGCATTCCGAGACCGCTAGTGAGACTACATTCGTGTGGTAGGATTTACTACATGATAAGAGGCATTAGGATCACCCTTGTGTTAAACCCGTATCATAATTACTTGACCATTTAAGTCATACTACTTGACTAGTTAAGTCAACTAATTTTTCCCACACCCTTAGCGTTGTACTCATTTTTAGTACACAAAACCCCTAGTACACCCCTCCGATTCCTATCTTTTCGTTTCTAACTTTAAGCATTTTACTTAAAGGAAGAATTTGTTACACCCCACTTAAATGTACACCTAAATCGCCTTAGCCTTCCGTGTATTCGCTCATTTTTAGTGCATTATTGTTATTTGTTAAACCCTAAGTTAACTTTCTAATTGATTACATGGTTGCTAAGTCGAGTCATATCCTTGTACATATTGTTTTGGGACGATTGGGACTCATGGGTAAGTACTTATTTTATGGAGTAATGGGGAAGAACATCATATATTACCCCCATATGTACGTTAATCTTAAAAGTGCTCCAAGTGTTTTGATTTTCTTAATTCGAGTCATTAGAATAGTTGAATGTAAAGTATGTAAAGATTCAAGTGTAAGGGGAATTCTCATCCCCTATGATGTATTATTTTGGATGGTAGGGTAAGAGTGTATGCAAAAAAAAAAAAAAAAAAAAAAAAAAAAAAAAAAAAAAAAAAATCGAAAAATCATGAAAAGAAAAGAAAAAAAAAAGAAAAAATAAAGAGAGAAAAACATTCGGACTACCATCCCGTTTTTATTCTATGTTCATTTTATGTTTTTGTTATTTCTCATTTATTAGCTTAAGTCGAGTCTAGTCTTGGCTTAGCAACGCCATATTGTATATGTAATTGACCAAGATTGTTAACTCGCCACCAGTAATAACTTCCTTTATCCAACAAAACCGTGTAATTCATATCCCTATACCTAACGTTACAACCCTTTAAAAGACCTCTTTGATAGTTTATCCTAGGTGCTTACGCCATGTGGTGGAGGTTTGATCCTTTCCCAAGCCTATGGTAATCTATTTTGCTATGACAGGTAGTGAGAGATATCTTCCATTTCCATAATGTTATATCACTTTATTACACCTGAGAGATGTGAGTATCTAAACACTATTTGTGAGGTGCTTGTGTATGACCTCCGAGCTTGTCTATTGGTCTTTAGTGGAATGATTATTTGTTGTAATTACTTTTAATGACCCCTAACTTGTATTTTGAGTAGAATAAAAGCACATTTGCTTGAGGACAAGCAAATCTCAAGTGTAAGGGTATATGATGAGGCGAAAAATGATCCATTTTTAGGGGGTCATTTAAGCCCGAATCCGAACTTATTTGATCAAATATTGCCCTAAATCGTTCCTTATTTGGACATTTTTGGAGCATAAAAGTGAAGAAAACGGCAAAGTCTCAATTTTCCGTGCTGGGAACAGTAGGTGACGGCGTCAAGAGTAATTTCCTGACGGCGTCAAACCTCAATAATAAAATCCGAGAGTTAATGAAGGCGTCAAGAGTTTTCCTGACGGCGTCAAACCCCAAGAATTAAAATCCGTAGTTGATGACGGCATCAGACACAGGACGTCAAGAGTAATTTTTGTGAAGGCCTAGGCCTTGACGGCGTCAGAAGTAGATCAAGGCCGTCCGAGGAAGTATTTGGCGGCGAGATGACGGCGTCACACCTTTGTTCTTGACGCCGTCATCCCTATTTTCCTATATATAGTTTTCTAGTTTTTCACATTTAAAGAGAGAAGTTTTGGGAGAAACCCTAAAGACGATTTTGGTGTAACTTTACAGGTTTTTCAAGGGTTCCAACCCCTTGATACCTTGCATGATTAATTAAGATAAGTGTTCTTCTAATTCAATCAATATGTCTATGTGTTGGTTGTCTATATCATGTTCTTGTCTTAATTCTATCATGCTAGGCTAGATCTCTTTTGTGTTTGCTTAGATCTAATGAAACCTAGATATTGATTATGTGTTGATTACTTGTTTATTCTTGTTTTGGATGAATGATTTATATGTTAGGCTTAAGAAAACTGGCAGATCTCCAAATGGTAACATGCTTGAACGTCTTAAGAAACATGAACCGAGGCGTACTAGGTCTTTATTGGTTGTATTTAATGCATGAGCCACTGTTTACAATCCCTATAGTTGTGCTGGGCATGGTGTAGGAGGAGATAAGAGCTCATAGAATTGGGGAGTTATGTATGCCACCCCATGAATGGTATTAAGGAATACAATCCGTCATCCATGCAATTATAACAAGTAATTAACGTGTAAAAGATATCTAGGGAGTAGTGAAATCTAAGTAAACACATTTTCTCCAATTACTGCTCACAACCTTAGTATAATTAGTTTATTTTCATTTTTTATTATTTTATTTTGATTGCATCTTAGTATTGGGTTAGTTGAATAGCAACTAATTCCGCCCACTCTTCCAAAACCCGAGATTTTACTTGCTTTCATAAAAATATAAAAACACAAAAATAATCATCCCTCACCTTTAGAACTAGTAACTAGGTTTTCTAACCCTAGCGACACTATTCCTAAGCTGAACGATCAATCCCCCGATACTTGTCACTATACTATACTACAACGATCAGGTACACTGCCTGGTGGGGGTTGTAAGCTTCTCGAGATCCCTCGAGAGGTAAAGCCTGTTGCGATTCCCACGCATCATCATACGAGACAAAAAAGGAGCAGAAAACCTTGCTGCTGATCACTTGTCCCGGTTAGAGAATCCTCATCAGGATATTCGCGAGAGAAAAGAAATTAATGAAACTTTTCCTCTGGAGACTCTCAATCTAATCTCTACCCGAGATGATGCCACTACCGCATGGTTTACCGACTTTGCAAATTACCATGCGGGAAATTTCGTTGTGAAAGGGATGTCGTCCCAACAGAAAAGAAAATTCTTTAAAGATGTGAAACATTACTTCTGGGATGACCCCTACTTGTTCAAAATATGTGCGGATCAAGTCATCCGACGGTGTGTCCATGGCCAAGAAGCCATGGAAATTCTTAAAGCTTGTCATGATGGACCCACGGGGGGACATCATAACCCAAACTACACCGCCAAAAAGGTGTTTGATTCAGGATTCTTTTGGCCCACGATCTATAAAGATGCCCATGAACTTATCAAAACCTGTGACGCTTGCCAGCGTCACGGAAATATTTCCAAAAAGAATGAGATGCCGCAAAACGCCATCCAAGTCTGTGAAATATTTGATATGTGGGGCATTGATTTTATGGGGCCATTCCCGTCTTCACGAGGGAATAAATACATACTCGTGGCTGTCGACTATCTGTCAAAATGGGTTGAAGCAAAAGCCTTACCCACAAATGATGCCCGAGTAGTCGTTAAATTTCTGAAGTCTCTCTTTGCCAGATTCGGAACTCCTCGTGCCATTATCAGTGATCGTGGCACACACTTCTGCAATGAACAATTTGCAAGAGTGATGCTGAAATATGGTGTAACTCACCGTCTTTCTACGGCATACCACCCACAAACAAGTGGGCAGGTGGAGGTCTCGAATCGGGGTATTAAGAGGATTCTGGAGAGGACGGTGGGAGAAAACCGTGCCTCTTGGTCGGATAAGCTGGATGATGCATTATGGGCTTTCCGCACTGCTTACAAAACACCCATCGGGTGTACTCCATATAAGCTAGTGTATGGGAAAGCATGTCATCTTCCGATCGAATTAGAACATAAGGCCTACTGGGCCTTAAAATAGGCAAATTTCGACCTTCACACAGCGGGTGATCACCGCAAGGTTCAACTAAACGAATTAAACGAACTTCGTGATCAAGCTTATGAGAATTCTTTGATTTACAAGGAAAAAACCAAGAAAATCCACGACTAAAAAATTAAAAACCGTGTTTTCAACATCGGTGACAGAGTCCTTCTCTTCAATTCACGATTGAAGATATTCTCGGGAAAGCTTAAAACTCGTTGGTCTGGGCCATTCACTGTAACAAGAGTATTTCCATATGGAACTGTTGAGTTAGCTCAACCTGACGGTTCCAACTTTAAAGTGAATGGCCATCGGTTAAAACAATACTTTGGAGGGGACATACAACCAATGGTTGTCCCGGATCTCCAAACTTTCCCCATGGACCAATAACTTCGGGGTCGAGTTAAGCTAGCGACTCGGTTAACAAAAACAGTAGCTTCCTCATGAACAAACCAATTCGAGGTCGAGTCAAGCTAGCGACTCGGTAATCAAAAACAGTAGCTGAACATGGGTTTTCACCCGTGTGTACCACCCTAGTGTGGGGGAGATGCCCCACATGTTGTATATATCCTCAAAAAAAAAAAAAAAAAAAAAAAAAAAAAAAAAAAAAAAAAAAAAAAACATGTACATAGACTAAAATAAAGGTTAATAGTATTTCCTTCTTATGTTCTAAGTGTCGGTTTAACAGCCGGTACTTTGAATATTGAGGGCAATATTCATTTCTAAGTGTGGGGGGGATTCTCACGAATTCAAACACATGTTCCATCAAGCACCCTCATTTGATCAAAATTTAAAATTTTTTCACACTTAGAAATGCAATAAAATGGTTATCAGTCCGCCATGTCTAACCCACATAAGGATTGGCTAATCCAGGAGCAAACGGCTTTTGGTAAAGATATCTCAAAACCGTTGATGGCTTGCAATTTGCCCAAAATTGTATGGTAAATCAACTCACCATATCCCATAAAGTGAATGAGTTGGCTAGCCCGCAAGATTATGGCTTGTGGTAAAGGCCGTGGAAAAACCATAATTGGTAATCAGCTCACCAAGATGTTGACTATTCCATCAAGAGTTGGCTAGTCCAGAAGCAAACGGCTTTTGGTAAAGACTAATCAAATCCGTTGAAAGCTGGTGGTTTGCTCAAAATCACATGGTTATCAGATGGACTTGATACGATACATCTGGCTACTCCAGAAGTGATGGCTTTTGGTAAAGAGACATAAAATCCATTAAATTTTCTCAAAATATTGTTAGGGACTAGCAATACTTTAGTGTGGGGGATTGATGAGTGTCTAAATACTCATCATTTTATACCAATCTGAACTGCCAAAACATCCAAAAACACTCAAATATGCATCAAAATACTAAGATTATTCCAGAAGTGTGTTTTATATGTTTCAGATGCAAAATAATCAAAAACAGATAAAAAAACGTACAAAGTTTGCATAATTGGCAGTTTCAGTCCCTCAACTTTCAAAACTTGTCAAATCTAGTCCCTGAAGGTTTAAAAATGAAAGAAAAGTCAACTTAGGTCCTTGGGAAATCAAACATGTTCACTATAAATCCCTGGATAAAAGTTTTCACAAAATGGCAATTTTTACCCCTCAAGTTTCAAAATTGGCAAAATTAGTCCCTGGGTGTTCAAAAATGGAAATTTAACAAATAACACCCTTGTACTATTCATAAAATACAATTTGGAACTTTTTGATAACTTGTGGGAAATTAAAATTTCACCCTCTCAACTTTGGCGAAATTACATAAATGGTCCTTTAAGGTTTAAAAATGAAAAAAAAAATACAAATATTATCCTTGTACTAATGTGAAATTACATAAATGGTCCTTTTAGTTTTAATTAATGTATGTCATTCAAATTATAGTTTACAATCTCAGCTTAAATTTCAGTTTCTTAGTATTGTACCAGTGTTTTTAGCATTATAATAAACTTATTTCAAGCTTCAATTATAATCTTATGGTCATTTAAAGTTTATGCAAGTTTCAAATACTCAAAATCTTACATTAGCTTATATATTGCTTAATCCTGTTGTTATTGGACTTATAATCTCATATAAGTCCCTTTAGTAACTTATTGAGAGCATTATAATAACTAAACTCAGTATTCATACTTAAACACAAAAATATAAAAAAATAAGAAAAATAGAAAATAAATAAAAAACAAGAGTGCAATGATGATCAAGGCTGGAGCAGGGTACATTTTGGATGGCCCTTGGTATTAGAAGCCTTGTGGAAGGCTTATAGGAAAGATTTTGGGTCCTTGTTCTCAGTTCTTAGCTTGGAATGCAAAATTGTGAGCAAAATTTCTTATTTTCCATTTTACTGTATACTGCTTATTATTGCTTAGCCTTGAGTTTTTATTGCTTAATTATTAATATTTAGTCATAATTTAACTTAGGCTATGTTTGGCGACACGTAGCAGTAGCAGTAGCAACAAGCAGTAGTTGTAAGCAGTAAGCAGTAAGTAGTAGCAGTAAGCAGTAGCAGTAAAAATGTGTTTGGTAACGTAGCTGTAACTGTAATTATAAAGTGTTAAACAAGTAAATGTTTACCGCTTACCGCTTGTCGCTTCTCCATGAAGCATTTAAGATTGGAGCGGTTAATCATGTTTCAGACGCTTGTTGAGGTGTTGCCAAACAAGCAAATGCTTACCGCTTGTCACTTATCGCTCTTAAACGCTTCAAAAAAGTTGTTGCCAAACATAACCTTAATATAGATAGCCTGTTCATTTAAATTTGTAGTTACTAAAAATCTTATTTTCACAGTCACAATAGCTTTATTGTCACCTCTGTGTTTCATGCTTGTATGAATGTTTATTTATTCTCATATGATCTTATCATATGAAAGTATCAAGTCTGAAAGCAGTTTGAAGGTTTAATTCAACTAGTTGTTTTGGAAACCAAGTTTTAGACATATTTAAGGAATGTTTGGATTTAACTGTGTTGCTGTGAAAAAGACTGTGTAAGTTTTTATTTCTGGTTCAAATATATTTCTTTGGTCTCACTTAGACCTTAGAAACCATAAAACTTAGTCCCTATTTGAGAAATAGTCAAACTTTGATTTAAATCTTCAAATTAGTTGACTGTGAAAGATTTAGTAGGTGTAATCTTGTAATTTAGTATAATACTAGTTAATATAGCCTTCTATCATTTAGTTATAGCTTAGTTTAACATAATAAATCAGTAGAGTAGGATTAAAATTTATATAAGTCAACATAAGTTCAAAATCTCACAAAGTCAAAATTGCATATTCAAGTAAATGGCAATTTCTTCTTTGTGATCTGTAGGGTTTATTAGAAATTGGAAATCCAAACTTTTTGTTTATTTGTGTTATTTGGTAGCTTATGCACTTATTTCAAAAAGAAAATCTGAGTTTGGATCTGATTAGCTTATAAATAAGCACACTTGAAATTAGCCCTTTGAGCAAAAAGCTCCCCTGCACCACAGGTCTGGACCATTTTTCTTGTGCTTGTTGTGATTTCCCTAGTGGGCCCCACCCTGAGCTTCTTAGCTTATTGGAAAGCCCATAAGCTCTATTTTAAGGTTCCTGGCTTATTTTATCATTTCTAGCTTAATTACTAGGGCTGCTCATAGCTTTTTGTTTGGTCCATTCCATCAAATACACTGATCACTCAGTGTTGAGAAGCTTTTTCACAAGCTTGTGCAAAGCTCCTAGCCCTTTGGCTTATTGAGAGCTTATCAGCTCTAGTTTCATTACCTAGCCTTAGTTGGACCATTAGCTTATTGGACATAGCTTATTTGAACCCAACTTGTGACCTGACCTCAGGTTCCATACTGAGTGGTCAGTGCAAACCACCAAACTTCACAAGCTCACATCTAGCTTATTAGTGGACCTTAGGGTGTGCTATTTGGCTTTTTAAGAAGCTTAGGTGTCCATCTCAAAAGTTGAAATCTAATCTTTCATTTTCAAGCTTATTCAATAAGCCTGCAAACAACTTTTAACTTGTCTATTTTATTGTGTACCCTGACTTTTCAGTGTACATAAGCTTTTTCACAAGCTCATACCAATCTTAAAAGTGGACCCCTGGCCTAGCTTATTGACTTATTGTGAAGCTTTCCAATCTAGCTTATTAAGTCAACCTTGATTTTGGACCTTGCTTCACCCCTGTGGACCCCACAAGGGCTGCAAGTTGCCCCTTTTGGCCTGTTTGGCTAGGCAGTTCATTAAGAGTGCTTATTTGAGCTTATAGCTTATTCCTTTAGCTTATTAAGTTAATTTAGCTTATTTTAGGTATAACTTAGTAGTTTATAGCTTATTTGACCTTTGGTAGTTTGTTTGTAGCTTTTAGCTTATTAAAAATCCAAGTTTGGCTTCTTAGGCTAACTGTTAAGCAAATAAGCTCATACAGAGCTTATTTGGCTTTTCTAAAAAGTTTTCCTTTTTTAAAGTTTTTTATTTTTGCTTATTTCATAGGTGTGTAAAAAGAAAATAAAAAAAAAAAAATATTTGCAAAAAATTGGGGTGTGTGGGAATCGAACCTGGGACCTCTAGATAGCATGCATGCATAAGTAACACACCCCCTTCCAATAGCTCTGGGGCACCAGTTCCGTCATACTCTCCTCACTCAATATACTTAAGGTAGTTTTTGAGTAATAAGCTTATTTAAGCCGTTTGGCTTATTACAGCTTATCTGGATAAGCTATTGACCCCAACTTATTTTTCCTAGCTTTTTTGTTACTTAATCTACTTTCTGTAATTTTTTCATAATTTTTACTGTTCAAATACTATTTATTATAATTAATACTAGTTTAATTAATAATTAGGTAATATTAGTTAATTAAATAGTTTTAATAATTTTTATTTAATAGTAGTATCTTTTTATATTTTTTTTAAGTTTTATAAATCATTAGGTGTTTTTAGAAAATATTTTCCTAATTGTTACTGTTCATTTCCTATTTTCCTTAATTAATTTTGTTAATCAGATTTTAATTAATAAATAAGTAATTAATTAGTCAATTAGCCTAAATATAATTTTTAGAATAATTTTATAATTTTTTAGGATTCCTGTGATGGTTAATTAGTTTTATAAATTTTTCTATAATTATCTAAGTCATTTTAGTATTTTTAGTAATTTAAAATAGTTTATTTAGTTTAATTAAGATAATAAGTTTTTAATTAATAAAAACTCATAAAAAGACAAAAATATTTATTTTTATTTTTTTATACTTTCTTCAAGTTCATTTTAAGTTTTAGAAAATAGTTTTGCAAATTTTTAGTTTAATTTGTAATCTTTATCATTTTTAGTTTGATTTAAATTAGTTTTAATTAAATAGTTAAATAGTTTTTAGTTAAATAATTAATATTAAATAATAAAATAATCAAAAAAATAATTTTCTTTTTAATTTTCTTTTCTTTTAAGTTTAAGTTTATAGAATTTTCATTTTTAACCCCTGTAGTTAATTTTTCCTTAAAACCTACCTTTTTCTCAGTACGCATACGTATTTGTTTACATTTCGGTTTACGTATATACATAGCTGTTTACTGTGCTTGTTTTATATTATTATCCAAATAATATCAGTAGTGTAAATCAAACCCACTTAATCTTTGGTTACTGTCCTCAGTACCATTTATTCCCAAAAACGTTTACAAATACAATTTCAATCTCGTTGGGACTTAACGACCCGGGGATTTCCCTGTACTTCCACGGATTTTAATACTTGACTTTTTCTCCCAGGTGGACCTATTAACTGCACACACTTGACTGGTTGGTTTGGGAGGAGTCAGTGTTACTATGGCTGATTATCTGAAGAAACCTCTTATCCGCAAGAATGTTAATGTTGTGAGGGGAGATAAGCTCCGGGAAGGTCAGAGTGTGGAGATGCATGTGACTCCACCGTTGGCTTCAAATGCTGACGTTCCGGAAAAGACAGCTGAGCTTCGGAGAGTCGAGGTTCCTGATGACAAGATTTTGGCTACTAAGGACAGGAAGAACGATCAAGCGGCTTGGCCAAGTTCTAAGAAGCCTCCGGTTGGTGCTGGTAGCAAACCATCTGGTTCGGTAAAAAGGCATGGTGGGGATGTTTCTTCTCAAGTTTCTAAGAGAAGTAGGCCTTCTGCTGAACATCCGGTCATCGACTTGGATTCGACTGAGAATATTTCGAACCCATCTCCCATTCGTTCCATCCCGCGGCAAAGGCAATCTTCCGTTGGTGGGGAGAGGAGCGGTGGTCAGCAAGGAGGTACCGAGGCTGGTACGTTATGCTCTCGTTTGTTGTCATTATCATCATTTTTTACTGTATATTGGTTTTTCTTGTTATTAGGTAGTTCGAGGAGTGCTGCTGCTGATAAGGGTAAGGAGGCGGATGATGACGTTGACATTGATGGTGATTCGTCTGATGAGGCTTTTGTCCCTGAGTGGTCAGTTAAGAGGGGGACTAGGATGAATAATTCCTCCGTGTGCCGGCACATGATGATTCATCTTGCCACTCCGGGAGAAGAGAAATACATAGATTCCCACGATGATGATGAGGCCACCAATCGTGCCTGGCTTTTGTTGGAAAAGAATGCTACTGCCCAGGCAGATCTTCTGTACCGTTTTGAGAATGCCATTGACGAGCGTGGTAAAGTCGTTGCAGCTCACAAGGACTGCGACCGGAAGGCTAAAGATGGTCTCAAAAGGTTTCAGGCCGTTAAGGGTGAGCTAGAAAAGCTCAAAGTTGAGCATGCTGGGTGTGCTTCTGGTGAGCCGGAAGAATTGAAGAGGTTGAGGTCCGAGCACGCTGGTTGTTCGGCAAAAGAGCTTGCCTTGTCTGGGAGGGTCTCTGACTTGGAGAAAGAGAAGGAAGAGTGGAGAAAGGTTTCGAGTGATCAGGCTGAACAAATCAAATCTCTGGAGGCCGATTTGAAGAAAACCAGGTTGCTGCTGAGTGATGAGGAGATGGCTAACCAAGAGCTTCGTAAGGAGCTACAAGGGCTGGCCATTTCCTCCGGAAATGTGGAAATTGACCGAAACAGGATTGTGAATGATTTTATTCCGGAGTTCGTTCGTCGCTTCTTGAGCAGTCATGAGTTCAAAACAGCCTTGGCAGAGCCTTTTAATTTGTATTATCAGTCAGGATTATTGGACGGAGCAAGTATAGGAAGGAATCCGGAGGAGGTTGCGAAGTTGTTGGATGACATGGATGGTTTGGATTGGGATGCTGATGAGAAATACCAAGCTTTATATGATCAGGCGCTTCTCCCAAATTATCCGTATATCATGAAGGTCAGCAAGACTTGCTACCGGTCCTTCCAGGAGCTCACCGAGATGTTTCCTGATCCTGCTCCGGCTGAATCCGTTACTGTTGACGGTGGTGCTATTGTTGGGGCTTCTCATATTGATACAACTTCTGAAACATCGGGGTCTGGAGGTGTTGTTGGGGCTGATCATTCTTTGGAGAATCCGGAAGTTAAAGACACTTCGGATCATGATGTCTCAGCCTTTGTGTGAGGTGTTTGTTTAAGGGTCCGTATTCCTCCATTTTGACTATGGGTATAGGTATTACAGATCCTTTGTGAAGCTTTTTATCAAAATCTCTGTTGGTTGATGTACGTAGGTGCTCGAGTATCTCCATTTTGACTATGGGTAGATACTTCGGGTTCCTTGTGAAGCTTTTTTATCTACAGTTCTACGTGACGCGGGTGCTAGTTTTGGTTAGGTCCTCCGTTGGTTGATGTTGAACCTCAGAGATATGACAGATTATTGATGTATTTTGGTTCCGATATTTTGTAGTGTAGATCTTTCGGAACGAACTATGTAATAGCTTTTTGGGTACTTTGAATATATATATCATTTCACTTTTTCCTTTTGTTTTTGATTGTGAATGCATGTGTTTGTCTCTATGTTGTTATACTAGATTTTAATATGTTATCTTGCCGGAAGATATAAGTCCGTTAGACGTTCATCGTCATTTGCATGTTGATCATTGCGTTTGTTATTCCGCTACGCTCTAAACTTGTAACCCTTCCGGAATTTATGACGGTATTTTTTCTTAGTTATTTGACTGAAGTCATATGAGTAAATAGTTTGATTCTTGGCCGATAGGGCCACCTGTGCCTTTTGGTGTGTGACCTTTTTAATTCGGCTCTTGGCCGTTAGGGCAACCTGTGCCATTAGGTACTTGACCCTTTTTAGTTCGGCTCTTGGCCGTTAGGCCAACCTGTGCCATTGGGTACTTGACCTTTTTTAGTCCGGCTCTTGGCCGTTAGGGCAACCTGTGCCGTTGGGCACTTGGCCTTTTTAGTCCGGCTCTTGGCCGTTAGGGCAACCTGTGCCATTGGGCACTTGGCCTTTTTAGTTCGGCTCTTGGCCGTTAGGGCATCTTGTGCTAAGGGTGAGCATGGTCCGAAAACCGGACCGGACCGGACCGGACCGACCGGACCGACCGACCGAGAACCGGAAAAACCATAGACCGAGACCGGACCGAATGTGGTCGGTCCGGTCTCGGTCCGGTCCGGTCTTCGGTCGGTCCGGTCCAATTAGACATATTTTGGCACATTTTTTCGGTTTTTTGGTCGGTCCGGACCGGACCGGACCGGACCGACCGGACCGAGGACCGACCAAGCCAAAAAGACTAGACCGAGGACCGGACCGAATGTGGTCGGTCCGGTCCGGTCCGGTCCGGTCCGGTCCGGTCGGTTTTGTCGGTCGGTCCGGTCCATCCGGTCCGTTTGCTCACCCTTATCTTGTGCCGTTGGGCACTTGGCCTTTTTAGTTCGGCTCTTGGCCATTAGGGCAATCTGTGCCGTTGGGCACTTGGCCTTTTTTAGTTTAATGTTACGGGCAATACTAAAACTGTTTGAAAAGCAATTTCTTTCTCAAGGTGTGTCTGCACGTAAATTTTATTAGAAATAAAGGAATGGCTTATGAGCCTTACAACAAGTCTTTCGGGTATTTCCGACTACATAAAACATTTCTTCAAGTTAATGGCGTGCCATGTCCGGGGCACTTCTACGTTATCCATGGTTTGAAGTTTGTAAGTGCCGTGTTGGTAAGCTTCTGTGATCCGATAGGGACCTTCCCAGTTTGGCCTCAGTTTTCCTTGGTCTTCCACTCTGCTAGCTTTGTTCTTCCGGTATACGAAATCTCCTACTTTAAATGCTTTGGGTCTAACCCTTCGGTTGTAATATTGTTCCACTTTCTTCTTGTATTTGGCTTCTCTTATTGCTGCCATTTCCCGTCGCTCCTCTAACAAGTTCATGTTCAGGTTGATTTCATCGTCGTTGTTTTCAGCGTTTGCCATCATGGTCCGAAAGGTAGGCATGCCGATTTCGGCTGGGATGACAGCTTCACTTCCGTTAAAGGGCGTTTCTCCATTGCTAGTCTTTAGGGTGGTGCGGAATGCCCATAGCACATTTGGTAATTCGTCGACCCATCCGGCCCTTTCTCTTCCTAGCCGCGACTTAAACCCTTTCATCAGGCTTTTAATGGCCCTTTCCACCAATCCGTTGACTTGGGGGTGAGCCACGGCTGTGTTGATTTGGGTGATATTCAACCTTTCGCACCAGCTTTTGAATGGGTCACCAATGAAATTACTTCCGTTATCCGTGACAATTATCTTAGGTAGTCCGAACCTACAGACAATGTTGTCCCACACAAATTTCTTCACTTCTTTGCCGGTTGTCTTGGCTAGTGGTTTTGCTTCCATCCATTTCGTAAAATAATCTACTGCCACGATGACGTATTTAACCTTCCCTGGAGTTTCGGGTAAAGGTCCCAATATATCCATTGCCCATTGGTAAAAGGGCCATGGTGCCATGACGGAGGTTAATACCGTTTTTGGTAGCTTTGGAACCGGAGCATGTATTTGGCATGAATCACATTTCTGGATTACTTCTCTAGTGTCTCGGTGCATTGTCGGCCAATAGTAGCCTTGTCTCATGAGCTTGGCTATCACGGATCGTGGTCCGGAATGCATTCCACACGCTCCTTCGTGCACCTCCCGGAATACATAGTTGGCTTGAAGAGGTCCTACGCATCGTAGCATTGGTCCTAGATATGATTTTTTGAACAACACATCGTCGATCAGTATATAGTGGCTTATTTCCATTCGGAGGGCTCGGGCCTCGTTTTGGTCCTCCGGCCATATCCCTTCCCTTAGACATCGAAGGATAGGTGACATCCAGTTCTCTTCCTCTTCTTCCACTATTGCATTAACTACTTCTTCCTCAGTGGATGGTTTTTCCAACACTTCCACCAGGATTTCTTTTGTCAAATGATCAAATGCTACGGACACCAGTTTGCTTAGTACATCAGCTTTCTGGTTTTGGGCTCTCGGAATATTCTTTATCTTGAAGTGGTCAAAGCAAGCAATGTATTCTTTGGTTTTGGCGAGGTACTTCGTCATGCTCTCCGTATACGCTGTAAACTCTCCATTGATCTGACTTGCTACTAGGTTTGAGTCTACTCGTACATCTAGTGCCTTTATTTGCATTTTTCTTGCTATTCTTAGTCCGGCCAATAGTGCTTCGTATTCTGCTCCGTTGTTGGTGGCATCAAAGTTCAGTCGAAGGGCATAAGTGTATTCTTCTTTGTCCAGACTGATTAGTACCAACCCTGCTCCGGCATCCTTTTTGCTGGATGCTCCGTCGGTGTATAGGGTCCATTCTTCTGTTTGAGAAATATTACATATCTCCTTGCCCCTTCCTTTTGGATTCTGATCAGCTAGGCCGATGGGTATCTCGTTGATGAAATCAGCTAGGACTTGTCCTTTGATTGCATTTTGTGGCATGTAGGTAATGTTGTAAGGCCCCAGCTCCACTGTATATTTGGCTAACCGTCCGGAAGCTTCCACTTTGTTCAGTATTTGTTTGATGGGTTGATCTGTTATGACCTTAATAGGGTGAGCTTCAAAGTAGGGCTGTAAACGAACCGGACGAACACGAACGGAGCCCTGTTCATGTTCGTTCATTTAATTTTAACCGGACAAATAAACGGACACGGACGTTTAAACGGACGGATTTTCTTGTTCATGTTCGTTTATTAAGAAAATGAGTTGTTCATGTTCGTTTATGTTCGTTCATTAAGACACTAAACGAACATAAACGATCGAACATAAATGAAAATAGACAAACAAACATAAACTTTATTGAATTCTTCACAATATATTGTTTTATAAGTGTTGTTCTGTTTAAATAAACAATTCTTAAAATTATAAAATTAAAAGATATGATATATGAATATAAATAGATAAATAAAAATAAATGAACGTTAACGAACACATAATCGGACGTTCACGAACATAATAAACGGACGAGACTTTTGTTCATGTTCGTTCATTTAACTAAACGAACGTAAAATTTTGTTCATGTTCGTTCATTTAATAAACGAACGAACATAAACGAACTTTTTGCCGAACGGTTCATGAAATGTTCATTGAACGTTCAGTTCGTTTACAGCCCTACTTCAAAGTATCGTCTCAATCTTCTGGATAGGTGTAAGAGAGCTAAAGCCAATTTTTCTACCGAAGCATACTTTCTTTCGGCTTCGTGCAACGTTCGGCTCACGTAGTGCACCGACATCTGTCGTTCTTTTCTTTCTACTAGCATCACCCCACTTATTGCTTCTTTTGTGGCCGATAGGTATAGGTACATGTCTTCTTTAGGATTTGGTGTCGTTAGGCAGGGGAGCTCCAGAATCATCTTCTTCATTTCTTGAAAAGCTTTTTCGGCCGCTTCTGTCCATTGATACTTATCTTTGGTGTCCTTGGTGATGCTATTCAGGGTTTCGAAGAAAGGTAGAGACCTTTCGGCAGATTTGGAAAGGAAGTGGTTTAATGCGGCAAGTTTACCACTTAAGCTTTGCATTTCTTTTAGTGACTTCGGTGATTGCATGTCAGCAATTGCTCTGGTTTTCTTGGGGTTTGCCCTGATTCCTTCCGAAGTCACCATATAACTGAGGAACTTCCCCTCTTCCACTCCGAAGGAGCACTTCTTAGGGTTCAACTTCATATTGATTCTTCGAAGATTGTCGAATGTCTCGGCTATGTCGGCTAGCAACTCTTTTTCCGTTTGGCTTTTGATTACCATGTCATCCACACACGCTTCTAAGTTTCGACCGATCTGTGTCCGAAAGGCAGTATCTATTAGCTTCTGATATGTCGCTCCGGCATTTTTTAGTCCGAACGGATCTTGACATAGCAATATGTTCCGTGATCGGTATAGAAAGCCGTTTTCTCTTCGTCTTCTTTTGCCATCTGAACTTGATGATATCCTTTGTAAGCATCCAGGAAACACTTGTAACGGAATCCCATTACTGATTCAATTTTCCAATCTATTTCAGGCTGCGGATAATAGTCTTTGAGACAAGATGAGTTGAGGTTTTTGAAGTCAATACACATCCTCCAACTATCGTCCGGTTTTTTTACTAGCACCGGATTTGAGATCCACGTCGGATACCGGACGGGTCTGATGATTCCGGCTTTTAACCATTCTTCTACGTCTCTGTTTATGGCTTGGTTCTTTTCTTCTGAAAAGAATCTTTTCTTATGTGCAACAAGTTTGTCGTGGACATTCACGTTGAGCCTGTGTTTGGCTACCCATCGAGGTACACCAGTCATATCCGATGGTTCCCATGCGAAGACATCATGACTGTTCTTGAGTAAGGTTATTAATTGTCTTCGTCCTTCTTTTGAGAAATTCCTCCCTATCGTCACCAATTGATCCGGATATGCCGGATGGACCAATATCTCTTCGGTTCCCGTGGTTTCTTCTACGACTGCGTCTTCCGAGGGGGTTTCTACTTTGGCTTCTTTCTCTAGTAAGAATTTTTCTCCGAGCTTCCTACATTCCGAAATGATGACTGAACGTGTGACCAAAGTAGCTATGCCCCTCGGCGTTGGGAATTTTATCATAGAATGTATTGTTGAGGGGATGACCCTTAGCTCTTTGATTCCATATCGCCCTAGTATTATGTTATAAGGGGAATGAGATCTAACTACTGCGAACTTCATACTTGTTCGACGATACAGTCCTTCACTTCCGAAGCATACTTCCAAATCAATCTTTCCCAACGGTTGGATAACTTCTTGATGAGGCGAAAAATGAACCACTTTTAGGGGGTCAGTTAAGCCCAGAATTGAATTTATATGATCAAATATTGTCCTAAATTGTTCCTTTTGTGATTTTAGGTACTTTGGGAGTGAAATCTGGAAAAGGAAGCAATTCAGACGTTTTTGGAGCATAAAAGTGAAGAAAACGCCAAAGACTTAATTTTCCAAGCTGGGAACAGTATGTGACGGCGTCAAGAGTACTATCCTGACGGCGTCAAGAGTAAATTTCATGACGACCCAGTACTGAAATGAAGGCGTCACAAGGAAGAGCGTCAAGAGTTAAATGTGTGACGGCCTGGAAAAATTTAATACATGACGGCGTCAGATGTAGATCAAGGCAGTCCGAGAATTCTTTTGGCGGCGAGATGTCGGCGTCACAAGATTGTTCTTGACGCCGTCAGCCTCAATTTTCTATATATAGTTTTCTAATTTTCATTCAAAAAAAGAGAGAGAAGTTTGGAGAAACCCTAAGGCCGAACCTATTACGAATTTTACAGGTTTTTCAAGGGTTTTCAGTCCTTGAACCCTTGCATGTGTAATTAAGATAAGTGTTCTTCTAATTCAATCAATATGTCTATGTGTTGGTTGTCTATATCTTGTGCTTGTCTTGATTCCACCATGCTAGGCTAGATTTATCTTGTGTTTGCTTAGATCTAATGAAACCTAGATGTTGATTATGTGTTGATTACTTGTTTATGGTTGTATTGGATGAATGATTTCAATGTTAGGCTTAAGAAAACTAGTAGATCTCCAAATGGTAACATGCTTGAACGTCTTAGGAAACATGAACCGATGTGTACTAGGTTTTATTGGTTGTATTTAATGCATGAGTAAATTCTAATGATCCCATGTTAGGAGCTTCTTAGCCGGCTCGACATAGGAGTGAAGTAGGCACTCATAGGATTGGGGAGTTAAGTACGCCACCCCATGAATGGTATTAAGGAATACAATCCGTCATCCACGCAACTATAACAAGTAATTAACGTGTAAAAGATATCTAGGGAGTAGTGAAATCTAAGTAAACACAATTTCTCCACTTATTGCTCACAACCTTAGTTTAATTTAGTTTATTTTCATTTCTAGTATTTTATTTTGATTGCATCTTAGTATTGGGTTAGTTGACTAGCAACTAATTCCGCCCAAATCCTTCAAACCCGAGATTTTAATTTGCTTTCTAAAAAAATATAAAAATACAAAAATAATCATCCTTCATCTCTAGAACTAGTATTTAGGTTTTCTAATCCTAGCGACACTATTCCTAGCTGAACGATCAATCCCCCGGTACTTGTCATTATACTATACTACAACGATCAGGTACACTGCCTGGTGGGGGTTGTAAGCTTCTCAAGATCCCTCGAGAGGTAAAGCCTGGTGCAATCCTTACGCATCAAGTTTTTGGCGCCGCAGCCCGGGGAATAGTTATTGTCTAGGTTAGAATTTCTTTTTATTAGATCTACTTGCTAGATTCCTTTCTAGTAAGATTTTATTTTTATTTTTTTTAGGTTTCTTTAGTCTATCTTTTTCTTTGTGTCTTTGTTAGTAAATTAAATTCATTGACTATTCCGTTGACCATTATGGAAAACGCGAATCCACCCCTTTCCCCTAGAGAAGTGGCTGTGTTACGTGAACAAATTGAGAGTGAGATTAGGGAACTTAGGGAGCTTAATAGGTTGATTAAGGTTGAGCTAGACCAGGCATTTAGTGACCTAGCGACCGCCTTGTATTCAAATGAGGACCTAGGGCCTAATGATTTTGTGAATGTCGTTGAGGAGCTTGAAGAGGGGGAAATAGATCCGAAGCTAAATGATTATTTTAATCTATACCCCACTAAGGAGGAGATTGCATATTATAATAATCTTATTGATAACCCGCGATCTCCTTTTACTATAATCGAACCTAAGATAAAGAGAGGCGATCCTAAGAATGCTAAGATACCATTTATGATTGGGTATAGACACGTTGACAATGCTTACATTGACTTTAAATCCCCAATCAACATTATGTCCTCAAATGTTTATAATGATATAGTGAAAACAAGACTTGAACCTAGAAGAGATCCCAAATACCCCGGTGGAGTTTGTAACTTTGTCGGGAGGGTTAAAGGTTTACATGTCTTTGTTGGGAATTTCACTTTTATCACCGACTTTATGATTGTGGAAGATCTTGCTAATGCTATTGATTATCGATTGTCCAATGTCGTGTTTGGTAAACCGTTTGTTGAGGAGTCCAAGTTAGAATATGATGAGATAGAAGGGACAATCCGATTTGCAAGTAACACCGATAGGATCACTTATAGGATGCCTAATAGAATGAAAGAATTTCGCTTTATATCCCGATTTGATAAGGATAACGTTGGTGCTTTTGAGGACATCAATGAAGAGGATAAGAAAAAGGGCATGGATTATGTATGGGAAAAGAGGAGTCTTTTCTACAAAGATTGCTTGGCTCTAGGACCAAGGTATAAAGTCGATAAGGAATTTGCCCAAAGGATTATAGGTGCGATTGAGAAAAAGGTGATTGGTTTCTACAAAGAACATTTATAATCGGAGAGTGAAACCAATGATGAGGTCACGTAGTAACCCATGACCTTGAGTCTAGCTACAAGACTCGTAAATAAAGAAAAACGCTTCTTGGGAGGCAACCCATGCTTTGTGTGATTTTATTTTGTTTGTTTGTTATTTGCTTCCGTATGCATGCTTTATTTTTATTGTTGGTAAATCATGTTTCTAAACTAAATAGTGGAAATACTTTACTTTGTTGTTTTGGCCTAATCTTAACTCCACCTAAAGGTATTTTTGCAAAAGATAAGTGTAAGGGGAAACCCCAAATATGTTTTTAAAAAACAAACCGATCATGATTCTCCACAATATTAAGTGAACATGTATATTCGTATTTCTTAGAGTCAAATGCTTGTATTGAGTCATAATGAAGTTTTGCAGGATTTTCCAGGAAGTAGGACCAAGTTTTTCCAGAAATTTTCCGGAAACTTAACATAAGAATTTCTGCAGGTCACTTCTGACGGCGTCACGAGTTTACTCTTGACGGCGTCACGTGTAAAAATCTGAAAATTTTACCGGTTTTGTTTTTCTAACGGAGTCTTAAAGTTTTTGTTGAATTATTAAGTTTTATAATCTCCAGGAAATCTGCAAACTTCATTCCACAAGCATTATATCTTACTTTGTTTTCTAGGATTTAGTAACTTATGTAGATTGCCGCCGATTTTATGCGAGGTTGTTTTGTTTGTTTTCTCAGGATTTACAGGTTATGTATGACAAGAAGATGATTATTTTTCTGGAAGGGAAGCTTTGATTGTTCATTTTCTTGGAGGAAGATTTAACCTGGCCACCTTATTATCCATACCGACCGAATCAGGGGAGTATTTGATTTCATTTGTTTTACTTATTTCACTTTTACATTCTTTACTTGAACATTGGGGATAATGTTCATCTTAAGTGTAAGGGGAGGGTAAAATGATGATACCTTACAGATACACTTTCGCTTGAGTTTGTTTGTTTGATAGTAGATGTGTAATAAAACTATGAGAAATACTTGTTAGTGCAATTTTAGCGCCAAATTTAAATTTTTTTACAACATTTAGGAGTGAAACTTTAGCCATAGCAAGCGTCTCAAGGATAAGAGATTGTATGACTAGCACATAACCGTATCATTCAGAAAAATTTTTCACCCAAATATGTGAGGTTCGCCTTTAGATTTGATAGAAAAAGCATATACTATTAGTGCTTATGAGTGTACCGGTAGCATTTAGATTCTAGAACTTGTGTTAGTGATGCATCCCGAGACCGCTAGTGAGACTACATTCGTGTAGTAGGATTTACTACATGATAAGAGGCATTAGGATCACCCTTGTGTTAGACCCGTATTATAATTACTTGACCATTTAAGTCATATTACTTGGCTAGTTAAGTCAACTAATTTTTCCCAAACCTTAGCGTTGTACTCATTTTTAGTACACGAAACCCCTAGTACACCCCTCCGAGCCTATCTTTTCGTTTCTAACTTTAAGCATTTTACTTAAAGGAAGAATTTGTTACACCCCACTTAAATGTACACCCAAATTGCGTTAACCTTCCGTGAATGCGCTCATTTTTAGTGCATTATTGTTATGTGTTAAACCCTAAGTTAATTATCTAATTGATTACATGGTTGCTAAGTCGAGTCATATCCTTGTACATATTGTTTTGGGACGATTGGGACTCATGGGTAAAGTACTTATTTTATGGAGTAATGGGGAAGAACATCATTTATTACCCCCATACGTACGTTAATCTTAAAAGTACTCTAAGTGTTTCGATTTTCTTAATTCGAGTCATTAGATTAGTTTATTGTAAAGTATGTAAAGATTCAAGTGTAAGGGGAATTTTCATTCCCTATGATGTATTATTTTGGATGGCAGGGTAAGAGTGTATGCAAAAAAAAAAAAAAAAAAAAAAAAAAAAAAAAAAAAAAATCGAAAAAACAAGAAAAAGAAAAGAAAAAATTAGAAAAAGAAAAAGAGAAAAAAAACATACGGACTACCATCCCTTTTCATTCTATGTTCATTTTATGTTTTTGTTATTTTTGATTTATTAGTTTAAGTCGAGTCTAGTCTTAGCTTAGCAACGCCATATTGTACATGTAATTAACCAAGATTGTTAACTCGCCACCAGTAAAGACTGCCTATATCCAACAAAACCGTGTATTTCATATCCCTACACCTAACGTTACAACCCTTTAAAAGACCTCTTTGATAGTTTATCCTAGGTGCTTACGCCATGTGGTGGAGGTTTGATCCTTTCCCAAGCCTATGGTAATCTATTTTGCTATGACAGGTAGTGAGAGATATCTTCCGTTTCCATATTGTAATTTATACTTTATTACACCCGAGAGATGTGAGTATCTAAACACTATTTGTGAGGTGCTAGTATATGACCTCCGTGCTTGTCTTTGGTCTTTAGTGGAACGATTATTTGTTGTAATTACTTTTATATTAGTGTTAAATGACCCCTAACTTGTATTTTGATTAGAATAAAAGCGCATTTGCTTGAGGACAAGCAAAACTCAAGTGTAAGGGTATATGATAAGGCGAAAAATGAACCACTTTTAGGGGGTCAGTTAAGCCCGGAATTGAATTTATATGATCAAATATTGCCCTAAATCGTTCCTTTTGTGATTTTAGGTACTTTGGGAGTGAAATCTGGAAAAGGAAGCAATTCGGACGTTTTTGGAGCATAAAAGTGAAGAAAACGCCAAAGACTTAATTTTCCAAGCTGGGAACAGTATGTGACGGCGTCAAGAGTACTATCCTGACGGCGTCAAGAGTAAATTTCATGACGACCCAGTACTGAAATGAAGGCGTCACAAGGAAGAGCGTCAAGAGTTAAATGTGTGACGGCCTGGAAAAATTTAATACATGACGGCGTCAGATGTAGATCAAGGCAGTCCGAGAATTCTTTTGGCGGCGAGATGACGGCGTCACAAGATTGTTCTTGACGCCGTCAGCCTCAATTTTCTATATATAGTTTTCTAATTTTCATTCAAAAAAAGAGAGAGAAGTTTGGAGAAACCCTAAGGCCGAACCTATTACGAATTTTACAGGTTTTTCAAGGGTTTTCAGCCCTTGAACCCTTGCATGTGTAATTAAGATAAGTGTTCTTCTAATTCAATCAATATGTCTATGTGTTGGTTGTCTATATCTTGTGCTTGTCTTGATTCCACCATGCTAGGCTAGATTTATCTTGTGTTTGCTTAGATCTAATGAAACCTAGATGTTGATTATGTGTTGATTACTTGTTTATGGTTGTATTGGATGAATGATTTCAATGTTAGGCTTAAGAAAACTAGTAGATCTCCAAATGGTAACATGCTTGAACGTCTTAGGAAACATGAACCGATGTGTACTAGGTTTTATTGGTTGTATTTAATGCATGAGTAAATTCTAATGATCCCATGTTAGGAGCTTCTTAGCCGGCTCGACATAGGAGTGAAGTAGGCACTCATAGGATTGGGGAGTTAAGTACGCCACCCCATGAATGGTATTAAGGAATACAATCCGTCATCCACGCAACTATAACAAGTAATTAACGTGTAAAAGATATCTAGGGAGTAGTGAAATCTAAGTAAACACAATTTCTCCACTTATTGCTCACAACCTTAGTTTAATTTAGTTTATTTTCATTTCTAGTATTTTATTTTGATTGCATCTTAGTATTGGGTTAGTTGACTAGCAACTAATTCCGCCCAAATCCTTCAAACCCGAGATTTTAATTTGCTTTCTAAAAAAATATAAAAATACAAAAATAATCATCCTTCATCTCTAGAACTAGTATTTAGGTTTTCTAATCCTAGCGACACTATTCCTAGCTGAACGATCAATCCCCCGGTACTTGTCACTATACTATACTACAACGATCAGGTACACTGCCTGGTGGGGGTTGTAAGCTTCTTGAGATCCCTCGAGAGGTAAAGCCTGGTGCAATCCCTACGCATCACTTCTCCGGCGAAACCGACTAAGGGTGTGTTTGTTGGAGTTAGTCGAGATCGGATGGAGGAATCAAAATTTAGGAAGCAGTGTTCATACATTACTTCCACCGAAGCACCTTGATCCACGTACACTCTTCTGACCGTGTATCCTTCCACTTCTGCTTCAACTATAAGTGGTTCGTCTGAAATGTCTCCGGGTAAAATCGGAGGGAAACTTATAGGAGCGTTCATCCATTCTTCTTCTTGGTCCAAGACTTTGCGTTTACATCCCCTTTCTTGATATTGGACCATGTTGATAATTCGCCCCTGGTTGATTTGATTATTGCCTCACGGAGGGGCTATGTCCCTCTGCCAGACATCCTTGATTAGATGGTCGAGCTTACCCGTTTCCATGGCCTTCTTTAGCTGCTCCTTCAGATTGTGACAATCATTTGTGAGATGGCCTTTCTCCCCATGATAGTCGCAATATTTGTCCATATTTTCCCTAGAGGGCCTTCCTCTCAACGGAGGTGGTGCCGGAAGTCTAAGTTGATGTTCAATTGCCAAGATTTCTTTAGGAGCTTTGGTAAGTGCATTCAAATCTATCGGCCTAGTATCTCTTCGGTTTGTATCATTGCGACGATAGTCTGTTCGGTTATCATTCCTTGCCGGACCGTAGGGTATAAAGTGATTGTTTTGACGAGGCCTTAACTCCTCTCGGTGATTATCCCGTCGGCGATTTCCTCGGTACAGGGGCCGTTGAGTGCTTTGGTCATATCTGTTATGGTACGGACTGTAATGGTGATCTCGTTTGTAGTTATCCATCCTTTCTCCTCTTGGCACTTCTGTTGATCGGTATGCTTTCTCAGAACGGATGAAGTCATCGACCCTTATCATCATTTCAGTTACTGCTCGAGGAATCTTTTCGGAGAATCTTTTTGCTAGTTCCGGACATTTGCTTCCATCAATAAAAGAGGATATTTGCATCACCTCTGGGACACCTGAAATACGACTAGCTTCGTCTGTCCATCATTCCTTAAATTCTGACAAAGCTTCGTTGGCTTTCCGGATGATCTTAGTGATTTCCATGGGGTCCCTGATGCACTTTCTCCGAAGAGCAAATCTTTGCACAAATTGTTCACATAGGGCATCCCAATCGTCTATACTGCCTCGCGAAAGACTGTCGAACCATCCTCTAGCTGCGTCATCTATAGTTTGTTGGAACATCATACACCATATAGGCATGGGCCACGCACCTTGGTTGGCTGCTCCTTCAAACCTTGTGATATGATCATCCGGGTCAGTGGATCCGTCATACAGCTTTATATGGGAGGGCATCAGATATTTTGCGTTCTTAGGTCCGGAAAAGTTGATGATCCTTCGGGTGAAGGGACTCTTAGATGATGCTTTGAAAGGTTTAGAAAGATCGTCCATCGGTTCTTCCTCGGTTATTTGGGCTTCGGTATCTTGGGATTCTCCGTCTTCGAAGTTGAGCTGGATGGGTTTGAATGGTGTTCCTCCTGTGGTATTGTGCTCCTGGATCAAGGCCTTTAGTGCAATGATGTGGTTCTGGATTTGTTCTATGCTATTGTTGTGGGTGTTATTATCGTTGTTTCCTCCGCTACCTTCGGGTGTTACCGGGGTAGGACCTGCCATCTCTTAGCTTTGGTAGAGTGAATGACGAGTCCCACGAATGGCGCCAATTTGTTGAGGTAAAATCTTGCTTCTACTTCAGACAAGCGAAGTGAATCCTCCGGACTGTGATCGGTCCTTCGGATTCGGGGTGATCTTTATCTGTTGTGTGTTCCTTCGGATATCTGCAAAATAGATACGTCCGTTAGTCTCGCCCCGGGAGTGTATCCCAGGACCAACCTCCGGCGTGAGAGTAAGTATGTATTCTTAGAGAGAGAAAGTATAAGTAAAGTTTAGATAGTGAGAGAATTAGTTAACCTTTAAGTGAGAATTTCTTCTCTATTTATAGACGATATTCACGAAGTACAAGGCTGATTAGTACTAATATGTTTAGTGGTTACTTGTTTATACTCCACTACCATGCACTTGTGTACTTGTTTGTACTTTGCTTTGCTTAGTTATTGCATATCCGGATGGTCAATTCATCCGGAGGGTTGTGACCATCCGGACGTTGTAATTTTAGAATATTGACTAGGTTCGTTCTAATGATCCGTTCCGCTTGACTGTTGGTTCGAGCTGTCCGTCATAGGTCCGGAGGGTACATACGCCAACAATATTATAGTAATTATCATGACATATATAATTTGAATGATAAAAAACTAATAAAATCCCTTAATTTTTTTTTTAAATAAAATTTTCTAATTACAATATGTGGCTATTAACTATAAAAAATTACTAATAAAATGCATACTTCAGATTGGGAAGCACACAAACTCGTTCACTTCAAATAGCATCACATTATTTTATTTGCCACTTGCGTTTTATACACAGAGTTCTATAGCTAGTTCTCTTTAGGCTTTTTAATCGTTAAGTAGCCTCTCATGTTCTTTTTTATTTGCCCTTACGTATATGAGTCATTAAAAGACTTGTACCTTTATCTGCAAGTTAAATACTGTAAGTAACTTTAACGGTCGAATTTAATGTCCATTTGGTCAAAGGAACTATTTGCACAAACCACATGGATCTTATCCGTGTAATGTACTCTTTGTGTTAAAATCATGTGGTCAAGTTTGTACAGAAATAGCTCAATAATTGATAAGAAGAAGACAATAAATGAATTTTCATTTAATTCCAGCCACATGTAAATCAAGATATATGATTCTCTTCCGGTTCATTTCATTCAAAACACCAAACCATTCATTCAGATTCAAAAAGCTCCCAGCAGTTTACCATAAAACAATGGCTGAAGTCCTTGCTTCTACCCTCATCGAAGCCGTTTTTCAGAAGCTGACCAATGAAGCCGTTAAGCAAGTTATTCGAGCAAAGGGAATTCATTCTGAGCTTAAGAAACTAGGGAGGACTTTGTCCAGGATCCAAGCACTGCTGAATGATGCTTGGAACAAAGAAATAACTAATGAAGCTGTTCAAGTATGGCTCAATGATCTCCAACATCTGGCATACGACATAGATGACTTACTTGATGACTTGGCAACCGAGGCTAAGCATAATGAGTTGACCAACCAATCCCGAGCCAGCACCAGCAAGATAAGAAAGCTCATTCCAGCTTGCTGCGCAAATTTCTCACTAAGTAATAGGCTGCATAAAAGGTTAGACGATATCACCAACAAGTTACAAGAGCTAGAGAAGGAAAAAGTTACTCTTGGTTTGACGATGGAGAGTGGAAGTTTACAAGTGAATGATGGGCCAAAAGATAAAAATAGGCAATACGAGACCTCGTTGCTGGTAGACGCATCTAGTATTGTTGGGCGACAAGGTGATAAGGATGCGTTGGTTCAAAGGCTATTGGCGGATGAACCATGTAATAAAAACTTTAGCATCGTGCCCATTGTTGGTATGGGTGGCGTAGGTAAGACAACTCTAGCTAGGCTTTTGTATGACGAAAAGCAAGTTAAGGATCATTTCGAACTCAAGGCATGGGTATGTGTTTCAAAAGAGTGGGATAGCTTCAAAATAAGTAAAATTATTTTCCAATCTGTGAGTGAGGAAGATAAGAAATTTGAAGATTTAAATCTTCTTCAAGTAGCTCTCAGAGATCAACTTAGGGAGAAACGGTTTCTACTAGTTTTAGATGACGTTTGGAGCGAAAGCCGTGAGGATTGGGAAACCTTAGTACGTCCATTTCATGCATGCTCTTGCGGAAGTAAAATTATCATGACAACTCGGAAGGAGCAATTGCTGAAAAAGTTGGGTTATGATAGTTCAAACCCTTTGCAATGTTTATCCCAAGATGATGCTGTGTCTTTATTCGCTCAACATGCGTTGGGTGCAAATAATTTTGACTCCCATCCAACATTTAAAGCACATGGTGAAGGCATTGTTAAAAAATGTGGTGGTTTGCCTCTGGCTTTAATAGCACTTGGTGGGTTAATGAGGACCAAAAGGGATGCGCTCGAATGGAAGGAAATAGTGGATAGTGAGATATGGAGGTTAAAAGAGGGGGATGAAATTATTCCGGCTCTTAGTTTAAGCTACCGTGAACTTCCTGCCGATTTGAAGCAGCTCTTTGCATATTGCTCCTTGTTCGCAAAGGACTACGCATTTGACAAGGAAGATTTGGTTCTGCTCTGGATGGCTGAAGGATTTTTGCACCGAGTACGTCTAAGCGCGTCAACTGTAGAACGTTTGGGCCACGAATGCTTTAATGAGTTGTTATCACGGTCATTTTTTCAACCCTCACCTAATGACAAGTCTTTGTTTGTTATGCATGATCTTATGAATGATTTGGCCACATCTGTTGCTGGAGATTTGTTTTTCAGGCTAGAGAAGGAAATGGGAAAGAATGTTAGGAAACAAACTTTAGATAAGTGTCGTCATATGTCTTTTGTTTGTGAAGAATATGTAGCTTACAAGAAGTTTGAGGGGATCGAAGGAGCTAAAGGTTTGAGAACATTATTGTCCGTAGGGGTGAAAGAAACGTGGCAAGAAAACTACTTGTCGAATAAGGTTTTGATTGACTTACTCCCTGAGTTGCAATTCTTAAGGGTTTTAAGTTTGAGTGGTTATGAGATAAGCGAGGTTCCAGAGTCCATTGGCGAATTAAAGCATTTACGCTATCTCAATTTATCTCAAACTAAAATCACACATTTTCCAGAAAATGTTTGTGATCTCTATAACTTAGAGACACTAATCCTTTTTGGTTGTTCTTGTTTAACCAAGTTTCCCAACAACTTCATAAAGCTTAAAAGTTTGCGGCATCTAGACATTAGAGATACGCCGCTTTTAAAAGACTTGCCTGCAGGGGCAGCTAAGTTGAAAAGCCTGCAAACTCTTTCAAAAATCATTATTGGAGGAGAAAATGATTTTTCGATAACCCAACTTAAAGATTTTGAGAATCTTCATGGGAAAGTTTCCATTGAGGGCCTGGAAAAAGTAAAAAACGCAACGGAAGCACGAGAAGCAAACTTATCACAAAAGAGGCTTACTGAGTTAGAGGTTAAATGGAGTGACGTATCAAATGCTTCCCGAAAGGAGACTACTGATAACGATGTGCTTGACGCATTGAAGCCATATAATGATTGTTTGAGGAAGCTAGGCATTGTGAACTATCTGGGTTTAGAGTTTCCCAAATGGGTAGGGGAACCCTTTTTTCATAAGTTGGCTTGTGTGTCTATACATGGCTGTAAAAAGTGTACATCTCTACCACCACTCGGGCAACTACCGTCACTTAAGAGTTTATCTATCCAAGACATGGATGACGTGAAAGATGTGGGTTTAGAGTTTCTTGGGACTGGTGTTGCATTTCCTTCACTTGAAATTCTAACGTTTAAAGGTATGCCTAGTTGGGAGGTTTGGTCAGCATATAGTAGCAGTGGGGTTGGAGATTCTGTGTTTCCATGCCTGAAAAACCTCAATATAGAAGGGTGTCCAAATTTGGTTGAAGTCTCATTTAAAGCACCACTACTTTCATTGAGTATAAGTGAATGTGGTGTTGGTTTGTTGAGAAGTCTGGTGCACGCAGCTCCATCAGTCACTAGATTGGTAATAAAATCTATTTCAGGGAATGATCAGGTGTGGAGAGGTGTTATATTGGATCTTAAGGCAGTTGAAGAATTGATAGTGACTGAATGTGATGAAATAAGATACCTGTGGGAATCAAAAGAAGCAGAGGCAAGTAGTAAGGTTCTCGTGAATTTAAGGGAGTTGAGAGTAAGTAAATGTAAAAATTTGGTGAGTTTAGGGGAGAAAGATGAGGAGGAGGAGTACAATTATGGGAGCAACCTCCTAACATCTCTTAGCTCGTTATACATATCTTTTTGTGAAAATTTCAAGCATTTAAGTTGTCCTGACAACATTGAGAGCTTGGATATCTATTTTTGTGATTCAATTACATGTGTCTCCTTCTCAATGGGAATGGGAGGGCAGAAGCTCAAGTCAGTTGAAATTCTCAAGTGTGAAAAACTAATGATAAAGGAGGAGTTGGGAGAAGGAGGAAAGAAGAATATGTTACTACTACTTATCAACAGCAAAAGCATGCCAATGCTTGAAGATGTAAGCATATTATGTCATCCAAATGTGGCATCGATCATTGATTTTGGGGGTAACTTTATTCACCTCAGGAGATTGGTAATATGTGATTGTAATAGTACGGAGGAGTCGTTATTTGCAGACCTCCAATTGCAGAGTCTCACCTCGTTAACTTATCTGAATATAAGCAGATGTTCACGTATGGATGTTCCAACTGGGCTTTGGCCTCCCAACTTGCGTAAACTTGTAATAGGTGACTTGAAGAAGCCCATCTCAGAATGGGGCCCACTGAAGTTTCCAACCTCACTTGTTGATCTAAACTTACGTGGTTCACAAGAAAAAGAAGTCACTAATTGGAGTCAATTGTCTCATCTTCATCTTCCTTCATCTCTCACTCGACTTTGCATTGTTGGTTTTGACAAGTTGGAAATAGTTTCCGAGGGACTCCAACACCTCACCTCCCTCCAACATCTCATCATTTCCGGATGTCCAAAGATGAAAGATCTGCCAGAAATGTTGTTGCCTTCACTTTTGAGTTTGGAAATTAGGAGATGTCCAGACCTGAAAGAAAGATGCAGTAGAGGAGGCTCCTACTGGCCCAAAATCTCCCATATCCCCTGCATCGAAATAAAGGAGTTTTAACTTTTTATGGCCAAAAGAGTGAAGACAAAGCTGTTTGAAGCATCAAGTTATTAGACTGGTTTGCTGTTGCTATTTGATAGTTTTTCTGTTAGCGATTTGAATATTTGTTTGCTTTAGATTGATGTTTGTTTTGCTTACTCTTTGTTCCAAAAGGAAATGTCTATAGGATTTCGAGCTTGGCTATGTAATTTTCTCCTTTTCACTAAATTGTGACTAAAGAACCTGAGTGATAGTCCATGTAATACGCCACATAGTGTCATCATCCAATTTCTACTGCCTAGCTTCTTTTTCACAGTGTTAACAAAAGATTTCGCATAAGAATGTTTAGTATTAACAGCTTGAGCCGCATTCCACTTTTCCGAGTATCAATAGCATCATTAAGCACTTTTTCCCCATTGCAGATGTCATCATTATCCATTTCAACCCCCTCTTTTTCCGAGGATTTTGGCAGGAAAAATGGTTGGAGGAAAGAGAAAGGATTTGTTATTCATGTATTTTTAGTCACACTTATAATTGTGCATTAGAATCTCCTTTTGTGGTTATAATTTGGCTAACAGTTCCAGTTTCATTGTCAAATGGATTATATTTCATTAGAGGTGGGAAAATTTCTACTCATTTGATAATGAATGGGTCCTCGTAGCGTTGTCATGCTTAGATCTTCGTTGCACTTTTAGGTCTTGGAATTTTATTTGCCTTTGGCCCCCTTCTCTTTGCAAGCGTTTTTCTAGACGCCCTCGCCCATTTGCGTTTATGCTTTTATGCTTGTATATTTATACTCATGTCCCCTTTGTCTATGTTACTAGTACTAGGACTTACTTGTTGATCATGTGCCTATTGTTACTCATTATGGCTAGTTTAGGAATCACTGACCACTTTGTTAAGAACTTAAGATCATTTTACATTTATCCAATAATAGTAACAACTTGTGTCCCTTGGTTAAATATGATGTTCCTTTTTTTTAAGCTTTGAAAAAATGGTTACACTATTGAAAGAAAATATGACCCTTAACCCTTTCCCTATCTCAGGAAAGATGAAGCTTGGTAACAGCTTTAACTTGTAGTACGAGTAATATATACTCTATCAATGCTTGACTCAAGCAAAAGCATTTGCTTCTGTTTCGGCACGAACAAGGCTAGCATAAATACCATCATGATGTGAAGTCATAAGCCTATCATGGCTTCCGTATTCTGTAAGCTTTCCATCTTGGACCACAGCTATCACATTGGCTTCTCTGATGGTCGAGAGACGGTGAGCCACCACAATGGTGGTGGTGCGTCTCGTTATCTTCTTAAAGGCTTGTTGAACGTTTTTCTCTGACTCCAAGTCCAGTGCACTACTTGCTTCATCGAGTAGTAGTACTCGTGATCTCTTCACTATTGCTCTTGCTATTGCTATCCTTTGTTTTTGACCACCCGATAGCTGAACTCCACTCTGACCCACCTGCAGTGACACATCAAGGCTTTCAGGATACGTGAATTATTGCTATAGAGTAAGTATTTGAGAAAAAGAAGTACCAATCTAACCCTTTTTAAGTGATGCATATAATATACATACCTCGGTTTCATAGCCTTCAGGGAGACCACATATGAAGTTATGAATGTAAGCTTCTTTAGCAGCTTCTTCAATCTCAGCGAATGACGCTTTTGAGTTCCCAAATCCGATGTTATCTTGAATCGTGCCAGCAAACAATGCAGGTTCTTGACCAACCAATGCTGTTTGAGACCGCAGCCAGTTCAAATCAAGCTCCCTTAAGTCAATTCCTCCCATCAAAACCTTACCTTTGATCGGGTCATAAAACCTTTGTGTCAACCATATCAATGTAGATTTCCCAGACCCACTACTCCCGACAACTGCCACCATGGTCCCGGCTTTCACCTTTAAGCTAAAATCCTTCAACACAATGACATTAGGCCTAGAAGGATATGAAAAAGTGATATTCTTGAACTCAATATCAAAAAACTTTGAGCTTTCAATCTTTCTAGATTTCCCGCGAATCAATGGAGTACGGTTAATAATATCGAAAACAGCAGGAATTGCAGTCGATGCCATGGAGGTATCAGGAGCAAGACCCGCGAGTTGACCAACTGAAAACGAGCTCAAAACAAGAATCAGGAAGATCTTGTACACATCCCCGAACGCCGTGTGGCCTTGTTTCACAAGGTAAGCCCCGTAGAACAAAATTGCTGTATAAGATACATACATTGCACCTTGAGAGAACCCTAATGCTATCCCGGTGATTTGTGATCTTTTAACAGACGTTGCTTTTGGGCTCGATAGAGATTCATCAAAAGATTTGACTATCTTTTCTTGAGTTGCAAAAGTTGCCACTGTTCGAATGTTTGAGACTGCACCCGAAGCGATTCTAGTTGCTTTATCATAAGAAGCATTATCCAACTTTGGTCCGATGTTAATGAGCAAGTTAAAGTAGCTAGCACCAAGTGTAAAAGGGGTGAGAATAGTTATCAAAAGGGCTAACCGCCATTGCAGATAAAACGAAACGCCTAAACCCACAGCTGCTGAGCTTAAACCCATGAACAAAACCGAGTATCGGTCAGCTAAGACTGACCTGAAACTCATACAGTCGATTGATAGCCGTGAAACAAGTACTCCAGTTGAGTTTTCATCAAAGTCAAACCACCCTGGCTCTTGTTTAAGTATGGACCGGAAGAGAATATTGCGAACCCTTTTGGTGAGGTTTGAACCAGCCCAACCGCAGAAACCTTGTTGACCTGTCATAGCGAGAATAATCAAAACTCCGAGTCCCACCAGAACCAAACAGAGGTTCGCGATATCATGTTTCATTGTTGACTTATTGGAGTTGAAGTAGACTTTAAGTCCTTGTCCTAAAACCAACGGAAAAATAGAAAGAATTGAACCAGCTACCATTCCCAAAACTATGCCTATAAATATCATTCCCCCTTCAGGTTTTTGTAAATTCCAAACCTCGGAAATCATGTATGATCTTGGTTTGGCGCCTTCTTTTGTTTGTACTTGCTCTTCCTCTTGAACTGATTTCATGTACTCTGACCTCGATATCTCATGCACAAGGTTTGACTTTAGCAGATCTTGAGCACTTGATGTTTCATGTTTTCGTCCCGTTTCACCTATTTCTGATTTAGGATCTGATGATACAGCTTCTGATGCAAGCTTAATGAGAGCAAAGTAGGCACCTTTTGTGTCCATAAGTTGTTGATGGTTTCCACTTTCGATAACAGATCCTTGTTCCATAACAACAATCCTGTCAGCATTTCGTACGGTTACCAGTCTGTGAGCAATCACCATAGTGGTTCTATTTTTAGATATTTTATCAATGGCTTGTTGGACAAGACTCTCAGACTCAGCATCTAGTGCACTTGTGGGTTCGTCTAAGAGAAGGATCTTAGGATCTTGAATCATGGCTCGAGCCAATGCAATTCGCTGCTTTTGACCCCCGGAGAGTTGTGTTCCTCTGTCTCCTACTTGTGTATCATATCCTTCTGGTAAATTAGTTATGAATTTGTGTGCGTTTGAGGCAACACAAGCTGCGATAGCTTCTTTCTTGGTGGCATTTTCTTTGCCCATCATAATGTTTTCAAGAATGGTGTTTGCAAAGAGAACCGGCTCTTGACCAACCATGCTCATCTGACTTCTTAGCCATTTCACTTGCAAAGTCCTTATATCGTGACCATCCAACATTACAACACCTACATGTTCATGTGTAAACCGTCATAAATATACAATATTATGGCGTGCATTAATCTACAAATGAGCATGATAATATTACATTTAGAGTAATTTACATAAAGGGACAGAAAGCGTCCAAGTGGTTTGGTGAAATAACGGAAATCATATCTAAAATGGCCCTTCACATCATAGATAACTTACCCTCACGAGGATCATAGAACCTCTCTAAAAGAGCAAAAACAGTTGACTTTCCAGCACCACTTGCACCGACTAGTGCTAAAGTTCTTTGAGAAGGAACCACCAAATTGAGGGAGTTGAGAATTGGTAGAGTCGGGCGAGAAGGATAAGCAAAAGAAACATTCTTAAACTCCACTTTTCCATGTCCACTTGAAAGTCGTCGTCCCATATCAGAATAAGGATCAATATCCGGGATTCTATCTATGACTTCAAACACTCTGCTAGCTGCTACAGTCCCTTGTGCAAATTGAGCAAAGTAAGATAGTGATAGAGCCAATCCCCTGCACGATTCAAGTACATTTGACCATCATGGATATTTATGGTACCAATACCAATTACGGCAAATGATATATGCAATAAGTGGTCACAAATAGCAGCTATATGTTGATAACAAGTGGTACTATGTATTCCTTTGTTAAAAGCTAGGTTACATATACAACGCGATCACATGTTTTACTACATATTAGTTACTGTACAAGTTTAGACGGGTAGTTACCTGCCACCAACATTGACACCAAAGAAGCAAGCAATGGCTTCACCGCCAGATATCTTGTTGTCAAAGATCAAAATCGATCCATACCAAAAAGCCAATGCCCATGTGCAATAAGTGACCAAATAGATAACACCAATTCCGACACCCTTTGCGAAACCAAGTTTTTTTCCCACAGGCACAGACTCTACCAACAGCGTATCATACCTATCTGCTAGTTTTTGTTCTGCTACAAAAGAAAACACAGTCCGGATTGAACTTATCGCTTGTTCTGCTACACCACCAGCTTTTTTGTATGAATTCTGCAGATAAAAAGAAATGTAATGCTTGAACCATACTGGTATATCTGTATCATGAATTTTTTTTTATGAGCTCTTAGTTTCTTACCACTTCTTTAGTAGCTAGGCCGACATAAACTGCCTTATAAGCTAAGCCACAAAACATTGTTAATGGAGTAACTGCAAGAATTACCAAAGAAACCTTCCAGGACTTCATGAATCCAACAACGTAGCCAGTGATAAATGTGCATAAGTGATGAACAAAATGCGCCATCTGGGTTTCAAAAAATACCAACCAAAGCTTATCGTAAGCACGTAAATGTTTAGAAACTACAAAATTATTAGAATTGTTAAAGTCTTTACCTTTTCTCCCATAACTTCTTGGATTTGAGCAACATCACTTGAGATCCCATGCATGATGTCACTTGTACTGATTTCTGTGTCAAAGAATGTGACATCTTGGCGTAGAACTGACCTTAGGTAAGCGGTTCTTATTCTATGAGCTGATCGCTCCCCCACCAACCGCCAACAAGCAATTTCTGTGTTTACACGAATCGTATGATTAATTTTTTCCAATAGAAGTACTATGAATTACAAGAATATATTGTTAACATAATAAAAGAAATTAGAAACTATGAGGCTTACGTAAGTATGCTCCGATCACGACTAGTGCAGACAACCCCATCATGTATATACATATCTGAAGTTCAAAAGCCAGAGGAAGTAAGATTAGAAACAGAAATTAGATGAGTTTGTTTATACGAATAATGATCACAGACGAACAGTTTAGTATTTACCCTTCGGACATCTTTCATCATCTCATCATTGTTATCATCTAAAGCGATTTTGTTGACAAAATATCCAAAAAGTAAAGAATACCAAGGTAAAGATCCTCCATTAATCAAAGCACCCAAACTGCCTATTATCACAAGAAATATATCCAACTTTGTTGAAAATTTAAACAATCCAAACACCCCTATTTGCTTTGGTGGTGCAACTTCATCTTCACCACCATCTTCGTCGTCATCATCCTCATCAATATCTTCGTGCTCTATAAAACTCTTATGAGGACTCTGCAGTTTTTGACCACCTCCTCCATAACCATAACTATGGTGATCCTTTTTATCGTATTTTCTCTTTGTTTCACTCTCTAGATCATCATCAGTAGCACTAAGATAATCAATAGTTGTCGAATGATCTTTCTTTTTGTCATGAGTAGTAGCAACCATGGGCGTGCGTGGAACATGGTGTCTGGTATGAGTACTTTTGGCAACATAACTTTGGAGCTCAAGTCTACCCAATGTCGCACGACTATTAATAGATTGTTCATAGGACGGGTTGACAAAGCTGCGAAAATTACCACCACCATTACCACCTACAGCAGTAGTACGAGAAAGGTAAAAGTCATTTGCTGTCTGGCGAAACACACGTCCCCCAGGAGTAAGTGCCACTGAACGATTAGGCTCAGCCCATGGTGTTAAGGCTGCACTAAGGTTGCTGCCACGGTTGTCTCTAAAGCCAGTAGGCTCAAACTGCCACGAGATTTCAGCCTGCCATGATATGTCAGTGTCTGAGGCAAAAGGAGTGGTGGGTGGTACACGTGTACCACGAGTCCTACGTGAAGCAGCGTATGGAGAGGTATTGGTGCTTGAAAATGAGAAGTTTGGTGATTGGTGGGAACGTGTCGGGGTGGTGTGGCGAGGAGGCCGCCTGCGGTGGCTAGCCGCAGAGGACTCTATCTCAAAGGAGGATTCAGCCATTGAAGGAAATGGTGGATAACATGCAGAAAATTAATCAAATTTTAAGTCACCTATGTTTCTCCGTAACAGAACAGTTGTGTCTATAACATTGTAAAAAACTCAAATGTGCATTAGTATATGCCAAACAAGTTTTGTTTTTATGCTTGGTTTATCTCATGTTTTTAGGATGTTGTTTAATTCCAACGTTGTTACAAGTCTTTGTTTTTATGTTTGGTTTCTCTCATGGTTAACAAGGTTTATTATATCATTTGCATTGAAAGATAATAGCAAACAGTTGCACTATTTCACTAGTTTATATATGATGTTGATAACTATGTTTTTGTTTTAAGTCATCGGTGTGTTGCGGACTTTCGGTTGATGGAGCAATGAGCAAGTACTAAACCGAATAACGATTCATGTTTTTAATTGTGATGAACACTGTAAACAAAGGAAGTGACAAAAAATCTCAGTATCTCGAGTTAAACGGCATATATCCACTTTTACTTCTAAAATATAACGCACGTACAAAGGAATTGAAGAATATCCACAGCTTAGCATATGTTGTATCAAAACATTGTCTTACACAAATCAACAACTAATTGATAGCCTCTACCAAAATCAACAATAACATTTCACTAATTGGCGATTTCTTTTGCTCAAGAAAAGATATCGCAAATAATTGCTTTCGAGCCATTAAGATATACATAGTAACATTGTAGATCTTATATATGTACCTATTTATAAATCGCTTTACCTCCAAAACATAAACTCATCTTGGTTTTGAGTCACTTCCTTTGCTTCGGAAAGTTGACAATGAAAAGAATGACCGAGGAGCTGTTGAAAATAACACCAAGGATTAGAGAATAATCACCAAAAGAAAACTGCTTCGAACTTCTTAAATTTGATTCAAAACTCAGCACAAGTGACCATAGACTCGACTGAATGTTAACTTTTTGAAGACTGCGCCAGATAATTAGACCATTGCTTTTAAATGTAAAGTTACCATCACTAATATGTAGAAACAGTACCTTTCATGGAGCTTCCCGAGAGTTGATCTTCCCTCAATCGGAAGTTTGATGGAGGTGCTGGGATCGAACTCTGCAATGTGTTCACTGCAATGGGGAAAACGTGTGTTTAATTATAGTGACATAGAAAAGAGGAAGTACTAAGAAAAGTAGGCTGACCTTCATCACCATAAAAATCGCTCTCGCTGAAACCATGTGAGTATCCCATTCTTGACTTCCGATCTTCTGATGACCGATTAGCAAGATCTCTTCCATCTTCAGTGTCATCGTCTCCCTCGGAAGTTGTAGCAGAGATATAATCAGACAAATTATCAGTGTGGCGACTTTTCCTTCCAAATTTCAGCAACCGTTTGAATCCTTTGGCCATATCCTTGCGAGATTGTAGGCCAGGAGAGTTGGCTATGGGACTAGATATTTTAGCAATCCCCCATTTCTTCCTCATTCGAGCTGCATCGGCTTCTGTTGGTTGTAGATTCCAAGATGCAGGGCTCCTCATGGGAGATTCAAAATCAGAAGCCTCATGATTATAAGAGAATGGGTAATTGGTGTGAGAATTCCATGACATTGGGCTCTCACCAGGTGAATCTTGCACTGGAAACGGGGAAGTCACAGTAGCAGGCAATTCAGCAACTGAAGTATGATCTACTTGCGAAAACGACTGTGAGGTGTTGCCATTTTCTGATTCAGAATTTATCAATATCTCAGATTCAGGGCTCATTCTTGACTCAACCTCGTCTGCAATTATTTGATCTTCGGTTTCTGTGGTATCAAGCTCTTCCAAGCCATCATCTTTAACATCTGGTTCGGATGCTGGTTTATCATACTCTTCGTCCTTGTTCACAGCTTTAGACACCATTGAAGCTTTCATTTTGGCAGCAACACTTCCAGCACCCGGTCCTATACCTGTATTCTTCCTCAGAAACCGCCTTGGCTCCACGTTTTTCGATGATTTCATGTGACCTTCGTTCGGTGGCGCCAAAATCACACCTTCTGAGCTCTCCAATGAAGTCACCAAGCTTTTCCTCAAAGATTGAGACCGTCGTGACTTGTCTTCCTTAACAGATGGCATCTCTTCATTATTACTACTTCTGCTGCGGGCATAGTTTCTTAACTGAGAACGAGCTGCTGCTTTGCTAGCTGCAGAATAAGGCTTTGTATTCTCTTTTCGTAGGTCAGAAAAGTTTGGGACAGATTGTGCAAGAGGATTGTCGGGTTGTGTCCTCCGTTTCCCAGAAGTAGAGGTCAGTTTGGTGGCTGATCTCGGGATTGGGGTGCGAACTAATGGCTTTTTAACTGGAATATTCCTCGAAAGACCTAATCCAGATAGATCTCCAACATCTTGAAGCTGCCCAAAATCTAGCGGCTGCAATCAATTTTTTATAACCCATTTAAATTTACAAATGTTATATTGTTATTATATATAGCAAATGAAAATGATGATACCTCTTCTCTCTTTAAAGCGGAGCGAGCATTAAATGACCTGAGCTTTTCTGCACGTCGTTGCGCACTAGATACAGAATTCTGTCTATCTGCAGACCACGAAGAAAGGGTAGCTTTCATTTCGGTACTATGGCGCTCAAGGCTATCATTCATTGCTTTCATCCTAGCTTCTTTCTCTGCTCCATTAGAATCCCATGATTCCCTTAGTCTTGCATCTCTTTTCTTCATGTAACTATCATATAACTTTCCTCTAGAATCGTCACTAAATTCAACCTCAGCCTGAATCAAATAATTATGATTCTGACCACCTGAATCCATGACCGGAATTGGAGACTCAAACATTCTTTGCTGTTCAGGAATAGGATCCGCAACCTGCTTACTGTATGCTAATCTCGTTGTCTGATCAGATTCCACATCAGAGACCTTGCTTTGACGTGTAGGGTTAGGTTGGTCTCCTGGAACTCGAAGCTTATGCTCTGCAAAAAGCTTTTCAAGTTCATTTGCTTTCATTTTAAGTTCGTCATTGAGTTCTTGGTTCCCTTTTAGCTGCCTTGACCCAGATCCCCCCTGAAAGAATTTACCAGATGGTGGTGTACTACTATATCCATGAACATAACCACTACCATCACCCTTTTGAACTTGCTTTTGGAACTTCAGTTTTTGGGGACCAGATTCGTTATATTGCTCCTCAGTTGATATTGAATCTTCCTTTTGAAATTCTACAGAATTCAGCCTGGGTTGGGAACGTAACAAACCAACCTCTAATTGTCTCCGCTGAGAAGCAGCAAAGGCTTCCTGAATTTTTGATCCAGGACTTGGTGACGTTTTCTTAGGAGGAGCCCTTAAGGTCATCATTCCAGGATCGGTATCCTTTACCAATCTATCTAGTTTAGACGAGCCAATAGTTGAAGAACCAAATTTCACTTGATCAGACTTGCCAACTTGTTCTTCTTGACCACCATCAAAGTCATTGAATTGGGAACCAGTCAAAGAGTCATCATCAGACTTTGTTAAAGATGTCAAAGAGAGAGTTTTTTCGAAATTAGAAGGCAGCTGATTTGACCCTACAGATTCTTCAGATTTGACCGAAGAAGAAACAGTCAACTGAGTGGCGGAATGTGTTTGATCTTTCTGAACCTCCGTAATAACGGAACCGGGTATGTCTTTCGGATCTTCTTTCTCGTCAATGCTCAAATTAATGCTTGTGTCAGTAGCACCACTCCATCTTCTCAGAACAGCTGGAGGAGCAGCTGAATGTGAATGTGAAACATCAGAGGAGAGCCTACGAAGCTCTGGCTTAGTAACTACAAGTTTGGCGCCACTTCCGGTAGCAGAACCTCCCTCTTTTTGTTTGTTTTCAAAAAGATTGATACGATCTTGCACACTGAGCCGCCTAGAAGATGTTTGAGTAGCAGGTTGAGCTAAAGGGTTGTCAATCACACCACCCTCTTCCTTTTGTTTTTCGTTCACAACAGAGGACGTGTCAGCATGAATGCTTGTTTCCTGACTTATAGGAGTAATGCCACGTCTTGAAGGAAAGGTGGCGGAGGAAGAAAGGGACTTGGGTGGCTGGGAAGTGGTGGTTGGTGGGTCATTGTCAAGAGTCGTGTTGGAGGCGTAAGAAGATTGGATAGGTTGATCTCGGACGTCAGACTTCCATGATGGAGTGTTAAACAACTCCGGATGTCTATTGTGGAGTGAGACGTATTTAGAGCAGGCTTGGCTGCACTAATATGGAAACATGTTATAAAGCAATCTTAAACTTGGCGACAAAAAGTAATAAAATAAAAAACACTGTAACTGCAAGTAGCTGTCAGAAAAAATATGTATATCAAATTCTACGTGGGACGTGTTCTTCTAACTTTCTTTACAATATTGAAGGAAAATTAATTAATTAAATATAAAGTTTAGACAAAAAGTTATCGCAATCTTAGAAACATTCCTAAAGTAAAGATAGGTGGTTGTTCTTGAAGCATTTGAGTTTTATTCATATTTTATAGATATCGAGTAGCAACTTTTTCAAGCATCAAGAAAGAAAGATATTTACATGAAATGGAAGGAGCACCAAACTATGCTATTGAAGGAGTGTTTCACGAAAAAAAATAAACAAGATTCATTTGGAGCAGACACCAAAGAGAATCTTTCCAAACTACATACATTTTTTAATATAAAATAGTAGTACATTTCAACTATAAAAATTAAATAAAGTACATACATATTAAAGCATTATTTAAAAACAATTTTTACTCAGTCATTTTGATATACATCATTCACGGCACTAAACTTTAAAATTAAGTGCCAAAATCTGAATTTTGTTGCTCATTAGAAGACAAATGATCCGTGAGAGACGAGATGCATAATGCACATGGGCCCCCAGTGTTTCACCACCAAGGGATCCAATGCTACCAACAGTTTCAGATTTAGATGCACCATAAATATGAAACCATCAACGTAAATCATTTTCTTAATAAAGATGTTTGACATTATAAAATTTTCTCTAACAAAAGTCAATAACAATCACAAAAGCAAACATATAACGACAATCCAATATTAAAATGTGTGTCCTTTTTGGGAATATCTTTTTTTTTCTTTCCTAATTTGATACTTTAAGTAAATGTAATTTCATCTATCTGCTACTTTTTGTTGGAATGAACGTAAAAAATTTCTAATTTCATGAAAAAGAAAAAAAAAAAAAAAAATGAAAGCGCAAGAGAATTAACCAAAAGATATACAAAGTTTGACTTGCTATATACACAGATATGGACTATTTGCCAACTACTTTAGAATTTAGATACAATTTAATAGTCAAAATATATGTAATCATCAATTCATTATTAGTTATGATAACACATAAATATATTTTTAAAATGAAAATTTTGGAGGAAAACTGTTGCAGTTGTCATAGCATATTTGGAAGGAGGTAAATGACATTCATTTTTGCCCCTTCTGGATACCCAAAATATAAAATTTATGAATTCAAATTACATGTTAGTTGCTTTTAAATCATTAAACTTAAGTAATACTTATTAGATTTGAGTTGACTTAAAAGGGTGCTATTGTTGGCCTCTCCAAAGTTCTAAAGGACGGTCAAACCTCCAAAGAGTATCAAAACACAAAAGCAATTGGATTGAAGAATACTTACTTTAAGCGGGTGGCTCCAAACCTCTCTGCAAATGATTGAAGGTCTGCTACAGTGTCATGGTTTAGCCCAGCAGCCTCCGCACGAGCACATGCCGTAGCCAAGTCCTGTTTTACAGTTGCCAGCCTTACATCAATTGCCCTTTGAAGTTCCTTTCTGTAAAACAAGCAATAAACATGAATTCACAGACACAACTTTACATCATATCAGATGGCAGATGGACAGGAACCATGAACTATAAAATTACAACTAATTTTCAACAAATATGTGAATGTTCAACTGCAATTTAGCTGGTCAAAGTAACTACGGATATGCAGGGTTGTACTTTGGAATCTCGTAAATTAAATTACTTGTATTGGCATAACACAAACCATGCATAAACATAAACATAAAGAACAGGGAGAGAGAGGATTATTTACTTTGTTGCATCGCCCCCTGTTGCTGAGCTTAATCTTTCACCACCTGGATTACAGTAAAGGAACCAATTAGCCTGGTATTAAAACCCAATGTAGAATCAAGTGTCAAGACTCATACTCCAACTAGTAACCACAATCTATATTTAGGGATTATGTGATACAATGGCAAGGGATGCAAATACATACTATGAAACTTTCAATATATAACAAACGAAGACAAAAGCATGTTTCAATACTTTCACCATTTTCTCATCTTCGCAATGAATAGTAAAGTAAGGGTACAGGACAAACATGGAAGAGCCTCTTATTATAAATTGGCAGTATAACTTGAATATAACATGGTCTGTCAAGTAAATTAAGAAAACCAGCAATAATTCTGAACCATACATTGCAAGTTATATCTACTCCAGATCAATACACTATAAACCACAATATTTAAAAAAGTTAAAATTTAACAGATTACAACAAGAGCAGTATATTGCTCAAAAGCTGAACTACATAGCCCTTGTTTGGCTATACCAATTTCAATTGCATACTCAATTCTCTCTCCCATACACGACATCTAATCCACCCCTCTCGCCCCACCAAATATATACATTTGCAGACTTGCTCAATGAACACAGAACAAAATGTTTCAAGAATATTTTGCATGTTTAATGTTTATGCTAGATTCTTAGCAACTTATCTTTGTAACAGATAACAAAGAAAACATCATTTCGAACAGATGAAAAGTAACAAGAGTAATGCTTAGGATTATGTAAACTTTTGGTGATCTCATTTGTTCACCTATAGCTATAAGTGTCAGGGAACTTGAGGAGTGCTCTGATCACTCATAATTCATAATTCAATAGTCAGAATCTATTATCCAAATTTACATCTGCTGCTACAACATATGCAATTGTGAGGTAGTAAACTGGTAGGATAGTACAGCATATTCGCAGGAAGATGATTTTCCTTTAACCAAAAGATGGCACTCTAGATGTTATAATGCTGATTGATGCCAATCCAGTAGTTTGTACATTCATACCCCTTTGAGCAAAGATTCGGTTGGGATATATAAAAGAAGGAAGCCTAAACCCACAACCTTGAAATACAAGTTCGAGACCAGGTAAATTCACCAATAACTTAGTGTAAAAAACTCACACTAATTCTGCGCAAAAAACTTCTCATATGTACCACATCACAAAACATTGTAAGATTTTTATGAGTTCTTTATTTTGGCTCACTAACAAACAGTTGTCATGTCATAACATTCATATAGCATAGTGTGTATAGAAACATCTGTTATAGGTGTTATAACTATATTCAGTGAATTAGCTGTGACATATAAATACTTCTTTGGATGTGAAACGCTAGTCTTAGATCAGTTGTTGCAGTCAAATCCTAAAGCTATAATTTGACAGGACATCACATAGGTCCAACATGATGGAACAGAGCCATATTAACAATACAATGAACATGTTATTCGTAACTAATCATTCAATGTGAGAATTGAGATAAGTAAGCTACCCGGGGTACCGGAAAGCTGGACTGACGATCCCTGCAATCATTTCAAAAACCTATTATCAGGAACAACTTTAAAACATAAACATATCAAATGTAGGATGCCATAGCCCCAAATCACATACCTGTGAATACATCATGCGTGCTGCATCTAGCTGAGACATCTCAGCATCATAGGTGCTCACAAGCTCTAAGACCTCCGGTGTACTAACAAAACGCACAAACCTAGAAACACGAGAAATTAAATTCAATGGACTTACAAGGCGAAACGAAACTACTATTTTTTTTTTAAAAAAAGTGCACTACCTCTCCAGTGTTCCCTTTGTGAACCACGTTTTGACATTTTCCCGACTCTCCACTTGAAGCCTAATAGACTGCAAAGCCGACGCCACTTGCTCCTCTGCAACTTTCAAATGAGTCACAAACGGCTTCACCAAACCTGACGCAATCCTCTCGGTGTTTCCACCACTCGAAACAAATAGCTCGCATCTACATTTAACACAAAACTCAATCACCTACTGCATAAAAGGTAACATTCATAGTTTCATACTAAAAGCGTGAGATTACCTTGATCGTCTAGGTGAGAGATGGAACGCTGCGTAATCAAGTGGAGTGTCGGACCTCATCCTAACGTCACCTAATCGCTACTTCTTCATTTAGGTTTAGCTACCTCACAAGTTCCTATTAATCACCGAAATATTATGCCGAATAACGAATACAAACAGCATTCATAAATATCTAACAGTAGAGACGTTATTTCACTAATCAAATACTATTTCGCTGAAACACGAACTGAAAACAGTTGAAATTTACAAGTATCAACAGTAGAGATTAACAATAGGTGTAACGCTGCTTAATCCAGCTGAGTGCCGGACCTCATCCTAACGCACCTAATTCTTCATATAAGTCAAGCTACCTTACAAGTTCCTAGTAATTCGCCTTATCAGTACATCCAAAACATACTAACCGAAATATTACGTCAAATACGAACAGCATTCATAAATATCAAACAGTAGAGATGTTATAATACTATTTGCGAAACACGAACTGAAAACAGTTGAAATTTACAAGTATCAACAGCAGAGATGTTAACAATAGGTGGAACGCTGCGTAACCAAACAGAGCGCTGGACCTCATCCTAACGCCACCTAATTCTTCATATAAGTCTAGCTACCTCACAAGTTCCTATTAATTCGCCTTATCAGTACATATTAACCGAGATACTATACCAAACAACGAATACGAACATCATACATAAATATCTAACAGTAGAGATGTTATTTCACTAATCGAATACTATTTCACCGAAACATGAACTGAAAACAGTTGAAATTTATAAGTGGAACGCTGCGTAATCAAGCGGACTGACGGACCTCATCCTAACGTCACCTAATTCGTCATATAAGTCTAGCTACCTCACAAGCTCCTATTAATTCGCCTTATCAGTACATATTAACTGAGATACTATACCAAACAACGAATACGAACATCATACATAAATATCTAACAGTAGAGATGTTATAAAACTAATCAAATACTATTTTGCCGAACCACAAACTGAAAACAGTTGAAAATTACAAGTATCAACAGCAGAGATGTTAACAATAGGCGGAACGCTGCGTAATCAAACAGAGCGACGGACCTCATCCTAACGTTACCTAATTCATCATTATGTTTGGCAAAAGTAGCTAGTAGCAGTGAGCAGTGAGCTGTACAGCTTCTTAACGAAACGCACAAACATAATGAGCATTCCTAAAAAATAGGAAAGCTCGCCCCTCTTTTGCCAAACGAACACTAAAAATCAAAAAGCTCATTGCTCACCGCTCATCGCCCCAAAAAGCTTTGTGCCAAACATAGCCTAAGACTAGCAACCTCACAAGTTCCTATTAATTCGCCTTATGTCGAATAACGAATACGAACAGCATTCATAAGTATCTGACAATAGAGATGTTATAATACTACTAATCGAACTGAAAACAGTAAACATAAAGGGATCTAATTCTACACATACATTCAGCACAATTCAATAAGATAAGTTTATAAAAATAAATTAGAAGCCCTAACAAAAATTTATAAAAAAAATGAATGAGCAAAGGTACCTTGATAAGTGAAAGAATAATAGGATCTAAAAACTGAATTTATATATAGAAATTATAAGCGGTTATAAATGTGAAATAAACACTACTACTAGTTTAGTTTAGAATGAGTAGTAGATTGTTTTTGTTTTATTTCTTCTTCCCTATAAATTCAGTTAAAGGGGGAGTGATTTTATTTAATTTATTTGGGTGTTTTATGGTGTTAAGACAAGTAGAATGTGATTAATTAAATTCAGTTGATATGGTCATTGATTAATTAATTAATTAAAGAAGAAGAAGAAGAATATTTGACTACTGGTATTATTTACTTTCTGACACCTGATGACTCGTTGATTTTGGATTTTACTTAATCTAATTAAACCGACGCTTAGGGAGTTTTGTAAACAAAGAAACCGACGCTTCTTTCCTTATTAAAATACTCATTTTCACCAAATAATAAAATAATAATAATAAAAATAGGATTTTATTCAATATTGTCCCCCTTTTTTATTATTATTATTATTATTATTATTATTATTATTATTATAAACATCACTTCATTAGAAAATCATAGGATTTACAAGAAATTAGTGGGGAGCCGAGATACAAGCTGGGCCCCCACTCCTCTAGCTATGGCAAAGCTAATTCTACTAAAAATATGATCAGCGGCACGTGCTCCAATGTCCTGAGTCAACGAGAATCTACAGATGCGTTTTAGTAATGTCACCGCACCCTTCTCAAGCTCTCACAAAGAAGAGAATGAGAAGAGGAGAAACCCATATCCACGATCTGCACACTTGGTCTCGTACTTGGCCCGTTTGCGTTGCGCAGCTTCAACAACCGCACGCCCGGGAACGAAATCAGCCATGTTGGTCTGTGTCAAGGGAGAAGCCCCTGTCAAATCCACACATGTGTCCCGCCCATCATCCCAAGAATAGAGTAACACATCAGCTGGGCGTAAAGCACTGTCCCTGTCTCCGCACAGCCCAATGTCAACCTCTTTACGGGCCGAGATTCCCGATCGAGAACATATATTAATTTATTAATTTATAAACATCACTTTATTAGAAAATAATAGAATTTGCAAGAAATTAATGAGAAACCGAGATAGTAACTGACATCCCACTCTTCTATTATTATTATTATTATTATTGTTATTATTATTATTATTATTATTATTATTGTTGTTGTTATTATTATTATTTGTTCCAACATAACTGTACACCACTAAATATAAAAGTTGATATTGTTTAATTTTATCATATTACACGCGCACAAAACTACTACTATTATTTACGAAATTAAATAAAATAATTAATTACTTTGTCTTTTCTTGCTTTTACAAAATCAAAATGGTAATAAATGCTTTTTTTATTATTATTATTTTTAAATTGTGTGTTTTTTTATTGACGGATATTAATTTTGAAATGAGGGGAGTAACTATTTCATCGGTTTTGTTTAAAAAAGTTAACAATGTTTCTAAAAATAAAATTCACCATTTGAATATATTAATAATTTGATTTTAGATTTTATCTAATTAACCGCCTTTTAAGTTAAACTAGTAGGGACGACTTACCATGTGTTTATTTATTTTTAAACAAACAAACCGACGGTTATATCCTCATAAAAAGGGAATTCATTTGCAGGAATTCAATGAGAACCGACGTTTCTATTAGAGTGTTGTAAGATTTTATGTATTTTGTCATTTTTTTTTTTTTTTTGAGAAGTGACATGTACACACATATTTTTACTTCATACACAAAAATTTTAGTTGTATAATCTTAGTGGTCTTATTAAGGCTGGTAGCAGTGGATCGAATTAGATCGGTCGGGAACATCGATCAACCGATATGGAGATCGGTTGCCTCCACTGTTGTGAAATCGGTCGCCGGCACAAATGGAAGAATATGGGTCGAAATTACGACCGACTTTATGCACACAAAGTTTGTACAATTTGTTAAAATAAATCTCACTTTCAATATGGGTCACCACTATGAAGAGAGAGGTGAATATAAATTGAGGAGAGAGAAAACTGAGTTGGTAGTCGGAAAGATGATGCAATATGGGTCACGACTGTCACCAGCCTAAATTTATGTGTAAATTTATGTGTATGAAATAAAAGTGTATGTGTATATATCACTACCATTTATATTTTTTTATTTTTTATTATTTTTATGTTTATTTTTTTTTTGGGTTAAAACTAAACCGAATTATAAATTTTGGTTTTTCCAAAATACAAAAAACAAATTATTAGTTTTTCAATTGGTTTCGATTTTAGGTTTTGATTTCTCGGTTTTGAGGTTTAGGTTCGCTTTTCTGATTTTCTGCGCATCTCTGTTTTATGGGTTATGTTTTAGTATGTTTTAACTAACAATGTTTCTAAAAATAAAAGTCATCATTTGAATATATGATTTCAAGTAACACATATAGTTAAGGTAACTTGAGTGAGTTTTAATATCCTGAGTTTAAAGTAAGCTTAAACAAAATAAATAGGATTGTTGTTATTAATTCACAAAATAATACAATATACTCCATTTAACTTGAACGGATTATATTTTTCTTGTTGTGTGTTATTTAGAGAGAAGGAGTACTTATTATTTAAATGTATGTGATTTAATTAAGGTATTTTTGTGATCATTTACAACTCTATGTTAATCACCTCCACTGTGTTTATTTAACGAAGTTCGAAGCCGAGTCCTCTTGTAAGAATATCAGGATTTAGATCACCATGTTAACTTAGGTGGTGTTTGTTTTTGAAGAGGCCTTGAATCTGAATCTGAATCTGAACCGCACATCTGAATCTGAATCTGAGGCGTAAATGTCTGAATCTGACCGCATCTGAACGGTAAAAAAAACTCATATTTGAACCGCACATTTGCTTGCTTGTACTATTTTTTTTTTTTTTTTTTTTTTTGGTTTTCTTTTGTGTTAGCAAGAGGTAACAATAAGCATTCAGACACCCCTCTCAAGTCTTGACCAGTAAGATCTTACTGCCTCTGAACGCGTCTGAACAGGGAAAAAAAACAAACGGTCTGAACGACCAAAATGTCTGACCGCGTCTGAACGGTTCAGATTAAAAGGCTGTTAAGAGTCTCTTAATGAAAAACAAACACCACCTTAAGTGGTGTTTGTTTGTTAAGAGGGTCTGAATCTGAATCTGAACCGCACATCTGAATCTGAATCTGATGCGTAAATGTCTGAATCTGACCGCATCTGAACGGGAAAAAAAACTCATGTTTGAACCGCACATTTGCTTACTCGTACTATTTTTTTTTGGTTTTTATTTGTGTCAGCAAGAGGCAACAAGACGCATTCAGACACCCCTCTCAAGTCTAAACCATTAAGATCTTACTGCATCTGAACGCGTCTGAACGGGAAAAAAAAACAAACGGTCTGAACGACCAAATGTCTGACCGATTCAGACATTTTGGCCATTCAGAGCCTGTTAAGAGGCAATACAGCCTTAGTAGTGGTTCATTCCGTGAGATATTTGTTTATTTAATTATTCAATGCCGTGTACGATGATCGTAATAACTTTTCGGGACCATTTAAATTTATTGAACATATTTATTGGGCATTAATTTTATTATAAACTTGTATTACTGTGATTGATATTTCGATGTGAGAAAAATAATCATGATGTGTCACACGTCTATTAGATTAGTTCGACCACATCTTACCCAAAGAATACGCAAATTTGATTCACAGTCACAAAATATGTATATGTTAGTCTGATTATATACTTTTTCCCTCTCACAAAAACTATACACGTTTTTTATTTTTTTATTTTTTTAAGTGTCAGATTTTTATGTATAGACAGTAATTACGACAATTTGTTTTATTTTGGTCTTCTAATTAAAACTTGCATTACGCATTCTAATTTTTTAACAAAGTCTGTGTGAGGGTAAAAATATCATTTTATCTATCAAAACTTGCATTAATTACACATATTATAATTTTTCTCATTTTTGGAAAAAAAAAGCACAAAACATGTCTTAAAATTTATGTTTGACTTATGTTTTCTATAAATTTATAAAGCAATTGTTTTTATGTTACTTATATATCCACTTGGAAGGCACAAAAATAAAATCATAAGTGTGCAAAATTAGCTATACTGTTTGGATAATTATTGACCAAATCATGATAAAAACAAACATCTCAGCAAATGTAATCATTTAATGTTAATAATCAAGTGATTGCATGAACCAATGGGCTTGTGGTCCACTGGGCATGTCTTATTCAGTTAAGCGTGCTTAGTGGAGAGTAGTACCGGTTTGGGTGACCAAACCGGGAAGTCCTCCCTTGTGGACCACTGCCCTGTCGGTACGATTTCAAAGTCCTTCAATGAAGGTTTCAACCCATAAGGGTTCGAATCTGGAGAAGGCAGGGTTTACTTCAATTTAAGTGTCGTGCCTTCGGGCGGCTTAAGTTGAAGGTTTTCCCCCCATCGGGTTTCAAATTGGACTTGGATTTCCCAAATGAAAGTCAATTTTCAAAAAAAAAAAAAAAAAGTGATTGCATGAATATTTGAGATATGGGGATTTGAGCAAATCATATAATTAAGGTTGTGATTAAGAGATGGTGTGTGGGATCCAGATAATCAATAAGCTGGTTGGGTACACCTAGCAATCTTCATCTATGACTATGTTTGTCTTGTGTTTCACATTGTGTTGTTGCAATTAAAATCTTTAGATTTGAAATCTTACGTGCATCATGTGTAGTGTTTTCTTGTTTTCCTCCATTTCACTAAAACAATAATTACAAATTTTTTTTGGATCCATGAGTATTATCCAAGTGAAACCATCACCAAATTGGCATAATGGTAAGCAGTGCCGTAGCTGAACAAACGATGGCCCTGTGCAAAACATAATACGATAACCAGATATGATGGTCAAAAATATATTATATCAACTATTGAGACCAAATACATATTGAGACCAAATACATAATGTGAATTTTGAAGCCTCAAATATAGAATGTGGTTTATATTTTGAAGCCTCCAAAAAAATTGAGCCCTTGTGCAGTAGCACACCTCACACACCCTCGTATACGGCTTTGATGGTAAGACACTTGATATTTCACAAAAGGTAAAAAGGTCAAACATCACTAGTACACATTTGAGGATGGTCAATGAAAGTGTCGAATACAGTTACGAGAATACCCCAGTTAAGCCGCATACATCTGAGTCTTACTTGTCATTCTCCGGGTAAACTGAATAGACCTCATCCATTTTAATTATTATTAAAGTGGCTAGTTTCCAAAAGTACCAATGTACCATAATTGACATTTCGTTCCTAAACTATCAATATATGTTTCGGAAAGCTTGAAAAAGGAAGTTTGGCTTGATATCCAGTAGAAAAAAGCTTATATGTGATAAGTGAAATATCGAAAATTTTATATACACCTACCTAATAGAATGGTTTTGTTGTTAGAGAAAACTAGAAAAGTATTATAGTTGACAGTCGAGCTCTTAATGACAAACTTGTTTGCCATGGTTGTAACTGTTATGAGCAAGCCCATCACAAAATTAAGATTTTTTTATAATCAAAATGCAACAAATATACGATTAGCAATAACATGAAAGGCAAATTAAGATAACAGAAGTTTTGTTGTTCTAAATTAAACTTGATAATTAGTCAACTTAGTGATATTGGAAAAAGCCATATCACCATGTCTTACAATGCCTTATAACACTACAATATTTAGATTTAGAAATTTTTGAAGCATTGTAAAAGATTTTGATATTGCTTTTTAAAATATTAAAAAGCCTACCCTTGTAGAGCACCCCTTCCTTCCTTTTAATAGTTATTTTCCCTTAGCTACTTTTCTTCGCAAAGCGATGTGGGATGACCGAAACACAACTGAAGTTACTTTGCGTTCTTCTTACTAGTGACGACAACACCAAAGTCCTCGAGTTTTTAGTGATTTCAGAAACATGATTGTTGCTTCAAGGATGACCGAAATAAGTGCTTAATCCAAAACAAGAATCTTAATTTCAACATTTAACTTGACACATTAATTTGTGAAAGCATTCACAATATTGTTTAGTATAACTTTCAAGAAGACCATTGTAACACTTGTAATGTGAGTACTCCAAGCATGCCAATTGAATGAAAGAGTTCAGCAAAGAAAGCTTAGGAACTAAGATTAAGTCAGAAACACAATACTTGAAACCAAATTTAAGTTATACCAAAAAGATACAAAAGCATAAATCAACACAACCAGCAAACTAAATTATCTTGGAACTAGCAGAAGCGAAAAAAAACTAGAGAAATAACTTCTTTCTTTTTGAATGTCTTTCAAGTCATCCAAATGCAAGTCGGTTTTTATTCAACTTGCTTTTATAAGTACACACCAATGTCCGCTTGATGCAACACAAAACAAATAACCGATATAATGGCTAAAACACAGTTTCATAAACATCACATGATACAAGCCTTTAGATCAGGTAAAGTACAGCAAATAAATATCATCAGTTTGCCCTGCCTAATAAAATGTAAACCCCAAGGCATAAATTGCAATGTTAGTGGGCTATTGGTTTATGTTTATCAAGTCTACGAATATTCCTGTGGCCTCACGTGTTCTGCAAGCATCCGTATAAACCACTCGAATGCAAATGCTACAAAAATGTGTCTCTACCTCTATTTCCAAATGAATATGGTTAGTGTGGTTTTGGTTTGTATCCATCAACAGCAAAATTTCTTGTAGCAGCAGGAAGGGCAAGACGAAGACCATCTAGTTCAGGTTTTGCAATTACTTGACAACCTAGACGAGACCTGCACAACAACATACAACTCTGTATCAACATTTGACGAAATGCTATTGTGACGACTGATTAAACTAATGCAAGATATTACGTTTCGGTCAGCCCAAAAGCAAGATCTAGCATATCGTTCTCCTCGTCAGTAGGATCCTCGAGCTTATTGTACTGTTCCACGTCCTGACAAATGACAACAATACATGTGTAAACCATAATCATTCATCGATAACTAGTGAGTTAAGGATGTAATAGCATACCATTACAACCACATGACATGTAGAACAAGCAAGTGACCCTTCGCATGCTCCTGCAATCATATTTGAACTGATAAGCTATAAACCAAAATCAAATAAAAGTTGCTACACTAAGAAATGACGTTGTACAAGATCATATCAAAGCAACCTTCTAGCTCAATGTCATTTTCATGGGCAGCTTCTAACATTGACATTCCAACAGGAACCTTGATCTCCCGCTCTCCATCGTTGTCAAAGAAAGTCACAGAGATCCTGCACAACCAACCGAAGTTTGTAACTAGATGCTCACAAACAACAAGATGTGTCAAACAAATATATTGGCACCTAATTTTCGTTCTCATTATTGAACTTGCAGACAGTAAAAAAGAAAAACAAAAGAAGGCGTGATAGGAGTTCCAGATAGGGCATATACTCACTTTTGGGGTTCTTCATTTTCTTGGGGTGAAGTTGCGGTGGCTGTGGTAGAAAATAATCTATGACTCTGAAAAAAGTGATGCATAGTTTAGTAAAGAGGGAAAATTATAAAGTTGTCACCAGCAAAACGAAAGCAGTAATACACGAAAAATTTGATGCAAATCAAAACCAATGTAGTCACTCGATTAGATTGTGACTGAGCATCAATACAGTAGTACATCTGAGGTGTGAACCACTCATTGTAAATAGGAACTAAGAAGTAATTCACTTTATCTAAATGTAAGTAAGCTTTACGGGTCAAGTGCCTTATGAAATGATCCACTACAGACATTCTATTTGAGCAAGAAAAAACTAACCGAGGGCTCCAAATAGTTATTCTGAACTAAAGGGAAAAATGACCTCTGTGATCGAATTGTTAGCGGGGCTGCAATTTCATAAAGGAAAATGAATCAGGAACGGTTAGAACATCAAACATGAAGTTGTACCTCTTTAGGTACAAACCAGTCTAATATATGAACAATATACTGAAGACGGGCACACATAGTTTAATGCAAACAGGTAAGTAACAGACGTAAGGCACTAAATTATCTAACACCATCAAGTGAAGACCCTATATCCGATGATAGCAGATTTTGCACCACTATACATATGGTGTTGAAGTGTTCACTCAATAACTCAAACCATGAAAAAAATTTAAGTACTAATCATAAAAACTGAAATCAAGTTAAGAAGAAATATCAATTGTTGTCATATAGTGTGCCTTGTTTGCAATGAGATGAGCAGAAATCTGTTTTGCCAACAAATGAAAACATTTAGTCTTAACTTGGTCACCATCTTCTTTCATTTCAGTTTATCAAATTCAGGATACTAGATATTCCATCAACTAAGACTATGTTATAGGCTGAGTAGTTCCTCGCATTGACCGACTCAACCTAGATGTATATATTAGTCATTCATCGCAAAAAGAAACATGCTAGAAACTTCGAAACTAGCACCCGTTATTAGTCTGAAAAGGCATAACGCCATCATTTCAATAATGGGACAACAATTCATCTTAAGAGAACAAACCAAAACATTTAGTCTTAACTCGGTCCAAAAGGCACCCGTTATTAGTCCGTTATTAGTGTGCCTGGTTTGCAATGAGATGAGCAGAAATCTGTTTTGACAACAAACCAAAACATTTTGCCTAAACTCGGTTACCATGTTCTCTTGTTTATGTTTAACAAATTCAGGATACTAAACATTCCACCAACTAAGGCTACACCATAGGCTTACGATATCTAGTAGCGCTTCAGAATTCTTACTCAAACAGAGGTCATCAAACATAACCCATCCTAATGCAATAAAAAGTCGTAAAATTACGAAACTAGCACCCGTTATTAGTCGAAAAAGTCATAACTCATCATTTCAATAATGGGACTACAGATAAACCTATGAAAATTGAACAGTATCTATATCTTCTATACTACGGAGTACTATATACTCCATTTGGGACTATTCTATAATTAGAAAGGCTTAAAATTCAGACTTTTACTTGCTTATTATGGAAGGATTTCAAAATTAATTAGTTAGGAAGCGGGTTGGTTAGGAAGTTTGTTAGGATGCAAGAAACTAAAATTATTTGGCTTAACCATCTCTACTTATAAAACATAAAGACAACTAAATGTGTAACCAAATAACGCAAAATATAATCACACGGTACCCGCCGGCGCATTGCGCGAGTATCCTTCTGTTCTAGTAATTAAAAAAGTATGGAAAAAGAACCTTTGGATAAACCCTTGAATGCCTGAGCTCCAACTAGCCTTGAAAATTTGGAAATGAACATAATAACAACTGAAAATAAGAAAACAAGATTTCAGGAATTGTTATTAGGGTTTTTTTTTTTTTTTTTTTTTTTTTTTTTTTTTTTTTTTTATACTTTAAAATCATTTTGATTTGTAAAATAAATAAATAAAAAAGAATTGGGTTGATTTTATTATACCTTTGTGATTGTTCTGGAGATCCGACCAAAGATGTCTTTTAAGGGGTTTAGGTTGTTTGGTTTGGTTGAGGAAGAGAAATTGGTTTGTTAAGGTTTTACTTGATCCGACCCGACCCGAAATGGTTAGGGAAAAAAAAGAAAGTGGAGATGCGGGGTATCGAACCCCGTACCTCTCGCATGCAAAGCGAGCGCTCTACCATGTGAGCTATATCCCCAATTTTGTTAGTTAGCAAGTTTAGTCGAATCACTATCAACCTGCTAATCATTTTACCATGTTTTATTACTCTTTATATCCCAAAATTATTGTTTCTGTAAAAAAAAAAAAAAAAAAAAAAAAAAAAAAAAAAAAAAACAGTTTAAGAAAAGTGACCAATACACTCTTCAACTAATCAAATAACATTCTCACTAGGGGTGGAAACGAGCTAAGCCGCTCGTGAAAAGCTCAGGATCGGATCGGTAAAAAGCTCGAACGAGCCGAGCCTAAACGAGCTTGAGCCCGAACTCGAGCCTAAATTTGGGCTCATTTAATAATCGAGCTCTATACAAAAAGCTCGAGTAGGCTCGCGAGCCTAAACGAGCCCTAGAAATATATACGTATATATATTGTCTATACGTATAAACGAGCTTAAAAGTAGTAAACGAGCTCAAGCCTTATATAATTAACGAGCCGAGCTCCATTTTAACTTTGTTTTCTTTAAAACATCATACAAATTAGTCGAGCCGAGCTCGAGCTTAAAATATTAGGCTCTAAACGAGCTCGAGCTTTATATATATAAACGAGCCGAGCTCGAGCTCTGGCAGGCTCGGGCTCGGCTCGTTTTCATCCCTAATTCTCACCAATTAAACTCTTTTTTGATTGATTAACACACGAAAGCGACTATTATTTTAGGACATCCCATAAAAAATAGAGACTAGAGGTGGCAAAACAGGCGGGTCGGGCGGGCACGTGCCACGGTTCAAATGGGCTCATGTTATGCGAATCACTTTAGAAAGATTCAAAACGATGAAATAAATTCTTCAAACGTAACACCTCATTTATATTTAAAAAGTTAAATATATTACATCTATAAGGTTTTTTTTTTTTTTATTTTATTTTTTTTAATGGTTTTCAATTGATTGAAAATATATGTATGTTAATGGCCATTTAACTTTTAAATGGGTCATATATGCACATTTTAGAAAAAGGACAATTTAGCTCAATATTTTATTTTATATTTATTATTTTTTTTTAATCACAAATCGCCACGTCTAATAGAGACTATAATTTGGACATCCAAAATAAAAATATAGAGTATAATTTTAAAAAAGAGAAAGTATAACTTTTACTATTTTAGTACTGTGTGTTAATACTTAATAGTTAGGTTAATAAACAAAGAAGTCATTTTACTTTTTGTTTTTGTTTAGTTAAGTCATTGTATCATTTTTATAGTTTTATAGCTAACATTGTATTATTGAAATGGGCAAATCTTTTATTTAAAGGTTAAAGTATGTGATGTAAAAATATATATATTTATGTGGCAAGCTATAAGACAAATTAGAAGCAAAACCTCTATTCTTGTTTGCAGGCAAGGAAATATAACAAAAAATTCAAGACGAACTTTTTATAAAAAGAAAGATACGTTAAAAAAAATAACTTAAAAACTAGTTAAAAGTGATGTATTGGGCGACATGACACGTAATTTGAACACATTAGATGAGTAACAAGTTTATATTTGGTACCCGGTGCCGAAATGAGTTAACCCTAATGTTTATTTACTATACTTTGTATTTGTTCAATTATATTAATTTACTACTCAACTATTTTTTTTCTTTTTTTTTTTTTTTATTAGGCCGCTCAAATTCTAATCAATGATACTTAGATCATAATTTAATCTTTTGACCGTTAATATGAGTAAATTGAATGTATATTTTTTGATAAGTCAAGTAACTCAAGATCATGTTTATAAGTTTGGTGACTTGTACACGTTACTTTAATAAGTATTCGTTTTACAAAGAGTAAATTACATAGATGGTCCCTGTGGTTTGCCCAAAGTTTCATCCACAGTCCCTGAAAGTTAAAAGTTGCACGGATAGTCCCTATCTTTGAAAAGAATAACACTCATGGTCCATCCACTTAACTGGTGTTAGTGGCTTCCGTTATCTTTTACACGTTAGTCCCTTTTTGTTAAATATCATTGCATCGTTAGTCCTTTATAATAACGGCCGTTTATAATTTGAAGTTTTTCGAACTTTTCTTACGTTTTCATCCGTTTTTATACGTTTTCATGCGTTTTAATCCGTTTTCGTCCGTTTTTATACGATTTCGTCCATTTTTCTTACGTTTTCTTCTGTTCTCATGCGTTTTTATACGTTTTCGCTCGTTTTTCTTACGTTATTGTTTGTTTTCCTACGTTTTCATCCGTTTTTATACTTTTTCGCTTGTTTTTATACATTTTCCTTTATTTTTCGTACATTTTCATACGTTTTATCTGTTTTTATATGTTTTCATACGTTTTTATCCGTTTTCGTCCATTTTTATCCGTATCCAAGCTTCGTATGATGAGTATGACTATGCTCAAAACTTTGATCAAGGATCGGAATGGAGAAACGAGGTTGATATTTTGCCTAGATCATTTTCTGTTCAATTTTTATCCGATTTTATAGGTTTTCATCCGGTTTTATCAGTCTTCGTCTATTTTTATCCGTTTTTGTCCGTAAGCCACCACCACCACCAATAAAAATAGACGAAATTAATTTTTTTTATTTGTTCGAAAAATTTTCTAAAAAAATTTCTAAATTTTTTTTTTCAAATTTTTTTTTTGTTCGAAATTTCTAAAAAAAATCAAATTTAAAAAAAAAAAAATTTTGTTCGAAATTTTTTTTTCTATATATATTTTTTATTTTTTAGAAAAAATAATTTTGAAAAAAAAATTGATTTTTTTTATTGGTGGTGGTGGTGGCTTACGGACAAAAATGGATAAAAATAGACGAAAACTGATAAAACCTGATGAAAATGGATAAAAATTGAACAGAAAATGATCTAGGCAAAATATCAACCTCGTTTCTCCATTCCGATCCTTGATCAAAGTTTTGAGCATAGTCATACTCATGATACGAAGCTTGAATACTGATAAAAATGGACGAAAACGGATAAAAACGTATAAAAACGGGAAAAAACGTATGAAAACGTAAGAAAAATATAGGAAAACGTATAAAAACAAGCGAAAACGTATAAAGACGGATAAAAACGGATGAAAACATAGGAAAACAAACAATAACGTTAGAAAAACGAGCGAAAACTTATAAAAACGCATGAGAACGGATGAAAACGTAAGAAAAACGGACGAAATCGTATAAAAACGGACAAAAACGGATTAAAACGCATGAAAACGTATTAAAACGGATGAAAATGTAAGAAAAATTCGAAAAACTTCAAATTATAAACGGCCGTTTTTATAAAGGACTAACGATGCAATGATATTTAACAAAAAGGGACTAACGTGTAAAAGATAACGGAAGCCACTAACACCAGTTAAGTGGAGGGACCATGAGTGTTATTCTTTTCAAAGATAGGGACTATCCGTGCAACTTTTAACTTTCAGGGATTGTGAGTGAAACTTTGGACAAACCACAGGGACCATCTATGTAATTTACTCTTTTATAAATGGGTGTTACCATTTTCAAATGTTTTAAGTTATCAAAGTTACTTGTGTTAAAGATAAATTTGACACTTTGGTGAATTATAAAAATCATTAAGTGCACAAATTTAAAATAGAAAGAAAGTCAGGAGTGCGATGTGTACATGTCATATGTTGATTACTTCGTCTCAAAATAATAGTCTATGTTGTCATTTTGAGATGTTCTGAAATAATTGTCCACTTTAAATGTCAACCAACACGAAGAGACTTTAGTGCGTAAATATGATATTTGATTGGTGAGATTTTCTACAACTTTGTGCATTTTGAAAGTAGACAATTAATTTGGGACGGAAGGATCAGTATTTATCGGTTTGATCCTTACAAGATATGTTTTCTTGGCAAAGCTAGTACTAGCAAGGAGATCGAGGGTGTAGCCAAATAGCCAGCGGCTATAAATTTAATGTGAAGAAAAACTTGAAGTTGACAAAAGAGACATGGTTTTGATCGCCAAAATTAGTATGAAAGAAGGCTGTCATCTTGTAACTTTCGCCTTGTTTCTAACTCACCATCCCTCTATAAAAAGACACCACATCAATTTCACTTTACAATATCTATTAGCATATAATTCAATCTAGTCCAGTTTCATTTTATTTTTTAGTTAACCTATGGCTTCCATTCTTTCAACTTCAGTTGCTGCCTCACCCACCCTTCTTGTTCGCTCAACTCAACGAGCCCAATGCAACCAACTCGCTAGTGTCTCGATGATCTCTGTAAGTTTTTAGGTCTATATATATATATATATATATATATATACACACACACACACTAAGGAAATAAATTTTCATAACTTGTTTTGTTTGTTTTAAACTTGTTATATTTTTTGTTGTAGGGTGCAGAAAGGTTTGTGACCATCAAGGCCAAGAAAAGATCAACTCTATCACACTGCTTCAAGACCCCTATTTCATGCTCCATTGTAAATCACCTTATAATTTCTTGAAAACGTTGATATGCTATAGTAGAAAAACTGCTGACATGATCTTTGATATGCAGGCTCAACCCGAGACTTTGAAAGTAGTTCAGGCAACTATTGCTAATCAATTGTCGATTGACGAGAGCACAGTTGCCCCTGCAACCAAATTCGCCGATCTTGGTGCTGATTCTCTTGATACTGTAAGATATTTTTCTATGTTTGGATCATCACGAAACGAGTCCTAACCTATAGCCTACTAGTAATTAATTTATTGACATAATTTATCGACAGGTTGAGATCATGATGGCTTTGGAAGAAACATTTGGAGTGTCGATAGGTGAAAGTGGAGCTGAGAACATTGCGACTGTCCAAGATGCTGCTGATCTTATTGAAAAAGTGAAGGCGTTATCTTAAGCTTTTACACTTCGCCAACAACTCTGACCCTATATGATCAAAAATATACAAATTTTGCTTGTTTTCTAATGACTTTTGCTGGTTTGTAAGTCGTTTAGACGATGTACTAATAAATGCAAATCCTATGTTTTCCCTTAAAGATGGACGCTCCAAACACGTTATTTAAAAAGCATAAGTGATTAATTTACGCCATATTTTGGAACATTTCATATATTATATATATGTACACAAAAGCATAAAAGAATATAGGAATGATAGCAAGAACAAAATGAGCACTTCTTGTTTATGAAGAAGCATATCATCTTAAATAGGTTACAATTTTACATACATACGGATTAGGTTGCATGCGCCACATTGATCATCTCATATATGGGCTGCAATATAAATATATACACATATAGGATTTCATATAAAGGTTTATATACATAAAAGACGTCTCTCGTGACAGCTGAAAATTAGTCTGTTTCAACGATCCAAAGCGCTCAACACAATCCTGAAATTACACCCATGAAACAAGGTTAATTAACTTTTTATAAACAAACCAAATCAACATTCTTTGAGGTTCAATAGTTATTGTCGTTGTAACTTACCAATCGTAACCCGTAGGACTTTTGGCCTCCCTAGAATGCATTGACTTTCTTCGGCTCAATTTCTTGATATTTCCTCCTGGAGTTGTTGCTGATGAATAAACCAAGAAAAACAAAAACCTTTATTGTGTATGAATGTTATATATTATTACCCATTTTATAATATTGCAAAATGCATGTAGTTGGTCATTTTTAAATTTTATCTTTTAAAGAGTGCAATTCTATCTTGTTGCACGTTCTCGCAATATTTATGCTTCTTGTTTTGTACCAAATATTAAGAGTGCTTACGTGAGAAGGGCGTGCCCGGGGTGGAGGGGGTCAGTGGCGAAGATGGGGTGGACGGGGTAGCAGGAGATGAGGTGAGACTATTGCTACGAAGAACGGTAATGCTGCGAGAAATGGGAAGGTTTTCATCCACATTGGATGGACCTATGTTATTTGTGGCAGATTGGAGGCGAAGAGGCTTGAACGCACGACGTTTGCCAATGCCCGAGTCAGGGTTAGGGCCTGCGAGTGTTTCGTCCCAAAGATGATCAAGAAAACCCATTGTGATTATTATGTACAAATAGTTTTTACACTAATTAGAATAAGCTAATTAATTTGTTTTGTTCTTCGTTATCTTTCCTGTAACAACCCGAATTAGGGAGGGTTTTGTAAGAGAATAATAATACGATAGAGAGTGGTTTAATTTGTGCCACCCGAATACGAATGTTACAAAGGGAAGTGGAAGTTTTTATTTTTTTATTATTATTTATTATTGTTATTCTTAACTTAACATCTATAACAAAAAATTTAAAACAATAATGTAAGTTATGAAGTATTTATAGATGTTATGAAGATTTTTAAGGACAAGGATTAAGGTTGACATTCAATGGCTCAAATGAAACATTTGTTAGTTTGGTACGAGAGAATCAAGGAGGCAACAACCATAAACCAAATTAACATTTGAGGTTATGAACACAACCATATTTTACATCTATTTTAGCTTAGTTGCATCTTACATTAGTCCACCAAATGTCTGAAACAGGATTATTTCCGACACCATATTACAACTGGTTAAACGGGTTGTACCTTATGTTCCTTGAGCTATTAGCACATTGTCGTAGAATTATAAGGCGAACAAACATATAAACAGAACATGCTGACTTTAAAGATCGGTCCCTTCTAATAATATATGTTGTGGCAGGACTCATTGACAAGTAGCTTATGTGTCAATTTTCACCCGAACCCAACCCATAATAGCGAGCATAGGATACCAATATACCATCTAAAAGTATATTTCAAAGTGAATGAATACGAAAAATGAAACGTTTGTTATGGAATGCACTTGTCTTGGTAGCTAGCAGGCTACTTCGTTTGGAAGTATGGGAATGATATGGTTTGGGGAAAGATGGTGAACAATTCAAGAATTTTCCAAGATGTGCATTTGAAGACATACGAATGCCTTCAACCAGCAACTCATGACACAAAACAAACTTGACATACAACATCATTTGATTATTTGTAGTGGTAAGATAAATGATTAAAAAATGACATGGTGTGAGAGCTTATTGAACAATGACTAGTTCAATGCAGTGCGAAAGATTTTTATAAAAATGTTGAATAATGATGTGTTAGTACTTAGTAGTGATTTGTCAATATTTTAAACACCAACTTTCTCACTATTAGACATACATATGGCCCAAGCCCAAGTGTGAGTTTGGGTCCATTAAGTTTCATGCCATGCGTACTCTATATATTGTTTAGGTAATACTACGTGTTTTAAATTAAATATCATGGAAGAGACAGCCAAAAAGCTACGTTCATCGGTGGAGTCGGTTATCTCCAATGACGATCTTTTAACCGAAATCTTAGTCAGGTTACCTGTTCTTTCACTTGTTTTGTTTAAATCCGTATCCAAACACTGGTTATCTCTTATCAAAGACGTTAGTGTCACTTTTCGCCAGAACCTCGACCCGCTTTCTGGTCTCTTTTTTATAAGTATTCATACAAAAAATATCCAGAAAGTTCATTCAGTTATGATTTTGTGCCGTTGGATGTACGCATTCCGATCTGCAGATCTTACTTACTCACCACCAAACAGAATAGTGTTGAGATTTTGGATTCGTGCAATGGTTTACTTTTATGTTGTTCTACATTTTCTATGAAGTTATATGTATACAATCCATCCATTACTAACATGTTTACGGCCCTACCAGCACCCGATAATGTGACATATTATCACAATTCTGTTTGGGGTGGTTTGAAAATGGCTTTTGATCCTACTAAATCACCTCACTATAAAGTAATTTATGGTGAAATAGTTGATGGTTATCCAGATGATTTTTGGGTTCGAATACACACTTACTCTTCAGAAACGGGCAATTGGAGTCTTTGTGGCCATCAATTTCCCAAACGTAGTTTAAGTTATTTTAAGGATGGAGTTTATTGGACTGATGCCATTTATTGGTTAAATGGTGAGGGTAAGTTTGTCAAGTTAGAGATCATGAATGAGCATCCGGTTTTAACAGCCTTACGAACCCCTATAACCTTACATTGGAAGGAATGTAGGCTGTTTGAGTCTCGCGGCTGTTTGCTCTTTGTTGTAAAGAATGATGCTCATTCCCGACGTTTTACTATTTATGAGAAGGGGAACGCGTATTCTGAATGGTCAGTGAAGTATGTCGTTAATCTTGATGACATTATAAAGTCGTTTCCCAAAACGTGGAGTATTCACAAAGATATTATTTGCATTGTTTGGGGAGAAAGAGAAGAAGATTCTTTCCTTGTGATGGAACTAGATAAAAAGGTTGTACAATACAAATTCATGTCAAAGACTCTCAGCACAATCTCTAATTTGGGACCAAATGAACATCTTATTAGATGCTTTCAGTTCATTCCATCTTTTGCTATTGTGTGATTCAGCTTTCTATTACAGGTATGATTACGCAATTACGTGCCCAGTTATACTGTTAATGCTGCAATTACTTAGCTATCTCATTGCTCGCTTTGTTCTCTTGATTTATATGGTTAAACTATATTTTGATAACAGAACGTTTGGTGAGTATTGAAACAATGATTGCTCTCTCCTTTTTTTTTTTTTTTTTTTTTTTACCATGGTTTCCAACCTTTTGGCGGACTAATTCACGGGGTTTGAACCCACCGTCACACAGACTCAAACCAGGTAAAGCCCTCCCTTTTCAGGAGGTTGGCGTGGCCACTAACAATTGTGTATAAAGATATGGATGCACTGTACAAGTTCAAATTTTAAACTATTATTGTTTATCAAAAACCTATTTCCGCGCTGTTAATGTAGATCCTCTAAGAATAAAGAAGCATGCTAATGTATTAAGTTTTGGAATTAACTTTGTCCTTAGTAAGTAGTAGCACGTTATTAAGAAATATGATTGATGTGGATCACAGAAAGCCCCTATTCACCACAAGACAACATAAAAAACCACAAGACAGCAAGTTGGTGTAATGCCTGCTACTTAAGGAGGTGTTTGGTATATGAGTGGGAATGGATTCATTCCCATACAAAGCTGTTGTTAAGTGTTTGGCAAACAGGCCTTGGAATAAAAAAGAAAATGAGACCAATAGATCCAAACCTGAGGTCAGAGCTGTGCTTATATCTCATTTTCATATTACTTCATGGTTCAACTACTCTGCCCCTCACGTTCTACCCTTCTCCCTCATCATCGAACATCGTCATTCTCACTTTCATATTTGTTCTTGCCATTGTCATCACAGCCGCAATTTCTGATTCAATTCAATCAGTATCCATTTGTCATCACCTCATTTGTAGTGGTGTGTGGATTTGTCACCATCGATCTCAATTCGTCTCTCATCATCTTCGTTTCTCCCTTCTTGAGTCATTGTCTTCATTGTTACTTTTGTTTTGTTCAGTTATGGTTTTGTGCGTCTAATAAACAATCTAAATAATATTTGATGAATACTTTGGTGTTGTGTTTGAATGTCATTAAACAAACTGAATAGCAATATATAAGGAATGTATAAGCAAATTATCCAGTTCTGAATTTCTTGTTAAAGATAAACTGTGATCTCAGTGTTCACTATGAGTACCATCTCAGTGTTTTCTTAAGATTGACATTTTGTTGAACAAGTGTATTACAAATGTCAATATAAGTTATGAACTCACCATGTACAAAGCTTATTTTTTCCACATGCCTTTCAGGTTTTGAACATCATGCGGTAGAGGAAAAGAGACCTGTCATCTATGGAATTTGGTTAATTATTTTTAGTAAATGCCAACAATTATTATGCAGTAAGTATTTATTAAATGCTGTAACTCAGAGGTTAAAAAAAAAAAAAAAAACGAGTATTCCTCATTATTGTTCGTCTGGAGACGAGTAGTGCAGTATATTGTTTTTCTCTCCTTTTGGTTTTCTTTTTACCTGAAGTATAATTTCATTCTCTTGTTTCATTTAGATTGATATACGCCATTCTCTACTTGTAAGTGTATCCCATGTATTTTAAAACATGCCAAACTAGTAAGTGTTCACTAGAACTGTTTGTGGTAGTATGCCACATCTTGATCTAGTTACTAATAAGATATCAAAATGATGTCTGAGATAAAGTAAAAGTACACACCGGCAACATACCCTATAAACAAAGCTACAAAATTTAGTAACACAAGGTTGAATTGCCGAATTTGCACTAATTCACATAGCTATTAGAAAGTCTTCGTGATGATATTGTATTCTATAAGCAACCTGGGCTACTAGAGTATGATTTTTGAAGAATACGGATGGCGTGGTTAAAGATATCTTCCTCCCAATATCCCAAATTAACATTTGCCATTTGAGCTTGTGAAATAGGACCTTTTGTCTTTATGGTCGTGTAAAATCTTAAAACTTCAGAAGTTCTACCTCAACTCTGGTTGAACCTTTTTGGTCGTTGTGTAATTTTTTTTTAAATTTGTTGTAGGTGACTTTCTCGTTAGAAACATATATTAAGAATGTTTAAATGGTTTGTCTTCTCGAGTAAAACACACTGTTTTTCCCTTTTAGAGTGACACACTAAAAGAGCCTATTGTCACTTGAGCCCTTAGCACACCATTGAGGATTTATAAAGGCGTTGCGACATTATTCAATATGTTGCGAGTTACAAGTTTGACGTTAAAAGGATGGCGATAATGTTAGGATGGGGGTGTTGGAATCAAGTTTTCATATCCAATGTTATTGTTTGGTTGATGGATGTTTTATGAATATTAGAGAATCAAACTCATAGAGCCATTGTAGTGGGAGATGCTTGGTTTCATTAATTTGGTGAACCCACTTTATAATTGATAGCCATAGTTGGAAACGGACACCAAACAAAAGAAATAACATTCATACACACGATATCATTTCACCCTCCAATCAAAGCTATACTTATACCGATTCCAATTAGCACAACTAAGCAATCCCAAAGTAAGAGTATATTACAAACTTTGTCCTTATGGTTTTTACGCGATCGCACTTTTAGTCTTTTTTACGAAACAATTACATTAGCCGTCCCTGAACTTATCAATTCTTGCAAGTTTTGTCCTCGACTAAGAATGTAATTTTGAAAAATCTTCTGAAAGTTTCAAAATCTTCTGCAAGTTGTCTCAAAAACACAAAAATAAACACCTTTTGCTGCTTGAGAATCAAAAACTTTTCACCGTCTCCTCATAGATTATGATATGACTTATTTCAAATGGTAGTGATATATATACCTTATTTATTTTTGGCAAATAATAAAAGAAAAACTAGAACTTAAATAAATAAAAAGAGAATTACTGTTCCATTTATTCTTTCAAGTTACATTGATATTCAACCATACTTGAAGTTACAAGGATCTCATTACATTCCATTTCTACCTATGTGCAGTGGGACACGTTATTGAGATATCAAATCATGTGATGTGAACAACGATGAAGACAATCACAAGAGTAACATGAGCAATGAGTACTAAAATTTTCTATGTTTGGTTCTCTTATTTTTTGTTTGGGATGCATGTAACTTAAACATTAGAAAACGTGAGAGGTACAATCTACGGATCGGATGTTAAATTTGGTTTTTGTTAACTCGGCTACTGTAACAATTCGCAATTTCAGGTTAATTACCATTCCCGGAAAATTTCACTATTCACTTTTACTATTCATTTTTCCCGAAACTTTCCCGAAAGTTGATTTTTATTTGATATTCTCGAGTGATAAATCATTTCCATGGCAAATTAAATGTTTGACATTCGTCAGATCATTTTCGTGAAAGTTATTAAGGAATTACACGTTTTAGGGTAAAACGTCATTAAGAAATTCTACGTACAACGAAACTCGACCGCGTTAAGTGACCCCGCATCAGAAAAATGTTTGACACACTCATGATTTATTTGAGAATTAATCGTGACTGAGAAAAACATGACCAAAGACTTCCCAGCAGGTCACCCAAGTCGGTACTACTCTCACATGAGCACGCTTAACCGAATGGGCGATTAACCGTTAGACCACAAAACGAGTTTCTAAGATGTTTTGAGTTTTCAAACTTATTAGAAAAAGTCAACATAATTTTTCCCTCCTCCATTGACCAAAAATCATCCCTTGATGTTATAAGTCATTTCGTGATTTTTAGGCTTACGGTTTGATGTCTAAAAGACATTTAATACCAACCGACACTAGACTGAGCCCAGTCTAGACATTATAAGTCATTTTAAATCATTTTTATCACATTAGAAAAGTAACATTTTACTTTTCTCAATTTTACGCAATATTCGTACGTTTTACGTATTACGCGTTTTAGACCCGTATTTCCAGTTTTTAGCAGGGTTTTACACCCAAATGGAACCTACCACTCATTTTATATTTTATTATGGAACTTATTGACATGTTTATCAATACTTTAAAGTTTCATAATTTTACGACACCCGGTTTTACGTTTTGAGGCGTAACAACTTACGGTTTGCATTTCCCGGAGTCAAGTTTCATCCTAATACTTAGGATAATACCAAGCAAAAGCCAAAGCTTGCTCTCCAAGCTCATGAAACCGGCCTAGGGGGGGGGGAGTCATCCCCATGTGGCTTCATCTCATGAATTTACCCCTAAATCAACACTTAATTACAACTTGGTCACCAAGTTGTAACACTTTCCTAGTAAGCTTCCTAACCTCCTCATTTTTGACTATAAATACTCCCTCCCATCCCCTTTGTTGCCGTGCATCCCCAACCCCATAACCATCCCATTCTTAGCTCATTTCCTTCTAGTTTCATGCATGGTTCAAGTGATTCCTCAAGGTAGAAACCCTAGATAGGTTATCATTCATCAAACACTTCCATAACCTCATATACTTGGTGATTTCTCTTGAGTTTGAATCCACTCAAGTCACCTAAACCTTCATCATCCATCTTTCAAGAATACCAAGGGTAGAAAGATTGCATGAAGTGAAATGGGTTGAAGCAAGTCTATCAAAGTCCTATCCTTACATGTTAACTTCCTTTCATCTTTGAAAGCCAAAAGTTGTGAGCCAAACCCTAACTTGATTCTTGTTAAATAATCATGTTCATGTTATTTACATACTATTTGTGCTATATATTGTCTTGCTATCATGTCCATGATGTATAAAAATGACCAAAACAAGTTATTGTTATTGATTGTTAAAACAAGTTACTAAAACAAGCAAACTAGTGACTTTCTTGGTAAGACCTGATCAAAATGGTAAAAATATGATATTGGATCATTACATATTGTAGTAGAGGACTTAACAAGGAAACCATAGCAATTTGAACCACCCAAAACGAGTATACGAGTCAAAAGTTACGCCCATTTGAAGTTACCAAAGATTTTCGGCAAAACTGCCTAAACCACACTGTTTTGCATTCTGTGATTTTGAAAGTCCCACTTCTGGTCCGATTCATCAAAAAGTTAAAACACGAAAGTTGTCCGGAACGACGTTTTCGTTCAGGAGCAAAGAAGCTCGAGCCCTGAAAACGCTTTCCGAGTGATAAAATTCTTCAAATTCTAAACAACCCATTTTTAGACCAAAGTCACTAGATTATGGTTATACTTTGAAAGGAACAAGAGGTCTTATGACCTATAATCAAGACCACAACCATGGCTAGAGCCAAGGTTGAGTCTCATGACCATGGAACAAGGACCAAAGGTCATGGCTAGGCCATGACGAAATGACCATAACAACTTACATAGGCGTAAACATGAAACAATGAATTAGGCGATAACATGAACAAGCAATTTGGATCTACTTCACTAAAAGGAAACCATGAGATATTACCAAGAGAAAATGGTCATTCAAGACTTATGAAACTACCCCTAATAACAATCTTCATGTACTAATAAACTTTCCTAAGTTTATTCAAATATCGGACATGTAACTTTTCGGATCAAAACTTATATCTATATATTTCATCAACTACTACAATAGTAGGGAGCCTCATGTGAGGAGTTCATTATGTAAGCCGTCGAGTTGAGTTGTGGATTTACGAATTAAAGTGTCCTGGCTCCTCGAACGCTTACTAACATGACTTCTGAATTATGTCGGCCCGAACGGTAGTAAACGATATACAAAACATACATGTTTCATGAATCTTTCTTTCAAAGACTTATACTATACATCATACCACATCATGGACTAAGTGCAAGATATATATATTGGCGTGTTTATGTCTCCTTAGACATTACTCCGATCCTAAGTCGCAACATTCGATTATAGGTTGCTCGTAGAAACCTTCACGATTCAACCGTTACATTCATTACTTGCTATCTTACTTAAGGTGAGTTCATAGCCCCACTTTCCATTACTTAATTGTTTTACAAATCCTTGGGGGGAATACATGCTATTTCTAAATCGAATACAATGCTTTCTAATGTATGCTTCACGACGATGTTTTATTATCACTAAGTACCAACCTTGCTAAACCGAAATCCTTTATTATGAACCATTTAGTCACTAGCAATAGTGAGCGCGAATATTAATAATAGGCCTATTGGGATTGACGAATCCCATTTGTATTGACTAAGTTCAAACAAATGCATTAATATTTGAGATTTAGGTATGTTAGCAAAGTACCTACCGGGATAAATCTGCCGATCGATATTGGTACACGTTAACGTTATGGTGTCATAAGCTTAGTGTATAATAACGTAGCCTACCTGTTTTGTTTTCCAAACATTGGTGTGAGCCTATAACTCACACTACCAACATATTGTGTTCAAACGATTTAACAAACTCTATGAATATCACTCAACCTTTGTGTTGACCTCTCAAGCATGTATTTCAGGTTCATGACGATCAAGGATGGCACGGAAGGACACGGATACTCAAGAGGGCTATAAATTTACTTATCATTCAAAAACTCACTTAATGTGATTTGTAAACATGGAACCAATTGGGACCTCATTTTGTAACCTCTGATATTTATATAATTTGAATGATAAATCTTTTAAAACGACTCAATTGGAGTTCGTTTTCTATTATTGTGACTATTGTGCCGTCGAGTAACACCCAGTTCGAATTCCGCTGCAACCATGAATTGGGGGTGTTACAGCTACAATATCACTTGAAGCTAATGTTAGCCTTCGAGTAATTTCACATAAACGGTGATGTCAGCCTTCCCAATATTAGACGATAAATATGGCCCAAGGCTCAAGCCCAATTGTGGTTTTGGGTCCATTAGGTTTTAAATTAAATATCATGGAAAAGACAGCCAAAAAGCTCGCTTCATCGGTGCAGTCGGTTATCTCCAATGACGACCTTTTAACCGAAATCTTAGTCAGGTTACCTGTTCTTTCTCTTATTTTGTTTAAATCCGTGTCCAAACGCTGGTTATCTCTTATCAAAGACGTTAGTGTCACTTTTCGCCAGAACCTCGACCCGCTTTCTGGTCTCTTTCTTTATAAGTATTCATACAAAAAATATCCAGAAAGTTCATTCAGTTATGATTTTGTGTCGTTGGATGTACGCATTCCGATCTGCAGATCTTACTTAGTCGCCACCAAATTCACTTTTGGCCCAGAGGTACGACATAAGAGTGAAATTGAGATTTTGCATTCGTGCAATGGTTTACTTTTATGTCGTACATTGGCTGGGAAGTTATATGTATACAATCCATCCATTACTAATATGTTTAAGGTGCTTCCAGAACCCGATAATGTGACACGTTATAACAATACTATTGTGGGATTGAACATGGCTTTTGATCCTACTAAATCGCCTCACTATAAACTAATTTATGGTGAAATAGTTGATGGTTATCCAGATGATTTTTGGGTTCGAATACACACTTACTCTTCAGAAACGGGCAATTGGAGTCTTTGTGGCCATCAATTTCCCAAACGTAGTTTAAGTTATTTTAAGGATGGAGTTTATTGGACTGATGCCATTTATTGGTTAAATGGTGAGGGTAAGTTTGTCAAGTTAGAGATCATGAATGAGCATCCGGTTTTAACAGCCTTACAAACCCCTTTAACCTTAGATAGGAAGGAATGTAGGCTGTTTGAGTCTCGTGGTTGTTTGCTCCTTGTTGTAAAGGATGATTTCCGATGTTTTACTATTTATGAGAAGGGGAGCGTGTATTCTGAATGGTCAGTGAAGTGCATTGTTAATCTTAGTGACACTGTAAAGCCGTTTCCCAAAAGGTGGAGTATTTACAAAAACATTTGTTGTATTGTTTTGGGAGAAAGAGAAGAAGATTCTTTTCTTGTGATGGAACTAGATAAAAAGGTTGTACAATACAAATTCATGTCAAAGACTCTCAGCACAATCTCTGATTTGGGACCAAATGAAGATCTTGTTAGATGCTTTCAGTTCATTCCATCTTTTGCTAATGTGTGATTCAGCTTTCTGTTACAGGTATGATTACGTAATTACATGCTCAGTTATAGTGTTAACGCTGCTATTACTTAGCTATTCCATTGCTCGATTTGTTCTCTTGATTTATATGATCAAACTCTATTTTGATAACAGAACGTTTGGAGAGTACTGAACACTAATTGCTCTGTTTGTTATGATGCCCATTAACAATTGGGTATAAATATATGGATGCACTATACAAGTTCAAATTTTAAACTATTATCGTTCATCAAATGCTAATGTAGTAAGTTTTGGAATTAACTTTGTCCTTAGTAAGTAGTAGAACATTAATAAAAATTATGATTGATGTGGATCACTAAAAAGCCCCTCTTCACCCGAGTCAAATGCAGCCAACATAAAAAAAGCCACAAGACACAATTTGGTGTAATGCCTGATACTTAAGGAGGTCTTTGGTATATGATTGTGGGAATGGATTCATCCCATATAAAACTGTTGTTAAGTGTTTGTTAAACAGGCCTTGGAATGAAAAAGGGAATGAGATCAATAGATCCAAACCTAAGGTCAGAGCTGTTCTTATATCTCATTTCCATATTACTTCATGGTTTAACTACTCGCCCCTCACATTCTACCCTTCTCCCTTATCGTCTAACATCGTCATTCTCATTTTAATATTTGTTCTCGCAGTCGTCATTACAGCTGCAGTCTCTGATTCTATTCAATCAACCCTATTATTATACCCAAACCTATAGTGATTTCTTTATACATCGCAAACGTCCCCTAAGATTTTCTGGTTGGTAAGAACATGTTAGAATTGATAGCGTGATCAGTTCTCTTGATTTATACAATATGAATATTGTAGCATCTATGACGTGATGGTTGAGTTTCTCTATTTGATCCTTCTGTGTCACTCTTTGAGTATCGAATTATCACCATTTGACAATAAAAATGAGCAGCTAAGGTTAAAACAAGTTCTCCAGTTCTGAATTTCCTGTTAAAGATTAACTATGATTGTAGAAGTACAAATGTTTTCTTAAGATTGACGTTTTGTTGAACAAGTGTATTACAAATGTCAATAGAAGTTATGAACTTGCTATGTACTAAGCTTATTTTTTCCACATGCCTTTCAGGTTTTGAACATCATGCGGTAACGCAAAAGAGACCTGTCATATATGGAATTTTGTTAATTATCTTTAGTAAATGACAGCAACTTTGATGCAGTAAATATTTATTAAAAGCTCTGACTCAGAGGGTTAAAAGAGAAAACCGAGTATTCCTCGTTATTGTTTGTTTGCAGACCAGTATTGTAGTACTCGTATATTGTTTTTCTCTCCTTTTGGTTTTCTTTTTACCTGAAGTATAATTTCATTCTCTTGTTTCATTTAGATTAATATACGCCATTCTCTACTAGCAAATGTATCCCATGTATTTGTAAAACCATCCAAACTAACAAGAAGTGTTCTGTAGAACTGTCTGTGGATGCATGCCACATCTTGATCTAGTTACTAATAAGATATCAAAATGATGTCTGAGATAAAGTAGTACACACCAGCAACAGACCCTATATAAACAAAGCTTCAAAATCTAGTAAAACAAGGTCGTATTACCGTACTTTAATACATTACTGTAAATGGTGACTTCAATTTACTACCATCAGGTAGGTGAAGGGTACCTTTATTTTCTTTCACCCATTTGGTAACACCCCTTTCAAATTTTTGACTATACAGTAACGTGATAAATTAAGCATGTAGTTTCGTATGAACAAATCCATTGTCACATTATTGCATGACTTTGTGTTTGTTGGGACTCTTAATACCACCATTGTATTGTAGCAGTAGGTAACTACAAACTTGTATTCTTTCACACACACGTTTCTCATTCACCCTTTATATAACGTCTAATACCGTTGACATAAATCTCACCCAACCTCAATTTTGTTCGATTTTGCTTTGTGCAGCATCTTTCAAACTAAGCCAAAGATCCACATTGCGTATTGTCCACACTTTTCATTGTTTTAAGCTCTATGCTAGAGCACACCAACTCTTATTAAGTAATCAATCTCCCCTTCCAACAAGTATTCCACTCAACAAGCAATATGGAATTGGCACACTGTGTGGTGGTCAACAACGAGGACAACAACTTACACCTAACATTTCGTAATTTCGTTGGATCCAGGTAGCCAAAAAATGTTAGCCTTTGAGTAAGTTTCAAAACAAACGGTGACATTAGAGCATCACCACTTTATGTTTAAAAGCACATTCACATAGAAGAAGTTAGATGGTGGAAAAACATGGATGAGATTAACACATGGATTTCAAGTGGCTTGTCAGGATGGGAAAGTTATTAGCTTTTCTATCTTCTCCCTAACATACACATTTTATTTGTACAAAACAATTGAAATGCGTGACTTTTGGAGAAGGTGGAATACTTACTAACTTGTTCATCTTAGCACGCCGTTTGAAATCTCCATGGTTAATCTCATCCATATTATCCCACCATGTAATAACCTCTTCTTAAATAACCAAACATCTTTGATAGGGGACCTGGGTACATATCAAACTTCAGCACCACAGGTTTTTATTCATCTTCAGATATTTCGAATGTCCTTTTAGAGTCACGTGGTGATGTTTATAGATATTTATCGTCAAGGTGAAAGTAACTCGAGTGGTAACGTTCCCTTCAAATGATATTATAGTATCCTTAGTTATATAAATAAGCTTGACATTCGTGGCTTGTATGTCTAGCTTTTTAACGTGTATACTACCACATCCAACACAATGTTGGCTGTAGAAACATGGAAAGGGATCAAGAAAAACTAAAATGAGAAAATTAGAAGGATTTCTAGCCACACATTTCAAATAAGAGGGAGAGTTTTAAGAGGAGGTGCATCTACTTTTGTAGGTGTATTTGAAATATGTGGTTGTGGTTTCTTCTCACTCTTCTCATTTTATTTTTTCTTCATCCTAACTCGTAGAAACATAGACAATGAATATAACGTGTTAATGTATGTTGACAAAATGGTTTTGCAAAATGATTTTTTGCAAATTTTGGACACTATTTAATATATGTATATGTTATATATATTTATATTTCTTGGTAGCTTTGCGTTCTCCTTGACGAGAGCTTCGCAATGAGCTAAAATGTGTCAAAATGGAGTTGGTATAAATGAGATATCGTGTCTCAAAGTGAGGCACGTGAAACACAAAATTTGGGAAAAATGGTGCATCCCACATCGCCCAGAAAAGGAAGTGGGAAGGTGTTTATGTAGAAATCTTGATATTTGCTATTAAATTCATTTAGGTTGGTTTTACTCTAACACCTACGAGCGCGCACAGGGGCCAAATGGGTTCGAAGCTTTTGAACTCATGCGAGCCCGCGCAACGCAACTTGCGGACAAGAATGCAGCTCCGAAACTTCGCCTACATGCAGCTCCGAAACTTTTGAACGGGCAACTTGCGGACAAGAATGCAGCTCCGAAACTTCGCCTACATGCATATCTTACTGCAAATTCGAGATTCATTTTTTCCTATCTATTTTTGGAATAGATTTGAAACTTATTGACAAAGTTGTATATGAATAACATATTTACTTAAGTTTTTTTGGTAAAAGGTCAAAACGACCCGGTAAATGTATTAGTTCAAAAAAACATTTAAATACAAAGGATATGGATGAGGTCCCATATCTCAGCCCGTTACATAGGCGATAAAGCATATATAACAAGGTGGACAGCTAAACAACTTAAAAATAACTAAAAACTAGAACTTATGACATGCCATAAGAACTTAACCAAGAAACAAAACAAACTAGCTAACCAGCAGCTACTGTGAAAGATGAACTTTCACCTATAATTGTGTTAGCCAATTCTTCATTTACATGTGCAACATGTTCTGCATCTTCATCGTCATCGTTCACCAATGCAGCATACGAATTAGATGTAGTAATATTACCATCCTTAGAGGTAGAGCGAGTAGACTTCAACATAGACGACGATGTAGGTGCATTGCCCATAGTATTAGCTCCCTTCGTAGGTTCACTAGCTGCCACCTTCGGCGCATATCTGACACTCTGAGTAACAGATGGACCAACAGACTGATTACCATTCATAGACTTGGCTTTACCCTTTTTCTTCTTCTTTTTCTTACCCACCGTTTGGAATCCATCATTGTTTAGAACTACAGTAGGAGTTACAACATGTGAGTTGGATACAACAGGAGAACTCACCACCTTATTTTGACATTGATCATGAATATGACCAAATATTTTGCATATACCACACCTGGGTGGCCTCCATTCATATTCAACATAGATAGTCTCTTTAGTAAAACCCTCTCCAGAAAGTGAAGGAAAACCAATAGTAACAACCTCCACGAGATCAGCATCAGAATTGACCTCAATAAGACATCTAGCAAAACTACTTCTACCCCATGATTTCTTACACATAGAGGTCGTGTACGAATCAAGCATAACATGTTTACCAATAAAAGTAGCAATCAAACTAATACCATCCTCTTCAAAAACCTGAAGAGGAACATCATGCAGTTTAACCCATACCGAAATGCTAGTCAATTCTTCCTTACGCAAACAAGTATCCATAGACCATTTCTTGAGAATAATTGGAGATTTGCGTATCATCCAAGGACCACCTTCCAAAACAACTTCCACACCAGCCAATGTATCAAATTTGAAGAAAAAGAAACCTTTGGAATTCATCATAATCCTTTTTAGACCATGTTTCGCTAAGTTATTCCTAGCATAGTATTTAACAACTGGAAACGCCATCCTCTTTCCCATAAAATAGCCATATAAAGTATGTTCTAAACGAGAACTAACATTTTCAACCACTTTGCGGGGAATAGAGATGTTAACACCTTCAAATACAGGTTCGGTAACCAAGGGACGAAAATTAGTATCACCTCTATGATGATTATCCCTCAAACCTGTAGCTCCAGCATAGGATGTAGCATTAGAATTGATGTCTACAGATTGGACAATAGGAGACTCAGAAGCAGGTTTAGAGGTATTAGATTTAGCCTTATGTTCAGCAATAAAAGCCTCCCACAAACCCAATACAACATCCTTAGCCTTCTTATGAACATCATTATCCAATTCATCCCACACCGTATAGTTACCAGCATCTAAACCTTTCGTGAAAACATCAATATCCTCTAGTGTTTTAATAGATACTCCAAACAAAGTTTCAATAAAATCTTGCTTACTCTTAATATAGAACTCCACATCTGAGTCATGTGAAATGCCAGAAACATGTGGAACCGGCTCCACCCTAATCACATGATTTGTTGCATTAGTATTCAACTCCTCACCCGATGAACCAACAGTCATATCCACAGATTCATCATCAACAACATTCCTGCTAGATTTCTTATGTTTCCTCATAGTCACATACGACAACGAATTCGTCGTTGCAACTGAACTTAACAGTTCAGAATTCTTCTCTCCCAAATCCGACATCACATAAACAATTAAACACAATCGATACAACCTTAAACAAGGAATCACCGGTCCAGAAAACCAATCGCAGCAAATACCCTAAAGATCACCGTCAATCTTCAAAACCGTGTAAAAACCCTAGAATAAACTGGGGTTTCGTAAGCTTGAAAGAACAATTACTAACCCATAATAACTAACGATTTACTTAAGTTTGGCAAATATTTACCTTGGAGAACAAGACGAGTTTCTAGTATAAATATTTCCATCACCTCATTCGGTTTACACACATCCAAAAACACAACTCTAAACCTTATGAATTCCAGCAATTCTTTCGATCAGAAACATAAGTTACTTCTGTGATCTTTCAGGCAAGTGTGTCCAGTCCGGCTATACATCAGCTTTGGCAGTTGTACCCTGGGAAACAGACGACGAAACGAGCCTCGACCTTTACTGCTTTCTTTACTTATCGTTATATAGTGTCTGTCTTGTGCTTCTACCCCATTCTGTATGTATTTAATTTTCTGTTATTTACTTTCTGTTATTTATTTATTGTAATATGATTTTATAAATAAAAGTGTACATGTTTCCCTACACTGTATTATTTATTTGATGTATACCAATTATGTAACGCCTTATCATTTATTGGATATAGTTGTGCGATTGCATATACACCTTATCATTTATTGGATATAGTTGTGCGATTGCATATATGTCGTGCAATTGAACTTCCAAACATGGATGTTTGTTCATAAGCTGGGAGCATGATTTTTCTTTCAAAATGGACTTATAATAATGGGGTTAAAACTTTAAAACCATGTCACTTTCCTTAGACCTCTTCTTCTTGATCTTTTATAAGTGATGTTCCACCATTGTTTGTTACTTTTCACGTGCCTAATGTATTGTGTATATCATATGGTACTTTATTTACGTTATTTGTAAAACCTCGCAAAAATTTGTATAATTAACTTTGGTTAATTAAATAAATAATCTCTGTCATTATTGTAATTACCATTTTTACGGGGAAATTTAAAATTTTCTTAGTATATTAAAATGGTCACGATTACGATATTGCAAAATTCGTCAAACGACAAAACAAGTTCACGACACAATTAACAAAATATTAATAATTCACTAATCCTAATTAATAACATTAATCACAAAACCAAACGGGCCTTGACCTTCCCTAAGCCCAACCGGCCCAAAATACCAAACCCATTTTCATTACAAATAATTCATATAAATCGACCAAACAAGCTTCAAAACGCCTCGTTTATTCTTAATTCGTACACACGACACCTATATATTTTTGCACCATCTCGTTCACCACCTAGCCAACTATTAGTGTGTCAATTCTCACGTCTATACGTTGAGTTTTGATACGTTTTTAAAAGGCAAAGCGTTTAGCCATAAATCAACCCAAACGATTTGTACTTAATTCAATTCTTAACCGTTTTAATCCCCGTTTGTTCCTATGAGTTCCTAATAATATTTCTAACATGTTTTCATGTATAAATATTAAGTATGATCAACTAAGAACCATTGAATCACAAATGAGCATTTCGTTTGCTTGATAAAATAGATGTCGACATGCTAGTTACTCACAAGGACGATTCTCTATTTTCTAAGTCTATCAAACTCATTTTATATTCAAAACTAACATCCTAGGAAACTATTACCTGACAATGCATAGTATCTATTGTCTCATGCAATTATTTGAACCATACGAACACAAATCTTCACCTACATGTACTACACGATCGTTTCTCTAATTTCCATTCATCACAAACCATAAATTTACTCTCTACTCATCCTAAGATACCTAAGAACTATCAAGAGAACCTTACAAGATCATTTGGAAGCAAGAAGATTGTAATCTTTGATTATACGATCCATATTTTTCAAGTTTCTATTCGAAAGAGAACCATACTAGCTTTTCAATCCGTTCCTCTTGACTCTCTACCACCCTAGAGGTGTAGTAAGTCGTTTACATCCTTTCTCAATTCATGTTACTCGTAATTTTCATTCCATGCATCATATTTTTCATTTTCGAACGTATATAAACTTTATAATTATATTTTCATACGTATAACCATATAGGAAGTTTTACGTGACTAGCCTCTATCTTGGAAGGCCTAGGAGTCACGTAGCATGCTTAAAATACATTTAAAGTTAATGTACATGCATCATATCGACTTGTTTTGAAACCCTACTTACACGTATAAAACTTCATACATACTTAGAAATATTTCTAAGTCATTTTCAATATATACAAACGATCCAAACACCATACAAACGCATCGTATAATTTTTAATTTCACGTAACAAGCATACTATATTTTTCTACGTACTAATATACCTCCTAACTAGTAAACAATTTCGTATATACAATATGTAAAAATAAACTAGTTACGACACTTAAAAATGATCAAAGCTAATCGACTTCAACTAGTTAGAAACTAGTTAAAAATATGCGACATGGGCCTAAAGCCCAATAAGCTAAAAATAAGCTATTCGAATAAGCTAGCCATCTAAACCTTTTTGATATAGAATTAGAACATGAAAAATGATATTTTTAATGAGCCCAACTCATCTCACGACGTACGGATCTTAAAACGTTAACGGGCCAAGTTTTAAAACGTTAAAAGCTCATTTAATGAAAAATAAGCTATTTTTACAAATAAGCAGTTGAAATAAGCTTTTTACTTATTAAATAAGCCTCGGAAATTTTTAGTATAATTTTTCTAATGATTTTTATAATTTTGAACTAAAAAATGTAACGCGACGACACCTAAAAGGACTAAAACTGCCAAACCTTAAAAACTTGGACTAAAACTGTCAAAACAGAAAGTTTAGGATAAAACTTGATATTATTTAATATTCCAAGCTTAGAATGCTATATTGGACATGTAGTGGACTATAATTGTAAATTATATATAAAAAGGACTAACGGTGTAACGCTAACGCCGTTAGTATAAAAAGTGTAAAAACTGGAAAAGGACAAGGACCAACATATTATATTTGACATTCTTATTTTATTTTCTATTTTACGGCAACCATCACGTCACGTCATATGCATTTTTATTACGTTTTATTTATATATTATTTATTTTTACGTTAATAATATATATAACGATATTTCAAAAGTTAATATTTTTACTTATGTTTAAAAAGGTAAAACTTCGATGGATAATTTAAATGAAGTATTTTTATCATATCATGCATGGCATAATAATTACACTGCACATCATCTATTCGTCATAAAGAATAATTATTATTCGTTATTCGTTCGTATTTACCAAATAGTATTTGGTCAAATTCTCAGATAAATTTATTTATCAGGTTCCGTGTCAAAGACGTTTCCATAATCATTCTCATAAGTCTCATCCTACTTTATTTTCATCATTTCCGTATCAATCCAGGTGAGTTATAGCCCCATTTCCAATACTCGTTTTTAACTCATTGGGGGAGATACATGCTTACATATACTTTGATAAATTGATAAGTATATGAATAAAATACATGATTCAAATCAATTTCCTAATTGATATTAAATTAATGGGCAAATGGCACAAAAAGGCATCAAAGTTAGGGTCCATTTCCAATCAAGGTATCCAACTTTTTTTCTTGCATAAAAAGGTATCAAACTTTTTTTTTTGGCGGATTTGTGTTTTTTTCTAACACCCGTTAACCACTAACCCAAGTTTTGGTTATAAAAATATTGATACATTTGTAAAATTGCGAGGACCAAATTTGAACATTTTATATTTCTTCTTTAAAGTAACAGTTACATCATTTTCCCCCAAATTTTCCCCCAATTCACTTTCCACTCATAAACCCTAAAAACGGTTAAGAGTACGATTGACAAAATTGAACATTAATTTGTGTTCTTAAAGGTAATTAATACTTATTGTTGTTTTTAATTATGTTATTAACGGCTAAATTAAGCAGAAATTGACCTACTGTGTTTGTTTGTTATGTTTAGCAGGATGGCTTCTTCATCCAAAGGAGGTGCATTATCCTTGGATGTTTATTATAACGGGTATTTCAGTCTGAAACCTTTAACCTATCATAATGCTAATATGCTCACAAACACAGTTGATGTGACCCCTTTAACCTCTAGTGAGTTGAAAATTTTTGTTCAAAACAACATAGGTTCAGTAGTGTGTGGCTTGTATTACTTTAGTAATGGGTTAAAATGTATTAAGTCTGATGATGATTTTAGGTTGTTTGTTGAAAAGTGGCAAAGTACAGATGAACGTATCATAGCAGTGTATGTTTATAACCAAGTGATATTTGCCCTTTTTGCTGACTTGTAGTATACTAACAGGAAATGGAGTTTGAATCCAAGTGGATGGCATCAGTTTGAAGTAAGGCAAGGAAATCTTGAAGCCTATGGTGTGGACTTACAAAAGAAGGACTTCTCAAAGATTAGCAATGAACAATTATAATAGGAAAACCATCCATGATTATGAAGGTCAAGGACTCACACCAGATGAAGCATTTGAAGTAGAATAAGTAGTCAAAACTTTGTAATGTCAGTTTTATTTGTAACAACTTATTACCTAAGTACTCTAATGTTTATAATGACACTTGCACTTGTAAGAACATATTAAACATCAGTCTATCAAATATTATGGTCCATATCAGTTGCATTCATTTTAAGAACATATTACATATCAGTCTATCAAATAAGGAAACATTACATCATCCCTGTCATTGTCATATTCTGCCATTTTACTAATGAGCAGCAGAAATGAATGAAATCAGCAGAAACCAAAAGTCATCAGCAGAATCAAAATTTCACTCAGCAGCAACAAATAAGCTTATCAGCAGGAATGAAAAATATTATCAGCAAAATGAAAATAGGCGAGCAGCAGCAACAAAGAGATGATACATAATCAGCAGGAACCAAATAACCACCAGGAGGAACCAAATGCCATCAGCAGAAACGAAAATAGCATCAATAACCGTCAACAGTACCAATCACAGTCGTGTCATCATCAAACCATATGAGTATAATAGCGATCAAATTCTTCATATTTTTCATTTTCGAACGTATATAAACTTTATAATAATATTTTCATACGTATAACCATATAGGAAGTTTTACGTGACTAGCCTCTATCTTGGAAGGCCTAGGAGTCACGTAGCATGCTTAAAATACATTTAAAGTTAATGTACATGCATCATATCGACTTGTTTTGAAACCCTACTTACACGTATAAAACTTCATACATACTTAGAAATATTTCTAAGTCATTTTCAGTATATACAAACGATCCAAACACCATACAAACGCATCGTATAATTTTTAATTTCACGTAACAAGCATACTATATTTTTCTACGTACTAATAGACCTCCTAACTAGTAAACAATTTCGTATATACAATATGTAAAAATAAACTAGTTACGACACTTAAAAATGATCAAAGCTAATCGACTTTAACTAGTTAGAAACTAGTTAAAAATATGCGACATGGGCCTAATGCCCAATAAGCTAAAAATAAGCTATTCGAATAAGCTAGCCATCTAAACCTTTTTGATATAGAATTAGAACATGAAAAATGATATTTTTAATGAGCCCAACTCATCTCACGACGTACGGATCTTAAAACGTTAACGGGCCAAGTTTTAAAACGTTAAAAGCCCATTTAATGAAAAATAAGCTATTTTTACAAATAAGCAGTTGAAATAAGCTTTTTACTTATTAAATAAGCCTCGGAAATTTTTAGTATAATTTTTCTAATGATTTTTATAATTTTGAACTAAAAAATGTAACGCGACGACACCTAAAAGGACTAAAACTGCCAAACCTTAAAAACTTGGACTAAAACTGTCAAAACAGAAAGTTTAGGATAAAACTTGATATTATTTAATATTCCAAGCTTAGAATGCTATATTGGACATGTAGTGGACTATAATTGTAAATTATATATAAAAAGGACTAACGGTGTAACGCTAACGCCGTTAGTATAAAAAGTGTAAAAACTGGAAAAGGACAAGGACCAACATATTATATTTGACATTCTTATTTTATTTTCTATTTTACGGAAACCATCACGTCACGTCATATGCATTTTTATTACGTTTTATTTATATATTATTTATTTTTACGTTAATAATATATATAACGATATTTCAAAAGTTAATATTTTTACTTATGTTTAAAAAGGTAAAACTTTGATGGATAATTTAAATGAAGTATTTTTATCATATCATGCATGGCATAATAATTACACTGCACATCATCTATTCGTCATAAAGAATAATTATTATTCGTTATTCGTTCGTATTTACCAAATAGTATTTGGTCAAATTCTCAGATAAATTTATTTATCAGGTTCCGTGTCAAAGACGTTTCCATAATCATTCTCATAAGTCTCATCCTACTTTATTTTCATCATTTCCGTATCAATCCAGGTGAGTCATAGCCCCATTTCCAATACTCGTTTTTAACTCATTGGGGGAGATACATGCTTACATATACTTTGATAAATTGATAAGTATATGAATAAAATACATGATTTAAATCAATTTCCTAATTGATATTAAATTAATGGGCAAATGGCACAAAAAGGCATCAAAGTTAGGGTCCATTTCCAATCAAGGTATCCAACTTTTTTTCTTGCATAAAAAGGTATCAAACTTTTTTTTTGGCGGATTTGGGTTTTTTTCTAACACCCGTTAACCACTAACCCAAGTTTTGGTTATAAAAATATTGATACATTTGTAAAATTGCAAGGACCAAATTTGAACATTTTATATTTCTTCTTTAAAGTAACAGTTACATCATTTTCCCCCAAATTTTCCCCCAATTCACTTTCCACTCATAAACCCTAAAAACGGTTAAGAGTACGATTGACAAAATTGAACATTAATTTGTGTTCTTAAAGGTAATTAATACTTATTGTTGTTTTTAATTATGTTATTAACGGCTAAATTAAGCAGAAATTGACCTACTGTGTTTGTTTGTTATGTTTAGCAGGATGGCTTCTTCATCCAAAGGAGGTGCATTATCCTTGGATGTTTATTATAACGGGTATTTCAGTCTGAAACCTTTAACCTATCATAATGCTAATATGCTCACAAACACAGTTGATGTGACCCCTTTAACCTCTAGTGAGTTGAAAATTTTTGTTCAAAACAACATAGGTTCAGTAGTGTGTGGCTTGTATTACTTTAGTAATGGGTTAAAATGTATTAAGTCTGATGATGATTTTAGGTTGTTTGTTGAAAAGTGGCAAAGTACAGATGAATGTATCATAGCATTGTATGTTTATAACCAAGTGATATTTGCCCTTTTTGCTGACTTGTAGTATACTAACAGGAAATGGAGTTTGAATCCAAGTGGATGGCATCAGTTTGAAGTAAGGCAAGGAAATCTTGAAGCCTATGGTGTGGACTTACAAAAGAAGGACTTCTCAAAGATTAGCAATGAACAATTATAATAGGAAAACCATCCATGATTATGAAGGTCAAGGACTCACACCAGATGAAGCATTTGAAGTAGAATAAGTAGTCAAAACTTTGTAATGTCAGTTTTATTTGTAACAACTTATTACCTAAGTACTCTAATGTTTATAATGACACTTGCACTTGTAAGAACATATTAAACATCAGTCTATCAAATATTATGGTCCATATCAGTTGCATTCATTTTAAGAACATATTACATATCAGTCTATCAAATAAGGAAACATTACATCATCCCTGTCATTGTCATATTCTGCCATTTTACTAATGAGCAGCAGAAATGAATGAGATCAGCAGAAACCAAAAGTCATCAGCAGAATCAAAATTTCACTCAGCAGCAACAAATAAGCTTATCAGCAGGAATGAAAAATATTATCAGCAAAATGAAAATAGACGAGCAGCAGCAACAAAGAGATGATACATAATCAGCAGGAACCAAATAACCACCAGGAGGAACCAAATGTCATCAGCAGAAACGAAAATAGCATCAATAACCGTCAACAGTACCAATCACAGTCGTGTCATCATCAAACCATATGAGTATAATAGCGATCAAATTCTTCAAGTATAAAGACAACACTTCAAAGTGTCGCGAAAACCCTCAAATTACCAAAAATCGCTCATACACCTCCACAACTACTTTCTTTCAAGAATTATAAACACCAAACATCGTATAACCAACTTCTATGATGAATTTATTCAATAGAAACCAAAATCAAAGAAGTTGATATAAAGAAAACCATAAAATTCAATTTACCAAACCTTTGTCTGCAGCAGACTTCGACAATTTTTATCTTTTTACTGATAGCTCAGATCGAAGATCCCTCCGGTGGAACTCTTCCTTGCTATGTTGAGAACCTCCAGTAAAAATTTCAGCCCGATCCAACGGTTAACGAATGAGAAATCACTGTTTGAAAACTGCACTGCAGAAAAGTTACGAAAATTTGTACCAGATTCGAATTTTCCTGTTTTTGTTTGAAAAACCTTGTAGATCCCTAGATATCAAAAGCCCCCGCTCCGATACCAATTTTAGAAGATCGTTTAAGCCCTATCTAGGATAATAACAATGATTGAATATGCAGCGGAATAATAACGAACACAAATTATATTCATTGATCAAAGTTAAACAAATACATTTTACTTCATCAAAAGGAAACATTTTCAATACATTCATTGATCAAATTAAACTAAAAAGCTTTCATAATCATAATGAAAAGCAATCCTAACAGTACAAAGATAATCCTAGATTGCATATTCATTGTAGTCTTCAACACTGCCACTTCTTCTTCCAATATCTTTTTTTTCACCTCAAATTCTACAGCTTCCTTCTTCATTTTTTTTCCACATCTGCCAATTTACTTTTGTAATGCTTAGTTGGTAAATCTGGATCCCACCAGTGAAAGAATTCACAATGCTTTCTTGCCTATTTAACCAAAATAAAGTTAAGACATGTTTTTCACAAACCATTAAAAGCAAAAAATTTGTTTACCTTATAGTTAGGACAACCCAAAAACCTCCTGCCAGGGTTCTTTTTAGTCCAAGAAATCCACTTACCACTTTCATCACCACATTCACACAAGACACAAACACGATTCATCAAATTATCTTTTTCCCAACCTGCATTTCTTCGATTCCAGTACACCCAGTTTGAAGAGTTTGATGAATTAGATGAGTTTGTCATGTTTTAATTTTGGGGAAGAAATTGTTTTGCCCTAATTTTAATCTTGCCCTAATATTGATTTTGGGGATGAAACGTTTAAAGTATATAAATACATTAATTTTAAAACCACCCTTCAAATTTTATAAAAGTTTTAAAAAAAAATTAGTTTAAGTTAACGGAATATTTAACGGGGTGTTAGAAAAAAACCCAAATCCGCCAAAAAAAAAAGTTTGATACCTTTTTATGCAAGAAAAAAAGTTGGATACCTTGATTGGAAATGGACCCTAACTTGATGTCTTTTTGTGCCATTTGCCCTAAATTAATATGGTTCGTAATTTAAAATGTGATATATACAATACTTGACAAAATACTTAATTGAAATACTAATACTCATATGATAATGTTTCCAATTTGATTATTGTGGTATGTGATATATATATTTTATTGATGAATTACTTGACTAAAATACTGATACTCATATGATAATGTTTCCAATTTGATTATTGTGGTATGTCATATATATATATTTTACTGATGAATTACTTGACTGAAATACTGATACTCATATGATAATGTTTCCAATTCGATTATTGTGGTATGTGATATACATGTGTTACTGGCGAAATAGTTAAACTGAATTACTGATACTCAAACGATAATATTCTCAAACTGATTACTGTGGTATGCTACTTGATTACATGATGTTATTCTGAATGATCCCATTATTACCTTGATATTGCCTAAGTTACCTTATCGCCATAAAGTCCCTCAATCATGAGCCATTAATCACATGTAAAGTGGGCGCGAATATAGTGAACAGCTTCGAAACCTGTTAAGGACTGACCTCCTGTCCCACTAATACTTGACGGAATGCCATTTGTAAATGGTTAGTCGTATTGGTCGTGATACACTATATTTTTAGACAAATAGGAATTGGCAAATCACCTATTATTAGAGGGCAAAATTTATCATTGATTTGATAAAACACCTCTTTTGGTTAAGCTTGTGTGTCATGAGGCTTGGTGCAATATCTATAAAGGAAATGTATGTTTTCAACATATATTTAGATACAGCTGTATAGGAATTTGACCATACGTGAATTGTATATCTGATTAAATTAGTATCATGAGTTTCCAGCTCATGTTCGGATTATTGATTTCCTTATTTGAATGTGATTGAATACTTATATGATTTATTTGTGATTATAGTCAATATACTCAATACTTGTTTCATTACTGTTTGTATTTTATCAATACCAAATATTCCTGAAATCTAACAAAATAAAGGGTTTTTCATAAAACTCTATGAACTCACCAACCTTTGTGTTGACACTTTTAAGCATGTGTATCTCAGGTAATTTAACAGAGCAGGACAAGACACGGAGTGGGCAATTATTACTCTGATAAATTAAAATGGTGTAAAAATCAAATTTGTCATTTTTACAAACCTTTATATCTTTTAATAAGATTTTAAATCAATTGGTTTATCTTTTTATCAAAATATTATTTGAATGACAAATAACTTTCAAAACGCTTCTTTTGAGCCGTTTTATGAGATTAAAACTTCGATCCTCCCCGTAACACCCAAATTATTTTTCCGTTGCGACAAACTTAAATTTGGGGGTGTTACATTATTGGGTGATAAATTTGTTCTAACGTTTTCATATTTTTAGGCCTAAAAGTGAAAATTTAGGAGCATATATGGATGGCAAAAAAAGGCTATACCCGGTAGAGATTCAATCCCCAAACCCATATGTAGAACCCTGTAAAAATTTCTTGTAATTAAATCGTTAATAAATATATAATCTTTCGTTATCGTTTCTAATTCCCATTTTCTAGGAAAAATTTAAAATTTTTCTTATTATATTATTTTGGCGATTTTCACAAAATAATATAATTCACGAAATGACGGAATTAATCCTCGACACGTTACACGAAACTTAAACTTTTCATTTAATCCTAAACCTAAATCCTAATCCTAATTATATTTATTAAATATAATTAAAATCCTTAATTATCCTAAATTAACTAACCGGACCCTTAATTAATTTCGGCCCAATCCATTTACACTATTCCTAAGCCCAATACACAAAAGCCCAAAATCCAATTTAGTAGTTTTCATCCGTTCGACTCATTTCAAACACCCTCCAAATCACACCGTTTATTCCTAAGTTTTACACACGACCTATATATTTTATTTTTCCATCTCGTTAATCTACTAGCCAACAATTAGTGTGTCAAGTTTCACGTTCCTACGTTGAGTTTTGATATGCTTTTAAGAGGCATAGTATTCGATCCTTGAACACCCAAATCGAATTACACTATATTCAAAACTTAACCGTTATGAATCTAGTTTGTTTCTAAACATTCCTAATATTATTCCTAAGATGATTCTAAGCTCAAATGTTAAAGATGATCATGTATATTCAAGTTGTACACGAATTTGTAAATCGTATGCATGTTAATATATATGTCGACATCCATAGCATGAATCACCCAACACCCTCCTTCTTTTGTGCTCTCACAAACCATCCTAAAACAATATAAAATCTCATCTAAAGACTAGCTACTGACATGCAATAGTGTGGGAAGAGTTTACCTTGAAACTTTCTTACTAAAACGTTTTATATATTGTATATATAGTACGTTCATTGCATGCATACTCCTCATAATATTTCCACACTTATTCACTGCAATAATTAGACCTCTATTTCATTCCTACAAAGCTTACAAGTCGTGTAGTAGAGTATTGGAAGCAAAGAAAGAAATCGGGTTTTGAAATAATATATAACGTTTGGGTTATATAGTTTTGACGAGATTCTTGTGTTCCTTTTCTACCTAGCTCGACTCTAGATCACTTTAAAAGTGTTTGTAAGTCTCTTGCATCCAATTCAAAACCATTTCATACGTATTTGTATTATCATGCACTTTGTGATTTTTGTTTTATACGTCTACACTTTGCACACTAAATTTACGTATATATTTGTTAGTAGTACACGAAATGTGATTTGCCTCTATCTTGGAAGGCCTAGGAATCACGTAGCACACACCGTTCACTTTAGTTGTAACGTATTAATCATTTCATGCATCTATTTTAACTTGCATCCATCGATTTCAATGTTGTGTAACACTTAGTAAAATTTGGCTAGTTTTCAAGTTTTATATATCGACCCAACCATGTCACTAAACCAACGTATAACTTAAAATTTAGTTTAACAATGGTACCATATCTTTTCACGACGTCATAGACCACCTAGCAAACTAAAGTTTTCATGTAAACAACTTGTAAAAATAATCACGTTTAGACATTCTAATCGATCCATTTTGAAATGACTCAACCGAATTTTTATAACTAAATTTTTCATATAAAAACTTTAAGCTTGTCGAGTGGGCTTAACTAAAGCCCACTAAGCTTTTGAAATCCGTAAGCCCACTGGGCCTATAAGATATGTTTTTAGAATCATAAAAATAGTCCAAAGTCAAGCCCAAAACTTTTTCCATGCCCTCGCCTCCAAAAATCTTAACGGGCCTTAAGATCATTCGAACCAGGCCCATAAGCTATAAAAATAAGCTTTTGAAATAAATAAGCAGTAAAATAAGCTTTATACTTAATAAATAAGCTATGGAAATTTTTAGAAAAGTTCCATAATCATTTTTGTAAAATTGGACTAAAAATGTAACGCGACGACACCTAGAAGGACTAAATGTGTAAATATTGAAAATCAAGGACTAAACCTGTAAATACAGAAATCTAAGGATAAAATGTGATAAAAATTAATATTAGAAGGTTTGTATTGATTAATGGACAAAGTAGAGGACTATAATTGAAAAATATATAAAAAGGACTAACGGTGTAACGCAAGTATCGTTAGTGTAAAAATTGGAAAAGGAGACAAAGACTAAACATAATTTATTTATCATTCTTATTTATTTTATATTTTTGTAAATTTATTTCATATCATGTTTAAATGTTATTTATATTTTTATATATATATATATATATTATTAACTTAACGTTAATAATATATAACGATATTTTAAAAAGATTAAGATTTTAGTTACGATTAAAAACTTCGATGGATAATTTTAAAAATCATACTCTGTCACATCATGCATATCACAATATTTTCACTGCACATCACTTAATCGTCATAACGAATATCTAATATTCGTTATTTTCTTTATAATTACCGAAGAGTTTTTGGTCAAGTTCTTAGATAAATTTATTTATCAGGTTGTGTTTTGAAGCCGTTTTCATAAAAATTCATCCGACTTTATTTTCTTCATTTTCAGTATCAATCAAGGTGAGTCATAGCCTCACATTTGATTATTTTCAAAACTCCGTGAGGGGGATACATGTTATAAATAGATCACAAGTATTTTCTGTATGCTTTCCTGACTGATATATGCCTAAGTTAGCTATTGCCAAAAGACCCTTATTCATGAGCCATTAATCACTGCGGTGAACGCGAATATAATGAATAGATCTATTTAAGGTTTGACAGCCTGTCCCACTAATGCTTGACGGAATGCCATATGCATGTGGTTAGCCGCATTAGTCGTGATAATTATATTTGAGTAAAAATAGGAATTGGCAAATCACCTATTACACGAGGGCAAAATTTATCATTGATTTGATAAACACCCGCCGTTTACGGTATTTGTTAACGTTTGCGTGTCATGAGACTTAGTGCAATATATGAACTGCAATATCAATGTTTTCAAACTGATTGTATTTTCTAATACAATCTTACTTGTGTATCAAAATGATTATTAAATTCAAACTCTATGATTTCACTCAACAATTTTGTTGACTTTTAAGCATGTATCTCAGGTATTTAGCAGGGGAAGCAAGCAAGGAACGGGCGGCAAAAATCTTCAAATTATGTTTACTTTATTTCAATAATGATGTAAAATAAATGATGTTTGATTTATTTCAAAACATCAAGTTTTTATAATACTCTGATAAGGACGTATTGTATTTCAAATATTTATAAATGAAATTATGTTTTTTTAAAACGTCTCTTCGAGTCGTTTTCTATCATTATGACTTCGATTCTCACCGTAACACCCTAATTTCTATTCCGCTGCCGCATTTCAAATTAGGGGGTGTTACAGATTGGTATCAGAGCCATCGTTATAGAGAACCAAATGTTTTCAAACATTGAACTATAACCATACTTTCAAATAAATTAAAGTTTTATCATATAAATTTTTGCCCGCCGTACCTGCTTGCTACAGCACTCCGTAAGTTAATCATTAAGCTATGATATTTTGATTGCGATATGTTAAAATTGTATGATAATAAATTCTTATTCTGCGCTATTTATGAATTGTTACAGTATTGTGTCAATATGAGTATGTTCGAATCCGACTCTGATATTTCCGTCGCGTCCGTTACTTCGCCTGTTTATCGTTCTACTTCTGTACCTAACGCTGTTTCCCAAGAAACAGAACCCTACGAGCAAGATGAAATTGCTACAACGCCTGAGAATCCCAATACTTTTGTTTTATCGACACCATTACCACGTCATAATTCATATGCACCCGACCACCTACTCAACCTTTTTAGCCAAACTTATCCATATAATTTTCACCAAAGAGAACCTATCCCTGAAGTAGATATACCTACATCCAGCCGCCTTCGTATTTCTGATTCTATTTCTCCATTTTCACCATCATTACCCTATCCGCCTGGTTTTACTCCCCCAGCTCATATCAATGAAACTGGCGAGAGTGCTAGGATGGAAATTCCTTCTACCTTTACACCGTCTGTAGTAGTGACGTGATTGGAGCATCATGAAGATCAGATAGACTCACTTCTCCAAATGATTGATTATTCATCTTTCGATCATTCAGATACTACCCACAACACCTTACATAACCTTATAGCCGATAGGATAGAGTTGCAGCAAGGGTTAGCTCAGATACGTTCGGATATCTCTGAGACACGTTCTTTCGCGATATCATTGCGGAGAGAGGGACAGGACCGTACTTGGGAAGCCCAGCTTGCACGCCAAAGAGCAGATACATTGGAAAACATTGTAGGGGATATGAAGATGCAACATCATACCGAGATGCAAGAGCTCCGATCTCAGATCTTAGAGACGGGAGGACATGTGAACATACCTAATCATTAGAGGCAGTTAGTATTTGTACTAGTAATAAGGCATTCAAGCCTGCCGCATGTGGCATTTAATAAGCTTGTATCGTTTTGTTATAACAACTCAACTGATTTAAAGTTATTAATATTATGCTGTTGGTTTTGATATTACTATCTACAAATGTTAACTTATGCTTATGGTTGTTCATGTGTATTATAAATTGCATCTAACATATCGGAATGATTATGACTGTTGTATCAAAATAAAAACTACATATGATGCCCAATTATTATTAAGACTCAAAAATTTATTTTTCCCTACTTTACAAGAATCTTTAAAACAAGTGGTTGTTTAAAATTCTAAATGCTATATTTTTGTATTATTAATAGAAAAATGGAGCATGCAAGTAGCGCAAACTCTAACCCGGAAGTGATCTTGACCCCCACTGAGGTTCAAAGAATGATTGCTGAGGGAATATCCGCAGCTCGTAAAGCGGATCGTTTGAATAATACCAATGGTGCAAATCGTGAAGTTAATGCAATTACTCCACGTAATTGTACTTATAAGGATTTCATGACTTGCAAGCCAACAAACTTCAAAGGAATTGAAGGAGTGACTGAAATGGCACATTGGTTTGAGCATACTGAGACAGTCTTCAAGAGGAGTGGTTGTCCTGAGAATAGCAAAGTTACCTTTGCTACAGGAACTCTTCAAGGAGAGGCATTATCGTGGTGGAACACTACTGCGAATGCTATGGGTCCAGATGAAGCTTTCAGACTTTCGTGGAATGAGCTGAAGAATAAAATGTTGAAGAAGTATTGTCCAAGAACAGAGATTCGAAAACTGGAAGATGAATTTCATCAACTAGTTGTAAGGTACAATGACTTGAAGACATACGACAGAAAGTTTCTGGAGTTGTCGGTGCTGTGTCCAACTATAGTACCCGATGTTGAACAAGCATTGGAGAAATACGTGGAGGGAGTGCCACCATCCATTGAAGGAGATGTTACCTCATCGAATCCAAAGTCAGTAGAAGAAGCTATGGAGCTTGCACAGAGATTGTTAACCCGGGTAATCAAAAGAGGTTCTACCTCTGTGATTAATGAGCATAAGAGAAGTGCTGACAACCGAGGGAGTAACAATAGCAACAACCGCAGCTATAACAACAGTTACAATGGTAACCGTAGCTACAGCAACAACAACAATCAAAGCAGAAATCGCAACAGAGATCAGCAGCAGAACCGTAGTAATCATCATCAGCAACAAAATCGTAGACAAGAAGCTACCCGAGCTTATGCAGCAGTGCCTGCAGAAAGTAAAGGTTATTCTGGAACGCTACCCCCATGTAACAAGTGCAACATGCATCATAATGGAGCATGTAGAGCTGTTTGCGGCAACTGTAAAAGAATTGGTCATATGACAAGGGACTGTCGAGCGACTGGAGCCAACACTCAACCGATAGCAGTAAAGTGCCATGGTTGTGGAGAAGTTGGACACTACAGACCTCAATGTCCGAAATTTACCAATAATGTTGCCAGAGGAAGAGCTTATGTACTTGGTGATGGGAACACAACGCAGAATTCAGATGTTGTTACTGGTACGTTCCTATTAAATCAACAAGATGCTAAGATATTATTTGATTCAGGAGCGGATAAAAGTTTTGTGTCTACTTCGTTTGCCGCAAATCTAAATATTACTCCTGTAGAATTAGATACTATCTATGAAATAGAATTAGCAGATGGAAATATTTTAAGTACCAATACCCTAATCGAAAACTGCACCTTAACCCTTCTAAATAAATCTTTCCCTATAAATCTTATGCCCATCCAATTAGGAAGTTTTGATATCATCATTGGTATGGATTGGTTATCTAAACACCGTGCCAGAATAATTTGTGATGAGAAAATCATCCAGATTCCATTCGACGGTGAAACCTTAATCATCCAAGGTGATAAACCTAAAACTTCTTTCAATATCATTTCGTACGCCAAGACGATGAAATACATAAGCAAAGGATGCCATGTATTTCAAATCCAAGTAACGGGAGGAGAAACAAAAGAAAAGAAGAAACAACTTGATGAAGTGCCAGTTGTAAGAGAATTTTCTGATGTATTTCCCGAAGACTTACCTGGAATCCCACCAACTCGTCAAGTAGAATTCCGATTCGATTTAGTGCCTGGAGCAGCACCCGTTGCAAAGGCACCATATTGATTAGCCCCCTCCGAAATGAAAGAATTATCTGAACAGTTAAAAGAACTATCAGATAAAGGTTTCATTCAACCGAGTTCATCCCCTTGGGGAGCACCAATCCTATTTGTCAAAAAGAAAGATGGAACGTTCCGAATGTGTATCGATTACAGAGAGTTGAACAAACTCACGGTGAAGAATCGATATCCATTACCAAGGATCGACGATCTATTTGACCAATTACAAGGATCAAGTGTGTACTCAAAAATCGATCTTAGATCAGGATATCATCAACTAAGAGTTAGGGAAGAGGACATTCCCAAGACAGCTTTTCGAACACGATACGGACATTATGAATTTCAGGTGATGCCATTTGGTCTTACCAATGCACCAGCTGTATTCATGGATTTAATGAACCGAGTATGCAAACCATACTTGGATAAATTCGTTATTGTGTTCATTGATGATATTCTAATCTATTCGCGCAATAAAGAAGAGCATGCCGAACACTTAAGGACTATTTTGGAGTTACTTAAGAAGGAAAAGTTGTACGCCAAGTTTTCCAAATGTGATTTTTGGATTACTACCGTTCAATTTTTAGGCCATATCATCAACAACAAAGGTATCCACGTAGATCCCGCGAAGATAGAAGCAGTTAAAGGTTGGACGTCACCCACCTCCCCAACCGAGATTCGTCAATTCTTAAGTCTCGCTGGTTATTACCGGAGATTTATAGAAGGTTTTTCAAAGATTGCAAAACCATTGACGGAACTGACCCAGAAAAACAAGAAGTATAACTGGGAAGAGAAGCAGGAGTCAGCATTTCAACTGCTGAAACAAAAGCTTTGTGAAGCACCAATATTGGCATTACCGGAAGGCAATGAGGACTTTGTAGTGTATTGTGACGCATCTCATCATGGTTTAGGTGCGGTACTAATGCAAAGAGACAAAGTTATAGCCTATGCTTCACGACAGCTGAAAAAGAATGAAGAAAACTACACCACTCATGATCTAGAATTAGGAGCAGTAGTTTTTGCTCTTAAGATATGGAGACATTACCTATATGGTACAAAGTGTACGGTTTTCACCGATCACAAGAGTCTACAACATATCTTAGATCAGAGGGAGCTAAACATGAGGCAAAGAAGATGGTTAGAATTACTCAATGACTACGACTGTGAAATTCGTTACCATCCTGGTAAAGCGAATGTAGTAGCCGATGCGTTGAGTAGAAAAGATAGAATTAAACCTCTTAGAGTTCGATCTCTAGGAATGACAATTCATTCACCACTTCCTGCTCAAATCATCAAAGCTCAAATGGAAGCTCTACAAGAAGAAAACCGGCAATATGAGAAAATTGACAGAAGGTCAAATCTGGAAGAGCAGGTTGACAGAATGCCAAATAATGAAAAAGAATTTGTGAGAAGAAATGATGGAATGTTATGTTTTAAGGAAAGATATTGGATTCCTCTATTTGGAGGTATTCGAGACCTTATCATGCATGAATCTCATAAATCCAAATATTCTATTCATCCCGGTTCCAATAAAATGTACCAAGATATTAAGAAGAATTATTGGTGGCCAAATATGAAAGCTGATATCGCCGAGTACGTTGGTAAATGTTTGACCTGCTCTAGAGTAAAAGCAGAGACTCAGAAACCATCAGGATTACTCGTGCAACCAGAAATTCCAGTCTGGAAATAGGAACGAATCACAATGGATTTTATTACCAAATTACCAAGGACTTCGACTGGATTAGACACAATCTGGGTTATCATCGATCGATTAACCAAGTCTGCACATTTCCTACCAATCAAGGAAACTGACGAAATGGAAACACTCGCTCAGTTGTATTTTAAGGAAATTGTGATTAGACATGGGGTACCAATATCTATTATTTCTGATAGAGATAGCCGATTCACATCAAGATTTTGGGAATCGCTACAGAAATCTCTTGGTACTAGGTTAGATATGAGCACCGCTTATCATCCACAAACCGATGGACAAAGTGAGAGAACAATCCAAACCTTGGAAGACATGCTCCGAGCATGTGTGATTGATTTCGGAAAAGGTTGGGATAGACACTTGCCATTAGTTGAATTTTCGTACAATAATAGCTACCATGCCAGCATAAAGGCTGCACCTTTTGAGGCACTGTACGGAAGAAAGTGCAGATCACCAATCTGTTGGACAGAAGTTGGTGATATGCAACTTACCGGACCAGAGCTAATACATGATACTACTGAGAAGATATTCCAAATCAAGCAACGCTTGCAAGCTGCTCGTGACAGACAGAAAAGTTATGCTGATGTCAGGAGAAAGCCCATGGAATTTCAAGTAGGAGACAAAGTCATGTTGAAGGTTTCGCCATGGAAAGGAATGATTCGTTTTGGAAAACGTGGAAAGTTAAATCCGAGGTATATTGGGCCTTTCAAAATTCTGGAGAGAATTGGTTCAGTTGCTTATAAGTTAGAACTTCCGGATGAACTTAGTAGGGTACACCCTACGTTTCACGTATCTCAACTCAAGAAATGTTTGTCAGACGAAACTCTCGTCATTCCACTAAAAGAAATTAGATTGGACGACAAACTAGTGTTCACAGAAGAGCCTGTGGAAATAATGGATAGAGAAGTTAAACAACTCAAACAGAATCGTATCCCCATTGTAAAAGTAAGACGGGACTCTAAGCGAGGACCGACTTATACATGGGAAAGAGAAGATAGATTCCGTGAGAAATATCCGCACTTATTTTCATAGAACGCACTTGTTAGATTTCTTAAAAATCGAATTTCGGGACGAAATTCAGAATGACAAGTGGGTACTGTAGAACCCTGTAAAAATTTCTTGTAATTAAATCGTTAATAAATATATAATCTTTCGTTATCGTTTCTAATTCCCATTTTCTAGGAAAAATTTAAAATTTTTCTTATTATATTATTTTGGCGATTTTCACAAAATAATATAATTCACGAAATGACGGAATTTATCCTCGACACGTTACACGAAACTTAAACTTTTCATTTAATCCTAAACCTAAATCCTAATCCTAATTATATTTATTAAATATAATTAAAATCCTTAATTATCCTAAATTAACTAACCGGACCCTTAATTAATTTCGGCCCAATCCATTTACACTATTCCTAAGCCCAATACACAAAAGCCCAAAATCCAATTTAGTAGTTTTCATCCGTTCGACTCATTTCAAACACCCTCCAAATCACACCGTTTATTCCTAAGTTTTACACACGACCTATATATTTTATTTTCCCATCTCGTTAATCTACTAGCCAACAATTAGTGTGTCAAGTTTCACGTTCCTACGTTGAGTTTTGATATGCTTTTAAGAGGCATAGTATTCGATCCTTGAACACCCAAATCAAATTACACTATATTCAAAACTTAACCGTTTTGAATCTAGTTTGTTTCTAAACGTTCCTAATATTATTCCTAAGATGATTCTAAGCTCAAATGTTAAAGATGATCATGTATATTCAAGTTGTACACGAATTTGTAAATCGTATGCATGTTAATATATATGTCGACATCCATAGCATGAATCACCCAACACCCTCCTTCTTTTGTGCTCTCACAAACCATCCTAAAACAATATAAAATCTCATCTAAAGACTAGCTACTGACATGCAATAGTGTGGGAAGAGTTTACCTTGAAACTTTCTTACTAAAACGTTTTATATATTGTATATATAGTACGTTCATTGCATGCATACTCCTCATAATATTTCCACACTTATTCACTGCAATAATTAGACCTCTATTTCATTCCTACAAAGCTTACAAGTCGTGTAGTAGAGTATTGGAAGCAAAGAAAGAAATCGGGTTTTGAAATAATATATAACGTTTGGGTTATATAGTTTTGACGAGATTCTTGTGTTCCTTTTCTACCTAGCTCGACTCTAGATCACTTTAAAAGTGTTTGTAAGTCTCTTGCATCCAATTCAAAACCATTTCATACGTATTTGTATTATCATGCACTTTGTGATTTTTGTTTTATACGTCTACACTTTGCACACTAAATTTACGTATATATTTGTTAGTAGTACACGAAATGTGATTTGCCTCTATCTTGGAAGGCCTAGGAATCACGTAGCACACACCGTTCACTTTAGTTGTAACGTATTAATCATTTCATGCATCTATTTTAACTTGCATCCATCGATTTCAATGTTGTGTAACACTTAGTAAAATTTGGCTAGTTTTCAAGTTTTATATATCGACCCAACCATGTCACTAAACCAACGTATAACTTAAAATTTAGTTTAACAATGGTACCATATCTTTTCACGACGTCATAGACCACCTAGCAAACTAAAGTTTTCATGTAAACAACTTGTAAAAATAATCACGTTTAGACATTCTAATCGATCCATTTTGAAATGACTCAACCGAATTTTTATAACTAAATCTTTCATATAAAAACTTTAAGCTTGTCGAGTGGGCTTAACTAAAGCCCACTAAGCTTTTGAAATCCGTAAGCCCACTGGGCCTATAAGATATGTTTTTAGGATCATAAAAATAGTCCAAAGTCAAGCCCAAAACTTTTTCCATGCCCTCGCCTCCAAAAATCTTAACGGGCCTTAAGATCATTCGAACCAGGCCCATAAGCTATAAAAATAAGCTTTTGAAATAAATAAGCAGTAAAATAAGCTTTATACTTAATAAATAAGCTATGGAAATTTTTAGAAAAGTTCCATAATCATTTTTGTAAAATTGGACTAAAAATGTAACGCGACGACACCTAGAAGGACTAAATGTGTAAATATTGAAAATCAAGGACTAAACCTGTAAATACAGAAATCTAAGGATAAAATGTGATAAAAATTAATATTAGAAGGTTTGTATTGATTATTGGACAAAGTAGAGGACTATAATTGAAAAATATATAAAAAGGACTAACGGTGTAACGCAAGTATCGTTAGTGTAAAAATTGGAAAAGGAGACAAAGACTAAACATAATTTATTTATCATTCTTATTTATTTTATATTTTTGTAAATTTATTTCATATCATGTTTAAATGTTATTTATATTTTTATATATATATATATATATATATATATATATATATTATTAACTTAACGTTAATAATATATAACGATATTTTAAAAAGATTAAGATTTTAGTTACGATTAAAAACTTCGATGGATAATTTTAAAAATCATACTCTGTCACATCATGCATATCACAATATTTTCACTGCACATCACTTAATCGTCATAACGAATATCTAATATTCGTTATTTTCTTTATAATTACCGAAGAGTTTTTGGTCAAGTTCTTAGATAAATTTATTTATCAGGTTGTGTTTTGAAGCCGTTTTCATAAAAATTTATCCGACTTTATTTTCTTCATTTTCAGTATCAATCAAGGTGAGTCATAGCCTCACATTTGATTATTTTCAAAACTCCGTGAGGGGGATACATGTTATAAATAGATCACAAGTATTTTCTGTATGCTTTCCTGACTGATATATGCCTAAGTTAGCTATTGCCAAAAGACCCTTATTCATGAGCCATTAATCACTGCGGTGAACGCGAATATAATGAATAGATCTATTTAAGGTTTGACAGCCTGTCCCACTAATGCTTGACGGAATGCCATATGCATGTGGTTAGCCGCATTAGTCGTGATAATTATATTTGAGTAAAAATAGGAATTGGCAAATCACCTATTACACGAGGGCAAAATTTATCATTGATTTGATAAACACCCGCCGTTTACGGTATTTGTTAACGTTTGCGTGTCATGAGACTTAGTGCAATATATGAACTGCAATATCAATGTTTTCAAACTGATTGTATTTTCTAATACAATCTTACTTGTGTATCAAAATGATTATTAAATTCAAACTCTATGATTTCACTCAACAATTTTGTTGACTTTTAAGCATGTATCTCAGGTATTTAGCAGGGGAAGCAAGCAAGGAACGGGCGGCAAAAATCTTCAAATTATGTTTACTTTATTTCAATAATGATGTAAAATAAATGATTCAAAACATCAAGTTTTTATAATACTCTGATAAGGACCTATTGTATTTCAAATATTTATAAATGAAATTATGTTTTTTTAAAACGTCTCTTCGAGTCGTTTTCTATCATTATGACTTCGATCCTCACCGTAACACCCTAATTTCTATTCCGCTGCCGCATTTCAAATTAGGGGGTGTTACACCATACCCTTTTGGATTTCTATAAAAAGAATCATGGAAACAAAAAACAAATAAAAAATCACTTTACAAAACTATATATAAGTATACATGTCGCGGTTAAATTTATATATGAGTTCGCCCTTAGCAAACTCACGTCTTTCATTGTATCTTCTAATGAATCCATAGGGTGATGTTTTTACTTGATGCATGAACCCAAACTTGTGTAGTTGTGTGCATACTAAAGCCTCTACAATGCTTCGCGCAAAGCATTTCCTATATATGTCCAAAATAGGTTTGTTCACGATCCGAAAACCAAACCGGACCGGCCAAAACCGGACTGGACCAAAAACTGATTTGGTTCAAAGCATCAGACTAGGGACCTGACCGAAATGTTTGATCCATGTTCGGGTCGGTCCGATCCGTCCAAACAAAGCATAAAGGTCGATTGTGCGTAAAACTAAACGAGACCGAACTGAAGACCGAATATGAATAAAATGATGGACTAAGGACCGGACATAAATGTGTTTGGTCCGGTTTCTCGATCTATCATGCTCGGTCCTAGTCGAAAATACGACCACTCACACTAAAGATGTATTTGGAAGCAATGGTGTATACTTTAATTGACAAGATATCTAAAAAAAAAATTATTACAAATAATAAACTATTGCATTTGTTGACAGTAACACATAAGTAAAAAATGAAAATTTATTTCCTTGCGCCATCCTTTACACGATTGAAAATCTTGTACTATTATTTAATTTCCACCAATTAAGTATGTCAAAGTTTTCGTCGTCCTCAAGCTCAAGACGTGGTCAACTCATCTTCACTTCCACTAAGCTAATTTCCAACTTTAATTTTAAACGGATTTAAGAAAGAATGACCACGATGACGACTTGTGGTAGTACTTTGACCTATAAAAATTTCACTTTCCTCTTTTTCAAATCCAAAACCAAATGAAATTAAATTTGACATCTAAGGCCTTATTTGTTTAAAATTCTATATTAAGTCATGTTTAAATAAGAAATAACTTAATGCAGACACTTTCAGTTTTATTACGATGTGTGTTTATTAAGGTACTGTTTGTTTTTTAAGAGGTTTTATGTCTGAATCTGAATACCACTTCTGAATCTGAATGAGTGGTCCAAAAGTCTGAATCTGAATTATTTTAGACTGTCTGTTTTTATGTCTGAATCTGAATATCTGAATAAACAAAAAAACAATCGTATCGCTATAAAACAAACCAAACGACCCTCCATTCGTGATTATTAATAAAAAATCAAGACCAAGATGAGGAGATAAGGATTGAAAAGAAGTATCACTGAAGTTTAGGCCAATGTCTGAACGAATCAGACCCTATTTAGATGTATTCAGACTTCAGATCTGAAAAAAAAAAACAAACAGTCTGAATCTGATTACATCTGACCGAATCAGACTTCAGACGCCAGATCTGAAAGAAAAAAACAAACACTGGCTAAGTCAACAAACCACTTTTATCTGATTTTTTTTTCTCCGAAAAAGAAAAAAGCGCCAAAATTTCACTTTCCTCTTTTTCAAAATTTCACTTTACACACCAAACCCTAATTAATTTCGGTACGTTAATTAATTTCTCTATTCATCATTTCATTATGATTTTGATGTTGTTATTATATTCCGTTTGCAGTTTATTTTATTTTTTTCAGGTGATGCGTAGGGATTGCACCAGGCTTTACCTCTCAAGGGATCTTGAGAAGCTTACAACCCCCACCAGGCAGTGTACCTGATCGATGTAGTATAGTATAATGACAAGTACCAGGGGATTGATCGTTCAGCTAGGAATAGTGTCGCTAGGATTAGAAAACCTAAATAATAGATCTAGAGATGAGGGATGATTCTTTTTGTATTTTCATATTTTTTAGAAAGCAAATTAAAATCTCGGGTTTGAATGATTAGGGCGGAATTAGTTGCTAGTCAACTAACCCAATACTAAGATGCAATCAAAATAAAATACTAAAAATGAAAATAAAACTATATTAAACTAAGGTTGTGAGCAATGTGTGGAGAAATGTGTTTACTTAGATTTCACTACCCCTAGATATCTTTTACACGTTAATTACTTGTTATAGTTGCGTGGATGACTGATTGTATTCCTTAATACCATTCATGGGGTGGCGTACTTAACTCCCCAATCCTATGAGTGCCTACTTCACTCCTATGTCGAGCCGGCTAAGAAGCTCCTAACATGGGATCATTAGAATTTACTCATGCATTAAATAAAACCAATAAAACCTAGTACACATCGGTTCATGTTTCCTAAGACGTTCAAGCATGTTACCAATTGGAGATTTGCCAGTTTTCTTAAGCCTAACATTGAAATCATTCATCCAATACAACCATAAACAAGTAATCAACACATAATTAACGTCTAGGTTTCATTAGATCTTGGTTAAAATGGACCCTCCACTCTTTTAACCAAGTTTTAGTGTTTTAATTCAAATCTCACAGCCGGAAATGGCAGATCCAGAAAGCTCGGTGGAGTCGGTTATCTCCAACGACGACCTTTTAAAAGAAATCTTAGTCAGGTTACCTCTTCTTTCACTTGTTTTGTTTAAATCCGTATCCAAACGCTGGTTATCCCTTATCAAAGACGTTAGTGTCACTTTTCGCCCTAACCTCGACCCGATTTCTAGTCTCTTCATCGAAAGTATGAACATACTGGTTCATTCATATATGAGTTTATGCCGTTGGATATCCGCATTCCAATCTGCAGATCTTACTTACTCACCACCAAACATAATGATGTTGAGATTTTTTATTCGTGCAATGGTTTGCTCTTATGTTATACATTTTCTGGGAATTTATTATATGTATACAATCCATCCATTACTAGCATGTTTACGGCCCTACCAGCACCCGATAATGTGCCATATTATGACAATTCTATTTGGGGTGGTTTCAAAATGGCTTTTGATCCTACTAAATCACCTCACTTTAAAGTAATTTATGGTGAAACATTTGGAGAATGGGTTCGAATATACACTTACTCTTCAGAAATGGGCAATTAGAGTCTTTGTGGCCATTAATTTCCCAAATTTAGTTTCTTTTGGTTTAAGGATGGAGTTTATTGGAATGATGCCATTTATTGGGTAGATAGAGAGGGTAGGTTTTTCAAGTTAGATATCATGAATGAGCATCCGGTTTTCTCAACCTTACAAACCCCTTTAACCTATACTTTGTTTAAAATTAGTTTGTTTGAGTCTCGTGGTTGTTTGCTTCTTGTTGGTAAGGAGCATCCTTATTCCCGACGTTTGACTATTTATGAGAAGGGGAACGTGTATTTTGAATGGTCAGTGAAGTGCATTGTTAATCTTGATGACATTATAAAGCCGTTTCCTAAAAGGTGGAGTACTACTAAAAAACTTATTTATTGTATTGTTTTGGGAGAAAGAGAAGAAGATTCTTTTCTTGTGATGAAACTAGATAGAAAGGTTGTACAACTCAAAATTGTGTCAAAGACTCTCAGCACAATCTCTGATTTGGGACCAGATGAACAGCTTTATAGCTGCGTTCAGTTCATTCCATCTTTTGCTAATGTGTGATTCAGCTTTCTGTTTCAGGTATGATTTACGTTTTTACGTGCTTGGTTATAGTGTTAATGCTGCAATTACTTTGCTGTTTTATTGCTCGATTTTGTTCTCTTGATTTATTTGGTCAAACTCTATTTTGATAACCATACGTTTGGAGAGTATTGAACACTAATTGCTCTGTTATGATGCCCATTAACAATTGTGTACAAAGATATAGGTTCAAGTTTTAAACTATTACTATTGTTCATCAAAAACCAGTTTTGGTGCTGTTAATGTAGATCCTCTTAGGAATAAAGAAGCATGCTAACGTAGTTAGTTTTGGAATTAACTTTGTCTTTAGTAAGTAGTACCACGTTATTAAGAATTAATATTAATGTGTATCACAAAAAGCCCCTCTTCGCCCCAATCAAATGCAGCCGACATAAAAAACCACAAGACAACATTGTTATATCATTTGTGATTTCTTACGCTCAAAACAACAAGTTGGTGTAATGCCTTCTACTTAAGAAGGTGTTTGGTATATGAGTGCAGGAATGGATTCATTCCCATACAAAACTGTTGTTAAGTGTTGGTAAGCAGGCCTTGGAATAAAAAAGTGAATGGATTCATCTCAGTGTATTCTTAAGATTGACTTTTCATTGAACAAGTGTATTACAAATGTCAATAGAAGTTATGAATTCACCATTTACTAAGCTTATGTTTTTCCACATGCCTTTCAGGTTTTGAACATCATGCAGTAGAGGTAAAGAGACCTGTCATCTATTGAATTTTGTTAATTATCTTTAGTAAATGACAGCAATTATAATGCAGTAAGTATTTATTAAAAGCTGTAACTCAGAGGTTAAAAAAGAAAAATAAGTATTCCTCATTATTGTTTGTCTGCAGACGAGTATTGTAGTACGGAGTATATTGTTTTACTCTCCTATTGGTTTTCTTTTTACCTGAAGTATAATTTCATTCTCTTGTTTCATTTAAATTGATATATGCTATTCTCTACTAGTAAATGTATCCCATGTATTGTAAAACCTGCCAAACTAATAAGTGTTCATTAGAACTGTTTGTGGTAGTATGGCACATCTTGATCTAGTTACTAAAAGATATCAAAATGATGTCTGAGATAAAGTAAAAGTACACACCAGCAACATACCCTATAAACAAAGCTACAAAATTTAGTAACACAAGGTTGAATTGCCGAATTTGCATTAATTCGCATAGTTCTTAGAAAGTCTGTGATGATATTGTATTCTATAAGCAATCTGGGCTACTAGAGTATGATTTTAGATGAATACTGATGGCGTGGTTAAAGATATCTTCCTCCCGATATTCCAAATTAACGTTTGCCATTTGAGCTTGTGTAATAGGACCTTTGTCTTTATGATCATTGTTTAAAATGTTTTATCTTTAAATTGCGGAAGTTCTACCTCTACCCTGGTTGAACCTTTTTGGTCCTTGTGTAAACTGTTTCAAATTTGTTGTAGGTGAATTTGTTGTCAGAAACATATATTAAGAATGGTTAAATGGGTTGTCTTCTCGAGTAAAACACACCGTTTTTCCCTTTCACAGTGGCGATAAGTGAGCCTATTGTCACTTGAGCCATTAGCACACCATTGAGGAATTATAAGGGTGTTGCGACATTGATCAATATGTTGCAAGTTACTAGTTTGACTTTTAAAATGATGACGATAAAGTTAGCTATTAAATAACAGGTACTTTAAACTACTTGTATGATAAAGTTCAATTAAGCAATCCCAAAGTAAGAGGTACTTTAAATCCAGAATATTACAGACTACACTATTATAAAGTTCAATTAGGCTCATCCTTGTAGTTTGTAATATTTTGTTTGGCATCAAGGATGAGCCTAACTTATAATCCAAAAGCCCAAAATATAGCTAATAGATCCCTATTCGATTATCTGATGTCCGATGTTTTTTTTTTTTTTTTTTTTTGGTAAAGGGTTTTACCCCGGTAAATATATTCACAAAAAAAAAATCATTAAGTACAAAGGAATATGACTGAGTGCCATATTAACTTAAACGCACTACACTTGCGTAATCTACTACATGGATTGACAAGCCAATAGCCATATTAATCATACGTACTAATGACAAAGGAGCAAAGCTGCCAAAAAACATAACCTAAACGCATACACCCCCATGCATGCGTTCCCACAAACATCCCAAAGAACACAGGAGGAAAAGACCAACACAACTTATCCACCGCCATCAGAACTTGTCTCATTCGAGATCTTCCATACGTCCAGGACCTTTGCTACCTTCATAGATTTCTTGAAATGAAGAGAAATAACCTTTAAGCGAACAGTAGCAATAATGACATCCATAACTTGCTCAACTTTTTGTGACTTCTTCTTGAAAATGCGATTGTTACGTTCCTGCCATATGAAATACATTGAGTCAGCAACCACAAGGCGACCACAAATACTTTTAGCTGAGCTTTTAGTGGATAATGGGTATAACCAAGCAAGGATATTTGTCATTCTTGAGTCAATGTGTTCCATAGCAGCATATTTTCTCACCAAGCTCCAAACCTGAAGTAAGAACTGACATTAATAAAATAGGTGAAAATTGAAGTAGGTTTAAGTTAGTGTCACTACTAACATCCCATTGCCTCAAAACATCTTTAGTCTTAAGTTTATTTAACATCACAAGCCACAGATGGAAAGCATGGCGCGGAATGAATTGCGAGAACCAGACAATATTCACCCAAGGCACTAAAGCACTTCTTGGCCTGATCGAGTCCCAAGCAAGACTAACCGAGAAGGGTTTAAAGTTACCGTTAACATCCTTCCAAAGCAGCACATCATCCTTATTAGGATCAAGAACAGGAGGTTGTATATTGATCCAATCAGTTTGCCAACCCCACTCACCATTATGACTAATATCCACCACTTTGTCATTCATAGAAAAGCCTTGATTGGTAATTTGGTGAACAGTTTTGACCTGAGAAAGAGGACATTCCTCACACCATCGATCAAACCATACAAAAGCCTTCGTCCCATTTCCAAGATGATACAATATACACGGTCTTATGGTATCTCGAATTTGGAGTAGCTTACGCCACCCCCAACTCACACACGATCTCATAGGAACGTCCCAAAAACTTCGTCCCATAAGCTTGTAGGAATGAATCCATCGAACCCATAAGGACTCTTTATTCGAAACTATGCTCCAAATGTGGGTAGCAATAAGGGCTATATTGAACGTATCTAACCTTAGGATACCAAGACCGCCTTCGGTCTTTGGAAAACAAATTGATTCCCAAGCAACCTTTGCTTTGCCCCGCTTCATTTCACCTTGGCACCAAAGAAAACCATGCATCAATTGTTCCAAGTCTTGAATAATTCGAGCAGGTAAGATCAAAACCGGAGCCAATATAGATGCATAGAGGATAGGACTGATTGGACCAATTGAAGCCTACCGGAAAAAGATAACGATTTATTCTTCCAATCACCAATCCTATTTTGCACTTTCTCAACAAGGATTTTACAATCCTTATAAAGGAGACGGGATGAAATAAGAGGCACACCTAAGTATTTCACGGGAAGAGTTCCCTCATTAAAAGGCATCATACTAAGAATTAACGTCTTAACATGATTAATAACGTTGCAAAAAAAAAAAAAAAAAAAAAAAAAAAAAACCGTACTCTTAGGTATGCTAGGAACCAGCCCCGAAGACGCCTTAAAATCCTCCAACGCTTCCATCAAAACCATGGCTGGATTAACATTTCCGTAAGCGAATAGAAATAAATCGTCCGCGAAGCAAAGATTAATAATTTCTTGTCTTTCATAGTGCTTATGATATGTAAAACTGGTCGACTCATCCACTTTCTTACGAAGCATAAGAGTTAAAACTTCCATCACTAGAGTAACTAAGTATGGGGACACTGGATCCCCTTGACGTAAACCTCTTTTTCCTTTGAAAACCCCATGAAGATCACCATTTATACAAATAGAAAAGGAAGTATTTGTGTACATTCCATAATTTGTGACCCTATTAGAATATACAAAATCATAAAGGCATCTAAATATAAGCCAATCTTAAAAAAAGAAAAAAAAAATTATAGAGAATTATCGTTCATGAACATAAGAATGTCATTTTGAAATTTTTTCTGAAGGTTTCAATACAACACTCGAGTAAACACAAAATAAAAACCTTTCACCGTCTCTTCATGTGATTTATTTGAAATATGGTAGTGTTACATTCATGTTTGATGATACTTGAAGTTATAAGGATCTCATTACATTCCATTTCTACCTATGTGGGACACGTTATTGAAATATCAAACCATGTTATGTGATAAAGAAACATAACATCACAAGTAGATTGAAAACCACTGGTACCATGTACCATTTGCACCTTCATGCCTAAGGTTTATACTAGGCATCTAAAACTAAACTAATTTTGTTTTGAAATAGTAAATGTAAAAGGGATTTTATCATTAATGAAATATCAAGAACAAAATGGCGCACATTGTGTTGTGACCAACGATGAAGACAACAACAAGAGTAACATGCATGAATACTATTATTGATGTTCGGTTCTCTTGATTTTTGGTTGGGAGGCTACCTTTTTACATCCAACGAACATTACGTTGGACGCACGTAGCTTAAACATTAGAAAATGTGTCATGTACAATCTACAGATCGGATGTGAAATTTAGTTTTTGTTAACTTAACTATAAATATCACTTGAAGCTAATGTTAGCCTTCGAGTAAGTTTCAAAATAAACGGTGACATCAGCCTTCCCACGTCATGGGACTCTTAACATGACTACACATATATCTTAGAGCATCATCACTTTATGTTTTATAGCACGTTCACATAGATGAGGCTAGATGTTAGTTGTATTAAGAATATAACTTTTTGAAGAAGGTGGAATTATTAGAAGATAGACAAGTGTTAATGAGCCTGGTCTAATTGTGTAAGTTATCAGAAGATTTAAATATAAATGAAATATTACGTTTAAGGAATTTATTTCGTCATTTTTAGTCTTCTATAAAGCGATTTGAAGAACATGTGCCCGTTTAGCCCGTGCGCGTTGTAGCCTGTGCCCATGCCCGCCCGTTTTGCCACCTCTAGGCAGAAAGGAATCTTTTATTAATCCACTAGTGTAGTCGGTAGTACTTTGGTTGACGTTAAGAATGAGCCCAACTTATCATCTAAAAAGCCCAATAATAAATGATCCTAATATATTGTGACGGGTCGAAACCATAAGGACCAAGTCCATAAAATCCGGCAAATCACCACTTAACTCTACTCAAAAATAAAATCCTCCACTCTTTTAACGAATTTAGGGTTCTATATCAAATTTCACAGCCGGAATTTCGTCCGGTGATGGCAGATCCTGAAAGCTCGGTGCAGTCGGTTATCTCGAACGACGATCTTTTAACCGAAATCTTAGTCAGGTTACCTGTTCTTTCTCTTATTTTGTTTAAATCCGTGTCCAAACGCTGGTTATCCCTTATCAAAGACGCTAATGTTACTTTTCGCCGTAAGCTCGACCCGATTTCTGGTCTCATTCTCAAAAAGTTTTCACACTTTATCAGTTATGAGTTTGTGCCGTTGGATATCCGCATTCCAATTTGCAGATCTTTCTTACTCCACACCAAATTCTTTTTTGGCCCAGAGGTACGACATAAGAGTGATATTGAGATTTTTGATTCGTGCAATGGTTTGCTTTTATGTTGTTGTACATTTTCTGGGAAGTTATATGTATACAATCCATCCATTACTAATATGTTTACGGCCCTACCAGAACCCGATAATGTGCCATATTATGACAATTCTGTTTGGGGTGGTTTGAAAATGGCTTTTGATCCTACTAAATCACCTCACTATAAACTAATTTTTGGTGAACCTTTTCAAGAATGGTTTCGAATACACACTTACTCTTCAGAAACGGGCAATTGGAGTCTTTGTGGCCATCAATTTCCAGAACATAGTTTAAATGGTTTTAAGGATGGAGTTTATTGGAATAATGCCATTTATTGGCTAAATGATGAGGATAAGTTTTTCAAGTTTGATATCATGAATGAGCATCCGGTTTTAACAGCCTTACAAACCCCTTTCACCTTAGATTGGAAGGAATGTAAGCTGTTAGAGTCTCGTGGTTGTTTGCTCCTCGTTGCAAAGAATGATGCTGATTCCCAACATTTTACTATTTATGAGAAGGGGAATGTGTATTCTGAATGGTCAGTGAAGTACATTGTTAATCTTGATGACATTATAAAGCCGTTTCCCAAAAGGTGGCGTATTCAAGAACTTATTTGTTGTGTTGTTTTGGGAGAAAGAGAAGAAGATTCTTTCCTTGTGATGAAACTAGATACAAAAGTTGTACAACTCAAAATTGTGTCAAAGACTCTCAACACAATCTCTGATGTGGGACCAAAGGAATATCTTGGTAGATGCTTTCAGTTCATTCCATCTTTTGCTAATGTGTGATTCAGCTTTCTGTTACAGGTATGATTACGTAATTACGTGCCCAGTTATAGTGTTAATGCTGCAATTACTTAGCTATCTCATTGCTCGCTTTGTTCTCTTGATTTATATGGTCAAACTCTATTCTGATAACAGAACGTTTGGAGAATACTGAACACTAATTGCTCTGTTGGTTATGATGCCCAATTAACAATTGTGTATAAATATATGGATGCACTATACAAGTTCAAGTTTTAAACTATTATTGCTTATCAGGCTGTTAATGTAGATCCTCTAAGAATAAAGAAGCATGCTAATGCAATAACTTTGTCCTTAATAAGTAGTAGCACGTTATTTTGAATTATGATTAATGTGGATCACTAAAAAGCCCCTCTTCACCCTAGTCAAATGCAGCCAACATAAAAACAACAAGACAGCATATCATTTGTGATGTCTTAAGCTCAAAACAACAAGCAGGTGTAATGCCTGCTACTTAAGGAGGTGTTTGGTATATGAGTGTGGGAATGGATTCATTCCCATACAAAGTTGCTGTTAAGTGTTTGGTTAACAGGCCTTGGAATAAAAAAGGGAACGAGACCAAAAGATCCAAACCTGGGTCAGAGCTGTGCTTATATCTCGTTTCCATATTACTTAATGGTTTAAGCACTCTGCCTCTCACGTTCTACCCTTCTCCCTCATCATCGAACATCGTCATTCTTCCTTTCGTATTCGTTTTCACTGTCGTCATCACAGCCGCAATTTCTGATTCAATTCAATCATTATCCATTTGTCATCTCCTCATTTGTAGTGGTGTGTGGGTTTGTCACCGTCGATCTCGTTTCGTCTCCCATCATCTTCGTTTCTCCCTTCCCGAGTCATTGTCTTCATTGTTATTTTGTTTTGTTTAGTTATGGTTTTGTGCATCTAATAAACAATCTAAATAATATTTGAGGAATTCATTGGTGTTGTGTTTGTATATGTCATTAAACAAACTGAATGGCAATTTATAAGCAGTCATACCTACTCCCATTCAACCCTATTATTATACCCAAACCTATAGTGATTTCTTTATGCATAGCAAACGCCCCCTAAGATTTTCTGGTTGGTAAGAACAATGTGAATATTGTAGCATCTATGACATGATGGTTGAGTTTCTCTATTTTATCCTCTGGTCACTCTTTGAGTATCGAATTATCACCCTTTGACAGTAAATATGAGCAGCTAAGGTTAATAAAGAATTTTTGAATTGAGAAGCACCTGCAAATTCTCTAGTTCTGAATTTTCTGTTAAAGATAAACTATGAATGTAGAAGTACCATCTCAGTATTTTTTAAGATTGACGTTTTGTTGAACAAGTGTATTGCAAATGTCAATAGAAGTTATGAACTTGTCATGTACTAAGCTTATTTTTTCCACATGCCTTTCAGGTTTTGAACATCATGCGGTAGAAGAATACGGATATTCCAAATCAACATTTGCCATTTGAGTTTGCGAAATAGGACCTTTGTCTTTATGGTCGTTGTGTTAACTATTTTAACTTTGAACTGCAGAAATCCTACCTCCACCCTGGTTGGACCTTTCGTTGTTGTGTATACTGTTTAAAACTTGTTATAGGTGAATTTGTTGTCAGAAACATATATTAAAAATGGTTAAATGGGTTGTCTTCTCGAGTAAAACACACCGTTTTTCCCTTTCACAGTGGCGATAAGAGAGCCTATTATTAGCACACCATTGACTCATTGAGGAATTATAAAGGCATTGCGACATTGTTCAATATGTTGCGAGTTCCTAGTTTTGACATTTAAAATTTTGGCTATAATGTTAGCTGTTAAATAACACGTACGTTAAACTACGATTAAGTTCAATTAAGCAATCCCAAAGTAAGAGTAAATTACAAACTTTGTCTTTGTGGTTTACACCCAGTAGCATTTTTCGTCATTTTTACAAAATATTTACATTAGCCGTCCTTGAACTTATCAAATCTTGCAAGTTTTGTCCTTTCGACTAAGGATGAGGCGGTACAACTTGTCAGCATCTCTAACATAACGTAAGCTATCTAAATGTTGGGGTATTTTGACAAAAAAACACCCTCACGTGAGGGCATTTAACGGAAGCTTAGTAAGAGTTTACATCATAAACATGTTGACCAGTAGCTTATGTGTTCATTTTTGCCCGAACATAACCCGTAGCAACTAGTGTGTGTTATTGGGATAGCAAACTGAAATAATATCGAAAGTGAAATGTTTGTTACTTTAAAATCATATATACAACAAGAGTCGATAGCTGATATAAATAGGTAAAGGATCAATATGTTTTTGCCTAGCGGTATACGTAAGATTATGTTCTCAATCTTCAATATGTTTTTGCCTAGCGGTATTCGTAAGATTATGTTGTCAATCTTGAGGTTGTGAGTTTATGTCTCGATGAGAACGAAAGGAATATTGTTTTATTTTGTGTGAGAATGTATATATTATAATCAAAGTATTCACTCGCTTTCGAATCCCCCTTTAGCGGGAGTAGTCATATGTTGTAGGTTTTCTTTGCCATCACTATGAGCATATTGCTTTTCATCGTTTGCCATGCAATAAAGGCCTAATACGTTGTTGCTTGATAATCAAAAACCTTTCACCGTCTCCTCATAGATTATGATATGACTTAATTCAAATGGTAGTGATATACCTTATTTATTTTTGGAAAATAATAAAAGAAAAAGTATTACTCTATTAAGAAAGACAATTTAAATTTGCCGTTATAACTTACTATTTGATCATGCTTGAAGTTATAAGGATCTCATTACATTCCCTTTCTATCTATGTGGACACGTTATTGAAATATCAAATCATGTGTTGTGACCAACGATGAAGACAATCACAAGAGTAACATGAGCGATGAGTACTAAAATTTTCTATGTTTGGTTCTCTTATTTTTGTTTGGGAAGCTACCTTTTTACATCCAACATTACGTTGGACGCACGTAACTTAAACATTAGAAAACGTGAGATGTACAATCTACCGATCAGATGTTAAATTTAGTTTTCGTTAACTCAACTACAATATCTCACTTGAAGCTAATGTTAGCATTCGAGTAAGTTTCACATAAACAGTGACATCGGCCTTCCCACTATTAGACGATAAATATGGCCCAGGCCCAGGTGTGAGTTTTGGTCCATTAGGTTTCATGCCATGCGTACTCTATATATAGTTTAGGTAATACTACGTGTTTTGAATTAAATATCATGGAAGAGACAGCCAAAAAGCTACGTTCATCGGTGGAGTCGGTTATCTCCAATGACGACCTTTTAACCGAAATCTTAGTAAGGTTACCTGTTCTTTCACTTGTTTTGTTTAAATCCGTATCCAAACGCTGCTTGTCTCTTATCAAAGACGCTAATGTCACTTTTCCCCGTAAGCTCGACCCGCTTTCTGGTCTCTTTCTCAAAAAGTATTCATACAAAAGGTGTTGACGAATGAACTCGAGTGCCGCTACTTCATCTGGTGTTGTCATGATTAAGTGACTATGTTTTGTTTAGAAAATTAGTAATATGTTATTTATTTATTATATTATTTTAATAGAATGGAGTAAAGGAAGAGTGAAAATAAGTATTTAAGAGTATTTTATTTTTTGTTTCATTTTAATGCCATCAGCCAAAAAACCATGGTTTATGTAAAAGTATTGTATTTTATTACATAAATTTTAAAGTACTACAGTATATTTTGATAAATAAATTTTAAAAGGATTATGGTCAACCAAAAAACTCGGTCTTTTTGGCATGCTTGAAGTGCAGCTTCTAGTTCATTTTTTGAACCTTAACAATCTTGGCATAATGACAGTAGACCGAGCACACATAGCTGGGTCAAATCAGCTAATAAACCGACAAGCAGAACCCTAAATTATAAAATGACAAGTTAGCTAATAATAATAATAATAATAATAATAATAATAATAATAATAATAATAATAATAATAATAATAATAATAATAATAAAAACAGTGTTACTATACACTTAAAGCTTAAAACATAAACATCAAAATTTTAAAATGCGCTTACCGGTTGCGGGCAAGCATAAAACCTTCTTCACATGTTATTGTTCAACCATGAAGTCCTTATAATAGCTTGTCTCCCACACCAACAACACACCATAGTTTCAGATTTGAAAGATAAAGATTTTTGGGGGAAGAAAAGTTTGGGAATGTGTTGTGATGAAATGAGTATAAGAGAAGTTTATAGCGATGGTCAATAGGGTCTCATCGGGACTTAAAATTCTTAAAAAGTTTGTAGTCATATATTGTCTCAATTCGCTTGTTGGAGCCGATGTTCGTTGACGCTTTGTAGCGTCTTCAAATAAAGAATTATAAAGGTTTATATTAATGTCTCTTGTCATTCGGGACGATCCGGCTCGCATTTGGTCAACAATTGGGTTTTGTTGTTGACCATATTTTGTTGCATAAACTCCAAATATTTTTTTAAAATTATCGTTAAATTTAAAAATTTGAGATGTTATATAGTTGGGGTCTTCACCTTCTACCCCAAAAGATAAGTCTAAATTTTCCATTATTTTTGTTATTAAAAGTTCTACACCTCCAACATTTAAACATGGATTAAGTGCGGCGGAACAATTAAAAACCAAAGGTAAACTAGCAAAATATTTTATAAATTTCTTTTTTATAATTTTAACCATTTTTCTAAACATTCGAGTAGGTGAGTCTTTAAATTCATATAATTTTTCCGTCATAGCATAAATTTTGTTTAAAACTAATGGGCTAGTTGGGTAATAAACACCCGATAATATAGTTGTTGCCTCTTTAAAAACTTGTAAAAACATAGTTAATTCATTTAGTCGATCCCAATCTTGGTCGGATAGTATTATAGTGGACCAATTTCTATTAAGAAGTCTATCATTAAAGCATGTAAAGTTTGTCGTTGTCGTAATATATTTTCAAACATTATGCAAGTAGAATTCCACCTAGTATTATTATCAAAGTAAGGTCCTAGGGGTTGTTCATTACACATTTTTCGAAAACGTTTATAGTTAGTTTGTCGTTCGTTGCTCACACTATATATAGTTACTAATAAATTCCTAAATTTCATCTTTAAACTATCACATATTTTTAAAGCCGCTTGTACGGATAAATTTATAACATGAGAAACACAACGGGAATGAAAAAAGCACCATCTAAAATAGGTTTTACACGTAATTTTAACAATTCCATAGCTTTAGTATTATTTGATGCATTATCTAGTGAAATCGTAAAAACTTTATCATCTAAATTATATTCAATTAAAGTGTCATGTAAATTTTTTCTTAAATTAGATCTCGTATGAGGATAACCAAATAGTTCAAAAGCAATTGTCCGTTTCATTAATAACCAAGATTCGGGATTAAACCAATGAGCCGTAACGGCGAGAAAATAATTTGCCGTACCATGTGGTGCGGTCCAAGTATCCGTAGTTATAGCAACACCATATTTATAATCACGAAAACCATCAATAATATCTTTTTTAGCCGTTTTCCATAAATTAAAAGCATCACTTCTAAGAGTAGTACGACTTACATGTTGATACCGCTGTTGTAGCCTCCTTTTGATGATCTCCGTAAGCTTGACGTTATCGAAGTGGTTGAATGGAAGCCCTTGTTGAATGACAAACTTCGTAAAATCAAGTCGAAGCGCATCCGCATCATATATAAAAACTTGACCATCCGCACCAATAGTACCTTGTGACATATCATTTCGAACCGCCGTACAACTACCCAAATGACTCCTAAGTGTAGTGTTAGACCCGGCGCCATAAAAATGCCCACATTTCTTGCAACGCGCCTTTTCACTACGATCTTTCATAATACACAACTTGTAATTAGACCACACATCACCTTTTCGGGTAGTTGGTCTAACTTTCTCAACATCATCATTTGTGTAATGTTGTTTTCGGCTAGTAGCAACGGAGGAGGGAGTAGTGGAAGCTTGTTGTGATTGTGCGTTTTTCATTATAGCGAAATATTAGCGATATTAGAGCGTTTTTGAGAGATTAAAGAAAGAAATGAGATTGTTTTTTATGTGTTTTCAACCCCAACTTATTACCTCTATTTATAGTGGCTTAAAACTCTCAAAAACATTCAAAAAATACAAAAAAAAAAACGGCTATTTGGCTATATAGCCGTTAGCCTTGGTAAAACCCAAAAAAACCCGGAAAAAACCGGGTAAAACCGGTTAAATCCGGTTAACGGTAACATTTTTTTTTAAACGGCTATAAATTTTTAAAAATAACCGGACAAAACCGGGTAAAACAGGTTAAAACCGGTTAAATTATAACGGCAACTTTTGATTTTTTTTAATGGGCCACGTGTGTATATATATATATATATATATATATATATATATATATATATATATATATATATATAATAATAATAATAATAATAATAATAATAATAATAATAATAATAATAATAATAAATAAATATAACCGGTTTTAACCGGTTTTATTTAAAAACCGGGTATACCCGGTTATATAACCGGTAAAAAACCGATTGGGTATAAAAACCCATAACAGGTCTAACCGGTTCGGTTAAAAAAAACCGGACCGGTTTTATTATAACCGGTTATGAGAAAAACCGGGTCCGGTTTACCCGTCGGTTAAAAAAAAACCGGGTATACATTTGCACCTCTAGTTCATGATGCAAGGATTAAGGTATGTTTTGAGATTAATATGTGTTATAGTTATGATTTGCTATGGTAATAGGATATGAGATTGATGACTTATTGAGTTAAATGATTTTGAGTGTTCATGATGCAGTTTTTGTGGATTGAAATATTAATCATGTAATAATCTAGTTGCTTACTAAGCGTTATCGCTTACGTTATAGACGATTACCATATTTTGTAGGTTCGTGGGAAGAAGGGTGAAACATATGTAAGGAGATTAAGAATCGGAAGCAAGGATTAGAAGGCTTATATCATATTAGAGCTTGGTATAGATACCGAGCTCGTAACAAGGTTGTTCCCCGAGAGTCTCAAATGGGTTAAATGTTTATAGTGTCAAGTCTTGTAACGGTTGAGAGTCAATTTACAAGTTTTAAAGTGTGTTGTAAGGTTATGTTAAAGGTTGTATGCATACGGGTCAAAATAAGTTGGCATAATACCCATCAATTTGTAAAGCATGTTTTTAAGGGTCGTTATGATAAAGTTTATGCGTAAAAATGATATTTATAATGTATTAATGAAATATGGAAAGTTTTGTGAATTATCAAGTTCGGGAACTAGGTTTTACAAAAAATGGTTTTGAATCGATTTAGGCTAGACAGAGTACTCCAGCCGATCGGCTGGATGGTCAAAAGGCTCCAGCCGATCGGTTGGACTGGCCAGCCGATACGCTGGATGGATCTGGGCAGTGTTTGTTGGTTTACGAAAAGCCGTATCTTTTAAACCGTAAGTCGTTACGGGTCGTTCCACCGGTTCATTTCGTAGGTAATTGAGTCTAGTTTCATTTAAAAATACTTCCAAGTATTTGTTTGCTATAGATTTTTATCAGCTGGTTAAAAAGTAACAAAAGGTGTTGACGAATGAACTCATGTGCCGCGACTTCATCTGGTGTTGTCATGATTAAGTGACTATGTTTTGTTTAGCAAATTAGTAATATGTTATTTATTTATTTATTATATTTTTTTAATGGAATGGAGTAAAGGAAGAGTGAAAATAAGTATTTAAGAGTATTTTATTTTTTGTTTCATTTTAATGCCATCAACCAAAAAACCATGGTTTATGTAAAAGTATTGTATTTTATTACATAAATTTTAAAGTACTATATTTTGTTAAATAAATTTTAAAAGGATTATGGTCAACCAAAAAAACTCGATCTTTTTGGCATGCTTGAAGTGCAGCTTCTAGTTCATTTTTTGAACCTTAACAATCCTTGCATAATGACAGTAGACCGAGCACACATAGCTGGGTCAAATCAGCTAATAAACCGACAACCAGAACCCTAAATTATAAAATGACAAGTTAGCTAATAAAATGACAAGTTAGCTATTAATGACAAGGAGTGGGAGCACAGATTGTGTCTAGACTCCCCTCTAATTTTATGTAATTTTCTTGTTTTCAATGAAAAGTGACGGTTATTAAATAATAATAATAATAATAATAATAATAATAATAATAATAATAATAATAATAATAATAATAAAGCGTATTCGACGATTCTCTATGACTCAAGACATTGGCGCTCGTGCTACTCCACATATTTTTAGTAGGATTAGCTTTGCAATAGCTAGAGGTGTGGGGGCCCAGTTAGTTTCTCGGCTCCCCACTAATTTCTTGTAAAATCCCTTTTGTTTTTAATAAAGTGTTGGTTATAAAATAATAATAATAATAATAATAATAATAATAATAATAATAATAATAATAATAATAATAATAATAATAATAATAATAACAGTGTTACTATACACTTAGAGCTTAAAACATAAACAACAAATTTTTAAAATGCGCTTACCGGTTGCGGGCAAGCATAAAACCTTCTTCATGGGTTGTTGTTCACCCATGAAGTCCTTATAATAGCTTGTCTTCTACACCAACAACACACCATAGTTTCAGATTTAAAAGATAAAAAAGTTGATAAAGATTTTTGATGGGAGAAAAGTTTGGGAATGTGTTGTGATGAAATGAGTATAAGAGAAGTTTATAGGGATGGTCAATAGGGTGTCAAGATGGCAAATTTGAAATGATCATTTTGCCCTCATGTGAAACGCACATATGGGAGTTAACAGAGGTTGACTTACGATGTTTGGTGCAAAAAAAAAAAAAAAAAAAAGAAAAAAAAGGACTGAATCCGTAACAGCCGGCAAACCACAGGAACCATTTATGGAGTATTTTCGACTGGATCCGTGACGGGTCGAAACCACAAGGACAACACCCGCAACAAAAACAAAATGGACCAAGTATATAAAATCCGGCAGACCACACTTCACTCTTTTAACTTTTAACAGCCGAAATTTCGTCCGGAAATGGCAGATCCAGAAAGGTCGGTGCAGTCGGTTATCTCCAACGACGATCTGTTAAAAGAAATCTTAGTGAGGTTACCTCTTCTTTCTCTTATTTTGTTTAAATCCGTATCCAAACGCTGGTTATCCCTTATCAAAGGCGCTAACGTCACTTTTCGCCGTAAGCTCGACCCGCTTTCTGGTCTCTTTCTCAATAAGTTTTCACCCAAAAGTTTATACGGTAATGAGTTTGTGTCATTGGATATCCGCATTCTGATATGCACATCTTCCTTACTCGCCACCAAATTCACTTTTGGCCCAGAAGAGTTATTTGAGATTTTGGATTCGTGCAATGGTTTGCTTTTATGTAGTACAATCCATCCATTACTAGCATGTTTAAGGTGCTTCCAGAACCCGATCAATGCATCCGCTTTTCTCCATATTCTGATCTTATTGGTGGTTTGAAAATGGCTTTTGATCCTACTAAATCACCTCACTATAAACTAATTTTTGGTGAAATAGTTGATGATGATGATTTTTGCTTTCGAATACACACTTACTCTTCAGAAACGGGCAGTTGGAGTCTTTGTGGCCATCAATTTCCCAAACGTAGTTTATTTCATTTTATGGATGGAGTTTATTGGAATAATGCCATTTATTGGCTAAATGGTGAGGGTGAGTTTTTCAAGTTAGATATCATGAATGAGCTTCCGGTTTTAACAGCCTTACAAACCCCTTTAACCTTAGATAAGAAGGAATGTAGGCTGTTTGAGTCTCGTGGTTGTTTGCTCCTTGTTGTTGAGGGTGATGCTCATTCCCAACATTTTACTATTTATGAGAAGGGGAACGTGTATTCTGAATGGTCAGTGAAGTACATCATTAATCTTGTTGACATTATAAAACCGTTTCCCGTAAGGAGTTTTCGAATTTTTCGTATTGTTTTGGGAGAGAGAGAAGAAGATTCTTTCCTTGTGATGGAACTAGATAAAAAGGTTGTACAATACAAAATCGTGTCAAAGAGTCTCAGCACAATCTCTGATTTGGGACCAAATGAAGATCTTGTTAGATGCTTTCAGTTCATTCCATCTTTTGCTAATGTGTGATTCAGCTTTCTGTTTCAGGTATGATTTACGTAATTACATGCTCAGTTATAGTGTTAACGCTGCAATTACTTAGCTAATGTGTGATCAAACTCTATTTTGATAACAGAACGTTTGGAGAGTACTGAACACTAATTGCTCTGTTTGTTATGATGTCCATTAACAATTGTGTATAAATATATGGATGCACTATACAAGTTCAAGTTTTAAACAATTATTGTTTATCAGGCTGTTAATGTAGATCCTCTAAGAATAAAGAAGCCTGCTAATGTAGTAACTTTGTTCTTAGTAAGTAGTAGCACGTTATTAAGAATTATGATTGATGTGGATCACATAAAAAAACCACAAGACAGTAATTTTATATTATCATTTGTGATGTCTTAAGCTCAAAACAGCAAGTTGGTGTAATACCTGCTACTTAAGAAGGTGTTTGTTATATGAGTGTGGGAATGGATTCATTCCCTTGCAAAGCTGTTGTTAAGTGTTCGGTAAACAGGCCTAGGAATAAAAAAGGGAATGAGACCAATAGATCCAAACCTGGGTCTGAGCTGTGCTTATATACGTCGTATGCCTACCTTTTTTGAAACATTTCCGGTCGTTTTGGTAGACGGAGACGGGATTGTCAGAGCCGATGTTCCTTTTCGAAGGGCAGAATCCAAGTATAGTGTCGATACCTTAGTGGATCGACTCTATTACATAAGTGGATTCCTAACGTTTGTCTCACATCATGACATAAGTAAGCAGTTATTTTTGTATCGGCCCAAAACCTCGCTAATTGATCTTTACGGTGCTTACTCTATCAATTCGATCCTTACCTAATAGTTTAAGCACTCTGCCTCTCACGTTCTACCCTTCTCCCTCATCATCGAACATCGTCATTCTTCCTTTCGTATTCGTTTTCACTGTCGTCATCACAGCCGCAATTTCTGATTCAATTCAACCATTATCCATTTGTCATTGCCTCATTTGTAGTGGTGTATGGGTTTGTCACTGTCGATCTCATATTCTCATTTCATCTCCCATCATCTTCGTTTCTCCCTTCCTGGTCATTGCCTTCATTGTTATTTTGTTTTGTTTAGTTATGGTTTTCTGCATCTAATAAACAATCTAAATAATATTTGAGGAATACATTGGTGTTGTGTTTGTGTATAGTGATCTCCTAATGCATAGCAGACGCCCCCAAAGATTTTCTGGTTAGAATTGATGCCGTGATCAGTTCTCTTGATTTATACAATGTGAATATTGTAGCATCTATGACGTGATGGTTGGGTTTCTCTATTTGATCCTTTGACAGTAAAAATGAGCAGCTGCCAATTCTCCAGTTTCTGAATTTCCTGTTAAAGACAACTATGAATGTAGAAGTACTATCTCAGTGTTTTCTTAAGATTGACTTATCGTTGGACAAGTGTATTATTACAAATGTCAATAGAAGTTATGAATTCGCCATGTACTAAGCTTATTGTTTCCACATGCCTTTCAGGTTTTGAACATCATGCGGTAGAGGAAAAGAGACCTGTCATCTATGGAATTTTGTTAATTATCTTTACAAATGACAGCAATTATGATGGAGTAAGTAATCCGTATTTATTAAAAGCTGTTACTCAGAGGTTAAATAAGAAAAACGAGTATTCCTCATTATTGTTCGTCGAGTATTGTAGTATATTGTTTTTCTCTCCTTTTGGTTTCTTTTTACCTGAAGTATATTTTCATTCTCTTGTTATAAGGAGTGTTCAGTAGAATTGACTGTGGATGTATGCTACATCTTGATCTAGTTGCTAATAAGATATCAAAATGATTTATGATATTAAGTAGAAGTACGCACCATCAACAGACCCTATAAACAAAGCTACAAAATTTAGTAACACAAGGTCGAATTACTGCACTTTAATAGTACATATTGTAAATGGTGACTTCAATTTACCATTAGGTGAAGGGTACCTTTATTTTCTTTCACCCATTTGGTAACACCCTTTTCTAATTTTTGACTATACGGTAAAGTGATAAATTAAGTATGTAATTTTTTATGAACAAATCCAATGCTACATTATTGCATGACTTTGTGTTTGTTGGGACCTCTTAATACCGCCATTGTATTGTAGCAGTAGATAACTACGTACTTGTATTATTTCACACACACCTTTCTCATTCACCCTTTACCAGGGGCGGAGCCATGTTGAGAGTAGTGCGGGGCGATGCCCCCAACCATGCTCTTGTAGAAAGGCCAAATTAGTAGGAAAAACTAGGTAAAATTATTGAAAAAATGATTAGTGCCCTCGCCTAAGAATTCATAGTGCCCTCGTCAATGAGTGACGACTACCAAGATCAAGTGCTTTAAAACTCAATCTCGTAATTTAAACAGACTTAATAATGGGTTTTTTGTGTGGGTTCTGTAAAAGTGAAAGGAAGAAGACGACTTGTTGGAAACTGTGTAGATGAGAAAAGCAACTATATTTTGTATTGACCATTGGATTTTTGGGTTCTATTTTTTATTTTATATATAAATGCACCCAATGTTCCAATAGACTTATAAGTCTATTATTGAATTTATTTCCATTAGCAAACCACTTAACGTCCCTATACAAGTATATACATGATTTAACATTCTTTCAAATTTATATTATAATGTTTTTCTTTAAAGCTATCAGTTATCGTGTTGATGTTATCAACTTGGTTTATGATATATTGATTGCAAGTGCAATAAAACCATTTAAGCAACGTTTGGTTTGTCCTGTAAACACACACACAAACAAAACAATTCATGCTAAACCCACTTATTTTTGTGCTAAACCGTCAAAAAAACCTACGTTAACTAGGTTTTATACACATACATCTCATACTAGTGTTAATTGACTTGAATGTGAGTGATTTGCTCTTGGCTAAACCCGACCCGACTTGTTTTGAGTTACACGAAAAATAGCCTAGCTATACTCGCCTTTTATAATTGTTGACCGCCCCCCATGTTTACATTTCCTGGCTCCACCATGCCCTTTACAAAACCGTCTAATACTCTTTACACAAATCTCACCCAACCTCACATTTCGTATTGCCCACACTTCTCATTATTTTAAGCTCCATCCCCTTGTGGCCACGGAGGTTCACCTGCGCCGACTCTGAGCTATCCAAAAGGGTAGTCGCCTTGGGATTAGTCGGCTCGCAATGTCGAGTCAGAAACCCACGTTACCCAAAAAAAAGTAATCAATGTCCCCTCAAGAAGTATTCAACTTAACAAGCAATATGAAGCCGTGTCTGAGAATTACTTTAAGGTTTAAACGTCATTTAGACATCCTGATATGTCCACACAACATTACAAACAAGAGAAATATAAGTTGTTCACCTTCCGTGACATTCTCAATAATTTTGGAATTTTACATTTAATATCACATCCATAATAGACTTAATAAACTTATAAAGATAACAATCTTCATTCAAAATAAACTTTCCTAAGTTTATTCGACCTTCGGACATGTAACTTTTAATGACCAAAAACATATATTTTCTATCGAATACTACAATACTAGGGATCTTCATGTGAGGGGTTCATTAGAGTAAAACGGATCGAGGAATTGTTGGATTTATGAGTTAAAGTGTCCAGGCTCCTCGAACGTTTACTGCATGACCTATGGATTATGATGGCCCGAACGGTAGTACGAGATATGCAAACTAAACATGTTTCATAAACCATCTTTATACAACGACATACACAACATACAAAGTACTACATCATGAAGAATATGAAAGACATATATAGGCACATTTTTGTATTCTTAGACATTGTTCCAACCTAAGTCGCAACATTCTATTATAGGTTGCTTTTAGAGACTTTCGCGACTCGACTTCCATTTCCATTACTTACTACATAACTCACTGTGAGTTCGTAGCCCCACTTTCTATTACTTAATTGTTTTACAAACCCTTGGGGGGATACATTCTATTTTAAACTAAACATATTGCTTTGAAACTGTATCCTATATCTGAATGTTTTATTGTCACTAAGTAACCGATTGCCATGTTCGAAGTCCCTATATCATGAACCATTAATCACGAGCGAGTGAACGCAAATAATGTGGATAGATCTATCGGGATTGACGAATCCCGTTTGTGTTGACCGCTTAGCAAACAAACGCACTCTATTTAAGAACTCTAGGTATAAAGGCAAATTACCTACTAGGGCCACTACTGTTACTATTATATCAATTTCTATTTCTATCGATAAGCTGTTAATGTTTTGGTTGCATGAGTTTAGTGAAATAAGAACGGTTTTTGTTTTCTAACTATGAATGTGAGATTAATTACCTCACGTTACGAATATTGTGTTCAAATGATTTAATTAAACTCTATGAACTCACCAACCTTTGTGTTGACACTTTTAAGCATGTATCTCAGGTCCATAAAGAACGAGGCTGGCACAGAGGAGCACGAATACTCAAGATGGCTAAAAAATTTATTATCATTCGAAAACACATTTAATATAATTTGTAAACCTTGAAACTACTAGGACCTCATTTTGTAAACTCTGATATTTATATAATTCGAATGATAAATCTTTTAAAACGAATCAATTAGAGTTTGTTTTCTATTGTTATAACAGTTGTGCCGTCGAGTAACACCCGGTTTGAATTTTGCTGCATATCACGAAACCGGGGGTGTTACAGTGGTGGTGGTAAGTGGTGGTGGTTATGTATTTGAGACTAACTAGGGTATGTATTGAGGACAAACGGTGTAACTGTTTATGTATTTGAGACTAACTGAGGTTATGTATTGGGGATCAATAGTGCAATTGTTTAATGTATTGGGGACTAACGGTTAATTACAATGTCAAGTGGTTAGTCATATTGGTTAAAATTTGAAAGTAGAATAGTCATAAACTCATAATAGACCTTTTGAAAGTATGTTAGTCATATTAGCACAAATTGAAAAACACATTAGTTATTTTTGGCTTTTACCCTATAAACAAAGCTACAAAATATAGTAACACAAGGTCGAATAGCTGAATTGACACTAATTCAATTTCACATTGCTCTTAGAAAGTCTTCGTGATGATATTGTATTCTATAAGCAACCTAGGCTACTAGAGTATGATTTTAGATGAATACGGATGACATGTGGTTAAAGATATCTTCCTCCTGATATTCCAAATTAACATTTACCATTTGAGCTTGCAAAATAGCACCTCTGTCTTCATGGTCGTTGTGTTAACTGGTTTATCTTTAAACTGTAGAAGTTCTACATCCACCCTGGTTGGACCTTTGGTCGCTATGTAAACTGTTTTAAATTTGTTATAGGTGAATTTGTTGTCAAAAACATATATATTAAGAATGATTAAATGGATTGTCTTCATGGTCGTTGTGTTAACTAGTTTATCTTTACACTGCAGAAGTTCTACCTCCACCCTGGCTGGACCTTTGATCGCTATGTAAACTGTTTTAAATTTGTTATAGGCGAATTTGTTGTCAAAAACATATATTAAGAATGATTAAATGGATTGTCTTCTCAAGTAAAACACATTGTTTTTCCCTTTCACAGTGGTGATTAGAGCGCCTATTGCCACTTGAGCTATTAGCACACTATTGGGGATTTATAAAGGCGTTGCGACATAGCGAGTTAGTAGTCCGACTTTTAAAATGATGGCAATAATGTTAGCTATTAAATAACAGACACTTTAAACTATGATTAAGTTCAATTAAGCAATCCCAAAGTAGGAGTAAATTATGGACTTTTGTCTTTGTGATTTACTCACAATCGCACTTTTTATTCTTTTAACAAAACAGTTACATTTTCCGTCCCTAAACTAATCAAATCTTGCAAGTTTTGTCCTTTTGAATAAGGATTGATGTCACAAAATAGGTACCTATTGTCATTGTTTATTTTGCTTCCTACGCAAGAGTTGAACTAGCTAAGTAGCTAGGGATTGTCCTAGCAGCTTTCATCTTCTTGTGCTATGTCTTGTATATAAATTTTTATTTTATTTAATCTATTTTACCTTTGTAAAAAAAATAAAAAATAGAAAAAAAGGTACCTACTTTTGTAATTGTACGTTTTGGCAATTATTTTTTTAGTTCACTTTAGTTATTATACTTACATGTGTGAGTTATAATGGTTATTATTTTCTTGATTTTCCACGGGTGATCGGTATAACTTGTCAACATCTGTAACATAACGTAAGTTATATCTAAATGTTGGGGTATTTTGACAAAAAAACACACTCATGTGAGGGCATTTCACGAAAGCTTAGTAACGGTCGTTAGACGAAAAGACAAAGCTTGCAAGATTACAAGTTCAAGGGCGGCTAATGTAATTATTATGTTGTAAAAAAGACGAAATATGCGGTTGTGTGTAAACCACATAGACGAATTTTGTAATCTACTCCCCAAGTTAAAAAGACAAAATTATGCGATTGTGCGTAAACCACGTAGACGAATTATTATCGGGTTAAGTTCATATAATAGCAAGATACTTTTTAAAATGTACAAATATCATACATGAACTTTAAAAATACCAATATCGTACACGTACTTTCAAAATCCGTTCTGTTATCATCACAAACTTTTTTTTAGTACACCAAAGTCCACATTACATGTACATGATACGTCATTTATGCCACTTATTTACTGCCATGTTGAATTTTATATAGTGTATATTTAGTTACATTGTTTAATTTGCTTCACCATCTACTTATGCTACTTGAAGTGCATTTTTTATTTACCGGAATTGTGTTTTTTTGTAACGTCTTGGAACTTAGTTTTACTACGAAGTAATAATTATTGAGCAAATGAATAATATGAGAAATTTTTTCTGTCATTACACTTATTCAAACAACTTGATAATCATGAATCAAGAATATCGATTGTTTTCTCTTTCAATTTCTTGATCACATTGATTTATGATTATTAGAATTCATATTTCTTCAATTTCTTGATCACATCGATTTATTATTATTAGAATTCAAATACAAAGTGTTTGTAACGATACATACGAAAAATATAAGATATAATAAACATTTAGAGTAATCTTCACATTACCAATAAAAATGATTAACAATGTTATGTAATTAATTTAACCGAACTAAGGTATGATATTGAGACGGATTTTGAAAGTACGTATACCATATTGGTATTTTTCAAAATTCACGTATGATATTTGTACATTTTGAAAAGTATTTTGCTATTATATAGACTTAACCCATTATTATCTTGTAAAAAAGCATCACTAAGCGTACAAACATAACATGCTGACTTTAAAGATCGGTCCCTAATAAGTTACGTTGTAGACATTTTGACCGGTAGCTTATGTGTCCATTTTTACCTGAACATAACCCGTAGCAACGAGTATGTGTTGATACAAAATTTGGGCGATCCTTGTCTTGAGTATCAATTCGGTCTTAATGCTTGAAACCTGCGCACTAAGAAAACAAAAGACACCGTTAGGCTTACCGTGGGATTGTCTCCCACGATTATCCTCCGGCGTGAGAGTAAGTAATCGGTTTTAGGGCTTGTAGAAGAGTTTTGGGTTGTGAATCGTACCCCTGTGAGAGCTGAGATGCCCTCTATATATAGACACGAAATCCTTGTTGGTTTCGTGTTCCTTACCCTTCGGCGTGTCCGCCTAAATCGGTTACTTGATATTAGAGATGACAAAAAAATCCGAATCCGACGGAGAATCCGATACCCAACCCCGATTTGACCGGGGAATACCTGAGTTGACCGGGTATGGGGATGGGGATGGGGAATCCCCATTACTCAAAAGCGGGTATGGAGGCGGGGATGGTAATACCCTCGGGTCCCCGTACCCGTCCCCGTACCCGTCCCCGAACCCGTCCCCGAATATCTTTTATACATGAATAAAATTATATATGTATATAATATTTAAAATATTCTCAATTAATAGCTAATATACTCTTGTTAATGGTCGTTGTACCTTTGCATGTTGGATTAGTTCTCGTTTTTGTTTCCAATTGTAGTTGTTTTCGTACTTACGATAAGTCGTACTCTTTACTATGTTTTGTCAAATGCTTGAACTTAATCTAATGAATGAATTTTGTTTGCTTTTAGTATGGTTGCACCATTTGAAATCTATTTAAAATGTCAATTATGTAATGGGGGAAAATCTCTGATTCCCCATTGGGGATCCCCGTTCCCCATTGGGGATGGGGATGGGGATGCGATTGTGACCCCCGACGGGGATGGGGACGGGGATGGGGATAACTATCTAACTTCGGGGATGGGGATGGTATCAACCATTCCCCGCATACCCTGCCCCGTTGCCATCTCTACTTGATATACATCCATAAATAATAGATATTGTATATCAAACCGTAAATAACTTCGGGTTTGGGCCTTCGTGGGCCCAAACTGTTATTATTAATAGCCCACTCGTGATGGGATTTAGTATTGGCCGGGTTCGTGACCCGAATACAGACTATACGTCATCAGTATGTGTTATCAGTATAGCAAACTGAAGTAATATCGAAAGTGAAACGTTTGTTACTTAAAAGTCATCTATACAACAACAGGAGTCGATAGGTCAATATATTTTTGCCTAGCGGTATCCGTAAGATTATGTTCTCAATCTTGAGTTTGTGAGTTTATGTCTCGATGAGAACGAAGGGGATATTGTTTTAACTGTGAGAATGTATATATTATAATCAAAGGATCCACCATTTAGGAATTTCATGATGCCAACTATCATAATGGCTTTAGCATGCACACACAAAGATGGAGTTGATACATTGTATATATATATTATAGCACACCGGGTCGGTGGCTCCTGATTGGTGAAAGCACATAAAAAATTATTTCTTTACGGACTATCTTCGTCAGCCCATAGCTGATCAAAATCCAGCCCACGAAGGGCCCGTTTGTTTTTGTTTTTTTTTGTTTTATTTCTTTTGCATAAAATGGTTCTACAGCCAACATGTGTTTTCAATAAAGTGGATGGGCCCAAAACACTGTAGCTACAGTAGGCCCGCAAATTTCATTTTAGACCATGAGATTATTGATTCATTACAAACTTAGTCCTTAACGGTCGTTACTTAACAATCGTTAATTAAATTTCCAACAGGCCAATAACTTTAGGGGCTGTTTCTGTGCAAATTAATACAATATGCCCAATAAAATTATCGGGAAAAAAGTAAAAAAAAAAAAAAAAAAAAAAAAAAAAACAGCGGGCGCACCCCACTTGTTAAGTACAAACATCACTATGGATTCATCAAAAGATATAATAAAAGACCACAAGTTTCACGGTGACATCAGCCTGCCCACAATTAGACTAAGGGTTAATGGCATGTAATAGCAACGTACTTTCCCACTTGTGCCATTATCAGATACGAACCCAAAATATTACAGATATCAGATACGAACTTTCAAATTTTTTTTCATTATCAGATACGAACTTTTTTATTACAGATATCAGATACGAACTTTCAAATTTTTGTTTCATTATCAGCAACGTACTTTTCTCCTTTGTTCAAATATAAGAAAAACTTTAAAAATAAAAATTGTTGATAATGAAACAAATAAAAAAGTACGTTGCTGATAATGAAACAAAAATTTGAAAGTTTGTATCTGATATCTGTAATAAAAAAGTTCGTATCTGATAATGAAAAAAAATTTGAAAGTTCGTATCTGATATCTGTAATATTTTGGGTTCGTATCTGATAATGGCACAAGTGGGAAAGTACGTTGCTATTACATGCCATTAACCCTAAATTATATGGCCCAACCCGTCAGTTATCTCTATATATACGCTATATATAGTTTCGGTATAATAATACAATACAAAATACCGATTTTTAATATGATGGAAAAGACAACGCTCCCTTCATCGGTGCAGTCAGTTATCTCTAACGACGATCTTTTAACCGAAATCTTAGTCAGGTTACCTCTTCTTTCACTTGTTTTGTTTAAATCCGTATCCAAACGCTGGCTGTCTCTTATCAAAGACGCTAACGTCACTTTTCGCCAGAACCTGGACCCGATTTCTGGTCTCTTTCTTCATAAGTATTCACGCAAAAATTATTTTCGTTCATTCAGTTATGATTTTGTGCCGTTGGATATCCGCATTCCGATATGCAAATCTTCCTTACTCGCCACCAAATTCACTTTTGGCCCACATAGGGATGTTGAGATTTTGGATTCGTGCAATGGTTTGCTTTTATGTCTTGTATTGTCTAGGAATTTATATGTATACAATCCATCCATTACTAACATGTTTAAGGTGCTTCCAGAACCCGATAATGTGACACGTTATCACGGTGTTGCTACTTTCAAAATGGCTTTTGATCATACTAAATCACCCCACTATAAAGTGATTTATGCTGAACCTTTTGGAGAATTTGTTCGAATACACACTTACTCTTCAGAAACGGGCAATTGGAGTCTTTGTGGAATGATGCCATTTATTTGGTTTAAGTATGGAGTTTACTGGAATGATGCCATTTATTTGCTAAATATTGATGGTAAGTTTTTCAAGTTAGATATCATGAATGAGCATCCGGTTTTAACAGCCTTACAAACCCCTTTAACCTTAGATGGGAAAGAATGTTGGCTGTTTGAGTCTCGTGGTTGTTTGCTTCTTGTTGGCAAGGATGATGATGATCATTCCCGACATTTTACTATTTATGAGAAGGGGAACGTGTATTCTGAATGGTCAGTGAAGTACATCGTTAATCTTGATGACGCTATAAAGCCGTTTTCCAAAAGGTGGAGTATTTACAAAAACATTTTTTGTATTGTTTTGGGAGAAAGAGAAGAAGATTCTTTTCTTGTGATGGAACTAGATAAAAAGGTTGTACAATACAAATTCGTGTCAAAGACTCTCAACACAATATCTGACTTGGGACCAGATGAACAGCTTGTTAGCTGCTTTCAGTTCATTCCATCTTTTGCTAATGTGTGATTCAGCTTTCTGTTACAGGTATGATTACGTAATTACGTGCCCAGTTATAGTGTTAATGCTGCAATTACTTAGCTATTCCATTGCTCGATTTGTTCTCTTGATTTTGATAACAGAATGTTTGGAGAGTATTGAACACTAATTGCTCTGTTATGATGTCCATTAACAATTGTGTACAAATATGGATGCACTATACAAGTTCAAATTTTAAACTATTATCGTTCATCAAATGCTAATGTAGTAAGTTTTGGAATTAACTTTGTCCTCAGTAAGTAGTAGCATGTTATTAAGAATTATGGTTGATGTGGATCACAAAAAACCACAAGGCAGTAAGTTGGTGTAATGCCTGCTACAGCTACTTAAGGAGGTGTTTGGTATGTGAGTGTGGGAATGGATTCATTCCCATACAAAGCTGTTGTTAAGTGTTTGGCAAACAGGCCTTGGAATAAAAAAGGGAATGAGACTCAATAGATCCAAACCTGGGGTCAGAGCTGTGCTTATATCTCATTTCCATTTTACTTCATGGTTTAACTACTTTGCACCTCAAGTCGTCATCACAACAGCAATTTCTGATTCAATTCAATTATCATTCATTTGCCATCGCCTCATTTGTAGTGGTGTATGGTTTTGACACCGTCGATCTCATTTCATCTCCCATCATCTTCGTTTCTCCCTTCCTGAGCCATTTGTCTTCATTATTATTTTGTTTTGTTTAGTTATGGTTTTGTGCATCTAATAAACAATCTAAATAATATTTGAGGAATACATTGGTTTCTCTATTTGATCCTCCTGTCACTCTTTGAGCATCGAATTATCACCCAGCTAAGGTTAAAAAATACTTTTTTGAATTGAGAAGCACCTGCAAATTCTCCAGTTCTGAATTTCTCAATTTCCTGTTAAAGATAAACTATGAATTCAGTGTTTACTGTGAGTGCCATCTCAATGTATTCTTAAGATTGACTTTTCGTTGAACACGTGTATTACAAATGTCAATGGAAGTTATGAACTCGCCATGTACTAAGCTTATTTTTCCACATGCCTTTCAGGTTTTGAACATCATGCAGTAGAGGTAAAGAGACCTGTCATATATGGAATTTTGTTAATTATCTTTAGTAAATGACAGCAACTTTGATGCAGTAAATATTTATTAAAAGCTGTAACTCAGAGGGTTAAAAGAGAAAACCAAGTATTCCTCGTTATTGTTTGTCTGCAGACCAGTATTGTAGTACTCAGACATTGTTTTTCTCTCCTTTTGGTTTCTTTTTACCTGAAGTATAATTTCATTCTCTTGTTTCGTTGGAATTGATATTCGCCATTCTCTACTAGTAAATGCAGACCAGTATTGTAGTACTCAGAGGGCCGAATTGCCAGTAATTCACACAGCTCTTAGAAAGTATTCGTGATGAACTGATGGTGTGGTTAAAGTTATCTTCTTCCCGATATTCCAAATAAACATTTGCCATTTGAGCTTGCGTAACGAGACCTCTGTCTTTATGGTCGTTGTTTAACCTGTTTTATTTTTAAACTGCAGAAGTTCTACCTCCACCCTGGCTGGACCTTTTTGGTCGCTGCATGTGTAAACTGTTTTAAAATCGTTGTAGGTGAATTTGTTGTCAGAAACATATATTAAGAATGGTTAATGGGTTATCTTCTCGAGTAAAACACACTCTTTTCCCTTTCACAATAGCGATAAGAGAGCCTATTGTCACTTGAGCCATTAGCACACCATTGAGGAATTATAAAGGCGTTGCGACACTGTTCAATATGTTGCGAGTTACTGCTTTGACTTTTAAAAAGATGGCGATAATGTTAGCTATTAAATACCAGGTACTTTAAACTACAATTAAGTTCAATTAAGCAATCCCAAAGTAAGAGTAAATTACGGACTTTTCTCTTTGTTAACACAATCGCATTTTTCGTTCTTTTTACAAAACAATTACATTAGCCATCCCCGAACTTATCAAATCTTGCAAGTTTTGTCCTTTCGACTAAGGGTTAATGTCACAAAATAGCTACGTACTTTTTGTAATTTTTTGTTTTGGTAAAAAAAAATAATAATAAAAAAAATAAATAAATAAATTAGTTCACTTTAGTTATTATACTTGGATGACATAAAAACACCCTCACGTGAAGGCATTTCACGGAAGCTTATTAACGGCCGTTTGCCAAAAGGACAAAGCTTGCAAGATTTTACAAGTTCAAGGGCAACTAATGTAATTATTATGTTGTAAAAAAGATGAAATCTGCGATTGTGTCTTGACAAATTTTGTAATCTACTACCCAAGTAGTATGCCAAAAAGCATCAATACGCGAACAAACATATATGAACAGAACATGTTGACTTGAAAGATTGGTCCCTAACAAATTACGCTGTAGACATGCTGACCAGTAGCTTATGTGTCCACTTTTACCCGAACATAAACCGTAGCAACGAGTATGCGTTATCAGAATAGCAAACTGAAATAATATCGAAAGTGAAATGTTTGTTACTTAAAAGTCATCGATACAACAAGAGTTAATAGGTGATAGACCGATAGTAATTGTTAAAGTATCAATATGTTTTTGTATAGCTGTATATGTGGGATTATGTTTTCAATCATAAGAATGTGAGTTTATGTTTTGATGAGAACGTAAGGGATATTGTTTTATCCTGTGTGAGACTGTATATATATTCTAATCAAAGTATTCACCGTTGCTTCAGTCTTCAGAATCCGCCTTTAGCGCGAGTAGTCATATGTTGTACCCGACTACCAGTATAGGAATTCCTTAGTGCCAACCATTGTAGAGGCTTTATTATGCACACAAGATTGGGTTCATACATCAAGTATAAACATCACTACATATTTATTGAAAGATATAATAAAAGACGGCAAGCTTGCAAAAGATAATCTCATGTCTAAGTTTAACACGACATGTGTACTTCTATATAGTTTTGTATACTGATTTTTGATTTGTTTGTTGTTGCCATGTTTCTTTTTGGTAGAGATCGAAAAGGTACGGGTTTGGAGATCAAATCCTTACCAGGTATAGGTTTTGTTCAAATCCGGTAGATTAGTCGGCCTAAAGGCCGGAAGCCATGGTTAACCCATGAAGGCCTAATATGTTGATTCATGCTTTTTAAATGCACAATTGCAAAAGAATTATGTTTGTTCCTATTTCTTAATTCAATATAGTGTAGTCTGTAATGTTAGTTTTAACGGATAATAAATTAATATATCATGATCGGACTCGAACTCGAGACTTCGAGATTGCACACTTTACGTATGAGTTTCAATGAATTAATAATTATTGTTTTAGTGACGAATAATTATTAAATACATGAAATATAAACTTAACGGTAACTAACGACCGTTAGACGAAACATGAAGGACTAGATTTGGCAAAGAGTGAAAGTTAGGTTCGGGTTGGGCCTTGTGTACCCATGGCCGGCCTCCCCCCTCTCCCTAGGGCTTTGGGATGGCTTTTGCTCCAAGCATCTTGATTAGTATATAATGAGACCCCCTCTCATTCATTCTTCTCATCCCTTGGTTCCATAGCAACCTAATCTTCTTAATCTCCTTCTTTGTGTCTAATCAATCTATTGATTGATAGGACCAATAGTTTAATCTTTTCGTGTAAAGCGAATCTAGCATTTCCATTGAAACGCTATAGTACGTGTGTGTGAGAACGAAGTGTTAGCATACTTTTGCTAACAGTGATCTTGCCTTGTGACTAGCCCTAGTCGATCCATATAAGCCCTCATCTAGGGTTTATAAGTTCTTGTTCTTGTTTGAAACAAGAGGTACGCATCATTTATTTCGGTTAATTTATTATTTGTATTTGATCTATTCCGCTGCGTACTCTTTGATGTTTATATGTTTATTGTTTATATTATTCATATATTCCAACAGTGGCATCAAGAGCCGTTAATACATTATAATGAATTACCGAAACACATAAAATTGAATCGTTTGATTATAACATGTTTGGTGTTCTTATGTTTTTTTTTTTTTTTTTTTCATAAACCCTAGTTTTTATTTTTATTTCGAATTTATTTAATTATTTATATATGTGTCGAAAGTTTTTTTTTTAAAGAAATTAGGGTTTGATGAATTATGTAATAAAAACTTGTAGAAACCCTAGGTTGCATGTAATTTATGTGTATGGATATTGTTATATGCCGTTTGGTTGCGTTCCTTGATTGACATGATTATTTGTATAATATGTGCAATATGGGCATTCATGACACACTATGCATGTGTTGTTATGGATTATGATTTGTTTGATTTCATGCTTATTTATGCGATTTTATTATAATTGGTAAATTGTTTAGTAAATATTATGTATAAAGATTACTAAAATTTGATTAATTATAATATTAGGGAAGACCCTATTAATCGTGTATTAAATCAATAGTGTGTTTTAATATTGATTTTAGTTTGCATTACCATTATTGTTGTTGTTTGTTTATTTTATTTTATTACTTTTGTTTTATATGTTTTTAACATGATAGTAACAAAGGGTAATTTCAATAAATAAAATATTAAACGGACTTAATAATGGTGAAATCTTGCTTTGAGCTTACTTAATAAATCTTGGACTTTTGGTTGATTGATCGCGACTGTATTAAGTGGTTGAAAGGTGGGACTAATTATGACAAACTATTAAAGTGGGTATAAGGATGGCTACGCATTAAATTGCGGCCTTAGTGAGCCTCCATTCTAGTTTACCGCTCGCCTGTGAGTCATATTTTAGTCTTTACCTAACATCCATGATAACTACGAAGCACTTAAGGCAAAGTTGTAAGTTTCTCAACGCCTCAATCAAAAGTTTGGAGATTTAAGCTCGTAAAGAAACTAATGAGTAAAAGTTTTTTTACATGAAACATATGCTACAAGATGAATGCATGACATCTTTGTACATATATTTTGATTACACACATCAAAAATACTACCCTTAAATTTAAGCTATATGCCATCCAATGAAATGGAAACACCTGAAATTGGATCTACGCCAGGGCGTAACCTGACTAGATTGCAATGGAAGGGCAAATTACATGATTTCATCACTAGCAGATCAACTGGTGTGGTGTTATTATGTAAGTTTGTTGTTTCTTAAATTGGTTAACTTAATTGAGTTGATAGTGGGAACTGATCACTCAAGGCATAAGAAGATGGGGATAAAACATGCTTACATTGCAACTGCGGTTGGCAATTAATGTAAATCCCATCGATTCTAGGAATTGCAATTGAATATTGGCAATTGGGACACGTCTCGTACCTTATTGAATAACGTCATCACTAGCAGATCAACTGATGTGATGAACTTATGTCAATTTGGATCCTAGTATTTCAATGTAAAATTAAAATGGTTATATGTTTATGAACCTAGGGTATTTAATTTTATTGAAATTTAATTATCGAAAGTACTAACTTTTGAATTTTTTCTGTAGAAATGGCTACACCTGAAAACACTAATATGAGCAACATGAGTTCTGCGTTCAAGCAAATGATTGATCGAGACAAGTTGACTGGTGAAAATTTCAATGACTGGTATCGATCTTTAAGAATCACCTTAAGGATGGCCAGAAGATATGATTATCTTGGTGAACCCCTTCCTGCTGAACCTGCTGCAGATGCAACCCAAGCCCAAAAGGATACATACAAAATTGAATATGAGAAGCACAATGATGTGGCTTGTCTCATGTTGGCTGGGATGGATACTCAATTGCAGAAACAGTTTGAGCCCTTTGGTCCCATGGACATGATCAATGAACTCAGACGAATGTTTGAGAAACCACCTGCTGCAGAATTATATGATTTAATAGAATCTCTGCATAATTGTAAGCAGGAAGCAGGAAAATCAGTGAGTGCCCATTTTCTGTCCATGAAACATTATATGGACCAATTGGAGTGTAACAATTCGCAATTTCAGGTTAATTTCTATTTTCGGAAAATTTTACTATTCATGTTACTATTCATTTTTACTATTCATTTCTTTCTGAAATTTTCCCGAAAGTTGATTTTTACTTCATATTCTCGAGTGATAAATCATTTCCATGGCAAATTAAATGTTTGACACTCATCAGATCACTTTCGTGAAAGTTATTAAGGAATTACACAGAATTACACGTTTTAGGGTAAAACGGCAATCAGAAATTCTACGCACAACGAAATTTGACCCCGTCAGGTGACCCCACATCAGAAAAATGTTTAACACACTCATGATTTATTTGAGAATAAATCATGACTAAGAAAAATATGACCAGAATAAACCTCGGCCGTGAAAAACTGGAATTTTCAGTTTTAAGCAGTTTTACTCAGCCGTAACCCTAGCCTTTACCTGCACCGCGTTTCTAAGATGATTTGAGCTTTCAACTTATTAAAATAAGTCAACATATTATTCCCTCATCCATTGACCAAAAATCATCCCTTGATGATATAAGTCATTTCGTGATTTTTAGGCTTCCGGTTTAATGTCTAAAAGACATTTAACACCAACCGACACCAGACTGAGCCCAGTCTAGACATTATAAATCATTTTAAATCATTTTTATCATATTAGAAAAGTAACATTTTACTTTTCTCAATTTTACGCAGTATTCGTATATTTTACGTATTACGCGTTTATACCCGTGTTTCCAGCTTTTAGCAGGGTTTTACCACCCAAATGACACCTACCACTCATTTTATATTTTATTATGGGACATATGGACATGTCTAACAATACTTTGAAGTTTCATAATTTTACGACACCCGGTTTTACGTTTTAAGGCCTAATCATTTACGGTTGGCATTTCCCGGAGTCAAAATGCATCTAATAACCAAGGATAATACCAAGCCAAGCCACCTCCCCCCTTATCCCTTTGTGAACCGCCACAAGGGGGGGGGAGTCACACCCTTGGTGGCTTGATCTTGTGGCTTGGCATCTAGATGTGTTACATGTGGATTTTTGGCAAAATATCCCATGAAATGTAACCTCCTCATAAGAGTATAAATACCCCTCTCCCTCCCCTCCTTGGCCGGCCATCAACACACCCCACAACACTCTTTCCATAGCTTTAAGTCTTCTAATTTGTTGCAAGGTTCAAGAGTTAGTTCAAGATAGAAACCCTAGATAGCTTATTTTTCACCAAAAATCTTCCAAACCCTAACATACTTGGTGTTTTCTCTTGAGTTTAAATCCACTCAATACACCTCAACTTTCATTACATATCTTTCAAGAATACCAAGGGTAGAAAGGTTGCTTGAAGTGAAAAGGGGTTGAAGCTAGTCTATCAAAGTCCATTTCCTTACTTGTTACTCCTTTCTTTAGTTAGAAAGCCAAAAGTTGTAAGCCTAAACCTAACATGCTTCTTGTTTATTTATCATATTCATATCATTTACATGTTATCTTTGCTATATTATGTGTTGTAATTATGTCCATGATGTATCATGATGAGTAAAAGATGTTGTTGTAATGAATTATTGAAACAAGTTACTAAAACAAGCAAACTAGTGAATATCTTGGTATAACCTGATCAAAATGGTAAAAATATGATGTTGGATTATTACATATTACAGTAGAGGACTTAATAAGCAAACCATAGCAATTTGAACCACCTAAAAAGAGTAAACGAGTCAAAAGTTATGGCGATTTGAAGTTACCAAAGATTTCCGGCAAAACTGCCTAAAAGTTTCTGTGACAGAACCTAAAACATGCAAAAAGAGGCCTTTCTGGTCCGATTCATGAAAAAGTTAAAACACGAAAGTTGTCCGGAATCACGTTTTCCTTCAGGAATAAAGAGGCTCGAGCCTTGAAAACACTTTCTGAGTAAGATATTTCACAATTTCTTAACAGCTATTTACATATTTCAAGTCACTATACTATTGTTATACTTTCAAAGGAATAAAAGGTCTTATGACCTATAAACAAGACCACCACCATGGCTAGAACCAAGGTAGTGTCTCATGACCATGGAACAAGGACCAAAGGTCATGGCTAGGCCATGACGAAATGACCAAGCCAACTTACAAAGGCGTAAACATGAAACAATGAAATTGGCGATAACATGAACAAGCAATTTGTATCTACTTCACCTAAAAGGAAACCATGAGATTTTACCAAGACAAATGGTCATACAAGACTTGTAAAACTACCCCTAATAACAATCTTCATGTACTATAAACTTTCCTAAGTTTATACAAATATCGGACATGTAACTTTTTCGGATCAAAACTTATATCTATATACTTTATCAACTACTACAATAGTAGGGAGCTTCATGTGAGGAGTTCATTATGTAAGCCGTCGAGATGAGTTGTGGATTTACAAATTAAAGTGTCCTGGCTCCTCGAACGCTTACTAACATGACTTCTGAAATATGTTAGCCCGAACGGTAGTAAACGATATACCAAAACATACATGTTCATAAATCTTTCTTACAAAAACTTACAAATATACATCATACCTTATCATGGACTAATTGCAAGATATATATATAGGCACTCCGTTATATTCTTTACACAAATCCTAAGTCGCAACATTCTATTCTAGGTTGCTCGTAGAAACCTACACGATCCGTCTATCACGTTCATTACTTGCTATCGTACTTAAGGTGAGTTCATAGCCCCACCTTACATTACTTCAATGTTTTACAAACCCTTGGGGGGAATACATGCTACTTTTAAACCGAACACAATGCTTTGAAACTGTATGCTACCTGATTGTTTTATTATTACTAAGTACTTACCTTGCCAATCCTAGGCCCCATCATGAACCATTTAATCACTAGTATTAGTGAGCGCGAGTATTGTGAATAGGCCTATTGGGATTGACGAATCCCATTTGTTTGAGCAGTTAGTTCAAATGAATGCACTATATTTGAAAACATTAAGTATGACGGCAAAGTACTTACCGGGGCAACATAACCGCCGATTGATATTGGTACACGTTAACGTATTGGTTGCATGAGCTTAGTACATAATAATAACTGTTTTGTTTTCTAACATGAGTATGAGTCTAATTAACTCATTACTACCAACATATTGTGTTCAACCATAAACAAACTCTATGAATTTCACTCAACCTTTGTGTTGACCTCTTAAGCATGTATTTCAGGTCCATGATAATCAAGAATGGAGCGGGAAGGGCACGTACCGAAGGAAGAAGGCTATAAACTATTATGTCATTCAATAAAACATCATAGACTTTATATTGATGTGTTTTGAAACAATGGATCATTTTGGGACCTTACTATGTAAACTTTGATACATTTGAATAATATGAATGACAACTCTTTTTATTACGATTCGTTTAGAGATCGTTTTCTATTATTATGACTGTTGTGCCGTCGAGTAACACCCAAGTTGAATTCCGCTGCATCATGAATTGGGGGTGTTACAGATTGGTATCAGAGCCATGGTTATAGAGAAACGGGTCTAAGTGAGACCTAAACTATAACTACAATAACAAGCAAAAACATTTTTATAGCCTTCCGCTCTTCGTGCCTTCCATCCTCCAGAAGATTATGGACTTATTACACATGTTATGCTACATGAACATATTTGTATATTGTTATATGCACATTGCCATAGTTTGAGCATTTTCCATAAGCATTTGATTTATTTTGACATCGAAATACTAATTGTAGACATCATGTCCGCACCTCCATCTCCCGATCATCTTCCTGCTATGCCCGAGTATTTACCTATCCTTCCCGGACCCGATGATCCTTACTTTGAACCAATTGACTACGACGATGAGGAAGAACCTTATGAGGATCTAGATATAGATTCGGACGAGGATCCTGAAATGGATTTGGACATAAACATCGATGATTACGAAGAGGATCATGAAATGGTTAATGACATTGAGGAAGCAGAGGAACTATTAGTAGTGCCACATTTATCACCATTGACATCTCCACCTCCGGTTTCACCAATTTCATCCGAATCTAACCGTACCACTCCAGCTCAAGTTCCGAAATCTACTTATCAAACCGGCGGAACATCTACATCTACACATATGTTCGCAAACTCAGCTCAATACGAAATCTACTCTTTGAAACAAGCTCTCAACCTAACCCAACTCAAAGTTAAATGTATGGCAAGTCAAATGCACGAATGTATGTCCAAGGTAAATTCTGCTAGAATGGATGCCATGAATGCTCGAGACGACCTATATTGGTTTAAGCTTGACATGAGCTACGTGAAGAGTGACTCGACTCATGTTGGGGAAGAAGTCTTAAATCCTTTGACTGGCTTGGATAATGTCAAGGATAGACTCACTTTGGTTGAGAGGGCCCAAGAACAGGATGCGGTTCAAATTCATAAACTACTTCACCGCCTAAATACCGCCGAAATCCGGTTAGATGTTGCAAACTTTGACAGGTATCAACTTAGGAATGATTTGTGTGGGATGCAAACTCAAATGAGTTCCATACAACAAAGGCTATACCGAAAGGATGTCAAAGAATATCGCCCAAACGAAAGTGTAGATGTGTTAGCAACACGCGGAAATAATAATCCGACCGGACAACAACAACCTCCCAACCGACGTTAGACTAGTGTTATAGTACTAGTTAGCTTTTGTACAACGTTGTAATTACTAACTGAAAGTATCAGTTAGTAAGTTTTGAATGAACTTGTAATAAGTTCGATTTTGTAATCAACGTTATATAAATAAAACTCTTGTTTTATATATTATCATGTGTTATGTTTTTAAGTTTCAAACATTATTATCCTATCATTCTTATCAAAAATTGTGCTCATCTCACAACTCTCTAATTACAACGTATCTTTTGAACAATAGAATCATGGCGCCCAAGAAAAAGACCCCATCAACGATGACGCAAGCCGCCATCCGCAAACTGGTAAAGGACAGTGTCAATGCAGCACTTGTCACGGAACGAGCAGCCGTAGCTGCAGCAGCTGCAGCAGCTGCCGAAGCCGCCACAGCTGCTGGTGCTACTAATGCTGCAGCAGCCGCTGAGGCTGCAGCAGCTGCTGAGGCTGCAGCAGCCGCGGAAGCCGCCATTGCTGCGGAAGCTGCTGCAATAGCTGCAGAGACTGCCAGACTTGCCAGTCTTAACCTTGGAGGACCTACCCCTCCGGTGACCAATGTTACTACTGTACCAAAGGGTTGCTCGTTCATTTCCTACCTGAAATGTGAACCCCTCAAATTCAAGGGTACTGAAGGGGCTGTAGGTTTGACCCGTTGGTTCGAAAAGGCGGAGTCGGTGTTCATTGTTAGTAAATGTACTGAGGTTGACAAAGTTCAGTATGCCACAAGTACTTTGTTGAATGAGGCGTTGTCCTGGTGGAACTCAATTGCTCAACCCATGGGCATTGAGAATGCCTACAAAATTACTTGGGCTAATTTGAAACAAATGATGATTAAGGAATACTGTCCACGCAGTGAGATTCAAAAGTTGGAAGTTGAGTTCTGGGATCATACGGTTAAGGGAAATGATATCATGACCTACAACCGTAGATTCCAGGAACTGAGGATACTTTGCCCAACAATGGTTTCCCCAAAGGAAAAGATGTTGGAAAGGTATATTTGGGGACTTCCCTCAAGCATACAGGGGAATGTGACTTCGGCAAATCCCAAAGAACTTGATGAGGCTATGCGGATGTCCCGTAGTCTCATGGATCAAGTGGTACGTATGTCGGAAACCCGCAAGCAAAACAACCTCAACACCAACAACAATGCCAACAACAGCAATGCCAACAACCCCAACAATTCCAACTACCGTAACAACAACAACAACAAGAACAACAACAACAAACGACCATATGATGGTAACCGTGGGAACAACAACAACAACAACAACAACAACAACCAAACCCGAAACAACAACCACCACAATCAACAGAACAAGAGACAGGAAGCCGCGACGGCTTATGTTGCTGCACCAGCTGGTGGTAGGTACGTGGGTAATCAACCACAATGTACCAAGTGCAATTACCATCACGAAGGTCCTTGCCCGGCCAAATGCCACAAGTGCCAAAAGCCCGGACATCTTGCCAAGGATTGTAGAGGCAAGGGTATAGCTACTGGGGCTAACACACAGCCCATAGTTACATGTTTCGGGTGTGGTGAAAGGGGACACTATAAGAACAACTGTCCTCAAAACCAAGGACCCCAAGGCGGAGGTGCTCGTGCTAGGGCCTATGTCATAGGAAAGGAAGAACCACACCAGGACCCGAACGTGGTTACCGGTACGTTCTTACTCAATAATATTCTTGTTAAAGTATTATTCGATTCTGGTGCTGATATGAGCTTTATATCTACTAGAATTGCGCCTTTACTTGATATTCCATCAATCACTTTAACCACTAGTTATAATGTTGAGCTGGCTACCGGTGACTTAGTAAATACCAATACCGTAATCCCAAACTGTACCCTTAATCTCTTAGACCACCCCTTTGACATCAATCTTATGCCAATTGAACTCGGAAGTTTTGATGTAGTTATTGGCATGGATTGGTTGTCTAAACATCAAGCTAACATTATTTGTGGTGAAAGAGTTGTGCACATTCCATGTGACAATGAAACTTTGATCATTCGTGGTGATCAAAGTGGAACTCGAATAAACATCATCTCATGTATCAAAACCATGAAGTACATTGAGAAAGGATGTTATGCTTTCTTAGCCCATGTAACAGAAAAGAAAACCGATGAAAAACATCTCGAAGATGTTCCTATTGCCCGTGAGTTTCCTGAAGTCTTTCCAGAAGACTTGCCCGGACTACCACCAAATCGTCAAATAGAGTTCAGAATTGATTTAATACCAGGAGCGGCGCCAGTTGCCCGCGCACCATACCAGCTAGCACCTTCAGAGATGCAAGAGCTATCAAATCAATTACAAGAACTTGCGGACAAGGGATTTATTCGACCTAGTTCCTCACCTTGGGGAGCTCCAGTGTTATTCGTGAAGAAGAAAGATGGGTCATTACGAATGTGTATTGACTACCGTGAACTAAACAAATTAACCATAAAGAACCGATACCCACTACCAAGAATTGATGACTTATTCGATCAATTGCAAGGTTCAACCTATTACTCAAAAATTGACCTACGATCAGGTTACCACCAAGTTAGAGTTCGTGATGAAGACATTCCAAAAACAGCCTTTAGGACACGATATGGTCACCATGAATTCCAAGTGATGCCATTTGGGTTAACAAATGCACCGGCAGTATTCATGGATCTCATGAATCGGGTGTGTAAACCATATTTGGACAAATTCGTGATTGTATTCATAGACGACATTCTCATTTATTCCAAAAACGAAGAGGAACACAAAGAACACCTTAGAACAATTTTAGGACTACTCAAGGAAGAGAAATTGTATGCGAAGTTTTCCAAATGTGAATTTTGGATTCAAACTGTACAATTCCTTGGGCATGTGATTGACAAGACCGGTTTACATGTCGATCCCGCTAAAATTGAAGCTATCAAAAATTGGCCAACACCTACCACCCCTACAGAAATTCGTCAATTTCTGGGTCTAGCTGGGTATTACCGAAGGTTTATTGAAGGATTTTCCTCAATAGCAAAGTCTTTGACTAAACTAACTCAGAAAGACAAGAAATACGTATGGAATGAAGACGAAGAAAATGCTTTCCAAACCCTCAAACAGAAACTTTGTAGTGCTCCTATCCTAGCATTGCCCGATGGGATTGAAGATTTTGTAGTCTATTGTGATGCGTCGCACCAAGGGTTAGGTGCCGTGTTGATGCAACGCGATAAGGTCATGGCTTATGCATCAAGGCAACTCAAGGTTCATGAGGAAAATTACACCACTCATGACTTAGAGTTAGGAGCTGTGGTCTTTGCACTAAAAATCTGGAGGCACTATCTATATGGTACTAGATGTACTGTATATACCGATCATAAAAGCCTACAACACATTTTGGACCAAAAAGAACTAAACATGAGACAACGTCGTTGGTTGGAATTACTAAGTGATTATGACTGCGACATTCGTTACCACCCAGGAAAAGCCAACGTAGTAGCCGACGCCCTAAGCCGAAAGGAACGGATTAAACCATTACGAGTCCGAGCCTTAGTTTTAACCATAAATTCCAACTTTCCTACTCAAATCCTTCACGCTCAAGCTGAGGCGGTGAAACAAGAAGACGTCCAAAAGGAGAAATTGGATGGCATGATAAAGAAGAAATTCGAAACCCGTTCAGATGGAACTCTATGCTTTCAAGGTCGAAGTTGGTTACCACTTTATGGTGGCTTACGAGACTTGATCATGCATGAATCACACAAGTCCAAATACTCCATACATCCAGGATCTGATAAAATGTATCACGATCTTAAGTTACTCTATTGGTGGCCGAACATGAAAGCCGACATTGCAACATATGTTAGCAAATGTCTTACCTGCTCCAAAGTAAAAGCCGAACACCAAAAACCATCCGGTCCATTGCAACAACCAGAGATTCCTTCTTGGAAATGGGAAAGAATCACTATGGACTTCATTACCAAGCTCCCAAAGACATCAAGCGGTTATGACTCCATCTGGGTCATAGTTGATCGTCTCACAAAATCCGCACACTTTATACCAATCAAAGAGACTTACAAAATGGAACAACTAACCCGACTGTACGTCAAAGAAATAGTCTCAAGACATGGTGCACCAATATCCATCATATCCGACAGAGATGGTAGATTTACTTCCAATTTCTGGCAGTCACTCCAAGACGCCTTTGGAACAAATCTAGACATGAGTACCGCGTATCATCCTCAGACCGATGGTCAGAGTGAACGAACCATCCAAACTCTTGAAGACATGCTTCGAGCTTGTATTATAGATTTTGGAAAAGGATGGGATACTCATCTACCATTAGTCGAATTTTCCTACAACAACAGCTATCATGCAAGTATTCAAGCAGCTCCATTCGAAGCACTTTATGGTCGAAAGTGTCGTTCACCTGCTTGTTGGGCTGAAGTGGGAGAAGTTCAACTCACTGGACCAGAACTCATCCGTGAAACAACGGATAAAATTGTACAAATCAAAAATCGACTACAAGCCGCAAGAGATCGACAGAAAAGTTATGCCGACACACGACGCAGACCCCTAGAATTCCAAGTCGGAGATAGGGTTATGCTAAAGGTATCACCTTGGAAAGGCTTGATACGATTCGGCAAACAAGGAAAACTAAACCCAAGATACATCGGACCATTCAAAATCCTAGCCAGGGTTGGCCCTGTGGCGTACAGACTTGAGCTTCCATCAGAACTCAGTAGTGTACACCCCACTTTCCATGTATCTAACCTAAAGAAATGTTTGTCGGATGAATCACTCGTGATTCCACTCGATGAAATTCAACTCAATGATGATCTTCAATTTATTGAGGAACCCGTAGAAATCATGGACCGAGAGGTCAAACAACTCAAGCAAAGCCGTATTCCAATTGTTAAAGTTCGTTGGAACTCACGACGTGGTCCTGAATACACATGGGAACGAGAGGACCAGATACGTAAGAAATACCCACATCTTTTTACCAACGAAGCTTCTACTTCTAACGCTAATTGATCTCCGGGACGGAGCTCTCATATGGGGTGGAGACTGTAACAATTCGCAATTTCAGGTTAATTTCTATTTTCGGAAAATTTTACTATTCATGTTACTATTCATTTTTACTATTCATTTCTTTCTGAAATTTTCCCGAAAGTTGATTTTTACTTCATATTCTCGAGTGATAAATCATTTCCATGGCAAATTAAATGTTTGACACTCGTCAGATTACTTTCGTGAAAGTTATTAAGGAATTACACAGAATTACACGTTTTAGGGTAAAACGGCAATCAGAAATTCTACGCACAACAAAATTTGACCCCGTCAGGTGACCCCACATCAGAAAAATGTTTAACACACTCATGATTTATTTGAGAATAAATCATGACTAAGAAAAATATGACCAGAATAAACCTCGGCCGTGAAAAACTGGAATTTTCAGTTTTAAGCAGTTTTACTCAGCCGTAACCCTAGCCTTTACCTGCACCGCGTTTCTAAGATGATTTGAGCTTTCAACTTATTAAAATAAGTCAACATATTATTCCCTCCTCCATTGACCAAAAATCATCCCTTGATGATATAAGTCATTTCGTGATTTTTAGGCTTCCGGTTTAATGTCTAAAAGACATTTAACACCAACCGACACCAGACTGAGCCCAGTCTAGACATTATAAATCATTTTAAATCATTTTTATCATATTAGAAAAGTAACATTTTACTTTTCTCAATTTTACGCAGTATTCGTATATTTTACGTATTACGCGTTTATACCCGTGTTTCCAGCTTTTAGCAGGGTTTTACCACCCAAATGACACCTACCACTCATTTTATATTTTATTATGGGACATATGGACATGTCTAACAATACTTTGAAGTTTCATAATTTTACGACACCCGGTTTTACGTTTTAAGGCCTAATCATTTACGGTTGGCATTTCCCGGAGTCAAAATGCATCTAATAACCAAGGATAATACCAAGCCAAGCCACCTCCCCCCTTATCCCTTTGTGAACCGCCACAAGGGGGGGGGGAGTCACACCCTTGGTGGCTTGATCTTGTGGCTTGGCATCTAGATGTGTTACATGTGGATTTTTGGCAAAATATCCCATGAAATGTAACCTCCTCATAAGAGTATAAATACCCCTCTCCCTCCCCTCCTTGGCCGGCCATCAACACACCCCACAACACTCTTTCCATAGCTTTAAGTCTTCTAATTTGTTGCAAGGTTCAAGAGTTAGTTCAAGATAGAAACCCTAGATAGCTTATTTTTCACCAAAAATCTTCCAAACCCTAACATACTTGGTGTTTTCTCTTGAGTTTAAATCCACTCAATACACCTCAACTTTCATTACATATCTTTCAAGAATACCAAGGGTAGAAAGGTTGCTTGAAGTGAAAAGGGGTTGAAGCTAGTCTATCAAAGTCCATTTCCTTACTTGTTACTCCTTTCTTTAGTTAGAAAGCCAAAAGTTGTAAGCCTAAACCTAACATGCTTCTTGTTTATTTATCATATTCATATCATTTACATGTTATCTTTGCTATATTATGTGTTGTAATTATGTCCATGATGTATCATGATGAGTAAAAGATGTTGTTGTAATGAATTATTGAAACAAGTTACTAAAACAAGCAAACTAGTGAATATCTTGGTATAACCTGATCAAAATGGTAAAAATATGATGTTGGATTATTACATATTACAGTAGAGGACTTAATAAGCAAACCATAGCAATTTGAACCACCTAAAAAGAGTAAACGAGTCAAAAGTTATGGCGATTTGAAGTTACCAAAGATTTCCGGCAAAACTGCCTAAAAGTTTCTGTGACAGAACCTAAAACATGCAAAAAGAGGCCTTTCTGGTCCGATTCATGAAAAAGTTAAAACACGAAAGTTGTCCGGAATCACGTTTTCCTTCAGGAGTAAAGAGGCTCGAGCCTTGAAAACACTTTCTGAGTAAGATATTTCACAATTTCTTAACAGCTATTTACATATTTCAAGTCACTATACTATTGTTATACTTTCAAAGGAATAAAAGGTCTTATGACCTATAAACAAGACCACCACCATGGCTAGAACCAAGGTAGTATCTCATGACCATGGAACAAGGACCAAAGGTCATGGCTAGGCCATGACGAAATGACCAAGCCAACTTACAAAGGCGTAAACATGAAACAATGAAATTGGCGATAACATGAACAAGCAATTTGTATCTACTTCACCTAAAAGGAAACCATGAGATTTTACCAAGACAAATGGTCATACAAGACTTGTAAAACTACCCCTAATAACAATCTTCATGTACTATAAACTTTCCTAAGTTTATACAAATATCGGACATGTAACTTTTTCGGATCAAAACTTATATCTATATACTTTATCAACTACTACAATAGTAGGGAGCTTCATGTGAGGAGTTCATTATGTAAGCCGTCGAGATGAGTTGTGGATTTACGAATTAAAGTGTCCTGGCTCCTCGAACGCTTACTAACATGACTTCTGAAATATGTTAGCCCGAACGGTAGTAAACGATATACCAAAACATACATGTTCATAAATCTTTCTTACAAAAACTTACAAATATACATCATACCTTATCATGGACTAATTGCAAGATATATATATAGGCACTCCGTTATATTCTTTACACAAATCCTAAGTCGCAACATTCTATTCTAGGTTGCTCGTAGAAACCTACACGATCCGTCTATCATGTTCATTACTTGCTATCGTACTTAAGGTGAGTTCATAGCCCCACCTTACATTACTTCAATGTTTTACAAACCCTTGGGGGGAATACATGCTACTTTTAAACCGAACACAATGCTTTGAAACTGTATGCTGCCTGATTGTTTTATTATTACTAAGTACTTACCTTGCCAATCCTAGGCCCCATCATGAACCATTTAATCACTAGTATTAGTGAGCGCGAGTATTGTGAATAGGCCTATTGGGATTGACGAATCCCATTTGTTTGAGCAGTTAGTTCAAATGAATGCACTATATTTGAAAACATTAAGTATGACGGCAAAGTACTTACCGGGGCAACATAACCGCCGATTGATATTGGTACACGTTAACGTATTGGTTGCATGAGCTTAGTACATAATAATAACTGTTTTGTTTTCTAACATGAGTATGAGTCTAATTAACTCATTACTACCAACATATTGTGTTCAACCATAAACAAACTCTATGAATTTCACTCAACCTTTGTGTTGACCTCTTAAGCATGTATTTCAGGTCCATGATAATCAAGAATGGAGCGGGAAGGGCACGTACCGAAGGAAGAAGGCTATAAACTATTATGTCATTCAATAAAACATCATAGACTTTATATTGATGTGTTTTGAAACAATGGATCATTTTGGGACCTTACTATGTAAACTTTGATACATTTGAATAATATGAATGACAACTCTTTTTATTACGATTCGTTTAGAGATCGTTTTCTATTATTATGACTGTTGTGCCGTCGAGTAACACCCAAGTTGAATTCCGCTGCATCATGAATTGGGGGTGTTACATGGAGCGACTTGGCTGCGGATATCAGGAAAGCGTATGTATTGGTCTCATTCTACGATCCCTTAATCAGGATTTGTATAGTGAGTTTGTACGCAATTACAATATGCATTGCAAGGGGAAGACAGTAAGTGAAGTTCATGCAATGCTTATTGACTATGAGAAAGGCCTGAACAAGAAGGCACCTACACCAGCTGTAATGGCAATACAGGGTGGTAGGATCACCAAGAAACCCAACAAACCGCATAATGCGAACTTCAAGGGTAAAGGCAATGGTACTGGTAAAGGCAAGCAGATTGCAAACCACCAACAGAAGCCTAAAAAGCAAAATCCTCCTTTTCAGAAGAAGAAGGAAAATTTCAATAAGGATTTGGCTAAATGTCACCACTGCAACACTCCTGGTCATTGGAAGAAAAACTGTCCATTGTTTCTAGAGGAGTTGCGCCTCAACAAAAGTAAAATGCCTGGTAACGACGCAAGCACTTCAGGTATGTTTATGATTGAGTTATTTTCTTTTCCTCGTAAGAATAATTCCTGGATATATGATACAGGATGTGGTACTCACATCTGTAATACGTCGCAGGGACTTAGAGGAGCAAGGAAGCTGGCATATGGAGAAAGATACTTGTATGTAGGAAATGGAGTACGTGCAGCAGTTGAAGCCATAGGGACTTTCGATTTAGTTTTACCTTCGGGGATGATACTAGTATTGAATAATTGTCACTTTGCACCCTCTATTGTTAGGGGTGTCATTTCAGTTTCTTTGTTATTGGATAATGGTTTTGTTCACACATTTATTAATAATGGAATTTCTGTTTCTTTAAATAATGTTTTTTACTTTAATGCAATTCCAATAAATGGTGTGTTTGAAATTGATATGGAAGATTCCATGTCCAATAGAAATAATTCTGTGTATAGCATTAACAATAAGAGAATCAAGTCTAACTTGGATTCGTCTTATCTTTGGCACTGTCGTCTTGCTCATATAGGCAAGGATCGCATGCAGAAGCTGCAACATGATGGGCTTTTACAAAAGATCAATGATGAATCATTTGATAAATGCGAGTCCTGCATATCTGGGAAGATGATAAGGAAACCTTTTTCACCACAAGTGGAAAGGGCAACAGATCTACTTGGATTAATACACACTGATGTGTGTGGTCCACTTAGACATGTGTCAAGACATGGTGCTACCTACTTCATAACCTTCACGGATGATTATAGTCGTTATGGTTATGTTTATTTTCTTAAACATAAACATGAAGTCTTTAATACCTTCAAGGTTTTCAAAAGTGAAGTAGAATTACAACTCGGTAAGAAGATTAAGGCACTTCGATCCGATAGAGGCGGTGAATATTTAAGCCAAGAGTTTAAAGATTATCTAGCTGAGTGTGGTATAGTCCAGCATCTCACGGCTCCTTATACTCCACAGCAAAATGGTGTATCTGAAAGGAGAAATCGTACTTTGCTAGACATGGTACGATCAATGTTTAATCTTACATCTCTACCCTTATCCTTTTGGGATTATGCCCTTGAAACTGCTATTCGCATATTGAATATGGTTCCAACAAAGAAGGTTGATAAGACTCCATATAATTTATGGACAGGAAAAGCTCCTAGCTTTTCTTACTTAAAGGTCTGGGGTTGTGACGCGTTTGTTAAACGTGATTCACCAGATAAACTCCAACAGAGATCTGTTAAGTGTATCTTCGTAGGATACCCAAAAGAAACAATGGGTTACTACTTTTACTTTCCACCAGAGAATAAAGTCATTGTGGCTAGGTATGGAGATTTCTTTGAAAAGAATCTTATATCTCAAGAATTCAGTGGGAGAGTTTATGATCTAGAAGATGAAGATACATCACCTTCTGAAAACACTAGCGCACTTCCTGTGGAACCTGAAAGTTTAGGTCCTCCACCTGAAGTGGAAGTGGTACCCATTCGCAGATCTTCAAGAACTGTGAAAGCACCCGAGCGTCTATGTCTTAACGTAGAGTGTGAGGAAACGATACTAGGGGATCTTAATGAACCTACTAGTTATAAGGCTGCCATTAATGGTCCTGAAAAGGAGAAATGGCAGAGTGCTATGAATGGGGAAATGCAGTCCATGAAAGACAATGAAGTCTGGGAAGAAGTAGACTTACCTCCAAATGCTAAGGTAGTTGGAAGTAAATGGCTCTACAAAATGAAAACAGACATGGATGGCATTGTACACATCTATAAGGCTCGTTTGGTAGCTAAAGGCTATACTCAAACATTTGGTGTTGACTATGAGGAGACCCTTTCTCCTGTAGCTGACATTAGAGCTATTAGGATTCTCTTAGCCATAGCTGCCTACTATGACTATGAGATATGGCAAATGGATGTCAAAACCGCCTTCTTGAATGGTCGCCTAGATGAAGACATCTATATGGCGCAGCCTGAGGGGTTTGTGAATCCAGAGTTTCCAAACCGTGTATGTAAACTTAAAAGATCCATTTATGGATTAAAGCAAGCATCACGTCAATGGAATAAGAGATTTGACGCAGAAATCAAAAGTTTTGGATTTAGTCAAAATCTTGATGAGCCATGTGTATACCAGAAAGCTAGTGGGAGTAATATTACTTTCCTTATCCTATATGTCGATGACATATTAATATTAGGAAATCATATACCAAGTTTAAACGAAGTTAAAGCTTATCCTGGTAGATGTTTTTCTATGAAGGATTTAGGAGAAGCAACATTCATCCTTGGAATCAAGATCTACAGAGATAGATCAAAGCGGTTGATTGGATTAAGTCAAAGTACTCACATTGATAAAGTATTGAAGAGATTTAATATCCAAAATTCCAAGAAAGGATATTTGCCAATGCAAGTGGAACATGGCTTAAGTAGCAAACTATGTGCCTCAACACCTGAAGAGGTTGCAATCATGAAGAAGGTTCCGTATGCTTCAGTAGTAGGATCTATCATGTATGCAGTTAGATGCACAAGACCTAATGTGGCGTTTGCACAAAATATGACCAGTCGTTATCAACAGAATCCAGGTGGAAAGCACTGGTACGCTGTTAAAAACATTCTTAAGTATTTAAGGAATACTAAAGATATGTTTCTAGTGTATGGGGGAAATCCAGAAGCAGAACTTGATGTTACAGGTTACTGTGATGCGTCCTTTGAAACTGATAAAGATGATACAAAGTCTCAGACGGGTTATGTCTTTGTTATTAATGGAGGAGCAGTTGACTGGAAGAGCAAGAAGCAGACAACTATTGCGATGTCTGTTACAGAAACTGAGTATATTGCTGCATCGAAAGCTGCGATGGAAGCTGTTTGGATTAGGAAATTCATTTCGGGGCTTGGTATTATGCCGTCAATTGAATCACCTATTAATATGTATTGTGACAACTCTGCCGCAGTTACATTCGCCAATGAACCTGGAGTTATGAAGGGCGCCAGACATTTTCCAAGAAGATATCACTATGTTCGAGAACAAGTTGACATAGGTGAAATCAATCTACTCAAAATTCAGACAGATAACAATCTAGCTGATCCATTTACGAAGGCTTTATCTAAGGAAAAGCTTACTCGACATGCTGATGGCATTGGACTTCGTTTAGCTAGTAGTTTCATGTAGATCTGTGGTTAGTATTTGGATAAAGGATTGTAAACAATAATTATTCGAATGAAATGAAGTATTGTGTTATGTTTATTTCTATTCATAAATATTGTATCATATATTTGCATGTTTAATCCATGAATAACTTAAGTTATTCTAAATTGTCCATTGTCAATTAATGATATGGGAGTATCATTGAACTAAGACAAATGTGAGATTTGGTATAATATATATAAATTATATTGGTGCGTAGACATGCCAAATTCACATGATATTCAATGATTGAAAAATTGAATATAGGACAAAATCCCAATGCATGAATGTACTTATGGATGTTGTCATTATAGTAAATCATGAATATTTATCCTCAGACTTGAGATACCAGGTAACTACTGTGGATGTAGCTCATTTTCTGTAAGATAATCTAACGCTATCCGTAACTGGTAGTTATAAGGATTATTTTCAGAGGTGATGCGAAGTTCATAGGTTATGCTTGTAGTCAATACAGGATTTGGTTCCTTCAAATTTGTTTTGAAGTATAATACTGTTTGGCCGCTCGTAGGATTAACAAGATGTTTGCATGGCCATGCCCAAGGTCTATCTGGAATACGTTCAGAAGAGTTGGTAATCTTGCTTAATCATAAATAACGAGAAACACTAGTTAATTATGGAATGACTTCAATCCATATCCAAATTAACATAGTATTAGAATCAAAAGGATAAGTATGATGATGAATCATCAAAGGTGGTTTTTCTAGGAAACCATACTCGAGATCGTTCTGGGGACATTGGCGTGTTATGCTAGACTAACCATTGTCATTGTTACATTAATCTATATCTGAGTGGGAGCTGTTAGTTTTAACGGATAATAAATTAATATATCATGACCGGACTCGAACTCGAGACTTCGGGATTGCACACTTTACGTATGAGTTTCAATGAATTAATAATTATTGTTTTAGTGACGAATAATTATTAAATACACGAAATATAAACTTAACGGTAACTAACGACTGTTAGACAAAACATGAAGGACTAGATTTGGCAAAGAGTGAAAGTTAGGTTCGGGTTGGGCCTTGTGTACCCATGGCCGGCCTCCCCCCTCTCCCTAGGGCTTTGGGATGGCTTTTGCTCCAAGCATCTTCATTAGTATATAATGATACCCCCTCTCATTCATTCTTCTCATCCCTTGGTTCCATAGCAACCTAATCTTCTTAATCTCCTTCTTTGTGTCTAATCGATCTATTGATTGATAGGACCAATAGTTTAATCTTTTCGTGTAAATCGAATCTAGCATTTCCATTGAAACGCTATAGTACGTGTGTGTGAGAACGAAGTGTTAGCATACTTTTGCTAACGGTGATCTTGCCTTGTGACTAGCCCTAGTCGATCCATATAAGCCCTCATCTAGGGTTTATAAGTTCTTGTTCTTTCTTGAAACAAGAGGTACGCATCATTTATTTCGGTTAATTTATTATTTGTATTTGATCTATTTTGCTGCGTACTCTTTGATGTTTATATGTTTATTGTTTATATTATTCATATATTCCAACATGTAATATTTTGGTTGGCATCAAGGATGCCTAACTTATAATCCAAAAGCCCAAAATATAGCTAATAGACCCCAATACGATTAGCTACAATGGGACCGTTTGAGAATCATAATTTGTGACCCTATTGGAGTATACAAAAATCATAAAGGCATCTACATGTAAACTAATTAAAAAAAAAAAAGAAGGATTATAGGGAATTATCGTTCATGAACATAAGAATGTCATTTTGAAAAAATTTCTGAAAGTTTCAATACAACACTCTAGTTTAGTGGATCAGTAGTTTCGTTTGTGGTAAAAAAGTGATACCCACATTGTCTAAAAAACACAAAATAAAAGGAAAGATTATCTTGAAATTGTCTTTCAAGATACTCTTTTCTATTTACATTTGTATTTGATCATACTTGAAGTTATAACGATCTCTTTACATTCCATTTCTACCCATGTGGGACACGTTATTGAAATATCAAACCATGTTATGCGATAAAGAAACATAATATCACAAGTAGATTGAAAACCACGGGTACCATGTACCATTTGCACCTTCATACCTAAGGATTATATTAGGCATCTAAAAGTAAACTAATTTTGTTATGAAATAGTAAATGTAAAAGGGATTTTATCATTAATGAAATATCAAGAACAAAATGGCGCACATTGTGCTGTGACAGTGTGACCAATGATGAAGAGTAACATGAATACTATTTTGATGTTCGGTTCTCTTAATTTTTGGTTGGAAGGCTACCTTTTTACATCCAACATTACATTGTAGCTTTGAACATTAGAAAATATGACATGTACAATCTACAGATCGGTTGTTCAATTTAGTTTTTGTTAACTCAACTACAAATATCACTTGAAGCTAATGTTAGACTTCGAGTATGTTTCAAAATAAACGGTGGCATCGGCTTTCCAACGTACGTCATATATCTTAGAGCATCATCACTTTATGTTTTAAAGCACATTCATATAGACGAGGCTAGATGTTGGAAAAACATGTATGGGATTAACCATTTATTTCAAATAGCATGTACGTCAAGATGAAGAAGTTATTAGCTATTATATCTTCTCCCTAACTACACATGTTAGTTGTATAAAGACTATAACTTTTGGTGAAATTATTAGAAGATAGATAAGTATTAGCGAGCTTGGTCTAATTGTGTAAGTAATTGGAAGATGAGGTGAGATCCTTGCAAAGCATGTATCCTTTAAAGAACAAATAAGCCAATCTCAACCATTCATCCACCTTACATCTAATGGCTGAGATAAAGCCAAAAATAATAAAGGGAGAGCAAAATTGACATTTTAGCTCATTTAATATAAAAACCCACTTTTCACTTTTTTTTTAAAACATGTCTTGCAAACGGTACTCTTCAAGCTACGAAAAATACACCATCGCGACGAGAATTAAATTATCTTTCTATAGATATGCACTTTTATATACTTTCGACGATTTTTTTTTCAAAATTTCCGTCCAGAAAAATCTCACGAGATTCGTAAAAAGACGAACTTTTTTTTTTTTTTTTTTAATTTCCATCCAGAAAAATCCCACGGGATTCGTAAATAGACGAATTTTTTTTTCCAAATTTTCGTCCAGAAAAATCCCACGGGATTCGTAAAAAAATCACTTGTGATTTGTTATTTTTAAAAATTCACAAGTGATTTGTAGAAATGAGTAAATCACTGTTTTATACTTTTATATCACAGCTTTTTAAGAGTAGATGTTTTTTATATGATTGTCGAAATGAGCTCTTGGAATCTCTTTATTAAAAAGTTGTATGTTGTTATACAAAATCTCATGTGATCCCTTGGTATTCATATAGAATCCTATGTGTTCCATAAAGATAATTGACGAGTATCTTTTATGTGATTCATACAGAATCCCATGGGATGGGATTCTGATGGAATTCTATATGAATCACACGGGATGATAAAGAATCACATGGGATTTTCATTTTGCTTTATATAAACTGTACGTACAAAATTACATGAGATTCTGTATGAATCTCAAGGGATTCTGTGTGATTTATCTTGTCGATAAATCACAAAGGATTCTGTATGAAATCACATGAGATTCAGTATGAATCTCAAAGGATTCATTGTGAATCCCATGGGATTTATAGTTCACGACAAGAAGATTGTAATTTTGGGAAAATCTTCTAAAAGTTTTAATACAAAAAACGAGTTTGGTGATCAGTAGTTGAGTTTGTGGTAGATGATAAGTCATACACAAAATAAAACCTTTTTCTACTTGAGAATCGAAAACCTTTTACCACTTGAAAGCAGGGACGGAACCAGGGGGTTCCCGTGGGGTCTTTGGACACCCATGGATTTTTGTGTCATAGTGTTAATTTTGTTAAAACCCCTTATTTTTTATAAATGCACCCGTCCCAAAAAATTTATGTATGTAGTCTTATTTGATTTTCCCTAAAATCCGTCCCAAAAAAATTATGTATGTAGTCTTATGATATGACTTTTAACATTAACACTCACATTTGAAGTTACATATATTTATTTGATTTTAACTTTTATCTATATAGGACAAGTTATTAAAGTGTCAAAAATGTAAGTGTTTTAACTTTTATCTAAAAATTATTTGATTTTCCCTAAAATTTATGTAAAAATTATCTAAAAATTATTTGATTTTCCCAAAAAATTTATGTATATAGTCTTATTTTAACTTTTATCTAAAAATTATTTGATTTTCCCTAAAATCCATCCCAAATAAATTATGTAAGTGTTCTTAACTTTTATCTATATGGGACAAGTTATTAAAGTGTCAAAAATGTAAACTTTGAACTATCTTCTTAAAGTTTTAAGACAACAACCGAGTTTCATGCATCGATAAATTAGTTTGTGTGAGATGATACTACTCAAGAGTCTCATGGACTGAACTCGAACTCGAATGGACCGACCCGATTTGACCCGACCCGAACTGATCTGAACCCGACTAAACCGAGTTCCAAATAGGGTCTGATTCAGGTATGTTTTTTTAGCCTTAACCTGAATTGACTCGACTCAAAATGACCCAAACCCGACCGTGTCAACCCGACTCCCCTATCTGCTAGTAATGAAGATGTAAATTTCAGTATGTTGTATGTATTATATTTGGTCACAGTTGTTCAGTATTGATGTTTAGAGTTAGGTTATAGAATGCTTGTTGTTTTGTTAGCCTATTTGTGATAAAAAGGAATCTTTTATTAATCCAGTAGTGTAGACATTTGTAGTATTTTGGTTGGCATAAAAAATGAGCCCAATTGTGACGGGTCGAACTATAAGGACCACACCCGCAACAAAAACAAAATGGACCAAGTCCATAAAATCAGGCAGACCACACTTCCACTCTTTTAACGAATTTTTAGGGTTCTAAATCAAACTTCACAGCCGGAAATGGCAGATCCAGAAAGCTCGGTGCAGTCAGTTATCTCCAACGACGATCTTTTAACTGAAATCTTAGTAAGGTTACCTCTTCTTTCTCTTGTTTTGTTTAAATCCGTATCCAAACGCTGGTTATCCCTTATCAAAGGCGCTAATGTCACTTTTCGCCGTAAGCTCGACCCTCTTTCTGGTCTCTTTCTCAAAAAGTATTCACACAAAGAAGATTATTCTGAATCATTCAGTTATGATTTTGTGCCGTTGGATATCCGCATTCCGATATGCAGATCTTGCTTACGCGACACCAAATTCACTTTTGGCCCAGAAGATTTATATAGGGATGTTGCGATTTTGGATTCGTGCAATGGTTTGCTTGTATGTTTTACATTTATTTCTCAGAAGTTATTATATGTATACAATCCATCCATTACTAGCATGTTTAAGCTGATTCCAAAACCCGATCAATGCATCCGCTTTTCTCCATATTCTGATGATATTGGTTTGAACATGGCTTTTGATCCTACTAAATCACCTCACTATAAACTAATTTATGGTGAAACAGTTGATGATGATGATTTTTGGGTTCGAATACACACTTACTCTTCAGAAACGGGCAATTGGAGTCTTTGTGGCCATCAATTTCCCGAAGATAGTTTTGTTTATTTTAAGGATGGAGTTTATTGGAATGATGCCATTTATTGGGTAAATGACGAGAGTAAGTTTTTCAAGTTAGATATAATGAATGAGCTTCCGGTTTTAACAGCCTTACAAACCCCTTTCACCTTAAATAGACGTTTTTATGAATGTAAGCTGTTTGAGTCTCGTGGTTGTTTGCTCCTTGTTGATGAGGGTGATGCTCATTCCCAGCATTTTACTATTTATGAGAAGGGGAACGTGTATTCTGAATGGTCAGTGAAGTACATCATTAATCTTGTTGACATTATAAAACCGTTTCCCGTAAGGAGTTTTCGAATTTTTCGTATTGTTTTGGGAGAGAGAGAAGAAGATTCTTTCCTTGTGATGGAACTAGATAAAAAGGTTGTACAATACAAATTCGTGTCAAAGACTCTCAGCACAATCTCTGATTTGGGACCAGATGAAGATCTTGTTAGATGCTTTCAGTTCATTCCATCTTTTGCTACTGTGTGATTCAGCTTTCTGTTACAGGTATGATTACGTAATTACGTGCCCAGTTATAGTGTTAATGCTGCAGTTACTTAGCTATTTTGATAACAGAACGTTTGGAGAGTACTGAATACTAATTGCTCTGTTTGTTATGATGCCCATTAACAATTGTGTATAAATATATGGATGCACTATACAAGTTCAAGTTTTAAACTATTATTGTTTATCAGGCTGTTAATGTAGATCCTCTAAGAATAAAGAAGCATGCTAATGCAATAACTTTGTCCTTAATAATTAGTAGCACGTTATTTTGAATTATGATTAATGTGGATCACTAAAAAGCCCCTCTTCACCCCAGTCAAATGCAGCCAACATAAAAACAACAAGACAGCATATCATTTGCGATGTCTTAAGCTCAAAACAACAAGCAGGTGTAATGCCTGCTACTTAAGGAGGTGTTTGATATATGAGTGTAGGAATGGATTCATTTCCATACAAAGTTGCTGTTAAGTGTTTGCTAAACAGGCCTTGGAATAAAAAAGGGAATGAGACCAAAAGATCCAAACCTGGTGTCAAAGCTGTGCTTATATATCTCATTTACATAGTACTTCATGGTTTAACTACTTCTACCCTTCTCCCTCATCATCGAACATCCCCATTCTCCCTTTCATAATTCATATTCGTTCTCGCCGTTGTCATCACAGCCGCAATTTCTGATTCTATTCAATCATCATCCATTTATCATCGCCTCATTTGTAGTGGTGTATGGCCCATCATCTTATATCTCATTTACTGTATGGGTTTGTCATTGTCGATCTCATTTCGTCTCCCATCATCTTTGTTTCTCCCTTCCCGAGTCATTGTCTTCATTGTTATTTTGTTTTGTTTAGTTATGGTTTTGTGCACCTAATAAACAATCTAAATAATATTTGAGGAATTCATTGGTGTTGTGTTTGTATATGTCATTAAACAAAATATACCAACGCCCATTCAACCCTATTATTATACCCAAACCTATAGTGATTTCTTTATGCATAGCAAACGCCACCTATGATTTTCTGGTTGGGAACAATGTGAATATTGTAGTATCTATGACATGATGGTTGAGTTTCTCTATTTTATCCTCTGGTCGCTCTTTGAGTATCGAGTTAAATCCCTTTGACAGTAAAAATGAGCAGCTAAGGTTAAAAAAGAATTTTTGAATTGAGAAGCTTGCCAGATTTGAAACATTCAAGGAAGCGAACAAGTATATATGAACAGAATTGTTGACTTTAAAGACTAGTCCCTAATAAATTACGTCGTAAACATGTTGACTAGTAGCTTATGTGTCCATTTTTACCCGAACATAACCCGTAGCAACTTGTATGTATAATCGGGATAACAAACTGAAATAATATCAAGAGTAAATTGAAAGAATCGTCCTTGTGGTTTGCCCAAATTGCAGATTTCGTCCCTGAGTTTTTGAAAGTGCAGGCGGCCTCCCTGTGGGGAGTTTTTGGTTCCGTTTTGGTCCTTGGCCATTGCAAAAATGGTCCCTGTAGTTTGCTCAAAATTTCACATTTAGTCCCTGACCAAAATGGAACCAAAAACTCCCCACAGGCGCCTGCACTTTCGAAAATTTAGGGACGAAATCTGCAATTTGGGCAAACCACAGGGACGATTCTTGCAATTTACTCTAATATCAAAAGTGTTATGTGATACAACAAGAGTCGACAGGTGATAATTTAGGGGTGAGCAAAACCGCCCGAGTTCCGACAACCGACCCGATCTCGACATAAACCGATAGTCCCGAAACCGAATAATAGCTTCTCGGGTTGAGAGTCGGGATGAATTTTTAGCATTTTCAGGATTCAGGACGGGTCGGGAAGGGCTAAAAACCGACAAAATACAAGCAAAAACCGACTACTTTCGAGACGGGACGGGACGGAACGTGCCAAAAAACCGACTACTTTCGGTCGGTATTCCGTTTACGATTTAAGTGACTTTCAGGATCGGGATTAGTCGGGTCGGGTCGGGATCCGGCCCGATGCTCAGCCCTAGGTAATATAGTTTAAGGATCAACATGTTTCTACCTAGTGGTATCCGTAAGATTATGTTCTAAATCTTGAAGTTAATAAACCGACAAGCAGAACCCTAAATTATAAAATGACAAGTTAGCTAATAAACCTAAAAAAAAACAACAACATTGTTACTATAGACTTAGAGCTTAAAACATAAACATAAAAATTTTAAAATGCGCTTACCGGTTGCGGGCAAGCATAAAGCCTACTTCAGGTTGTTGTTTGACCATGAAGTCCTTATAATAGCTTGTCTTCCACACCAACAACACACCATAGTTTCAGATTTGAAAGATAAAGAAGTTGATAAAGATTTTTGGGGGGAGAAAAGTTTGGGAATGTGTTGTGATGAGAATAGTATAAGAGAAGTTTATAGGGATGGCCAATAGGGTGTCACAATGGCCAATGTGAAATGATCATTTTGCCCTCACATAAAACGCCCGTATAGGAGTTAATAGATGTTGACTTACGATGTTTGGTCAAAGGGACGAAACTTGTATTTTTTGGGCATATTTATTTGGAATTTGGGACGAAACTTGTATTTTTTGTTATAAGTTTAGGGACGAACGATGTATTTTACTATATTTTTTTATAAGTTTTTGATCAAGTGAATACAAAGTATAAACGCGCAGCAAAGCGCAGACTGTATTACCCCACAGGTCTCATACCATATGTAAAGTTATTGTAGTACTAAACAAACAATTAAATAATATTGCCTGACAAAAATTTTAATTATAAGGTACCCGTCGCCGCGTTAGATGGTACCACTCTAGTATAAGAAAAAGGGATTTAAGCAAGACATCAGTAGAAACTATTAACTAAAAGAGTTAACTACATAAATGGTCCTTGTGATTTGCCGGGTTTTACAGATTCAATCCTTTTTTTTTGTTACGGGTCCTGTCCATGTGGTTTCGAACTGTCACGAATCCAATCCATAACCACACTTATCCAATCCAAAACCACCCGTAACGAAAAAGAAAATGGCAAAACCACATGAACCATCTATGAAGTATTCAATCATACTTGAAGTTATAAGGATCACACTGCATTCCCTTTCTACCTAGCTATGTGGGACACATTATTGAAATATCAAATCATGTGTTGTGACCAACGATGAAGAGAATCACAAGAGTAACATGAGTGATGAGTACTAAATTTTTTGATGTTTGGTTCCCATATTTTTAGTTTGGGAAGTTACCTTTCTACATCCAACATTAAGTTGGACGCAGGTAGCTTAAACATTAGAAAACATGACATATCGGATGTTAAATTTAGTTTTCGTTAACTCAATTACAATATTACTTGAAGCTAATATTAGCTTTTGAGTAAGTTTCACATAAACGGTGACATCAGCCTTCGCACTATAAGACGATAAATATGGCCCAAGGCTCAAGCCCAATTGTGGGTTTGGGTCCATTAGGTTTTATGCTACGTGTGCTCTATATATATATTGTTTATGTACAATACAACAACGAGGTTTTAAATTAAATACAGTATCATGGAAGAGACAGCTGCCAAAAAGCTACGTTCATATGTGGAGTCAGTTATCTCCAATGACGATCTTTTAACCGAAATCTTAGTCAGGTTACCTGTTCTTTCACTTGTTTTGTTTAAATCCGTATCCAAACGCTGGTTATCTCTTATCAAAGACGCTGCTAATGTCACTTTTCGCCGTAAGCTCGACCCGCTTTCTGGTCTCTTTCTCAAAAAGAATTCACAAAATATCAGTTATGATTTTGTGCCGTTGGATATCCGCATTCCAATCTGCAGATCTTGCTTACTCGACACCAAATTCACTTTTGGCCCAGAAGATTTATATAGGGATGTTGAGATTTTGCATTCGTGCAATGGTTTGCTTTTATGTTTTACATATATTTCTGATAAGTTATTTGTATACAATCCATCCATTACTAGCATGTTTAAGGTGATTCCAGAACCCGATCAATGCATCCGCTTTTCTCCATATTTTGATCATATTAGTGCTTTGAAAATGGCTTTTGATCCTACTAAATCACCTCACTATAAACTAATTTATACTGAAATGGTTGCTAATGATGATATGTGGCTTCGAATACACACTTACTCTTCAGAAACGGGCAGTTGGAGTCTTTGTGGCCATCAATTTCCCGTACGTAGTCTTGTTTATTTTGGGTATGGAGTTTATTGGAATGATGCCATTTATTGTATAAATGATGAGAGTGAGTTTTTCAAGTTAGATATCATGAATGAGCATCCGGTTTTAACAGCCTTACAAACCCCTTTAACCTTAGATAGCAAGGAATGTTGGCTGTTTGAGTCTCGTGGTTGTTTGCTCCTCGTTGGCAAGGATGATGCTGATTCCCAACATTTTACTATTTATGAGAAGGGGAACGTGTATTCTGAATGGTCAGTGAAGTGCATTGTTAATCTTGATGACATTATAAAGCCGTTTCCCGAAAGGTGGAGTATTTACAACATTTTTTGTATTGTTTTGGGAGAAAGAGGAGAAGATTCTTTTCTTGTGATGGAACTAGATAAAAAGGTTGTACAATACAAAATCGTGTCAAAGAGTCTCAGCACAATCTCTGATTTGGGACCAGATGAAGATCTTCATAGCTGCTTTCAGTTCATTCCATCTTTTGCTAATGTGTGATTCAGCTTTTTGTTTCAGGTATGATTACGTAATTACGTGCCCAGTTATAGTGTTAATGCTGCAATTACTTAGCTATCTCATTGCTCGATTTGTTCTCTTGATTTATATGGTCAAACTCTATTATGATAACAGAACATTTGGAGAGTATTGAACACTAATTGCTCTGTTATGATGCCCATTAACAATTGTGTACAAAGATACGGGTTCAAGTTTTAAACTATTATTGTTTATCAAAAACCTGTATTGGCGCTGTTAATGTAGATCCTCTTAAGAATAGAGAATTATGCTAACGTAGTTAGTATTTGGAATTAACTTGGTCTTTTGTAAGTAGTGGCACATTATTAAGAATTAATATTAAATGCAACCAACATAAAATACCACAAGACAGCATTTTTATATTATCATTTGTGATGTCTTAAGCTCAAAACAGCAAATTGGTGTAATGCCTACTACTTAAGAAGGTGTTTGGTATATGAGTGTGGGAATGGATTCATTCCCATACAAAACTGTTGTTAAGTGTTTGGCAAACAGGCCTTGGAATAAAAAAGGGAATGAGACCAATAGATCCAAACCTGGGTCAGAGCTGTGCTTATATCTCATTCCATAATACTTCATGGGTTAATTACTCTGCCCCTCACGTTCTACCCTTCTCCCTTATCATCGAACATCGCCATTCTCCCTTTCATATTTGTTCTCGCGGTCTTCTTTTCTCCCTTCCTGAGTCGTTGTCTTTATTGTTAGTTTGTTTTGTTTAGTTATGGTTTTGTGCATCTAATAAACAATCTAAATAATATTTGAGGAATACTTTGGTGTTGTGTTTGTATGTCATTAAACAAACTGAATAGCAATATATAAGCAATTATACCAACGCCCATTCAACCCTTTGACAGTAAAAGTGAGCAGCTAAAGTTAAAAAAACAAATTTGAATTGAGAAGCACCTGCAAATTCTCCAGTTTCTGAATTTCCTGTTAAAGACACACTATGAATGTAGAAGTACCATCTCAGTGTTTTCTTAAGATTGACTTAGTTGAACGTGTATTACAAATGTCAATAGAAGTTATGAACTACCATGTACTAAGCTTATTTTTTCCACTTGCCTTTCAGGTTTTGAACATCATGCGGTAGAGGAAAAGAGACCTGTCATCTATGGAATTTTGTTAACTATCTTTAGTAAATGACAGCAATTATGATGCAGTAAATATTTATTAAAGGCTGTAACTCAGAGGGTTAAAAAAGAAAAACGAGTATTCCTCATTATTGTTCGTCAGCAGACTAGTATGATTTCATTCTCTTGTTTTATTGGAGTTGATATATGCCATTATCTACGAGTAAATGTATCCCGTGTATTTGTAAAAACTAATAAGAAGTGTTCACTAGAGCTGTCTGTGGATGTATGCCACATCTTGATCTAGTTACTAATAAGATATCAAAATGCTTTCTGAGATAAAGTAGAGCACACACCAACAACATACCCTATAAACGAAGCTACAAAATTTAGCAACACAAGGTTGAATTGCTGAATTTGCACTAACTCGCATAGTTCTTGGATAAGTCTTTGTGATGATATTGTATTTTATAAGCAACCTGGGCTACTAGAGTGTGATTTTAGAAGAATAGTGATGGCGTGGTTAAAGATATCCTCCTCCTGACATTCCAAATTAACATTTGCCATTTGAGCTTGCGAAATAGGGCCTCTGTCTTTATGATCATTGTTTAAACTGTTTTATCTTTAAACTGCGGAAGTTCTACCTCTACCCTGGTTGAACCTTTTTGGTCATTGTGTAAACTGTTTTAAATTTGTTGTCAGACACGTATATTAAGAATGGTTAAATGGGTTGTCCTCTCGAGTAAAACACACTGTTTTTCCCTTTCACAGTGGCGATAGCAAACTGAAATAACATCGAAAGTGAAATGTTTATTACTTAAATGTCATCTATACAGCAACAAGAGTCAATAGGTGATATTAATAGTATATTAAAGGATCAATATGTTTTTTTTTTTTTGGTGCAATGGTGAATATATTTTATTAATCTCCAACCAATCATTACAGTACATAACAATAACAGCAAGCATTCTTGGACAATACCAAAGCTTGATACAGAATGAAACTATTCTATACAGCACAATGCACATGTCTGCTAAGCACAATGCACATGTCTGCCATCTCATCAAGAAACAGAGCATATCACATTTGCAGATCTCATCAATACAGATTGTATCAGCAAGCATGAACCTCAACAACATCATTCAAATCACCATTCTAGCACCTTACCATCTAGCTACATTTCCCCATCACCATTCTAGCTACATGTCTGCCATCTCAATATGTTTTTGCCTAGCGGTATCCGTCAGATTATGTTCTCAATGTTGAGGTTGTGAGTTTATGTCTCAATGAGAACTCAAGGGATAAGGTTTTATTCTGTGTGAGAATGTATATATTATAATCAAAGTATCCACCATTGCTTCCGAATTCGCCTAGAGCGCGAGTAGTTAAATGTTGTATACCCATTTAGGAATTCCTTAGCGCCAACAATTGTAAAGGCTTTCGTATGCACACAAGATTGAGTTCATACATCAATACAAAACGGATTCATTAAAAGATATAATAAAAGACGACAAGCTTGCTAAAGGTAATCTCATATGTATAAATTTAACACGACATGTGTACTTATATATAGTTTTGTATATTTTGTTGTTGCCATGTTTCTTTTCTATAGAGATCCAACAGGTACGGGTTCGGGAATCGGATCCTTACTTATATATAGTTTTGTAAATCTTTCACCGTCTCCTGACAGATTATGATATGACTTATTTCAAATGGTAGTGATAAATGCCAAGTATATTAAGAAAGACAAATTAAATTTGCCGTTCTAAATAATCTTTTACTTACAATGATATTCGATCATACTTGAAGTTAAAAGAATCTCATTACATTCCCTTTCTACCACCTATGTGGGAAACGTTATTGAAATATCAAATCATGTGTTGTGACACAACGATGAAGACAATCACAAGAGTAACATGCGCGATGAGTACTAAAATTTTCTATGTTTGGTTCTCTTATTTTTTGTTTGGGAAGCTACCTTTCTATATCCAACATTACGTTGGACGCACGTGTAGCTTAAACATTAGAAAACGTGACATGTACAATCTACGAATCGGATGTTAAATTTAGTTTTTGTTAACTAAACTACAATATAGGCCCTTTGCGTTGCCCTCTTTGGTCTTAGCTGCTTGGTTTGGCCTTGGTCTTGTGTCTCCCTCGCACCCTTTTTTGCTGGCGCTTGTCTAGGTGGTTTTGTTTTGGTTGTTTTGTCTTTGTTTGTCTTGCTGTTTTGCTTTGTTTGCTCTTTTACTTGTTGTGTCGGTTTGCTTTTTTGTTTGCTTATATGCATGTTGTGTCGTTTTTGCCTTTATGTTTGTTCTGCTCTGGTTGCTTTTATGCTTCTTTGCTTTTCTTTGTTTTGCTTTCTTTTCTCGTTTTCTTTACTTCGAGCACACTTTGCACACACTTGCCGGAGGTCTGTCTGGAAGCAGTCTCTCTACCTGCAGGGTTACCTGGGGTAGGGGTAGGATCTGTCTACATCCCACCTCCCCCATACCCCGCCTAGGCGGGATTGGGTATGTTGTTGTTGTTGTTGTTGTTGTTGTAACTAAACTACAATATCACTTGAAGCTAATGTTAGAATTTGAGTAGCTTTCACATAAACAGTAACATCAACCTTCTCAATATTACACCATAAATATAGCCCAGGCCCGGGGTCGGGTCCATTAAGCTTCATACTCTATATATATAGTTTCGGTACGATACAACAACGAACGAGGTTTTAAATTAAATATCATGGAAGCGACAGCCAAAAAGCTCCCTTCATCGATGCAGTCTGTTATCTCCAACGACGACCTTTTAACCGAAATCTTAGTCAGGTTATCTGTTCTTTCACTTGTTTTGTTTCAATCCGTTTCCAAACACTGGTTATCCCTTATCAAAGACGCTAATGTCACTTTTCGCCGTAAGCTCGACCCGATTTCTGGTCTCATTCTCAAAAAGCATTCACGCATAGATGATATCAGTTATGAGTTTGTGCCGTTGGATATCCGCATTCCGATATGCAGATCTTACTTACTCACCACCGAAAAGAATGGTGCTGATATTTGGGGGGAGAGTGTTGATATTTTGGATTCGTGCAATGGTTTGCTTTTATGTGATACATTTTCTGGGAAGTTTTATGTATTCAATCCATCCATTACTAGTATGTTTAAGCTGCTTCCAGAACCCGATAATGTGACAAGTTTTAACAATTTTTCTAAGGGTGGTTTGAAAATGGCTTTTGATCCTACTAAATCACCTCACTATAAAGTAATTTATTGTGAACCTTTTCAAGAATGGGTTCGAATACACACTTACTCTTCAGAAACGGGCCGTTGGAGTTTTTCTGTCCATCAATTTACAGATGTTAGTTTCCTTAGTTTTAGAGATGGAGTTTATTGGAATGATGCCATTTATTGGCTAAATGGTGAGGGTAAGTTTTTCAAGTTAGATATCATGAATGAGCATCCGGTTGTAACAGCCTTACAAACCCCTTTAACCTTAGATAGGAAGGTTCATTATGAATGTAGCCTGTTTGAGTCTCGTGGTTGTTTGCTCCTTGTTGATGAGGGTGATGCTCATTCCCAACATATCACTATTTATGAGAAGGGGAACGTGTATTCTGAATGGTCAGTGAAGTACATTGTTAATCTTGATGACATTATAAAGCCGTTTCCCGAAAGGCGGAGTACTCAAAAACTTATTTATTGCATTGTTTTGGGAGAAAGAGAAGAAGATTCTTTCCTTGTGATGGAACTAGATGAAAAGGTTGTACAATACAAAATCGTGTCAAAGACTCTCAGCACAATCTCTGATTTGGGACTAGATGAAGATTTTTTAGATGAAGATTTTGTGGATGAAGATCTTGCGGATGGAGGTCTTATTAGATGCTTTCAGTTCATTCCATCTTTTGCTAATGTGTGATTCAGCTTTCTGTTTCAGGTATGATTTACGTAATTACATGCTCAGTTATAGTGTTAACGCTGCAACTACTTAGCTATCTCACTGCTCGATTTGTTCTCTTGATTTATCTGGTCAAACTCTATTTGATAACAGAACGTTTGGAGAGTATTGAACACTAATTGCTCTGTTATGATGTACATTAACAATTGTTTACAAAGATTTGGGTTCAAGTTTTAAACTATTATTGTTTATTAAAAACCTGTTTTGGCGCTGTGAATGTAGATCCTCTAAGAATAAAGAAGCATGCTAATGTAGTAAGTTTTGGAATTAACTTTGTCTTTAGTAAGTACTAAGTAGTAGCACGTTATTAAAAATTATGATTGATGTCGATCACACAAAAGCCCCTCTTCACCCCAGTCAAATGCAGCCAACGTATCATAGGGCTTGTGGTCTAGTGGTAGAAGCTTAAGCAATTAAGCGAGCCACGGGTGAGAGTAGTACCGGGTGGGTGACCTACCGGGAAGTCCTTACTTGTGGACCACAAAGCTCTATTGATATTAGGCAATGAAGAGGAGAGCCTGTAAGCCATTAGTTGCGCAGGTTCGAATCCGAGCCAGCCCCGGTTTTCATCCGGCCATTACTCCAGCGAATTATAATCGTGTGGAGGTGGTACGGTTTCCGGGCGGACGCCGTTAAAAATCCCCACTACGCCAGCGTGGACCCGGTTAAGACAACATAGTCTGGGTATGTGGTGGATGAGGGCCTACCATGGGGTGGGTGCGACTCTAATCCAAAAAATGAAAGTCACCGTTCAAAAAAACAATGCACAGCCAACATAAAAAACCACAACACAACATTGTTATATTATCCTTTGTGATGTCTTAAGCTCAAAACAGCAAGTTGGTGTAATGCCTGCTACTTAAGGAGGTGTTTGGTATATGAGTGTGGGAATGGATTCATTCCGATACAAAGCTGTTGTTAAGTGTTTGGCAAACAGGCCTTGGAATAAAAAAGGAAATGAGACCAATAGATCCAAACCTGGGTCAGAGCTGTGCTTATATCTCATTTCCTTATTACTTCATGGTTCAACTACTCTGCCCCTCACGTTCTACACTTCTCCCTCATCATCGAACATCGTCATTGTCACTTTCATATTCGTTCTGGCCGTCGTCATCACAGCTGCAATTTCTGATTCAATTCAATCAGTATCCATTCTGGTTGGTGAGAACATGTTAGAATTGATGGCGTGATCAACCCCCTTGCTTTATACTATGTGAATATTGTAGCATCTATGACGTGATGGTTGAGTTTTTTATCTTTCTGTCACTCTTTGAGTATTAATGTATTACTATCACCCTTTGACAGTAAAAATGAGCAGTTAAGGTTAAAAAAGAAATTTTGAATTGAAAAGCACATGCAAATTCTCCAGTTCTGAATTTCCTGTTAAAGATAAACTATGAACTCAGTGTTCACTATGAGTACCATCTCAGTGTTTTCTTAAAATTGACGTTTTGTTGAACAAGTGTATTTACAAATGTCAATAGAAGTTATGAACTCGCCATGTACTAAGCTTATTTTTTCCACATGCCTTTCAGGTTTTGAACATCATGCGGTAGTGGGAAAGAGACCTGTCATCTATGGAATTTTGTTAATTATATTTAGTAAATGACAACAATTATGATGCATTAAGTATTTATCAAGTATTCCTCATTATTGTTCGTCTGCAGACGAGTATTGGTATATTATTTTTCTCCTTTTGGTTTCTTTTTACCTGAAGTATAATTTCATTCTCTTGTTTCATTTAGATTGTCTACTAGTAAGTGTTCACTAGAACTATCTATGGATGTATGCCAGATCTTCATCTAGTTACTTATATCAAAATGATGTCTGAGATAATGTAGAAGTACACACCAGCAACAGACCCTATAAACAAAAGCTACAAAATTTAGTAACACAAGGTTGAATTGCCGAATTGGCACTAATTCACATAGCTATTAGAAAGTATTCGTGATGATATTGTATTATATAAGCAACCTGGGCTACTAGAGTATGATTTTAGAAGAATGCAGATGATGTGTGGTTAAAGACATCTTACTCCCGATATTCCAAATAGAACCTGTCTTTATGGTCTTTGTGTAAACTATTTTATTTTTAAACTGCAAAAGTCCTACCTCTACCCTGGTTGAATCTTTTTGGTCGCTGTGTAAACTTTTTAAAATTGATTGTAGGTGAATTTGTTGTCAGAAACCTATATTAAGATTGGTTAAATGGGTTGTCTTCTCGAGTAAAACACTATGTAGTAGCCGATATTGTTTCTTCAATTATCTGTTACTGCTATCAAAATGAGTTAATTCACATTAAGATAGACCAATACTGGCTACCTTTAATAACAGATGCAACTCTGGCTATACAGACTTATTATGGAGCTTTTCTGGGTGCAGTTAAATTGCGCCGGTTTTAGTATAAACATGGATGTCCATTCTATTCTAAACCAGAAAATGAAAGTAGTGTAGCATGTTTTGGCATAAATAATGGATTTCTATTCTTGCCTAATTCAAAATTTGAAAATAATGTAGCATTTAAACATCCTACGGAATTGGACACGCGTAAGGGCTGTTGTTCAAGGGCTAATACACAGGCTCGTGTAGCATAAGAGTGCAATGAGCAAATTATGGTCTTGTCAGCATTGAGGCGCAGGACATAAATGTGCACTGTTTGTAATAGCGGTTTCCGCACCATTCTACCCATTCATATGAGATCAAAAATGGACAAAGCGAACATTAAATGAAGCCTAATTTATTGTGTATATATTCATTTTTTGAAGCATGAATGCTTAGCTAATCTTGCAATTAATTTTCGCAACAAATTGTTGTTTTCATATTCAATTTGCATAAACAATTCAAGGCAGTGGACTGGTAATATTGTTGTAAGAAGCATGTTCATTCATTTTCTGTAATACTAGAAGATTAATAAGCAGAATCAGAAGTCAAAAGTTGCAAGGCAAATCTGTTATCTTTCGATGTTGAATCTGTAATTTTCATAGTTTGAACATGCTGTAGATGTCCAATCAATCACACAAAATTAGCATCATAGTAAGATGCAAGGGGTCAAGAATCCATTCAAACATATTTGCCTTAAAAACCAGAAGAGGAAAGCTTAGATGCACAAATTAGTGCAAATACTTGCAGTCAGTTCCATAGTAGCACCTTCCTTGTGGATAGTATTTGCACAGCTGCTGCCTTTGTCCTTGATAGCCTCCTGGTTGAGTACCATATCTTTGTGTTGGACGTTGAGGATGGCTGATGCTTGCTCTACCATCATAGTCATTCTTATTCCTTTGTTGGTAACCATATCTTTGTGGACTTAGAGGATAGCCAATGCTTGCTCTACCATCATAGTCATGCTTATTGCCTTGTCGGGAACCATATCTTTGTGGACTTTGAGGATGGAAGACGCTTGCTCGACGATCATACTCATGGCCACTCTTGTAGCCTTGTTGGGAACTATATTTTTGTGGTGGACCTTGGTAGATGCTTGCTCTATAATCAACATCATGACCATTCTTATTGCCTTGTTTGACACAGTAGCTTTGTGGTGGACCTTGATTAGCAATATGTACCTTAATATTGTTCACAGCTAAATGTTTTGGTGCAGGACCCAAAATAGATTTTGATGTAGTAACAGATTTGTCTTCTGTTAGCGGTCCTGCAAACAAGGGACGGTCCTGGATATATTTAGGACCGTCTGACCCTTTTTGGGAAGTAGTCTTAGGGGCGATATTTTCTTTATATGAATGTCCATGATGATTATGAATCTTGCTCGTCAATGTTGAAGCACCTACATGTGGATTTGATGGTGCAACTTCATGTTGAATCGAAGTGCTGGGGTTCCTTGAATCAGTAATAGGGCGGGCTAATGATGTCTTTCCTTTATTTTCCTTTGCTGCATTCTGAATGTTCCCTTTTGATGCTCTGAGATAAAAACGCAGACGTGTAAATATTGTATTATGTAATGCACAAAACCAAGCTTTATACTGCTAATGTACCTGCTTTCTCTTAGTGCCTTCCTCTTTCCTTTTTCCTGAAGACGTATGTCCCTCTTAGTCCGTGCTTCGTTGCCTCTATCATGTTTTTCAGACAAAATTCTCTGTCTTTCACTTTCATCTTCCCATCTCTAGAATTATTAACGATAACAGTTAGCCACCACATATGAATAACAACTCAAGTATGCAAATCATAAACAACATCAACATTTAAACCTGTCTCACTGTTTTTAACCTATAAAGGTTTCTGCCTTTGATGAGTAAAGGATGAAGGGGTGGGAGTGGTTTCACTCCTTTGCTCCATAACACCTCAATCTATCAAGTATTTCACGTAAAAATTCAGAATTTACTAACACAAAGGATTGTTGAGATCCTAATGCCAAAAGTCAACAGTAACATAGCTCACCGTAAATGTATGTTGTTGCTTAGCAGCACCATAGCTTTCTTTTACAATCCTACCAGATATAACCCTCTTGCCACAAGGAGGACCAGTAGCACTCCTCGATGCAATGCTAAACCTGATAGATAGATGGACCAATGTAAACAACAGTTTCAAAGAATAAGAAACAAAAACAGACTAATAATAAGCTATATAAATAATATAAGTTTGGCTAAGCTATTTATTTGTCACTATTACAATAGTATTGATAAACGGATCCTTACATTTCATAAACATTCTGTTCAAACATAACAACATCTCCTGTGCACGCGTCACCTGCAACAGTCGAACCAAATCAGACGAAATGCATAATACAATATATCGCAGCTACAATTATAAATCCATACATACCTTTGCAATTCATAACAAAACTCGAACCAGGGTACTTAAGTTCTCCTTCTCCATTCACAATACTAAAACAACAAATCAAAATCCAACATCATCACAATTACCAATTTAACCAAATGCATAATTAACTAATACATTTTTCAAATAATCAAATATACCTAACGTGCTCCTTAATGCGGTTAATTAGAACATCTTTCTTGCCCGTTAATCTCAACCCATGTTTTCTCAAATACAGCTTACATTGCTCCACTTTCAGTTTCTCCACTTGACCACCTACCCATAACCGACGCCAAAAACCAATAAACAAAACCATTCAAAACAGAATTATATATATCCGTTTTAAGAATCCAAAACTTACATTCAATCATCTTCTGAACACCCTCATAGCTTTTCTGGTCATTCGCATCAAACACAGGCGCGACAACCTCAGCAACATCAGCGTCCTCGTCTAGTTCAACCGCAACACTAAAAACACGAAAAAAAAAAACATATACTAAAAAAAATGGAACAAAATGTATAGTTTTTATAAAAGTAGACTAAAAAGGGTATAAAAAAATCACCGATTCTTGGGTTTTTTCTTGATCGAGATAGCCGATAGCTTTGATCGAGTCTCTTCGAGCAAGTCGAAAGACGGGTCATTTTCAGAATCATCTGAAGAAGAAGAGTCAAATGAATCTGCTTCTGAATCAATGAGTTCTAAGAAGTTTTCTGGATCCATTGTATGTTTTTTAGAAGATGTTATTTAATTAGTAGATAATTGTTGCGATTGTGAATTGGGGATTAATGATTTTGAATTGGTTTAAGGTTAGGGTTTTATGTCTTGTTTTGGGGGTTAACGGTCGAATTTTGTTTTTGGGAAGTGTAATCTCACGGGTACAAGAGGATCCATGTGGTAATGTGGGTCGGATCTTGGATTTGTACACATCACGGCTGTCATGTGAGATCGGTTTTGTCTTTGCAAGATCGAGATCGTAGAATCGAATAAATTGAAAAGGTTTATATTAAAGATTTACATTTCTACTTAACGTCAAAGATAAATTGAACTATTGAATATTTTTAGCAAACTGGATCATTTAGTACCCTGAACTTTTAAATATGCATAATGGTACCCCAAACTTGGCAAACTGGAATTCCTACTACCTATAATAAATTAACTCCATAACTTGTTATTTATTAATTTTTTCTAAAGAACAAATTACTAAGGCTTAATGTAATATTAATAACTTATAGTTAAACATAGGATAATTGATCATATTTTATTTAAAATTGAGTTAATTTTATTTTTTTAATTAATATAATATTATATTTAGTTATTGAGAATAAATATATATTTGAAATAATACTTTATAAAAATTGAATATACTGCACTATTTTTGATATATAAATTTTGTATTATATATTAAATGTTTGTTTCACATATTTTTGAGACAATAACAATTTAAATATTTATTTCTTTATATGCATATGTTAAATTAAAAATTACAAAAACTCATATTGTGCTAGTTATAAATTATTTTAAAAAAATTTAATAATATAATATAAAGATATATTAAGAGTAACGCGTTAGAAATAGATACTACATATATATTCTTTATATTCTAAATAATCAATTAAAATAGTATATTAATAAGAAAATTAAACATAATTAAATTAAAAAAAATATATTTATCTAGCCAAAGTTTTACTATAAATTATTTATTAAAAAAAAACTTTACTAAATTAATTTTTAGAAAGAAAAAACAATTAATTGTTGAGTTAATTAGTATAGGGTAGTAGAAATTCTACTTTGTCAAGTTCAGGTTACCATTCTGCACCCTTTAAAATTCAATGTACTAGATGATCCAGTTTGCCAAATTCGGGGGTACTAATATGTGTTTTGGCCTTTATACTTTTAGTTTTACACTTTTATTGTATCAAGGGATTCAAGGCTCTTGTAATTGTAATAATGAAAAGGTTTACGTTAAAGATTTAAAGTATCAAGACAAAACATCAATTACTTGTAAAAAAATCTTGCTTCAAGTGATTAGATCATGAGAAGAAGACCACTAGTTTGTTAATTGGAATTCAAATTCGGGGAAAAGTAAAAAATTTGGTATAAATTATAATATATTTAGAAAAATGATACGTTAGTGGTGTACTTATTAGACATTTATTTTTTGCTTAACCACGATCTTACATACGATCTCACCCCAAATGCGATCTTATACCGATACTACACGATCTTAGCTAGTAAACACGTAAGATCGTACGATCTTACGAGTTTACTCGCGATCTTTACAGCCTTGGTACACATGACCAATGGTGTCATACAAGCTGACCCAATCCAAACCCGATTAAGCCTATTCGGGACGAGGTTATTTGGGTCAAACTGAGTAATCCGAATACTAAATAGGGTCGGATATCAGGTTAAAAATATTTTTCTGACTCGGGTTCGGATCGACCCGATTGACCCGTATAAGGATGATTTTTTCTATTTTTATGTTATACTTTTTATGAATTATCAATGTAAAGATATTGAGTTAGGCCATTTTGTAAATAATTTTACTCATATTCGGGTTGGCCTGAACCCGAATAGACTCGAACCCGACTAACATGAGTTTTAAATAGGGTCGGGTTCAGGTGTGCCTTTTTGTCTCAACTCGAATTAACCAGAACCTGACCCGACTAACACCCCTACACATGACGACACGTGTATGTTTGGTAAAACCAAATGTAGATTCATAACTAAGAATTCTAAGGAGATAGCTGCTAATTTATAATGGCATATACAAACTGTGGGCTTTTTGTTTTATGTAAGTGTTTTGTAAGAGAGTTGTAGCTCTGATTAAAACATGTAAAATAACACAAAAGTTCAACCAAAAAAAAAAAAAAAAACTGTGTTGGCGAGGACACCCTACCCCTTGATTTTTTTTTTTTTTTTTTTTTTTTTTTTTGGCACCAACCGTTGTGCAACCTACAAAAAATAGTTTCGGCAACTTTTCAGGCATAATGGGGCGCCAACTGGAATTAGCACGATCACATACTCGAACCTATGACAAAATCTCTATAATTGGCTCATGAGTGATAACTAACTAAGCCAATTTGTATTATAATTAAAAGAACACAAACTATAAAGATAAAAGAACCTCGTATCTAAATAATTAATTGAAATGTTTTTTATTAGCATGCTTTCTATAATGGTCATTTCTTTTTGATGCAACAATACCATTACAGTTCATTTCATTAGAACAAATGTTCCTTTAGATACATCTTGGGTGTTTATTTCATGTGTTCAGTGTTCTGTATTTCGTGACTGCAAACATCATGAAATTCATCAGATAGTTTATAGTTTGAGTTTTGTTTGAATTATCTATAATCAAAGATGTATCAAAAATCGTTTTATGTTAAACCGTAATCTAAAATAAAATGAAACCAATATAATGTAATAATTTATTAAAACTTCAACCTCGAATTTTTTACAATTATTGAACATACAAAAATCGTAACTTTTAAATTAATATCACCCACATTTTTTATATTAATAACATTACATCGTGCAAACCTTTTTTTTTTTTTTTTTTTTCAATTGTCACACGCTAATCATTAAGTTAAGGGAAGTGATACTTACATCACTTTTTTTTATGCACACAGCACAATGTTACATCATTAATGCACATGTTACAACATGCTATATGCATAATTGTGGTGTGTGCATCAAAAAAAGTGGTGTAACTATCATGCATATTTTGTCTTATCACTAAAACAGAATACACATGCTCGTAACATGAAACATAGTAGAACATAGTAATATATTAATCTGTAATTATTAAAAGAAAGCTCTACGAAAAGAACATAAGTCTTTTTGAATTAACGCTTAAAGCTTGATTATCCAAACAAAGTTTTTCTGTTTTGAAGAGCTTTTACTCTTAAACAAAAAGCTTTCATCTCTAAATTGCTCAAAAAGCTCCTTCACAAACAAGCCCTAAGGTGTAACATATTTTTACACTAATCTATAGTGTGAACGAGCATTTTTAAAACATAAGATGATGGGTGTTTGTGGACACCAAAAATTGTCGGATTTTATTTTTTTAAGTTGTACTTTCTTTAAGTTAAAGTAAACAACTTTTCATATTTAGGATAAACAAATCTAGTATGTGCATATATGACAAAAAAATATTATTTCATATCAGTAGCAAAATTAGTTTAGGAGTCGTATTAAGTATGTTCACAAAAACCACTAGTGTGTAGTCCACTATAAAGTAGCTGACTAGTTAATTAGCTATAGCTTTTAATATGCAGCGCACAACATTTTTGAAAAAAATTAGATAAAAGTTTGGTCAAATTATGATAATTATGAACCAATGTTTCGTTCATAGCTCTAGGGCCCATCTCTTTCTATTGCAAACTTGTAAGTCTCAAAATTTAATGGTCAAAAGTTCACTCATTAATCTTTTCGTCGACAAATTGTATGTCGATGGTTACTGATATTTTTTTTTTTTTTTTTTCTTCAAGTTATTTAGGAAAAGTAAACATTTTTTTATTCTGATGTACGAGATCTCTATAAAATCCGAAGCCGTTTTCGACCCTTTTCTGACTACCCCAATTATGTTAGGAGTTTATTGATCTGTGATACAATTGTATATTACAAATATCTCATATTCAACAAACAGATCGGATACAACAATAAAATCAATAATAAATCTTGAATCTGACGAATCTGGATTAGTTCTTCTTGATGAGCAACCATTGTGTCTTTTCAACAATACCGTTAGTCTTGTAACTGTTAAAAAGAAACGTTGCAATATATATATATATATATATATATATATATATATATATATATATATATATATATATATATATATATATCCCTTTTAATCATTTATTGAATATGACCTTTTAATCATTAATAATCATTTGTAACCCTGAATTTCTTATATATATATATATATATATATATATATATATATATATATATATATATATATATATATATATATATATATATATTAATTATACATATATTAAGCTCAATCAAGCCAAAACATGCCTAAACCAACCACTAAGCCCACTACTAGGGATTTGATCGATTTAGAAGACATTGGTGGAAACTTATTATAAAGTGATATAGGTTTCATATTTTTAGCAATGTGGGATGCAGCATTACATATTCCAACAAAATATACACACCTAGCGAGTTTTGAACTTTTAAGCTCTTTTAAATAACCAAAGACCTTACCATTAGGTTTTTTGATGGTGCTTAAAGATCCTCCAAAATATATGCAAGTGTAACTAGAATTTATATATGTAATCCTTAACTTAAACATGTTTACTTGGGTGACTAATTAAGTTGATCATCCAACAAATCCACTGGTTTTTCATAATGAATTTAATCATGTACCAATTTCTTTGTAGACCTACCAAAATCAAATATTGGTTGAATGGTTGTTTAAACTTATGTTCACCTTTAATATTCTACACCAAACTTCATAAATTCTGAAACACGATATATGACCCATAGTATGTTGTGTATATTTATGGTAATGGTTTATTTAGTGTAATAAGAGCACTAGGTGTAGATGGGGAGGCTTGCCTTCCCATTCGGGTCTCACCCCTGCCACATCATCAAACACCTCAACTTCAACTAACCACAACAAACCCCCCTTACCAAACAACAAACATCAACTTCCCAATTAAGGCCCCACCTCTTACACATTTATTTTTTATTCATTTCATTAAATAAATTAAATTAATTTCACAAATACTAAAAAATAACAAAACATACTAATTTTATTTCATCAAATAAAAAAGTTACAATACGGAAAAAAAATACGATACGGAAAAAAAATACAACACATACGACACTAAAAAATGAACCTAATTATTACTATTTCGTTGAATTTCTTCCCATTGTTGTTGTTGCCAAACATGCTCGATGAGACATAGTTGAAGCCTTGAGTGTGTGCGTTTATCATGTAGTTCTTTGGTTTTTCTTCTTTGCGTTGCGCAACGTTCGACCCATGACTGTTGCATATTTGGTGTCGACGGAATATATAATTCGGCAGCGTCGGATATATCAAAATTTTGATCTTTCAAAATCATGACGAGTACATGATTCTCCGTAACTTGCCCACAGTATATGCACGCGCCGGTTGGGAAATAATATGCCAACGTCCTTGTAGGACACCAAAAGCTCTTTCGATATCTTTTCGCGCACTTTCTTGTTTCGCTTTCCATGCGGCGTGTTTTGGGTTGTTTGCAACAGTAAAGGACTTGACAAACGATGCCCACTGTGGGTAAATTCCATCTGCTAGATAATACCCATTTTTAAATGTACGTCCGTATACTTCAAACGGAACTTGAGGGCCAATATCGTCAATCAGGTCGTCGAATAACGGAGAATTATATAAAACGGTCAGATCGTTATTCGCACCTGCCACACCAAAAAACGCATGCCAAATCCACAGATCATAAGACGCAACAACTTCAAGCATTATAGTTGGATATTTTTATCACATCTGTGAAATTGCCCTTGCCATTCTTTTGGGCAATTCTTCCATTCCCAGTGCATACAATCGATGCTTCCCAACATTCCCGGAATCTTATGATCCATGCTATGTGCGTGTTATAAGTTACGAACGTCGTCCTCAGTTGGTTTTCTTAAAAACTCCTTCCCAAACAAATGGATTATGCACATAGTAAAAAAATCTAGACAATCACGTGCATAGTGTTCACCTATTTGTAAATACTCATCTAATGAATCAGGTGATATCCCGTACGCCAATTGGCGTAGGACACATGTGCATTTCATAATCCCACTAAAACTCATTAGACCCGTAGCATTGGGTCGTTGTCTAAAGAAATCAAAATGAGCAGGAAGAGGATCATGAGTGTCAATATATGTTTCAATACCTTCGACTATTTCTAAGAATAGTTTACGGCTCATACGGTAACGACGTCGAAAATTGTCTTCAGGATATTTTGGTTGGTCACCAAAATAGTCGTCCCGTAGACGTGCTTCAGCAACGTCACGTTCACGCCGAATGTATTTACGGCGATGTGAAGGACCGGCTGCTTGATTTTGCAACTCTTGCTCGTTTTCGAACTCTTGGATAATCAGCTCTAGCTCATGTATCTCTTCAAAGTCACTAACCTCGGAATAAGATGATTCACTCATTGTTTTTGCTTTGGAATGAAATGTGTTAGGTTTTTTGGAATGAAATGTGTGAAATATGTGTAATATATATAGGGATAATATGTTTTGTTTTTAGGGGTTAAAAAAAAAAAAAAAAAAAAAAAAAAAAAAAAAAAAAAAAAAAAAAAAACGTTACAATTAAAACGTTACACAACGTTTAAATTTTCCAAAAAGCTACAACATTTCCTTTTTCACCTTCGCCGTGGCCACGGGGAGTTCTCCAACGAAGAGGAACGGCGAGCCTCATCTGGTGTAGAGGCGAGCAACGGCTCGCCGTTGAGCTTGCCAAGTTGGATGGCGAGGAAGTACGGCGAGCCTACACCTAGTGCTCCAATGATGTTGAGTTGTGACACTATGAAAGAAAATTCTGCCAAAATGTATAGACTTTCACAAAAGTGTAAGAAAAATGGTACTTTTGGCAAGACATGTAGCCGTAATTTATTGACTACAATTAATTTAGATTAGTTTAAACATGAAAACTCCAGACAAAACAATATAGGCAATAGTGTTAGGAACTAAATTATACTTTGGTCTTTTGGGCTAAATGATGGTTTGGTGCCAAAAGTTTAATAATCGATAATCTGAAGCTGCTCATAATCGAGTGTCTTTTCTTAATATGTGGTGTATACATGACTCACTCAGTGGTTGTTATTGAGAGGCTAAATGAAAGGTTAATCGCCGCAAAAAAAATTACACGTGCTTACGGTTGGGTGGTTCGCTATCCGGTAACAAGGGTAAAATTCATTATCAAACTGCCTATGAGATATAATTTTATACTCAAGATAACATATTTTCTAGAAATAAGAAACCAACTTTAGAGAAATAGTAATGTTTGATTAGACAAAAAACGTGTTGGGAAAAACAAATAATAACATGCTTAGTGAATGACAAAAAAAGCATAACTTCCGTACTCATGATGTCAATTTTTCAACTATGTATATCTCATAAAAATATTTCATTGTCGATTGTATGTTATAGAAGTCATTCGATAAGAGACAACTAGAAAAAGAATAAAAAACCAACTTAGTGATTACGTATATGATGGATGTATAAGGCTAATGTTAATGGAAACTTCATTTTCACAAAAAGCAACCCGACCATCTCAGTGCCACCTTAGTTTTCTCTCTCCACAACTCTACCCTAACTATAACTAGCTAGTGGTGACCACAAAAGCAACCGCAATTTTTTTTGTTTGAAATAGCCAAACGATTAAAAAATAAAGAGATAGTGCAATTGTTTCGGTCGGCTAGGCAACCGAAACATTTGAAAAGTTGCCTAGCAATGCGTCGGATGGGACGAAGCTAATGGGGGCAACGCGTTAGTTTTGGGGTTAGACCATTAGCATTGGTCTAACCTACGCAAAACCAATATCTCATATCAAGACAATAACATGTATTTTTATCTAGATTCTAGAGTTTGTGCTTCACTCGACTTAAAGACACTTGATTAAGCATGTTAATTTCTAGTTTCGCCAACATTTTTTATGTTGCTTGAATTTGCTTCAGTTTGTTAAAAAATAAATAAATAAATAAATAAATAAAACCTTCAAAAAAGATTCAAGCTTGATTTAAAAGCTTGGAAATATACTGAAAAAAAATAATAATACTGACACATACAAGCTAATAAATTTTGACTGGACCATTTTTACCAGCATCCATGTCACCTATGGCATTTTTATTTATTTATTTATTTTTTAAACTAACAAACTATCTCATAATACAAAAATCACAACTCACATATTAGAGACATAACTTAATCTCACAACTATCTTGTTGAAAAGCATCCGTTTTTTAGTAAAAGGATTTTACGCCCGGTGAAAAACATCCTCACATAATATAAGAAACTACAGAACAACAAGTTTTTTGTTTCCAATTTTTTACTTGGACCATTTGCACTGCAAAAAAATTGGTTAATAGTTTCAACCTATTATTTAACTCATTACTTAAGTGGTAAAAAACATCTTTTATATAATAAAACAAAACCCCTATTGGAAATTTTTCATTTCAAAAAAATGCATTCATACCTTATTTAGTAATAATTTTATTTAAAAAAAATATTGTTTTCTTATTAGGTAACATTTTATATTTATCTATAACACAAGTAGAAGATAAATACAAAAAATATAGATAAGATGCAATTAATAATAGGATTAAATTTTTTAAATAATTATCTTTAATAATAAAAAACTATAATTAAATATCATAAATCAAACAAAACAAATATTAAATTATTTGTTTTTTAATAAATAAAAATATATGATTCAAAAAATTTTAAAAAAAACTCGCACGTGCGCGTGTATTATAACTACTTTTCAACCAAATGTCAATCTATATTCACATCTCACTTAACAAATAAACTATACGTTAGCTAATAATTTGAGCAATATCTACCTCTTATTTCACCAAGGCATTCTCAACTTTTTAACCATTTCTCATAATCTATTTATTCAAGATGGTCATAACTTCTATGCTACTCAAAATTCCATATAAGTAATGAGATAATAATGACCATCTTTCAACATTTCACTGTCACATAAATGAGAAATTAATAAGTAAAAAGTAGTCAAGAAAGACAAACAAGTGGTCGTTAACGAGTAACGACTAATATATAATCCAAGAATCCATATTTCTAATTTGAGAGAATATGATTCTCAGCATATCTTATTTATGCCTTTCTCTCCAACATTAAATTATTGCATAAAAACAAAACAAAATATCAATTCATATCAGTGTTCTAAAAGGCGCGCTAAGGTGACGCCAAGGCGCGAGGCGTGACCTCGACGCCACAAAATGGATCAAGGCGTGAGGATCTAGACGTCGTGTGAAAAGGCGTGGAATAAGGCGCGAAAAGACGTGCAAAGGCGCGCCTTTTGGTAAGGCGTGGCGCCATTTTTAGAAGCATTTAGGGGATTTATGGATTTAGGCTTGAATTTCAAGTATTTGGGTTATTTCTTTCTTGGGCCTCGTAATTTCAAAACTTAATTCCTACTTGGGCCTCGTATTTGGACCTGGCTATTTGGGATTTGGGCTTTAGTATTTGAAATTCTTCTTATAAAATGATATAAAATTATAAATACATAAATTTATAAATATTTTGTTGCCGCCTTAAGCACGCCTTAAGAAACGCTAAGGCTTCGCAAAAGCGCGTAAGGCTTGAGGCGTGGCTGTGCCGCCACATCACGCCTCACGTCTTTTATAACATTGATTCATAGCAATAACTAGTCCAATTTTTTTTTTTAATAGGGTTTTTCTAACTTGTGCCTTAAGCACATTAAAAAGTACATAAAAATATTTAGGGACCTGCACAAAAGTATAAACAAGTGTACATTTATGTAAATTCTTATGTCCTTTTTCGTGAGTCTCATGATAATTTTTATGTGCTTAACTTGTGACTTAGGGCACAAATTAAAAAAACCTTTTTTAATATATACATTTAAATTCCACCTTGTAGTTTCATTTGATGGGACATTCACACCTAGCAACTTATACTTCTTGTAAGTCTTCTGTCTTTGTACTATGATTTTATTTACTTACTTTAATGTTCTTTTTCAATACAAGTTCTTTTTCAGGTAGTTGAAAATATTTATATGTATTATGATTTTATTTACTTACCTTAATGTTCTTTTTCAATACAAGTAATTTTTAGTTGTTTGAAAATATTAAACATTTTAAAGATGCTCACTACTTATAATTTTTATTAATAAAATATCAACGCTATCAGCTAAAGTCTTTTTTTATTGGTTCAGAAATAAAGTGTGAAAACGTGAAAACGAGACGGAGAGATTATGTTTAGTTGTTGGAAACTCTTTTCTTAATTTCTATCATGATTTTTTTAGAAAACATAAAAGGGGTTTTATAACTAAAAATTATTGAAAATTAAAAAATTAAAAAAATGTTTAAATGATATTTTTACAAAAAATAAAAAAAAAATGCTGAAATTTGGTGAAAAATTGCAAGGAGTAAATAACTTTTTCAGTTATATCTTAAACTTTTCACTTTCTTATAAAAACTGTACAAAAATTTTGCTACAATACCAAACAAGTTCCTTAATTTTATTATTATTATTATTATTATTTTTAAGAATAAATTGCAAAAATCATCCTTGTGGTTTGGCCAAATTCAAATTTTCCCAACGGTTTGATAGCTTCTCCGGCGAATCCGACTAAGGGTGTGTTTGTTTTTGTTAGTCGAGACCGTATGGAGGAATCAAAGTTTAAAAAACAGTGCTCGTACATCACCTCCACCGAAGCACCCTGATAAACGTACACCCTTCGGACTGTTTATCCCTCTACCTCTGCTTCGACTATGAGTGGTTCGTCAGAAACATCTCCGGGTAGGATCGGGGGGAAACTTATAGGGGCATTCATCCACTCCTTTTCCTGGTCCATGACCTTGCGTTTTCGCCCCCTCTCCTGATATTGAACCATATTGATGATTCGCCCTTGGTTGGTTTGATTATTACCTCGTGGAGGGGCCCTATCTCTTTGTCGGACGTCCTTGATCAGATGGTCGAGTTTGCCTGTTTCCATGGCCTTCTTAAGTTGTTCTTTCAAATTGTGAGAATCATTTGTGAGATGGCCTTTCTCCTTATGATAGTCGCAGTACTTGTCCATATTTTCTCTTGATGGCCTTCCTCTCAACGGGGGTGGTGCCGGAAGTCTAAGTTGATGTTCGGTTGCCAGGATTTCTTTAGGAGCTTTGGTAAGTGCATTCAAGTCTATGGGTCTGGTATCCCTCTGGTTTGCGTCGTTACGGCGATAGTCCGTTCGATAGTCTGCTCGATTAACGTTATCGTTCCTTGCCGGACCGTAGGGCATAAAGTGATCGTTTTGACGAGGCCTGAAATCGTCCCGGTGGTTATCCCACCGACGGTTTCCTCTGAAGGGAGGTCGTTGAGTGTTTTGGTCGTTCCTGTTATTGTAGGGATTGTAGTGATGATCTCTTTTGTAGTTATCTATCTTTTCTCCTCTTGGCACTTCGGCTGACCGATACGCCTTTTCAGAGTGGATGAAATCATCAACCCTTAACATCATTTCAGTCACTGTTCGGGGAACTTTTTCGGATAATCTTTTTGCTAGTTCTGGACATTTGCAACCATCAACGAAAGAGGATATTTGCATTACTTTTGGGACACCTGATATGCGACTAGCTTCATCTGTCCACCGTTCTTTAAACTCCGGAAAAGCCTCGTTGGCTTGCCGGGCGATCTTTCTGATTTCCATAGGATCTCTGACGCATTTTCTCCGAAGGGCAAATCTCTGCACGAACTGTTCACTTAAGGCATCCCAATTGTCAATACTACCTCGCAGGAGATGATCGAACCATCCCCTGGCTGCGTCATCCAGAGTCTGTTGAAACATCATACACCATATTGGCATGGACCACGCACCTTGATTGGCTGCTCATTCAAACCTTGTGATATGGTCGTCCGGATCAGTGGACCCATCATACAGTTTTAAATGAGAGGGCATTGAATACTTTGCGTTCTTAGGTCCGGAAAAGTCAATGATCCTTCGGGTGAAGGGACTCTTAGATGCTGCTTTAAAAGGTTTAGATAGATTGTCCATCGGTTCTTCTTCGGCCTTCTGGGCTCCGTCTTCTTGGGATTCTCCGTCGTCAAAGTCGAGTTGGATGGGTTTGATCGGTGTTCCCCCTCCGGTATTGTATTCATGGATTAGGGCCTTTAGGGTAGTAATGTGATTCTGGATTTTTTCTATGCTGTTGCTGTGAGCGTTATTATCGTTGTTTCTTTCTCTACCTTCGGGTATCACTAGAGTAGGGCCTGTCATCTTTTAGCTTTGGTAAAGTGAATGACGGGTCCCACGGATGGCGCCAATTTGTTGAAGTATGTGGAGTTTGGAATAACTCCATGGACCGTTTTGAGCATCTAGGGTTAACAATAACAATGATAATAACATGCAGCGGAATAAGAACAAATCATATGTTATTGACACAAAGTTTTTCCCAATCACCTCCAATTATTATTTGATCAGAATAATAACGTGTTACCTAACTGTAACAAGGATCTAAGACACCTCAGACCTTAGAGGATACGAACAACACTAACTAGTTCTAGGCGTTTATAGTATACACGCTCTAGAACACACACACACACTTTTCTAGTCGACTACATTGTGAAAGACATATGAAAACCTATACCCTATGTCTCTTTATATAGAGAGATATTAGGGTTTACAAAGAGATAAGAATAAAACTAAAATACAGAATATTATCAAAATCGTTTCTTCATAATAGAATATTTCCTGTATCTTTATTCTTTGTAGCTTTCTCTCTTTGTCATCTTTAGCCCTTCTTGTTTCATTCTTTTATCTATTTTGTCACATCAAATCAAGAATCCCAACAAAGTAAAATCTTGCTTCTACTCCAAACAAGCGGAATGTATCCTTCGGACTGCGGCTAGTCCTCCGGATTCTAAGTGATCCTTTGTGAGTGCCTGTCCCTTCGGATACCTGCAAGACAGATACGTCCGTTAGTCTCGCCCTGAGAATGTCTCCCAGGACCAGCCTCCGGCGTGAGAGTAAGTATATATCTTAGAGAGAGTATAAATAAGGGTTAGAAAGTGAGGGAGAGAATCAGTTAACCTTAAGTGAGGATTTCTCCTCTATTTATAGGCTGCTCACATGGAGTGTCAGGCTGGTTTGTACTTAATCCCTTAGTGTTCGCTAGTTTATGCTCCACTACCGTATACTTGTTTGTACTTTGGTTTGCGTAGTTATCGCATATCCGGATGGTCGGGTCCTTCGGGTATTGAGGTCTTGCGGATGTTGATCTGTTCCGTCCGGATATTGATCTATTCTGTCTGTCATAAATCCGGATGGTCGGGTCATTCGGGAGTATCCGGAGGATACATACGCCAACATGTATCTAAACACACACGAAATAAGCTTTCAAAATGTATCTAAAGGAATATTATCTATATATACTATTAGGTGGGCATGCTCCCTCCCACCAATTACTATTCATACTTCATTAAAATAATAATTTCTCAATTACTATTCATACTTCATTAAAATATTAATTTCTGCTATAGTAACTAATGGTCGTTAGTTACTTAACGACTGTTAACTAACGACCATTATTTTTAACATTTAAAAAAAATCAGTACAAAAATGTTCCTTCATCTCAAAGGTTCGTTGCAAATTTACTCCTCTCATACTTTAAATAATTGGTCCTTCATGTTATACATCTATTGCAATGTCAGTCCTTGATCACTAACTTGACGTTAAGTAGCTAACGACCGTCAGCTTCAACAATTTAAAAAAAAATCCATACGAGCTTCGTCCTTCATCTTAAAGGTTCGTTGCAAATTTAGTCATTGCATACAAGGTTTAATCTTTTTTTTTTAAATTCCGCCTGTAATTGTTCCTTCGTCTTAGAGGTTTGTTACAAATTTAGTCCTTAAAACTAACGGTCGTTAACTGCAATAACTACTTCTTTGGCAAAACACCCCGCAGCAACGCGCGGGTTTTCCAACTCATTTGTTCTAATGAAATGATTCAAATGAACCATACTGGTATAGTGGTATTGTTGTATCAACAAGAAATAACCATCATTGAGAGCATGTTATTTTAATAACATTAAGTTAATAATTTGGATATGAGGTTCTTTATCTCAATCGTTTATGTTTTTTTTATGTATAATACAAATGTACTTTTATGGTATTTTATAAGGATGAGCACGGTACCGGTCCCGTACCGATCTTGTACCGAATTAGTGGTATCGATTTTTTTCCGAGCATAAATAGTGGTATTGGTACCGTACCGAACGGGATTCGGATACCGATACCGGGAAATCGGGGTTTTCCCGTTTTTATTCGGGAATTTCCCGATTTGGTACCGGTCCCGTACCGAATTAGTGGTCCCGATTTTTTTTCACCTTATTTCGTAGTCCTGGTACCGTACCGTATATCGGGAACGATACCGTTTCGATACGGTTCCGGTTCGGTTTCGGGATTCGGGTCGAAATGCTCATCCCTAGTATTTTATCTAAAAGGCTTTGGCTCAGTTGTTAAGCAGCATTGAAAAACTCACGGGCCTATTATAAAGATTTTGTAGATAACGGGGTCACGTGTTCGAGTCGCAGCTCGTGCTCACTTCAATTATTGCCCCACTGGGCTAAAAGATTTGTCGGAACTATTCTTTTAGAGGTGGACAATGGTTGGTGCAAAAAGGCATATGGGGTTAGGGTGTTCTCACCAATACATTTTTTGTTTTTGTTTTGTGTGTGTGTGAACTTTTTTGTTATTTTACATGCTTTCATTACAACTACAACTATCTTACAAAACACTTGTACAAAACAAAAAGTTTACAGTTTGTAATTTTGTATGTATCACTATAAACTACTCTTTCCGTCCCAGTTTAACTTTTTATAGTCTTTCTTCTTCAATTTTGACCTTAAATACTTTGTGTTATATAATACTTGATGCAAAATGTATGAATTGATTGTGTTTTAAATGTATTTTCAATTGTATAATTTTCATCAAATATTATATAACACAATAAAAATATTTAATGTCAAAGTTGAAGAAAAAAATACTACAAAAATCAAACTGTACAATTAATATAAGACAGGGGAATAGCATTTATCAGCTTACAGTTCTCAGTCATGAGCCTACATTTGATTTTACCAAACATACACGTGTCGTCATGTGTAGGGGTGTTAGTCGGGTCGGGTTCGAGTCAATTCAGGTTGAGACTAAAAAGCATACCTGAACCCGGCCCCATTTAGAACTCGGGTTACTCGAGTTGACCCGAATAACACATCCTGAACATACTTAATCGGGTTCGGATCGGGTCGGCTTTTATAACACCTGTGTCCTCTGGTCATGTGTACAAATCCAAGATCCGACCCACATTACCATATGGATTCCACTTCCCAAAAACAAAATTCGACCGTTAACCCCCCCCCCCCAATTCAAATAGTTTCATCAATTGTCATTTAAAAAACATACAATGGATCCAGAAAACTTCTATGAACTCATTGATTTAGAAGCAGATTCATTTGATTCTTCCTCAGATGATGATTCTGAAAATGACTCGATCAAGAAAAACCCAAGAATCGGTAATTTTTTTATACCCTTTTTAGTCTAGTTTTATAAAAACTGTACATTTTATTCCATTTTTTAAGTATCCCTTTTTTTCCGCGTTTTTTAGTGTTGCGGTTGAAGTAGACGAGGACGCTGAGGTTTCCGCGCCTGAGTTTGACGCGAATGACCAGAAAAGCTATGAGAGTGTTCAGAAGATGATTCAATGTAAGTTTTGGATTCTTAAAACGAAAAACACGATTTTATATAATTCTGTTTTGAATGGTTTTGGTTATTGGTTTTTTGCGTCGTTTATGGGTAGGTGATCAAGTGGAGAAACTGAAACTGGAACAATGTAAGCTGTATTTGAGAAAACATGGGTTGAGATTAACGGGCAAGAAAGATGTTCTCATTAGCCGCGTTAAGGAGCATGTTAGGTATATTTGATTATTTGAAAAATGTATTAGTTAATTATGCATTTGGTTAAATTGGTAATTGTGATGATATTGGATTTTGATTTGTTGTTTTAGTATTGTGAATGGAGAAGGAGAACTTAAGTACCCTGCTTCGAGTTTTCTTATGAATTGCAAAGGTATGTATGGATTTATAATTGTAGCTGCGATATATTGTATTATGCATTTCGTCTGATTTGGTTTGACTGTTGCAGGTGACGCGTGCACAGGAGATGTTGTTATGTTTGAACAGAATGTTTATGAAATGTAAGGATCCGTTTATCAATACTATTGTCATAGTAACAAAAAAAAAAAAAAAAAAAAAAAAAAAAAAAAAAAAAAAAAAAAAAAAAAAAAACTGCGCCAAATATGTATTATCTATGTGTAGCTTATTATTAGTCCGTTTTCTTATTCTTTGAAACTGTTGTTTACATTGGTCCATCTATCTATGTATCAGGTTTAACATTGCATCGAGGAGTGCTACTGGTCCTCCTTGTGGCAAGAGGGTTATAGCTGGTAGGATTGTAAAAGAAAGTTATGGTGCCGCTAAGCAACAGTACACATTTATGGTGAGCTAAATATCTATGAAGTTTATGCACACTGAGTCCTAGGTTCTTAACCCTTTTATATTTGTAAATTCTAAATTACGTAATATCTATATGTTAGATTGAGGTGTTATGGAGCAAAGGAGCGAAATCACTCCCACCCCTGCATCCGTTACTCATTAAAGGCAGAAACCACTATAGGTTAAAAACAATGAGACAGGTTTGAATGTTGATGTTGTTTATGATTTGCATACTTGAGTTATTGCATATGTGGTGGCTAACTGTTATCGTTAATACTTCTAGAGATGGGAAGATGAAAGTGAAAGACAGAGAATTTTGTCTGAAAAACATGATAGAGGCAACGCCGCACGAACTAAGAGAAAGCAGGTACACTAAAAACTTAGTTTTGTACATTAGTAATACAATATTTACACGTCTGCATTTTATCTCAGAGCATCAAAAGGGAACATTCAGAATGCAGCAAAGGAAAATAAAAGAAAGGCATCTCCAGCCCGCTCTATTACTGATTCAAGGAAGCCCAGCACTTCGATTCAACATGAAGTTGCACCATCAAATCCACATGTAGATGCTTCAACATTGACGAGCAACATTCATAATCATCATGGACATTCATATAAAGAAAATATCGCCCCTAAGACTACTTCCCAAAATGGGTCAGACGGTCCTAAATATATCCAGGACCGTCCCTTGTTTGCAGGACCGCTAACAGAAGACATATCTGTTACTACATCAAAATCTATTTTGGGTCCTGCACTAAAACATTCAACTGTGAACGATATTAAGGTACATATTGCTAGTCTAAGGGGTCCTGAAGGTAAGGTGGAACGAGTCGCTTCTTTCAGAAAAACATTTAAGGTTAAACAAAACTTGGGCTCCTATCCCGCAAGGACATATGAAAGACATGAGTATGATCGTACGGAAAACATTTACTACCATTATCAAGGTCCACCACAAAGCTACAGTGTCAAACAAGGCAATAAGAATGGTCATGATATTGATTATCGAGAAACCATCTACCAAGGTCCACCACAAAAATATAGTTCCCAACAAGGCTACAAGAGTGATCATGAGTATGCCCGTCGAGCAAGCATCTTCCATCCTCAAAGTCCACAAAGATATAGTTTCCAGGAAGTCTATAAGAGTGGTCATGAGTATGAACGTGGAGCAAGCAGCTTCCATCCTCAAAGACCACAAAGATATGGTTCGAAACAAGTGTCTGATCATGGAGCAAGCATTTTTCATCCTCAAAGTCCACAAAGATATGGTTCCCGACAAGGCAATAAGTATGACTATGATGGTAGAGCAAGCATTGGCTATCCTCTAAGTCCACAAAGATATGGTTACCAACAAAGGAATAAGAATGACTATGATGGTAGAGCAAGCATCGGCCATCCTCAAAGTCCAACACAAAGATATGGTACTCAACCAGGAGACTATCAAGGACAAAGGCAGCAGCTGTGCAAATACTATCCTCAAGGAAGGTGCTACTTTGGAACTGACTGCAATTATTTGCACTAATTTGTGCATCTAAGCTTTCCTCTTTTGGTTTTGAAGGCAAATATGTTTTGAATGGATTCTTGACCCGTTGCATCTTACTACGATGCTGATTTTGTATTATTGATTAACATCTGCAGCATGTTCAAACTATGAAAACTACATATTGAACATCGAAAGATAACAGATTTGCCTTGTAACTTTTGACTTCTGATTCTGCTTATTAATATTCTAGTATTACAGAAAACTAATGAGTAATGAGCAGAGCTTCTAACAACAATATAACCAGTCCATAGCCGTGAAATGTACTGCCTTCTTAGGCTACAAGAGCCTGTGTATTCACCCTTGAACAACAGCCCTTATGCGTGTCCAGTTCCGTAGGATGTTTAAATGCTACATTATTTTCAAATTTTGATTTAGGCAAGAATAGAAATCCAGCATTTATGTCAAAACATGCTACATGATGAGGCGAAAAATGATCCGTTTTTAGGGGGTCATTTAAGCCCGAATCCGACTTTATTTGATCAAATATTGCCCTAAATCGTTCCTTTTGTGATTTTAGGTGTTTGGAGAGTGAATTCTGGAAAAGAGGCTATTTTGGACGTTTTTGGAGCATAAAGTGAAGAAAACGGCAAAGTACCAAAAATCCAAGCTGGAAATACAAGGTGACGGCGTCACGACTTAAGTCTTGACGGCGTCAGACATGATGAATATTTTACCGTAGCTGGTGACGGCGTCAGATGAGTAGATGACGGCGTCAAAGTGGCCAAGATTAATTTACCGTAGGTGGTGACGGCGTCACATAGGCCGTCACAAGTGGATCTAGGGCGTCCGAGGAAGTTTATGGCGGCGAGTTGACGGCGTCAGATTTAACTCTTGACGCCGTCAGGACGATTTTCCTATATATAGTTTTCTAGTTTTTTCATAAAAAGAGGAGAAGTTTTGGTGAAACCCTAAAGACGATTTTGGTGCCTCTTTTACAGGTTTTTCAAGGGTTCCAAACCCTTGAGACCTTGCATTGTAATTGAGATAAGTGTACTCTTAATTCAATCAATATGTCTATGTGTTGGTTGTTTATCTTTTGTTCTTATCTTAATTCTACTATGCTAGGCTAGATTTTCTTTGTGTTTGCTTAGATCTAATGAAACCTAGATGTTGATTATGTGTTGATTACTTGTCTATTCTTGTTCTTGGATGAATGATATTATATGTTAGGCTTAAGAAAACTGGCAGATCTCCAATGGTAACATGCTTGAACGTCTTAAGAAACATGAACCGAGGCGTACTAGGTCTTTATTGGTTGTATTTAATGCATGAGCCACTGTTTACAATCCCTATAGTTGTGTTGGGTCATGGTGTAGGAGGAGATAAGAGCTCATAGAGTTGGGGAGTTATGTATGCCACCCCACGAATGGTATTAAGGAATACAATCCGTCATCCATACAAGTATAACAAGTAATTGACATGTAAAAGATATCTAGGGAGTAATGAAGTCTAAGTAAACACAATTTCTCCACATACTGCTCACAACCTTAGTTTAATATTAGTTTAATTTCATTTTCATTAGTTTAATTTAATTATATAATAGTTTTGGGTTAGTTGAATAGCAACTAATTCCGCCCACTCCTTCAAAACCCGAGATTTTACTTGCTTTCATTAAAACATAAAAACACAAAAATAATCATCTTTCATCTCTAGAACTATTAATTAGGTTTTCTAATCCTAGCGACACTATTCCTAAGCTGAACGATCAATCCCCCGGTACTTGTCACTATACTATACTACAACGATCAGGTACACTGCCTGGTGGGGGTTGTAAGCCTCGCGAGATCCCTCGAGAGGTAAAGCAAGGTGCGATTCCCACGCATCAAGTTTTTGGCGCCGCAGCCTGGGGAATAGTTATTGTCTAGGTTAGAATTTCTTTTTATTAGGTCTACTTACTAGAATCCTTTCTAGTGAGATTTTTATTTTTATTTTTGTAGGATTCCTTTAGTCTATCTTTTTCTTTGTACCCTTTGTTTGTAAAACCATTTTCATTTGTCTTCATGGCGGATGAGATTCCATTTAGATCATTAACAATAGAGGAACAATTAGTTTACTCGGATAGATTTGCTTCCTGTTGTTCCAATGAATTTTTAAGTGATCTTAGATATATACAAGAAGAGATGAGTGTAAAGTTTCATAGGTTTGATGAGTTATGTGCATGTGTGGCCTATATTAAACAATCATTGTTAGGATCAATTCCTTTTAGTAAGACCCTTTGGAAAAATTTTGAGGAAAGCCTCCTAACCGTGAACCATGAGTTCAATGAATTGATGGGTTTGTATGCATCACAACTTGAGGAAACAATTAAGGAGGATTTAGCCGAACATGATCATATTGAGCAAAAAGATGAATCCTTTAGACAAATTGAACATTGTAATCAAGTTATTGAGGAAGGTTCTTATGAATCAGACTTAGAACTTGAAATGGCTAGAGAAGGATTTGAGATACTTAGCAACATGTTTAGGTTAGATTCTACTAAAACACGTGATGAGCATATAGGTGATGTTGAGAAAAGGAAGGATGAGGTAAATAACACAAACCTACAAAGTACCCCACAACTTCCACCATCACTTGAGGAATACACACCACCCGTGACCTACCCGGAAGAAGTAGAAGAGACTATAGTAGCCCCAATAGAGATAGAACCCTTGTACCAAACACCACTAGAGGATATAGGTTTGAACACTTGTAGTGATAACCTTACTCCTAGTTCTAGGAAAGTTCCTAGTTTTGATGAACCGGAGCCTCAACCAAAACCATTACCTAATCTTCCATCCTTGGATGAAGATTTAGGAATTGAAATAGGTCCCGATCCACCCATCAAACCATGTAGTCCGGGTAGTTTTACGTTGAAGGTAGTAGACCCCAAGCCTTGTAGAGAAGAAGCCAACATAGGAGTGGACCATGACCTTACATACTTACATCACCCATTCATGATCGATCGTAAGAAACATTATGGGTTTAAACCGGGTTTATTAGGTCAAAATAGATCCCCAACTAGGAATCTCTCGAAGTTGATAGAAAATGATCCCTTCTTAGGAGAAAACTTCAACTCACTCATTGACCAAAGTGAACTAGGTAAGGTTATGATGAAAGGAGCACACCCGTTTGAGCATATAATTCATCCACCACTCTTCTCTCACGTGGCATACTTTCACCCTAAGGGTGTGTATCGCTACTTTCACCCGCACTTAATCCTAAGTGTAGGGAAAACCTCACCTTTATCCGTGAAATAAGGGTAGAGTCAGGCTCGTGACTCGAATAAAAACAAGCGCTTCTTGGGAGGCAACCCATGTTTTGTGTGATTTTCATTTTATTTGTTTGATTGTTATTTGCTTCCGTATGCATGTTTTATTTTTATTGTTGGTTGATCATGTTTCTCAATTAGAATGTGGAAATAATTTATTATGTTGTTTGGCCTAGTCTTAACTTCAACCTAAAGGTATTTTTTCAAAAGATAAGTGTAAGGGGAAACCCCAAATATGTTTTTAAGAAACAAACCGATCATGATTCTCCACAATATTTAATGAACATGTATATTCGTAATTGTTAGAGTCAAATGCTTGTATTGAGTCATAATGAAGTTTTGCAGGATTTTCCAGGAAGTAGGACAAGATTTTTCCAGAAATTTTCCGAAAACTTAACATAAAGATTTCTGCAGGTCCATTCTGACAGCGTCAGGCAATTGCTCTTGACGGCGTCAGGAGTAAAAATCTGGAAATTTTACCAGTTTCGTTTTTCTAACGGAGTCTTATGGTTTTTGTGATTTATTAAGTTTTATAATCTCCAGGAAATCTGCAAACTTCATTCCACAAGCATTATATCTTTCTTTGTTTTCTAGGATTTAGTAACTTATATAGGATGCCACCGATTTTACGCGAGGTTGCCTTGTCTACTTTTGTCAGGATCTACAGGTTATTTAAGACAAGAAGATGATTTATATTCTGGATGGGAAGCTTTGATTGTTCATTTTCTTGGAGGAAGATTTAACCTGGCCAACCTAAAATCCATACCGAGCGAGTCAGGGGAGTATTTGATTTCATTCTTTTTACTTTTAACTTTTACATTCTTTATTTGAACATTGGGGACAATGTTCATCTTAAGTGTAAGGGGAGGGTAAAAAGATGATACCTTACATATGCACTTTCGCTTGAGTTTGTTTTGTTTGATAGTAGATGAGTAATAAAACTATGAGAAATACTTGTTAGTGTAATTTTAGCGCCAAATTTAAAATTTTTTACAACATTTAGGAGTGAAACTTTAGCCATAGCAAGCGTCTCATGGATAGGAGATCGTATGACTAGCACATAACCGTATATTCAGAAAAAATTTCCACCCAAAGATGTGAGGTTCGCCTTTAGATTTGATAGGAAAAGCATTTATTATTGGTGCTTATGAGTGTACCGGTAGCATTTAGATTCTAGAACTTGCGTTAGTGATGCATCCCGAGACAGCTAGTGAGACTACATTCGTGTGGTAGGATTTACTACATGATAAGAGGCATTAGGATCACCCTTGTGTTAAACCCGTATTGCAATTACTTGACCATTTAAGTCATATTACTTGGCTAGTTAAGTCAACTAATTTTCCCACACCCTTTGCGTTGTACTCATTTTTAGTACACGATACCCCTAGTACACCCCTCCGAGCCTATCTTTTCGTTTCTAACTTTAAGCATTTTACTTAAAGGAATAATTTGTTACACCCCACTTAAATGTACACCCAAATCGCCTTAGCCTTCCGTGTATGCGCTCATTTTTAGTGCATTATTGTTATTTGTTAAACCCTAAGTTAACTTTCTAATTGATTACATGGTTGCTAAGTCGAGTCATATCCTTGTACATATTGTTTTGGGACGATTGGGACTCATGGGTAAGTACTTATTTTATGGAGTAATGGGGAAGAACATCATATTATTACCCCCATATGTACGTTAATCTTAAAAGTGCTCCAAGTGTTTTGATTTTCTTAATTCGAGTCATTAGATTAGTTTAATGTAAAGTATGTAAAGATTCAAGTGTAAGGGGATTGCTCAAACCCCTATGATGTATTATTTCGGATGGTAGGGTAAGAGTGTATGCAAAAAAAAAAAAAAAAAAAAAAAAAAAAAAAAAAAAAAAATCTAAAAAATTAAGAAAAAGAAAAAAAAAATAGAAAAGGAAAAGAAAAAAAAAACATACGGACTACCATCCCGTTTTCATTCTATGTTCATTTTATGTTTTTGTTATTTTTCATTTATTAGCTTAAGTCGAGTCTAGTCTTGGCTTAGCAACGCCATCTTGTACATGTAATTTACTAAGATTGTTAACTCGCCACCAGTAAAATTCCCTTTATCCAACAAAACCATGTAATTCATATCCCTACACCTAACATTATAACCCTTTAAAAAGACCTCTTTGATAGTTTATCCTAGGTGCTTACGCCATGTGGTGGAGGTTTGATCCTTTCCCAAGCCTATGGTAATCTATTTTGCTATGACAGGTAGTGAGAGATATCTTCCATTTCCATAATGTTATATTACTTTATTACACCCGAGAGATGCGAGTATCTAAATACTATTTGTGAGGTGCTTGTGTATGACCTCCGTGCTTGTCTATTGGTCTTTTGTGGAATGATTATTTGTTGTAATTACTTTTATATTAGTGTTAAATGACCCCTAACTTGTCTTTTGAGTAGAATAAAAGCTCATTTGCTTGAGGACAAGCAAATCTCAAGTGTAAGGGTATATGATGAGGCGAAAAATGATCCGTTTTTAGGGGGTCATTTAAGCCCGAATCCGACTTTATTTGATCAAATATTGCCCTAAATCGTTCCTTTTGTGATTTTAGGTGTTTGGAGAGTGAATTCTGGAAAAGAGGCTATTTTGGACGTTTTTGGAGCATAAAGTGAAGAAAACGGCAAAGTACCAAAAATCCAAGCTGGAAATACAAGGTGACGGCGTCACGACTTAAGTCTTGACGGCGTCAGACATGATGAATATTTTACCGTAGCTGGTGACGGCGTCAGATGAGTAGATGACGGCGTCAAAGTGGCCAAGATTAATTTACCGTAGGTGGTGACGGCGTCACATAGGCCGTCACAAGTGGATCTAGGGCGTCCGAGGAAGTTTATGGCGGCGAGTTGACGGCGTCAGATTTAACTCTTGACGCCGTCAGGACGATTTTCCTATATATAGTTTTCTAGTTTTTTCATAAAAAGAGGAGAAGTTTTGGTGAAACCCTAAAGACGATTTTGGTGCCTCTTTTACAGGTTTTTCAAGGGTTCCAAACCCTTGAGACCTTGCATTGTAATTGAGATAAGTGTACTCTTAATTCAATCAATATGTCTATGTGTTGGTTGTTTATCTTTTGTTCTTATCTTAATTCTACTATGCTAGGCTAGATTTTCTTTGTGTTTGCTTAGATCTAATGAAACCTAGATGTTGATTATGTGTTGATTACTTGTCTATTCTTGTTCTTGGATGAATGATATTATATGTTAGGCTTAAGAAAACTGGCAGATCTCCAATGGTAACATGCTTGAACGTCTTAAGAAACATGAACCGAGGCGTACTAGGTCTTTATTGGTTGTATTTAATGCATGAGCCACTGTTTACAATCCCTATAGTTGTGTTGGGTCATGGTGTAGGAGGAGATAAGAGCTCATAGAGTTGGGGAGTTATGTATGCCACCCCACGAATGGTATTAAGGAATACAATCCGTCATCCATACAAGTATAACAAGTAATTGACATGTAAAAGATATCTAGGGAGTAATGAAGTCTAAGTAAACACAATTTCTCCACATACTGCTCACAACCTTAGTTTAATATTAGTTTAATTTCATTTTCATTAGTTTAATTTAATTATATAATAGTTTTGGGTTAGTTGAATAGCAACTAATTCCGCCCACTCCTTCAAAACCCGAGATTTTACTTGCTTTCATTAAAACATAAAAACACAAAAATAATCATCTTTCATCTCTAGAACTATTAATTAGGTTTTCTAATCCTAGCGACACTATTCCTAAGCTGAACGATCAATCCCCCGGTACTTGTCACTATACTATACTACAACGATCAGGTACACTGCCTGGTGGGGGTTGTAAGCCTCGCGAGATCCCTCGAGAGGTAAAGCAAGGTGCGATTCCCACGCATCACTACACTACTTTTATTTTCTGATTTAGAATAGAATGGACATCCATGCTTATACTGCACCCAGAAAAGCTCCATAATAAGTCTGTATATGTACACTGTTGGTTTTATAGACATTATAATAATAGTCGTGTGTTAGGATCGAACTTGAGATCACAGGATTGCACACAATACGTATGAAGAGAAAAAGAAATAATTATTTATAAAATGTTATAAGTAATTATTAATAAACACAAAATAAATAATAGTAATTAGTATTTAATGATAAATGACTAATGACCTATTAAACGAAGATTAGGAAAGTAATACTAAGCAAAATTTGGAAACAAGAGAAGGTTCCGGAATCCCCTTGGGGGATCCAAAACCGATCGGCAAAGGGGGGAGGGGGGGTAACCTCCTTTGTGCCTTGAGCTCCAAGTTTTGAATAGTATATAAGCAAACCCAAGATGCATTGTTTTCTCATAACTTGTACACACACATCTTGGTGTTTTCTCTCCTCTCTTTGTCCCTTTGGTCGATCCATCAAAACAAAACCCTAAGGGTTTTAATTTTCATAGATCAAACAAGTTTTTGTGTTTAATTACTTGCATAAACTTTTTCTTGAATTAGTACGTGTGTACAAGAACGTGAATCAAACACACTATTATTTGATTCTTGGATTGAATTACAAAAGAGGTAAGGGGTAATTCTTGTAATCCACATAAACCCTAATTAGGGTTCTTGTTCCGGAAGATTGCATTTGATTCTTGTTCGGACTAGAATCACAAAGGTATGTTTACTATTTAAATATTGATTAATTAATTACATGTTATTTGATCTTGTTATAATTGCTTCCGCTATGCTCACTTGATGTGTTTGGTTTATAATATATGAATGTCATGATATCATAATTCCAACAGTGGCATCTAGAGCCGTTATAATGTGTAATTAATTATCGAAACGCATAAAAATTGGATCTTAATTCGTTTAGTTACATGTTTTTTGGGTTTATTTGTTAGATTCCTAACCCTAAATTTTTTTTCGGTCGATTGCCCTTAAGGGTTTTTAGGGTTTTGGTTTTTGATTTTTTAATTTGATTAGAAACCTAGGATGTCATGTAATTGTTATGCGTTTTAGTAAACGATCTTGGTGCAATATGTTAATTGTTAAGCTAAATCCATGAAAAAGTGCATATTTGCATGGATTTTTATATTTTGTGATAATTTAAATGGTTTAAATTGTTTATATGAATTAATGGTTAAGTTATATCGAAACATGTAAATTTATTAATAGATATCGAAGTGGGGAAGACTCCAATATTAAGTAATCAATTATGTGCTATGTGGTATTTATTTAATTTTGGCTTACGCAATCGATTTATCGATGTATGTGGCTCTTTTTCCTAGAAGGAGAAAGTCTTAATTGAATTAATACGTTATACCCCTAGATTTGATTATTAATAGGACTATTGAATAAGATTTGCATGTGGCTACATGTTTTATACATATTTAATTGTTATGATTATGTATATTTGTTTATTTAGTTGTTTTAATTTTTTATTGTACATTACTTGTTTTTGTTTATTAATTGTGTTAGACATGTTTATAAACGAAAATGGTAATTTTTGAATAGAAAAATAATACGGACTAAATAATAGCGAAATTGTTTTGGTTTTTAAGAATAAATTTCAAAGGATTGGTTGATTGATGTTTTTGTACATAGTGTGCGAAAGGCGGACCGAAGGTTGCCATCCAACGTACTTGTAGAGAGGGGTTTTTAAAGCTCATGCACCTACCGATTCTCTACAACTGCCTGGTTGCCGACCCTAGACTTACCTATATCACTATATTACGTACACTGTCATCTTAAGGGTGAATTAACCACAATTCCACAATGATTATCCGAAACACTAAGCTTTCGGGCTTATGCAAAAGTACGATATAGTGGACGATAATTGATGGTAATTCTTTAATTGGTGAACCCGATACCTCAATCAAAACTTTGTTATTTTATTCTTAGCAAATTGGTAATAAAAATGTTTTGTAAAACCAATGTTATGAAGTTGTATGCATGCTTCTTCATACATTATTTTGATCACATCAAAATATTAATACCCTTATAAAATTAAGTCGAATGTCATCTAATTAAGAACACTTGAAGTTGTAATTTACGTCATGTAAGAACTTGGCGAGATTGCAATGGAGAGGTAAATTTCATGAATTCATTGCTAGCAGATCAACTGATGTGATGGATTTGTGAGTTTGCAGTTTTTAAGTTAGAAGACTTAAATTGAGTAGGAAGTGAGATCTTGGACTCAAGGCATTAAGATGGGGACTAAACATGCTTCTAATACAAATGTTTTGTGATTGTAAATCCCATATATCTAGGAATTGGACAAATGTTATGCCAATTACTTGTACGACAAGTTACGTCATATTATACTTTCGTTACTAGCAGATCAACTGATGTGATGAAACTATGTTTATGGAGGATCCTAGTTTTCAAGATTATTCTATGGATATGATTTCCTTGGGTATTTTAATTTTCTTGAAAAATTATATTATCAAAAATACTAATGTTTTGAATTTTCTTTATCTGTAGAAATGGCTCAAACTGATAACACCAACTTTCGTTCTGTGTTCAAAACTTATTTTGAACGAGAAAAATTGACTGGCTCAGAGAATTTCAATGATTGGTATCGTTTACTTAGGATTGTCCTGCGAGTGACTGGTCAACTTGAAATCTTGAAAACGCCTTGTCCTGCTGAACCTGAAGGCGAGGCAGCTACTGAAGCTGCTAAGGCTAAATGGAATCTTGATTGTAAGAAACATATTGATGTGGCTGCAATGATGTTAGGGGCGATGTCCACACCTCTTCAAAGGCAGTTTGAAGAGTATTTCCCCATGAACATGATTGATGAACTCAAAAAACTGTATGAGAAACCATCAAATGTAGAGATTTACGATTTGATGGAGGCTCTACATGGTTGTAAGCAGGGTGATGGTGAACCTGTGAGTGCTCATGTGTTGAAGATGAAAAGTTTCATGGATCAACTACAAACACTTAAGAAACCCTATGACAATGATATGGCTGTGAACTTAATCAATAGATCCCTTAACAAGGATTTTAGTGGTTTTGTGAGGAACTTCAATATGCATTGCGTAGGGAAGACAGTAAGTGAATTGCACGCACTGCTCATTGATTATGAGAAAGGGTTAACACCAAAGGCTCCTACGCCCCAAGTACTTGCTATTCAAGGGGGTAGAATTAACAAGCTAAATGCGAACAAGAAGAAGGGTAAAGGAAAGAAGAAGGCTGATAAGAATAAGCAAGTTATGGCTTATCAACCAAATCAACCTAAGAAGAACGCTCCTGCGAAGAATAATCCAAAAAAGGATCAAGGATGCCATTACTGCAAGGTGATGGGTCACTGGAAGAGGAATTGTCCTCTTTATCTCGATGACTTGTGAAACAATAAGGTTAAGAAGGCTGGGCACATGGGCGCCAGCACTTCAGGTAACTTATTTGTCATTGAATTATTTACTTTATCTCATAAATTAAATTCCTGGGTATATGATACTGGATGTGGTATTAATATTTGTAATACACTACAGGGGTTTAGAGAGGAAAGGAGACTAGCTTATGGGGAGCAATTTCTGCATGTGGGAAATGGAGCACAAGCAGCAGTTGAAGCCATAAGAATGTTTAATTTAGTTTTACCTTCGGGTTTAGTACTTGTTTTAAACAATTGTCATTATGCACCTTCTATAATTAGAGGTGTTGTTTCCTTTTCATGTTTGTTGGATCTTGGTTTTACTCATACTATTAATGGCAATAAAATTTCTGTTTCTTTAAATGGTGTATTTTATTTTAATGTTGTTGCTGTGAATGGTGTGTTTGAAATTGATATGAATGATTGTATGACTTCCAACAATAATAATAATTCGATGTACAGCATTAGTAAGAGAATGAAGTATGACTTGAATTCGTCTTACCTTTGGCACTGTAGACTTGCCCATATAGGCAAGACTCGCATGCAAAAGCTGCAACGTGAAGGGCTTTTGAATAATATCAATGATGAGTCATTTGATAAATGTGAGTCTTGTATTTCTGGGAAGATGACGAAGAAACCTTTTCATAATAATATGGAAAGAGCTTCAGATCTACTTGGTTTGATACATACGGATGTATGTGGACCACTTAGACATGTGTCAAGGAGAGGTGCTATTTACTTCTTAACTTTTACAGATGATTTCAGCCGTTATGGTTATTTTTATTTACTTAAACATAAACATGAGGTGTTTGAAACATTTAAAGTTTTTAAAGCAGAAGTTGAATTGCAATTGGGAAAGAAGATTAAAGCTCTTCGTTCTGATCGAGGTGGTGAATACCTTAGTCAAGATTTTAAAGATTTCTTAACTGAGAATGGAATTGTCCAGAATCTCACATCTCCATATACTCCACAACAAAATGGTGTATCTGAGAGAAGGAAACGTACATTGTTGGACATGGTTCGATCAATGTATAATCTTACTAATCTTCCTTTGTCCTTTTGGGATTATGCTCTTGAATCAGCTGTTCGTATTTTGAATATGGTTCCCACCAAGAAGGTTGATAAGACACCATATGAGATATGGACTGGAAAAGCTCCGAACTTGTCTTATTTGAAGGTCTGGGGTTGTGAGGCGTATGTTAAACGTGACTCACAAGATAAACTCCAACAAAGATCTATCAAATGCATTTTTGTAGGATACCCAAAGGAAACAATGGGTTACTACTTTTACTACCCACCTAAGAACAAAGTGTTTGTTGCTAGATATGGTGATTTTCTTGAAAATGATTTTGTAACTCAAGAAATCAGTGGGAGAGTATATGATCTAGAAGATGATCTTAATAATGCATTACCTTCAGGAAACACTAGCACACTTCCTTTAGAACCGGAAAGTCTGGGTCCTCCACCGGAAGTTGAAGTAGTTCCCATTCGCAGATCTTCAAGATCTGTGAAAGCTCCTGACCGTCTATGTCTTAATGTAGAGGTTGATGAGCATACACTAGGGGATCTTAATGAACCTACTAGTTATAGAGCTGCCATTAATAGCCCTGAAAAGGTTAAGTGGAAAGCTGCTATGGATGGGGAAATACAATCCATGCATGACAATGAAGTCTGGGAAGAAGTTGACTTACCTCCTGGTGCCAAGGTAGTTGGGAGTAAGTAGCTCTATAAGATTAAGACTGACATGGATGGATATGCACACATTTATAAGGCTCGTCTAGTTGCTAAAGGTTTTACTCAAACTTTTGGAATTGATTACGAGGAGACGTTTTCTCCTGTAGCAGACATTAGAGCTATAAGAATTCTCATAGCTATAGCAGTGTACTATGACTATGAGATTTGGCAAATGGATGTGAAAACCGCTTTCTTAAATGGTCATCTAGATGAAGACATCTATATGGCACAACCAGAAGGGTTTGAAAATCCAGAGTTTCCAAATCGTGTATGCAAGCTTAAAAGGTCCATTTATGGATTGAAGCAGGCATCACGACAATGGAACAGGAGATTTGATGCTGAGATCAAAAAGTTTGGATTCACTCAAAATCTTGATGAGCCATGTGTGTATCACAAAGCTAGTGGGAGTGATAATGTAATTTTCCTAATTCTTTATGTTGATGACATATTGATCATGGGAAAATACATTCCAAGTTTGCAAAAGGTTAAGGCCTATCTTGGAAAGTGCTTTTCTATGAAAGATTTAGGAGAAGCTGCATACATTCTGGGAATCAAAATCTATAGAGATAGATCGAGGCGGTTAATTGGATTAAGTCAAAGTGCTTACATTGACAAAATATTGAAAATATTCAGTATGCAAAATTCCAAGAAATGATATTTTCCGATGGAAGTAAAACATGGCTTATGTAATGAGTTTTGTGCTTCAACACCAGCTGAGGTGGCTCGCATGAGTAAAGTTCCTTATGCTTCGGCTGTAGGATCTATTATGTATGCGGTAAAGTGCACAAGGCCAGATGTGGCGTTTGCTCAAAATATTACCAGTCAATTTCAACAGAATCCAGGTGAAAAACATTGGATTGCTGTTAAGCATATTCTTCAGTATTTAAGGAATACAAAAGATATGTTTTTGGTATATGGTGGAAATCCAGCTGCAGAACTTTGTGTTACAGGTTTCTGCGATGCATCCTTTCAAAGTAATAAATATGATTCGAAGTCTCAGACGGGTTATGTCTTTGTTATTAATGGAGGAGCTGTAGACTGGAGGAGCAAGAAGCAGAGTACAATTGCGATGTCTGCAACAGAAGTTGAATACATTGCTGCTTCAGAAGCTGCTATGGAGGCTGTTTGGATTAGGAAATTCGTTTCAGGGCTTGGTGTTATCCCTTCAATTGAATTACCTATTAATATGTATTGTGACAATTCTGCTGCAATCATATTTGTCAATGAACCTGGAGTCATGAGAGGCACCAGACATTTTCTACGGAAGTATCACTTTGTTCGTGAAAAGGTTAACGAAGGTGAAATAAATCTGTTGAAAGTTCACACAGATGATAACTTAGCTGATCCATTCACTAAGGCTTTGGCGAAAGAGAAGCTTAATGAATTATCCAATGGAATTGGACTTAAATTAGCTAGTAGTTTCATGCATAACTGTGATTAGTATTTGAATAAAGGATATTGTAAACAATTATTATTTTAATGAAATAAAGTATGTTGGTATGTTTATTTCTATTGTTAATTATTGTTGTCCTATTTTTGCATGTTTAAATCCATGAATAAGGGTTATTCTAAATTGTCCGTTGTCAGTTAATAATATGAGAATATTATTAAATTAAGACAAATCTGAAGTTGGTATAATATACTTAAAGTATATTGATGCGTAGACATGCCATTTCAGACGATATTCGATGATACTGAATATAGGACTTATCCCAACTATATGATGTTACTTTATGGATCTTGTCATTAAGTAAATCATAAGAAGTTATCCTTAGACTTGAGATACAAGATAACGGTCATGAATGTAGTACATTTTTGTGGAACAACTTAACGCTATACGTAACTGGTAGTCATAAGGGTTGTTTTTGGAAGTGTTGCAAAGTTTGTGTGTTTTGCTTGTAATCAATAAAGAATTTGTTCCTTCAAATTTATTTTTTGAGTTTAATACTGCTGGGCCCCTCGTAGGGTTGTCAAGGTGTTTGCGTGGCCACGCCCAAGGTCTTTCCTGAAAGGTTCAGAAGATTTGGTAATCTTGTCAATTTCTAACAACGAGAAACATAATGGTTAATTAAGGAATGACCTAGATCCATATCCTTATTTAACATGGTATTAGAAACAAAGGGATTATAATAATGAGAAATCATTAAAAGGTTTTCCAGGAGCCTTACTCAAGTTGTACTAGAGGCATCGGCGTGTTGCAAGACGCTAACCGATGTGATCACACTATTATGATATGTCTAAGTGGGAGTTGTTGGTTTTATAGACATTATAATAATAGTCGTGTGTTAGGATCGAACTTGAGATCACGGGATTGCACACAATACGTATGAAGAGAAAAAGAAATAATTATTTATAAAATGTTATAAGTAATTATTAATAAACACAAAATAAATAATAGTAATTAGTATTTAATGATAAATGACTAATGACCTATTAAACGAAGATTAGGAAAGTAATACTAAGCAAAATTTGGAAACAAGAGAAGGTTCCAGAATCCCCTTGGGGGATCCAAAAACCGATCGGCAAAGGGGGGAGGGGGGTAACCTCCTTTGTGCCTTGAGCTCCAAGTTTTGAATAGTATATAAGCAAACCCAAGATGCATTGTTTTCTCATAACTTGTACACACACATCTTGGTGTTTTCTCTCCTCTCTTTGTCCCTTTGGTCGATCCATCAAAACAAACCCCTAAGGGTTTCGATTTTCATAGATCAAACAAGTTTTTGTGTTTAATTACTTGCATAAACTTTTTCTTGAATTAGTACGTGTGTACAAGAACGTGAATCAAACACACTATTGTTTGATTCTTGGATTGAATTACAAAAGAGGTAAGGGGTAATTCTTGTAATCCACATAAACCCTAACTAGGGTTCTTGTTCCGGAAGATTGCATTTGATTCTTGTTCGGGCTAGAATCACAAATGTATGTTTACTATTTAAATATTGATTAATTAATTACATGTTATTTGATCTTGTTATAATTGCTTCCGCTATTCTCACTTGATGTGTTTGGTTTATAATATATGAATGTCATGATATTATAATTCCAACATACACGACATGTATAATAAAGCCAAAGAGTTGCATCTGTTATTTAAGGTAACCCGAATTGGTCTATCTTATTGTGAATTAACTCATTTTGATAATTGAAGAAACAATATCAGCTACAACATAATACCTTTAACTGATAATTTTTAGATTTTCAAAAATTCTCAAAAAACCTAATAACTAGCCATGGAATAATACAAGTAAAATGCACAAATACTTGTATTACCCTGTACATTCAGACAGCTGATTCCCCAAGAAGCTCCATCTTCCACATACAGTATTCCCTCTCAAATAACAAGAATTCCTCAATGTCAAAACAGATTCAAAACCATTGCGTTACTCCGTATATCATGTCACATGAGTACAAGCCTGAAAAATGAGAAACAGAAACCTACAATTATAAAGTTGAGAAGAGAAGACAACATTAATAGCTAGTATCACAATCATTGAGAAAATGTATCACTTGGAACATCTAGTTATGCCCAAAGGCGTGTCACGTGTGTACCTTCATACACCGAAGAATGAGTTCTGGAATAAAACATCTGCGAGAAAGACCCCGTAGAATATAAGTCGTTGGGTTTCCTAGAGAACCATCAGTTCCAGAATACCAGGCATCTACTCTCATGATTTCCATTGTTACACCAGCTTGAAAACGAGCCAACTCGCCTAAAACATGATAAATATCTGTCATCATTGGTGATCAAGCAAAATCAAACTGACTTCAATGTCCCAAAACCTTACCTTTAACACCAGCTGCAATTACTGCGGCAAGTATACCACCATCTGCAAGTTTATTTGGGCCATCCCATCATTCTCTCTTGCCAAGCACCTAAGTGCAACTTCAACTGAGCTACGGTAATCTCTATTATGTGCAAAAGTAAATATACCTGTAACTGGCGACTTGATACAACTTCGTCACTTACTAGTCAGTGATGTGCACAAGGTGGCATTCCGGAAACATGCATCCACCAGAAGGTAGACAAAGCATTGCAGTGGCATGCAATTCAAGGTTTGTAGGCTCCACCAAATCATATATTTGATCCTCAGAAGCATGGCATAGCTAAACAGTACTTTGAGCTTAACACCGGACATCATGAACAAACTCAAATCAAAATCGTAGCAAGTTATTGTAATAAGGAGACCGATGACACCACCAAAAATATACCCTACTTAAACACAAATATACCCCACAAAAATCAATTAAATAAAACACTCACACACACAAACATGCTCACGCAACTAGTCGATCTTTTTTTCCCCGCACAACAGCAAAACCAAGTCTCAACATCCACAGCGTACACAACCCCTTGTCCTGAAACTCATACTCACCGGCTGACATAATGTAGAGAAGTATTCCCCCAACATGCTCATCTCGGACTTGTGCGTGGGTGTAAATATATTACCTATATTACAATTAATAAAATGACGCAGATAGCAAACTGTACATCAAGAATATTTATCAATTTGGCTTTGAATTTTCAATTTATCGTACCTAATTCGGAATCTTTTATTTGTTTACTGTTCCCTAGTCCACACAGCTTACTTTATTCCCTCAAAAAAGATTCTTGTATGCGAACATTCCGATGATTAAAGTTCTTATGGATTATTTTTTTAAATGGAGCTCCTTGACTGCAAGAACGCAAAAATACACATAGACTATCACGATATTATAAGTACAACTATAAGCAAAAGTAAATGTGTTCATACCTCATTATATTTACTTGTTCGCCACCCTTGAAAAAATCGTTCTGCGCATTCTTCTTAAAAACATCCACCGGATTTCCCATGCACACTTCAAATGCTAAATAATGATATTCGTCGCCACTTTTGGCAAGTTCGAGTCTCACAACGCCATCTAGATCATGACAAGTTGTTGGAATTATTACATCATGACATTCATATAAATAAACCAAGTACATCAAAGTGAGCATGAGCGGAAGCAATTATAATAGATCTAATAACATGTAATGAATTAATCATTAATTTAAATAGTAAACATACCGTAGTGATTCTAGCCCGAACAAGAATCAATGCAATCTTCCGGAACCAATGAACCCTAATTAGGGTTTATAAGGATTATATGAATTACCCCTTACCTTTTTGTAATTCAATCCAAGAATCAAACAATAGTGTGTTTGATTCACGTTCTTGTACACACGTACTAATTTGAGGAAAAGTTTATGCAAGTAATAATCACAAAACACTTTTTGGACACAAGAAAAATCGAAACCCTAAGGGGTGTTCGGTTTTGGTTCGACCAAGAAAAGAAGGAGAAGAGAAAACCCAAGTTGTGTGTGTACAAGTTATGAGAAAAACCTTCACCTTGGGTTTGCTTATATACTAGTCATTACTTGGAGCTCAAGGCACAAAGGAGGTGGGTTACACCCCTTGGCCGATCGGTTGTGAAGCCCACATGGGGTTTCCGGAACCTTCTCTTGTTTCCATGTATTGTCTAGTAATTAGTTTCCTAATCTTCGTTTAATAATTAATTAGTCATTAATCAATAATACTAATTATTATTTATTTGTTTTGTGTTTAATAATTAATTATAACATTTTATAAATAATTATTACATTTCCTCTTCATACGTATTGTGTGCAATCCCGTGATCTCAAGTTCGATCCTAACACACGACTATTATTATTTTGTCTATAAAACCAACAGCTCCCACTTAGACATATCATAATAGTGTGATCACATCGATTAGCGTCTTGCAACACGTCGATGCCTCTAGTACAACTTGAGTAAGGCTCCTGGAAAACCTTTTAATGATTTCTCATTATTATTATCCCTTTGTTTCTAATACTAGGTTAATAAGGATATGGATCTAGGTCATTCCTTAATTAACCATTCTGTTTCTCGTTCTTAGAAATTGACAAGATTACCAAATCTTTTGAACCTTTCATAAAAGACCTTGGGTGTGGCCACGCAAACACCTTGACAACCCTACGAGGGGCCCAGCAGTATTAAACTCCAAAAATTAATTTGAAGGAACAAATTCTTTATTGATTACAAGCAAAACACACAAACTTTGTAACACTTCCGAAAACAACCCTTATGACTACCAGTTACGTATAGCGTTAAGTTGTTCCACAAAAATGTACTACATTCATGACCGTTATCTTATATCTCAAGTCTAAGGATAACTTCTTATGATTTACTTAATGACAAGATCCATAAAGTAACATCGTATAGTTGGGATAAGTCCTATATTCAGTATCATCGAATATCGTCTGAAATGACATGTCTACGCATCAATATACTTAAGTATATTATATCAACTTCAGATTTGTCTTAATTTAATAATATTCCCACATTATTAACTGACAACAGACAATTTAGAATAACTCTTATTCATGGATTTAAACATGCAAAAATAGGACAACAATAATTAACAATAGAAATAAACATACCAACATACTTTATTTCATTAAATAACAATTGTTTACAATATCCTTTATCCAAATACTAATCACAGTTATGCATGAAACTACTAGCTAATTTAAGTCCAATTCCATTGGCTAATACATTAAGCTTGCCTTTCGCCAAAGCCTTAGTGAACGGATCAGCTAAGTTTTCATCTGTGTGAACTTTCAGCAGATTTATTTCACCTTCGTCAACCTTTTAACGAACAAAGTGATACTTCCATAGAAAATGTCTGGTGCCTCTCATGACTCCAGGTTCATTGGCAAATATGATTGCAGCAGAATTGTCACAATACATATTAATAGGTAATTCAATTGAAGGCATAACACCAAGCCCAGAAACGAATTTCCGAATCCAAACAGCCTCCATAGCAGCTTCTGAAGCAGCAATGTATTCAGCTTCTGTTGCAGACATCGCAATTGTACTCTGCTTCTTGCTCCTCCAGTCTACAGCTCCTCCATTGATAACAAAGACATAACCCGTCTGAGACTTAGAATCATCTTTATTACTTTGAAAGGATGCATCACAGAAACCTGTAACACAAAGTTCTGCAGATGGATTTCCACCATATACCAAAAACATATCTTTTGTATTCCTCAAATACTTAAGAATATGCTTAACAGCAATCCAATGTTTATCACCTGGATTCTGTTGAAATTGACTGGTAATATTTTGAGCAAACGCCACATCTGGCCTTGTGCACTTAACCGCATACATAATAGATCCTACAGCCGAAGCATAAGGAACTTTACTCATGCGAGTCACCTCAGCAGGTGTTGAAGCACAAAACTCATTACATAAGCCATGTTTTACTTCCATCGACAAATATCCTTTCTTAGAATTTTGCATATTGAATCTTTTCAATATTTTGTCAATGTAAGCACTTTGACTTAATCCAATTAACCGCCTTGATCTATCTATATAGATTTTGATTCCCAGAATGTATGCAGCTTCTCCTAAATCTTTCATAGAAAAGCACTTTCCAAGATATGCCTTAACCTTTTGCAAACTTGGAATGTCTTTTCCCATGATCAATATGTCATCAACATAAAGAATTAGGAAAGTTACATTATCACTCCCACTAGCTTTGTGATACACACATGGCTCATCAAGATTTTGAGTGAATCCAAACTTTTTGATCTCAGCATCAAACCTCTTGTTCCATTGTCGTGATGCTTGCTTTAATCCATAAATGGACCTTTTAAGCTTGCAAACACGATTTGGAAATTCTGGATTTTCAAACCCTTCTGGTTGTGCCATATAGATGTCTTCATCTAGATGACCATTTAAGAAAGCGGTTTTCACATCCATTTGCCAAATCTCATAGTCATAGTATGCTGCTATAGCTATGAGAATTCTTATAGCTCTTATGTCTGCTACAGGAGAAAACGTCTCCTCGTAATTAATTCCAAAAGTTTGAGTAAAACCTTTAGCAACTAGACGAGCCTTATAAATGTGTGCATATCCATCCATGTCAGTCTTGATTTTGTAGAGCCACTTACTCCCAACTACCTTGGCACCAGGAGGTAAGTCAACTTCTTCCCAGACTTCATTATCATGCATGGATTGTATTTCCCCATCCATAGCAGCTTTCCATTTAGCTTTTTGAGGGCTATTAATGGCAGCACTATAACTAGTAGGTTCATTAAGATCCCCTAGTGTATGTTGATCGACCTCTACATTAAGACATAGACGGTCAGGAACTTTCACAGATCTCGCAGATCTGCGAATGGGAATTACTTCAACTTCCGGTGGAGGACCCAGACTTTCCGGTTCTATAGGAAGTGTGCTAGTGTTTTCTGAAGGTAATGCATTAATTAGATCATCTTCTAGATCATATACCCTCCCACTGATTTCTTGAACTACAAATTCACTTTCAAGAAAATCACCATATCTTGCAACAAACACTTTGTTCTCAGGTGGGTAGTAAAAGTAGTAACCCATAGTTTCCTTAGGGTATCCTACAAAAATGCATTTTACAGATCTTTGTTGGAGTTTATATTGTGAGTCACGTTTAACATACGCCTCACAACCCCAGACCTTTAAATAAGACAAGTTCGGAGCTTTTCCAGTCCATATCTCATATGGTGTCTTATCAACCTTCTTGGTGGGAACCATATTCAAAATACGAACAGCTGATTCAAGAGCATAATCCCAAAAAGACAAAGGAAGGTTAGTAAGATTATACATTGATTGAACCATGTCCAACAATGTACGATTCCTTCTCTCAGATACACCATTTTGTTGTGGAGTATATGGAGATGTGAGATTCTGGACAATTCCATTCTCAGTTAAGAAATCTTTAAAATCTTGACTAAGGTATTCACCACCTCGATCAGAACGAAGAGCTTTAATCTTCTTTCCCAATTGCAATTCTACTTCTGCTTTGAAAACTTTAAATGTTTCAAACACCTCATGTTTATGCTTAAGTAAATAAACATAACCATAATGGCTAAAATCATCTGTAAAAGTTAAGAAGTAGACAGCACCTCTCCTTGACACATGTCTAAGTGGTCCACATACATCCGTATGTATCAAACCAAGTAGATCTGAAGCTCTTTCCATATTATTATGAAAAGGTTTCTTCGTCATCTTCCCAGAAATACAAGATTCGCATTTATCAAATGACTCATCAATGATATCATTCAAAAGCCCTTCACGTTGCAGCTTTTGCATGCGAGTCTTGCCTATATGGGCAAGTCTACAATGCCAAAGGTAAGACGAATTCAAGTCATACTTCATTCTCTTACTTATGATGTACATCGAATTATTATTATTGTTGGAAGTCACACAATTATTCATATCAATTTCAAACACACCATTCACAGCAATAGCATTAAAATAAAATACACCATTTAAAGAAACAGAAATTTTATTGCCATCAATAGTATGAGAAAAACCAAGATCCAACAAACATGAAAAGGAAACAACACCTCTAATTATAGAAGGTGCATAATGACAATTGTTTAAACAAAGTACTAAACCCGAAGGTAAAACTAAATCAAACATTCCTATGGCTTCAACTGCTGCTTGTGCTCCATTTCCCACATGCAGAAATTGCTCCCCATAGGCTAGTCTCCTTTCCTCTCTAAACCCCTGTAGTCTATTACAAATATTAATACCACATCCAGTATCATATACCCAGGAATTTACCATACGAGATAAAGTAAATAATTCAATGACAAATAAGTTACCTGAAGTGCTGGCGCCCATGTGCCCAGTCTTCTTAACCTTATTGTTTCGCAAGTCATCGAGATAAAGAGGACAATTCCTCTTCCAATGGCCCATCACCTTGCAGTAATGGCATCCTTGATCCTTCTTTGGATTATTCTTGACAGAAGGGTTCTTCTTTGGTTGAGGTGGTTGATAAGCCATAACTTGCTTATTCTTATCATCCTTCTTCTTTCCTTTACCCTTCTTCTTGTTCGCATTTGGCTTGTTAATTCTACCCCCTTGTATTGCTAGTACTTGGGGCGTAGGAGCCTTTTGTGGTGTACCTTTCTCATAATCAATGAGCAGTGCGTGCAATTCACTTACAGTCTTCCCCACGCAATGCATATTGAAGTTCCTCACAAAACCACTAAATTCCTTATCAAGGGATCTATTGATTAAGTTCACAGCCATATCATTGTCATAGGGTTTCCCAAGTGTTTGTAGTTGATCCATGTAACTTTTCATTTTCAACACATGAGCACTCACAGGTTCACCAGGACCCTGCTTACAACCATGTAGAGCTTCCATCAAATCGTAAATCTCTACATTTGATGGTTTCTCATAAAGTTTCTTGAGTTCATCAATCATGTTCATGGGAAAATACTCCTCAAACTCTCTTTGAAGAGCTGTGGACATTCCCCCTAACATCATTGCGGCCACATCAATATGTTCCTTGCAATCAAGATTCCATTTGGCTTTAGCAGCATCAGTAGCTGTCGTGCCTTCAGGTTCAGCAGGACAAGGCGTTTTCAAGATTTCGAGTTGACCAGTCACTCGCAGGACAATCCTTAGTGAACGGTACCAATCATTGAAATTTTCCGAGCCAGTCAATTTTTCTCGTTCAAAATAAGTTTTGAACACAGAACGTAAGTTGGTGTTATCAGTTTGAGCCATTTCTACAGATAAAGAAAGTTCAAAACATTAGTATTTTTGATAATACAATTTTTCAAGAAAATTAAAATACCCAAGGAAATAAATATCCATAGAATAATCTTGAAAACTAGGATCCTCCATAAACATAGTTTCATTACATCAGTTGATCTGCTAGCAATGAAAGTACAATATGAGGTAACTTGTCGTACAAGTAATTGGCATAACATTTGTCCAATTCCTAGATATATGGGATTTATAATCACAAAACATTTGTATTGTAAGCATGTTTAGTCCCCATCTTAATGCCTTGAGTCCAAGTCTCACTTCCTACTCAATTTAAGTCGTCTAACTTAAAAACTGCAAACTCACAAATCCATCACATCAGTTGATCTGCTAGCAATGAATTTACGAAATTTACCTTTCCATTGCAATCTCGCCAAGTCTCACTTGTCGTAAATTACAATTTCAAGTGTTCTTAATTAGATGGCATTCAACTTAATTTTATAAGGGTATAACTATTTTGATGTGATCAAAATAATGTATGAAGAAGCATGCATACAACTTCATAACATTGGTTTTACAAAACATTTTTATTACCAATTAGCTAAGAGTAAAATAACAAAGTTTTGATTGAGGTATCGGGTTCACCAATTAAAGAATAACCATCAATTATCGTCCACTATATCGTACTTTTGCATAAGCCCGAAAGCTTAGTGTTTCGGATAATCATTGTGGAATTGTGGATTATTCAACCTTAAGATGACAATGTACATGTAATGGTTGTTCGGTAAGTCTAATTTACACACAAACGAGCGTTAAGACAGAATGTTGTCTCTCTAAGGCCACAATTTAATGCGTTGCCATCCTTATACCCATCTTATAGTGTGTAAACTTCGGTCGAGCCTATTTAACCATTACGTACAAAAACATCAATCAACCAATCCTTTGAGATTTAAACTCTTAAAAAAACCAAAACAATTTCGCCATTATTTAGTCCATATTATTTTTCTATTCAAAAATTTACCCTTTTCGTTTATATAAACATGTCTAACACAATAAATAAACAAAACAAGTAATTTGCAATAAAAAATAAAACAACTAAATAAACACATATACATAATCATAACAATTAAATATGTATAAAACATGTAGCCACATGCAAATCTTATTAAAAAAAAGTCCTATTAATAATCAAATCTCGGCGTATTACGTATTAATTCAATTAGGGCTTTCTTTTTCTTAGAAAAAGAGCCACATACATCGATAAATCGATTGCGTAAGCCAAAATTAAATAAATACCACATAGCACATAATTGATTACTTAATATTGGAGTCTTCCCCAATTCGACATCTATTAAAATTTACATGTTTTAATATAACTTAACCATTAATATATATAAGCAATTTAAACCATTTAAATAACACAATAAAAATCCATGCAAATATGCACTTTTTCATGGATTTAGCTTAACAATTAACATATTGCACCAAGATCGTTTACTAAAATGCATAACAATTACATGACATCTTAGGGTTTCTAGTCAAATTTTAAAAAAAATAAAAGCCAAACCCTAAAAGGTCATTCGACCCAAAAATTAGGGTTAGGGAAAAAACATAAACCCTAAAAAAAAACATGTAACTATACGAATCAAATCCAATTTTTTATGTGTTGCGATAATTAATTACACATTATAACGGCTCTAGATGCCACTGTTGGAATTATTACATCATGACATTCATATAAATAAACCAAGTACATCAAAGTGAGCATGAGCGGAAGCAATTATAATAGATCTAATAACATGTAATTAATTAATCATTAATTTAAATAGTAAACATACCGTAGTGATTCTAGCCCGAACAAGAATCAATGCAATTTTCCGGAACCAATGAACCCTAATTAGGGTTTATAAGGATTATATGAATTACCCCTTACCTTTTTGTAATTCAATCCAAGAATCAAACAATAGTGTGTTTGATTCACGTTCTTGTACACACGTACTAATTCGAGGAAAAGTTTATGCAAGTAATAATCACAAAACACTTTTTGGACACAAAAAAAATCGAAACCCTAAGGGGTGTTCGGTTTTGGTTCGACCAAGAAAAGAAGGAGAAGAGAAAACCCAAGTTGTGTGTGTACAAGTTATGAGAAAAACCTTCACCTTGGGTTTGCTTATATACTAGTCATTACTTGGAGCTCAAGGCACAAAGGAGGTGGGTTACACCCCTTGGCCGATCGGTTGTGAAGCCCACATGGGGTTTCCGGAACCTTCTCTTGTTTCCATGTATTGTCTAGTAATTAGTTTCCTAATCTTCGTTTAATAATTAATTAGTCATTAATCAATAATACTAATTATTATTTATTTGTTTTGTGTTTAATAATTAATTATAACATTTTATAAATAATTATTACATTTCCTCTTCATACGTATTGTGTGCAATCCCGTGATCTCAAGTTCGATCCTAACACACGACTATTATTATTTTGTCTATAAAACCAACACAAGTTATGTAGAATTCTACAGTCTTTAAGCAATCATCATTTTTCTCTCTCTGAGAACCTTTTTAACTAGAACCTCATGGCCTTCAAAAGATCCCAGAAAGAAAGATGTTTTCTGGATCTTTTCAGCTACTACAATTTCACTTAGAGGTAACTAAATCTCAAGTCGCCCTCAGGTTAATCACACGAACATGACTTCCATTGCCAAGGAAGATGGTATATATAGAGTCGGTTGCATATATCAATGAGATTATCAACACTCTTTGCATGAAATTCGAATTCATTTATGTCTCCCTCTAAGCAAGGCGAGGAAATGTCTAAATTCGAATGTTGTAAGATCGACCCTTTGAAGACAATATGCCAATTTGTTCTATAGATGATCTATAAATTCAGACGTTTCCTTGCCTTGCTTAGAGAGAGACATAAATGTATTCGAAAGGTTGAAATGCATTGTATTTCATGCACGGAGTGTTGATAAGCTATGCAACCGACTCGATATACACCCTCTTCCTGGCAATAGAAGTCTTGTTCGTGTGATTTAACGTACATGAGGGGACGAATTGAGTTTAAGTTATCTCAAGGTGAAACTGAAGTAGCTGAAAAGATCAAAAACAACTTTCTTTCGGGGGTCATTTGAAGGCCATGAGGTTGTAGTTAAAAAGGTTCGGAAAGAGAAAGAAATATGATGATTACTTAAAGAGTGTAGAATTCTACAGAACTTGTCATAATCTAGATGGCGTTGTCGCGGGGTGTTTTGCCAAAGAAGTAGTTATTGCAGTTAACGACCGTTAGTTATAAGGACTAAATTTGCAATGAACCTCTAAGACGAAGGACCAATTGCAGGCGGAATTTAAAAAAAAGATTAAACCTTGTAGGCAATGACTAAATTTGCAACGAACCTCTAAGATGAAGGACGAAGCTCGTATGGAATTTTTTTTTAAATTGTTGAAGATAATGATCGTTAGCTACTTAACGTCAAGTTAGTGATCAAGGACTGACATTGCAATAGATGTATAACATGAAGGACCAATTATTTAAAGTATGAGAGGAGTAAATTTGCAACAACCTTTGATATGAAGGACCATTTTTGTACGGATTTTTTTTAAAATGTTAAAAATAATGGTCGTTAGTTAATAGTCGTTAAGTAACTAACGACCGTTAGTTACTATAGCAGAAATTATTATTTTAATGAAGTATGAATAGTAATTGAGAAATTATTATTTTAATGAAGTATGAATAGTAATTGGTGGGAGGGAGCATGCCCACCTAATAGTATACATAGATAATATTCTTTTAGATACATGTTGAAAGCTTATTTCGTGTGTGTTTAGATACATGTTGGCGTATGTATCCTCCGGATCCTTCCGAATGACCCGACCATCCGGATTTATGACAGACAGAACATATCAATATCCGGACGGAGCAGATCAACATCCGCAAGACCTCAATACTCGAAGGACCCGACCATCCGGATATGCGATAACTACGCAAACCAAAGTACAAACAAGTACACGGTAGTGGAGCATAAACTAGCGAACACTAACAGTGTGTTCTAGAGACTTTTGTAGAGGGTGAAAGAAAACAAAAGGAAGTGAACTATAGAAAGGTAAAGAAAATGAAATAAAGTAAATGGTTTATTTGTTGTTCTCAAGTTAGCAGGAAGTTGAGAAAAGTGAATGAAAGGTTGAAAATTGCCAGGTCCACTCCTCGAAAGAAAAGAGAGAAACATATGAATAATTACTATATTAACCTGACAAGTCAAATTATATGATAAAAGACAAGGGATAATTTGGTAATTTTGAAAACTCAACACATCCTTTCCTCTCTAAACTGCCCAAAAATGGGCTGGCCATCTTGACTCAAAAATACTCCACATCTCCATTCACTTCATGTCCATTTCTTTTACTTCCTTTCTTCAAAAGATCTTGAGAACACATAAATATTTTATTTACTTACTTTCACCTCGCTTCCTTTCTTTATACAAAACTGTAGAACACAGTGTAAGGGATTAAGTACAAACCAGCCTGGCACTCCATGTGAGCAGCCTATAAATAGAGGAGAAATCCTCACTTAAGGTTAACTGATTCTCTCCCTCACTTTCTAACCCTTATTTATACTCTCTCTCTAAGATATATACTTACTCTTACGCCAGAGGTTGGTCCTGGAAGACATTCCCAGGGCGAGACTAACGGACGTATCTGTCTTGCAGGTATCCGAAGGGACAGGCACTCACAAAGGATCACCTAGAATCTGGAGGACTTGCCGCAGTCCGAATGATACATTCCGCTTGTCTGGAGTAGAAGCAAGATTTTACTTCAAAAAATTGGCGCCATCCGTGGGACCCGTCATTCACTTTACCAAAGCTAAGAGATGACAGGCCTTACTCCAGTAACACCCGAAGGTAGCAGAAGAAACAACGATAATAACGCTCATAGCAACAGCATAGAACAAATCCAGAATCACATTACTACCCTAAAGGCCCTAATCCAGGAATACAATACCGGATGGGGAACACCGATCAAACCCATCCAGCTCGACTTTGATGACGGAGAATCCCAAGATGACAGAGCCCAGAAGGCCGAAGAAGAACCGGTGGACGATCTATCTAAACCTTTTAAAGCAGCATCTAAGAGTCCCTTCACCCGAAGGATCATTGACTTTTCCGGACCTAAGAACGCAAAGTATTCAATGCCCTCTCATCTAAAACTATATGATGGGTCCACTGATCCGGACGACCATATCACAAGGTTTGAAGGAGCAGCCAATCAAGGTGCGTGGTTCATGCCAATATGGTGTATGATGTTTCAACAGACTCTGGATGACGCAGCCAGGGGATGATTCGATCATCTCCTGCGAGGTAGTATTGACAATTGGGATGCCTTAAGTGAACAGTTCATGCAGAGATTTGCCCTTTGGAGAAAATGCGTCAGAGATCCTATGGAAATCACAAACATCATCCGGCAAGCCAACGAGGCTTTGCCGGAGTTTAAAGAACGGTGGACAGATGAAGCTAGTCGCATATCAGGTGTCCCAGAAGTAATGCAAATATCCTCTTTTGTTGATGGTTGCAAATGTCCAGAACTAGCAAAAAGATTCTTCGAAAAAGTTCCCCGAACAGTGACTGAAATGATGATAAGGGTTGATGATTTCATCCACTCTGAAAAGGCGTATCGGTAAGCCGAAGTGCCAAGAGGAGAAAAGATAGATAACTACAAAAAAGATCATCACTACAATCCGTACAATAACAGGAACGACTAAAACACTCAACGGCCTCCCTTCAGAGGAAACCGTCGGCGGGATAACCACCGGGACGATTTCAGGCCTCATCGAAATGATCACTCTATGCCCTACAGTCTGGAAAGGAACGATAACGTTAATCGAGCAGACTATCGAATGGACTATCGCCGTAACGACGCAAACCGGAGGAATACCAGACCCATAGTCTTGAATGCACTTACCAAAGCTCCTAAAGAAATCCTGGCAACCGAACATCAACTTAGACTTCCGGGACCACCCCCGTTGAGAAGAAGGCCATCAAGAGAAAATATGGACAAATAGTGCGACGATCATGGGGAGAAAGGCCATCTCACAAATGATTGTCACAATTTGAAAGAACAACTTAAGAAGGCCATGGAAACAGGCAAACTCGACCATCTGATCAAGGACGTCCGACAAAGAGATAGGGCCCCTCCACAAGGTAATAATCAAACCAACCAAGGGCGAATCATCAATATGGTTCAATATCAGGAGAGGGGCGAAAACGCAAGGTCATGGACCAGGAAGAGGAGTGGATGAATGCCCCTATAAGTTTCCCACCGATCCTACCCGGAGATGTTTCTGACGAACCACTCAAAGTCGAAGCAGAAGTAGAGGGATATACAGTCTGAAGGGTGTACGTTGATCTGGGTGCTTCAGTGGAGGTGATGTACGAGCACTGTTTTTTAAACTTTGATTCCTCCATACGGTCTCGAATAACAAAAACAAACACACCCTTAGTCGGATTCGCCGGAGAAGCTATCAAACCGTTGGGAAAAATTGAAATGGAAGTATGTTTCAGAAGTGAAGGGTTGTATCGCCGAACAACCATGAAGTTTGCGGTAGTTAGATCTCCCTCCCCTTACAACATAATACTAGGACGATCTGGAATCAAAAAACTAAGGGTCATCCCCTCAACAATACATTCTATGATGAAGTTCCCAACACCGAGAGGCATAGCCACTTTGGTCACCCGATCAGTCATCATTTCGGAATGTAGGAAGTTGGAAGAAAAGTTCTTGCTGGAAAAAGAAACCAAAGATGAGACTCCCCCGACAACAACAATCGTGGATGAAGTCACGAAAATTGAAGAAATCTTGGTCCATCCGGCATATCCGGATCAGTTGGTGACAATAGGAATAAATTTCTCAAAAGAAAGACGGAGACAATTGATAACTTTGCTCAAAAACAGCCAGGGCATTTTTGCGTGGGAACCATCGGATATGATGGGCGTACCTGATGAGGCGAAAAATGAACCGTTTTTAGGGGGTCATTTAAGCCCGAAATTGAATTTATTTGATTAAATATTGCCCTAAATCACTCCTTTTGTGATTTTAAGTACTTTGGGAGTGAATTCTGGAAAAGGAAGCATTTTGGACGTTTTTGGAGCATAAAAGTGAAGAAAACGGCAAAGACTTAATTTTCCATGCTGGGAACAGTACCTGACGGCGTCAAGAAGGAACATATGACGACGTCAAGAGCAAAATGCTTGACGACCCAGAGAAAACCTGAAGGCGTCAGAAGTAGGGCGTCAAGAGTTATTTTGGTGACGGCCTAAAGAAGGATTACACATGACGGCGTCAGACCCAGATCTAGGCAGTCCGAGAACTTTATTGGCGGCGAGATGACGGCGTCAGAAATTTACTCTTTACGCCGTCACCTCACAAAATCTATATATACTTTTCTATTTTTCATTTGTTAGGAGAGGAGCTTGTGTGGAGGATACTAGGGCCGAACCTAATAAACCCTAGGTCGTTTGTAACAGTATTTTCAAGGGTTTTCACCCCTTGAAACCTTTCATGTTCAATTAAGATAAGTCTTCTTTTAATTCATTCAGTATGTCTATGTGTTGTTTGAATATATCTTATGCTTGTCTTGATTATAACATGCTAGGCTAGATCTATCATGTGTTTGCTTAGATGTAATGAAACCTAGATGTTGATTATAGGTTGATTGCTTGTGTATAGTTGTAATGGATGAATGATTTCAATGTTAGGCTTAAGAAAACTGGCAGATCTCCATTGTGTAACTTGCTTGAACGTCTTAAGAAACATGAACCGATGTGTACTAGGTTTTTATGATTGTATTTAATGCGTGAGCGAATTCTAGTGATCCCATGTTAGGAGCTTCTTAGCCGGCTCGACATAGGAGTGAAGTAGGAGCTTATAGGATTGGGGAAGTAAGTACGCCACCCCATGAATGGTATTAAGGAATACAATCCGTCATCCACGCAACTGTAATAAGTAATTAACCTGTAAAAGATATCTAGGGAGTAGTGAAATATAAGTAAACACAATTCTCCCATATATTGCTCACACCATTATCTTAATTTAGTCTATTTTCATTTTTGTCATTTTATTTTGATTGCATCTTAGTTATTGGGTTAGTTGACTAGCAACTAATTCCGCCCACTCCTTCAAAAACCGAGATTTTTATTTGCTTTTATAAAATATAAAAAATACAAAAAGAATCATCCCTCACCTCTAGACCTAATTCTTAGGTTTTCTAATCCTAGCGACACTATTCCTAAGTTGAACGATCAATCCCCCGGTACTTGTCACTATACTATACTACAACGATCAGGTACACTGCCTGGTGGGGGTTGTAAACTTCTCGAGATCCGTCGAGAGGTAAAGCCTGGTGCAATTCCCACGCATCAAGTTTTTGGCGCCGCAGCCCGGGGAATAGTTATTGTCTAAGTTAGAATTTCTTTTTATTAGGTCTACTTGCTAGATTCCTTTCTAGTAAGATTTTATTTTTATTTTTAGGTTCTCTTTAGTCTATCTTATTTCTTCGTGTTTTTGTTCGTAATCTTTACCATCCGACATCATGGAAGGTGGTAACATCTTTAAACCCATCAACCCACCACAACAAGACCACCCACAAAACCCACCACTAGCTAACCAACCTCTTAGGCCCCGAACCCTAGGAGAGTATTCCCGACCTAGCCACCAAGGCTACCGAAACACCATTGAGCTCACCCAAGGAGCCAATGTGTCTCCCTTGCGATCCGACACCATCCGGTTGGTGCAAAGCGGATGTGCATTCCATGGACTTCGTTCCGAAGATCCAAATCAACATCTCAAGGACTTCCTTAAAATCGTAGATTCTATAGACCTTGATGCTACAACTAGAGAGTCAACCCGATTACGCCTATTCCAATTCTCTCTACATGATCAAGCTAGTCAATGGCTTGAGCGTTTACCTGCGGGATCCATCACCTCATGGGATGATCTCACCACTCGTTTCCTTGCTCAATTTTTCCCACCGGGGAGAACTACCAAGCTTAGAAATGATATCTTGATGTTCCAACAACGTCAAGGTGAAACTCTATGTGAAGCATGGACTCGATACAAAGACCTACTCCAAAAAGTTCCTCATCATGGCATTGAACCATGGTTCCAGATTCAAATCTTTTACGATAAAGTTAATTATCAGACGAGAAGGGCTATAGATTACGCAGCCAATGGCAGGCTGAACAGACTTAGCATTGATGAATGCTGGAAAGTTCTTGAGGGGTTAGCACAATACGAAGAAGAAGGATGGGAGGACCCGATGTTTTCAAGTAATGGGAAACTTGATTACATAAACGCTACCCAAGAACAATTATTGGGGAATATCGAGAAGCAGGTAAAGGAATTAATGAGAGCTGAAATGCCTGCTGCTGAAACCGCAAGGAGTCCTAATATACGTGTGAGTGCGATTAACAAACGTAATCTTCCTGAACATCCACGACAAGGGGAGTTTAAAGGGATAATGGTAACCTTCATGAATAATCAGGAAAAACAAATTCGGCACTTAGAAGCACGCATGGAAAGCACTCGTAATGCTTTTATGGAGCAAGACAAATTCATATCAAGAATTAAAGAGAAGATTAAGGAAAAATCCACACCAAGAAAAATCGAAAAAATCTTTGAAGTTCCAACTCCTTTGGTGTGTGACCAAGAGGATAATGAGAAATCCTTTTCAAGCGCTTCGCCGTCAATCACCCCTACTTTCGTGAGTATCCTCAGGAGAAGAAGAACTCGCAAATTCATAACATTTTTGTTGGATGCTTGCAAACCACGCTCCCCAATTTGTGCAAGAGACATTCCTTTAGTTTTAAACCTGGTGTGAAGAGGTTGCACCTCAAAAACACCACAGCTTTGAGACCCTCTATGGAACAATTCCTCTTTGTACCCACCGTTGACCAATGCGGAGGTTACAACTTAACTGAGACCTCATCCACCCCTTTTTACAACCACATCTCTCTCCGTGACAGTAATGAAATGATTGACCCTGGTGGACTTTACTAACGGGATGGCTACTCATAGTTTTTACTTATGTTTAGCTATTTACATTAGTGCAGGGACTGAATTTGGAAATACAACTTTTTGCTCCTAATACGGGCATCTGACGGCGTCAGATCTTAACTCTTGACGCCGTCACCTTGCTATCTCAGCAATAATAACCCAAACTCCATAACTTTCAACTCATACCCCACAAATCACACCCAAATTGCTGCTCCACCTCCGAGTCTCCATCATCCAATCTGACATCTTCCGTGACAAATCTCCACTTGGTAAGTAGTTTTTCTTTACTCTTTTTCGTTCAATTATCCTTAGGGCCTACCAATTTTGAAAACCCCCATCATCCGAAACCCTATCTTTGACCCATCTTTGATAAATCATAATGTCTTTCCTTTGATGTTTTGTAATCATGAGGTTACCATTAGATGATATTGTTCTACTCGAATCATGCATTAATTAAGGAAAAATCTTTCACACCACGGATTTTTTGACCCCCCACCCATGTTTTCTGCATAAAGGAGTGTTTGGGTCATGGATTTAGAGTTTGAAAATTGATTTTTCCCTCGTAATTGCATGGATGGATTTCTGCTGAGTCTAACGGCGTCAGGTTCTCCTTCCTGACGGCGTCAGATGTGTCTGACAGCATGAACTTGTAAAATTCTCATTCTAATCGTTTTCGTCCACTCTATCTTTTTCCAGGAAAATGAGCAAACGATCACGACAACACCGAGGCAGCTCGTCTAGGTCCCAACGAGTTAACTATGGGGACATGGTCCACAGTTGGAGTGATTTTGACAATGATGCCACTACAACTAAGTACGCGGAGCTTGTTTATCACCACATTGATGCTGGTGCTGTGATTGATTGGGAGTTTCTGAGATCCCAAGGTCTAGAGGGTGAGTTCTTGGGGAGGATCCAAATTGATGGATTCGTGGGTCCTCAATGGGAGAGATTGTTCAGGATGAGGGAGACTGTGTACAGTGAGTTGGTTAGGGAGTTCCTTGCGACTTTTCGCTTTGATTTGGCGGAGGCCAGGACGGATATGGGGGGCACCACCATTTACTTTAGGTTAGGGGGGAGATTCGATCATGTTCGGTTACTGAGTTTGGATGGAGGATAGGTTTGTACACTAGGGAGGAGGCTATTGAGGGAGGTTTTATGCAGAGGTTGTTGGATGGGGAGACTGTGAGGAACGAGATGAGGTGTGCCACTTTTTGGCCGAGTATTGGGAACGGGGTGTACACCTCGACTACTGGGGCGGCCTCAATAAGGGACCCCATGATCAGATTAGCCCACAGGTGCATCACCTACAGCTTGTCGGGACGTCATGGCACCACTCACCGTGTCACTGCTTCAAATCTTTTCTACCTGTACACCATGTTTTCAACTGGTGTTTACTGCAACATCCCATTTTGGGTAGCGAGCTATTTGAAGACTAGTGTGGGGGAGAGGGATATTGACAAGGTGTATGGGGGGATGTTCGTGACCCAGTTGGCTCGATCTTATGGGCTACTTGTTCCTGAGATCATGGGGTACCTGAGCGACTGTGGGGCTTGTAGGGTGGTGATCGCCAAATCCCTCAAGCAGATGAGCATCGTTATGGAGCTGGGGGATGGGTCCTATACCTGGTACATTACTGTAGGACCTGATGGTGTTGAGGATGATGATGATGATGATGATGATGATGAGGGAGCGCCCCAGCAGCATCAGTTCAGGGATTATGAGGTTGGGTCTGCAGATTACTACCGACACATGAGTCGGGGAGACTGGCAGGCACACCAGGGGGCCTGGATCGGTCAGGTGGACGCATGGCGAACCACCACTGACCAGCACTTTGACTGTATGTATGATCATACCCTCCGCCAGATGCAGCACCTCTCCACCTGTGATCAGATCGAGCCCCTGCTACAGATTGACCCATTCCCCGGTCGTGAGATGGACTACCCTCCCTACGGGTACACTGGGCACCTCCCACCTGGTTATGACTACCGTTATGGTCCCCCTCCCCAATGATTTGTTTTGATGTTTGTGATGTTTGAACAATTTATTCATGGTGATGTAATTTCAAACAATTTGGATTGTAATAGTTTAGGTTATGGCCTCTGTTGGCCATGGATAATTTTTATTTTTATATTCACGTTGAATAGCAATGTTATGGTTTGCTTATGGTTTCATTCTTCTTTTAGCGTGATTGTAATTTTTATTTTGTTTGATTGTTATTTGCTTCCGTATGCATGCTTTATTTTTATTGTTGGTAGATCATGTTTCAAACTAAAATGGTGAAGATACTTTACTTTGTTGTTTGGCTTAGTCTTAACTTCATCCAAAGGTATTTCGCAAAAGATAAGTGTAAGGGGAAACCCCAAATATGTTTTTAAGAAACAAACTCGATCATGATTCTCCACAATATTAAGTGAACATGTATATTCGTATTTGTTAGAGTCAAATGCTTGTATCGAGTCATAATGATGTTTTGCAGGATTTTCCAGGAAGTAGGACAAAGTTTTTCCAGAAATTTTCCGAAAACTTAACATAAGAATTTCTGCAGGTCACTTCTGACGGCGTCAGGAAGAAATTCATGACGGCGTCACGTGTATAATTCTGGAAATTTTACCAGTTTTGTTTTTCTAACGGAGTCTTAAAGTTTTTGTTGAATCTTTAGTTTTATAATCTCCAGGAAATCTACAAACATCATTCCACAAGCATTATATCTTATTTTTTTTTCTAGGATTTGTTAGCATATATAGATTGCCGCCGATTTTACGCGAGGTTGCCTTGTCTGTTTTATCAGGTTTAACAGGTTATGTATGACAAGAAGATGATTTATATTCTAGAAGAGAAGCTTTGATTGTTCATTTTCTTGGAGGAAGATCTAACCTGGTTACCATATTATCCATACCGAGCGAATCAGGGGAGTATTTGATTTCATTCTTTTACCTGTTTAACTTTTACATTCTTTACTTGAACATTGGGGAAAATGTTTATCCTAAGTGTAAGGGGAGGGTAAAATAATGATACCTTACAGATACACTTTCGCTTGAGTTTGCTTGTTTGATGGTAGGTGTGTAATAAAACTATGAGAAATACTTGTTAGTGTTATTTTAGCGCCAAATTTAAAATTTTTTACAACATTTAGGAGTGAAACTTTAGCCATAGCAAGCGTCTCATGGATAGGAGATTGTATGACTAGCACAAAACCGTACCATTCAGAAAAATTTTCCACCCAAATATGTGAGGTTCGCCTTTAGATTTGATAGGAAAAGCATTTACTATTAGTGCTTATGAGTGTACCGGTAGCATTTAGATTCTAGAACTTGCGTTAGTGATGCATCCCGAGACCGCTAGTGAGACTACATTCGTGTAGTAGGATTTACTACATGATAAGAGGCATTAGGATCACCCTTGTGTTAAACCCGTATCATAATTACTTGACCATTTAAGTCATATTACTTGGCTAGTAAAGCCAATTAATTTTTCCCACACCTTAGCGTTGTACTCATTTTTAGTACACGAAACCCATAGTACACACCTCCGAGCCTATCTTTTCATTTCTAACTTTAAGCATCTTACTTAAAGGAAGAATTTGTTACACCCCACTTAAATGTACACCTAAATCGCCTTAGCCTTCCGTGTATGCACTCATCTTTACTGCATTATTGTTATTTGTTAAACCCTTAGTTAATTATCTAATTGATTACATGGTTGCTAAGTCGAGTCATATCCTTGTACATATTATTTTGGGTCGATTGAGACTCATGGGTAAAGTACTTATTTATGGAGTAATGGGGAAGAACATCATATTATTACCCCCATATGTATGTTAATCTTAAAAGTACTACAAGTGTTTTGATTATCTTGATTTGAGTCATTAGATTAGTTTATTGTAAAGTATGTAAAAATTTAAGTGTAAAGGGAATTTTCATTCCCTATGATGTATTATTTTGGATGGTAGGGTAAGAGTGTATGCAAAAAAAAAAAAAAAAAAAAAAAAAAAAAAAAAAAAAAATCGAAAAAATCAAGAAAAAGAAAAAAAATAGAAAAAGAGAAAAGAGAAAAAAACATCCGGACTACCATCCCGTTTTATTCTATGTTTTTGTTATTTTTCATTTATTAGTTTAAGTCGAGTCTAGTCTTGGCTTAGCAACGCCATATTGTACATGTAATTAACCAATATTATTAACTCGTCACCAGTAAAGATTGCCTATATCCAACAAAACCGTGTATTTCATATCCCTACACCTAACGTTACAACCCTTTAAAAAGACCTCTTTGATAGTTTATCCTAGGTGCTTACGCCATGTGGTGGAGGTTTGATCCTTTCCCAAGCCTATGGTAATCTATTTTGCTATGACAGGTAGTGAGAGGTGTTTTCCATTTCCATATTGTGATATTACTTTATTACACCCGAGAGATGTGAATATCCAAACACTATTTGTGAGGTGCTAGTGTATGACCTCCGTGCTTGTCTTTGGTCTTTAGTTGAATGATTATTTGTTGTAATTACTTTTATATTAGTGTTAAATGACCCCTAACTTTTATTTTGATTAGAAAAAGCGCATTTGCTTGAGGACAAGCAAATCTCAAGTGTAAGGGTATATATGATGAGGCAAAAAATGAACCATTTTTAGGGGGTCATTTAAGCCCGGAATTGAATTTATTTGATCAAATATTGCCCTAAATCGTTCCTTTTGTGATTTTAGGTACTTTGGGAGTGAATTCTGGAAAAGGAAGCATTTTGGACGTTTTTGGAGCATAAAAGTGAAGAAAACGGCAAAGACTTAATTTTCCATGCTGGAAACAGTACCTGACGGCATCAAGAAGGAACATATGACGGCGTCAAGAGCAAAATGCATGACAACCCAGAGAAAACCTGAAGGCGTCAGAAGTATGGCGTCAAGAGTTATTTTGGTGACGCCCTAAAGAAGGATTACACATGACGGCATCAGACCCAGATCTAGGCAGTCCGAGAACTTTATTGGCGGCGAGATGACAGCGTCAGAAATTTACTCTTGACGCCGTCACCTCACAAAATCTTTATATACTTTTCTATTTTTCATTCGTTAGGAGAGGAGCTTGTGTGGAGGATACTAGGGTCGAACCTAATAAACCCTAGGTCGTTTGTAATAGTATTTTCAAGGGTTTTCACCCCTTGAAACCTTTCATGTTTGATGCGTGTCAATTATAGTATATATTTATTTTCCGAAGAAATACTTGTGAAAGTATTTCCCGGGTCGTTTTCCCAACGAAGGTAGAATGGAATCTTAGAATATCGATTGCCAAACCGTGTCGTGAAAAGTCGTGAATGTGAACAATGTGAATGTGAACAATGTGAATGAGAAACTCAATGAATAGCAAGTAATCACAAAATATGCAGAATGAACAAGCTAGTTATGCACCAAAGTCTAAAACGTAAAAACGGAAATGCAAACGCAATATTAAAACGTAACGTACGAAATAAAACGCGACTTTTATTCTAAAAATGATCCTACAAGTGTGAAATAATTTTCTAAAAATCTTAAACTAATAAAAAGAATTTTAAGAAAAAGAAAAATATTTTTTTTTACTTTTTATTTATTTTCTATGAATTAATATTGATTTTTGGAATTTTAAATGAATTAAAAATAAAGAAAAATTGAAAAATAAAGTGGAAAAATGAAAATTTAATTCTAAAAATTCTAAAATATTATAAAAGAATTTCTAAAAATATTTTTTTATATTTCACAGCTTTTTATGAATTTTTATGGATTTTTAGTATTTAAAAACTATTTAAAATTGAATAAAATCAAATAGAAATTGAGAAAAATAGTAAAAATGCTCAGAAAAATTTGGAAAAATTCCAGAAAATCTGAAATAATAAGAAGAACTTGAGAAAAAATTTTGGAATGAAAATGAACAATAAAACTGCTTATTCTTATGAAACTGCTTATCACAAGTGCTTAATAATAAGCACTTGTGATCCAAAATGAATGGAACTGAAAACTCAGATATGGAATGCTCAAATATGCTCAGATATGTAAAGTATGAACAAATACAGTCACTCAAATCCACAGATTCACAAAAATATGTCAATAAGCTCAAAATAGAGAAGCAATAAGCTAACTGAGCTAAAAGAATAAGCTCAATCAGTTACAGAAGCAAGGAAAAGGTACTAATCACTCAACCTACTCTTGTATGACTCAGATTCAATCACAAGTGACAAACACAAGCACAAAATCACTAAATGCAGGCCTAATATTCAAATTAGTCCCCTGTCTCACACAGGCCTGAAAACAGGTTCAATAAGCACTTCCAAAAGGTTTCAAAACTCAGACAAATGGGAGCAAACACGATACTACCTAATAGGCAACTCAGAAATATGAAAAATCCTATTAGTAACAAGCTAATTGAGATCTTAATGAAGCAATATACAGCAATGAAATCACAAATGAACTGCAGCCTAATATTATGAAATCAGACCTATGTTTGAAACTCCCGACTTGCAGCTTATTTATAGGGAACCAAATAAGCTAAAAGTGAAATCTAAGTGGGGAAAAACCAAGCCTATACTACAGAGAACTCAGAAAACCAAACAAAACTGAATTTAAAACTTAAATGGAGCCCTAAATGAATCTGAGATCAGATGGTATAGGGACAAGTGTGACTGCTTGATTGACTTCTTTATTGCTAACTGACTTTGACTAATTTGAAACTCTAATGCTTAAATTTTTACCTAGATGATATATTGAGCTAAGTAGCGACTTGGATTACCTAGATGCAAACTATTCCTAACGTTATGCCAAATTCTAACTGCTAGAAACTACTTAAGCTAACAGGATTGCAAATAGAAATGAGATTTGACTTTTATCAATGAGACCTACTATTTTTATATTCTAATATTCTAGAATTGACCTAAGTGAACAAGTATGAAACAGATATTCAGTGATAAAACCACAGCAACACTCAGTTACTGTTTCATCCAAACACCCCTTAACCAACAGATTCAACTATGCTTCTGATTTTAAGACTTAACCACACTGATATACTGATTAAAACAGGTAACCTAAATGATATTAAAGCTATTTAAACTAATAAAAACAACCAGGTACAACAAGAACATGAATATGCAAATAATGCTAAAGTGAGGCAATAGAGATGCAAATGACAAATTAGACCAAATTTTGTAAACCAAAAGCCAAATAACTAACTAACAATGCAATCTACTATTATAAGGCTAAAATATAACTAAAACAAAACTTAAATGAAACAGTAAACAATTAACTGCAACCAAATTAATTCTACACTTACCAGCTGCACAATAAGAATTCAAAATCAAAATGAAACTTACAAGTAGATTCCCCCTCAGCAGAACAGAGGGGGTTCTCTATGCTAGCCTGTCTCTAGATAGGCTCAAACTCTTCCAAGTTTAGCTTTGGCCTGCCAAATTTCTCCAAATATTCTAACAGTTGACCAATGTTGACCAAAATTCTTATGAACAAGAAATCTGAAAACAGTTATCTCAACAGCTTTAAAGAGTTTTAATAAGATGTAAGCAACTTCTATTAAGCTTAATTGATAGGTTATTTCAAATAACAATCTATTTATTTTCTGTTTTATGAATTTTACTTTAAACTATTTGAAATGTAACAATTAATTTGAATGAAAAGGTAGACAATGTTTTTATAAAACTAAGAAGTTACTGAATTAAAAGAGATTAAACTATAACACTAAACTGAAAATAATAAGAACAATTGCTTTGAAATTAAAACTGAATTTTCATTAAAATGAAGAATCAAACTACAACTGAGATTTAAGCTATTACAAGAAATGATTTTGGCAGAGCTTCGCTATTCAAAGCTCCACACCTAAAATAGATACATCAAGCCTCTATTTATAGTAGTGAAAGGAAGGATCTAGAGGAGAGGGTTCACGGATTGCCAGCTTGGCAATCCGTGTGATTTGTGTTTCTTCAAGTCATCACTGAGCCGTTAGATCATTGTTCAATCAATCCCCAATCATAATAGCCGTATGATCAATCTTTGTGACGTGTAGAATCCAATGAAAAGCTGCCATCTGTCATTCCTTGTGCTTTCTCATACTCTGACACTTTCTGACACGCTACTGATCTTCTAGAAGTTGATTGATTGTACGGAAATACCCTTACTCTCGGTAATTGGGTGAATTGGTAACTAGGGTTCATGTGATTATTTTTTTCTGGGTTGAGTGGGGTGAAAAGGGGGGAGGGGGTAAATGGGGGATTTATTAATATTGATTTTTGACTTATTTGACCGTGTATTGACCCAAGGAATGGGATTTGACCGGGTAGGATAGTTGGACCGGGTAAAGGAGATTGGGCCTTTTGGTATTGTTTTTGTTATTGGATTTGGACTTAGGCTTAGTATTTGTTGTTTTGGGATTTTCAGTTTTTTTGTAATATGAAAATACAAGGACCAATAATGTAAATTCTGAAAACCATGAGGACTACTTCTGCCATTCTTCCATAATAAATTCCAAGGATTGATTATGTCAACTATGATTCCCCAAGGATTGACTTTGACTTTTTCTTCAATATTTCCATGAGGGACTAGTTCTGACAACTCTTAAAAAATATGAGGGCTAACTCTGTAATTTCTTCAAACTTCTCTTAAGGATCTCCTTGGCACAAGTATCAATATCTGAGGACTCAATAAGCTCAACTTTGATTCCAGCTTGTCTTTCTGACCCTTTTCCACTCTCGTGCCCGTTTTTCCGGTATTTGTTTGATTTTTCGTCTTTTTGTGATAAATCTGTGCCTGCATGTTCACAACATCAAAACACATATTTCTTTGGCATTTGGTTAGCAAAATTAGTCTAATTGGGTCTGTATTTGGCCATGAAATGGTATGTGAATTAACACATACCAATGTTCAATTAAGATAAGTCTTCTTTCAATTCATTCAATATGTCTATGTGTTGTTTGAATACATCTTATGCTTGTCTTGATTATAACATGCTAGGCTAGATCTATCATGTGTTTGCTTAGATGTAATGAAACCTAGATGTTGATTATAGGTTGATTGCTTGTTTATAGTTGTAATGGATGAATGATTTCAATGTTAGGCTTAAGAAAACTGGCAGATCTCCATTGTGTAACTTGCTTGAACGTCTTAAGAAACATGAACCGATGTGTACTAGGTTTTTATGATTATATTTAATGCATGAGTGAATTCTAGTGATCCCATGTTAGGAGCTTCTTAGCCGGCTCGACAGAGGAGTGAAGTAGGAGCTTATAGGGTTGGGGAAGTAAGTACGCCACCCCATGAATGGTATTAAGGAATACAATCCGTCATCCATGCAACTGTAATAAGTAATTAACCTGTAAAAGATATCTAGGGAGTAGTGAAATCTAAGTAAACACAATTCTCCCATATATTGCTCACACCACTATCTTAATTTAGTCTATTTTCATTTTTGTCATTTTATTTTGATTGCATCTTAGTTATTGGGTTAGTTGACTAGCAACTAATTCCGCCCACTCCTTAAAAAACCGAGATTTTTATTTGCTTTTATAAAATATAAAAAATACAAAAAGAATCATCCCTCACCTCTAGACCTAGTTTTTAGGTTTTCTAATCCTAGCGACACTATTCCTAAGTTGAACGATCAATCCCCCGGTACTTGTCACTATACTATACTACAACGATCAGGTACACTGCCTGGTGGGGGTTGTAAGCTTCTCGAGATCCCTCGAGAGGTAAAGCCTGGTGCAATTCCCACGCATTAGTACCCTGATGGGTTGCCGAACACAAGCTCAATGTAAATGTCCACGACAAACCTGTTGCTCAAAAAAAGAGGTTCTTCTCGGAGGAAAAGAACCAAGCCATAAACAAAGATGTGGAAGAATGGTTAAAAGCCGGAATCATTAGACCTGTCCGGTACCTGACATGGATCTCAAACCCAGTACTAGTCAAGAAACCGGACTACAGTTGGAGAATGTGCATTGACTTCAAAAACCTTAACTCATCTTGTTTGAAAGACTACTATCTACTGCCGGAAATCGACTAGAAAATTGAATCAGTAATGGGATTCCGTTACAAGTGATTCCTCGATGCTTACAAAGGATACCATCAAGTCCAAATGGCAAAAGAAGACGAAGAAAAAAGGGCCTTCTATTGATGCGTGGGGTTTGCACCAGGATTTACCTCTCAAAGGATCTTGAGAAGCTTACAACCCCCACCAGGTAGTGTACCTGATCGATGTAGTATAGTATAATGACAAGTACCGGGGGATTGATCGTTCAGCTAGGAATAGTGTCGCTAGGATTAGAAAACCTAAAGACTAGGTCTAGAGATGAGGGATGATTCTTTTTGTATTTTTTTTATATTTTTATGAAAGCAAGTAAAAATCTCGGGTTTGGAGGATTTGGGCGGAATTAGTTGCTAGTCAACTAACCCAATACTAAGATGCAATCAAAATAAAATACTAAAAATGAAATTAAACTAAAGTTGTGAGCAATGTGTGGGAGAAATGTGTTTACTTAGATTTCACTACTCCCTAGATATCTTTTACACGTTAATTACTTATTATAGTTGCATGGATGACAGATTGTATTCCTTAATACCATTCATGGGGTGGCGTACTTACTTCCCCAATCCTATGAGTGCCTACTTCACTCCTATGTCGAGCCGGCTAAGAAGCTCCTAACATGGGATCATTAGAATTTACTCATGCATTAAATACAACCAATACAACCTAGTATACATCGGTTCATGTTTCCTAAGACGTTCAGGCATGTTACACAATGGAGATCTGCCAGTTTTCTTAAGCCTAACATTGAAATCATTCATCCAATACAACCATAAACAAGTAATCAACACATAATTAACATCTAGGTTTCATTAGATCTAAGCAACACGAGATAGATCTAGCCTAGCATGTTGAAATCAAGACAAGCACAAGATATAGACAACCAACACATTGACATATTGATTGAATTAAGAGAAGACTTATCTCAATAGCACATGAAAGGATTTAAGGGGTGAAAACCCTTGAATATACTGTAAAATACGAGCAAGGGTTCACAAAGTTCGGCCCTAGGGTTTCTCCACACAAGTCCCTCCTTAATGAATGAAAAATAGAAAACTATATATAGAGTTTAGAAGGTGACGGCGTCAAGAACAAATGTCTGACGCTGTCATCTCGCCGCCAAATAGTTCCTCGGACTGCCTAGATCTGGGTCTGACGCCGTCATGTAGCCTCCTTATGCAGGCCGTCATGATTTTAACTCTTCACTCCCTTGTTGTGACACCGTCAGGTTTGTACTGGATCGTCACCACTTTTACTCTTGACGCCGTCAGGTACTGTTCTCAGCATGAAAAATTAAGTCTTTGGCGTTTTCTTCACTTTTATGCTCCAAAAACGTCCGAATTGCTTCCTTTTCCAGATTTCACTCCCAAAGTACCTAAAATCACAAAAGGAACAATTTAGGGCAATATTTGATCAAATAAATTCAATTCCGGACTTAAATGACCCCCTAAAAGTGGTTCATTTTTCGTCTCATCATCTATACTGATCACGGAACGTATTTCTATGTCAAGATGTCATTCAGGTTTAAAAAACGCCGGAGCAACATATCAGAAACTGGTAGATACCGCCTTTCTGTCACAGATTGGTCGAAACTTAGAGGCATATGTGGATGACATGGTAATCAAGAGCCAAACAGAAAAGAAACTATTGGCCGACATAGCTGAGACGTTCGACAACCTCCGAAAGATCAACATGAAGCTGAACCCTAAGAAATGTTCCTTCGGAGTGGAAGAAGGTAAATTCCTCGGCTACATGGTAACCTCGGAAGGAATTAGGGCAAATCCCAAAAAGACCAGGGCAATTGCCGACATGCAATTGCGTAAGTCACTCAAAGAAATGCAAAGCCATAGCGGCAAGCTGGCTGCATTAAACCATTTCCTATCCAAGTCTGCTGAAAGGTCCTTACCTTTCTTCGAGACCCTTAAAAACATCACCAAGGATAACAAAGACAAGTATCAATGGACAGAAGTGGCCGAAAGGGCTTTTCAAGAAATGAAGAAGATGATTTTAGAACTCCCCTGCTTACCAAAACCGAAGCCTAAAGAAGACATGTACCTATACCTACCGGCTACAAAAGAAGCAATAAGTGGGGTAATGCTAGTAGAAAGGGAAGGGCGACAGATTCCGGTGCACTACGTAAGCCGAACGTTACATGAAGCCGAAAAGATATATGCTCTGGTAGAAAAGTTGTCTTTAGCTCTCCTACATCTATCCAGAAGATTGAGACGATACTTTGAAGCTCATCCTATTAAGGTCATAACGGATCAGCCTATCAAACAAATACTGAACAAAGCAGAAGCCTCCGGACGGCTAGCCAAATATACCGTGGAGCTTGGGGCTTAAAATATCACTTATGTACCACGAAATGAAATCAAAGGAAAAGTCTTAGCTGATTTCATCAATGAAATACCCATTTGACCGGCTAGTCAGGATCCGAAACGGAAAGGCATGGAGATATATGATATTTCTCAAACTGAAGAATGGACACTGTATACCGACGGAGCATCCAGTAAAAAGGGTGCCAGAGCAGGGTTAGTTTTAATTAGTCCGGACAAATAAGAGTATACTTATGCCCTCCTATTGAACTTCGATGCCACTAACAACGGAGCGAAATACGAAGCACTGTTTGCCGGACTGAGAATTGCAAGAAGTATGCACATAAAGGCACTGGATGTACGAGTAGACTCAAACTTAGTAGCAAGTCAGATCAACGGAGATTTCACAGCATATACGGAGAGCATGACGAAGTACCTTGCCAAAGCCAAAGGATGCATTACCTGCTTCGACCGTTTCAAGATAAAAAAATATCCCAAGAACCCAAAACCAAAAAGCCGGTATACTGAGCAAGCTGGCATCCGTAGCATTTGATCACTTGACGAAAGAAATCCTGGTAGAGGTATTGGAAAAACCATCCACCGAAAAAGAAATAGTTAATGCAATAGTAGAAGAGGAAGAAAACTGAATGTCGCCCATCCTCCGGTGTCTAAAAGAAGGGTGATGAGTGTCTAAATACTCATCATTTTATACCAATCTGAACTGCCAAAACATCTAAAAACACTCAAATATGCATCAAAATACTTAAAATATCTTAGAAGTGTGTTTTATATGTTTCTAATGCAAAATATGCAAAAACAGATGAAAAACGTATAAAGTTTGCATAATTGGCAGTTTCAGTCCCTCAAGTTTCATAAATTGGCAAAACTAGTCCCTGGTTATTCTAAAAACATGAAAAAGTCATCAAAGGTCCTTTTTAACCATAAAGTTACATATTTAGTCCTTTGGTGTAAAGTTTCATAAAATTACAAGTTTAGTCCCTGTACTTTAGAAATTGACATAAATAGTCCCTCGGATGTTAAAAAACTTTGAGAAATTCAATTTTGGTCCTTGTATTACTAATCTTTTGCAGGAATGGTCCTTGGTGTGAAGTTTGGAAAAATTACATAAATGGTCCCTGAAGTTTCACATTTGGCAAGATTAGTCCCCGGATATAAAAAATAGAAAATATCAAAATAGGACCTTATACTATTCAAGCTTGGCAGGTTTAGTCCTTTTGAGAACTTTGGGAGAATTGCAATAACAGCCCCTCAACTTTGAAATAATTACATAATTGGTCCTTGTTAGTTACAATACAAACGGACCCTAAAATAAAACTAACCCAAAAACCAATCCAAATCCACACCAACAGCCCACCCTTACCTTTTATTACCCAAGCCCAATCCAAAAGGCCCAATCCCTAAATAATAAAAACGGGTCAATGCCCTGGTCAAACACAACACCACCCCAGTCACCCCTTTTCCCTCCCAATACCACCACCACCACCACTGCAACCAAAACCACCCTTCCACCTCACCTGTTTCACCACCACTTGAACCCTCCAACTCCCCACCTTATCCCTCCACCTCTCCACAACTTCCAAGGCACATTTAATGCCTTGAAAACCTCTCCACGCAACCAAACTGACAGTTTGACCTTTTGGCGCCAAAAAGCAGGTTTAAACGGCCATGATGATTTCAACCTTATCAACGGCTAAGGATTGGTGGGAAATGTCATAGTGGGTCCCACAAACTCAGAAAACCTTTACAAAAGGGAAAAGAAGCAGAAGAGGAGAAGTATTAGATTAGTTAGTATAGTTTTAGTGTCGAATAGTGTAGCTTGATATTCTTAGTGTAATTTTAAGCTTTTAAGCATTAAATTAAGTTAATTCAGTACCTTGTAACTCTTTTCTAAGGATTAAATTCAAGTTTCAGATTGTATTTCAGTTTATGCCATTTTCAAGTTTGATCAAGATCACAAAAAGTTCTAGTGTTGTTATTAGTTGTAGTTAAGTCAATTCATAAGCTCATATAAGCTCTGACAAAGCTTAAATAAGCTTTGGAAAACCTTGGTTGTCTGTTTAGTTTATAAAAGAAGAAAATACCAAAAAATCAAATAAAATAGTAGAAAAATAAAAAATCATAAAAAGAAGAAGGAAAAGCATGGAGCATGTTGGTTTCTGGATGAACATGGTTTAGAGTCCTATGGGGGACAATAGGTTATGTTTTGATCCATTGGTTCATTGTTTATCAGTCCAATTCCACTTGTAAGCTTGTTCCTCAATTTCTATTAATCTTCTGTAGCTTAGCTTATTTCTGCTTATCTGTGTGCTTTTATGCTTATTTGGTGTTATTTAGTCATAATCTAATATAATATAGTTTACTTGTTCATTAAATTTACTAGTTGCTAAAAAATCAAATACTCACAGTGAAAAACTCAAATTTGACAAATCTGAGTTATAAGCTTGTGGTGTAGTTGATTCTTGTTCATTTGATCTTATTTAATCATCTTAGGACTATCTGAATCAGTCTCATGGTTTTAATCAGTGTGTAGCTTTAATAATCTCAAAATAGTCAATTTAAAGGTGTGTTTGGATCAAGCTGTTTAGCTTTGTTATAAGTTGTTTGAGTTGTTGTTTTTACTTGTTTTATGTCATACTAAGTCTTATTTGGTCTGACAAACCATATAAACTTGTGTGTGTTCATTAGAAGTCAAAATCATAAAAAACTCATCACCACAGTTAAACTGTGGTGATCTTTGAACTCAAAACCATTCATACCTATTTATAAGTTGTTAGGATAGCTTAATTAAGTCTTATTATACCCTATTACTTCATACTCAGTAAGTAGATTAAGCTCAAATCTCACAATTGTCAAACTAGTTCAGTTTCATCAAAAGTCAATTTGCATCTCTCAGATTTTCTCAAAACTTCCAGGATTTTTGTAGATTTGTGTAATAGGATTTAGAATCTGAAATTTGTTGTAGTAATATTTTGCCAGCTTGTCTTTAAGTTCCCACAAGTTTTATATTTTTAGCATTTTTACCCTGGGCCCCACTCACCCTCAAAGTTACTTGCAGGGAAGACTCTTTCCCCTGCACCAGATACTCAGTCCATCACCACCACTTTGGTGGTGATTTGTGACCACCACAGTGGGCCCCAGACCTCAAATCTTGTTCCATTAAACCCCCCTCCTAGTAGACTCTTAGACCTTTTGTTTGACCTAAAACCCTGTGGACCCCACTTGAAATTGCCCCTCAACTTTGTCCCTATTCTGAGTAGTATTTGAGTTTTGGATTGGCTTAAACTTGCTTATCAGCTTATCTACTGAGCTTATTGGGCAAATCTTAGCTTAAACATATCCAACTTACTCAGTTAGACCTGATTCATCCATAGTGGGTCCCACACCAGCTCATTTAAGCTTATTTGTTATTTTGGTCAAACATAGTCAACTGTGGAAGTAATAAGCTCCCACAGAGCTTATTAATAAGCTGTAAAATAATTGTTTTTACAAAAGTTGTTTATTTTTAGATATAATTTAGTTTTGTAAAAGAAAAATCCAGAAAAGACAATATAAAAGTTTCTATTTAATTTAATTTAATTTTAATTTTCATTTTTAGATTTTTATTAAGTAAGTTGTGTTTTTATATTTTTATTAATTTCCTTTTAGGTTAAAGTAATTTTGATAATTTTCTCAGATTTTTATTTTGTAATTTAGTATTTATTAGAATTAAAATTAGTTTTATTAATAATTAATCAATAATTAAGTTATAAATAGCATAATTAATTTTTATAAGGTAATACCTAGTTTTTATATTTTTCCTAGCTTTTAAATGTTATAAAATAGTTTTATAAATTTTTTCATAATTTTCTAAGTCATTTTAGTATTATTAATAATTTAAATTAATTTAAATAGTTTAATTAAGATAATTAGTTTCTAATTAATAAAAAATCCATAAAAAGACAAAAATATTTATTTTTATTTTTCATACTTTCTTCAAGTTCATTTTTAAGTTTAGAAATTATTTTTACAAGTTTTTAGTTTAATTTGTAGTATTTATAATTTTTAGTTTGATTTAAATTAGGTTTAATTAAATAGTTAAATAGTTTTTAATTAAATAATTAATAATAAATAATAAAATAATCTAAAAAATAATTTTCTTTTTAATTTGATTTTCTTTTAAGTTTAAGTTTATAGAATTTTCATTTTTAAACCCCTGTAGTTTATTTTTCTTAAAACTCACCTTTTTCTCAGTACGCAATCGCGTCTGATTTTAATTTGGTGTACGTTTAATCGTTTTAGATATCTAGGTTTCACGTAACTTTTCCAATAGCTTATTTAAGCTATTTGATTTTATAAAACCCTAGTGTAAACTCACACACACACTTATTCATATCCCTGTTCATATTCACTCGATCACAGAGTCGTTTTTAATAAAACATCGCACACCTCGTTGGGACATTACGACCCGGGGAAACACTGTATTCCACGGAAGCATTTGCCTTGGACTGTTTGACTTGTTGACCATCCTTTGGTTAATATTATCTGACTGTTTGAGGCGAATCAAAATTTGGCGCCGCTGCCGGGGAGGTTTTGCGCTTATTCTAAACGATTTTGCGTATTAGTGAACCTGAATACACGCTCATTGTATATTTACCCATCCTTGTTCATATTATTATCATATAAAAACAAAACTGTTCCCGAAAACTTTTTAAAATCAGTTTTCAACGAACACAAAAAAACCAAAAAATATTTTCCTTATTATTAGTACTACAAAAATTTTCAAAAACACCAAAAATATTCACCTTTACACTCCTACCTATTTGATTCTTCATTTCTCATCCCCTAAACCCTTTGATTCTTTCTATATCTTATTCTCACCCTCTTGTCTATCAATGGTGTGGTAGTTCTTATAATGGTGGTAATTGCCCTAGTTGTGGCATGGTAGAGTCAGGAAACGGGTCTGTCTATAACCAGAATCCCTATTCCTACCCTGACATGACTGATTCATTCCACCAGCTTCCACACCGTGAGACTCAGCAGTTTTACTGTTGTGAGTACTGTGGTAGTTCACACTACAGTTCTGATTGTCAATCAGGAAACACGTTTGTCTATGAGTAATTTCCTAATAACAATTATGATTCACAGCCACATCAGTTCAACTGTTGTAAGTATTGTGGAGGTCCGCACTTTAGCTCTGATTGTCAAACAAGGAATCCATTTCCTTGTAACAATTACGACTATTCGTTTCAAGACCCACCTCCACAGTACCAAATGATTCAAGCAACTCCTCATATCCAGCAAGACCCTTATATAGAGGTTCTTGAGAAACTCAAAGATCTTAAGGAGGAGTTGGCTAATATTTCTCTTTGCCATGATCCAAGTTCTTCTTGTGTATATTGTGGGGGTTCTCACAATGATGATCAATGTCAACCTTCCGGTTTTGACACATCCACACCCCTACAGTTTCCACTCATTCAAAATTCTCGTGATAAATCTATCGCAGAATTACTTGCTAAAGAACGTGATTCTGGAAAAAGCATGGAAGAATTACTTGCTGAGCAAAGAGCAGCCAAAATACGTACCAATCTTCGCTATGCTGCTCTTTGTGATGACGATGATGACAGTGATGATGATGATAACATTGTTATCATTCAAAAAGATTCATCGAGTTCATCAGTTGTGATTCCTTCCATGGAAAATCAGGGAGAAAAGAGTATGGGAGAATTACTAGCAGCTGAACAAATGGAAATTATAAAATCCATGTATGCTAGTCCTTCTCAACTCCCTGAGTCTGCTGTTATCACACACGAGGTTCCCACTCACTCTCTGAGCATGGGGGACGAGCATCTTGACACTGTTCCTCAAAAGGAATCGGACGAATTCATAAAGTCTAGTGTTGAGAACCTTGTCTCAATCCCAAGTGAGTCACAGGGAATTCTTGATCATATGTGTGATATCCCTCCCCCTCTTGTCTTTCCAAATGATCATATTGAAATGTTCTCTGATTCTGATGAGGACCATTCTTTATCTTGTGGAGACATAAGTTATGTGGGGGAATTACCTTCTGAGCTTGTCAACTCAGAAGAAGAGAATGATGAAGAAATAATCCAAGACGAATCTCTTCGTCTTACATTATTAAATGCTAATCTTCTCATTTCTAGAATCGAGGCTTTTAATGAAAAGCCTATTTCATCTCCTATCCCCGTTGAGGATAGTGAACTTTTGATCAATGATTCTATTCCGGAATTGCAAACATTCCATTTTGATCATACGGAAGAGAAGATAAGTGGTATCACCACTTCTCATTCTTATAATTCTCTTCCTGTATATGAATCAATTACTATTGAGGAGTTCCCCAATGAACTCACTCAAATCAATCCCGAATACGAATCATTCACCTTTGAGGAGTTCTCCGGTGAACTCACTCATATCATATCTCCACCGGAGTATGATAATTTCTATTTTGATCTAGACATACCCATAATATGTCTTGATCAAACGAGCTTAAAAGAGGAGATTTATGTAACAATGAATTCTCCTATTGAAGATGAGGAGTTAGTTATGATTTTCATCATGACTTTCTTTCTTTTCTTCATATATCCCGTGGCTTATCCTGTTCTTCACTCTTTCGGGAGTGAGGACATTATCTTTGACCCCGGCATTCTCATTTATAAATTATGAGCCGGGTACTTATCTCATCGGTGTGGAACTTTCACGTGCTTCAAAAGTTTATCCAAACATCTTGAATGAAAGTCCGATGGAGATTGTTTCTTCCACATCATGCTTCCCCATGGACAAATGAATTCGGGGTCGATTCAAGCTAGCGACTCGGTAAACAAAAACAGTAGCATGCTTATAGGGTTTTCACCCTAAGTGTGGGGGAGTCCCCCATGCTATGGTTACTTATGAAGTGAAAAAAAAATGGTGTTTTCCACGCTTAGCTTGCAATGTTGCCCTTTTACGTTCAAAATGTCGGTATAATCGCTGGGACTTGGAATATTGAGGACAATATTCAATTCTAAGTGTGGGGAGGAAATTCTAGCGAATTTTATCACATTATATCTTCTAGTACCCCCGTTTTTTGTCAAAAATTTAAAAATTTTTCACTTGAGCTTCAAAATTTTTGTGGTAATCAGTCCGCCAGGTCTAACCGACAAAGGGATTGGCTAATCCAGGAGCAAACGGCTCTTGGTAAAGATAAATCAAATCCGTTTACGGCTTGCAATTTGCCCAAAATTGTATGGTTCCTCAACTCCCCATATCTCATAAAGCGAATGAGTTGGCTAGCCCGCAAGATTATGGCTTGTGGTAAAGGCCGTGGAAAAACCATAATTGGTAATCAGCTCACCAAGATGTTGACTATTCCATCAAGAGTTGGCTAGTCCAGAAGCAAACGGCTTTTGGTAAAGACAAATCAAATCCGTTGACAGCTGGTGGTTTGCTAAAAATCACACTGTTATCAGGTGTGCCACAGTTCTTACACCTGGCTACTCCAGAAGTGATGGCTTTTGGTAAAGAGTTTTTCAAATCCATTAAGTTTTTCTCAAAAGATTGCTAGGGACTAGCAATAGTTTAGTGTGGGGGATTGATGAGTGTCTAAATACTCATCATTTTATACCAATCTGAACTGCCAAAACATCTAAAAACACTCAAATATGCATCAAAATACTTAAAATATCTTAGAAGTGTGTTTTATATGTTTCTAATGCAAAATATGCAAAAACAGATGAAAAACGTATAAAGTTTGCATAATTTGCAGTTTCAGTCCCTCAAGTTTCATAAATTGGCAAAACTAGTCCCTGGTTATTCTAAAAACATGAAAAAGTCATCAAAGGTCCTTTTTAATCATAAAGTTACATATTTAGTCCTTTGGTGCAAAGTTTCATAAAATTACAAGTTTAGTCCCTGTACTTTGGAAATTGACATAAATAGTCCCTGGGATGTTAAAAAACTTTGAGAAATTCAATTTTGGTCCTTGTATTACTAATCTTTTGCAGGAATTGTCCTTGGTGTGAAGTTTGGAAAAATTACATAAATGGTCCCTGAAGTTTCACATTTGGCAAGATTAGTCCCCGGATATAAAAAATAGAAAATATCAAAATAGGACCTTATACTATTCAAGCTTGGCAGGTTTAGTCCTTTTGAGAACTTTGGGAGAATTGCAATAACAGCCCCTCAACTTTGAAATAATTACATAATTTGTCCTTGTTAGTTACAATACAAACGGACCCTAAAATAAAACTAACCCAAAAACCAATCCAAATCCACACCAACAGCCCACCCTTACCTTTTATTACCCAAGCCCAATCCAAAAGGCCCAATCCCTAAATAATAAAAACGGGTCAATGCCCTGGTCAAACACAAAACCACCCCAGTCACCCCTTTTCCCTCCCAATACCACCACCACCACCACTGCAACCAAAACCACCCTTCCACCTCACCTGTTTCACCACCACTTGAACCCTCCAGCTCCCCACCTTATCCCTCCACCTCTCCACAACTTCCAAGGCACATTTAATGCCTTGAAAACCTCTCCACGCAACCAAACTGACAGTTTGACCTTTTGGCGCCAAAAAGCAGGTTTAAACGGCCATGATGATTTCAACCTTATCAACGGCTAAGGATTAGTGGGAAATGTCATAGTGGGTCCCACAAACTCAGAAAACCTCTACAAAAGGGAAAAGAAGCAGAAGAGGAGAAGTATTAGATTAGTTAGTGTAGTTTTAGTGTCGAATATTGCAGCTTGATATTCTAAGTGTAATTTTAAGCTTTTAAGCATTAAATTAAGTTAATTCAGTACCTTGTAACTCTTTTCTAAGGATTAAATTCAAGTTTCAGATTGTATTTCAGTTTATGTCATTTTCAAGTTTGATCAAGATCACAAAAAGTTCTAGTGTTGTTATTAGTTGTAGTTAAGTCAATTCATAAGCTCATATAAGCTCTGACAAAGCTTAAATAAGCTTTGGAAAACCTTAGTTGTCTGTTTAGTTTATAAAAGAAGAAAATACTAAAAAATCAAATAAAATAGTAAAAAAATAAAAAATCGTAAAAAGAAGAAGGAAAAGCATGGAGCATGTTGGTTTCTGGATGAACATGGTTTAGAGTCCTATGGGGGACAATAGGTTATGTTTTGATCCATTGGTTCATTGTTTATCAGTCCAATTCCACTTGTAAGCTTGTTCCTCAATTTCTATTAATCTTCTGTAGCTTAGCTTATTTCTGCTTATCTGTGTGCTTTTATGCTTATTTGGTGTTATTTAGTCATAATCTAATATAATATAGTTTACTTGTTCATTAAATTTACTAGTTGCTAAAAAATCAAATACTCACAGTGAAAAACTCAAATTTGACAAATCTGAGTTATAAGCTTGTGGTGTAGTTGATTCTTGTTCATTTGATCTTATTTAATCATCTTAGGACTATTTGAATCAGTCTCATGGTTTTAATCAGTGTGTAGCTTTAATAATCTCAAAATAGTCAATTTAAAGGTGTGTTTGGATCAAGCTGTTTAGCTTTGTTATAAGTTGTTTGAGTTGTTGTTTTTACTTGTTTTATGTCATACTAAGTCTTATTTGGTCTGACAAACCATATAAACTTGTGTGTGTTCATTAGAAGTCAAAATCATAAAAAACTCATCACCACAGTTAAACTGTGGTGATCTTTGAACTCAAAACCATTCATACCTATTTATAAGTTGTTAGGATAGCTTAATTAAGTCTTATTATACCCTATTACTTCATACTCAGTAAGTAGATTAAGCTCAAATCTCACAATTGTCAAACTAGTTCAGTTTCATCAAAAGTCAATTTGCATCTCTCAGATTTTCTCAAAACTTCCAGGATTTTTGTAGATTTGTGTAATAGGATTTAGAATCTGAAATTTGTTGTAGTAATATTTTGCCAGCTTGTCTTTAAGTTCCCACAAGTTTTATATTTTTAGCATTTTTACCCTGGGCCCCACTCACCCTCAAAGTTACTTGCAGGGAAGACTCTTTCCCCTGCACCAGATACTCAGTCCATCACCACCACTTTGGTGGTGATTTGTGACCACCACAGTGGGCCCCAGACCTCAAATCTTGTTCCATTAAACCCCCCTCCTAGTAGACTCTTAGACCTTTTGTTTGACCTAAAACCCTGTGGACCCCACTTGAAATTGCCCCTCAACTTTGTCCCTATTCTGAGTAGTATTTGAGTTTTGGATTGGCTTAAACTTGCTTATCAGCTTATCTACTGAGCTTATTGGGCAAATCTTAGCTTAAACATATCCAACTTACTCAGTTAGACCTGATTCATCCATAGTGGGTCCCACACCAGCTCATTTAAGCTTATTTGTTATTTTGGTCAAACATAGTCAACTGTGGAAGTAATAAGCTCCCACAGAGCTTATTAATAAGCTGTAAAATAATTGTTTTTACAAAAGTTGTTTATTTTTAGATATAATTTAGTTTTGTAAAAGAAAAATCCAGAAAAGACAATATAAAAGTTTCTATTTAATTTAATTTAATTTTAATTTTCATTTTTAGATTTTTATTAAGTAAGTTGTGTTTTTATATTTTTATTAATTTCCTTTTAGGTTAAAGTAATTTTGATAATTTTCTCAGATTTTTATTTTGTAATTTAGTATTTATTAGAATTAAAATTAGTTTTATTAATAATTAATCAATAATTAAGTTATAAATAGCATAATTAATTTTTATAAGGTAATACCTAGTTTTTATATTTTTCCTAGCTTTCAAATGTTATAAAATAGTTTTATAAATTTTTTCATAATTTTCTAAGTCATTTTAGTATTATTAATAATTTAAATTAATTTAAATAGTTTAATTAAGATAATTAGTTTCTAATTAATAAAAAATCCATAAAAAGACAAAAATATTTATTTTTATTTTTCATACTTTCTTCAAGTTCATTTTTAAGTTTAGAAATTATTTTTACAAGTTTTTAGTTTAATTTGTAGTATTTATAATTTTTAGTTTGATTTAAATTAGGTTTAATTAAATAGTTAAATAGTTTTTAATTAAATAATTAATAATAAATAATAAAATAATCTAAAAAATAATTTTCTTTTTAATTTGATTTTCTTTTAAGTTTAAGTTTATAGAATTTTCATTTTTAAACCCCTGTAGTTTATTTTTCTTAAAACTCACCTTTTTCTCAGTACGCAATCGCGTCTGATTTTAATTTGGTGTACGTTTAATCGTTTTAGATATCTAGGTTTCACGTAACTTTTCCAATAGCTTATTTAAGCTATTTGATTTTATAAAACCCTAGTGTAAACTCACACACACACTTATTCATATCCCTGTTCATATTCACTCGATCACAGAGTCGTTTTTAATAAAACATCGCACACCTCGTTGGGACATTACGACCCGGGGAAACACTGTATTCCACGGAAGCATTTGCCTTGGACTGTTTGACTTGTTGACCATCCTTTGGTTAATATTATCTGACTGTTTGAGGCGAATCAATGGGATCTGGTCGGAAGATCAGAACGAGGCCCGAGCCCTTCGGATGAAGATAAGCCACTATACATTGATCGATGACGTATTGTTCAAAAAATCATATCTAGGTCCAATGTTACGATGCGTAGGACCTCTTCAAGCCAACTACGTGATCCGAGAGGTACACGAAGGGGCATGTGGAATGCACTCCGGACCACGATCCGTGGTGGCTAAGCTCATGAGACAAGGCTATTATTGGCCAACCATGCACCGAGACACTAGAGAAGTGATCCAGAAATGTGATTCATGCCAGATACATGCTCCGGTTCCCAAATTACCAAAAACGCTGCTGACCTCCGTCATGGGGCCGTGGCCTTTTTACCAATGGGCAATGGATATTGTTGGGAATTATACTAACAGTTACCACGGCTAGTGAAGATATTACAACTGCTGAAGAATGCACTTGCAGTGGAAACACATTACCACTGCTAGTACATATATTACCACTACTGTTTGGATAATTGTTAGGAAACGTGTAAAGATTAATATAGAATAGATCTTGTGTATATCTTATTCTATTAGAGTTATACTTATCTTGTAGAAGAGGACTCCTTGTACTATAAAAGGAGATCCTAGGTTAAAGGTTAGATATACGTTTTTCTAGAGCTTCAAGGTGTAACCCTAGTGATACAAAGATCACTCGTATTATTATCATTAATAATATTGGAGCTTACAGTTTGTTACATACATTGTTCTCATTCATAAACAATTGTTTCATTCACAATTAAACTTCTAATTATTACTAAGTAGATTCCGCATACTTAGTGATATAACTCAAAGTATCAATCTAACACAGTTCAAGGTGTTTAGATCCATCAGATATCATAGGATCCTTACCCGAAGCTCCAGGAAAGGTTAAGTACGTCATCGTTGCAATAGATTATTTCACAAAGTGGATAGCAAAGCCATTAGCCAAGACAACCGGAAAAGAAGTAAAGAAATTTGTATGGAATAACATTGTTTGTAGGTTTGGACTGCCTAGGATAATCGTCACAGACAACAGAAGCAACTTCATTGGTGACCCATTCAAAATCTGAACATCACCCAGATCAATACAGCCGTAGCCCACCCTCAAGCCAACGGGTTAGTAAAAAGAGCCAACAAAAGTTTGATGAAAGGGTTCAAGTTACGACAAGGAAGAGAAACGGCCGAATGGGTCAATGAATTACCAAACGTGCTATGGGCATTCAGCACCACCCTGAAGACCAGTAATGGAGAAACACCCTTCAATTTGACCTACGGAAGTGAAGCGGTCATTCCAGCTGAAATCGGCATGCCTACCTTTCGAACCATGATGGCAAACGCTGAAAGCAATTCCCATGAGATCAATCTAAACTTGAACCTGCTAGAGGAACGACGAGAAATGGCGGAAATAAGAGAGGCCAAATACAAAAAAGAAAGTGGAGCAATACTATAACCGAAGGGTTCGACCCGAAGCATTTAAAGTAGGAGATTTTGTGTACCGAAAGAACAAAGCTAGCAGAGTGGAAGACCAGGGAAAGCTAGGGCCGAACTGGGAAGGTCCATATCGAATAATGGAAGCTTACCAACACGGCACCTACAAGCTTCAAACCATGGATGATGTAGAAGTACCCCGAACCTGGCATGCAATTAACTTAAAGAAGTGTTTTATGTAATCGGACATATCCGAAAGACTTATTGTAAGGCTCATAAGCCATTTTCTTATTTCTAATAAAAATCACATGCAGATGTGCTCCGGACAAAGGGAAGCTGCTGTTCGCTAATATTATTGTAGTTCAAAATGATCAAACTACTGAGGCCAAGTGCCAAACAGCAAAAGTTGCCCCAACGGCAAAGAGCCAAAATGATAAGGCCAAATGCCAAGTGGCACAAGTTGCCCTAACAGCCAAGAGCCAAAGTGATAAGGCCAAGTTTCAAGCGCATAAGTTGCCCTAACGGCTAAGAGCCAAAGTGATAAGGCCAAGTGCCAAACGGCACAAGTTGCCCTAACGGCCAAGAGCCAAAATGATGAGGCCAAGTGCCCAACGGCACAAGTTGCCCTAACGGCCAAGAGCCAAAATTACTAAGGCCAAGTGCCCAACGGCACATGTTGCCCTAACGGCCAAGAGCCGAATTACTAAGGCCAAGTGCCCAATGGCACAGGTTGCCCTAACGGCCAAGAGTCGAATTACTAAGGCTAAGTGCCCAATGGCACAGATTGCCCAAGCGGCCAAGAAGCCGAACAACTAAGGACATGTGCCGAACGGCGTAGGTCGCAAGACCAACATGACATTAAATTGAGTTGAGCTAGACATCCGAAACACAATACAGTTCTTAATATATATATGATAACTAAGGACAAATACCAAATAATGAATTTCCGAATGATTTGAATCCTAAGACATGTCGGAACAACCAATGCAATAATCAACATACAACCAACGTCGAGTGTCTAGTAGCTCCGACCCACCAAGTGACTTACACCCTTCGGCAGATTAGTATATTAAAATTAGATATGACAAAATGTAAAAACAAGTATATACATTCACGATCAAAAGGAAAAAGCAAAATGATATATGTATTTCAAAAAAAGTCCTAGGACTATTACATCACTTGTTTTGAACGGCCATTAAAGCCTTACACTACAAAAAGTCGGAACACTATTACATCCTTCGTCCATACTTTCATTTAGGCTCAACATCAGCCGTCAGATGAACAAACTAAAAACTAACATCAGCTTCACAAGGAGCTCGGAGTACCTAAATCCATAGTCAAAATGGAAGTACCCAAGCCCCGGCAGATAGTAACAAACGGAAAGAAATTTTGATAAAAGCTTCACACAGAATTTATAACACCTAAATCCATAGTCAAAATGGAGGTATACAAATCCTGAAGTAACAAACATCTTCAAACATTTGGAGCAGTGACATCCTGAGCAGATGTATCCCGAACAGATGGATTTTCAGTAGAAGGACCCTAAGTAATAACCCGGTCGTCAGATCCAGATGCCTCGGCAGCTACCTCCACATGGGTGCCACTGCCTGAAGCATCGGACACATTGACAATCGCGGGTTTGGAGGGAGCAGGGTCTGGAAACATCTCGATGAGCTCCTTGAACAATCGGTAGATGGTCTTTCGGATCCGGTGAACATACGGATATTCTTGGGTGAGTGCTTGATCATACAAAGGTTGATACTTATCATTGGCATCCATGTCAAGATCCTCCACCTCCTCTAACACCTTCATTGCTTCCTCCGGTTCCCTTCCCAAGCTAGCCCCATCTATAAGCCCAGACTGATAATATAAATTGAAGGGCTTTGCCAAAGCTTCTTTGAATTCATGGCCACTTAACAAGCGACGGACGAACTCCGGAAGGAACTCATTCACCACCCTGTTGCGATCAATCTCCACATTGCCGGACAAAATGGCCAATTCTTGCTTATCCTTCCGAAGTTCCTGGCAAGCCATTTCCTCATCACTAAGTGCCAACCTTGTTTGGGCAAGCTCAGCCTCTAAGGAGTTAATTTTTTCAACCTGAACCTTGGACACCTCCCTCCATTAATCTTTATCCTTCTCCAATTCCGAAATCCTCCCGTTCAGACCCTCCTCCTTTACCAAGCAACCGTCATGCTCAATCCGCAGCTTTTTCAACTCCTCCGGCTCTCCCGAAGCGCAACCAGCATGAGCAACTTTCAACTCTTCCACCTCCACCTGCACCCCCTGCAACTTCTTGAGCTCATCCTTAGCCTTACGACCACAGTCTTTGTGAGCAGCAGCCAGCTTGGCATGTTCATCCTTAAAATTTTTATAACAGAAAAGAACATCTGCCAACGCTGTAGAAGTTTTCCCTAAAAACAACCAAGAACGGTTGATAGCCTTTTCATCATCATGTGCATCCAAAAATTTCTTCTCCCCAGGAGTAGCTTGATGGATCATCATGTCTCTGCAAACATTTGCATTATTCATCCAGGTTCCCTTCTTCACCGACCACTCCGGAATGAAAGCCTCGTCAGAAGAGTCAGCCTCAATGTCTACATCATCCTCCTCCGTAACCTTTTTACCCCGATCGGAAAAAGCGGCCTTCGAGCCACCTAAAAAGTCACAGAGAATATAAATGGATTATAAAACAAAACTATGGACGAAAGCGTAAGAAAGACATAAGAATATTTCTGAAACATACCAGCCTCAGCACCCCCAGAAGATAAACCCGTCAGTGGTATTGAACGGATCGGTTCAGGATTGGCAATCTCTTCAGTTGATTCAAGCTCAACAACCTCAATATCATCATCCGGTTTACTTCTCTTCTCAGGACGGGAAGAAATACTACCCCCAGCTCTCTTGTTTCCAGGATGAAGCTTAGAACCTCCGGCCGCGCCCGAAGGTTTCTTCAACCCCAGCCTTGCAACCTGCTCCTTCTTCTTCTCCTTAGCAGTAAGGATCTTGTCATCACGAACCTCCACTCTAAGAAGGTCAGCAGTCTTCTCCGGAACATCAGTGTTAGAAGCCAGCGGCTGAGTCAAGTGCATCTCCACGCTCAGTCCTTCTCGGAGCCGATCTCCTCTCACCACATTCACACTCTTGGGGATGGAATGTTTCTTTAGATAATCAGCCATAGCGAAACCTGCGAAGAATAAGATCCGAAGGAAAAAAAAAAAAAAAAAAAAAAAAAAAAAAAAAAAAAAAAAAAAAAAACAACGACAACAACAACAACACAAAAGACACAGGCTATACCCCTTCCCTCCTCATCCGCCCGATATCCGGGATACTTCCAAGAATTAGATAAACCCAGCATGTACAAAAAATCATACGGAACTTGGAAAGGTTCTATAATAGACTCAGCCAACTTCTCGGCATGAACGACATTATATTCATTTTTTGGGAAAGGATCTGAAACGTCCGAATCATGATGCCTCCATGGCATGGCAAAAGGAATGGCACGCCTATCTATCAAGAAAAATTCCTCCTTCCAACCCTTCAAACAGGAGGGAAACTCACCAAAACAAACCTTCCTACCACTACCCGTTCGTTTCTCAAAAGAAAACCAAGAACCCTGCTTACTCAACTTATAGAACACCCTGAACAACGGAGTAGTCGGAGGAATATGCATGCTCCGGCAGTACACCTCAAAGAGAGTCGCACGATGCAAGCCGAGAGGAACCAATTGAGAAATATGAACCTTAAAATACTTAATAACTTCCAAAAGAAAAGTAGAGAAAGGAACACTAAGACCTCCTTCAAAATAATACTGAATATAAAGACCTATGGCATCGGACGGCAATTGATCCATGGTCATGCCCTTCGGAGGAACCCTCGGATGTAAATCCTCAACTAAAGCAACAACATCCGATGGACGAGTTTTGGAAACCCTTCTCTGTACGTCCTGCTTAACCGACAACTCGCCCCCGGCAAAAATATCGTCCAGATCCACTGATACGGAGGATTCCGACATAATAGGAGAACGAGAGGAGGAAGTATAGCCAAAACAAAAAATTACTAAAGGTATACACCACGGAGCAAGACGTACCTCAAAAAATAAGCAAACAAACGCAACGGAAGATCGTTCGAAATACGGGCAAAAGAATTTGTCAGAGAATACGCAAGGCAAGAGAGAGAAATAACAGTGGTAAAAATGAGATGGAGTGGACTATTTATAGGTAAAAAATATGAGCATGAAACGACGCGTCGTACAGATGGCTGACGTGTCACCATCCAGGACCACACGATGCAAAGACACGCATACGTGTCATCATCTGAACAACCCAGTAAAAACGGTGACACTCTTTAATTATGTTTGGCATTTTGTACACGCACTTAAAACGACAAAATCAAGGCATACCCTCCGGAAAACAAACAATTTTTTAGTATCACACCATTGGCATGACCAATACTATGATATTGGGGGGGACATGTTGGCGTATGTATCCTCCGGATCCTTCCGAATGACCCGACCATCCGGATTTATGACAGACAGAACAGATCAATATCCGGACGGAGCAGATCAACATCCGCAAGACCTCAATACCCGAAGGACCCGACCATCCGGATATGCGATAACTACGCAAACCAAAGTACAAACAAGTACACGGTATTGGAGAATAAACTAGCGAACACTAAGGGATTAAGTACAAACCAGCCTGGCACTCCATGTGAGCAGCCTATAAATAGAGGATAAATCCTCACTTAAGGTTAACTGATTCTCTCCCTCACTTTCTAACCTTTATTTATACTCTCTCTAAGATATATACTTACTCTCACGCCGGAGGTTGGTCCTGGGAGACATTCCCAAGGCGAGACTAACGGACATATCTGTCTTGCAGGTATCTGAAGGGACTGGCACTCACAAAGGATCACCTAGAATCCGGAGGACTAGCCGCAGTCCGAAGGATACATTCCGCTTGTCTGGAGTAGAAGCAAGATTTTACTTCAACATACAAGTGTTTTGTAAGATAGTTGTAGTTGTAATGAAAGCATGTAAAATAACACAAAAGTTCACACACACACAAAACAAAAACAAAAAATGTATTGGTGAGAACACCCAAACCCCATATGCCTTTTTGTCCCAACCATTGTCCACCTCTAAAAGAATAGTTCCGAAAAATCTTTTAGCCCAGTGGGGCAATAATTGAAGTGAGCATGAGCTACGACTCGAACACGTGACCCCGTTATCCACAAAATCTTTATAATAGGCCCGTGAGTTTTTTGATGGTGCTTAACAATTGAGCCGAAGCCTTTTAGATAAAATACCATAAAAGTACATTTGTATTATACATTAAAAAAAAAAAAAAAAAAAAAAAAAAAAAAAAAAAAAGTAAAAATAAAAATGATTGAGATAAAGAACCTCATATCCAAATTATTAACTTAATGTTATTAAAATAACATGCTCTCAATGATGATTGTTTCTTGTTGATACAACAATACCACTATACCCGTATGGTTCATTTGAATCATTTCATTAGAACAAATATTCCTTTAGATACATTTTGAAAGCTTATTTCGTGTGTGTTTCGTGACAGCAAACATCGTTAAATTCATCAGATAGTTTATAGTTTGAGTTTTGTTCGAATTATGTATCAAAAATCATTTTATGTTAAACTGTAATCTAAAATTAAATGAAACCAATATAATGTAATAATTTTTTAAAACTTCAATCACGATTTTTTTTCCAATTATTGAATATACAAAAAGATGAAATGGTTTTTGTGTTTTAACTGGTTTAATTTTATTTTTTAACAAATTTTTAATTTTAATTGGTTTTTATGTTTTAACTGTTTGATGTGTCCCAAAGACTAAGGATCAAATGAGAAGAATCCTTAAAATAAGAAGGATGAGAAATAGTTATAACTACACATTAGAGATTTATCAATTTGAATTAGATGCATCCCTAATTTTTTAGATGCATCATAATATATTTTCTAACTAAAAATTACATGCATAACATATATTAGATGCATTTCGTCAAGTTAGACGAATCCTATGTATTTTTCGTCCTCTACGGGTCAAATTTGTTGCTAGTACTAATTTGCATCGTTTTCACTTCAAAATCACTTTCGAAATTAATTGTGATGCATCTAAATGAATAGAGATGCATCTAATTCAAGTCGATGTATCTCAAATATGCAATTATAGTTATTTCACATTCTTCTCATTTTAAGGTTTCTTCTCACTGGATCCTTACCCGTGTCCCAAAAAGATAAAATGGTTTAAGTTACTAGTGAAAGATTATTTTAGTGTGTGAATGTGAAAAATGAAATGCACAGGTGGCGAAATAACTTAAGCCGCCACACCTAATGTTCAAAGTCTTTTTGACTTAACGGTTAAAATAAAACACTTCCAAGTAACATGGAAGGGCATTTTGGTAATTACAATTCTAAACAGCTCCACAATTTTTTGAGCTGATTTTTTTTAGTATAAAAGCTTAAAGCTTGATTAACCCAACCGAAGTTTTTTAGTTTTAAAGTGCTTTTACTCTTAAACAAAAAGCTTTTATCTCTAAAATCTAAATTGCTCAAAATAAAGCTCCTTCCCAAACAGGCCTAAGGCTGGAGCAAATCGGTCGAACAAGTTCGACAACCAATTTGGAGATCGGTCGAAACCGTTGTGAGAGTTTGGTCAAATATCAGTTGCCGGGGAGAGAAACAAACATTCGGTCGAGTATACAACCGACTTTCATTGCACACAAATCCTACTTTTGCATTTATTATTTTGGACCGTTTGAAACATTCACCACTATGGCACTTGGGTTGTGTTTAGGGATGAGCACGGTACCGGTCCCGTACCGATCCCGTACCGAATTAGTGGTACCGATTTTTCCCCGAGCATAAATAGTGGTACTGGTACCGTACCGAACGGGATTCGGATACCGGTACCAGTACCGGTTTCGGTACCGGTATTGGGAAATCGGGTTTTTCCCGTTTTTATTCGGAAATTTCCCGATTTGGTACCGGTCCCGTACCGAATTAGTGATCCCGATTCTTTTTTCACTTTATTTCGTAGTCCCGGTACCGTACCGTATATCGGGAACGGTACCGTTTCGGTACGGTACCAGTACGGTGCCGGTTCGGTTTCGGGATTCGGGTCGAAATGCTCATCCCTAGTTGTGTTGGTTGCTGGAGAGAGAAAGCTGACGTAACAGCCAAAAAGATGATGCAATATAGGTCACCACTATGCCCAGCCTAAGGTGTAACATATTTTTACACTGATCTATAGTGTGAACGAGCATTTTTAAAACATAAGATGATGGGTGTTTGTGGACACCAAAAATTGTCGGATTTGATTTTTTTAAGCTGTACTTTCTCTAAGTTAAAGTAAAAAACTTTTCATATTTAGGATAAACAAGTCTAGTATGTGCATATATGACAAAAAAAATATTATTTCATATCAGTAGCAAAATTAGTTTAGGAGTAAGTTTAAGCAACGGCGGAACTAGAACATTTTTTTTAGGGGAGGGGGGCGAATTTATTTTGAGAAGGCCAAATCGAAGATTTGTTTCTAACCTTGACAAAATTACCTTTAAAACCTATCTAACTTGAACTCATCTGTATTGTAGTCGCTGGACTCATCATGTGTTTACGGTTGTTGCATCAAGTTAAATGTGTGTAAGATCAAAGCATCAAATTGCATCTTAGTTCATTTGTGTTTGTGCTTAGTGCATCAGGTTAAATATGTAGTAAACGTTACAACAAGTGTTAGTATGGTTAGGGCATAACTTATTAGGGCATCAATGAGTATTGTGCATGGTCAGACATATTAAAGCATCAATGTGTGTATGTTTAGTGCATCGTTGAAACTAATTGGACATGTGTTGGTATGTTTAATGCATTGTTGGAACTACTTGTGAATCTGTTTGTATATTTAGTGCATCGATGAACATATTAGGGCATTTATGAGTATGATTAGTGCATCGAAAAGGTAGATATTAGGGCATCTATGAGTATGAATAGTGCATCAAAAAGGTAGATATTAGTGCATCCATTTGGGCAATTAGAGCATCTTTTTTGACGTATTAGGGTAGCAAAGGTGGCTGATTATAGTATCGGAGTAAGATTTAGTAAAACTATTGAGTAACATTATATCTCTTTTCGCTTCAAGTTTCTTTCAGTGATATGATAGCATGTGACAATGAGAATGTAAGTTTATGTTGCTTCATTTTGATTTATATACGTTGACCACATTCTTGCTTATTGGTTTACATAAGTCCACATTTTGTATATGTATCATCTATCATCTTTGTATGAACACAAAATTATATACTTGTATAAATGATGTAAATATCAAAATATAGCTTCTGAAACATTTCTACATTTTTTGAAAAGCATACAAAACAGTTGTTGAAGCATCAGTGTTGATAAGTTTGAATAATATGTGAAATTAGCAAATTTGTTAGAATGAGGTTGGATTTTAGTGCATCCGTGTTAAAAATATGTTAATAATGTGTTATAGCATCTATTCAGTTAGTATGAACACTTTTAACATGGATATTAGGGCATCAAATAATATGAATGTATGATTCTCGAAATATAGTTATCGAAACATACGAATTTGATTAGAAATAAGTATGGATATCATTTTACAACATCTGTATGTGTTCGATTAAATAGGATCATCTATTTTGTCAATCCCCCACACTAAACTATTGCTAGTCCCTAGCAATCTTTTAAGAAAAACTTAATGGATTTGAAAAACTCTTTACCAAAAGCCATCACTTCTGGAGTAGCCAGGTGTAAGAACTGCGGCACACCTGATAACCATGTGATTTTGAGCAAACCACCAGCTGTCAACGGATTTGATTTGTCTTTACCAAAAGCCGTTTGCTTCTGGACTAGCCAACTCTTGATGGAATAGTCAACATCTTGGTGAGCTGATTACCAATTATGGTTTTTCCACGGCCTTTACCACAAGCCTTAATCTTGCGGGCTAGCCAACTCATTAGCTTTTGAGGATAATGGGGAGTTGAGGAACCATACAATTTTGGGCAAATTGCAAGCCATAAACGGGTTTGAGTTATCTTTACCAAGAACCGTTTGCTCCTGGATTAGCCAATCCTTATGTGGGTTAGACATGGCGGACTGATAACCATTTATTGCGTTCTAAGTGAGAAAAAATTTTAAAATTTTGGCTAAAATAGGGGTTCTTGATGGAACATGTGTTTAAATTCGTTAGAATAACGAATCTCCCCCCACACTTAGAACTGAATATTGTCCTCAATATTCAAAATCCCGGGTGTTAAACCGACACTTAGAACGTAAGAAGAAAAATATTCCATAGCCTTTATTTAAGATGTATATACATACAATTATTTTTTTATATACATACAATTATTTTTTATATACATACAATTATTTTTTTTTCATTCATATATACAACATGTGGGGCATCTCCCCCACACTAGGGTGAAACATGGGTGAAAACCTATGTACATGCTATTGTTTTTGATTTCTGAGTCGCTAGCTTGACTCGACCCCGAATTCATTTGTCCATGGGGAAGTGGAAGAGACAATCTGCATCGGACTTTCATTCAAGATATTTGCATAAACATTTGAAGCACGTGAAAGTTCCACTCCGATGAGACATAATGACACCCGGCTCATAATTTATAAATGAGAATGCCGGGGTCAAAGATTATGTCTTCATTCCCGAAGGAGTGAAGAATAGGATAGGGAACAGAATATATGAAGAAAAGAAAGAAAGTCATGATGAAAATCATAACTAACTCCTCATCTTCAATAGGAGAATTCATTGTTTCATGAATCTCCTCTTTTAAGCTCGTTTGATCAAGACATATTATGGGTATGTCTAAATCAAAATAGAAAGTATCATACTCCGGTGGAGATATGATATGAGTGAGTTCAAAGGAGAACTCCTCGTAAAGAGAATCATTCACAAGATGTAAATCCGTGAACTCATGTTCCGTTGTGAACTCATCACAATCCTCATTCTGAATATCAAAGAGTGGATTATCAGAAATCAAAGTGAATTCGGATTCGAATTTATATAGAGGATTGGTAAGAGTAGTCTTGACTGCTTCGGGAACAAAGTGATTATCATTCTCTTCTTCAGAGTTGACAAGCTCAGAAGGTAATTCCTCCACATAACTGATGTCTCCAGAAGATAAAGAATTATCATCAGTATGTGAAGTACTAAGCTCGATGTTGGGATTAGAGTTTAAAAGATTTTTAGTTTCTCCCATATCGGCTTCAAAATCAAGAATATCATCATTACTTCCAGATAGAAGTGGAATGATGTGAGTGAGTTCCTCTGTGAAATCCTCAAGAAGAGGATCAACATCAGAATGAGGCAGTGATGCCTCAACATACTCAATGTCTCCATAAGATATACAATCATTACTGGAATTAGAGACATTCTCAATTTGATCATTTGGATTATCAGGGTGGGTAGGAATATCACACATATGATCAAGAGTTCCCTGTGACTCTCTTGGGATTGGGACAAGGTTCTCAACACTAGACTTTATGAATTCGTCAGATTCCTTTGCAGGAATTGTGTCAAGATGCTCATCCCCCATGCTCAGAGAGTGAGTGGGAACCTCGGGTGTGATAACATCATACAGAGGGAGCTGAGAAGGACTAGCAGTAATGGAGTCTACAAGTTCCATTATTTCTACTGCTGGTGATTCAGTTATATTCTTTTCTCCCTGTATATGCATGGAAGGAGTCTCAACTGATGAACATGATGAGGTATCATCACTTTCATCATCTTCATAGAGAAGAGCAGCATTTTGAAATTTGGTACGTGTTATAGCTGCCTGTTCTAAGACTAGTAATTCTTCCATGCTTCTTTCGTCTCTAGCAGCATGTTTTTCAACAAGTAATTCCGCGATAGATTTATCACGAGAATATGGAATGAGTGGAGACTGTGGGGGTATGGATTGTGTCAAAACCGGAAGGTTGACATTGATCATCATTATGAGGACCCCCACAATATAAACAAGAAGAACTTGGTGCATTGTGAGACGACATATTAGCCAACTCCTCCTTAAGATCTTTGAGTTTCTCAAGAACCTCTATATAAGGGTCTTGCTGGATGTGAGGAGTTGCTTGAATTATTTGGCACTGTGGAGGTGGGTCGTGAAACGAATAGTCGTAATTGTTACAAGGAAATGGATTCCTTGTTTGACAATTAGAGCTAAAGTGTGGACCTCCACAGTACTCACAACAGTTGAACTGATGTGGCTGTGAGTCGTATGTGTTTGAGTCATAATTGTTATTAGGAACCTGCTCATAGACAAGCGTGTCTCCTGATTGACAATCAGAACTGTAGTGTGCACCACCACAATACTCACAACAGTTAAACTGCTGAGTCTGGCTTGGTGTATTTTGATACGAAGCATCATTGAGATTTGGATAATATGATTCTTGCTCGTATGAATGTGATGGGTAGTTGGAAAAATTTGAGGAGTTGTTGAATGAGTTTTGATTAGGATCATAAGCAAATGAATTACTCGATCCACAAAACAAACAATTCCCATCTCGAATATCATTACCACATTGTTCACATGTACACCAACGACATGGAAAACCGAAAAGCGGCTCACCACAACCGACACAAGGAACAAAATCTGGAGGTGGGACAAGTGGTGTGCTCTGAGAGCTAGGAATTTCCACCACTTCCGTTATGGTCTCGGGTTTTTGTGTTTGATAATTGTGAAGGTTGGGCAAATTATTCTTTTCAGTAATTGCCCTAAGCTCTGTACGTTTGCTTGACAAACTTTTAACCGTAAACCGTGAAAGATCAGGATTGATTCTTGAAGGTTTAGGAGCATTTGTGAGCTCAGGTTTTTGGACAACCGTGGTTTGGACGTATTTAGCACCTCCATCGTCAGAGGAAAGTACAAGGTCCTTTGTCACCTCGGTTTCATGATCTCTTTCCCTCACCGGAGAGGGAATAGGAATCGAAGGTCCATCATAATCAACATGACATCTCGACATTTTTGACAAGGCCATAAGTTTTTCAACTTCGCTTTTAAAGGCCCTTTGTTTAAAGAAATCGTCATCGAGAGATGTCATTAGAATCAATTATGGGACAAGTGGAAGAAGGTAGAATCAAAAGGTTTTGGGGATGAGAAATGAAGAATCAAATAGGTAGGGGTGTAAAGGTGAATATTTTTGTGTTTTGTTTTATAAAAATATGGATAAAAAATGGTAAATATACAATGGATGTATATCCAGAATCACTAATACGCAAAATCATTTAAAATAAGCGCACAACCTCCCCGGCAGCGGCGACAAATTTTGATTCGCCTCAAACTAGTTATCTTTTATTTCTCAACCACTTGTGAATGGTCAATAGTAAAGTCAAACTAATCAAGACAAATGCTTCCGTGAAATACAGTGTTTTCCCGGGTCGAAATGTCCCAACGAGGTTGTGATGGTATTAAAAACGAATCTGTGATCAGTGAATATGAACAAGAAAGGTATAAAGTGTGTGTGAGTGATTTAAACTAGGGTTTTATAACTTAAAATAACTTAGATAAACTAATTTAACGATTACGTAAAACCTAGATATCTAAAACGTATAAACGTACACCGATTTAAAAATCAGACGCGATTGCGTGCTGAGAAAAAGGTGAGTTTAAAAAAAAAATAAACTACAAGGGTTAAAAATGAAAATTCTATAAACTTAAACTTAAAATAAAATTAAATTAAAAAGAAAACTATTTTTTTAGATTATTTTATTATTTATTATTAATTATTTAATTAATAACCATTTAACTATTTAATTAAAACTAATTTAATTAAAACTAAAAATGATAAATACTACAAATTAAACTAAAAACTTATAAAAATAATTTCTAAACTTAAAATAGAACTTGAAGAAAGTATAAAAAATAAAAATAAATATTTTTGTCTTTTTATGGATTTTTTATTAATCAAAAACTATTTATATTATTTATATTAATTAAATTATTTTAAATTATAAATAATACTAAATCAACTTAGAAAATTATGAAAAAATTTATAAAACTATTTTATAACTTATAGAAGCTATAAAAAATATAAAAACTAGGTGTTGCTATATAAAAATTAATTATGCTATTTAAAACTTATTTATTGATTAATTATTAATTAAACTATTATTAATTATAATAAATACTAAATGACAAAACAAAAATCTTAGAAAATTATGAAAATTACTTTAACTTAAAAGGAAATTAATAAAAATATAAAAACACAAATTACTTAATTAAAATCTAAAAATGAAAATTAAAATTAAATTAAATTAAATAGAAACTATCACTTACTATTATATTGTTTTTTCTTGATTTTTCTTTTACCAATCTATATTATACTTAAAAATAGATAACTTTTGTAAAAACAAATATTTTATAAGCTAAAATTAAGCAATGTGGAAGCTTATTGCTACCACAGTTGACTTTTGTTGACTGAAAAGGCAAATAAGCTCAAATGAGCTTATGTGGGACCCACTATGGTATTTTCTGGTTCTAATAAGTTGATTGGACTTGTCAAAGCTCAAATTGGCCAAATAAGCTCAGTAGATAAGCTGATAAGCACAAATAAGCTATTCCAAAACCTTAGTTACAACACAGAAATGGGACAAAGTTTATGGCTTATTCTAGGTGAGGTCCACTGAGGCACAGGTCAAACAAATGGTCAATCTTAAGAGTCTACTAGGAGGGGGGTTCAAATATGCTAAGTTTGATGTCTGGGGCCCACTGAGGTGGTCACAAATCACCACCAAAGTGGTAGTGATGGCCTGAGCTGCTGGTGCAGGGGAAGAAGTCTTCCATGCAGTTGTGTTTGGGGGTGAGTGGGGCCCAGGGTAAAAATTCTTAAAATATAACAACTATGGGAAATTAAAGATGAGCTGGTGGAGTTCAATTAGAAACAAGTTTCAAAGCCTAGGTCCTATTCCTAAATTCTAAACAAATCTCCAAAGTTTTGGAAAAATCTGAGATAGGCAATTTTGACTTTTGAAGTAAACTAGGACAGTTGACTTTTATGAACTTATGATGGATCTAACAACCTAATAATGTTATACTAAGATGAAATAACAACAAATTAAGCTAAAATACCTAAAGATGAACAGATATAAAGGTTTGTGGATCCTAAATGACCAACAGTTGGCTGTTATGAAGATTAAATGATCATTTTGACTTAAAGCTCACAACCACCTAAAAACCTTAATGTTCTAGACTACTTAGGTACTGAGTAGATGTGAGAACAAGTTTTAGACACTAAGTACCTCAAATACACTACAATACAGATTAATCCAAACACCCTCTAAACTAACTGATTTGATGATTTATAAAGCAAATGGTTATATAAGATTATGAAACCACTTTTTATTTATCTATTAAAGTTAAATAAACTTAAATAAGCATATAAGAACAGATTACAAACTATATTTAATAAAAAGCAAAAATTACAATTGTGACTTACAATTGAGTCTAAGCTGAGAATCATAGAACCAGAAACAAATAACCAACCTATTACCTCCCACAAGGTTCTAAACCAGAATCAATCCATAATCCAATCATGCTCCATGCTTTTCATCATCACTAACACTATTTCTTATTTATTTCCTATTTAATTGATTTTTTAAGTATTTTCTTCTTTTATTAACTGAACAACAAAGTAAGGTATAAAAGAGCTTAATTAAACTTTGTCAAAGCTTAAGTGAGCTTTATATATTCAGAGTAACAACTAGAAACAACAAACAGATTATATGAGATTTTTGAAATATAAGGAAAATTGCAAAGACTAAGATAGTAACTGAAACCTTAAATTGATGATTGCAAAAGTTCAAAGATACATTAAAATAACTTAATTGATTACCAAGAAGCTTAAAATTACACTGAAAGACTAAAATTACACTAGTCGACACTAAATTACACTAAACTAAACTAATACTTTTACTCTTCTGCTTCATTTCCCTTTTGTAGCTATTTTCTGAGCTTGTGGGACCCACTGGGTCATTTTCCACCATTTGTGAGCCTTTGATATAGTCCAATTGATCACAACCGTTTAAAACACCTTTTGGCGCCAAAAAGTCCTAGGGGGTACTGTGTATTGCGTGGAGATGTTTTCAAGGTTTTGGAGGGTTGTGTGAGGTGGAGAAGTTGCGTGGAGAGGTAGAGGGGTGAGGTGGAGATGAAACTGTGGGCTGGTATGGTGGTATGGGTGTTGCAGTGATGGTGGTGGTATCGGGAGGGAAAAGGTGGAAGGGGAGTGGGTTTGACCAAGGGGTTTGACCCCGTTATTTAACAAACGTTGGGGTTGGTTTTGGGCTGTGGGATTGGGCCAAAGATGGGATAAGGGTTGGGTTGTTTTTATTTTGGGTTTAGTTTGGTTTATTTAATAACATTAGGGTCCGGTTTGGTTTATTACACACAAGGACCAATTTTGTAATTATTTAAAAGTTGAGGGGCTGGTATGGCATTATTCCAAATTTATCACAAGGACCTAATTTGCCATAGATGAATAGTACATGGATATTTTTGATATATTTCACTTTTGAAATACCCGGGGACTATTTTTGCCAAAACTGAAATTCCAGGGACTTAACATGTAATTTCTCCAAACTTTTCATCCAGGGACTAATAGTGACAATTATGAATTCCCTAGGACCCTTAATGATAATTTTCCCATTTTGAACACCCAGGGACTAAAACTGTCAAGTTTGAAACTTTGAGGGACCTGTTTTGCCAAACTGTGAAACTTCAGGGACCAATCATGTAAATTCACCAAACTTCACACCAAGGACCATTCTTGCAAAAGATTATTAGTACAAGGACCAAAATTGAATTTCTCAAAGTTTTTACATCCCAGGGACCATTTATGTCAATTTCCAAAGTATAGGGACTAAACTTGTAATTTTATGAAACTTTGCACCAAAGGACTAAATATGTAACTTTATGATTAAAAAGGACCTTTGATGACTTTTTCATGTTTTTAGAATAACCAGGGACTAGTTTTGCCAATTTATGAAACTTGAGGGACTGAAATTGCCAATTATGCAAACTTTGTACGTTTTTCATCTGTTTTTGCATATTTTGCATTTGAAACATATAAAACACACTTTTAAGATATTTTAAGTATTTTGATACATATTTGAGTGTTTTTGTATGTTTTGGCAGCTCAGATTGGTATAAAATGATGAGTATTTAGACACTCATCAGCGATTTTTATAAAATTAGCGCAACAAATGGCAGGTTACATCATATGTATCTGAATGCATTACGGTGTACGTCACATAATGAGTATGATTAGGCAATACGATTAATACGTGGAACGCTGAAATCGGTTGGATACATTATGTGTTTTTGATTAATGGTTTGAAATATTAAAGCATTTGTATGGAATATTTTAATGCATCTTTATGGAATATTTTAGTGCATCTGTATGGAATATTTTAATGCATCTGTATGGAATATTTAAGTGCATCTCCGAATTCTTAAATTCATCTACATAGGCAAGTAGCTCGATTTATACCTATAAACCCATCCAAACATAGGTGTTTTATATGGCTTGGTGTCAATAGTAGTAATTTTGACCCTAAATAAACGTCAAAGAGGTTTATGATTCTTGTGTCTATATGCTGGAAAGATTGAACCAGTGCCATAGATGGACACCAAATGTGTCACAATTTAAGCCTATTTATGTATGTAAGGATCTAACCAAAACTCCCGTGAAAAAAATCGCTGAATTTCTTACATTTTGGCCAGTTTAACATATTATAGAATTACATAATGTCATATGTGGTCAACACATATGTTTAGTGCATCGTTGAATATATTAGGGAAACCATTTGTATGTCTAATGCATCACTGGAAATATTAGGGCATCGGTGAGTATAATTATTGCATCGATGGGAATATTAAAGGCATCAATGTGTATGTTTAGTGCATCCCTTTGCATCTTTGTTAATTCGGTGACTTTATTGCAGCAAAAAAAGACCAACAAGTGAAACATAGATAAGGATATTGTTAATCCAGCTCAAAAGGTCTACTTTATGTAGTGGAATTCAATTCAACATATGTATATATCGTAAACATCTTTGTGGGTTTATCCCCACGGATAGAGGAAGAGGACAATCCTTTTTCGATTATGGGCTATCCACATTTTGGTAGTATTTCTCTCATGCAAGTCTACTGGATTGCACTCGTTCTTTTTATTTACCTAATGCTCTGAGATTTTATCTTATTTTTATCATTGGTTTTACAACATTTTAGGTGTATCCAACGAACTTAAGAGCAACAGTAGTTGGAATAGCTACAACGATAGGCAAAATTTGAGGGATGGTAGGACCTTTGATAGCAGTTGGAATGGGTAGTAATTGCCACCAAACGCTTCCAGTAGTCTTGTTTGAGGTTTTGTATATATTGTTTAAATAGTGGATTGATCTTGAAACGATAATGATGATTGTCATTTTATAACAGGTCTTTTGTCTTTACTGCATTTCTCACTAATGAGAAACAATATACAAAAACACAAGGAATCACTGTGATACTATTCCTTAATTATTTGTATTATTTAAGGGCATTCTTTCTTAAAGCGCATATGTTTATATGATTTAAGGGCACCTGTTTGCATGATTTAAGGGCATCCCATTCGACCCCTCTAAATTAAAGTTGTACACAAAAGAACTGGAATACAAAATACATCTCAACTCCAACATAAAGATTTAAAAAAAAAAACAAAACGTGTAGATCGCGGATATACATGAATAAGTCATTTCAAAGTACACAAGAAAGTGAAAAAAAACATCATATCATTTGATATAATATTATGAAGAAATTTATTGAATAACAAGTAACAAAAATTCCTTCAATTGATTTCAGAAAATATACAATTACATTCTAGTATAGTCTGAACCTATATCTTTTTGACATGGTTAACTAAACTCTGTACACGCCATCCATGACCCATTCAACGTTGAACTCCAAGCAAACTTGTTTGCATACTTACTAGCCTTTTTTCTCTTCTTCAATGACCGTATCTAACAATAACGATAATGAACAAGATCAGGAAATCATGCACATCACATTTTCCAGTAAAAAAAATGATATTCACGATGACAAATATAAGTTTTGCAAGTTTACATAATCAAATAATCTAGATTAACAATTGAGGATATAAAAGTAATAAATGAAATAGGTTCAATCCAAGAGCTTCCAAACCCGATTCTAACACATACACTAAATTCAACAACTGCATTTGTTTATCATTTGCATTAATGGATGTGTTCATTTTGAGCTAAAACTTTAGTGCATCTGTTTCAAAATTTAGTGCATCTGCTTGATGCACTTTAGTCAAGTGAATGAATTTCAGACATAAAGCAAAAGAAACTCAACCCGATTATCATCAGGGTCAACACGCGGTGACCAAATACGTTGAATCACTAGCTACATATGTCAGAATCTTTGCATCATCTTGAGTCAACATCTCACGCAATCATATCATGTATTAATAATTATAGTCTCAATTATATGAGATATGTATCCACTTTAGGTTTGTGCCTACTCGCACATCATACAACAAAACTTACCTTGGATGTTACAAATATTGGTAACTTCTTGCTATTGAATGACTCAAAAATGTTGTTACCTATCGGGCAAAGATTCAAGATCCCTGTCATGACATTAGAAGAATACTCTTTCCTTTGCAAGGCTTGATCCAGAATAATCGTCATATATACCATCTTCACATGCTCATGGATCTTATAAGAGATCGCTTTAGCATATAAATCATGAAACAATAAACTTAAAGATCAAAAATCATATTTTTAAATGTTGTACTTCCTTTGTCGATCTGTTATGTGATAATACATTTTAAGAGCTATATCCTATATGGCTAGATATGCTATGTATAAAGTCTTATCAACATGCACACTAAGTCCCAAATTCTAAAGTCTTGCACCAAATCACTTTAAGAAGATTAAAGATTCTTCTCATACATAACAGATGATATTCTTAATTAGCTTGATTATATCATCATATGAAAAATGGAAGTAAATAGATGGTAACAATTGTATAATCTACCAGATTGTAAGTACTTTGAGTTCAACCCTGCTGCCATTACCATCATCAGATGAATAGAAGGCATTACTCAATTAATTAGGGCATCACATTGAAACTAAAATCTACTCACAAAAATTAGGGCATCACAGTGTAAAATTAGTGCATCGCGGTTAAAAAATTCCATTCAGGCATTTTATCAAATACCTGGTGTGCAATTTTTTGTAAACATGTTTTCGATGTATTCATTTCTCAATTTCGTTTCAAAATAACTATCCTATACAATGAACCATGTCAATAAACTCTTAAAATCGGTACATCTAAAAGCAAAGATGATGATTAACGAATCAAATTTCATGATAAAAAAACCTTACTTGATATGAACTAAAATCCGTACAGATAAAACAATAACAACCACATATATAACCTTTATAATTGATTTTAAGTAGCAAAAATAACAAAACTACAATCGAAATCATTTATGATGACATGATATTGAATCTGATAACACAAAATTAGTTACATATCTTATTGAATCTGATAACTCGAAATTAGTTACATGCCTTATTGAATCTGATAACACAAAATCAGTTATATACCTTAATGAATCTGAAAATGAATCTGATAACACAATATGATATTGAATCTGATAACACGAAATCAATTACATACCTTATTGAATCTGATAACACGATATTATTTCGTGATGAGATGATTTCGTGAATCTTTGATTTGAGAAATTTGATAACAATCTGTAATTGAGAGAAAAAAGGTCGGGTCGTGGAATAAGAGAAAGAAACAAAAAGAAAAAATGAAAAAAATAGGCATCATATATGAAAGGTGAGAATTTACAAAACCATCCCTTAAAGATTGAAGAAAAATACAATAAGGCCCCTATAGTTTGGTGTAAAAAAAGGAGGGGAGGATGGGGTGATTTGCACACTTTTCTCACTTTTCTACCAAAGTGGGTTTTTAAAAGAACTCACCTCTATATATATATATATATATATATATATATATATATATATATATATATATATATATATATATATATATATATATATATATATATATATATAGGGTAAGGTTCTAGAGAAAAGTGAGAAAAAAAGTTATAGGGTTTAATTTGAAACATCTCAAACTTCATGGGTATGTTTTGAAACACACCCCCACCCACCCCCGAAAAAAAAATTTCCCGCCAAAAAAAAATTTTTTTTTTTGGCCAAAAAATTTCTCGCCAAAAATTTATAACCCTGATGCACCTTTTTTTTTTTTTTTTTTTAGTGCATCTCAGTTATAAAAATTATACACTAAAAAAAAGGGTGCATCAGGGTTATAAATTTTGGCAAAAAAAAAAAATTTTTTTTGCCCCAAAAAAAATTTTTTTTTTTGCGGGAAAAAAAAATTTTTTTTTCGGGGGGGAGGGGTTTAGGGTGCGAATTTACAAAACCTCCTTAAAGAATGAAGGAAAATACAATTAGGTCCCTGTAGTTTGGTGTGAAAAAAAGGAAGAGAATAAGAGGCTGATTTGTACACTTTTCTCACTTTTCTACCAAAGTGGACTTTTTTCATGAACCCATCTCTCTCTCTCTCTCTCTCTCTCTCTATATATATATATATATATATATATATATATATATATATATATATATATATATATATATATATATATATATAGTATCTTTATTTTCAGAACCTTGTTAAGTGCGGGAACTGCGAGAACTCTAATTTTGCATTAGAAAACATACTTGTTCATATAAAACAAGTATGTTTTCTTATATACACCTAAATAGACATACATGTTCATATAAAAACCTGTTAAGTGCAACAAATCAATGCAAAATGGTTTTATTTTTAGAACCCTGTTAAGTGCGGGAACTGCGAGAACTCCAATTATGCATTAGAAAACATGCATGTTCATATAAAACATGCATGTTTTCTTACATACACCTTAATACGCAGGCATGTGTATTAAGGTGTATGTAAGAAAACATACATGTTTTATGTGAACATGTATGTTTTCTAATGCAAAATTGGAGTTCTCGCAGTTCCCGCACTTAACAGGGTTCTGAAAATAAAGCCCCTATATATATATATATATATATATATATATATATATATATATATATATATATATATATATATATATATATATATATATATATATATATATATATATAGTGAAGCGTTCAAATGAGAAGGGTTATTTTTGTGAGAACGCGAGAAGTAATCCTAACCCTCCATCTAATCCCCTTCTAATATCAATCCAACAGCTAAGATCAATCCTAATATTTACAGTAAAAGATACAATTAGCAGATGCATTTCATGCTTTTAATTTGAAGGTCGGTATAAAACGAAAAACACACACATTTCACATTTAAAAGTGTGAAAAACTAATATACTCTCTCAATGTTCATCAACACCAACTTCCACCGCAACCATCACAGATCACCACAGTCCACCACCATCATCACCGATCACCACCATCCTCCACCGATCACCACTATCCACCACCGTAATCATCACTGATCACCAGCATCCTCCACCAATCATCATCATCATCATCATCATCACTTATCACCGTCCACCTCCATTATTAACTGTTATAACTATATATTCTTCAAATCGAGTTAAATCAACGACTATATCAAATTGAGGTATTGAGTAAGTATGAATTAAGTCTTTGATTCATAATTTTTTATTTTATTTAATGTGTATAGATCTAGATGAATGTGTGTCTTTGATGGTGGCCTATCAGTGCACATTAGGTGTTTGATAAAATGTATAGTTTGTCTTCACATGTGAATATAGTTGTCTTTGATGGTGGTTCGTCACTGCTCAATCATTTCTTAGACTTGTTTATTAGATCTAGTTTGAGATGTAGTAGTCTAACTTTTTGCAATTTAGAGATTATGAGGTCAAAAATGGTATATTTTTGTTGTTTATGCATATGTTTGGTTTATTGAAAGTGAGAACTATATTTAACTTTCTCATGTGAGCAAGTTCTTCGATCATTAATGAAATATTATGCTTCACATGTGAAGAAATTAGGTATCGAATACCTTCACATGTGAAGAAATTAGGTATCGAATACCTTCACTTGTGAAGAAATTAGGTATCGAATACCTTCACTTGTGAAGAAAAATATCTTCGCGTGTGAAAAATATCAATAAGTAATGGAGTTTGGAGGTTATAAGTGTATTTAAGTTTAGTTATAGTATCTTCGCATGTGAAGATTATCAATAAGTAATGAAGTTTTGTCGTTATTAGCGGATTTAAGTTTGGATTACAATATCTTCACATGTGAAGATAATATGTTCAGAGGCAATGGAAAATTATTTAGAGTTCAGGATATACGTAATGTTAGCGAAACTTAGTTTTTATCGGTTGTTATAGCCAAACATGACGTAAGAAAGTAGCATGAAGCAGATATATAGCTCAATGCCTAGCAACCTAACCCTGGTTCATTTTTAGTGTGTTAAAAGCGGATTAAATTAATATTTAGGAGAAAATGAGAGTAGGTATGTAAAATATTCTATAACACTTGTTTGTTCGTAATATCTATTATTCATGTTAAATGATTTTGAGTGTTGTGTAGATCTTGTTGTTCATTTTGTGAAAATGTTTGTTGTATCTATTATTTTGGTATAACTATAGGTAGTAATGATATTTTGTTGAAAGTTGGATGGTTGACCTAAAATGTCAAACTGTAAGTAAGAGATGTATGAGAGCCTTAGGTTGCAGTTGTTGTCGTATCAGCTTATGTCGAAATCGGATTGATGATAATCTTGAGTTGTTTAAGTATGTTATGATGAGTGAAGTTTAACAAAAAGAGGGAGTAGTTGTGTTGGTTGGTTTTATTCACGTATGTGATATGTGACATTGAGCATATTTCTTCTTACCGTTTGGATTGATATAGGCTGTCACAAAATTGTTTGGCAATGCCAGGAAATGATGTCAGAGAAATGTTCTCAGAAAAGGACATTTTGTTAACTTTAAATGTCCATCTATGAGGTTATATTTTTAAATGTGAATCGTGTCATTTAGAAACAGTTTACTTCTTAGCGTTTGGAGGGATATATGTTGTCTTAAATCTGTTTCAGCAATGCTAAGAAATGTCCAGAAACAGACTTTTATTAATGTTTGAAGGTCCACCTGTGAGGTTTAGTTCTGCAACGGGCGATGATTTTGAGCCCACCCTTTATTGAAGGTTTAAAAAATAGAGGTTCAGTACATTAGTTTTATAGCCAAAAAGTACACTATCAAGCATCACGAAGCTATACTTGTGTATGCTGATATAGAACTTAATAATAGCAACCTAACCCTGTTCCATACATAAATGCAGATTGTAAGTTTATTTTGTAGGAAAAAGGAGAATTTGGGATGTAAAATGTTCTAATACAGCTTTTTGTTTGTTGTTGTAGTTATCTTATAGTGATCGTTGTTGATATTATCGAGATTTTAAGACTACTATTGCTAATTTACTATTGCCAATATTCAGTCATTTTAACAGTGTCAGTTGATATAGACGAATAAGCAACACTGTTTATCTAATACAAGTTCATGTACTATTCAGTCATTTCGGCTCTGTTTGTTGGTCTATCTTTATAAATTTCCATTATTGCACTTGTGTGTATCTCAAAATATTGGTAACTGTAGGATGATCAACCTGAGGTGCAAGGGCCCGCATTGTGGGTTTCTTCTGAAAGAGGTGCAACAAGTAGTCCAATTGGTATGTACTCTTCTTAGGCTAAGTAAAATTATCATTTTTTGTTTGTACCAAGCTAATCTTATTTTTGCATTATAAGGAGTCATTTTTTTTTTATTATTCAATTTCGTATGAAAAAGCAGAGTTATGTTTGCACATCTTATAACAATATAGCAGTATATGTACACGTGTGATCAGCTTATAGCAGAGAATTTTCTATATTAGTTGTTATAATGTACATGTGTGATCAGCTTATTATAATAGTGTAAAATGCCCTTGTTTCGATATGTGTTATAACTCCGTTCGTGTTTTCTTACTTACTATAGGGATTGAAGGTGAGGTGTTCACAAAATGAGCCGTTGAAGGTCATGATATCAGGGGCACCTGCATCAGGCAAAGGGACTCAGTGTGAATTAATTGTTCAAAAGGTAAGCTAAGTAGTGTTTTTTGTGGTTGCTATATCGCAAATGATTGTGTTGTTGGTTAACTGGAGTATGCTGCATCTTTTGAAATGTGCTACCAATTTAGTCTTCTCTATTATGCAAGAACACAATATCCAATTACGGGTGCTTTAAGGTAATGTAATATTGAGTTAACTTTCTACGAGTTTTTGTTGCAGGATACTATCAACTTGATTGCATGTTTTTGCTTAAATCTAATTTGAAATTTAGTGTCGGTCTTTTTGGAGATTACTGATATTTGAGAAATTATACACTTGTAGGATGGCTTATCCGTGTCTGTATGAGTTGTTCAAGAGGATAAATGAACCAAGTGGAAAAGAGAAATATGTCATCTTGTCGACTTTTCCGAACTTTTTCGAATAGGCCAACTGGTGATGAAATCAATCACGCATTTGAAGGAAGAACAATGTATTGTATACACACAAAACATCTTCTGCATTTAAGAACACATTATCGTATTGATCAAATTCTCGTTATTTTCTTTCAAAGATCAAGTTAAGAAGGCTTCAGGATTCTGGTAAGATTTCATTACGTCCGTTGTGTTTTGGTTACATGTGAATAAATAATAAGGTATCGAATATCTTTACATGTGAAGAAATTTGATTCCGGAGATTGTCGTATACTCGTATTTCAGTTTCTTGTATCACTCTTTATCCTGTGTAAATGTCATATCATGTTGCCCTTAAATCTCAGAGGGATGATTTGACATTGACCGACAACTTAAGACTGCAGGTTCAAAGGTTGCCTTTTCTGAAAACCTTTTTCATGCTAGCTTCTTCATATTTTCTTTCTCTGTTAAGTTCCTCACTAGAACCATTGCCATTAGTCCATGACATGCTTTTCAGATAAATGTTGATTAAGGAGCATAGGTAATCAATAATAACATAAGGTAAAAGTTAGTGGCAGAGTCAGTATGAAGATTGTCTGATAAGGCAACATAAAGAAGTTGTGATAAGCATTTAAAGATGCAAACAACAAGGCTACTGGCCCAAACCGCTTAAGAGAAATGATAAAATATGGGACAAAAGATCAAGGATACAAAAATCACTTAACATTCCAGTAATGGGTCAACACAGTGCTACTTTAAGTTGTAAGAGATTGGGGAAACGAATGGCTGCCAAATCCAGTCAACAGAAGGACCACATGCCCACCAATGGTTTCTTGATATCCTTAAATAAGCTCCTCATTAGTACACCTTGCTAAGAAACTAGTGTCTGCTTTTCTTTGAAAAAGAACAACTACTTAAAGTAGTTATATGTTGCTACAAACGATATATGGACTTTCATAATTGGAATTTCATGTTGCCACCACTTTGAGCTTATTTGTAGTCATCCACGAGGGTTAATGATCTACAAGGTCTTTGTACATTGCAGAACTGTTCACTTTGGTCTTTGTACTATCTTTGTTAATTTACAAATCACTTATAAATAAGCATAAGATTTGTTATCATAATCATATTTGAACATTACAAAATCGTTAATAATTTTAGTCATTGATAATGTTTATTTATATGACTTTCATATAATAAACATTATCATATTTCATTGTTTATTTTTTCACATGGACTATTGTTTATTAATTCTGATAATGTGAAAATTTTCTTAGTTTTGCTCAATAGTTATGTTTCTGATGAATTTTGCGATTAATTTAATACCAGTTTTTGCATATGAAAAGTACTAGGTGTCATTGAGTTAAGGTCTTAAGGAGGATTTAATTTTCCAAAAGCTGATTATTCACTTGATATACATCATCTTGCTCTCGCCTGCTGATTACATGTGATATTCAGTGGTCCATTAGTATAAGTGGGTCGGTCTAGGTTTAGTTTGGTATACTGTAAACTTGCTAAAAAACAATTCAATTTAGTTGCTAACTTGTTGGTAGCACACTTTGACATTTATCTAATTTATGCTGAACATATATACCTGAAACTTTCGTGTTGTTTGATGACTTATTTTCTATTGCAGGATCCAAGTCTATATCACAACCTGATTCTTGGGTGGATATCACATCTTTATAATTTGTCGAGGGACCCTTGGTTATGGTTGCAACTGGTTCTTTGCTGTTTTCTCGGGAACTGGGGATCAGTAGAAGTTCTGTATATATCAGCCAAGCTAAGGTACTTAGTTTTATCTATAGGTCTTTGCTTATCTTTCGCTCATACATGATTAACTGATGACCAATGTGTAAACTGCTGCTGCTCATCAGGTTGGCTCTACTTGCAAAACAATGTGTGCGTTTTGAATTGTTTCTTGCTAATTAGGCTTTGGTTGTCTCTAACAAGTTACCATTTGTTTAGGTCCTTGTGCAAATATACTGTATGTTTACAGTTTGGGGTGAGCCTCTCTCCCAAACCGCACAATCATTTATGCCAGAGCTTATATATGGGACTAAACGAAGTCTATCAAAGGTTAGTGATGTTACTACAGGTGGTTTTTTGCCACCATTTCAGCTTTTTTATATAAGTATTTTCGTTTGTCTTCTGTGAGTAATAATTTGTGCATGATTTCTCTTCAGGCAAGAATGTTGTTAAAGTCACTAGTGATAATTGGTGAATCATGCGGATTAATTTTAGGTTCTGTTGGAACAATTATTCCCTGGCTATTGCCCCAAGTTTTTACACCTGATTCTCAGGTCATAAAGCAGGTCAGCTCTTTTTTCTTTTCCTTCTTTTTTCTTTAGTTTTTCTGTCTCTTAATATTACCCGCTCCACAGTCCACCCAAAAAAAATGCAAAGATTTTGTTAAGGCCAATAGCAACCCTATAGAGTGATCTGTAGCTTATATTTAACTTCTTATGTCGTTTCTGAAAGTTTTATTTGCACGTTCATTGTAGATGCACACAGTTCTACTTGCATACTTCATTGCTTTGTCTGTGACAGCAAGTACTCATAGCCTCGAAGGATCATTGTTGGTATGCTTATTTTTAGCTCAAAAGTTTTACTTTGTTTAGATGACGTTACCTTTTCACACACTCAAAAATGTTGTGTAAGTATACAAATATTTTTTAAGCATCATGGCATTTCTTCTGTAGGCTGGATGTGATCTGAGATTTATCAGTATATCAATGAGCACAATCTTTTTGTTGGGTGGACTTCTCCTTATGGTAAGGAATTCAGATTTTGGCTCTCAACTCTCTAGTGTCAGTTTTGCTTACACTCACAATACTTATAACATGACTGGTCATGTTCACCTGACATGAGAGGATCTCAGTCCGTTTCATTATATGGGCTATATTTGAATCTTTTTAAATTCTATCGGAAGCCTATAATACGCCTCAATTGTTACAAATTTAAATGAATGGTGATACTTGTCAAAAAGTCTTTGGGATAACGAGTCAAAATGGGTTCGGGTCAAAACAGGCTACTTTTAATGCATCAGCCAGCAGGTCAAGTTGGTTGAATTTCATAAAAAGTGTCTTCGTTAAGAGGTTATACGTTAAGAGATTATACAGTAATATACAATTATCGCTTGTTTACAGCTAATTGCTATCATTTCAAAATTAATATTTTATACTTGGTGAACTTAATGAAATTGTGTAACAATTACCTTCTTGTGAATATTAGGATGTTAGATGTTATCTATGTCTTACTGTAAATCTGATATCCAGTATCTGTTGCTGAATGAAAAGCTGTCAGTACAAGTGAACCGCTATTGCTTAATGCCGTTCGTGGGGAAGATGTAGAGAGACCCCCCATTTGGCTTATGAGACAAGCTGGGAAGTACATGAAGGCAGGTCTATATAACCACACTACTTGTTTCACATTTATGGTAGTTTTTGTTCAACGTTGGATCTTATTCTGGTTTTCGCGTGGCAGAGTTATCAAACCCTTTGTGAGAAGCATCCTTCGTTCCGTGAAAGATCAGAAAATGTCGATCTTGTGGTTGAGATTTCTCTACAGCCATGGAAAGTCTTTAACCCTGATGGGGTAAGACGTTGATCTGACGTGGATCATGTTATGTTTCGTTTAAACTTTAAAGATTTTGAAGGATGTAATATTGACTATGTTTACAGGTTATATTGTTTTCAGACATTCTTACACCACTACCGGGAATGAACATACCCTTTGACATTGTTAAAGGAAAGGGTCCCATCATATTTGATCCAATAAGCACAGCTGATAGATGTTGCTCAAGTGAAGGAATTCACTCCGGAAGAATGGGTACCGTATGTTGGGGAGGCATTGACAATTCTGATAAAAGAGGTATTGTTTTCCATGCCTTTGTTGTGTATGTATAATAAACTTTTGGGTTAAATGTTGATAGAAGCTTGATTTGTGTTTAAATTCAGGTTAATAATGAAGCTGCAGTTCTCGGTTTCGTTGGAGCTCCTTTTACACTGGCATCATATGTGGTTCAAGGTGGATCATCAAAGAATTTTACCAAAATTAAGAAGCTTGCTTTCCCACAGCCTGAGGTAATATATATATATTTTTTATAAGTTTGTACTTCTAAATTCTTTTGTATCGTGTTTCTGTACCATGAATAGTTTTAGAACTGCATGAGAGAATTGTCATTAGTATGAGAATTTAGAAGTTTGTCTGATTGGTTCTACTATAATTTTTTTTATCTAGTTCAAGATATCTATTTGCTGCATTTGCCTTCCAAATTAGTATCAAATTTGTAATCATGGTCTAAGGTAGTTATGTTGGTAAGAATAAGTCCCTCCACTGTTAAGAGTTGATCGTTTTGGTTTGATTTAACGATTTGGGGCTTTTGGCCATGTACTGTGCGAAAGATTAAAATGAAGATGGAAGGCCACTAAAAGGCTCTTCATTCTAAAGTGTGAACACATGACTGAATGTGATCAAAATAGTTACATTTGCCCGAAACCATCAGTTTAAACAGTAGAATGACTAGTTTGTTACCACATATACTCATATGAATTGAAGATTATAAAATTGATTCAGTGTCCATAATTTTAGGTACAACCATAGGGAAGAACTTTGTAGTCTCTAGTAAGGAAATGTTAAACTCACCACCATGTCAAACATAATAAACTGCGAGATAATAAGATGTAATTTTTCATCTTAATGCAGGTCCTCCATGCGCTGCTTCAAAAATTTGCAACCTCAATGGCCAAATACATTCAGTACCAAGCTGACAAAGGTGCACAAGCTGTTCAAATCTTTGACTCATGGGCAACAGAGGTCAGCTCAGTTGACTTTGAAGAATTCAGTCTCCCTTACTTGAAGCAAATTATGGACACGGTTAAACAAACTCATCCTACTCTCCCTTTGATACTATATGCGAGTGGGTCAGGAGGGTTACTCTAGAGACTACCTTTGGCTGGTGTTGATGTGGTGAGCTTGGATTGGACCGTGGATATGGCTGAAGCCAGGAAGCGGTTAGGAACTGATATAGCGGTTCAGGGGAACGTGGACCCTGGTGTGCTGTTTAGGTCAAAAGAATTTATCACTAATAGGATTAATGATTCCGTGAAGAAAGCAGGGAAAGGTAAGCATATTTTGAGTCTTGGTCATGGACTCATGGTATTAAAGTAGGTACACCCGAGGAGAATGTTGCTCATTTTTTTGAGGTTGCCAAAGGACTTAGGTACTGAAAGTAGAGTTTTGTAGTGTAGAAGACTATAATTTGTTGTATCCTTGTGTATCTTTTTTATTTTATATAACTTTTTTTCTAAAGTCTAAATCAAAAGTCAAACATAAACTAATCCTGAAATACATTATGGTGTAATCAATGCTTGTACGCATTTAAACACTTTAAGTTGACTTTCAACCAGGTGGCCCATTTTCAGTTTAGCTTTTGGAGATAATTAACCTGAATCGACCAGTGTTATGCAAATGGATTGAATTTCCGTCTCTACTTTCTTTGCTTTCAGATTTTGCTGTATTGATAATCTAACTTTGGTTTCTGTGTGAGCAAATAGTTCAAGCTGTGTTCTCTTTTCTCTTTTACAAAAATCCGCATCTGAACCTCAGTAGTGGTTTGGTCTCGATTGCTCATCTGTTACGGAAACTAAAATCTAGATCTGAATCTTCATTAGTTGTGATGATAGAGATTTAGAATAGGTTTCTCTCTTTCCCTTTTTTATGGTTTCACAGTTTGACTGACATCATGAGGTAGAACTTAAAAGACCCTACGGTTTTTTTTGTAATTGACTAAATTATCGTAAATTTATTACAAAATATCTTTCACATGTGAAAATTATGAGCAATGATTGAAGATTTGATTTTACTAGCATATTTTTTATACTAGAAGTGTTAAAATAAGAGATATTGATGTTTAATGGACGATTATCTAATTTTTGCGAGAATATATTCACATGTGAAAATTATGAGCAATGATTGAAGCTTTTTAAGAACATCTTCACAACTTGGTCACATGTGAAAATATTTATGTCTTAGATTTTTAAGATGCGTACATTTTTTTTCTTCGCATGTGAATAAACTCTCTTCATTAGTAAATATAGGGACATTTACAAATGAGCATGTACTTTTTTCTTCGTATGTGAATAAACACTAGTAAATACAAATACATTTATATATAAGCATATATTTTATTTCTTCACGTGTGAATAAACTTTCACTGGTAAATTATGAGCAAGAGATTGAAGTTTAAAAATAGGAGATATTGATGTTTAATAGATGATTATTTAAGTTTTGTAACAATACCTTCACATGTGAAAATTATGAGCAAGAGATTGAAGCTTTGATCTTACTATAATATTTTTTATACTAGAAGTGCAAAAATAAGAGATATTGATGTTTAATAGATGATTATTTAAGTTTTGTAAGTATATCTTCATATGTGAAAATTATGAGCAAGGATTGAATCATTTGTCTCAGTAGCATAATTTTTATACAAGAAGTGTAAAAATAGGAGATATTGATGTTAAATAGATGATTATTTATGTTTTTTAAGAATATCTTCACATGTGAAAAATTATGAGCAAGGATTAAAGCGTTGATCTTACTAGCATATTTTTTTATACAAGAAGTGCAAAAATAGGAGATATAGATGTTCAATAGACGATTATTTAAGTTTTGTAAGAATATCTTCACATGTGAAAATTATGAGTAAGGATTGAAGATTTGATCTTACTAGCATATTTTTTATATTAGAAGTGTAAAAATAGGAGATATTGATATTTAATGGGCAATTATTTAAGTTTTGTAAGTATATCTTCATATGTGAAAATTATAAGAAATGATTGAATCATTGGTCTTACTAGCATATTTTTTTACTAGAAGTGCAAAAATATGATATATTGATGTTTATTAGACATTATTTAATTTTTGTGAGAATATATTCACATGTGAAAATTATGAACAATGATTGAAGCTTTTTAAGAAGATCTTCACAACTTGGTCACATGTGAAAATATTTATGTCATAGATTTTTAAGATGCGTACATTTTTTTCTTCGCATGTGAATAAACTCTCTCCATTAGTAAATAGAGGGACATTTACAAATGAGCATGTAAATATTTTCGCATGTGAAAATATTTTTTATACTAGAAGTTCAAAAATAGAAGATATAGATGTTTAATAGACGAATATTTAAGTTTTGTAAGAATATCTTCACATGTGAAAATTATGAGCAAGGATTGAAGATTTGATCTTACTAACATATTTTTTAAACTAGAAGTGTAAAAATAAGAGATATTCATGTTTAATAGACGATTATTTAAGTTTTGTAAGAATATATTCACAAGTGAAAATTATGAGCAAGGATTGAAGCTTTGATCTTACTAGCATATTTTTTATACTATAAGTGCAAAAACATTAGATATTGATATTAATAGATGAGTATTTAAGTTTTGTAAGTATATCTTCATATGTGAAAATTATGAGCAAGGATTGAATCATTGGTCTTAGTAGCATATTTTTTTATACAAGAAGTGCAAAAATAGGAGATATTGATGTTTAATAGACGATTATTTAAGTTTTGTAAGAATATCTTCACATATGAAAAATTATGAGCAAGGATTGAAGATTTGATCTTACTAGCATATTTTTTATACTAGAAGTGCAAAAATAGGAGTTATTGATGTTTAATAAACGATTATTTAAGTTTTTTAAAGAATATCTTCATACGTGAAAAATTATGAGCAAGGATTGAAGCTTTGATCTTACTAGCATATTTTTTATACTAGAAGTGCAAAAACAAGAGATGTTGATGTTCAATAGACGATTATTTAAGTTTTGTAAGAATATCTTCACAAGTGAAAATTATGAGCAAGGATTGAAGCTTTGATCTTACTAGCATATTTTTTATAATATAAGTGCAAAAATAGTAGATATTGATATTTAATAGATGATTATTTAAGTTTTGTAAGTATATCTTCATATGTGAAAATTATGAGCAAGGATTGAATCATTGGTCTTAGTAGCATATTTTTTATACAAAAAGTGCAAAAATAGGAGATATTGATGTTTAATAGACAATTATTTAAGTTTTGTAAGAATATCTTCACATGTGAAAAATTATGAGCAAGGATTGAAGATTTGATCTTACTAGCATATTTTTTATACTAGAAGTGCAAAAATAGGAGATATTGATGTTTAATAAACGATTATTTAAGTTTTTTAAGAATATCTTCACATGTGAAAAATTATGAGCAAGGATTGAAGTTTTGATCTTACTAGCATATTTTTATACTAGAAGTTCAAAAACAGGAGATATTGATGTTTAGTAGACGATTATTTAAGTTTTTTAAGAATATCTTCACATGTGAAAATTATGAGCAGTGATTGAAGCTTTGATCTTACTAGCATATTTTTTTATACTAGAAGTGCAAAAATATGAGATATTGATGTTTAATAAATGATTATTTAAGTTTTGTAAGAATATCTTCACATACGAAAAATTATGAGCAAGGATTGAATCATTGGTGTTACTAGCATATTTTTATACTGGAAGTGAAAAAATAGCATATATTGATGTTTATTAGGCATTATTTAATTTTTGTGAGAACATATTCACATGTGAGGATATATTGATGTTTATTAGGCATTATTTAAACTTATTTCCCCAAAAGTTATATTTGGATAGTGCTCGACTATATAAACTTCGTAATGGGTATGCTTAACATCCTCATAAGCACCAAGCTTTTCTAATTTTCATTCCCAGAAATTACATGTAGGCAAGGTAATAATAATGTAACCTTAGATAATGTGAAGAAACAACTACACAAGTGAAACTTCATTTTTTCAACATTACGTACAACTGTTGCACGAAATATACGATTTTGCACAAAAGCAAACGAAACATAAGTCTGTGTTAACTATTCTAGCTCATCCAACTTTGTTTTTCAATGTTATAACTCGACTGCCACTTTACTTGAGTCAAACAGGTACTAGATTTGAATTCTGATACTTGAAGTCCTTAAAGGATATGAAATACCTGTAAAATTTGGTAAATCAAAGAGTGGTATCAGAATTGACAGTCACACACCTGATAACAATATTAGTTCATAGAGAAGTCACACATACAGAATCTGCATCATCCAACATTTTACTTAAATATGCTCTTGTTACAGAATGCGACATTAGGACACTAAATACAGAAGAAGGTAGGCTCCATTTTCAGGACAACCAAATAGAAAACGATAATATATGTAACATTTTGATTCAAGAAGTCAAGTCGTGTGGAAAGAGTTATGGACGAGTGGGATTTACCTAGTATCGCATGCACTTATTTTTATTTATATACCTTTTACCAGGGTAAAAAAAAAAAAAAAAAACCCTTTACCCAAAAAATATATGTAACATTTTTCGGACTGTACAGAATATTCTTCAATAAAGTTGGGCATGAAGAAGCGTCTTACTGTATAATCAAGTTTTATACTAAACAAGTGGCAATGCTCCATTTTCTAACTAGCAACACACGAACACACCAGTCCCTATGAAACCCCATGTAATACTCGGCTACTCTGGGGTATTTGGATATCCTTATACTGAATAATCGTAATCTATTAAGGAGTTGTAATAATAGTGCTGATTTGTGAAACTAGTTATGTTATCCAAATAATAATACTGTAATCGATGAGTGGTAGCCTATCTGAAGTCTGCACACCACGTAAAAGACTTGCAAGATTGAAGCAAAATATGGATTTTAGGCAATTCATATCAAGGGTGAGTATTCATTAAGTTGAAGGAGGAAGCTTAATGAAATTCGAAGGATTTCACCATAATGTGCACAAGTAAAAAGAGCAAGGCTGCCATGTTTTAGACTCGAAATAATTACTGATATCAATCAAGTTCAGTAGCACCCATATTTCACAAACCCACCATCAGCCTAACTAATAAGGATGCCGAAATTCAAACTAATCCTATGAATATTAGCATCTACACCAATATAAGTTATACACACCATGCCATATCTTCAAATAATTTATCGGATATTATATAAACAGTCACTACACCAGCTAAGAATCTATATCAGTTTCCGAAAATGTTTCACTGTAACACTTAATGCTATTAATAGACCAACTAGAACTAACGACATCAAATCCTGAGAAATATCACATAATTTATACACAAACAAGGGAAATAAGACACTCGGGAAATCCCAATGAGACAATCACTTAAAGTGGACAAGACACAAAAAATTCCGATTACTACTTGCCTACATGGAACCAAATACATGCTTAGAGTCCAGTGAGTTCTCATGTTATTCTTAAACATACCAACCTGAAGTTAGATGTTAATCTATAACTGTATAGTGTAGCTCAAGTATTTAATTACGGTCAAGTGTCTAAAATATACCTCAATAGTGATGTGTGAACCTATATAAATATCATGAATATACGTAACGACTACTTTGGGCGCACAACTAGCTTCCACTTGGATTTTGGGCTATAAAAGAATAATAGCAATTTATACAGGACATCACAAAAGCAAGCTTTCGAGGGTTTCAAGTAACCATTAGAAACTAGTAAGGGTTTCAAATAGGTGCCATCATCAAAAGCTCATCACATTCCAACATATTTATTTACGCTACTAAACAAATTATAGTCCCGCTTCTCCACAAACATTGACGAACCAATGGCCTTGCATATAACAAGCTCAAAGTACTGCACAGTCACTCCTATCTATCTTTAAGTTACTTTCCTTCCCCTACCCTTGATAGCAGGAGAGGACATCTAACGGATTTTTGTCTCTGACTAAGTTGATGCAAAAAGCACACATATTCAATGCTATATAAAAACAGAACATGTCACCTATATTGCAATTAGTTCCTATAGTCAATAGAACTTTCAGGAAAACATACCTTTTCTACAGCTTTCATGTTTTTACACCATTTCCTTCCTTTTTGAACCACTTCTTTCTTCCTGATGAAGTGCATCAGCTGCCTTCTTCAATTCTCTTGCCTTTTTACCAAGTTCTGTTGCTTCCTAAACAATTAAGATAACAAAACAAAACATTAATTTCTTACTAAATTATTCACAAAGTAATAGGATTAGGGACTACCTTGATATACTGTGATCTAGTAATCACTGCTTTTAGCCGCCTTATAAATGCAAATATAAGACTCAGTGGGAGGCAAGCAATGCCAACCCCTCCAAATATCTAATTATGAAAAGGCAAAGCTTTAGGATTATGCAGCAAAACGTCACATTATCACATGCTACTCTGAAACACCAACTAGTCTTAAGTTACAATGAGCTATCATGATCCTACTCTCCATTTTCATGTGGCTCCTCATCGTCTAATTGCATGTTTTTGAAGACCTCTACTAGGTTGACGTGTGATCGATCAACATAGTTTACATACTCTGTAGCCGGAGGATAATTATCCCTACAGTATTTGAAGGACCAGTTAATACCATATCTATTTTCAAAGGGTCCATACGAAACTACAAAGTTAAACTAGTCTTCAACCAATTATGACCCGTTAACTTATGAAGAGGCCAATTCGGGTTATGATTGATCTCTTACGTCAAACGTGTATAAACAAAAAATAGCTTAAAAGAAAATGGGTCGAACGGAAGCCACACATTATTTTTAATACATAAAACCCCTTAAATCAATTTCAAGAATTAAATGATCATTCAGAAAATATAAACTTTGTAATCAAATTCACACTAATTATTTATAAGTTAAAATATTTTGAGTGCAAAAATGTATCGGATTAACGCAAGTAACCAACCCAACCAGCTTTGACATGTACCCAAAATTACTTGAACAATCAAACTGCCAAACCCACTCATTTGCATCCCATTATATGCACTATCGAAGTAGTTGGCAGGCATGCTAACAAAGTCAATTATGAGTATCAAACAATTTCAAAAGTCTGCAGAACTGCACTCAAGTTCAAAAGCCATGACATCAATAGGAAAAGAGAAGAGTATTGAGACATAGATAAGCAAGAGAACCTGGTCTCTGCAGCTCTTGCTTCCACTTCAAGTGCAATTTGCCAGTCCTCATACATATTTGAGTAATCTTCAGTATCAGCTAAAGATTCTGCTGCTTTTTGGTTAACCTGCATTTCAAACACATCAACCCAGTTACAGAATTTCATACTCTGTCATGCACATACTCTGGCAATATACAAGTGCTGTAGCAAATTTTAAGATGCAGACCTTTTAGGCTTTTGGACACCTTAGCTGACCATAGAAAAAAAAAAGTAGCTGAGTGTACTGAACGCTACAATAATATTTTCGAGTATAAAATCCTTTTCAAAAATTTGATGTTTTCCACTTGTAAACAATATTTCCAAGTGGAACACGAACTTAAGAAAAGTGATAAACTACAAACCCCAGCCACCCAAAGAAAAATAGTGATTTTTGGCCAAAAAGAAGGATGTTTGAGAGACATATCATGTGTACCATCTAACTTGGGTTAGATTTATATGCAAAGCACCAGTAATTAAACACAAAAAGAGTAGTAAAGAATTAACCTTGTTAAGGTCTTTTCTCCAAAGCGCAACAATTTCTGAAACCTTGCTTGGAAGATAAGACTGTGCCATCAGAGCAGCCTCAGGTATCCGATTGCTGAGACAGAAAAAGAGAAATTGCATATCATGCCCAACTTCAATTTCAAGTTGGATTGATGTATAAAATTCAGACTAACCTGTCAACCAACAACTGCAGACAATCTTCCAATTTACCGAGCATAAACAGAGACAAGCAGAAGCAACATTGTTTTTTCCATTATCTTTTGCAAGAGATGCAAGCTTTGTTATCCCTTCAGCATCTCCCAAAGAAGAATAAAGCAGCAGCAGACCACTTAAATCGCTTGCATGCTTCAAGCAATCTTCAGCCATGTCTAACTGCAACGTATTAATATCATCATCAGTGGTTATATAAAAGAGTTGTAAGATCCTCAATTTCATCTATAAAAGAGTAAAAACCAAACATACCAGTCCAGTAGACATAGCTAATTCACCCAGCTGTTTCCACTTAGACTCGCTTTGTGCTACTAGGGCAATATCCTATATATCCAAAAACATGATTCATAAGAAGGGTTGCTTAGATTCTCTCTTTGAGCAGTAAAAAATAATTAATGTGTCTTGCTTATTCAAGGTTTGTGCAATTACCTTTGCAATCTCTAGTTTACCAAGCTGGATGGCAAGATCAAATCTATAATCAGGATCTGTAGCAACTTCTAAGGCCTCCTCAATCATTCATCGTGATTCCAAAAAGTGAGCAACACTATCAAAGAAGTCATACATCAGATTAAGATGACAAAGAAGTACTAAAAAATCAACTAAGATCAACCTCTTACATAAAAATACAGAATAAGATAATATCGTATTTGAACTATACCTATTATGGTGGTCTTTTGGAATTGAAGGCAATATAGCACTAGCTCGTTCTAGGTCTCCACGTGTCACAAGCGTCTTATACTCGATCAACGTGAGCAGCAAAGTGTATCCAATGACACTAAAGTATAAGACACCAAAAAAAATGTTAGAACAGATATATATAAAAGTTATAGATATCCAAAAATATGCACAAAAGCCTACTCACTTGAATTCCTTGTCAATGAGATAAACCTTGCTTTGATTTTCTATATATCCTAGAAGATACATTGGTCGGTCCAAATGAAACATTGTGGTTACCTAAAAAGATACCAGATCAATTACGGACATATGACATTGAACAAAAAACTGACCATATCTAATGTATTCGGACAAATTTTACCTCACCACCAACACAGTAATTGATTCGCCATGAAGAAGTATTGTAAATGAAACATTCTCCAACCAACATTAAGTACTCACATAACGTAAAACACATATCATTATATCAGCAATAAAATTATGACTACAAACAAGAATCAAATAGCTAACTATTGTATACAAGCCCCCCTGATACTTTACAACAATTAAACCTAGACGTGAACGGTTTAACGCGAAATAAGAGCTAGAACCACAAAACACAATTGAAACCAGTACATAAGAGTCATGGCAAAACAAGTCTCAATTTGCATGCCGTGCATATAGGGAGTGTTTGTCTAAGCTTATTTCATGGTATTGTAAGCTTATTGAGAATTTGCTGAGCTTAAAAGGTTAATCTTTTGGGCTAATGAGCTTATGAACTTTATAAGCTCAAGGGTATGTTTGGCAACAAGCATTTCATAGCGTTTAGCTTTTTGAATAAAAATTGCGTTTGGGAACGAGCATTTATCTTTTCTAAACAATACTTTTCAAATGCTACTTGAAGAAGCATTTAGCGTTAACGTTTAGCTTTTTCGTCATTATACCAAACACTTTTATAAAACACACAACTAGGTGCTACCATTAACAGCTACATTTTGCCGAACATACCCCCAAACCCCATAAGCCCACAAATATTAGCTTATTAATAAGCTCATAAGCCCGTGAAATACGCTTAGACAAAAATCCCTTATTATTAATAATAAAAAAACAAAAACTTACCAAAGACGAAAGATTCATAGAAAATTTACCAGATATTAAGGACAAAACGCCCCCAAAACCCCTAACTGATAATCTTCACATGTGAAGATACTCTAACTAAACTTATATCCACTAATAACCTCAAAACTCCACTACTTACTAATATTTTTTCATACACGAAGATAATCTAATCCAAACTTAAATCCCTAATAATGTCAAAACTTCATTCCTAATTGATAATCTTCACATGCGAAGATACGCTAACTAAACTTACATCCACTAATAACCTCAAAACTCCATTACTTACTTATATTTTTCACATGCGAAGATAATCTAATTAAACTTAAATCCGTTCAAAACGTCATTCCTAAGTGATAATCTTCACATGTGAAGATACTATAACTAATATTAAATACACTAATAAACTCAAACCTTTACTGCTTACTGATATTGTTCACACTCGAAGATACTCTAATTAAACCTAAATACGCTAATAATCTTCACAATTCAAAACTATTTTTTATAAAAATTAATTAATTAAAGAATAATAAAACTTAATAATTACTTGATATCTGATTATTCTTTAATTAATTATTAAGTTTTATTATTCATCTTAATAATATCAAGTAATTTCAGCTTCATCTGATTATTTTCACATGTGTAATCTGATTTGAACAAGGAATCTTCTTGAGTAATTTCAGCTTCATCTGGTTCAATTTCATCTAAATTCACATTTGTTTTATTCATATTCATCTGATTCCGGTGATTGCTGTGCTTGAACGATGGTGACATACGGCGGTTGAACGGTGGTTAAAAGGCGGTGGTTGAATGTAGATGAAGATCGGTGATTGCGGTGGTTGAATGAACGGATGACCGGAGATGATTGAAGATCGGTGGTTGTGGTTCACGGTGGGGGAAGATATTTATTTCCGGAGAGAGAAATTGGTGTATTTCACCTTGAATTTTGTGTTGTGTGTGTGTGTTTTTTTTTTTATAGTAGGCAAATCAAAAGGATATTAAAAAATATCTTTAATTAGTGTAATTTGTAGTTTGATCTTAGCCATTAGATGTAAAAAAGGAAGGATTAGATGGATGGCTAGGATCTCTTCTCGCGTTCTCACATATATTTGATTTCTTACATGAATGGTCCCTTATATATATATATATATATACTAGACGAGTACCCGTGCATAGCAACGGGATTTTATAGCGACAGATAGTTTATTGATAAAAAAAATTTCTAGGTTGTAAATGAAAAATAATAAAAGTTTGAAGATTTGGGAATTAAACATAATGTTTTGAAACCCGGTTCCGCCCGGGTTGTTCAACCGGTTAAACCGTTCTGGTCGAAAAATTGGTCGATTTAAACCGGGTCAACTTGCTAAGTTGGGTCGAAAATGGGTCAAATTAAACCGGTTCAACCCGGCGAGTTTGAAGCGTCCCGGGTCAACCTGGTTTGTAATTTTTATTAATTGGTTATAAATGAAAAGTAATAAAAGTTTGAAGATTTGGGAATTAAAAATAATGTTTTGAAACCCGGTTCGACCCGGTTGGTTCAACCGGTTGAACCGTTCCGGTCGAAAATTTGGTCGAGTTAAACCGGGTCAACATGCTAGGTTAGGTCGAAAACGGGTCAAATTAAACCGGTTCAACCCGTCGGGTTTGAAGCGTCCCGGGTCAACCCGATTTGTGATTTGTATTAATTGTTTTAATTGGTTGTACAATATGAATAAATCATTATACTTTTAAGTAATGGGGTATTTTAATAAGAGTATTAAATGCATTTCAATATTTCCTTATATACGTTTTTCAACATTTCACTTTTCACTTTCTTGACTTTTCACATTCACCTTTTGACCATTTTTGCTTTACTAGGCGAGTACCCGTGCATAGCAACGGTTCCTAGCGGCAGATAATTAACAATTTGTGATATTGTGGTGAGTGTTTTGTGTAGGGTTCAAAATAGAACGTGAACAGATCATAATGTAATTGCAAACGGTTGCACACGATAACTAAAATCTATAAAAAATTCTTAACGTCTATCAAACAACATATAAAAAACATTTAATGAAACTGAAAGTAAAACATTACATCAGTTATGAGATAAAAAGTAACAACACACGTTACTCTTCGTGTAAAACATCTTGATAAACGACATTTGAGGTGTAGATTTCTGCTTGACGGAACTCTTTGACTGGTTTAACCAATACCTTTTGTTGTTCTACGGGTATCCCTCTAGACAATGCCACATAAAGCTGACCATGCGAGAAAACAGAGTCGGGCAAATAGACACTCACATTTGGAATTGTTTGACCTTGAGCTTTATTAATAGTCATCGCAAAGCAATATTATTTCCAGCAATATTATTGTTTGGTCAAGTACTTGCGCGGGATAAATTTTAAATTCAAAAATTAAATACAAGGCGGGATCTTTTAAATTCAAACGTTTAATTATTATTTTTATTATTTTTTTATTTTTTTAAGTCACAACGGCTATAAAAAAAAGAGTGAAAAAGATAATTTTATGATCTATGCGAAAGTTAATTTTCTGATCTATCGTGAAGGAGCAAATGCTAAACTCAAACCTACTACAAAATTATTTAAAAAATCCAGAGTATAACGAACAATTAACAACATAACTTTTGATAACAAAATTCACAAAGAAACTTACAAATTTACACAACAAAATTCACCAAGAAACAAGAATCCCGGATACCAAACTTGTTTCTCATATAACGTTCAAATAGTTATAGTGATATTTTGGTTACACAAAACACTTAACCAAAATATCATTGTAAGTGTATGCCGCTATAAAAATCTCGTTGCTATGCGCATGTACTTGTCTAGTAATTATCAATATAGCCGAGTACCCGCATCTAACGGCATCGGTATATGGTTTTCGACAAAATATGTTTCGACGATTTTTGTGTGTGTTTCATTTACAGTCGATTTTGTGTGTGTTGTGTGTTTTTTTGTGTGTGTTTCATTTTACAATCGAGTACCCGTGTATATTATGTATAACATAATATACATAGGGAGCATTTGTATAACATAACGCATGTATATTCTGTATAGTAAATAAAAGTTTAATAGTGTCTTTTGAAACCAAAAATAGTTTTGTTCGAGGTTGCAACTCATTCCATAACTGTAGCACAATACGTACTTTCCAATTTGATGACTAAACCTCGAGATCCCGTTTTAGTCCTAACTCTCAAGATAATAAATTATGTACTTTTCAATTTAATAATATAATACTGTATATTTTTGTATGTGTATGGTCGAAGACAAATGACACATTTCCACGAACACAAAGGCTAAAAAGAATTATAGATCTAAATGTTCAAAACCAGTTAAAAAAATTCAACCGAACGTAAATGTGTAGAACATGTTTACGACAAAAATTAAAGATGTAGAACATGTTTGTGATGACAATTGTTTGACTTCTACAAATAATAAGGATAAGATAATGAGGATGTCATCAGAATACACTCTAAATGAACCAAAATAATACACAAGTTAAAGTCAAGTTTGGTAGAACAATTCAACCCTCATGCACCATATATTCACATCTTTGAATATATTTTTCTAACATGTTTAGCAGATATAGAAGGACCACAAGAGATACTTTTCGTACAGAAGCATTATTTCACCACTCGCATATGCTCTTAGCTGTCACAAACACAAACTCATAACTGTAACATAATCTTGATAATACATATGCAAACATTCAGACGGGGAGAGTGATAATAATAACCTTCAGATTAAGTGAAAGTTCATCCAGTTTCAAAATTCAAAGTTATTCTTTCTTCACTATGCATACTAAAGTAGCAGCAAAGATACAAGTTGTAATATAGTAATGTGAGTATTGAGTATACGTAGTGACTGAATGGCTGTAGCGGTTAATTAAATGATTTAGATAACAGCTTAATCACATTTTTTACCAACCTTAATGAATTTAAGAGAAATCATGTTACTTAATTCATTTATTTGTAATACTACATATGCTCTTACCTGTCACAAACACAAACTCATAACTGTAACATAATCTTGAACATATGCAAACATTCAGACGGGGTGGGTGATAATAATAACCTTCGTGAAAGTTCATCCAGTTTCAAAGTTATTCTTTCTTGACTATGCATACTAAAGTAGCAAAAAAGATACAAGTTGTAATATAGTAATGTGAGTACTGAGTATACGTAGTGACTGAATGGCTGTAGCGCTTAATTAAATGATTTAGATAACAGCCTAATCACATTTTTTACCAACCTTAATGAATTTAACAGAAATCGCATTACTAAATATTACAACATGAATAAAGTAGCCTTGCTCAATAAACATGAATGTTAATTCATTTATTTGTAATAGCAATAAGCACAAAGTTTGTTAATTCAAGTTGTCATAACATCGTGAAATCAGATTAATATGAGGGTCCAACATTGAGAAGTTTTATCAACGATGTCATATTTTAAAAGTTTTTGCTTATAATCTGTTTTGCTTACAAATGAACCGCTTGTCAGATTTGTAGTAGTTACCAGTTTTAGGCTTTGTTTCGAAAAGAGAGAGAGACATATACTCGTATGTTAACAAAATTTAAAAAATATGTACCTGCATCCAGGTGTCATGTTGGAGACGTTCTGGAGATGTTTCTGGTGATTGAAGTGGAGGCGGAATTGGATGAATACGTTTATGAACGATCCTTAATCCTCTGCCAATCACTAATATAGCACCAACATTGTTTGGCGTACCTGATTACAGTTTTGACCACCATTAGACCATTTTACTGCAACCATACACAAAAACATAATGAATTGAGTTAAAAAACTATAAACTTACCACAATAGTTTGTTGTAGAGAAGAAAGTAATCAAGTGTCCCTGAGCAAATATTTGAAACTCATTAATCACACTTGTGTGCTCTTATAATGAGCTGAAGTTTGTTCTTTCTACAAAAGTCTCAGACCACGTAAGGCTGTAAGTAGTTATAAGAACATAAATAGTCATTACCTATAAGCAGCTAGTCTCATGTGTTTCATCCATATAGAATACAACTGGGCATTAAAAATAGTCATTATCTATAAGCGAGAAAAGTTACCTCATCAATTCTGACATTGTAAATGTATGGTCGAATCTTCTATCCCTATGACAACAATATTATTGTCTTGAGGATGGAAAGCCAAATAGGTGGTTGCAGGCGGCGGTGGCATATAAGTTATCATGACCTGAAGGTTCACTGAAAATATAAACTATTTGCCACACACATTCCATATCCGTAATAGATAAAAATAAATAATGTGTTTTTTAGATACCTTGAAAGTCATCATGTTGAAAAGGGACACTTTGCCACCAAAGTCATCATGTTTACATTGTTAGACATGAAGGCCTATTTGCAGGTTACCATAAATGTGAGACGATTGATGCAGTTGACTGAAAACACGAACAATGACCAATCAGACTTAGCCTTATGCATAAATTGTATATTATTAATTACTTGTGGTATCAGAAATCACCTAGAAACAATGACCAATCAGACTTAGCCTTATGCATAAAATGTATATTATTAATTACCTGTGGTATCAGAAATCTCCTAGAAATAAGCTTTTCATGTCGTCAAGCACAGAACTCCCAACAGCATTTCTGAAATATTAGGATAAGAGATTGCTAAAAATATAAACTACTGGTAAGCTTGCAAATAGCTCAAACGACTGTGCCTTATCCAATAAACATATGTGCTGTAATTGTATAACACTAACGTCATACCCACATTGGTAGTACAAGATACATAAAACCTTAACAAGCCCTTTAGCTTGCACATTCACAAACTTCCCAATAGATGTTTAGCAGATCAAATTAGATAGTTGTTTATTGCTTTCTTCGTGCAATAAAACATTAACAATTTTTTAATAAAACAACATAATATATACAAGACATGCATCTGTGTAATCCTAAAAACACATGATAGGCCTTCTGAGAATACCATCAGTATGCAGTAAGCTACTTATGCAATAATGATGATCAGCTCAATCTAGGTTCAAAAAGACCCTACTTGGAAAGCAAACATACATAAAACACCCACCCAACTTTACCAATTCTAAAACATTTACAAACACTGACTGAGAATCAAATCTACATTATTTAATCAATTCCCATTTACTAATCTTCATCTGCAAAACAAACATACATAAAACACCCACCCAACTTTACCAATTCTAGTCACTAAACTTATAAATCATTTTAAATTCTTAAACCCATTAACAAATTAATCCACAAAATCATAAACCCCTATAGAAATCAAACCTTTATCATTTCTTAAAACCCATAAACCAAATTGATCAGATAAGCACTACCCATTTCACCGAAAATAACAAAACAACAACAATCAGATAATCACTACCCATTTCAGATAATCACTACCCATAAACAAAAATCTTTAATACCCATAAAACAACAACAATAACAAAAACCCTTTTTATCAATCAAGAAAATCAATCAATTCATTAAATTTAATCAATCAGCCCAAAAATACAAACTTCAATATAGATCTAACAAAAAAAAATAACATACGAAAAGATACTTTGCTTAGTGTTTTACCGATATAAAAACGTTAATATTTCCAGCACACAAATTTTCCAGCGAGAAAGCGGTGCAAGCGGCTGCAAAACGGCGACACTAAGCAAAAAATAAAATAAAAAAGCGTTAGATCTACAAAAAAAATGTATAGATGTATATATATAATCTATAGATCTACAACTAAAATGTATAAATCTAAAAAAAATCTTCAAACCTTATAAATCTGTCAAAATACCTCTAAACTTCATGGTGGAGGGTTTCGGTGGTTCCTGGAGTTCAGTGGAGGTAGCGTCAGTGTTTGTGCTCACTGGAGCCTTCGGGTGGTGGTGGCGTCGGGTGGTTGGGTGGCGGCAGCGGGTGGAGGCGTCGTTATGGTGGTCGGCTCGTGAATGGTCGACGGCTGTTGTTTTTTTAGAGAGAGATTTGTTTGTTAGGTTAGAGAAATATGTAGCGTGAGTATTTGTGTGGTGTGTGTGTTTGTGTGTTGTTTTTATATAAAGTAGGGCAAGGGTAAAATGGGGAATACATTAATTTCAGTTTTTCACATCTTGACTTGTTGACTAAATCTCCTTTATAAGTAGTATATATATATATATATATATATATATATATATATATATATATATATATATATATATATATATATATATATATATATATATATATATATATATATATAGAGGTGGGTTCATGAAAAAAGTCCACTTTGATAGAAAAGTGAGAAAAGTGTACAAATCAACCCCTCCTTTTTTTCACACCAAACTACAGGGACCTAATTGTATTTTCCTTCATTCTTTAAGGAGTTTTTGTAAATTTGCACCCTACCCCCCACCCCCACCCCCCCACCCCCGCCGAAAAAAGAAAAAAAAATCCCGCCAAAAAAATTTTTTTTTGGGGCAAAAAAATTTTTTTTTTTTTTTTTTTTTGGGCCAAAAATTTATAACCCAGATGCACCTTTTTTTTAGTGCATCTAGGTTATAAAAATTGGTGCATCTCAGTTATAACTGAGATGCACCAATTTTTATAACCCAGATGCACCTTTTTTTTTAGTGCATCTCAGTTATAAAAATTGGTGCATCTCAGTTATAACTATAATGCAGCAATTTTTATAACCCAGATGCACTAAAAAAAAAGGTGCATCTGGGTTATAAATTTTTGGCGGGAAAATTTTTGGCCCAAAAAAAAAAAAAAAAAAAAAAAAAAATTTGCCCCAAAAAAAAAATTTTTTTTTGGCGGGAAAAAAAATTTTTTTCGGGGGGGGGGGGGGGGGGTGGGGGGTGGGGGCATGTTTCAAGACATACCCCTGAAGTTTGAGATGTTTCAAATTAAACCCTATAACCTTTTTTTCTCACTTTTCTACCAAAGTGGACTTTTCTCTAGAACCTTACCCTATATATATATATATATATATATATATATATATATATATATATATATATATATATATATATATATATATATATATATATATATATATATATATATATAGTGTAACTTTCAAACGAGAACCATTTTAACTGCGAGAACTGAGAGAACCACCAAAAACATACATGCACGCCTTCAATAATTGTATTTTTGCACATATGTTTTAAAAACAACAGATATGTTTTAAAAAAAAACATAGTTGTTCTAAAGAATTTGATAAGAAATTGGAAATACAAAAATTTTATTTGAAGGTGTGCATGTATGTTCTTATAAGACGTGCAACGACAATATTGCGGCCGTGTGTAAGGTTTTTGTGAAATAAGATGATGAGTTCATAATGATATTGAAGAACATATGTGGATACTTACGATTATTGATGATTTGCATGTATTTTTAATTTATTTTAAAAGGCGTGCATGTATGTTTTTTATGGTTCTCTCAGTTCTCGCAGATAAAATGGTTCTCGTAAGAAAGTCTCCCTATATATATATATATATATGGTGGCGTTATTGTGGTGTACACCTTTAAAATAGAAAACAATAGGCACAGATTTGGATGTATCATAATAAACCAGATTTAATTATATTTAATTATCATTATTAGATGGCATTATTGTAATAAACTTGAAATATAGTGGCATTGTGTAGCAATTCTAGAAGCAAATATTAAAATAACGGTTATTTTCTAATAGTGCAAATTTCAACGGCAACCATTATTCTTGTTCCCATCCAGTTGTTTTTCTCAAATTTTTTATAAAAACCTTTTTTCCTTTTCTTTTTCTTTAACAAATTTTGCCTTTTCATTGCTTAAAAGCTTTTTTCAACTTAATTTTATTATTATTATTTTATACTATTACACTGGGATCTTGATCAAAATATACAATGTGGCAACAAAATAATAACGTGATACATGAACACATAATGGAGTAATACATAACTAATGAATTTTTTTTACATAACTCATACACATCGTTTAAATAGAGTGACACATCCTTATATATATTGACACATTTGATACATATTCTTAGACATATTTACATATCGTTTTAATAAAGTGACACATTCCTATACATATTAGCACATCTTTTTAGAAGAGTGACACATCAATATACATTTTGACACACACATCCTATATTTGTAGTGACACTAAATTTCTTGATACATGTATAGTGCCACATTCAAATTTTAGTGGCACACTATGTTTGTCACACAAATTATCTTGACACATATGTAGTGACACACTAAATTTTTTTTATACGTTTGTAGTGACACACTAATTTTTATGACACATTTTTAATGACAAATTAAGTTTTGATGATACACTAACCGATACACTAGATTGAAATTACATATGATGCGAAGCAAAGACATCTTTGCCATGGTTCCACTAGCTATCCACTAGACGTGAATCTGAACAAACTAAAATTGAAAAAAAGTGGCTTGAAATATATACCTTGTAAACATTCATTTATATAGCATTACATAACTAATATATATAAGTAAAATAAAATCTTGTTGCTTTGCTTTTCAAAGATGTCGTATGACGCATGATAAGAATTAAGATGGTGACAAAGATTAAAAACCTCTCACTGGCTAAGTAACCTAAGATTAAAAAGCTTAAAACTACAACTAATACATGAAACCATCAGATCTTTGAATTAAAACTTTACAATAACCACAACTGATTCATGAGAACTACAACTAATACATCATACATATATAACAAGGTTTCAAACCCTCAACCAACGGACCACAAGCACTTTTAACCATCAATACACACACTTCCGGCACACATGACTTTCGTCACAAGTTGCAGCGGCAGCTGCGACTAGATATAAATCCGTTAGTGGTGGTGATGAGTCGGAATAGTTGATCTTTTTTCCTAAACGTTGGTTGTGAATAGGGATGCTGGAAAATAAAGCATTTTGGACGTTTTTGGAGCATAAAAGTGAAAAAAACGGCAAAGTCTCAAAATCCTTGCCGGGAACAGTACCTGACGGCGTCAAGGCTTCTCACATGACGGCGTCAAGCTTGGCAAAAGAGGTGAAAGTGGAAAATACACATGACGGCCCAGAATATTTTCTTTGTAATTGACCTGACGGCGTCACCAAAGCCGTCAGGGTCAAAATACATGTGACGGCCCAGAGCTCACTTTCTTCTTGACGGCGTCAAGATTGGATCTAGGCAATACGACCCTTAATTTGGCGGCGAGTTGACGGCATCACAAGCTACAACATGACGCCGTCAGGATGTATTATCTATATATATTTTTCCAATTTTTCATTGTAAAGTGTGGAACATTAGGAGAACTTTTGGAGAGCTAAAACCCTAGACGAATTTTCTGTAATAATAAGGGTTTCAACCATTGTTCCATCCATGCTTAATTGAAGATAAGTTTTCCAATAATCATACGATATGTCTATGTGTTGTGTGATTGTATCTTATGATTGTCTTTCTTTTAACATGTTAGGCTAGGTTTTTATTGTTGTGGATGATTGTATTCGATGTTAGGCTTAAGAAAACTGGCATTCAGGTGGAATATGAAAAATATAGATATAAAAAGATTTAGGAACTACCCACCAAACATTTCAGATGGGAGGAAAGTTTAATTAATTGTCTGAAGTGTAGCCCTGTTGGTGTATATGTTCGGCCAGATTCATCAAGGGGCCAATCCTCCTCTGCAACACAAGCACACACCAGTAATGTAAGGTATGGTGATTAGGTATATGAAAGTTTTTATACATGTAATTATGTAAAAACATAAAACCTACTACAAGATGAGTTAAATAAGGAGATCACAAAGAGGAAAAAGAAATCAACACAAACTAAGGGCACATTTGGTAGAGGGAAATTCAGTGAAATAAAATGGGGTAGAGAAAAGAAATTCATAGAAATGAATTGGTGAATTGACTTGAGAAAAAGAACAAAAACATTTCTATCGTTTGGCAAGAAAAGCATAGGAATAAAACTAGACATAAATTACGATGATGTAATTTGTTTATTCAACAGCACAACACCATAGTCAGTAATCAAACATAAAATTGTTAGTCTGTTACTGACATATAGCCGCAAAGATTAACCATTATTATCATTTATCAATTAGATAACTATTTGTTTTAACACAAAATCAACGGTGCATCAGATTTCTTAGTAAACAAAGAACACAACTTAGTTAACTGAAGTTTATAGAAAATATTAGTATACACCAAGAAGAACATGTCCACCCCATGGCAATAGCAAACACAATTGATTAAAGTTTTATTTTTTGTTTTATTTTCTGGAAAATATCCCCAATTCAAGTTTTTTCCATGAATCAAACCAAATTTCCATGAAGTTGTAATTTGGAAAATATTTAAAAGGATTACAGCTAAATGTTAATATAAGCAAATAAAGACAGCAAGATGAGGGCCGCCACCCTCAAATGACGACCAGCAAGCGGCAGTTACAGTCAGAAAATGAGCACTCGACATCAACATTTTTAATCACTATCCTCATTATCAGTAACGTCAACATTTTTATCACTATCTTCCCCATTATCACAATCTTCCCCATCATCACTAACTTCATCAACTACATGTTGTTTACCCTTACCATGGACTGTTTCACCTTCTGTATTCTTATCTAATGTTTGTTCAACAGCAGTAGCCTTAGCAACTACCTCATCATCATCTAAGCCAAAGAAAGGATCAAAGTCTTGGTCATCTATAGTAGAGTAAAAATTAGATGTAAACTCAGTTGGCAAAGTATTTTTACCCACTTCATTAGCCACACTACTTTCACCAATCTCATTAACTTTGCTTTGACCACCTATACTATCATTCCATTATAACATTAGTTGTTTCCTAACTGATCTAGAAGCAACCGGTGCATCATCTTCTAACTCAACAATAGTACACTTCTTAGTTGGTGGAGGGTTGTAAGTGTCCAATTTAGATTCTCCATGTTCAATGTAGTGATGTACACATTTATCAACTTATGACCAAACAGAACATAACTAGAAAGATCATGAACATCTTGGTCACTACCTAAAGCTCTAAGCTCATTGTCTAAATCAGAATTAGGTACCATATATTGGTAGTACATTTTCTTATCCCCTCTATACCCTATCATCATGATCATGTCATTCAACTCTATCACTGAAAACAAGTCAGTGTCTACATTATCAATAAAACTTTATGTACCATTTACGTACATCCTTCCTGGTGGGTCAGTAAACATCCCTCTATGATGAATCTTCATAGAAAACATGTTGGAATCATTGCCTGCAAAAACGGCCAAAAAAAGCACATAGTTAATTAGGGTTTGTTTGTTTTTTTTCACTATTATTATTCAAAATACAATCAAAACATAATTGCTATTAATCAAAAACACAAACATTAAACCCATAATCGGTATCTTACCATAAACATATTTATAATCGATCTTTTCTTCATTTTTATCTGAATCACGCAACAGCCAAATCGATAAGACCATTGCAAAGTTTATTGTTTAGGGTTTGACACTGATTTGGGGATTAGGGTTCCAATTGTGTCTGATAAATTGAAAGGTTTGATGTGTGTGAGAATAGAGTTGGAGAGAAAATGGTCTTGGGATGATACGTTGGATAAAAAAAAAGTGTAGATTGGGATGATACGTATAAGTGAAAAGACGGGCTTTAAATGCTATCAGTGTATTGGGAATGACAATTTTACCCCTCACGTGTGTGGCACATGGGCCAACTTAACGGAGATATAGACGTCCGTCCTACACAGGGACTAGCAGTGTTATTTGTTTCAGAGATAGGGAGGTTCCATGAAACTTTAAAGTTTCAGAGACTATGGGTGAAACTTTGGACAAACCACATGGACCATCTATGTAATTTACTCTCTTATTTTAGGATGTCTCAAAATAAATGTTCATTTTATGTTTTAACTAATAAAAAGTGATTTTAGTAGATAAACGTGATATTTGATTGGTGAATAATATAGTTAGTGAAATTGCTAAAACTTTATGCAATATGAAAATGTACATTTATTATTATAAATTTATCAAGTTATTACATTTATGTTGACAGCATGATATATAAAAATAGTATAGTATGTTACATTTACATGAGAAATATTTAAATCAATAAAAACAAAGTCACCTTATATGTATGTTCAATTATGGGATAAGACAGTGATGGCAACACCCATCCGCATTCAAGAAATTAATACAGTAATAAACTAAATTAAGAGAATAAATGATTTTTGCTCAATTATGTTATTTTATTTTGAATAGATTTATCAAGTTCGATCTCTAGCTTTCTGAATTAGAACATTAAGTTCAGACTCTTTAACAAGTTCGATTATTAATTCATCACCCAACTGAATATCATTATCACGAGTAAATGCCGTCCATCCAGCCGAGAAAAAAAGTAGATGAGTAGCATCGTTGTAAAGTGCCTTAACTTCCCACGATTCTTTCCGATCCTTGACGCGAATCACAAGATTCTCATTGTTGTGAGGGAGCCATTTAGTAAAACTAGCTGGAACATACTGCGATAAAAAATATACCAAGTTAGGATCAACATATCATTATGTTATCTAAATTTTTTATAAAAATAACAGCAGAGATTTCTGTTTTGTGTTTTCACCCAAGCAATGGCAACCAGCTTATGCAATCGATTAAATATAATCTGACCCAGTAATAAGTAGGACCAAGCAATGGTGATGTGGCAGTTGGACCAAGTGACCTTTTTCAATCTGACCCAGTTAAAAAAAGTAGGAACAAGCAATGGCGATGTAACAGTTGGACCAAGTGACCTTTTTCAGTCATGGTGCGTGAAACCAGGGGATTATTTTACAAATGTTTGAGCCATTTTAAGTAACAAAAACCAGACAAAATTCGTTGCCTTTTTATGCAATTTTCACTCTCAGGTGGAATATGAAAAATATAGACATAAAAAGATTTAGGAACTACCCACCAAAGATTTCTGATGGGAGTCAATTTCAATTACTCGGCTGAAGTGTGGCCCTGTTGGTGTATATGTTCGGCCAGATTCATCAAGGGGCCAATCCTCCTCTGCAACACAAACACACACCAGTAATGTAAGGTATGGTGATTAGGTATATGAAAGTTTTTATACATGTAATTATGTAAAAACATAATTACAAAGAAATCACAAACTAAGAGGAAAAAGAATCAACACAAACTAAGGGCACATTTGGTAGAGGGAAATTCAGTGAAATAAAATGGGGTAGAGAAAAGAAATTCATAGAAATGAATTGGTGAATTGACTTGAGAAAAAGAACAAAAACATTTCTATCGTTTGGCAAGAAAAGCATAGGAATAAAACTACACATAAATTACGATGATGTAATTTGTTTATTCAACAGCACAACACCATAGTCAGTAATCAAACATAAACTGTTAGTCTGTTACTCATATATAGCCGCAAAGATTAACCATTATTATCATTTATCAATTAGATAACTATTTGTTTTAACACAAAATCAACGGTGCATCAGATTTCTTAGTAAACAAAGAACACAACTTAGTTAACTGAAGTTTATAGAAAATATTAGTATACACCAGGAAGAACATATCCACCCCATGGCAATAGCAAACACAATTGATTAAAGTTTTATTTTTTGTTTTATTTTCTGGAAAATATCCCCAATTCAAGTTTTTTCCAGGAATCAAACCAAATTTCCATGAAGTTGAAATTTGGAAAATATTTAAAAAGATTACAGCTAAATGCTAATATAAGCAAATAAAGACAGCAAGATGAGGGCCGCCACCCTCAAATGACGACCAGCAAGCGGCAGTTACAGTCAGAAAACGAGCACTCGACAGCAGTCATGAGAAGACAAAAGGCGCCAGTGACATGATAGATATTTGGGGAGGGTTCTTTTGTTTTCTTAGCTATGTTTGAAATTGTGAGTGGCACGTGATATCTGCTTCTTATACCCCTATTTTAATTTTGACTTTAGCCCTTTTGAGAAAAACGACACCGAGAAATTGTAAGGGTGTGTTTAGTTAGAGAAAAAATTTCTTACTTTACTATTTTCGGATTTGTAAAAAATTGGAAGGGGGTCGATTTTCCACAAAACATAAAAAACGCTTTCATATGATATTGTTTTCTATTCTCAAGAAAACAAGGTGGGTTACAAGGAACACCAAAAAAATGTGTTCCCTTGTAAGGTTGGGAAATGCATGTTTTGTGTTTTGTAGAGAATTTGATGGGAAACATTTGATTTGAACGCAACCTCTATTTTCCTTGTTTTGTAAAAAACATTTTGCGGAAAACAAGGGTGTTTTCCTCTAACTAAACACAGCCTAAAGATTTCCGTTTCCTTACCAAATGGAGTGGAAATCAATTTACAAAGTCATTTCCGAAGAATTTGAAAATCTCCGCCTAATAGTTTCTCTAGTCTACCAAACAAGGGAAATTATATCACTTTGATTTCTTAGATCTCATTTCCTTCTACCAAACACACCCTTAAGTGTGAAGCAGGTTAATAAAAATTCTTCAAAATTTGGTTTTAGAACAGTTTGAGTAAGCAAAATTTTTTAGATAAAATTAAAACAATTCATCAGAAAAAATGAAAGTACAAATGATACATACAAAATCGGCCGATATCCTACTTTCGAGAGGTAGGTAAGGTTCTCTTCATTATGCTTAACTTAAATGATCAAACCAAGCATATAGGCCATCTTTCCTTTTAACTAGATCTATCGATATAATATTATTGTTAACTAGTCTACATGGAAAGAAATACTATTGTTTTAATCATGGAGATGCTTACTTTACTAACTACCCTAAAAAACGCAACTCTAACAGATATTGTCTCGAGACTAACATATAGTAAGTAACATGGAAATGTATAACTTGTCAGTGCTTTACATTAGATAATATGAGTATAATCAAACAAAAACCAGACACCAACACAAACGGTAAGCGTTTTTACCAGAAAAAGGCGGATGATAGGCAGTGCCACAATACTCATGTCTTTTGTCCACTTCTAGCTCCTCCTCCTCCTCCTCATCATCTCCAAAATCACCTGCAAGCAAACACATATGATAGTAAATTGGAAACTACTAACATGAGCAAAGAGCATTGTGTGACGTCAAGTATAGCATTTTAAGAAGGCATTATGTATATAAATAAACAAATAGACATGTTTTGCCTCTATTATCAACTAAAGGAACAACACATTTACAAGGATAGTAGCTTACCAACAGCTTCTGGGAATAAACTACTTTCTGGGTCAAGATAATTCTCATCCACATCCTGGAGAAATTTTAGATGGTCAGAATTGATTTATTTCACCATAGAAAGTAAACTAATTAAACCTGACTTGAGTCAAAATCAACCTCAGCCCTTGCTTTAAGTTTCAAACTGAAATATAATAAAATATAATATATATATATATATATATATATATATATATATATATATATATATATATATATATATATATATATATATATATAAAATAAGTAAACTGATGCATTTGATTTCACCTACAAAAGTTTGACTTGTTACAGTCACTCTTCCGAGAAATAAGCATAATCGTAAACTCTGAGTTGTCAAGTCTAAGACACTCAAAATAAAATAGTCGATAGATGTGACTAGTTGACTTGTTTAGAAAGCAAAAAATAAAATAACACTAAAGCTCTTTGACATAAGCTCCTGTAGAACAAGTGAGCATCATAAAATATTAGAGGTAGCAAAATGGGATGGGTTGTGTTAAATGTAGATTTGTGTGGGTCATCATCAACCAGTTTGGGTTGATTGGAACACATTTTCCAGAAAAAGAAAATATATTTTTCGAAAAAAATGATTGTGTCAGAATATGATTGCAATAATAATTTGTTTCATTACCAAATAAATGGGAAGAAAAAGATGACTTTTAACTGCAACTAGGATTTATTTAGTTTTATTTATTCAATTTTAAAACAAAAGAAAAACATTATAATGTGAAGAGAAATAAAGCACAAACATTCAATTTCTCCTGACGAGTGAGCTCTGCCTTCTGCATTTCAACTTGTCTAATTAAAGACAAGATCTTTTCCTTTAGACCTCTAATCTCTGAGTCTTTCTCTCTACAGGCAACTTCTTTATCCCACAGATGGCACCTTCAAACCCGAGAAAAAAGATCTTCAAATAAATTAAACAGTTCTCAAACACATGTCCATTAATATATTTGTTTAATCGCATACCTTGATGAAGATGCCAAATTGAACAAATTATTCATGACGGTTTTAGCATCAGCAAGAGAACGAACAGGATTCCAACAACCTTTGCCACTAAAAGCCCATTCTCGCTCTTCAGCTTCTGACAATTGTGAGGCCATTGAAACGATTGTGCTGGATGACGTGGCAAGCATGTTCTCAAGAGCATATATCCTTGAATTTCTGGCACCAGGTGACATTGTTTGAGAACAATGACTGCAATACCCCCAAGAGAAAGACCCGTTAATCGAAACTCGAAAGAGAAAACAAAGAGCTAAAAAACCAACTCAGAAGTTAACTATGAGGTTAAAGAAAATTAATTTAGCAAAACCTTAAAGGTGACTGCTTTGATAAGTTTGCTTCATCCTTGAGCTCAGCTACCTCCTTAGCCATTTTTAATCTCCTGGGATTTCAAAACAATAACAAGAGTTCAGCCAACAATTTAATATTATATATATATATATATATATATATATATATATATATATATATATATATATATATATATATATATATATATATATATATATATACATGTATATTTAATAGGGTTTTGTAAACTTACTCTTCTTTCTGACGCTCATATTCGCAACGTACTTCATGCACACGCACAGTAACCTCAAGCTCGTGCTCAATTGCTTTCAACAGTGCCTATGTAATAATGCAAGGTTATATATTAACACAACAGCATTATTTGATATGCAAATAAACTATGTAATTAGTGTATTATACTCAGCTCCCAGCACATTTATTATACCTGAATTCCAGCGCCACCACTGCTAGGTCCTACACAAGTGTTTGCAACATTACACTGTTAGAAAATAAAAGGTAACGACAAAACATGACTGAAAATATTAATTTAGTGACAGTTTACCATATGTTTCACGGGAAGTCTTTCGTGTTTCCAATATATCTTTTAACCGTTTTGTAGCCATAGAAGCTTCTTCTGTCTTGCGTTGAAGAACCTAACATAAGAACGAAGATATTGCTATGAAGGTAATAACAAAATAGACTAGAAATTATACGAAACAGGTAAACAAAAACTGTGCTGAGTTAAAAATTACCATTTTTTGCCTTTGATTCAGAGCTAGTAGCTTATGCATCTCATATTCGTTCCTTCTTCCCTTTTTCTTAAGCTGATCATACAAAAAAGAAAGTGTTAACATAGCATTTTTTTTGCCCATCTTCGATTAGTATAGTAAAAGTCTAAATACCTGAAGTACTTCTTTTTCCCGTGATGCCTTCCATTGTCTAAACTGCTCCGATTCTTGCTTTATCTTTTGTTGTAATTGTACCTAAATATGCATAACAAAACAAAAATAAAGATATGGATTTAGTATTCAATTGGTATAGCTTAAACGGCCTCTTCAAAACAGGAAACGGACCTTCTGTGTTTTGATTCTATGAATCTCATCCTGAAGTTTTTTTGCTGCCTCGTCACTCTTCTGTTTTTGTCGTAGCAGTTGTGCTTCAGCATCTTGCTTCTTTTTCAATTCGGCTACCTGAAATCCATAGATTAGTATTGAAGACATATTATAGAGTTATTGCTCTAAAAACCGAACACAATAAATTATTGCAACATGTTTTACAGCATCATATATTAGTTGCTTTATTTGGTCAAACTTTGTAGTGGTATAAAGATCGGACCTACTCGATTTTTAACATGAAATCTACCTTGGTTTAAATTAACTTAAAGAAGCTTCACCAACTACAGTAAACTTAATTACGGTTTTTAAGATAACTGACTCACCTGGGATTCTAAAAAGTTCAATTTCTGAATATAATTTTCCTTCAACTTCTGAGTACTGTCATCCGAGGTGGAGGAAATGTTTGCAAGATTGCACCTAAGTTGCTCAATCTCTTTCTGTCATTCAATCAGAAATATAAGTAAACAAAGGTATACCTTTTATGTTCAAAACTTAAGAAGGATTCGACTATTCAATAACTAAAGTTAAGAATAAAAAACCTGCAGATTTCGTTTTTCTTGTTCCAAGTCCTGAACTTGCTTCTCGTAATGTTGCTTAAGAACAGAAGTATCACCACCCGCAACCCGTTTCATTTCAGCCTTTCATGTATTTAACAAAATTGAGGAAAAAGATATTAGCAGCTTCTAAGTAAACTTTGATCCACACTAACAACTTATTAGCTATAAAAGTATAAATACAGGACAAAAGATTGTGTGTCATGCATTTAAAAACCAAACATTTACCTCCTTTTGCTCAAGTCTTTTATCCAGTTCTTTAAGCTCGTTATCGAGTTTCTCTTGAAGAGAACAATGTTCTAGCTCCTTCTCTTCATCTTCAAAATTATCTGCAAACAAATATGATAGCAAATTTCATTTACTGGAAACTAACATGAGCAAAGACCATTCTGCATAAAATGCTAAGTGTAACACTATAACAACACTCGGTGAGCATTTTTTCCCTTGATATTAAATATATACAACACTGTCACTTAGTCGGAGATTCTAAAAGGATAGCAAATTACCAACAACTTCAGCAGTTTTAGAATCCGATACTGGGAATAAACAACTTTTTGGGTGAATAGTGTTGTCATCCAACTCCAAATAATCAATTTCACTCCATTTTGAAGAGTTCAATCTTTTCGATCGAAGCAAGTCTACTTCTAATTCTTGAATTCTTGACTTATAACTTTTCAACACATCCACGTCCTGAAAATAATTTAGATGGTCAGAATTCTTTTGTTGATTTAGTTAACCACTGATAATAGAAGTCTAAAACTGAAGTTGCCAAACCTTATTCGAGTCACAATCAAACTCAACCCATGGTTTACCGTCACGAGCAGATTCAATTTTCAATAACAACTTGTCTTTCTCAAACTGAAATAACAAAATCGCTTGTCAAAACTGGTTGCTTATTGCAATGCAGCATATTTCTCGATATTCAAACATAACAAATTACAATCAACTCGTCTAACTTACTTGAGCATCAATCGCTTGTTTAGTCAAATATTCGACATTGGCTTGATGTTCCTGTAGCTGCTTTTGCAAGTCCGCATTACTTCTTTCAAGCAATGCTATCTTTTGTTTCAGTATCTGACAAACAAGAGACATATTATTAACTACCACATTGATGTGCATTAAGGGTACACAAAAAAACTTAAAGAATGCCTCACTTGAAGTTCTTCAAAAGGTGTAGATGAGTCTCCTTTCACATAAAGAAGTTCAGCCTGCAACTGTTCAATTTGATTCTTCATCATCTGCATTTGAGCAGTAACTGGATCACGATTTACCTGCATCATGAAATGATACGATTACAATTTACAACATGGTGGCTAATCAAATTAACGTCGTATCAAACTTAATGGAAAAATCAATCTTACAATAGCTTTGTTTTGAATGTTACGAGCCCGGTTAGCATACTTCAACGTGTTGAGGGTTTCTTCAGCATTTGTATCAGCTGGACTTACACAAGCTGAATCAAACAGAAAATGAAAAGTAATATTAGTTAATCTAATGCAATATATCACAATTTCAATAACCTTAATTTTATGTATAGTCCTAACATGACGAATTTTATAACATCTTACCAATCATTACTGTTTTGCTGTTTCCACCAAGTGAGTCCTGTAGTAGGCGGGTTAACTTGCTGTCCCTGTAGGGAACATGACCTCCTTCTTTCCGCTTCTTATCATCACCCAGTGCACTTATCACATTGCCAAGAGCTAATAAACCTTTGTTGATATGAATACCTAACAACAAATGGATCAATTATAAACCTCTTCTTAAGATATAGTTGATGCGGAACACAAATGGGCAGAACATCTCCAACATTACTCATTACATTACATGTATACAAATTAACTTAAGATATAGTTGATGCAGAACAAAATGGGCAGAACAATCGACAAAATTGGCATATTGGATATAAACGATAATTAGTATTCAATTGCATACTAAATGAATACATTATATTTTAAAAGATAGTAGAATGATGCAAATGCTCTATGCAGAATATGTGTAACATTAATCTACCTTCTCGTAAGCGCATCCCATCAGCTCCTGTTTTCTTTGCCCGTTCCGACCCAGCGAGATCAACCAGATGAAGCTTGGCGCGCAGTATATCATCTCCAGCATCATCATGACCTCCTCCACTCGTTGCGCCAGCAATTCGTTTTTGCTCCATGGAAATCGTGAATATAGCATGTGATCGACTGAAACATAGAAATCACATTTACACAAAGTTAACACTACACGTAAAACTAACACAGAAGATAAAAGGAACATATAGCCATGCATTATATAATACACCTTGATTTACTATTCATATTTGTGCTTCCTGTAGCCCTATTCACCGACCCATGTAACAGAAACAACGCCATCTCTTCTTGTGAAGTAACTTCAGCCTCCGTTACACCAGCAAGCGAAATCCCACCATTAGCCGTTTCCCTGATCTGAATAGGCGCCCGAGACGGCCCTGTACCCTTTCCATTCCCATCACCTTTCGAATAAACCACTGTACTCGATTCTAATAAATCAAATACTTCCTCCTTGAATATCTGAAACACGAATATACATCATCTCAGCAAACACAAATTTACAAATAAGGCGATAAATGCAAAATTTATTTAAACTACCTCAATAAATGACACTCTGATTAAGTACTTGGTATTGCATTTCGTCTCCTCAACGTGTCTAAATATCTTTTGCATAACTTTAGGAATAATCCCATTAGTGCATTCCCAGTTATAATTAGTCCCCATTGTATAGGTCTTACCAGACCCCGTCTACAACAACAACAAACAAACGAAACATATAAACCGCAACCTTAAAAACCAATAACAATCGCTACTTATATAGGGGGTGTTTGTTTAAGCTTATTTTTGGGCTAATTAGCTTATGTGGTTTCAGATTATGTTCATAAGCTCCTTTTTTTCATGCTTATTTCGAAACTTATAGGCTTATAATAGCTTATTATTATGTCATAATAAACTTATAGGCTTATAATAGCTTATTATTAATAAGTTTTGAAATAATCAGAAAAAATAAGCTTACAAAACATGATCCAAAACCACATAAGCTAATAAGCCCAAAAAAAAGCTTAAACAAACATCCCCTATCATCACGAAACCATCGCTACTTATTTTGGGGATGTTTGTTTAAGCTTATTTATGGGCTGATTAGCTTATGTGGTTTCGGCTTATGTTTCATAAGCTCGTTTTTAGGCTAATTTTCAAATTTACGAGTTTACATAAGCTTATTATGTCATAATAAGCTTATGTTAACAATTTCAAAATAATCCGAAAAAAACGAGCTTACAAAACATAATCAGAAACCACATAAGCTAATAAGCCCAAAAATAAGCATAAGCAAACTCCCAATGATCCCAAATTATCAGTAAAACACAAAACAATCGCTACTAATTATCTAGGGGGTGTTTATTTAAGCTTATTTTTTGGCTTATTAGCTTACGTTGTTTCGGCTTATGTTTTGTAAGCTTATTTTTTCCGGCTTATTTCGAAACTTATAGCCTTATATAAGCTTATTATGTCATAATAAGCTTATATTAACAAGTTTCAAAATAAGCCGAAAAAAATAAGGTTACAAAACATAATCCGAAACCACATAAGCTAATTAGTCCCAAAAACAAGCTTAAACAAACACCCCTTATAACAATAACCACAAAAAACAACAACTACCTGTCCGTAAGCCAACACAGTCGCATTATACCCATGAAAAAGCGCCTCAACAAGCGGCGCAACACACTCGTCAAAAATCCTATTACTCGTCGACCCCGTACTACCGTAAACATAATCAAACGTAAACGAATGCGTGCCAATTTGTACCTAAATTAGGGTTTATAATTAGTAACTCAAAATCAGGGTTAAAATTAGGGTTAGGGTTTAGATTAGTATACCTGAGGTTCACCGGGAGTGACACTGATGCAATCGGAGCATCCGACGAGCAGCTCCGGCGTAACTAACGGCCGAATGTTCACGGCGACCCGAACCGACTGAGATCCGGTTGGATTATCCATTTTGATCCGATTAGATGTGATGAATTAGTGGATTATTATAGATCGATTGTGTGTGTTTGTGTTTGTGATTACCGTTAGGGTTTTGAAATGTGTGTGTGTGTGTTTGAAGGTGTGTTTAGTGTGTGTGGATTTGAATTGAGAGAGAGAGAGGGTGAGTGGGGTTTGAATGAAATGAAATGAAATGAAAATAATGAAAAGGGCGGTTGTGGATTTGAATTTGAGAGGGGGATGAAAATTTTTTGGTCACTTGAGATGCATGTGGAGGTGGTGTTTTGTGAAAAGTCACGTGCGTTTGGTTTTCTCTTAAGGGAATCAAACTATCACTATGAAAGTGATAGTTTGTGTTTGTTTAGAATGTCTGGGCCCACAACCATGACTATGAAAGTCTAATATATTTCATACTCCATATACAACTCTTGAGAGGGGAATGGATCTTTCATAGTTGAAGGACCCACTGCTACTATCAAACTCATACCCATTGTCATTCCTCGCAGCATACCAAACGCACCAATACCTTGTAGTTATCTATTTTGGACGTGGATTGATTTACTACGGAGTACTGTAGTATATGATTTGTAAAAAATTGTATTAGAGTTAGAAATTTGTGCCTGATTAAAAAAAAAATACTAATTTTGGCTATTTTATAAAAGATTTTGACACATTTAGCTTCTTTTTTTTTTAAACATAAGCATATTTAGTTCATTAAAAAGTTAAATGGGCACTAACAGATACATCTTTTTTCTTAACTGGATAACATTATAATCGTTTTTAAATAAAAACTTATATATGTAATATATTTAATTTTTTAAATATAAATGAAGTATTAGGTTTAAGGAATTTATTTCGAATTTTTTGTTTTCTATAAAGCAAATTTTTATAACATGTATAAAAAACTAGTTTATAGACCCGTTGACACCGGGTTATTTTTTTAAAGAAATAAAGAAAATGAGATGATAAGAAAAGTAATAACGTAAACATGTTCCATTTAAATTATGAAAGAAAGAATTACACAATGCGTCAATTATCCGATAAGCAATTTAGTTTGTTACAATTATACTAACAAACGTCCAAGCGTTGGCGATTGTAAAATTGATTGTCTCGAATATAAAATGATTTGTGTGAGCGCCTATTGATTCAAAACCTAATCCATGTCGTGATGATAGACCTTCAAGTACTTCTCTATACGTCATAAAAAGCTAATAATGAAATTTTGGAGATTTCTTTGGGTCAAATGCTAAATATGCATTTTCGTAATCAAGGGCATCAAAACTCTCCTAGTCAATGTAAAAGGCAACATCAGTCGAATCCTCTTCAACTAAACCAATGCGCGCCTTGGACGGAGCATATTCCTTCTCATCTTTAGCAATTTGAAGCAAACTTTGTTTGTTTGCTACTTTATTTTTTTCAGACATCCACCACTCGTACCACTCATTAACATCCCATTTTCCTTGCTTTTCAAATTTTAAAACCTTATCTTGTTCGTTACCTGTACATAATAGACGATCATCAATGCCTAAAACTGAAAATATGTATATCAGATTAATCCTTGAATGCTGAAATTAGTCGCAACTGTTGTTCAAACGAATGTATAAGTGTTATACATACCTTTACTTGATTCTTTAACGGTTGAAACTTTAACTGTTTCTTCTTCTTGACTGTTTCCTTGTCGGTAACCATCTGAGAAACACATCTGACACTCTTGTTGTTTCCAAACATTACTTATGAATATCAGTTCCAGGTTTTTGTTTAAAGATTGTATAAAAAACGTTTTTTGATTTGTGATTCATGGAAATGGCTTTAAAAAGGGATATTGGAAACCAAAAGTCGTATGTTTAATGCAAAGTTGAGTTCATATTTACTTGTCACGATGTGAATTGAAGTAGTAGGAGGGAATTTTGGAAGTCCCATTCTCTTTAAAAAGAACAATTATTACATAATCAATTGAGTTTGTAACAATCAAAATATTAAACATCCATGCGTTGTCGTCTCCAAATTTGATGATCATGAATAGCAAATAACGTTTGTGAGCACTATTCAATTTAATTGTAAATGTCCATTCCATAAACACCTCATATCCCATAGCCAATGTCCATTCTAATGTGATAACCAATTTACAACTTGAATGTGTCAAGCTAAAAACATGAGATCATAACCATTTATTTTTGGTAGTCAATAAGCTATAAGCAAGTTCAATGTCAATAATACCATAGGCTAATTTCTTGTGCCAAAATATATAATTTTATGCTACTGTCACTTTGAATTCATTTTATAAACGCCGTTATTGAAGCCAACTTTGGAAACCATGTGTGCTAAGTAAGTTAGCTTATGCCTCATACGTTTTCAAATGGTAAACTTCAACGGAGAAGCCAACTTGTACACCCATAAACAACATGTAGACTTCTTCATTTGTATATTAGCAACGTTTAATCTTTTATTGGTTTAATTGGTGTAGAATTGTGAGATGACCATATGACACAACTTTTAAGTTATGTGACGCATTTAATTAGAATCTTATGGAGCAAAGAAATAGCATAATAAGGTTCATGTTTACCGAACTACCATAATCGTCTTTAAATGCTATGTTTGCTAAAGTGTCTTTTTAATTAGTATATTCACATGATTTTAGAGCGATACATAGCTCTAGTTAGTATTGTAACGTAAGAGAAAGTTAAACGCTAATTGCACTTCTGTATTAGTTCTAAAGATGAGAGACGCACAAAAAGTAAACCAACAGAATAAATCTATTGAGCAATTATTTCAATATAATGTGCTCAAAAAATTTGATGTGAGTGCAGGTAAAAAAACAACATACTGATCATTTTTCTCTCATCTCATATGGTGCTTGTTCAAGGTATTCGAGTTCAATATTTTTGCAAAGAATATATAGGTTCATTGAAGTATACAAGAAGACAAACTTTGGTAAGACCATTTCCAATGTTATCTTTGATCATTGACCACATGCTTACTCCCTTCTCTTTTTCAACAGGACCAGGCAACTTATTCTGTCTCTCAATATGAGGGAAGTTATCACCAACTGCTTTAATGGAAGGATCAATTTTCGGATCGTTATATAGAAAGTCTTCATCATCGGAAGAAAAGGAAGATGACCGCATGTCGGACCCAATACTTTTAAAAGAGCATGATGATAGAAAGTCTTGAGTGTCAAAAAAACACATTATCCTCTTTATCTGACTCTTCCCACTACAGCATCTCCTCTATCATTATCACCCTCAGATTCAATTCACTTGCTTCTAAAAAATAATAGAAAATATTAATTTTTTTTTTAATGTTAAACAGCATGTGCCATTTCCTATATCATTTTAATTCTTAAATAACAGACATCCAATGCAATTTTACAGTTTCTCAGCTCTCAGATTACGAAAGTGCAAGATACAAAGAAGAAATAACACATAAACCACCATCTAATAGAGAAAATTAAAACCATCAATAAACACCATAAATTTATTTTTCATATGCAATAATGAACAAATTTCCAAGCCTAGAAGCTAATACAACTATGCCTGCAATTCACAAAAGGTTTTACAAACTTCAAGAAGTTCCAAACTATGGAATACATGAAGATTAAACAAAGCTTATGTGCGAGCATATGCTCCACCATGATTAAATGCTTGGATTTTGTTCTACTATGCGCCTATCTACCAAGCCTTCGAAATACATGAAATTTAAAATTCAGCTTTTGTAGACTCCTATGTTTTTGTTGGCCCATCCTTGATTTAGCAGTTATCTTTTTATCCTATCTTTTCCTTAACAGACTAATAGCTTAATAAGTAGATTGATTCATTTTAGCAACCAAAGTCAACTATTACCTCTTTTTGAAAATCTTACTGATCCTTTAACTTTTAATAACTTATCCCGTTTTGAAAAAGCGTCAGAATTTTTAACAAAGATGTATTTGCACCATAGAACTGCATAATAAAGATGTTGGGATATGGTAGAAGGTGTGCGAGCTTATGTTTATCTATAATTCTATAATCTAATTATGTTCTACTTTATTGTCTTAATAGCAAGTCAAACAACAGTGCTTAAATTAAATATAGTGCAGTTGCATTGACATTGCCATGATAACTCAAAAAAGGATGTTAAAACTGACCCGTGTAACCCATAGAAAGTGTTACCAATTAGTCAACTTGAGCTTGCTATTCTTGAAGCTGCAAAAAATATAGTGAATTATTAGATCATAATCGGTATTTGTTGTAAATAGGAGATTGTATATTCTGTGTTGATCACAAATTAGAAGGGTCTATTAGAGCATCTCCAACTTCAAAGTCCAATTGTAGAGGAACACTCATATATGAATAGAATAAAATTTGTTAAAGAACATGCATTCAGATCATTAAGCTACATCCGGTGTAAGTCAGCAATACTACAAAGGGTATCATTCTGAAATTTAAGAAAGGAGTTAAGGCCATGTAAAATATAGTTAGCTTCGTTATGATTAACTTACTGTCAATTTTAATTACAAAAAACACATCATTCCATAACAATCTAACTGTTTGAATAACATGATTAGGAGATCAATGCATAAAAAAATACACATTATGCGATTTTTAACTTATTTGACCCGTTTCCTTTTATGCTATTTCGTTACCCGTTGGAGGTAAAAGAGTAAAAACATAGCCCAAATCCAACCAACTTGCTAATGGAAGGGATTAACCAACTTGCTTGTAACCTTGTAGGATGAGTAGGGTCACTCTATCACGACACAACTTAACTAAATCGAATAATAGTGCCCGAATAAAATATATTGCAACCGCATTGACATTGGCATGATAACTCAAAAAAGGATGTTGTTAAAACTGACCCGTCTAACCCGCAGAAAGCCGTCACCAATTAGTCGACTTGAGCTTGATATTGAACTTGCAAGAAATATAGTGAATGATTAGATCATAACCAATATTTTAAACACTTGATAGGAAAACGAATCTATAAAAAATACACTTTGGGCATCGTGCTTTATAAGCTAAATTTCTTAATGTACCCAATAATGGACACTGAGAGAAGGAAGACTGATGTGACATGTAAAAACTAATTCTCCATTATATAATACCAAAGTTCTTGAAAATAATGCAAACTTTTATTTGAAGGTTCCTAAAAATAATACCAAAGTGTATTAAAGTTAAAAAAAGAAAGTAGTAAATTAATACATCATCGCCATAAAGCGGAAGAGCTTATGTTGGTTCAAATGAGAACTAAAGATAATAAAGTAATACTCATTTAGACATAATTAACACCGACTAATCACAGTATCTTGAAAACTTACATGATGGTAAACAATAATAAATCATAGTCCTGCTACTACCTTAGTTCATAATTTAAACAACAAATAACCCTACTCTATACTCATTTGGACAAAAGGATACTATCATTAGCTAATTCACGGATACTAATGCAAACACTTGAAGAAGGTGGTACAACAAATTATGTAAGCAAAAGTTATAAATAGTAAGCTAATTTCAAAGCAATAGAACCAAAAATATATGAAAGGCCAATCATTCTTATGTGAAGATGGCATGCAATAATTGCTTCAACAGCTACTTTTGATATGCCTTGCCTCAATAAATAAAGATTGAGGCAACCCTGGGATGTTAAATGTCGATTATGGTTCAATAGTAACAACGTCACAACAAACGATTCAATAGAAGTAGACACGACCACTCAAATTTTAGCAGATAGAGCTCACACATATTACCTTCATAAACAACTTATGGATATGGACAATACCTAATGCTTTTAATAGTGAAAAATAGATCACCAAAACCTTAGAGGCTTAGCTATCACATTAAGAAAGTGGTATCAAACTTAGAAAAAGTAGATGAACCACCTTGTCTAAAATTATCTCCCGTTCTGCATGCATGGGTTCCCGCGCTCTTGCGTCTTTTAGCTCCTTTCCATATTTCTCCTGAAAACAGTACAATAACAATTTCAAAAGTTAACATATAAATGATATCTAACGGGATTGACATTTAAGTAGCATGTCATTGTTCACTGCAGTTCAATTAACAAAATAAAAGAAATCTTGCCTTCATCATCCTCTTCTATTCGGAAAAAATATGTCAACGTCGTGCATGCCTATTTACATCATCAGCTCCTTTTACAGCCTCAACTACTTCCATCTATTTCACATATCATGTAATTAGACACTTTTTCCCTAAAAGCAATAACTTTAGATAAGGGGTGTTTGGGCATGCTTACTATTGTGTCTTTGTGCGGATTGACCCATTACTTCCTCACCCAGTTCTTTATTTTACAAATCTGGCTTATTAGATATTTAAGGTAACCAAAAATTGACTCATATATACGTAAATTGGTCAACTTTACCACATGTAATATATTCATGACGAAATGTGAAAAAGATAATAAGCAAACCAAAGATAGAAACATATGTACCTTCCTCCACTCATATTAGACTATCAGATATGTGGCATAGAAAAGTTAAAAGAGTCCATTTGTACCCTCATCCACGTTCCAACTTGCATTCTGATGCCAACAATGCTAATCACTTCTGGATAGGAATAAAATTATTAATCCGCTCAATGTAGTCCCTTGGAAAACAAATACAATGTGTATCAGTAGAGAAAATTTGTCAATACAATACTCATTAAGCTTTAATCAAGCCTAAAATATACAATTTATTGTGTTTTACTTTAGAGATATGCCATGTCCATGTGGCCAACATATATAACTTTAAAAAACTAATTACATAATTGTTACTGACGCATTTGAATGCTATAATAGGCTCACAATTGTTAATGGATTACCCGAAGCCATGATCATGTTTCAACCGAAGTATCCTTAATAACCATGTCAAACGCTTTACAGGGAAGCAAGCACCTCATTAATTTTTTATATGATAAAATTTAGATGTTAGGGGGTGTTTGGTTTAGCAGCAATTAAGTGACACAGAAGCAAGCACCTCATTAATATATTCAGGTTTTAAGAACAATAGTGACAAAATAGCATTTTCATTTTTTTCATAAATCAAATGTTTTTTAACCTCAATTTCAGGCCGGAGAAAGCCAAAAAACTGCATTATATTACTCTTAATGAGAAAAGCCTGAAATTAAACATACAATGAAGCAAACTGAATATAGTAGCCATTTTCATGCTTTATCCAAACGGCCCCTATTGGTAAATACTTTCCCATTCAAAAGTTACCTAAGTAGATGTTCCACTTATACACAATACAGCATATATATCATAAGCACTTCAATCATGACTGTATTAGGTAGAAATTTTCACTATCGATAAAGTATTACTTTTTTTGCCAAAACCTCAATAAAAATCTTTAGATGACATTGTATCATGTATTGAAATCCACTACATTAACTAATCAAAAGATCATGGTGCTGCCAATATAATGAGGCTTACCATTGCAACCGTTTCTTGTTGGCCATGTGCTGCAAACAAAGTGAATTTACATGTTGTCCTTCTATCAAACTATAAATCAACCAAAATTATCATTATCAACAAAGTAACAGCAACCGATCAAAACTTTTTAAAAATTATAAAGAGAACTAATGATATTACATTCGTGTTCTTTCAGTAGGAAGTAAAAGGAGAACAAACAATGATGTGAACAAATAATCGATATATTAATTGCAATTACACGACCTTGGATATGTAAAACAACAAACTAAAGTGGACGACTTCAATTCATATTTGGTTCTTACATACATTTCATCAAACAGTTTGTGGGCAAGCAAAACACACACAAATTAACAAATAGCCTTTGTGCATCAAACACCCATAAACAAAACAACCAATCTGTCATTCAAATTATAAGGAATTTACCTTCAATAACAACAATGTGTGCTTTTCATTTTCTGCGCAATTACTTTTTTAGACTTCTTCATCACAAAATCCTATATAAAAATAGATTTAAATAAACAAATCGCAAACGCAAATCGGTATAACACAATTATAAAAAGTTAACACATCAGACTACTTACAAATGTTTAGATGCAGCTATTGAATCGAACCTGCAAAATCAAACAAAAAATTATCATGCTAATATCAAGGAATAAATTTATAAAAATTAATGATCGAGAATTAGAAAAAAGATTCGACTTAAATTGATTCATAGAATCACTGGCATATTCATAGAACGAAAGTGGAGATCCGTGCTGTTTTTTAATATGTTGAACCTCATAAATCAAAACAAATATGTCAATGTTTGAATGGATTAATGATTAGCAAAACGTAGGGAAGAAGGAAGTGTTAAATTGAAACTGATTATTGATTAGAGGAGTGTATTGAAGGTAACTTTACTAAAATACATCAACAGATTATTGACTTTGTATAATGGTGTGTAGAAAAAAGAATGCTTTGTTTAGTTGTACAATGCTCTGTATATATGGTATGACACATCACCGAATTAATTGAGTTTTTAATGCACGCTGCTTCAATGAACTTGTACAAAACCTTTGTTTATTATATAGTATAGATCTATTAAAAAAAAAAAAAAAAAGTCATTTTTTCTTTCCATTTTTCTCTCTCCCTAACAAATTTCTCACCATTTTTCACAATTAAAAAAGCTTCAAAATCCTTTATTCTATTTCAATTTCTTATCCATTTTCACTCTAGTTTCCATATTTCGATTCATTATTTCATTCCGATTCTTTTGATACTATTTTCATTAATTTTGCCCAAAATTTACTGAAACCCTAATTTTTGATTTCTTCTAAATTGAGCTTTAGTTGATCACGAATTTCACTAATTGAAGAATAATTAGGATTCTGTATATGATTAGTAGTGCAAAAATGTCAAATAGTAGACCTGAAAGGAAAACTAAGAGATCAACGAAATTAGATGATTTTGTTAGTAATGGTGTTGCTGGTAAGAACAATAAGAATAGGAGTGATAAGGGTGAAGCAAGTAATGGGGGAAATGTATCAGATAATGGTGATTTTCAGGAAATGTTGGGTGGTGAGAATAATGGGATGGGTGATAAGAAGTGTTGCGGTGAGCAGTATATGAATAATGGGAACAAGGATACTGTTGTTACTGAGGTATGTGAGGCTGAAAAGGAAATAAGGATTAGTAACTGGATCACGATTTACCTGCATCATGAAATGATACGATTACAATTTACAACATGGTGGCTAGTCAAATTAACGTCGTATCAAACTTAATGGAAAAATCAATCTTACAATAGCTTTGTTTTGAATGTTACGAGCCCGGTTAGCATACTTCAACGTGTTGAGGGTTTCTTCAGCATTTGTATCAGCTGGACTTACACAAGCTGAATCAAACAGAAAATGAAAAGTAATATTAGTTAATCTAATGCAATATATCACAATTTCAATAACCTTAATTTTATGTATAGTCCTAACATGACGAATTTTATAACATCTTGCCAATCATTACTGTTTTGTTGTTTCCACCAAGTGAGTCCTGTAGTAGGCGGGCTAACTTGTTGTCCCTGTAGGGAACATGACCTCCTTTTTTCCGCTTCTTATCATCACCCAGTGCACTTATCACATTGCCAAGAGCTAATAAACCTTTGTTGATATGAATACCTAACAACAAATGGATCAATTATAAACCTCTTCTCAAGATATAGTTGATGCGGAACAAAAATGGGCAGAACATCTCCAACATTACTCATTACATTACATGTATACAAATTAACTTAAGATACAGTTGATGCAAAACAAAAATGGGCAGAACAATCGACAAAATTGACATATTGGATGTAAACGATAATTAGTATTCAATTGCATATTAAATGAATACAATATATTTTAAAAGATTGTAGAATGATGCAAATGCTCTATGCATAATATGTGTAACATTAATATACCTTCTCGTAAGCGCATCCCATCAGCTCCTGTTTTCTTTGCCCGTTCCGACCCTGCGAGATCAACCAGATGAAGCTTGGCGCTCAGTATATCATCTCCAGCATCATCATGACCTCCTCCACTCGTTGCACCAGTAATTCGTTTTTGCTCCATGGAAATCGTGAATATAGCATGTGATCGACTGAAACATAGAAATCACATTTACACAAAGTTAACACTACACGTAAAACTAACACAGAAGATAATAAGAACATATAGCCATGCATTATATAATAAACCTTGATTTACTATTCATATATTGTGCTTCCTGTAGCCCTATTCACCGACCCATGTAACAGAAACGACGCCATCTCTTCTTGTGAAGTAACTTCAGCCTCCGTTACACCAGCAAGCGAAATTCCATCATTAGCCGTTTCCCTGATCTGAATAGGCGCCCGAGACGGCCCTGTACTCTTTCCATTCCCATCACCTTTCGAATAAACCACTGTACTCGATTCTAATAAATCAAATACTTCCTCCTTAAATATCTGAAACACGAATATACATCATCTCAACAAACACAAATTTACAAATAAGGCGATAAATGCAAAATTTATTTAAACTACCTCAATAAATGACACTCTGATTAAGTACTCGGTATTGCGTTTCGTCTCCTCAACGTGTCTAAATATCTTTTGCATAACTTTAGGAATAATCCCATTAGTGCATTCCCAGTTATAATTAGTCCCCATTGTATAGGTCTTACCAGACCCCGTCTACAACAACAACAAACAAACGAAACATATAAACTGCAACCTTAAAAACCAATAACAATCGCTACTTATATAGGGGGTGTTTGTTTAAGCTTATTTTTGGGCTAATTAGCTTATGTGGTTTCAGATTATGTTCACAAGCTCCTTTTTTTCATGCTTATTTCGAAACTTATAGGCTTACATAAGCTTGTCATTATGTCATAATAAGCTTATATTAATAAGTTTCGAAAATAAGCTTACAAAACATGATCCAAAACCAGACAAGCTAATAAGCCCAAAAAAAAAGCTTAAACAAACATCCCCTATCATCACGAAACCATCGCTACTTATTTTGGGGATGTTTGTTTAAGCTTATTTATGGTTCGGCTTATGTTTCATAAGCTCGTTTTTAGGCTAATTTTCAAATTTACGAGTTTACATAAGCTTATTATGTCATAATAAGCTTATGTTAACAAGTTTCAAAATAAGCCGAAAAAAATGAGCTTACGAAAGATAATCCGAAACCACATAAGCTAATAAGCTTAAGCAAACTCTCCATGATCACAAATTATCAGTAAAACACTCAACAAGCGCTACTTATCCAGGGGGTGTTTGTTTAAGCTTATTTTTTCCGGCTTATTTAGAGGTTTATTATGTCATAATAAGCTTACAAAACATAATCCAAAACCACGTAAGTTAATTAGGCCCAAATATAATCAGCTTAAAGAAACAAACACCCCTTATAATAATGACAAAAACAATGACTACATGTCCGTAAGCTAACACAGTCGCATTATATCCATGAAAAAACGCATCAACAAGCGGCGCAACACAATCGTCAAATATGCTACTCCCCGTACTACCAGCGTAAACATAATCAAACGTAAACGAATGCGCACCAATTTGCACCTAATTCCATTAACATAACACTAATCAAATCATAACTAACAAAATTAGGGTTAGGGTTAGGGTTTGTAATTATAATTATACCTGTGGTTCACCGGGTGTAACATTTATACAATCGGAGCATCCGACGAGAAGCTCAGGCGTAACTAACGGGCGAACATTGACGGCGACTCGAACCGATTGAGATTCGTTTGAATTGTCCATTTAGAAACACTAAAAATGAAACAAAAAATCAGATTAATAAACATTTGATTATTATGATAAAATTATAGATCGATTGTGTTGAATTTACCGTTAGGGTTTTGAAATGTGTGTTTTTGGAGGTGTGTTTAGTGTGTGTGAATTTGAATTTTTGGTTGGTGGGTGGGTGAGTGGTTATTAGTTAAGAACACTGGCAGTCATGATTCCGAAATCGTCCATACCTCCGAAATCCACCAATAATATCATTCCACCTCATTTCACCTCATTCATACTTTTTCCATACCTCCCAACCCCATTTTAGTGGCAACCATGCCTTTTTCATACCTCCCAACTTTTTTTTTATTATTAATTAAATTAAACAATTTAATTAAAACATAAATATTTCATTAATAACTGAAAGAAAATTATATAATACTTAAAAAAAAAAACATAATTAAAAGATAATTACATTATTCTTAAAAAAATAAAAAATAACTAATCATCGAGATATGTTAAGTTTTGAGCATCTACGTGGTCCGTAAGATCATATAGGAGTCGGTAATGCATTTGTTCGTCGATTAACTCCGGTAATACACTATCGTCATAAATTGGCGCGACTGGCGGATACATTATATGAACCGGTGATATTGCCATCCCATCGTCTTTTAAAATCATATTGTGAAATATGATACACGTATAAACGATTTGTCGAATCTTCTCAACCGACATTGCCCGGAGAGGACGAGCAAGAATCATCCATTTATTTTTAAGACGACCAAAAGCTCGCTCGATATCTTTTCTTGCAGACTCTTGTAGCTTTTTGAATCTCTTTTCATTCAATTCAACCGGATGCTTGTATGCTTTAACAAACGTTGACCATGTAGGATAGATTCCATCGGTAAGATAATAACCACGTTTGTAAAACCGTCCATTTACATGAAATGAACTATTTGTCGCCGTTCCGTTTCGCTCCGTAAGATACAATGGTGACTGATTCAAAACATTGATATCGTTGTTTGCACCTGGAGGACCAAAAAACGAATGCCAAATCCACAAATCGTATGAAGTGACGGCTTCAAGCATAATAGTTGGGTATTGATGATCACCTCGCTTATATTGACCTTTCAAATGTCTAGGAAAATTACGACATGGGAAATGGGTACAATCAATGCTACCAAGCATTCCAGGAATGTGATGTTTATCTTCATGGAACTCGTATAAGCGTGCAATGTCATGGGATGTAGGCCTACGTAAGAACTCTCGACCATATAATTGAATAATCGCTTGGCAAAAATGATCAAGGCATTCTCCTATAAAAAATTAATAATAATAATTTTAAAAAATATATATAACGCTAACTTTATAAAAAAATTAATAACAAGAACTTTAAAAAATATATATAACGCTAACTTTATAAAAAAATTAATAACAAGAACTTTAAAATATATATAACGCTAAAATATAAAAAAAAATTAATAACAATAAGTTTAAAAAACATGTCACCTGACGTTCGGCGCGCCATGTTTAAATAGTCATCAAATCTATCTGGAGGTTCACCCGTTGCGAGTTGCCTAATGGCCGATGTGCATTTTTGTAATGCCGTGAAACTTTTTTTCCCCTTGCATCTAAGCCCTCTTGAAACCATTCGAAATTCGCTTCAATATCAGCAACAACTCTTAAAAACAAGCTTTTATTCATACGAAACCGTTCACGAAACCGTTCGTCGTTAAACTTTGGACGTTCAACGAAATAATCATTCATAAGGGTTCGTAAAGCTTGTTCACGAAAACGAGTTACATACTCCCGACTTTCGGTAGAGCTTGCCGTGTCGTCAATTGCATCGTACACGGCTAATAAGGTTTTTAGGGTGCTACCGGATGGCACTAGTTCGGACAATTCGCCGGGGGGACTCACTAACGATTCGGACGAAGAAGAAGACATTGTAAAAATATGTGAATTTTATATATGTGAATTGTATTGTTTGTGTTAAAAATGTATGTGTTTAGGTTGAATATATATAGGGGAATTTTTTTTTTTTTTTTTGGCCCAATGCATTCTCCAACGTCCATAAAATTTAATGCCAAACGGTCATATTTTGCATTGGAAATCCCATGCTTCGGAGGCAATATTTGCCGTTCAATGGATGCCGCTGAGGATGCCGGTGGGGTGGCGGCGGTGTTCACCGCCGGCATCACCTTGCCGGTGGGTGATGCCGCCCCCACTGCCACCCTTCTAAGGGTCCGTTTGGTTTGTAATGGATTTGGATTTGGTATTAGTTTGATAGAAAATGGTAAATAATAATTGAAATTTTGTTTTGTTTTGTTAAAAAATTTATACGATTTGTACAGTTTTAATTCATTTGATTGATTAAATAATCTATACTCCTTTATAAAGCATCAATATCTCCAACCAAAATCTCATCCTCCATTTTTAAGATTCAGACATCCAAGCCTAAATTTACACACACCAAACCAACATCCAACCCTAAAATATTACCAAACCAACAAAACTATATAAACATACCATACAAACAAATACCCCATAAACACTATCCTCCCTTCCCATTTACTTCCTCTCCTCTATATTTCATGGGTAAATTGCAAAAATGGTCCTTAACGTTCCACGAAATTGCAAAAACGGGACCGAGACAAAAAGTAGCGCAAAAAAGACACCAGCGTTTCACATTTTCGCAAAATCGCCACCGAGAGGCCTTTTCCGTTAATTTTCCCGTTAAGTGTCACGTAGTTGAGGGTAGTATCGTCATTTCATGTCCTTTTTTTATCTCCCGCCAACTTGCGGGGGACTATTTTTGCAAACAACGTAAAATATGTATTTAAAGATGTGTGTTTTTTTCAGGGTACAATAAATCCCCAAAACCAACCAACCGTTGTGTAGATAATCAACCGTCAAACCCTAACATAAAAAAAATCAAATCGCAACAACTAAACCCAGCTATGGCGAATAATGATAAGAATGAAAAGGGAAAGTGTTTGTTGATGGGGGGAGGAATCATCCGAAATGTCGTGGGGCAAGGTTTTATTAAATGATGAAGTCTTTGAGGATGTTTTGGATGAATTTGGTGATAAAGTTATTGCCAAGTATGGTTCGTATGCAAACATAGGGAAGGAGATGATTGAATAAATTCTTCAATGGATGTGGAATAGAACCTTCAACAAACCAAATGTGGGTGCTAGCGGTGCCATATCTATTCCTACCATTGGAAGTGGTAGCCGTTGCTCCAATGAGGTAGTTGCAGAGAAAAAAAGGAAGAGGGGAAGGCCGGTTGGGAGTGGCAAGAAGAAGACGGAGGGGAGTCCTATTCCGACTACAGTCACAGAAAAAAGAAAAAGGGGAAGGCCTGTTGGGAGTGACAAGAAAAAGAAGGAGAAGAGTCCTAATCCGAGTACAGTTACAGAAAAAAAGAAGAGGGGAAGGCCTGTTGGGACTGGCAAAAAGAAGGAGGCTGGCAAGAAGAAGAAGGAGGGGAGTTCTAATTCGAGTACAGTTACTGAAAAAATGAAGATGGAAATGGCAAATGGGACTGGCAAGAAGAGGAATGTGAAGGAAGAGCATACGGATTTTCATTTATGTGCCATTTTAAATTTGTTTACGTAGGATGCTATGATATGTTTGATAGACTTTTATATGCATCCCCTTTCCTAGGTTTAGGATAAACAGAGTATTTACATTAAGTATGGTGTTAGAATATCATAAGTGAGAGTGTTTGGCATTACTAAAGTACTGCTATAGAGAGTGTTTTGCATTACGAAAGTACTGCGTGTTCACATTGGTTATAAGTAAGTCTTCACATTGGTTGTAAGTAAGTCTTCACATTGTGTATCTTGAGTGTATCAGGAACAAAATAGATTGGTTTCTATATCACCACATTAACTTATTAACTAAACTACAACTATGTGGTGAGATATATGTAACCTCTCGTAAATTTCCCATACGATTAGTAAATGCATACGAATAAATAAAACGTAACTTATTATATATATATATATATATATATATATATATATATATATATATATATATATATATATATATATATATATATATATATATAATACGAATAAAACTTATATAACGATAAACAAATTTAGACGAATAAAACAATACGTAACCATTATTCATTTTTATACGACGTAACACATCACATATGCACTTTATCGATTCCGTATAATTAATAATAAACGTTCGCAATAAAACGAGACTTAAGAACTGAAACGTGCCATATCTTTTAGGTTGTGTGTGAAGCCGTTGCCTTGCATCGTTGAGATTACAATTGTTCTACTATCCTACTAAGGTGAGTTCATAGCCCACATTTAACTGATTTCTGTGGGGGGGATACATGCTCAAAAACCGAACACAAGTCTTTTCCTGATCTTATTATTGCTTAAGTAGCTATTGCCAAAAGTCCCTCGATCATGAACCTTAATCACTTGAAAAGTGAACGTAAATAATTGTGAATAGATCTATTAGGGATTGACAATCCCCATTTGGTTGCTAGAGGAAAGTCACCAAATGCACGTTATTTGAATATAATAGGTTACTGGCAAATACCTATCTTGGGGGCTATATATTTCACATCATTATTATGAAAATATTGATGTCTGTTGAATCGTTGAGTGTCATGAGCTTAATGCAATAATGAATGTGATTTCTAACTTGTTTATTTGTCACACCCCCAATTTACCTGACTTGCAGCGGAATGGAATACCTGGGGGTGTCTGTCATAGCACCACAGTTACAGTTACATTGAACGACCTAAAGTGTCGTTTGGAAAATACTGCATTTGATCATTGAAATAATTCAGAGTTTACAACATGAGGTCCCCAAAATGTGTTGCAAGTTTATGAAAACAAGTCCTACTAGATCAAATGTTTACATAAGTGCATGAAATAATGATGAGACGCGTCGACTCCGCGACTCCATGAAGGTCCAAATGCATGTCACATGAGCTACCTTAATAACCTGAAATACATTGCTAAAACGTCAACACGAATGTTGGTGAATTCCATAGGTTTGTAAAATGTAATGATGTACGGCCACCACAAGTAAAAGTGCAAGATAAAAATCTCATGAAAATTGTACAATAGCCTTAAGCTCATGACACCGAAGCTATGACTGATGAAATTCTATGCCCCTCCCGAATGTTCTGCCGAAACATTCAAATGTAAAAGACATGACATGCATCCGCTTACTGTTGGTATCCACTACCACGGATGGAGGCGTCACCCTCGATAGATCTATCCACTCACTCTCGCTTAGTACTTGAAATTAACGGTTCATGATGTTACAGGGGACTTAGCACATGGCAAGGTAACTTAAGCTATGTACATGTTTGAATACTTGGGCTCGTACTGAAATGATTGATGCAATGTATTCCCCCCGTGGGATTTGAAAACAATCAAAAATGTTGAATTGAAAACGGGGCTATGAAAACTCACCTTAACTGATGAAACTGTGATGAAATGAAATGAACACCAATGAACAATTAGCTGTCGCAACCCAATATGATGGTACCATGAACATGTAATGAGCTGAAAAACAAGGCGCGCACACTAGCCGCAACCTAATATGAATGATGAACGATCTACTTTAGATCATGAAATGATGTTATGAATGTCCATGCACATGTTTCCTATACCACTCTACTCTTTGAAAAACACTTGTTGTTATCAAAAGTATATATTCCAAGAATTTGGAAAATATTGCTATTAGAAAATATAAATGGCTAGTTATAATATATATATAACGTAAGTTTCCATGTTAGCGTTGAAATACTCGGGTTGTAATCCTTGAAATGATGAAAACATACTCGTAGTAACTAATACTACATTAGTTATAAAGCTCGGTACTTAATATTATGTCTAGCTTAAAAATGTACTTCGTAGTTTTTGCGCCAAATTTAATAAAAGCTGTCAAATATAAAAGGGTTTTAGCCGATATTCAAACGAGTATATCTTTGTCGTTACTTGTCCGTTTTACTTGTTCTTTATATCCACGGTTACGTCTTAGTATGTAGTAATATATTTTGGAAAGCTCGGCTCCTCCGGGTTACGTCTAAAGTCTCTTTTTGTCCAATGAAAAACGTCCAACAGCATACATTTTCAGAAAAATACTTTTCGTCTACAATCTTGCAAAAATCATAACTCCTTCGTTATAGACTCTTTTTAATCCGTTCTTTCGCCTACGGATTCGTTTTTGAAAGTATTTTCTAAACATTTTGCCAAAGTTTCCTTGGTGTTTACTGATTTTCCAGATTTTTACAAAACGGGACAGCATGTCTAAAATAGGTTCCAAATCAAGTTTCCAAGGTTAAAAATCAATTTCTACCATCACCAAACCTCTTGTAACCACCACATGACTAATCTAATCTTACCATACACCTTCTTAGGGTGCCATGGACTCCTAACCAAGTTATTATAGCAAGGGGATTCATAACTAAAAAGTTAGGGTTTGTATGTTTCTTTTTAGCCAAAATAAAGTGTGGTATAGCTACTTGTACATGGTTTTTAGCATGATACTTATGAAATACATGTAAATATAAGATGATCCATGTAAAAATAAAGTTGATAACTTACTTGATAAAATGAGATGATTAGATGATGATTATGCTTGGATTTCTTGTGTTTTTGTTGCTTGATTCTTGATTAGACAAGTAAAAGGAACAAGTTTAGTGTTATAACTTTTGAAAAATGATCACTTGAGCTAATTATGGTGGTTTGGTCGTGGGTTTGGAGAGGAAATGGAAGAGAAAGATGATTTTTGTTCTTAGCTCAAAATGTGGATAATGATTTTGTGAAATTTGGTAAAGTATGTTATTAAGTGTTTATTAGTATAAAATGGGCTAGTTAATGCCAAGGGTTAAAAAGGTGTGTCTTGGGGCCGGTTTTCAAAGGTAGGAGGGGGGGGGGGGGGTTAGGGTACTTGGGATTTAATTAGAAATACTTGTATGAAATTTGTGCTAGTTTGTGTTTTTAGTTACGATCGGGTACCGGTTTTATTAGAAATAAATGTTCACGAAGTTAACCGGGATGAAATAAAGTTATAATAATGATAAAAACATATTAAAAATATGTTGGGTACATTTACTGAGTGATCGGGCGATTATTGTTTAGTTTTCACGAAAACCGTCGTTATATTCATACGTGTACGTTATAAATAAAATAAATTTCCAAAATACTGGGTAACTGAATGTTATAACTTTTATAATGTTAAAATGGATATAAAAATATGTCGGGACCATTGTGGGAATATTTAGATATATTCGTCGTATATAAACCGGGTGTTAACGTTTATTTAGAAATCATAATATGTAAAACGTTAAATATACTGAATATAGTAATTTGAAAATCCTAAGAGTGGTATAACATGTAAATGACCTACTGATGATATGCAGACTATCCCCAGTCCGTATGAAATGTTATTACTGATAATGCATGAATTCGCACCTGAACCAATACGGTTACGCGAATTTGAATACCCGTAAACTAAATTTACGATGAAATGAGTAATGCAAGTGAATGGTGAAAACTTTTCCGGAAATGAATAGTTTTCGGTGAATAGTAAATTTCCCAAAAGTTTCTCAGAATATCAAATTGACCTCGAAAACGATGAATAGTAAACTGATGAATAGTGTTTTGATGAATAGTGTTTGATGAATAGTGTTTTTCCAAAGTTCGGGAAATGACCTGAAATGACCTGAAATGGTGAGTTGTGACAGTCTTCCCCCCTAAAAGGAACTTCGTCCCGAAGTTCAGTTTATGTTGGTCTCTGAAAATGTATTGGTGAAAAGGTGATGATATTCGAGAATTCCAGCGAACTCTAACGATAGGAATTCGACTCTGTTTCAACTGTTTGACCACATGGTCCATGATTTCTGTTGGTTCTCTTACAAGGTCTGAGATTGTCATTTGGGTTGGATCCCTTCCAATGGAATCATGAGTGACTCATCTGAAAGTCATTTCTGGGGATCTGAAAATGTGAAATATGTTCGTGTAATCCTGTTGTTCTCTGACAATGTTCAAGTCTGACGGCCACTATGCCTTCTCTGTCAAAATATAAATGGTCCAGTGTATATTGGGTTTAACTTTCCAAGTTTTCTGAATGATAACATGCCTTTCCCAGGCAGAACTTTCTGCATAACTCTGTAGAACTTGAAGTTTTAATGGTTTATGACTTATTGAACTTGTAACTGATTCTTGACTTGTAGAAAATTTCTGGTTATCTCATGAATGCCTACTGAACTAGTGAGTTGAGCTTTTTCTGAGTTTGGCCCATCAATAGATGGTCTGCGCTTCTTAATGTTTTAAATGTGATACTGTAATATATACTGCTGAATTCTGCCAGAACTCAAGTTTGTATGCTAGTTGGTCGATTCTAAAATGAATCTTAAATGGTCCAATATGCTAAAGGTTCAACTTCTCTTGTTATCCAATTTGTATCATGCCAATCCAAGACATAGCTTTTAACTTAGTTTGTTCTCCCACTTGAATCTGGATGGTTTGTTATTCAGGATATTCAATCCAAATGATGTGTGTTATGTACCAACCTAACTTCTGCCAGTTTCCCGTTGTTGGTGTGATAACTATTGTTGTAGATGAATTTGATTTATGTTGAGTGATTAGTCCAACCATTTCTAGGGTCAATCACTCATGCTCTGAGCATACCTTCCTATGTTTGAATTGTTCTCTCGCTTTGACCATCGTTCTGAGGGTGATAGGTGATGTTCACATCTAAATGGGTTTCTGAAGGAAATCCTGAAATGATTACCTGAAGTCCAAGTTGAATCGGTTTCCTTAACAGGAAATACTGAAATGGGTACAATAAACCTTTGTGACTAATTCCATAACGTTCGGTCCTTCGAACTTGGCGTTATCTGAAGGAATAGAATATAGGTAACAATTTGGTTCCTTGTGTTTTGTTCCAACGGATGATAAGACATATGTCCTTCTTTGTCTAGTGGGTTTGGTCTCCACTACTGAAGTTCGTGATTAATTTATGATGTCCTTCCTAATTCCTTCATCACATATTCCAAATATTCTCTATTGTCCAGTCACAATTCCTAAATGCATAAGCGATGTTGTAGAGAAGTTGGTTCTGGATATTTGTCTCGCGATTGTGAGTTTTGGTTGAAATCTTTTTCTGAATAAACGAACTTAGAAAAATGGAGCAAATGATTTACTAAGTAATATTTTTCCTGAGGATTCAAAATTTCAGTAGTTATGAAGTAGAAAAATGTTTTTAAACGTGTTGTGATTAAGACTGCTTACCAAAGTTTGATGTTTATGTATATTTCTCATTGTACCATAGTGTTGCTAAAGATTGACCAAAAAGGATCGTACTTGTTCAAAATAGGAATTTCAGAAATCATTTTTCCACAAGGTATGTGATTTATGTAAACGCATCAACTTTATTTAAAAGTGAAAACACTGAAAAGGATAAAATGGTAGAATAGGAAATGTTCGCTTAAATGCATAGATGTCTAACACTTAGTTCCTGAGGTTGGATAATGTCTATTGGTGGTTATCTGGCATAACTACAAGCATAGGTATTTAGACTAACTTAAGTCCTGAAATTGTTTATTGTTGTAATAGACAAGACGAAGGTATCACTTGATGTTGTGTCGATGAATATCTATTCTGTTTTCCCATGTAGATGAGGAGATATGTTCCGGTTTGATCCCTTGCTTGGTATGAAGGTGAGGTTATCTGAAATTCCTAGACATAATGCCTTAGAGGAATCTACATCGATATTCTTGATTCAAACAATTGTACTTTGTGAAAACTTACTGCAGGAAAGTTCATGTATGGATGAGGCCATGTTTAAATGAAATGCTCTACAGTCTCAATTAGAAGCTTGGTGTATTTCTATTGTGTTGTCCTGCGGACATCTATATTGAGTTCAATCCTGTAGCTCAGTCTAGCTAGTACCTTTAAATGATAGAATTTGACAACTAAGTCAGAGATGGTGATTCGGATAGTCTCGCAGTATCTTAGAATTTGTTGTTGAGTTATGAATTCTCTCACTATATACTTCTAGTCCTGGTTAGTAGTTCTGTAATCCTTTCATTGCTTTTATTGTATAAAGGAATCCTGCATGTAATTGATATGGAAAGTCTCTTCTAGGGAAGTCAATGGGAAAATCCAACTTAATGTCTGAATGAATGACTGGTGGGGTAAGTATCCAGAGATAGTTCGGCAAAAGGGATGTTTATGAAAGAGTTCCTTTGTTTACAAAGCTTTCGAATGAAGATTGTTATTAACAATCCTTTGAAAAGGTAATTATTTCCTTCATGGCATAATCCTTCCTGAATTTTACATAGGTGATCAGGCTATGTATAATTGAGGACTAATGATGCGATGTTGGATTTTTGTCAAAATATCATAACTTTCCTCAAAAGTTTTAGATGGTGTTCAACGCATTGTTATTAAAATGGTATCCTGATGTTTTCTTTCAAGTAACATGAAAATTGCTTCGCGTAACAATAGTAAATACTTGGTGTAATGACAGAAAATCAATTTTATAGGATGTTAATAAAATAGCTTACTTCAGAAATTTTTCTGTAAAGTCGTTTCCCCATATGATAGTAAAATAGCTTGAATGGTGTATTGGATACGTGGGTGAATCTTGTCGAATGGTAATAGTCTACTAATTCGTCAAAAACGAAATCAACCTAATTCCTGATGAGACAATGCTAAAATGTTGCGAAACGATTGAAGTCTGAGCAAATGGGAATGGAAAAGGAAATGACAATGATGGTACTAGTGAATGGAATACTACCCTCTTTCGCGCTACCTCGCGACATCCAAAAGGTAAAACTAAAGTACACAATGTGGGAAGGCCAATAGTGTAATAAGTAACTGATGGTGGTGATAGTACCTGAGTAGTAAGTGCCCTACTAGTGATGGAAAGAAAACACACTATCTTCCTTGCAATAAGCATCCTAATAAGTCCATTAAAATTAATTCTGAATACACTACCAAAAGGCATTCTATGTACGGGCTGAATGATAGGAAAACCCTGTTCCTATGGCAAATCAATAGTACTAATGGTGGTGTAAATGCAACTGGTGGTATAATAGTAGTGTAAAATGACAAGGCATCTTCAATGTCGGAATACGATAAAAGGATGTCAGGGTGAGTATCTGAAGACATGTCACTTGTGAACCAGGTCAATAAAATGATATACATATACGGATATGAGTATAAATAACTCGCACAGGGGATGTATAAAACAACATGTATCATGATTCTGCACTTATGATGAAATGATGAGATGCTATGATGATGTGGTTATAGTCTAGGGTCCAAGATACATCCTAGTTCGCTATAACCTTAGCTCTGATGCCAATCTGTCACACCCCCAATTTACCTGACTTGCAGCGGAATGGAATACCTGGGGGTGTCTGTCATAGCACCACAGTTACAGTTACATTGAACGACCTAAAGTGTCGTTTGGAAAATACTGCATTTGATCATTGAAATAATTCAGAGTTTACAACATGAGGTCCCCAAAATGTGTTGCAAGTTTATGAAAACAAGTCCTACTAGATCAAATGTTTACATAAGTGCATGAAATAATGATGAGACGCGTCGACTCCGCGACTCCATGAAGGTCCAAATGCATGTCACATGAGCTACCTTAATAACCTGAAATACATTGCTAAAACGTCAACACGAATGTTGGTGAATTCCATAGGTTTGTAAAATGTAATGATGTACGGCCACCACAAGTAAAAGTGCAAGATAAAAATCTCATGAAAATTGTACAATAGCCTTAAGCTCATGACACCGAAGCTATGACTGATGAAATTCTATGCCCCTCCCGAATGTTCTGCCGAAACATTCAAATGTAAAAGACATGACATGCATCCGCTTACTGTTGGTATCCACTACCACGGATGGAGGCGTCACCCTCGATAGATCTATCCACTCACTCTCGCTTAGTACTTGAAATTAACGGTTCATGATGTTACAGGGGACTTAGCACATGGCAAGGTAACTTAAGCTATGTACATGTTTGAATACTTGGGCTCGTACTGAAATGATTGATGCAATGTATTCCCCCCGTGGGATTTGAAAACAATCAAAAATGTTGAATTGAAAACGGGGCTATGAAAACTCACCTTAACTGATGAAACTGTGATGAAATGAAATGAACACCAATGAACAATTAGCTGTCGCAACCCAATATGATGGTACCATGAACATGTAATGAGCTGAAAAACAAGGCGCGCACACTAGCCGCAACCTAATATGAATGATGAACGATCTACTTTAGATCATGAAATGATGTTATGAATGTCCATGCACATGTTTCCTATACCACTCTACTCTTTGAAAAACACTTGTTGTTATCAAAAGTATATATTCCAAGAATTTGGAAAATATTGCTATTAGAAAATATAAATGGCTAGTTATAATATATATATAACGTAAGTTTCCATGTTAGCGTTGAAATACTCGGGTTGTAATCCTTGAAATGATGAAAACATACTCGTAGTAACTAATACTACATTAGTTATAAAGCTCGGTACTTAATATTATGTCTAGCTTAAAAATGTACTTCGTAGTTTTTGCGCCAAATTTAATAAAAGCTGTCAAATATAAAAGGGTTTTAGCCGATATTCAAACGAGTATATCTTTGTCGTTACTTGTCCGTTTTACTTGTTCTTTATATCCACGGTTACGTCTTAGTATGTAGTAATATATTTTGGAAAGCTCGGCTCCTCCGGGTTACGTCTAAAGTCTCTTTTTGTCCAATGAAAAACGTCCAACAGCATACATTTTCAGAAAAATACTTTTCGTCTACAATCTTGCAAAAATCATAACTCCTTCGTTATAGACTCTTTTTAATCCGTTCTTTCGCCTACGGATTCGTTTTTGAAAGTATTTTCTAAAAATTTTGCCAAAGTTTCCTTGGTGTTTACTGATTTTCCAGATTTTTACAAAACGGGACAGCATGTCTAAAATAGGTTCCAAATCAAGTTTCCAAGGTTAAAAATCAATTTCTACCATCACCAAACCTCTTGTAACCACCACATGACTAATCTAATCTTACCATACACCTTCTTAGGGTGCCATGGACTCCTAACCAAGTTATTATAGCAAGGGGATTCATAACTAAAAAGTTAGGGTTTGTATGTTTCTTTTTAGCCAAAATAAAGTGTGGTATAGCTACTTGTACATGGTTTTTAGCATGATACTTATGAAATACATGTAAATATAAGATGATCCATGTAAAAATAAAGTTGATAACTTACTTGATAAAATGAGATGATTAGATGATGATTATGCTTGGATTTCTTGTGTTTTTGTTGCTTGATTCTTGATTAGACAAGTAAAAGGAACAAGTTTAGTGTTATAACTTTTGAAAAATGATCACTTGAGCTAATTATGGTGGTTTGGTCGTGGGTTTGGAGAGGAAATGGAAGAGAAAGATGATTTTTGTTCTTAGCTCAAAATGTGGATAATGATTTTGTGAAATTTGGTAAAGTATGTTATTAAGTGTTTATTAGTATAAAATGGGCTAGTTAATGTCAAGGGTTAAAAAGGTGTGTCTTGGGGCCGGTTTTCAAAGGTAGGAGGGGGGGGGGGGTTAGGGTACTTGGGATTTAATTAGAAATACTTGTATGAAATTTGTGCTAGTTTGTGTTTTTAGTTACGATCGGGTACCGGTTTTATTAGAAATAAATGTTCACGAAGTTAACCGGGATGAAATAAAGTTATAATAATGATAAAAACATATTAAAAATATGTTGGGTACATTTACTGAGTGATCGGGCGATTATTGTTTAGTTTTCACGAAAACCGTCGTTATATTCATACGTGTACGTTATAAATAAAATAAATTTCCAAAATACTGGGTAACTGAATGTTATAACTTTTATAATGTTAAAATGGATATAAAAATATGTCGGGACCATTGTGGGAATATTTAGATATATTCGTCGTATATAAACCGGGTGTTAACGTTTATTTAGAAATCATAATATGTAAAACGTTAAATATACTGAATATAGTAATTTGAAAATCCTAAGAGTGGTATAACATGTAAATGACCTACTGATGATATGCAGACTATCCCCAGTCCGTATGAAATGTTATTACTGATAATGCATGAATTCGCACCTGAACCAATACGGTTACGCGAATTTGAATACCCGTAAACTAAATTTACGATGAAATGAGTAATGCAAGTGAATGGTGAAAACTTTTCCGGAAATGAATAGTTTTCGGTGAATAGTAAATTTCCCAAAAGTTTCTCAGAATATCAAATTGACCTCGAAAACGATGAATAGTAAACTGATGAATAGTGTTTTGATGAATAGTGTTTGATGAATAGTGTTTTTCCAAAGTTCGGGAAATGACCTGAAATGACCTGAAATGGTGAGTTGTGACATTATTTGTATCGATATTACAATAAACATCTATCTCTTGTGTTCAAACTCTTAAATATAAACCTATGAATTTCACTCAACTTTTGTTGACTTTTAGCATGTTTATCTCAGGAAACTAAATGGAATGGATGGCAACGGCACGAAGTGGGCAATTAAAGAAACGTTTATTTCTCTTTAAATAAAACTTGTTGTTGAATAACGAATTCTCTTGGAATTATGAATATTTGGTATTTTAAATAAAACTTAAAACGATCACTTGAATCGTTTTCTATAATTGTGACGAAAGATCCACAATATAATACCCCAAAAGTCTTCCGCTGACATTTTAAGTCTTCCGCTGTATTGATCGATTTTGGGGGTGTTATAGATTGCCATCAGAGCTACGGTTATAGTGAACCAAGTGTTTTTGGAACATTGGATTATAACTACACTGTAAAACGGGACAAAATTTTCATAAAATACCATCCTACGCCCTTCGTGCCTACGCATCCCAGTAATTGGTAAAAAGTATTATTTACCTTTATAGCATTTTTAAATTGGTTATAATTATGCTTACATTTACTAATCGGGAAATTTATTACAGTATCATGTCTTCGAACACCCACCCTATCAGCTTGTCCTCAAACTCAGGAACTGAAGATGTTACTTCAGCCTATGCTACCTCACCTATGCCTATGTCTCCTACTACCGACAGATACATGCAAAGCCAGCAATTTCTGCCAGCATCTGACACAGAGGCTTCTCCTCTGGCAACATCTGGTCCGATTCGCCGATCTAGGCAAATTAGACAACTTCAGCCGTATGAAGCAAGTACTGCTGTACCAGCACCAGCTCTTGTCATACCACCTGAATCAGTTGTGCCATCACCACCTGCACCACCAGTAATACCACCAGTACCAACTATCTTCTACAGCCAAACTACTACTGTACCACTAACACCATCACCTATAGTATCACCTCCACTAGCATCACCACCAGCACCTTACCGAAGTGTCCCTCTACCACCTCACCGAAAGACTTACCCAATCCGCCCAACCGCCTCAGAATCTAGTATTCACCGTAGTCGCCGAAGGACCCACAAGCGGGCAGATGCTCGTAAATGGTCTTTCTTATTGCCCATTATGCGATATTGGAGATCTCAAGAAGGAACACCGACAACAAGGGAACTTGGGGAAAGTTCTTACTCTACCTCCCGAATACTGCCAGTCACTGGGGAACCCATACACCATACCATACCATTGTTAGCTGCAAGAATGGTTCGCCACGAAGACCGACTTGATTCCATCGCTAGTATACTCAACAAGATTCCACAGGAACTTCTAGAAACCTTTGAAGATGACATGAACAGTCTCATAATTAGTCATCTTGCAGTAGAGGATAAGGTCGAAAAGTTGGATTCTCTATTTTGGGAATCAATGGAATTCATAGGAGCACTTTGTGGGGCTAACACTTCAACCGAAATAGTATTGGGGACTTTAGACCAAGAAATTGAAAGGATCAACACTGAAAACCTACGCCTTAGGCAAGCCCTGCTAGAAGCTCGAGAAAGGGAAAGAGCTCGAGATCAAACCATGGAAACCATGTCCACTGCCATTCAAGAACTCCAAAACCGCCTAGACAAGGCCTTAGGAAAACCATGAGACCACCACCTTGTTAAGAAAAATCAATGTCCTACAAATAAGAATATCTTGTCGTGTTTTGTAAACATTTGCACAAGTACAAATAAGTGTTGTAACACCGTGACATTGATTTATGGAAGTTTATTTTATCTTTATTTACGTTGCAAACTTTATACACTATATCGTAATATATTGGTTCATACAGGTCAAACTTATTCGTTATGTGTGTCATCCCAACATACGAAAACTTACGATGATCGAATCATTGTAACTACAACCTATATTTAACTATTCATTACTCGATATGTATTTTCAACGTGATAGGATTATTATAAATGTTCTAATAATATACCTTCTTTTATAGCAATATGGCTAGAACTAGGAGAACAACCACGAACGCCGCACCAGCAAACCCCGAAGTTATGACCCCGGCTGCAATCCAGCAAGCAATCGCTGACGGCGTTAATGCCGTTTTAGCTGAACAAAACCGTAATAGAGACGGAAATGCACCGGCACCCCGCTACTGCACATACAAAGACTTCATAGCGTGTCAACCGACGTATTTCAAAGGAATTGAAGGAGTGTCGGAATTAGCTCAATGGTTTGAAAGAAGTGAAACTGTTTTCCAAAGAAGTGGATGCTCGGAAAACAACAAGGTAAGCTTCGCAACGGGAACGCTAATGCAAGACGCTCTATCCTGGTGAAACTCTACCGTCCAAACACTAGGAGCAGAAGCAGCACATCAGATTACTTGGATTGAGTTCAAGGCTAAAATACTAAAGAAGTATTGTCCCCGTTCCGAACTGCGAAAACTCGAAGATGAGTTCCATGCCTTAATAGTGAAAGGAGTTGATTTGAGAAGTTACAACCGGAGATTCCAAGAACTTAGAATACTATGCCCTACCATGGTACCCGATCATGAGAAGACATTAGAGAAATATGTCGAAGGACTCCCTAGGAGTATTGAAGGAAATGTCACCTCAGCAAATCCGCCAACCTTGGAAGCAGCAATGGAACTTGCTCAGAAACTTCTAGATCGAGAAGTGAAATACAATGAACTTAAAAGGAAATTGGACGATAAAAGAACCACTCACCATCACAACAACAACCAGCAAAACTACAACAGTCATCACCGCAACAACAACCAACGCAACAATAATCGGAACCACCAACCATATCACAACAATCGAAGCACTCAGCAGCAGAATCAGAGACAAGAAAAACCCCGAGTCTACACCGCTACGGAAGGTGTAGGGTATAACGGACAGAAACCCCTGTGCCAGCTATGCAAACTTCATCATGAGGGTCGTTGTACCGTCCGATGTGACAAATGTCATAAAATCGGGCATCAAACCAGAAACTGTAAGATTCCTGCTACGGGAAGCAACACATTAGCTATACCACCCACTTGTTTCGGATGCGGAGAAGTAGGACACATCCGGAGAAACTACCCAAAAGGAAATGAACCAGCCAACGCCCAAGCTAGAGTATACCTACTCGGAGATGGAAACGGACCCGATGTAGTCACCGGTACGTTTCTACTAAACCATCATAATGCTAGAGTATTGTTTGATTCGGGCGCCGATAAGAGTTTTATATCAGATACGTTTGCCCCTTTACTAAACGTTACCCCCTCTAAGCTAAACACCACCTACGAAGTCGAGATGGCTGACGGGAATTTAATAGACACCAATACCATCATGAAAGATTGCACCCTAACCTTGTCCGAAAAACCTTTTGCCATTGATCTTATGCCGGTTCAACTTGGTAGTTTCGACGCTATGGTCGACATGGATTGGCTATCCCACCATCGTGCTAGGATTCACTGTGACGAAAAGGCCGTCCATATACCACTCAAGGATGAAACACTTATTGTCCAGGGCGACAAAAGCAAACCTCGATATGGAATTATCTCATGTATGCGAGTAATAAAATACATGAAAGAAGGATGTCAAGTATTCATGGCCCAAGTTACGGAAAGTAAGTCATCCGAGAAGCAGTTTGATGACGTACCTATCGTTAGGGATTTTCCTGAAGTATTCCCTGAAGAATTACCTGGTATTCCACCAGTACGTCAAGTAGAATTTCAGATTGAACTAGTGCCTGGAGCGGCACCAGTAGCTAAAGCACCTTATAGGCTAGCGCCATCTGAAATGGAAGAGTTGTCAGAACAACTAAAGGAATTATCGGATAAAGGATTTATTCGACCAAGCTCATCACCTTGGGGAGCTCCAATTTTGTTCGTTAAGAAGAAGGATGGATCCTTTCGAATGTGCATCGATTACCGGGAGTTGAATAAACTTACGGTAAAGAATCGATACCCATTACCTCAAATTGATGATCTGTTTGACCAATTGCAAGGATCAAGTGTGTACTCAAAAATTGATCTGAGATCAGGATATCATCAGCTAAGAGTTCGAGAAGAAGATATTCCGAAAACTGCATTCAGAACGCGCTATGGTCACTACGAATTTCAAGTAATGCCGTTCGGTCTGACCAATGCATCAGCAGTTTTCATGGATTTAATGAATCGAGTATGCAAACCTTACTTGGATAAGTTTGTAATAGTATTCATCGATGATATTTTGATCTACTCTCACAACAAAGAAGAACACGCGGGACATTTACGAATCATTCTAGAACTGCTTAAGAAGGAAGAATTGTACGCTAAGTTCTCTAAATGCGACTTTTGGATTCACACCGTACAGTTTTTAGGACACATCATCAATAGTCAAGGCATTCACGTAGACCCTGCAAAGATTGAGGCTGTTAAAGGTTGGTCATCTCCTACAAACCCCACGGAGATTCGTCAATTTTTAGGTCTCGCAGGTTACTACCGAAGATTTATAGAAGGATTCTCCAAGATTGCAAAACCTTTGACTAAATTGACCCAAAAGAATGAGAAGCACATCTGGGAAGAAAAGGAAGAAGCAGCCTTCCAGTTGTTAAAACAAAAGCTTTGTGAAGCTCCAATATTAGCCCTCCCAGATGGAAACGAGGACTTTATAGTATATTGCGACGCATCTTATCATGGACTAGGAGCGGTCTTGATGCAAAGAAGCAAAGTAATAGCTTATGCATCCCGCCAACTAAAGAAACATGAGGAAAACTACACGACTCATGACTTGGAGTTAGGAGCTGTAGTGTTTGCGCTCAAGTTATGGAGACACTACTTATATGGCACAAAATGTACCGTATACACCGACCACAAGAGTCTTCAACATATTTTGGATCAGAAGGATTTGAATATGAGGCAACGTCGCTGGCTAGAGTTGCTCAGCGATTATGATTGTGAGATCCATTATCACCCAGGAAAGGCTAATGTAGTAGCAGATGCGTTAAGCCGAAAAGAATGATTGAAACCCCTTCGAGTTAGATCACTAGGGATGACTATCCACTCACCCCTTCCATCCCAAATCCTTACCGCGCAGAACGAAGCACTTAAAGAAGAAAACCGACCCAAAGAAAAGATTTACGGTATGCCCGAGAATAAGAATGGTTTCGTGAAGAAATCCGATGGAACACTATGTTTCAAGGACAGAAGTTGGATCCCTATGATCGGAGGTATTCGTGAGCTCATCATGTATGAGTCCCACAAATCAAAATACTCATTTCATCCAGGTTCCGACAAGATGTATCAGGATTTAAAGAGACTATATTGGTGGCCAAACATGAAGGCTGACATCGCAGAATATGTCAGTAAATGTTTAACATGTTCAAGGGTAAAGGCAGAACATCATAAACCTTCAGGCTTACTTGTACAACCAGAACTCCCTATGTGGAAATGGGAACGAATCACTATGGACTTCATCACCAAACTCCCAAGAACCTCATCCGGACACGACACAATATGGGTTATTGTGGATCGTCTAACAAAATCCGCTCATTTTATACCCATCAAAGAAACCAATGAGATGAATACACTAGCTCAGATATATGTGAAGGAAATTGTCACTCGACATGGAGTACCAATCTCGATTATCTCGGATCGAGATAGTCGTTTCACCTCTCACTTTTGGAAATCATTACAGAAAGCCTTAGGAACTAAACTAGATATGAGCACCGCATACCACCCTCAAACTGATGGTCAAAGTGAAAGAACTATCCAAACCTTGGAAGATATGCTCCGAGCATGCGTTATCGATTTTGGAAAAGGTTGGGATAAGCACTTACCATTAGCAGAGTTTTCATACAACAATAGTTACCACACCAGTATAAAAGCAGCACCATTCGAAGCACTGTATGGTAGGAAGTGCAGATCGCCCGTCTGTTGGGCAGAAGTCGGAGAAAGACAACTTATAGGACCAGACCTTGTTAGGGAAACAACCGAGAAAATCATTAAGATTAAGCAACGCTTACAAGCAGCCCGAGACCGACAGAAAAGCTACGCAAACCTAAAAAGGAAACCCATGGAATTTCAAATAGGAGACAGAGTCTTATTGAAAGTATCTCCCTGGAAGGGAATGGTACGATTTGGAAAGCATGGAAAGTTGAACCCCAGATACATCGGTCCGTTCAAAATCCTGGAAAGGATAGGACCCGTGGCTTATAGACTAGAACTACCCGAAGAACTTAGTCAGATTCACGACATCTTTCATGTGTCAAACCTTAAGAAGTGTTTATCCGATGAATCTCTCGTGATTCCATTGAAAGAAATTCGACTAGATGATAACCTTATCTTTACCGAGGAACCCATTGAAATCATGGATAGAGAAGTCAAACAACTAAAACAAAACCGTATCCCTATTGTCAAAGTTCGTTGGGACTCCAAGCGAGGACCAGAATATACCTGGGAGCGCGAGGATCAGATTCGCTCCAAGTACCCACATCTCTTCACCTAAGACACCCTCGACAACTATCTTAGACTACAATTCCGGGACGGAATTCCCTGTAAGAGGTAGGTAATGTAACCTCTCGTAAATTTCCCATACGATTAGTAAATGCATACGAATAAATAAAACGTAACTTATTATATATATATATATATATATATATATATATATATATATATATATATATATATATATATATATATATATATATATATATAATACGAATAAAACTTATATAACGATAAACAAATTTAGACGAATAAAACAATACGTAACCATTATTCATTTTTATACGACGTAACACATCACATATGCACTTTATCGATTCCTTATAATTAATAATAAACGTTCGCAATAAAACGAGACTTACGAACTGAAACGTGCCATATCTTTTGGGTTGTGTGTGAAGCCGTTGCCTTGCATCGTTGAGATTACAATTGTTCTACTATCCTACTAAGGTGAGTTCATAGCCCACATTTAACTGATTTCTGTGGGGGGGATACATGCTCAAAAACCGAACACAAGTCTTTTCATGATCTTATTATTGCTTAAGTAGCTATTGCCAAAAGTCCCTCGATCATGAACCTTAATCACTTGAAAAGTGAACGTAAATAATTGTGAATAGATTTATTAGGGATTGACAATCCCCATTTGGTTGCTAGAGGAAAGTCACCGAATGCACGTTATTTGAATATAATAGGTTACTGGCAAATACCTATCTTGGGGGCTATATATTTCACATCATTATTATGAAAATATTGATGTCTGTTGAATCGTTGAGTGTCATGAGCTTAATGCAATAATGAATGTGATTTCTAACTTGTTTATTTGTATCGATATTACAATAAACATCTATCTCTTGTGTTCAAACTCTTAAATATAAACCTATGAATTTCACTCAACTTTTGTTGACTTTTAGCATGTTTATCTCAGGAAACTAAATGGAATGGATGGCAACGGCACGAAGTGGGCAATTAAAGAAACGTTTATTTCTCTTTAAATAAAACTTGTTGTTGAATAACGAATTCTCTTGGAATTATGAATATTTGGTATTTTAAATAAAACTTAAAACGATCACTTGAATCGTTTTCTATAATTGTGATGAAAGATCCACAATATAATACCCCCAAAGTCTTCCGCTGACATTTTAAGTCTTCCGCTTTATTGATCGATTTTGGGGGTGTTATAATATACAACACTGCATTGCTCTGCTTCACTTGAGCCTGCATAATTGTTTCATTGACTACTTTTGCATTGACTTTAGCATGTATACCATTAGTTTCGTAGGTGCTGGTATGTCTTGACAGTTTAAATTTAAAATGTGGTAGATTTACTTGGTTATGGGGGTGAAGTTCTGTTCCGCATGCACAATAATGGAGTCTTTGAATTTGGTCCATTAAGGTATGTACAAGGGAATGTTTCTACAATGTGTGGCTTTGTATGTGATAGACATTGTTGATACAAAAGTTGGGCGTACCTGATTGTTGGGCTTTGCTCTTATATCAATTCGTTCCTTAGCACTTTGTTACCTGCGTACTAAGAAAATAAACAACACCGTTAGGCTTATCGAGGGATTGTCTCCCCCGATTAGACTCCGGCGTGAGAGTAAGTAATCGAATTTAGGTTTTGGTTGAAGAGTTTAGGGATTATGTGAATCGTACCTTTAATGAGAATCGTGTGATTCTATATATAGGGGCTAAGAAACCGTGTTTCTTGCTCCTTACTCTTCGCACGCATGGTGCTTATCCAAGGTAAGGATATCTATTCCTTGAATAGATAATCCTTATCGTATACCCGGTGGGTTAGATTGGGCCTTTGTGCTTCATGAGCCCAAAGTATTAATACTGCGGCCCATACCATTTGTCATGGTAGCCCATTCGTGATGGGCTTAAGTGTAAGTAATGTCTATCATTTGGGCTTGCGGCCCAAATATAGGCTATACGTCATCAGACATGTCTTTTTCCGAAGCGGCAGACAATATTGTCCCAAACAAAGCGCTTGACTTGGTTTCCTGTAATGTTCACCACTGCTTTTGCTTCGATCCACTTTGTAAAGTAGTCTATGGCTACGATGAGGAACTTTATTCCTCCAGCTGCGACGGGGAAAGGTCCTGCGATGTCAATACCCCATTTTTAAAATGGCCATGGTGAGGTGATTGGTGTTAGCTCGTGCTGTGGTCGGCGCGGAATAGGCCTATGTACTTGGCAGTTGCTGCACTTTCTTATTAGATCGCGTGCGTCGCGGTGCATTGTTGGCCAATAGTATCCTGACCTTAGAGCGCTTGCCACCACGGATCGTGGCCCTGAGTGCATACTACATGACCCAGCGTGAATTTCGCGGAGTACGTAGTCTGCTTGGAGGGGTCCAACACATCTGAGCCATGGTTGTAAGAAAGATCGCCGATAGAGTACGTTGTCGCGTAATTCGAATCGTTGCGCTGTGCGCCGTATTCTTCAAGCGTCTTTATTATCTTGGGGTAGGATTCCTTTGCTAATAAATTCGATGATAGGTGTCATCCACGTAGGATTTTGTTCTTCTATCACCGTTGATATCTCCATATCCAAGATTGACTTGTTCTTTAGGGTTTCCACCAATACCTGTTTTGAAAGGTGTGCGAAGCTTGTGGATGCAATCTTGCTGAGTGCGTCCGCCTTCCTGTTATCTCCTCTAGGTACTTGTTTTATTGTGAACCTATCAAAGTTTTTGATCAAAGATTTTGTCTTATCCAGGTATTGGATCATGTGGTCATCCTTGGCTTCGTATTCACCTAGCACGTGGTTAGCCACTAGGCGCGAATCTACGTTTGCTTCTAGGTTGCGTACACCCAGTTGGATTGCTATGCGTAGTCCGGCTAGTAGGGCTTCATATTCTGCCTCATTGTTTGTGGCTGTGAATTCAAAGCGTAGCGCATAGGTGAATTCCAAACCTTCTGGATTTGTAAGAATAAGGCCTGCGCCTGATCCATCTGCGCATGAGGATCCATCGGTGAACAGTGTCCAAGGTTCTTGTAGGTCCATTTTAGTTGCAGATGTTGGGCTGTCGCTATCTGGCTTCTCCACGATAAAATCAGCTAGGACTTGTCCTTTGATTGCAGTACGCGGCCTGTACGAGATGTTGTACTCACTTAGCAGTACACTCCATTTTTGTAAGCGTCCTGATGCATCCGGTTTGGAGATAACTTGTTTAATTGGCTGATCAGTGATTACAGCTATTGGATGCGCTTGAAAGTATCTGCGCAGTCTTTTGGATGCGAACACTAGAGCCAAGACCAGCTTTTCCATAGCACTATAGTTAATCTCCGTTTTCTTCAAGGCCTTGCTTACAAAATATATGGGTGTCTGGACGGAGTCTCTGTCTGTCAATAGTACTGCGCTAACTGCTCCATGGGTTGCTGATAAGTACATGATTAGTTCTTCCCCTGGTCGCGGTGCGACGAGTTTGGGAAGAGATGCCAGATGGTGTTTAAGTTGTTGAAAAGCTTCTTCTGCTTCGCTAGTCCAGCGAAAGTCTCCCTTTTTTGTGCACTTCGTGAGTGTTTTAAAGAGGGGAAGGGATTTGTCCGCTGACTTAGATAAGAAGCGATTCAGCCCTGCTAACTTTCCATTTAGTGACTGGACTTCTTTGAGTGTGCGCGGAGAGGGGAGATCAATAACAGCCTTTGTCTTCTCTGGGCATGGTTTGATTCCATCGGGTTCTATCAAATATCCGAGGAACATGCCTTCAGTTGCGCCAAAGGTGCACTTCTTTGGATTCAATTTCATGTTTATCCGACCCAACGTTCGGAATGTTTCCTCGATGTCGCGCACCAATTCGTCCTCTGTATGGCTTTTTATAACAAGGTCGTCAACGTAGACTTCCAAGTTGCGGCCTACTTGTTTTTCGAAAGCTGTGTCCACCAGCCGTTGGTATGTCGCGCCTGCGTTCTTTAAGCCAAAAGGCATTTTTGTGTAGCAGTATACCCCTTGACTGGTGTGGAAAGCTGTTTTTTCTTCATCCTCCACTGCCATTTGGATCTGATGGTACCCTTTATATGCGTCTAGGAAGCACTTGAAGGGGTACCCACATAAGGACTCGACCTTCCAGTCTATCTCTGGCAGTGGATAGCAGTCCTGCGGGCATGCTTTGTTGAGGTCCGTGAAGTCCACGCACATCCTCCAACTACCATCGCTCTTCTTTACCATAACTGGGTTTGAAAGCCAGTCGTGGTAGTATACTTCGCGCATGATGCCCGCGTCTACTAACTTGTGTACTTCTTCCAAAATAGCCTTTGCACGATCTGGTGCCTGGCCGCGCTTCTTTTGTCGTATTGGAGGGTATCCTTGTCGGATTTGTAACTTGTGCTCTGTGATAGAGCGAGGTACTCCCGTCATATGCTTTGGTTCCCATGTAAAGATGTCTAGATTCTTTTGCAAGAGTGCGCACACGGCTGCTTTACCTTTGTCAGATAAAGATCCTCCGATCGAAACTTGTTGTTCCGGATAATCTGGGTGAATAGCGACCTTAAAATTTGGCGATTTTTCCGTGCGCTGTTCTGGAATAGTCTCCGCTTCCGTTGTTACTGCGATGCATTCTCTTGGTGGTACCGTTGTGTTGTAGAGAGTGACCACTCCTCCTTTAACTGGGAATTTGAGCATTCCGTGTGCTGTGGATGGTACTGCGCGCATGGATGATATTCCCGGTCTTCCAATTATACCATTGTATGGTGAAGGAGACTTTATTACCATAAAATTTATCCATGTCGCGGTTGAGTGTTGTTCATCTCCTACGACCACCAATAAGCGTAACTGCCCCATGGGCCAAATCTTTTCTCCTGTGAATCCTGTTAGTGACATTGTAGCTGGTGTCAACTGACTTTGGATTTCAGGTCGCAGCCTTTTGAAGCAGTGATCATACATAATGTCTGCGGATGCTCCTCCATCAATATACATGCGGTGGATGTCATGTCCCCCTGTATGTATTTCAATGGTTAGAGGTTCCACGACTGCGTTGTCCGCAGCTATTGTAGGGAAGGATATCTCTTTTTCTGGAGAGAATTTTTGGCTGACTTTTTGCTTTATTTTGCGCTGCCATGATTGTATCATGTATATAGTATCAGCCTTTTCCTTTGGGGGTTCTTTCTTGCCCCCATTTCTCTGTCTCTCCTTTCCTTCCTTGATGTTTTTTACGAGGTGGTCCATCCTTCCTTCTCTCACTAATTTTTCAATTAGTTGTTTCAGTTGGACGCACTCGTTAGTTGTATGGCCCTTTTGGCCGTGGTACTCGCAGTATCCACTACCTTGGCGTTTTTCTTCTGCCGTTTTAATTGGTGGTGGTCTTGGGAAGTTCGCACCTTCTGTTGCAAATATCTCCCTTGGAGTTTTAGTGAGAGGAGTATATTTGTCGTTGTCTCTTCCACTGCGGTAATTCCTGCCGCGGTTATTGTTTTGATCATTGGATTGTCTCCGAGGCTGTTCTTGTTGCCTATAGTTTGAATATCCTTTTTTGCTATCCGCAGCAGCTTCTTCTCCTTGTATAAAGGATCTAGTGCGCTTTGTTAACTCGTCAAAGGATTGTGGAACTTTGTCATTAAGCTTCCGGATGAGTTCTGGGTTATTGATCCCATTCATGAACCCTGAAATTTTTAGAATTTCAGGACATGCTTTGACTTGTATGCACTCGTCCTTGAAACGTTCCATGAAAGCGCTGGTGGATTCCCCTTGGCGCTGTTTCACTCTTGCTAGCTCCACAGGGTTTTTAGCGCACTTCTTTCGCTGGGTGAAGTTGTGGCGGAATGCTTTTCGTAATTCCTCAAATCCACCGATGCTCCTACGTGGGAGTTTGCTAAACCATGTGCGCGCGTTTCCTACTAACGTGGAATTAAACATGTGGCACCACACAGGTTGTGGCCAATTTTCGATTGTTGCGGCTGACTCGAAAATTTTTAGGTGATCGTCAGGATCACCTGTTCCATCATACGTTTTTACGTTAGTGGGCATGCGCCTGCGTTTGTCGTCTGAGTAATCACTTATGCGACGTGTGAACGCATCAATTTTGTGGCGTCGCCATGGGAGAGACATATCCTCGTTCTCTTCCTCGCGACGTCTTCCTTTTGATTTCCAGTGCCCTGTTTCTTTATCCTCGTTGTCCGAGGAATCGCTGGAGGAAGAATAATCTCTCCTTCGGCGTTTGCGCCTGCTCCTTTCAGAAGAGGAGCCTGAGGGATCTCTGCTTGGGGATCTCCTTCTCCCCAATCTATCTTGTATTCGCCTACTTTCAGGTTTGGAAGATCCTTGGCTTGGCGAATGCTGAGGCCCTAATCGATCGTGTATTCCCCGACTGCCAAGTCTGGAATGGACATTGGTGCGCCTACCGCTGTCTCCAGAGTTTTGTGAGTCAGGTACCGCACCTAACCTATCATGGACAGAGGTACGTTCTGTACGTCTTCCTCGCGGGTGGCGCGGTGGTGATGGTTCGCGTTCTGGACCAAAATTAAGTCGGGCTTGTAGGTCCGTGTTTGCTCTTCTTGTTGCTTCTTCTTGCATGAGGGCATTTAATGTTTCATAATTTTGGGATACAAAGTTTCCCAAAGTCAGATCCGGTGCGTCCTCAGTTGTTGCAAGAATTTCTTCCTCAGTGTTAGGCGCCCTGTTCCGTTCAGGAGCGCCTGGCGGTACAGTGTTGTTCACTGCGGGTGTAGCCTGATGAGGAGTGGTGAAGAGGGTGCGTTGGAGTTCCTCAACGTTGGGGACCTCTAAAGTAATCCTGGGTAGTTCTACCGCTGGGGGAGGTTGGGTTGTCCCTGCCTCGTGGTGACCAGGTGTGCTGGTTGTCCCAGCGACTTGTCTGGAGGTTGGATCTTGTTGATTCTTCCTCAGATGGTCACGTTTTTCTGGCTGCGGAGTCCGCTGGCTCGAATTCTTATGTTTCGTCATTCTAGTTCTTAGTAGGGTCCCACGGATGGCGCCACTTGTTGATACAAAAGTTGGGCGTACCTGATTGTTGGGCTTTGCTCTTATATCAATTCGTTCCTTAGCACTTTGTTACCTGCGTACTAAGAAAATAAACAACACCGTTAGGCTTATCGAGGGATTGTCTCCCCCGATTAGACTCCGGCGTGAGAGTAAGTAATCGATTTTAGGTTTTGGTTGAAGAGTTTAGGGATTATGTGAATCGTACCTTTAATGAGAATCGTGTGATTCTATATATAGGGGCTAAGAAACCGTGTTTCTTGCTCCTTACTCTTCGCACGCATGGTGCTTATCCAAGGTAAGGATATCTATTCCTTGAATAGATAATCCTTATCGTATACCCGGTGGGTTAGATTGGGCCTTTGTGCTTCATGAGCCCAAAGTATTAATACTGCGGCCCATACCATTTGTCATGGTAGCCCATTCGTGATGGGCTTAAGTGTAAGTAATGTCTATCATTTGGGCTTGCGGCCCAAATATAGGCTATACGTCATCAGACATGTCTTTTTCCTAGGTCTGGATGATATGTTTTCACGCATTAGGGGAGAAAAATGGGCTGTGTTCTTTTGTGTGCCTGGCAAATCATTAGAAGAAGGTTTGAAGCTGATTCACACAGACAATGATGTGCATACAATGATTGAGCTAGGTTGTTGTGCCGGTTTTGTAGACTTGTTTGTTGCTCACACAAAACAGATGTTATCTCCCTACTATTTAAACAACATTGATGCAGAGGGTGATGGTGGGGAGGTTGTCGGGTGGGTAGAAGAAGATGCTAGCTTGCGGTGCTCTATTACTTCAACTCCTTTTAGGACTAGCACTTCAAAAACTTATAGGAAAGTGGATTATGTTGATGCTTCACAACCAGAATTCGGGAAGCATAAAAAGAGGGTGAAGAGGTCTGTGGATAAGGGAAAAGGAAAGATGGTTGATGAGGCTGATGTTGTTAACAGGAACAAACCGGCTGGTATTGTCATTAGAGACGGTGGTTCTATTAAGAACCCAACAGGTGTTGGTTCAGTGAATGTGGGAGCAAAGGGTGGTGGTATTTTGAGACCAAGAATAACTAATTGCGTACTGGGTCTACGGGCACCAAGATCAATGGGTAACAATGTGGTGTTATTTTGACTAGGTGAGTCTAATGAACTGTTTAGCAAATATTTTGGACACATTGCATTGCCTATTATAGTAACCTCATTTCATTGCATATATTGACTGTGCAGGTGTTGTTGATCACATGTTGGTTCATCCAGTAGAAGGTTTGAACATTCATCCAATAGAAGGTTTGAAGATTGACATATGGGTCCATCTATTGGGAATATGTAATGTGTAGAAACTAAAACACTTTAATTTGGTTGTATTTAGTAATGTAATTTGACTAATGTAACTTGAACTATTCTACCTCTGTTTCGAATACACCAAATGGTGTTGGCAGGCATTGTGATGGGTTAAACTTTTTGGTACATGCCGAACAATATTATGTAAATTGAAGTATTTCATATGGGGTTAAATATTTAGTTAAGCTTGACTCCTATGCATAATATGTTTCTGTTTGTTTTGTGGTTCTGTTATTTGCTTCGATTAGTAGCATTTAAACGTATGTGTTTGTGTATTGTATTATGGTTTCAATTATGTCAGTTTCATGTTTTTGAATGTGTTTGTGATACGAATTGAACAATGTATATCAAGACAAACGGGATCAAACGACCCCTTCCATTCATAAACCATAAGGATACATTTACAACCTTATGGAAACCCACAACCCCTACCTACATCATCACCTACATCTACCTAGCTTACGACACTACGACAGTGGCACCAAAACGAACAAAAGAAACCACAACTACACAAGTGCCCAACCACCCACTACCTACATTCATCATACACAACAAACACAACAAAAGAACCCATCACAGCCTCCAGCACCCAACCCCTTCACATGTACGTTTGCCTCACAGCAAACTCAATCTTGGAAACAATGTTGTCGTTTGTTTGCCTAAGCATCCTCATCAACCCCCTCATCTTTCTCATATCAGCTGACTGAATGCTCCTAAGCTTGTTCACATTGACCCTTGCAGTTCTCGAGCCCCTTAAGAGTTGGAGCTCCGCAATCAGGTCCCCTCTAACACCCAGCCTATTAGACAGCCTTTGGCACCTACACATCAACTCTTGTGCATGATGAATGTCCTCCTCAACCTCTCGTCGGTAATGGGTTAGCATCATTTCCGATATGACAAACGAGTTGCAAGCAACCACGAGATCAAGACAGCGAGACATGTTACTAGAAAAAGGAATGATAATTATTTGATTACGGGTGTGTGTGTGTGTTTTTCTACTTGTGTGTGTGTGTGTGAAGGCGTTGACAATTTAATATAAAACCTGAAAATAACTTTGAAAATTAGCCATTGAGAGGCCTTTTCACAAAAAATAGTCCCCGGCCTCTCGGTGGCGATTTTGCGAAAATGTGAAACGTTGGTGTCTTTTTTGCGCTACTTTTTGCCTCGGTCCCGTTTTTGCAATTTTGTGGAATGTTAAGGACCATTTTTGCAATTTACCCATATTTCATAAAAAAAAAAAAAAACAAAAAAAAAACAAAACTCTCTCCCCCCAAGCACTCTCTAGTGCAGTAATAATAAAAACCCACCAACAATAAATACTCTCTACACAAAAAAAAAAACACAATAATACTTTCATCTTCCACTACCCACTATGACCAACTCACGCCACCATCACCTGTCATCACCGGACTCCAAGAGAACGCACCACCGAGAAGAAGCTACAAAACCCACGGCCACCAAAAAGATTTTCAATTTTTGACGTATTTTTAGTAGATGTATGAGTTTTGATTTTTTTTTTGTATATCTATATATTTTATTTGTAGATCTAAAGTTTTTTTTATAGATCCATACATTTTATTTATAGATCTATAGATTTTTGTTGTAGATCTATAAGTTTTTCTTAAGAATCTATGTATATATTGACATTTTTGGTGTTTTTATGTTAGTCCGCCGCTTGACGCCACTACTGTAGTCGCCGCCGCTGTCACCGGAAAAGCTTGCTGCCACCGCTGGATTTTGTTGCTATCGTCGGAAATTGTATGCTTTTTTTGAAGTTAATATTTGTTAAAATGGTTATTGTGTAAATTTTGTTATAAAATTTTTTATGTAAATTTTGCTATATAAAGTTTCTAGTTTAACTTTGAGAGAATTGCAAAAATCGTCCCTAAAGTTTGACCAAATTGCACGTTTCGTCCCTAAAGTTTGGAAAGTGCAAGGATCGTCCTTGTGAAGAAAACTTTGGTGCAAATATCGTCCCCACAGGGACGATACTTGCAACAAAGGTTTCCCCCAAAAGGACGATACTTGCACCAAAAGTTTCCGCACAGGGACGATCCTTGCACTTTCCAAACTTTAAGGATGAAACGTGCAATTTGGCCAAACTTTAGGGACGATTTTTGCAATTCTCTCTTTAACTTTTGTTATAAAGTTTATTTATAGATCTAGATATTTTTTTTTCAAAATTGAATTGTCCTAACATATTCGATTTTTGCAATTCTCTCTTTAACTTTTGTTATAAAGTTTATTTGTGAAGCGTTCAAGTGAGAAGCCTAAATTTTGTGAGAACGCGAGAAGCAATCCTAACCACTCATTTTATCCTCCTTTAACTTTAATCTAATTGCTAATATTAGTTAGGCTATGTTTCTTTTTTTCTGTTAGTAGAGGGAACATTGGGCCCATCCATTTAATATTATTACTTTTCTTGTTTGGGCCCACTAATTCCACTAAATCATCTTAATTTGGAGAGTGTAAAATATATGTCTCTCCCCAATAAGATAATGCAAGAGACTGTGGGACCCATTTGTCCCTTAGCTAACAAAAAAAATAAACAGCCCCTTAATCAACTTTTTGAAAATTTCTTAAAAAATTTTAAAAAAAATTTCGAAAATTTTCAAAAAAATTTCGAATTTTTTTTTTCGAAATTTTTTTGTTAGAAATTTTTTTCGAAACAAAAATTTTCAATTTTTTTTTTAAATTTCTTTTAAATTTTTTTTTTTCGAAAAACATTTTTCGAAAAAAAAAATTTCCGCATTTTTTTTTCCGAAATTTTTTTTTTCGAAATTTTTTTTCCGAAATTTTTTTTTCTGAATTTTTTTTTCGTAAAATGTGAAAAAAATAATTTGGAAATTTTCACAAATTTTTTTTTGTCATGTGTGAAAAAAAAAATCGTCACATGTGAAAAAAAATTTTTCGTCGCATGTAAATTTTTTTTTTCGTCACATGTGAAAAAAAATTTCGTCACATGTGAAAAAAAAATTTCTTCACATGTGAAAAAAAATTTGGAAATTTTCATGAAATTTTTTTTGTCACGTATGAAAAAAAAATTCGTCACATGTGAAAAAAAAATTCCGTCACATGTGAAAAAAAAATCGTCACATGTGAAAAAAAAATGAAATCGGCGTCCTTTAAAATAATTTTACGTTAACTAAACCATCCTAATTATACTTACAAGTCATGCCCGCCCATCGGGCGGGCTTTGAAGTCTAGTGTATATATATATATATATATATATATATATATATATATATATATATATATATATATATATATATATATATATATATGCCCTGACTTTTTTTGTGGGCACTGAATTCTTTTTGCGGGTCCATGATTTGTTTTTTGTGTATTTTTATTAAGGGATTGTAGCCAAGCTATCCCCTATATATATGCGAATATATTAGCTACAATATTTTGTAGCTAATTAACTACAATTTTGTGCTACAAACTGTGGGGCCCTGACTTTTTTTGTGGGTCCTGAATTCTTTTTGCGGGTCCCTGATTTGTTTTTTGTGTATTTTTATTAAGGGATTGTAGCCAATTAGCTACAAAAATTGTAGCCAAGCTATCCCATATATATATATATATATATATATATATATATATATATATATATATATATATATATATATATATATATATATATATATATATATATATATATATACGTAAAAATTTTGACCAATAGGAGAGCTCGATTTTACCACGTAGGTGTTAGAGTTTGACAATCAATATAGCACATATGCGGAAGCAAGGATCAACAATAACACGTATAAAGATTAACTAAAACATAAATAGTAAACGTACCCGATGCACTTCAAATTAACCTTGATTTTTGTACAAATAGATCAATGATAAACCCCTTACCGTTTTGTTTATCGATCTCTTGATAATTACTAAAGTAAGTAATTATCTCGTTCTTGTACACACAAACTACCAACGAATAAAGGTTTGATACAAGTAAACAAAACCACTTAATTTTGGTTTAACCAAAATCGACCCAAATCCCTTTGGAGGGGGGTTGGACGATCGGCCACAAAAGAAAAGACAAGGAGAAAAGATTTAGGGTTAGTGTGTGTGCACAAAAGATGTGAAACCCTAATCCTTGGCCTTGTATTATATACTAGAGGATTTCTTGGTGATCAAGCAAGCATGGGTCGACCCATGGGATTGGGCTTCGACCGGCCATAGCACCCAAGGGGTGTTTCTAGATCTTTCTTGACTTCCAAGTTACACTCTAGTCCATATCTTTCGTCCCTAATGATAGTTAATCCATACGGTTAATAACTAACGACCATTTAGTCCATTAAGTGTTTATAAATATATATATACGATACATTTAACATATATATATTTATTATACATTATTCTTGTTTGTAAAGTGTGCAATCCCGAGGTCTCGGGTTCGATACTAGACATTTACTTATTAATGTTTATACGTAACTTTTAACAGCTCCCACTCGTATATCTATTAATAGTAAAATGACACTGGTTAGCGTCTTGCAACTCTCCAATGCCCCTAGTTCGCCTGAGCTAGGTTTCCTGGAAAACCTTTAATGATTCATCATTATTATTATCCTTTCGCCTCTAATACTACATTAATAAAGATGTGAGGTTCTTTATTAAATTCAGTTTATCGTCTCTTTATGATTGAACAAAATTACCAAAACATCTGAACGTATTCCAGATAGACTTTGGGCGTGGCCACGCAAACATTTTGTCAACCCTACGAGGGGCCCAGCAGTATTAAACTTCTGAACAAATCAGAAGGAACGAATTCTCTCTTGACTACGAGAATAACCCATGAACTTTGCAACATTCTGAAAACAACCCTTATGACTTCCAATTACGGTAAGCGGTAGATTGCTCCACAAAATGCACTACATCCATGACACTTATCTGGTATCTCAAGTCTGAGGATAACTATTAAATATGATTCTCACAATAAATTTAAATCATATTGTTGGGATGAGTCCAATACTCAATTCATTGAATATCATGTGAAATTGGTATGACTACGCATCAATATACTTTCAAGTATTTCCTTAACCAATACTCAAAATTGTCTTAGTTTAATGATATTCCCATATCATTAATCGACAACGGACTATTTAGAATAATAAATTATTCACGGATCTTAAACATGCAAATATAGGATATATTATTAAGACAATGAATAAATAAACATAACCAATATTTTATTTCATTAAAAAATTAATAATTGTACATTACATCCTTTATCCAAATACTAATCACAAATGGGCATGAAACTATCAGCTAATTTAAGTCCTATTCTTTCAGCATGCTTGTAAAGCTTGGTGCCAGGCAAAGGCTTTGTAAATTGATTAGCTAAGTTTTCATCTGTGTGAACTTTTAGCATTTCGATTTCACCTATCTCAACTTGTTCTCTGACATAGTGGTGCTTAATCGGGAAATGTCTGGTGCCTTTCATGATTCCAGGTTCATTGGCAAATGTAATTGCAGCTGAATTGTCACAATACATTTTTATAGGTCGCTGAATCGAAGGCATAACCCCAAGCCCTGAAACAAACTTCCTAATCCAAACAGCTTCCATTGCAGCTTCTGAAGCAGCTATATACTCACTTTTCTGTAGCAGACATTGCTAGTACACTCTGCTTTTTGCTCCTCCAATCAACAGCTCCTCCATTAATGACAAAGACATAACCCGTCTGAGACTTTGTATCATCTTTATCATCTTTCCAAGAAGCATCGCAGTAACCTGTTACATCAAGCTCTGCAGATGGAGTACCCCCATAAACCAAGAACATCTCTTTAGTAGCCCTAAGGTACTTAAGAATATTCTTAACAGCAGTCCAGTGTTTTTCACCTGGATTCTGTTGATATCGACTGGTTAAATTTTGAGCAAATGCCACATCAGGCCTTGTGCTTTTCACCGCATACATAATAGATCACACAGCCGAAGCATAAGGGACTCTCTTCATGCGTTGCACCTCTTGAGGTGTTGAAGCACAAACTTTGTTGCTCAAGCCATGTTGCTCTTGCATCGGCAAATATCCTTTCTTGGAATTTTGCATACTGAATCTCTTCAATATTTTATCAATGTAAGCACTTTGGCTTAATCCAATTAATCGCTGAAATCTATCTCTATATATCTTGATTCCCAGAATAAATGCAGCTTCCCCTAAATTTTTCATAGAAAAACAACTTCCAAGATACGCCTTAACCTTTTGCAAACTCGGAATATCGTTCCCCATGATCAATATGTCATCGACATATAATATAAGGAAAATTACATTACTCCTACTAGCTTTGTGATATACACATGGCTCATCAAGATTTTGAGTGAATCCATACTTCTTAATTTCACTATCAAATCTCTTATTCCATTGTCGTGATGCTTGCTTTAATCCATAAATGGATCTCTTAAGCTTGCATACACGATCTGGGAATTCTGGATTCACAAACCCCTCAGGCTGCGCCATATAGATGTCTTCATCTAGGCGACCATTTAAGAAGGCGGTTTTGACATCCATTTGCCAAATCTCATAGTCATAGTAAGTGGCTATGGATATAAGAATCCTAATTGCCCTTATGTCAGCTACAGGAGAAAAGGTCTCCTCATAGTCAACACCAAAAGTTTGAATATAGCCTTTAGCTACCAAACGGGCCTTATAGGTGTGTACAATGCCATCCATATCAGTCTTTTTCTTGAAGAGCCATTTACTCCCAACTAACTTGGCACCCGGAGGTAGGTCTACTTCTTCCCAGACTTCATTGTCTTTCATGGATTGCATTTCCCCATTCATAGCTCCCTGCCATTTTTCCTTTTCAGGACTATTCATAGCAGCTTTATAACTTGTAGGTTCATCAAGATCCCCTGTCAAGTTGTCATCACACTCTACGTTTAGACATAGACGTGTAGGAGCCTTCACAGATCTTGAAGATCTGCGAACGGGAACCACTTCAACTTCTGGTGGAGGACCTAAACTTTCAGGTTCTTCAGGAAGTTGGCTAGTATTTTCAGAAGGTGTTACATCTTCATGATCGTCTTCCAGATCATATATTCTCCCACTGAATTCTTGAGATATGAGCTCCTTTTCTAAGAAGTCTCCATACCTTGCAACAAAAACTTTGTTTTCAGTTGGGTAATAAAAGTAGTAGCCCATAGTTTCCTTAGGGTAACCTACGAAGATGCACTTTACAGATCTTTGTTGGAGTTTGTCTGCTGAGTCACGTTTAACATACGCCTCACAACCCCAGACCTTTAGATAAGACAAGTTTGGAGCTTTTCCAGTCCATACTTCATATGGAGTCTTATCAACCTTCTTTGTTGGAACCATATTTAAAATGCGAACTGCAGATTCCAAAGCATAATCCCAAAACGAGTAGGGAAGAGTTGTTAGATTAAACATAGTTCGTATCATGTCTTGCAATGTACGATTCCTTCTTTCAGATACACCATTTTGTTGTGGAGTATATGGAGAAGTAAGGTGCTGGACAATTCCCTCCTTTGCTAAGTAATCTATAAACTCTTGACTCAGGTATTCACCACCTCTATCGGATCGAAGAGCTTTAATCTTCTTTCCTAGTTGCAACTCTACTTCTGCTTTAAACACTTTGAATGTCTCAAACACCTCATGTTTATGTTTAAGTAAATAAACATAACCATAACGGTTGTAGTCATCCGTAAATGTTAAGAAGTAGCTAGCACCTCTCCTTGACACATGTCTAAGTGGTCCACACACATCTGTGTGAATAAGACCAAGTAGATCATTCGCCCTTTCAATCCTATTTTTAAAGGGTTTCTTAGTCATCTTCCCAGCAATGCAAGATTCGCATTTATCAAATGATTCATCATTGATCTTTTCTAAAAGCCCATCATGTTGCAGCTTTTTCATGCGATCTTTGCCAATGTGAGCAAGTCAACAATGCCAAAGATAAGATGAATCCAGACCTTTCTTGATTCTCTTATTGTTGATGCTATACATTGAATTATTTTTAACAAAAGCATTATCATTATCATTCATATCAATTTCAAAGACACCATTCACAGCAATAGCATTAAAATAAAAACCACCATTTAAAGAAACCAAAATTCCATTGCTAGAAATAGTATGCTCAAAACCAAGGTTCAACAAACATGAAAATGAAATTACACCTCTAACAATTGACGGTGCATAATGACAATTATTTAAAGATAGTACTAAGCCCGAAGGCAACACTAAATCATAGACTCCTATAGCTTCAACTCCTGCATGCGCTCCGTTACCAACGTGCAAGAATTGTTGTCCATAGGCCAGCTTTCTCTCAACTCTAAACCCCTGCAAGGTATTGCAAATATGAATGCCACATCCCGTATCATATACCCATGAATTCAATTTAGGAGCAAGAGTGAATAATTCAATCATAAAGAACGCACCTGATGAGCTGGGGTTACCAACTTCATTCCCCTACTTCTTGAGTCGCAAGTCATGAATATAGAGAGGGCAATTGCGCTTCCAATGGCCCTTTTCATGACAATGGTGACATGCCTGATCCTTCTTGTTTGGTGGATTCATCTTTTTCTGCTTAGGCTGATGTTGTTTCATCTTGGGTTCTGGTTGATAGGCCATGACCTGCTTGCCTTTGTTAACCTTCCCTTTGCCTTTGTTCACATGCGATTTTTTCTGGATTCTCCCACCATGAATTGCCAACACTTGCGGGGTAGGAGCCTTGACCTTGGCTGGTAGACATTTCTCATACTCAACAAGCAATGCGAGTAATTCAGATACTGTCTTCCCCGAGCAGTGCATGTTAAAATTCTGCACAAAACCAGCAAAGTCCTTGTTAAGGAACTGTTGATCCAAGTGCACTTGCACATTATCAGGGTAACCAAATCCAATTCTGTGAAGCTGATCAAAAGATTCCTTCATCTCAGTCACATAATCTTCAACTGGTTTACCATCACCATGCTTGCAGTTATGTAGCTTGTCCAATTCATCATACAATTCAACTGCAGGTGGTTTCTCATAAGATTGCCTAAGAACATCAAGCATATCTTTTGGGAAAAAGTACTCAAACTTCTTTTGTAACTGAGCACTCATGCTAGTGAGCATTAAACAAGCAACCTCATTAAACTTAGCATGTTCCACCCTCCATGCCGCCTTAACTGCTTCTGGTTCAGTAGCAGCAGGCTCAGCTGGGCATTCTTCGGTCAAATAATCCATCTTACCGGTCGACCTCAAGACAATTCTAAGTGAGCGGTACCAATCATTGAAATTCTTTCCAGTCAGTTTCTCTCTCTCAAGATGACTCTTGAAAGCAGAAATCACAGATGGGGTATCGGGTTGAGCCATATCTACAGATAAAAGTTCAAACATTAGTATTTTCGATAATTAATATCTTCAAGAAAATAAAATACCCAAAGTTATATTCATATAACCACCAAAATTTTCTTGAAAACCTAGGATCTAACTTTACATAGTTCCACCACATCAGTTGATCTGCTAGTGGTGAAAGTACAAAAGATAGTAATCTGTCGAACAATAATTGGCAAACAATATTTCCAATTCCTAGATCATTATGGGAATTACATCAAATTGATTCATCAATTTGCCATGTAAGCATGTTTCATCCCATCTCATGCCTTAAGTTCTAGGTCTCACGCACAACTTAATTAAGTCGTCTACCTTAGAAACTGTAAAATTATAATTATGGTCTCACGCGTTAAAAGAATTTTACCTTGTTATAGTAATTTAGCCTAGGTCTCACGTTTACTAAATTAAAATTCCAAGTGTTTCTTATAGGTAGATGGCATGTAACTTAAATTATAAGGGTATTTAATTTTGATGTGTAAATCAAAATATGTATAAAGATGCATGCACTAATCTTTATAGCATAAGTTTTCAAAACCTTTTTATTACCAATTCCTGAAATTAATACACAAAGTTTTACTTGAGGTTTAACAAACCCTAAGATGACTTTCTACAATTATGATTTTAAAAGTAATTCGTTTAAGACATATTCAAGATTGTGATAACCAAGGCAGACTCTAAGGCTCTTTTCTAAGCCTTCAAATCACGGTTATGAATATCATCTTAAAGGACTTAATTTTAAAAGCATACTTGTACAAAACATCAATCAAGCAAAAGTTTATGGATTCAATCTCAAAATCATGTAATAAAGTGGTTCTCGTAAGAAAGTCTCCCTATATATATATATATATATATATATATATATATGGTGGCGTTATTGTGGTGTACACCTTTAAAATAGAAAACAATAGGCACAGATTTGGATGTATCATAATAAACCAGATTTAATTATATTTAATTATCATTATTAGATGGCATTATTGTAATAAACTTGAAATATAGTGGCATTGTGTAGCAATTCTAGAAGCAAATATTAAAATAACGGTTATTTTCTAATAGTGCAAATTTCAACGGCAACCATTATTCTTGTTCCCATCCAGTTGCTTTTCTCAAATTTTTTATAAAAACCTTTTTTCCTTTTCTTTTTCTTTAACAAATTTTGCCTTTTCATTGCTTAAAAGCTTTTTTCAACTTAATTTTATTATTATTATTTTATACTATTACACTGGGATCTTGATCAAAATATACAATGTGGCAACAAAATAATAACGTGATACATGAACACATAATGGAGTAATACATAACTAATGAATTTTTTTTACATAACTCATACACATCGTTTAAATAGAGTGACACATCCTTATATATATTGACACATTTGATACATATTCTTAGACATATTTACATATCGTTTTAATAAAGTGACACATTCCTATACATATTAGCACATCTTTTTAGTAGAGTGACACATCAATATACATTTTGACACACACATCCTATATTTGTAGTGACACTAAATTTCTTGATACATGTATAGTGCCACATTCAAATTTTAGTGGCACACTATGTTTGTCACACAAATTATCTTGACACATATGTAGTGACACACTAAATTTTTTTTATACGTTTGTAGTGACACACTAATTTTTATGACACATTTTTAATGACAAATTAAGTTTTGATGATACACTAACCGATACACTAGATTGAAATTACATATGATGCGAAGCAAAGACATCTTTGCCATGGTTCCACTAGCTATCCACTAGACGTGAATCTGAACAAACTAAAATTGAAAAAAAGTGGCTTGAAATATATACCTTGTAAACATTCATTTATATAGCATTACATAACTAATATATATAAGTAAAATAAAATCTTGTTGCTTTGCTTTTCAAAGATGTCGTATGACGCATGATAAGAATTAAGATGGTGACAAAGATTAAAAACCTCTCACTGGCTAAGTAACCTAAGATTAAAAAGCTTAAAACTACAACTAATACATGAAACCATCAGATCTTTGAATTAAAACTTTACAATAACCACAACTGATTCATGAGAACTACAACTAATACATCATACATATATAACAAGGTTTCAAACCCTCAACCAACGGACCACAAGCACTTTTAACCATCAATACACACACTTCCGGCACACATGACTTTCGTCACAAGTTGCAGCGGCAGCTGCGACTAGATATAAATCCGTTAGTGGTGGTGATGAGTCGGAATAGTTGATCTTTTTTCCTAAACGTTGGTTGTGAATAGGGATGCTGGAAAATAAAGCATTTTGGACGTTTTTGGAGCATAAAAGTGAAGAAAACGGCAAAGTCTCAAAATCCTTGCCGGGAACAGTACCTGACGGCGTCAAGGCTTCTCACATGACGGTGTCAAGCTTGGCAAAAGAGGTGAAAGTGGAAAATACACATGACGGCCCAGAATATTTTCTTTGTAATTGACCTGACGACGTCACCAAAGCCGTCAGGGTCAAAATACATGTGACGGCCCAGAGCTCACTTTCTTCTTGACGGCGTCAAGATTGGATCTAGGCAATACGACCCTTAATTTGGCGGCGAGTTGACGGCATCACAAGCTACAACATGACGCCGTCAGGATGTATTATCTATATATATTTTTCCAATTTTTCATTGTAAAGTGTGGAACATTAGGAGAACTTTTGGAGAGCTAAAACCCTAGACGAATTTTCTGTAATAATAAGGGTTTCAACCATTGTTCCATCCATGCTTAATTGAAGATAAGTTTTCTAATAATCATACGATATGTCTATGTGTTGTGTGATTGTATCTTATGATTGTCTTTCTTTTAACATGTTAGGCTAGGTTTTTATTGTTGTGGATGATTGTATTCGATGTTAGGCTTAAGAAAACTGGTATTCAGGTGGAATATGAAAAATATAGATATAAAAAGATTTAGGAACTACCCACCAAACATTTCAGATGGGAGGAAAGTTTAATTAATTGTCTGAAGTGTAGCCCTGTTGGTGTATATGTTCGGCCAGATTCATCAAGGGGCCAATCCTCCTCTGCAACACAAGCACACACCAGTAATGTAAGGTATGGTGATTAGGTATATGAAAGTTTTTATACATGTAATTATGTAAAAACATAAAACCTACTACAAGATGAGTTAAATAAGGAGATCACAAAGAGGAAAAAGAAATCAACACAAACTAAGGGCACATTTGGTAGAGGGAAATTCAGTGAAATAAAATGGGGTAGAGAAAAGAAATTCATAGAAATGAATTGGTGAATTGACTTGAGAAAAAGAACAAAAACATTTCTATCGTTTGGCAAGAAAAGCATAGGAATAAAACTAGACATAAATTACGATGATGTAATTTGTTTATTCAACAGCACAACACCATAGTCAGTAATCAAACATAAAATTGTTAGTCTGTTACTGACATATAGCCGCAAAGATTAACCATTATTATCATTTATCAATTAGATAACTATTTGTTTTAACACAAAATCAACGGTGCATCAGATTTCTTAGTAAACAAAGAACACAACTTAGTTAACTGAAGTTTATAGAAAATATTAGTATACACCAAGAAGAACATGTCCACCCCATGGCAATAGCAAACACAATTGATTAAAGTTTTATTTTTTGTTTTATTTTCTGGAAAATATCCCCAATTCAAGTTTTTTCCATGAATCAAACCAAATTTCCATGAAGTTGTAATTTGGAAAATATTTAAAAGGATTACAGCTAAATGTTAATATAAGCAAATAAAGACAGCAAGATGAGGGCCGCCACCCTCAAATGACGACCAGCAAGCGGCAGTTACAGTCAGAAAATGAGCACTCGACATCAACATTTTTAATCACTATCCTCATTATCAGTAACGTCAACATTTTTATCACTATCTTCCCCATTATCACAATCTTCCCCATCATCACTAACTTCATCAACTACATGTTGTTTACCCTTACCATGGACTGTTTCACCTTCTGTATTCTTATCTAATGTTTGTTCAACAGCAGTAGCCTTAGCAACTACCTCATCATCATCTAAGCCAAAGAAAGGATCAAAGTCTTGGTCATCTATAGTAGAGTAAAAATTAGATGTAAACTCAGTTGGCAAAGTATTTTTACCCACTTCATTAGCCACACTACTTTCACCAATCTCATTAACTTTGCTTTGACCACCTATACTATCATTCCATTATAACATTAGTTGTTTCCTAACTGATCTAGAAGCAACCGGTGCATCATCTTCTAACTCAACAATAGTACACTTCTTAGTTGGTGGAGGGTTGTAAGTGTCCAATTTAGATTCTCCATGTTCAATGTAGTGATGTACACATTTATCAACTTATGACCAAACAGAACATAACTAGAAAGATCATGAACATCTTGGTCACTACCTAAAGCTCTAAGCTCATTGTCTAAATCAGAATTAGGTACCATATATTGGTAGTACATTTTCTTATCCCCTCTATACCCTATCATCATGATCATGTCATTCAACTCTATCACTGAAAACAAGTCAGTGTCTACATTATCAATAAAACTTTATGTACCATTTACGTACATCCTTCCTGGTGGGTCAGTAAACATCCCTCTATGATGAATCTTCATAGAAAACATGTTGGAATCATTGCCTGCAAAAACGGCCAAAAAAAGCACATAGTTAATTAGGGTTTGTTTGTTTTTTTTCACTATTATTATTCAAAATACAATCAAAACATAATTGCTATTAATCAAAAACACAAACATTAAACCCATAATCGGTATCTTACCATAAACATATTTATAATCGATCTTTTCTTCATTTTTATCTGAATCACGCAACAGCCAAATCGATAAGACCATTGCAAAGTTTATTGTTTAGGGTTTGACACTGATTTGGGGATTAGGGTTCCAATTGTGTCTGATAAATTGAAAGGTTTGATGTGTGTGAGAATAGAGTTGGAGAGAAAATGGTCTTGGGATGATACGTTGGATAAAAAAAAAGTGTAGATTGGGATGATACGTATAAGTGAAAAGACGGGCTTTAAATGCTATCAGTGTATTGGGAATGACAATTTTACCCCTCACGTGTGTGGCACATGGGCCAACTTAACGGAGATATAGACGTCCGTCCTACACAGGGACTAGCAGTGTTATTTGTTTCAGAGATAGGGAGGTTCCATGAAACTTTAAAGTTTCAGAGACTATGGGTGAAACTTTGGACAAACCACATGGACCATCTATGTAATTTACTCTCTTATTTTAGGATGTCTCAAAATAAATGTTCATTTTATGTTTTAACTAATAAAAAGTGATTTTAGTAGATAAACGTGATATTTGATTGGTGAATAATATAGTTAGTGAAATTGCTAAAACTTTATGCAATATGAAAATGTACATTTATTATTATAAATTTATCAAGTTATTACATTTATGTTGACAGCATGATATATAAAAATAGTATAGTATGTTACATTTACATGAGAAATATTTAAATCAATAAAAACAAAGTCACCTTATATGTATGTTCAATTATGGGATAAGACAGTGATGGCAACACCCATCCGCATTCAAGAAATTAATACAGTAATAAACTAAATTAAGAGAATAAATGATTTTTGCTCAATTATGTTATTTTATTTTGAATAGATTTATCAAGTTCGATCTCTAGCTTTCTGAATTAGAACATTAAGTTCAGACTCTTTAACAAGTTCGATTATTAATTCATCACCCAACTGAATATCATTATCACGAGTAAATGCCGTCCATCCAGCCGAGAAAAAAAGTAGATGAGTAGCATCGTTGTAAAGTGCCTTAACTTCCCACGATTCTTTCCGATCCTTGACGCGAATCACAAGATTCTCATTGTTGTGAGGGAGCCATTTAGTAAAACTAGCTGGAACATACTGCGATAAAAAATATACCAAGTTAGGATCAACATATCATTATGTTATCTAAATTTTTTATAAAAATAACAGCAGAGATTTCTGTTTTGTGTTTTCACCCAAGCAATGGCAACCAGCTTATGCAATCGATTAAATATAATCTGACCCAGTAATAAGTAGGACCAAGCAATGGTGATGTGGCAGTTGGACCAAGTGACCTTTTTCAATCTGACCCAGTTAAAAAAAGTAGGAACAAGCAATGGCGATGTAACAGTTGGACCAAGTGACCTTTTTCAGTCATGGTGCGTGAAACCAGGGGATTATTTTACAAATGTTTGAGCCATTTTAAGTAACAAAAACCAGACAAAATTCGTTGCCTTTTTATGCAATTTTCACTCAGGTGGAATATGAAAAATATAGACATAAAAAGATTTAGGAACTACCCACCAAAGATTTCTGATGGGAGTCAATTTCAATTACTCGGCTGAAGTGTGGCCCTGTTGGTGTATATGTTCGGCCAGATTCATCAAGGGGCCAATCCTCCTCTGCAACACAAACACACACCAGTAATGTAAGGTATGGTGATTAGGTATATGAAAGTTTTTATACATGTAATTATGTAAAAACATAATTACAAAGAAATCACAAACTAAGAGGAAAAAGAATCAACACAAACTAAGGGCACATTTGGTAGAGGGAAATTCAGTGAAATAAAATGGGGTAGAGAAAAGAAATTCATAGAAATGAATTGGTGAATTGACTTGAGAAAAAGAACAAAAACATTTCTATCGTTTGGCAAGAAAAGCATAGGAATAAAACTACACATAAATTACGATGATGTAATTTGTTTATTCAACAGCACAACACCATAGTCAGTAATCAAACATAAACTGTTAGTCTGTTACTCATATATAGCCGCAAAGATTAACCATTATTATCATTTATCAATTAGATAACTATTTGTTTTAACACAAAATCAACGGTGCATCAGATTTCTTAGTAAACAAAGAACACAACTTAGTTAACTGAAGTTTATAGAAAATATTAGTATACACCAGGAAGAACATATCCACCCCATGGCAATAGCAAACACAATTGATTAAAGTTTTATTTTTTGTTTTATTTTCTGGAAAATATCCCCAATTCAAGTTTTTTCCAGGAATCAAACCAAATTTCCATGAAGTTGAAATTTGGAAAATATTTAAAAAGATTACAGCTAAATGCTAATATAAGCAAATAAAGACAGCAAGATGAGGGCCGCCACCCTCAAATGACGACCAGCAAGCGGCAGTTACAGTCAGAAAACGAGCACTCGACAGCAGTCATGAGAAGACAAAAGGCGCCAGTGACATGATAGATATTTGGGGAGGGTTCTTTTGTTTTCTTAGCTATGTTTGAAATTGTGAGTGGCACGTGATATCTGCTTCTTATACCCCTATTTTAATTTTGACTTTAGCCCTTTTGAGAAAAACGACACCGAGAAATTGTAAGGGTGTGTTTAGTTAGAGAAAAAATTTCTTACTTTACTATTTTCGGATTTGTAAAAAATTGGAAGGGGGTCGATTTTCCACAAAACATAAAAAACGCTTTCATATGATATTGTTTTCTATTCTCAAGAAAACAAGGTGGGTTACAAGGAACACCAAAAAAATGTGTTCCCTTGTAAGGTTGGGAAATGCATGTTTTGTGTTTTGTAGAGAATTTGATGGGAAACATTTGATTTGAACGCAACCTCTATTTTCCTTGTTTTGTAAAAAACATTTTGCGGAAAACAAGGGTGTTTTCCTCTAACTAAACACAGCCTAAAGATTTCCGTTTCCTTACCAAATGGAGTGGAAATCAATTTACAAAGTCATTTCCGAAGAATTTGAAAATCTCCGCCTAATAGTTTCTCTAGTCTACCAAACAAGGGAAATTATATCACTTTGATTTCTTAGATCTCATTTCCTTCTACCAAACACACCCTTAAGTGTGAAGCAGGTTAATAAAAATTCTTCAAAATTTGGTTTTAGAACAGTTTGAGTAAGCAAAATTTTTTAGATAAAATTAAAACAATTCATCAGAAAAAATGAAAGTACAAATGATACATACAAAATCGGCCGATATCCTACTTTCGAGAGGTAGGTAAGGTTCTCTTCATTATGCTTAACTTAAATGATCAAACCAAGCATATAGGCCATCTTTCCTTTTAACTAGATCTATCGATATAATATTATTGTTAACTAGTCTACATGGAAAGAAATACTATTGTTTTAATCATGGAGATGCTTACTTTACTAACTACCCTAAAAAACGCAACTCTAACAGATATTGTCTCGAGACTAACATATAGTAAGTAACATGGAAATGTATAACTTGTCAGTGCTTTACATTAGATAATATGAGTATAATCAAACAAAAACCAGACACCAACACAAACGGTAAGCGTTTTTACCAGAAAAAGGCGGATGATAGGCAGTGCCACAATACTCATGTCTTTTGTCCACTTCTAGCTCCTCCTCCTCCTCCTCCTCATCATCTCCAAAATCACCTGCAAGCAAACACATATGATAGTAAATTGGAAACTACTAACATGAGCAAAGAGCATTGTGTGACGTCAAGTATAGCATTTTAAGAAGGCATTATGTATATAAATAAACAAATAGACATGTTTTGCCTCTATTATCAACTAAAGGAACAACACATTTACAAGGATAGTAGCTTACCAACAGCTTCTGGGAATAAACTACTTTCTGGGTCAAGATAATTCTCATCCACATCCTGGAGAAATTTTAGATGGTCAGAATTGATTTATTTCACCATAGAAAGTAAACTAATTAAACCTGACTTGAGTCAAAATCAACCTCAGCCCTTGCTTTAAGTTTCAAACTGAAATATAATAAAATATAATATATATATATATATATATATATATATATATATATATATATATATATATATATATATATATATATATATATATATATATATAAAATAAGTAAACTGATGCATTTGATTTCACCTACAAAAGTTTGACTTGTTACAGTCACTCTTCCGAGAAATAAGCATAATCGTAAACTCTGAGTTGTCAAGTCTAAGACACTCAAAATAAAATAGTCGATAGATGTGACTAGTTGACTTGTTTAGAAAGCAAAAAATAAAATAACACTAAAGCTCTTTGACATAAGCTCCTGTAGAACAAGTGAGCATCATAAAATATTAGAGGTAGCAAAATGGGATGGGTTGTGTTAAATGTAGATTTGTGTGGGTCATCATCAACCAGTTTGGGTTGATTGGAACACATTTTCCAGAAAAAGAAAATATATTTTTCGAAAAAAATGATTGTGTCAGAATATGATTGCAATAATAATTTGTTTCATTACCAAATAAATGGGAAGAAAAAGATGACTTTTAACTGCAACTAGGATTTATTTAGTTTTATTTATTCAATTTTAAAACAAAAGAAAAACATTATAATGTGAAGAGAAATAAAGCACAAACATTCAATTTCTCCTGACGAGTGAGCTCTGCCTTCTGCATTTCAACTTGTCTAATTAAAGACAAGATCTTTTCCTTTAGACCTCTAATCTCTGAGTCTTTCTCTCTACAGGCAACTTCTTTATCCCACAGATGGCACCTTCAAACCCGAGAAAAAAGATCTTCAAATAAATTAAACAGTTCTCAAACACATGTCCATTAATATATTTGTTTAATCGCATACCTTGATGAAGATGCCAAATTGAACAAATTATTCATGACGGTTTTAGCATCAGCAAGAGAACGAACAGGATTCCAACAACCTTTGCCACTAAAAGCCCATTCTCGCTCTTCAGCTTCTGACAATTGTGAGGCCATTGAAACGATTGTGCTGGATGACGTGGCAAGCATGTTCTCAAGAGCATATATCCTTGAATTTCTGGCACCAGGTGACATTGTTTGAGAACAATGACTGCAATACCCCCAAGAGAAAGACCCGTTAATCGAAACTCGAAAGAGAAAACAAAGAGCTAAAAAACCAACTCAGAAGTTAACTATGAGGTTAAAGAAAATTAATTTAGCAAAACCTTAAAGGTGACTGCTTTGATAAGTTTGCTTCATCCTTGAGCTCAGCTACCTCCTTAGCCATTTTTAATCTCCTGGGATTTCAAAACAATAACAAGAGTTCAGCCAACAATTTAATATTATATATATATATATATATATATATATATATATATATATATACATGTATATTTAATAGGGTTTTGTAAACTTACTCTTCTTTCTGACGCTCATATTCGCAACGTACTTCATGCACACGCACAGTAACCTCAAGCTCGTGCTCAATTGCTTTCAACAGTGCCTATGTAATAATGCAAGGTTATATATTAACACAACAGCATTATTTGATATGCAAATAAACTATGTAATTAGTGTATTATACTCAGCTCCCAGCACATTTATTATACCTGAATTCCAGCGCCACCACTGCTAGGTCCTACACAAGTGTTTGCAACATTACACTGTTAGAAAATAAAAGGTAACGACAAAACATGACTGAAAATATTAATTTAGTGTCAGTTTACCATATGTTTCACGGGAAGTCTTTCGTGTTTCCAATATATCTTTTAACCGTTTTGTAGCCATAGAAGCTTCTTCTGTCTTGCGTTGAAGAACCTAACATAAGAACGAAGATATTGCTATGAAGGTAATAACAAAATAGACTAGAAATTATACGAAACAGGTAAACAAAAACTGTGCTGAGTTAAAAATTACCATTTTTTGCCTTTGATTCAGAGCTAGTAGCTTATGCATCTCATATTCGTTCCTTCTTCCCTTTTTCTTAAGCTGATCATACAAAAAAGAAAGTGTTAACATAGCATTTTTTTTGCCCATCTTCGATTAGTATAGTAAAAGTCTAAATACCTGAAGTACTTCTTTTTCCCGTGATGCCTTCCATTGTCTAAACTGCTCCGATTCTTGCTTTATCTTTTGTTGTAATTGTACCTAAATATGCATAACAAAACAAAAATAAAGATATGGATTTAGTATTCAATTGGTATAGCTTAAACGGCCTCTTCAAAACAGGAAACGGACCTTCTGTGTTTTGATTCTATGAATCTCATCCTGAAGTTTTTTTGCTGCCTCGTCACTCTTCTGTTTTTGTCGTAGCAGTTGTGCTTCAGCATCTTGCTTCTTTTTCAATTCGGCTACCTGAAATCCATAGATTAGTATTGAAGACATATTATAGAGTTATTGCTCTAAAAACCGAACACAATAAATTATTGCAACATGTTTTACAGCATCATATATTAGTTGCTTTATTTGGTCAAACTTTGTAGTGGTATAAAGATCGGACCTACTCGATTTTTAACATGAAATCTACCTTGGTTTAAATTAACTTAAAGAAGCTTCACCAACTACAGTAAACTTAATTACGGTTTTTAAGATAACTGACTCACCTGGGATTCTAAAAAGTTCAATTTCTGAATATAATTTTCCTTCAACTTCTGAGTACTGTCATCCGAGGTGGAGGAAATGTTTGCAAGATTGCACCTAAGTTGCTCAATCTCTTTCTGTCATTCAATCAGAAATATAAGTAAACAAAGGTATACCTTTTATGTTCAAAACTTAAGAAGGATTCGACTATTCAATAACTAAAGTTAAGAATAAAAAACCTGCAGATTTCGTTTTTCTTGTTCCAAGTCCTGAACTTGCTTCTCGTAATGTTGCTTAAGAACAGAAGTATCACCACCCGCAACCCGTTTCATTTCAGCCTTTCATGTATTTAACAAAATTGAGGAAAAAGATATTAGCAGCTTCTAAGTAAACTTTGATCCACACTAACAACTTATTAGCTATAAAAGTATAAATACAGGACAAAAGATTGTGTGTCATGCATTTAAAAACCAAACATTTACCTCCTTTTGCTCAAGTCTTTTATCCAGTTCTTTAAGCTCGTTATCGAGTTTCTCTTGAAGAGAACAATGTTCTAGCTCCTTCTCTTCATCTTCAAAATTATCTGCAAACAAATATGATAGCAAATTTCATTTACTGGAAACTAACATGAGCAAAGACCATTCTGCATAAAATGCTAAGTGTAACACTATAACAACACTCGGTGAGCATTTTTTCCCTTGATATTAAATATATACAACACTGTCACTTAGTCGGAGATTCTAAAAGGATAGCAAATTACCAACAACTTCAGCAGTTTTAGAATCCGATACTGGGAATAAACAACTTTTTGGGTGAATAGTGTTGTCATCCAACTCCAAATAATCAATTTCACTCCATTTTGAAGAGTTCAATCTTTTCGATCGAAGCAAGTCTACTTCTAATTCTTGAATTCTTGACTTATAACTTTTCAACACATCCACGTCCTGAAAATAATTTAGATGGTCAGAATTCTTTTGTTGATTTAGTTAACCACTGATAATAGAAGTCTAAAACTGAAGTTGCCAAACCTTATTCGAGTCACAATCAAACTCAACCCATGGTTTACCGTCACGAGCAGATTCAATTTTCAATAACAACTTGTCTTTCTCAAACTGAAATAACAAAATCGCTTGTCAAAACTGGTTGCTTATTGCAATGCAGCATATTTCTCGATATTCAAACATAACAAATTACAATCAACTCGTCTAACTTACTTGAGCATCAATCGCTTGTTTAGTCAAATATTCGACATTGGCTTGATGTTCCTGTAGCTGCTTTTGCAAGTCCGCATTACTTCTTTCAAGCAATGCTATCTTTTGTTTCAGTATCTGACAAACAAGAGACATATTATTAACTACCACATTGATGTGCATTAAGGGTACACAAAAAAACTTAAAGAATGCCTCACTTGAAGTTCTTCAAAAGGTGTAGATGAGTCTCCTTTCACATAAAGAAGTTCAGCCTGCAACTGTTCAATTTGATTCTTCATCATCTGCATTTGAGCAGTAACTGGATCACGATTTACCTGCATCATGAAATGATACGATTACAATTTACAACATGGTGGCTAATCAAATTAACGTCGTATCAAACTTAATGGAAAAATCAATCTTACAATAGCTTTGTTTTGAATGTTACGAGCCCGGTTAGCATACTTCAACGTGTTGAGGGTTTCTTCAGCATTTGTATCAGCTGGACTTACACAAGCTGAATCAAACAGAAAATGAAAAGTAATATTAGTTAATCTAATGCAATATATCACAATTTCAATAACCTTAATTTTATGTATAGTCCTAACATGACGAATTTTATAACATCTTACCAATCATTACTGTTTTGCTGTTTCCACCAAGTGAGTCCTGTAGTAGGCGGGTTAACTTGCTGTCCCTGTAGGGAACATGACCTCCTTCTTTCCGCTTCTTATCATCACCCAGTGCACTTATCACATTGCCAAGAGCTAATAAACCTTTGTTGATATGAATACCTAACAACAAATGGATCAATTATAAACCTCTTCTTAAGATATAGTTGATGCGGAACACAAATGGGCAGAACATCTCCAACATTACTCATTACATTACATGTATACAAATTAACTTAAGATATAGTTGATGCAGAACAAAATGGGCAGAACAATCGACAAAATTGGCATATTGGATATAAACGATAATTAGTATTCAATTGCATACTAAATGAATACATTATATTTTAAAAGATAGTAGAATGATGCAAATGCTCTATGCAGAATATGTGTAACATTAATCTACCTTCTCGTAAGCGCATCCCATCAGCTCCTGTTTTCTTTGCCCGTTCCGACCCAGCGAGATCAACCAGATGAAGCTTGGCGCGCAGTATATCATCTCCAGCATCATCATGACCTCCTCCACTCGTTGCGCCAGCAATTCGTTTTTGCTCCATGGAAATCGTGAATATAGCATGTGATCGACTGAAACATAGAAATCACATTTACACAAAGTTAACACTACACGTAAAACTAACACAGAAGATAAAAGGAACATATAGCCATGCATTATATAATACACCTTGATTTACTATTCATATTTGTGCTTCCTGTAGCCCTATTCACCGACCCATGTAACAGAAACAACGCCATCTCTTCTTGTGAAGTAACTTCAGCCTCCGTTACACCAGCAAGCGAAATCCCACCATTAGCCGTTTCCCTGATCTGAATAGGCGCCCGAGACGGCCCTGTACCCTTTCCATTCCCATCACCTTTCGAATAAACCACTGTACTCGATTCTAATAAATCAAATACTTCCTCCTTGAATATCTGAAACACGAATATACATCATCTCAGCAAACACAAATTTACAAATAAGGCGATAAATGCAAAATTTATTTAAACTACCTCAATAAATGACACTCTGATTAAGTACTTGGTATTGCATTTCGTCTCCTCAACGTGTCTAAATATCTTTTGCATAACTTTAGGAATAATCCCATTAGTGCATTCCCAGTTATAATTAGTCCCCATTGTATAGGTCTTACCAGACCCCGTCTACAACAACAACAAACAAACGAAACATATAAACCGCAACCTTAAAAACCAATAACAATCGCTACTTATATAGGGGGTGTTTGTTTAAGCTTATTTTTGGGCTAATTAGCTTATGTGGTTTCAGATTATGTTCATAAGCTCCTTTTTTTCATGCTTATTTCGAAACTTATAGGCTTATAATAGCTTATTATTATGTCATAATAAACTTATAGGCTTATAATAGCTTATTATTAATAAGTTTTGAAATAATCAGAAAAAATAAGCTTACAAAACATGATCCAAAACCACATAAGCTAATAAGCCCAAAAAAAAGCTTAAACAAACATCCCCTATCATCACGAAACCATCGCTACTTATTTTGGGGATGTTTGTTTAAGCTTATTTATGGGCTGATTAGCTTATGTGGTTTCGGCTTATGTTTCATAAGCTCGTTTTTAGGCTAATTTTCAAATTTACGAGTTTACATAAGCTTATTATGTCATAATAAGCTTATGTTAACAATTTCAAAATAATCCGAAAAAAACGAGCTTACAAAACATAATCAGAAACCACATAAGCTAATAAGCCCAAAAATAAGCATAAGCAAACTCCCAATGATCCCAAATTATCAGTAAAACACAAAACAATCGCTACTAATTATCTAGGGGGTGTTTATTTAAGCTTATTTTTTGGCTTATTAGCTTACGTTGTTTCGGCTTATGTTTTGTAAGCTTATTTTTTCCGGCTTATTTCGAAACTTATAGCCTTATATAAGCTTATTATGTCATAATAAGCTTATATTAACAAGTTTCAAAATAAGCCGAAAAAAATAAGGTTACAAAACATAATCCGAAACCACATAAGCTAATTAGTCCCAAAAACAAGCTTAAACAAACACCCCTTATAACAATAACCACAAAAAACAACAACTACCTGTCCGTAAGCCAACACAGTCGCATTATACCCATGAAAAAGCGCCTCAACAAGCGGCGCAACACACTCGTCAAAAATCCTATTACTCGTCGACCCCGTACTACCGTAAACATAATCAAACGTAAACGAATGCGTGCCAATTTGTACCTAAATTAGGGTTTATAATTAGTAACTCAAAATCAGGGTTAAAATTAGGGTTAGGGTTTAGATTAGTATACCTGAGGTTCACCGGGAGTGACACTGATGCAATCGGAGCATCCGACGAGCAGCTCCGGCGTAACTAACGGCCGAATGTTCACGGCGACCCGAACCGACTGAGATCCGGTTGGATTATCCATTTTGATCCGATTAGATGTGATGAATTAGTGGATTATTATAGATCGATTGTGTGTGTTTGTGTTTGTGATTACCGTTAGGGTTTTGAAATGTGTGTGTGTGTGTTTGAAGGTGTGTTTAGTGTGTGTGGATTTGAATTGAGAGAGAGAGAGGGTGAGTGGGGTTTGAATGAAATGAAATGAAATGAAAATAATGAAAAGGGCGGTTGTGGATTTGAATTTGAGAGGGGGATGAAAATTTTTTGGTCACTTGAGATGCATGTGGAGGTGGTGTTTTGTGAAAAGTCACGTGCGTTTGGTTTTCTCTTAAGGGAATCAAACTATCACTATGAAAGTGATAGTTTGTGTTTGTTTAGAATGTCTGGGCCCACAACCATGACTATGAAAGTCTAATATATTTCATACTCCATATACAACTCTTGAGAGGGGAATGGATCTTTCATAGTTGAAGGACCCACTGCTACTATCAAACTCATACCCATTGTCATTCCTCGCAGCATACCAAACGCACCAATACCTTGTAGTTATCTATTTTGGACGTGGATTGATTTACTACGGAGTACTGTAGTATATGATTTGTAAAAAATTGTATTAGAGTTAGAAATTTGTGCCTGATTAAAAAAAAAATACTAATTTTGGCTATTTTATAAAAGATTTTGACACATTTAGCTTCTTTTTTTTTTAAACATAAGCATATTTAGTTCATTAAAAAGTTAAATGGGCACTAACAGATACATCTTTTTTCTTAACTGGATAACATTATAATCGTTTTTAAATAAAAACTTATATATGTAATATATTTAATTTTTTAAATATAAATGAAGTATTAGGTTTAAGGAATTTATTTCGAATTTTTTGTTTTCTATAAAGCAAATTTTTATAACATGTATAAAAAACTAGTTTATAGACCCGTTGACACCGGGTTATTTTTTTAAAGAAATAAAGAAAATGAGATGATAAGAAAAGTAATAACGTAAACATGTTCCATTTAAATTATGAAAGAAAGAATTACACAATGCGTCAATTATCCGATAAGCAATTTAGTTTGTTACAATTATACTAACAAACGTCCAAGCGTTGGCGATTGTAAAATTGATTGTCTCGAATATAAAATGATTTGTGTGAGCGCCTATTGATTCAAAACCTAATCCATGTCGTGATGATAGACCTTCAAGTACTTCTCTATACGTCATAAAAAGCTAATAATGAAATTTTGGAGATTTCTTTGGGTCAAATGCTAAATATGCATTTTCGTAATCAAGGGCATCAAAACTCTCCTAGTCAATGTAAAAGGCAACATCAGTCGAATCCTCTTCAACTAAACCAATGCGCGCCTTGGACGGAGCATATTCCTTCTCATCTTTAGCAATTTGAAGCAAACTTTGTTTGTTTGCTACTTTATTTTTTTCAGACATCCACCACTCGTACCACTCATTAACATCCCATTTTCCTTGCTTTTCAAATTTTAAAACCTTATCTTGTTCGTTACCTGTACATAATAGACGATCATCAATGCCTAAAACTGAAAATATGTATATCAGATTAATCCTTGAATGCTGAAATTAGTCGCAACTGTTGTTCAAACGAATGTATAAGTGTTATACATACCTTTACTTGATTCTTTAACGGTTGAAACTTTGACTGTTTCTTCTTCTTGACTGTTTCCTTGTCGGTAACCATCTGAGAAACACATCTGACACTCTTGTTGTTTCCAAACATTACTTATGAATATCAGTTCCAGGTTTTTGTTTAAAGATTGTATAAAAAACGTTTTTTGATTTGTGATTCATGGAAATGGCTTTAAAAAGGGATATTGGAAACCAAAAGTCGTATGTTTAATGCAAAGTTGAGTTCATATTTACTTGTCACGATGTGAATTGAAGTAGTAGGAGGGAATTTTGGAAGTCCCATTCTCTTTAAAAAGAACAATTATTACATAATCAATTGAGTTTGTAACAATCAAAATATTAAACATCCATGCGTTGTCGTCTCTAAATTTGATGATCATGAATAGCAAATAACGTTTGTGAGCACTATTCAATTTAATTGTAAATGTCCATTCCATAAACACCTCATATCCCATAGCCAATGTCCATTCTAATGTGATAACCAATTTACAACTTGAATGTGTCAAGCTAAAAACATGAGATCATAACCATTTATTTTTGGTAGTCAATAAGCTATAAGCAAGTTCAATGTCAATAATACCATAGGCTAATTTCTTGTGCCAAAATATATAATTTTATGCTACTGTCACTTTGAATTCATTTTATAAACGCCGTTATTGAAGCCAACTTTGGAAACCATGTGTGCTAAGTAAGTTAGCTTATGCCTCATACGTTTTCAAATGGTAAACTTCAACGGAGAAGCCAACTTGTACACCCATAAACAACATGTAGACTTCTTCATTTGTATATCAGCAACGTTTAATCTTTTATTGGTTTAATTGGTGTAGAATTGTGAGATGACCATATGACACAACTTTTAAGTTATGTGACGCATTTAATTAGAATCTTATGGAGCAAAGAAATAGCATAATAAGGTTCATGTTTACCGAACTACCATAATCGTCTTTAAATGCTATGTTTGCTAAAGTGTCTTTTTAATTAGTATATTCACATGATTTTAGAGCGATACATAGCTCTAGTTAGTATTGTAACGTAAGAGAAAGTTAAACGCTAATTGCACTTCTGTATTAGTTCTAAAGATGAGAGACGCACAAAAAGTAAACCAACAGAATAAATCTATTGAGCAATTATTTCAATATAATGTGCTCAAAAAATTTGATGTGAGTGCAGGTAAAAAAACAACATACTGATCATTTTTCTCTCATCTCATATGGTGCTTGTTCAAGGTATTCGAGTTCAATATTTTTGCAAAGAATATATAGGTTCATTGAAGTATACAAGAAGACAAACTTTGGTAAGACCATTTCCAATGTTATCTTTGATCATTGACCACATGCTTACTCCCTTCTCTTTTTCAACAGGACCAAGCAACTTATTCTGTCTCTCAATATGAGGGAAGTTATCACCAACTGCTTTAATGGAAGGATCAATTTTCGGATCGTTATATAGAAAGTCTTCATCATCGGAAGAAAAGGACGATGACCGCATGTCGGACCCAATACTTTTAAAAGAGCATGATGATAGAAAGTCTTGAGTGTCAAAAAAACACATTATCCTCTTTATCTGACTCTTCCCACTACAGCATCTCCTCTATCATTATCACCCTCAGATTCAATTCACTTGCTTCTAAAAAATAATAGAAAATATTAATTTTTTTTAATGTTAAACAGCATGTGCCATTTCCTATATCATTTTAATTCTTAAATAACAGACATCCAATGCAATTTTACAGTTTCTCAGCTCTCAGATTACGAAAGTGCAAGATACAAAGAAGAAATAACACATAAACCACCATCTAATAGAGAAAATTAAAACCATCAATAAACACCATAAATTTATTTTTCATATGCAATAATGAACAAATTTCCAAGCCTAGAAGCTAATACAACTATGCCTGCAATTCACAAAAGGTTTTACAAACTTCAAGAAGTTCCAAACTATGGAATACATGAAGATTAAACAAAGCTTATGTGCGAGCATATGCTCCACCATGATTAAATGCTTGGATTTTGTTCTACTATGCGCCTATCTACCAAGCCTTCGAAATACATGAAATTTAAAATTCAGCTTTTGTAGACTCCTATGTTTTTGTTGGCCCATCCTTGATTTAGCAGTTATCTTTTTATCCTATCTTTTCCTTAACAGACTAATAGCTTAATAAGTAGATTGATTCATTTTAGCAACCAAAGTCAACTATTACCTCTTTTTGAAAATCTTACTGATCCTTTAACTTTTAATAACTTATCCCGTTTTGAAAAAGCGTCAGAATTTTTAACAAAGATGTATTTGCACCATAGAACTGCATAATAAAGATGTTGGGATATGGTAGAAGGTGTGCGAGCTTATGTTTATCTATAATTCTATAATCTAATTATGTTCTACTTTATTGTCTTAATAGCAAGTCAAACAACAGTGCGTAAATTAAATATAGTGCAGTTGCATTGACATTGCCATGATAACTCAAAAAAGGATGTTAAAACTGACCCGTGTAACCCATAGAAAGTGTTACCAATTAGTCAACTTGAGCTTGCTATTCTTGAAGCTGCAAAAAATATAGTGAATTATTAGATCATAATCGGTATTTGTTGTAAATAGGAGATTGTATATTCTGTGTTGATCACAAATTAGAAGGGTCTATTAGAGCATCTCCAACTTCAAAGTCCAATTGTAGAGGAACACTCATATATGAATAGAATAAAATTTGTTAAAGAACATGCATTCAGATCATTAAGCTACATCCGGTGTAAGTCAGCAATACTACAAAGGGTATCATTCTTAAATTTAAGAAAGGAGTTAAGGCCATGTAAAATATAGTTAGCTTCGTTATGATTAACTTACTGTCAATTTTAATTACAAAAAACACATCATTCCATAACAATCTAACTGTTTGAATAACATGATTAGGAGATCAATGCATAAAAAAATACACATTATGCGATTTTTAACTTATTTGACCCGTTTCCTTTTATGCTATTTCGTTACCCGTTGGAGGTAAAAGAGTAAAAACATAGCCCAAATCCAACCAACTTGCTAATGGAAGGGATTAACCAACTTGCTTGTAACCTTGTAGGATGAGTAGGGTCACTCTATCACGACACAACTTAACTAAATCGAATAATAGTGCCCGAATAAAATATATTGCAACCGCATTGACATTGGCATGATAACTCAAAAAAGGATGTTGTTAAAACTGACCCGTCTAACCCGCAGAAAGCCGTCACCAATTAGTCGACTTGAGCTTGATATTGAACTTGCAAGAAATATAGTGAATGATTAGATCATAACCAATATTTTAAACACTTGATAGGAAAACGAATCTATAAAAAATACACTTTGGGCATCGTGCTTTATAAGCTAAATTTCTTAATGTACCCAATAATGGACACTGAGAGAAGGAAGACTGATGTGACATGTAAAAACTAATTCTCCATTATATAATACCAAAGTTCTTGAAAATAATGCAAACTTTTATTTGAAGGTTCCTAAAAATAATACCAAAGTGTATTAAAGTTAAAAAAAGAAAGTAGTAAATTAATACATCATCGCCATAAAGCGGAAGAGCTTATGTTGGTTCAAATGAGAACTAAAGATAATAAAGTAATACTCATTTAGACATAATTAACACCGACTAATCACAGTATCTTGAAAACTTACATGATGGTAAACAATAATAAATCATAGTCCTGCTACTACCTTAGTTCATAATTTAAACAACAAATAACCCTACTCTATACTCATTTGGACAAAAGGATACTATCATTAGCTAATTCACGGATACTAATGCAAACACTTGAAGAAGGTGGTACAACAAATTATGTAAGCAAAAGTTATAAATAGTAAGCTAATTTCAAAGCAATAGAACCAAAAATATATGAAAGGCCAATCATTCTTATGTGAAGATGGCATGCAATAATTGCTTCAACAGCTACTTTTGATATGCCTTGCCTCAATAAATAAAGATTGAGGCAACCCTGGGATGTTAAATGTCGATTATGGTTCAATAGTAACAACGTCACAACAAACGATTCAATAGAAGTAGACACGACCACTCAAATTTTAGCAGATAGAGCTCACACATATTACCTTCATAAACAACTTATGGATATGGACAATACCTAATGCTTTTAATAGTGAAAAATAGATCACCAAAACCTTAGAGGCTTAGCTATCACATTAAGAAAGTGGTATCAAACTTAGAAAAAGTAGATGAACCACCTTGTCTAAAATTATCTCCCGTTCTGCATGCATGGGTTCCCGCGCTCTTGCGTCTTTTAGCTCCTTTCCATATTTCTCCTGAAAACAGTACAATAACAATTTCAAAAGTTAACATATAAATGATATCTAACGGGATTGACATTTAAGTAGCATGTCATTGTTCACTGCAGTTCAATTAACAAAATAAAAGAAATCTTGCCTTCATCATCCTCTTCTATTCGGAAAAAATATGTCAACGTCGTGCATGCCTATTTACATCACCAGCTCCTTTTACAGCCTCAACTACTTCCATCTATTTCACATATCATGTAATTAGATATTTTTTCCCTAAAAGCAATAACTTTAGATAAGGGGTGTTTGGGCATGCTTACTATTGTGTCTTTGTGCGGATTGACCCATTACTTCCTCACCCAGTTCTTTATTTTACAAATCTGGCTTATTAGATATTTAAGGTAACCAAAAATTGACTCATATATACGTAAATTGGTCAACTTTACCACATGTAATATATTCATGACGAAATGTGAAAAAGATAATAAGCAAACCAAAGATAGAAACATATGTACCCTCCTCCACTCATATTAGACTATCAGATATGTGGCATAGAAAAGTTAAAAGAGTCCATTTGTACCCTCATCCACGTTCCAACTTGCATTCTGATGCCAACAATGCTAATCACTTCTGGATAGGAATAAAATTATTAATCCGCTCAATGTAGTCCCTTGGAAAACAAATACAATGTGTATCAGTAGAGAAAATTTGTCAATACAATACTCATTAAGCTTTAATCAAGCCTAAAATATACAATTTATTGTGTTTTACTTTAGAGATATGCCATGTCCATGTGGCCAACATATATAACTTTAAAAAACTAATTACAGAATTGTTACTGACGCATTTGAATGCTATAATAGGCTCACAATTGTTAATGGATTACCCGAAGCCATGATCATGTTTCAACCGAAGTATCCTTAATAACCATGTCAAACGCTTTACAGGGAAGCAAGCACCTCATTAATTTTTTATATGATAAAACTTAGATGTTAGGGGGTGTTTGGTTTAGCAGCAATTAAGTGACACGGAAGCAAGCACCTCATTAATATATTCAGGTTTTAAGAACAATAGTGACAAAATAGCATTTTCATTTTTTTCATAAATCAAATGTTTTTTAACCTCAATTTCAGGCCGGAGAAAGCCAAAAAACTGCATTATATTACTCTTAATGAGAAAAGCCTGAAATTAAACATACAATGAAGCAAACTGAATATAGTAGCCATTTTCATGCTTTATCCAAACGCCCCTATTGGTAAATACTTTCCCATTCAAAAGTTACCTAAGTAGATGTTCCACTTATACACAATACAGCATATATATCATAAGCACTTCAATCATGACTGTATTAGGTAGAAATTTTCACTATCGATAAAGTATTACTTTTTTTTGCCAAAACCTCAATAAAAATATTTAGATGACATTGTATCATGTATTGAAATCCACTACATTAACTAATCAAAAGATCATGGTGTTGCCAATATAATGAGGCTTACCATTGCAACCGTTTCTTGTTGGCCATGTGCTGCAAACAAAGTGAATTTACATGTTGTCCTTCTATCAAACTATAAATCAACCAAAATTATCATTATCAACAAAGTAACAGCAACCGATCAAAACTTTTTAAAAATTATAAAGAGAACTAATGATATTACATTCGTGTTCTTTCAGTAGGAAGTAAAAGGAGAACAAACAATGATGTGAACAAATAATCGATATATTAATTGCAATTACACGACCTTGGATATGTAAAACAACAAACTAAAGTGGACGACTTCAATTCATATTTGGTTCTTACATACATTTCATCAAACAGTTTGTGGGCAAGCAAAACACACACAAATTAACAAATAGCCTTTGTGCATCAAACACCCATAAACAAAACAACCAATCTGTCATTCAAATTATAAGGAATTTACCTTCAATAACAACAATGTGTGCTTTTCATTTTCTGCGCAATTACTTTTTTAGACTTCTTCATCACAAAATCCTATATAAAAATAGATTTAAATAAACAAATCGCAAACGGAAATCGGTATAACACAATTATAAAAAGTTAACACATCAGACTACTTACAAATGTTTAGATGCAGCTATTGAATCGAACCTGCAAAATCAAACAAAAAATTACCATGCTAATATCAAGGAATAAATTTATAAAAATTAATGATCGAGAATTAGAAAAAAGATTCGACTTAAATTGATTCATAGAATCACTGGCATATTCATAGAACGAAAGTGGAGATCCGTGCTGTTTTTTAATATGTTGAACCTCATAAATCAAAACAAATATGTCAATGTTTGAATGGATTAATGATTAGCAAAACGTAGGGAAGAAGGAAGTGTTAAATTGAAACTGATTATTGATTAGAGGAGTGTATTGAAGGTAACTTTACTAAAATACATCAACAGATTATTGACTTTGTATAATGGTGTGTAGAAAAAAGAATGCTTTGTTTAGTTGTACAATGCTCTGTATATATGGTATGACACATCACCGAATTAATTGAGTTTTTAATGCACGTTGCTTCAATGAACTTGTACAAAACCTTTGTTTATTATATAGTATAGATCTAAAAAAAAAAAAAAAAAAAAGTCATTTTTTCTCTCCTTTTTTCTCTCTCCCTAACAAATTTCTCACCATTTTTCACAGTTAAAAAAGCTTCAAAATCCTTTATTCTATTTCAATTTCTTATCCATTTTCACTCTAGTTTTCATATTTCGATTCAGTATTTCATTCCGATTCTTTTGATACTATTTTTATTAATTTTGCCCAAAATTTACTAAACCCTAATTTTTGATTTCTTCTAAATTGAGCTTTAGTTGATCACGAATTTCACTAATTGAAGAATAATTAGGATTCTGTATATGATTAGTAGTGCAAAAATGTCAAATAGTAGACCTGAAAGGAAAACTAAGAGATCAACGAAATTAGATGATTTTGTTAGTAATGGTGTTGCTGGTAAGAACAATAAGAATAGGAGTGATAAGGGTGAAGCAAGTAATGGGGGAAATGTATCAGATAATGGTGATTTTCAGGAAATGTTGGGTGGTGAGAATAATGGGATGGGTGATAAGAAGTGTTGCGGTGAGCAGGATATGAATAATGGGAACAAGGATACTGTTGTTACTGAGGTATGTGAGGCTGAAAAGGAAATAAGGATTAGTAACTGGATCACGATTTACCTGCATCATGAAATGATACGATTACAATTTACAACATGGTGGCTAATCGAATTAACGTCGTATCAAACTTAATGGAAAAATCAATCTTACAATAGCTTTGTTTTGAATGTTACGAGCCCGGTTAGCATACTTCAACGTGTTGAGGGTTTCTTCAGCATTTGTATCAGCTGGACTTACACAAGCTGAATCAAACAGAAAATGAAAAGTAATATTAGTTAATCTAATGCAATATATCACAATTTCAATAACCTTAATTTTATGTATAGTCCTAACATGACGAATTTTATAACATCTTGCCAATCATTACTGTTTTGCTGTTTCCACCAAGTGATTCCTGTAGTAGGCGGGCTAACTTGCTGTCCCTGTAGGGAACATGACCTCCTTTTTTCCGCTTCTTATCATCACCCAGTGCACTTATCACATTGCCAAGAGCTAATAAACCTTTGTTGATATGAATACCTAACAACAAATGGATCAATTATAAACCTCTTCTCAAGATATAGTTGATGCGGAACAAAAATGGGCAGAACATCTCCAACATTACTCATTACATTACATGTATACAAATTAACTTAAGATACGGTTGATGCAAAACAAAAATGGGCAGAACAATCGACAAAATTGACATATTGGATATAAACGATAATTAGTATTCAATTGCATATTAAATGAATACATTATATTTTAAAAGATTGTAGAATGATGCAAATGCTCTATGCATAATATGTGTAACATTAATATACCTTCTCGTAAGCGCATCCCATCAGCTCCTGTTTTCTTTGCCCGTTCCGACCCAGCGAGATCAACCAGATGAAGCTTGGCGCTCAGTATATCATCTCCAGCATCATCATGACCTCCTCCACTCGTTGCGCCAGCAATTCGTTTTTGCTCCATGGAAATCGTGAATATAGCATGTGATCGACTGAAACATAGAAATCGCATTTACACAAAGTTAACACTACACGTAAAACTAACACAAAAGATAATAAGAACATATAGCCATGCATTATATAATACACCTTGATTTACTATTCATATTTGTGCTTCCTGTAGCCCTATTCACCGACCCATGTAACAGAAACGACGCCATCTCTTCTTGTGAAGTAACTTCAGCCTCCGTTACACCAGCAAGCGAAATTCCATCATTAGCCGTTTCCCTGATCTGAATAGGCGCCCGAGACGGCCCTGTACTCTTTCCATTCCCATCACCTTTCGAATAAACCACTGTACTCGATTCTAATAAATCAAATACTTCCTCCTTAAATATCTGAAACACGAATATACATCATCTCAGCAAACACAAATTTACAAATAAGGCGATAAATGCAAAATTTATTTAAACTACCTCAATAAATGACACTCTGATTAAGTACTCGGTATTGCGTTTCGTCTCCTCAACGTGTCTAAATATCTTTTGCATAACTTTAGGAATAATCCCATTAGTGCATTCCCAGTTATAGTTAGTCCCCATTGTATAGGTCTTACCAGACCCCGTCTACAACAACAACAAACAAACGAAACATATAAATTGCAACCTTAAAAACCAATAACAATCGCTACTTATATAGGGGGTGTTTGTTTAAGCTTATTTTTGGGCTAATTAGCTTATGTGGTTTCAGATTATGTTCATAAGCTCCTTTTTTTTCATGCTTATTTCGAAACTTATAGGCTTATATAAGCTTGTCATTATGTCATAATAAGCTTATATTAATAAGTTTCGAAAATAAGCTTACAAAACATGATCCAAAACCAGATAAGCTAATAAGCCCAAAAAAAAAGCTTAAACAAACATCCCCTATCATCACGAAACCATCGCTACTTATTTTGGGGATGTTTGTTTAAGCTTATTTATGGTTCGGCTTATGTTTCATTAGCTCGTTTTTAGGCTAATTTTCAAATTTACGAGTTTACATAAGCTTATTATGTCATAATAAGCTTATGTTAACAAGTTTCAAAATAAGCCGAAAAAAATGAGCTTACGAAAGATAATCCGAAACCACATAAGCTAATAAGCTTAAGCAAACTCTCCATGATCACAAATTATCAGTAAAACACTCAATAAGCACTACTTATCTAGGGGGTGTTTGTTTAAGCTTATTTTTTCCGGCTTATTTAGAGGCTTATTATGTCATAATAAGCTTACAAAACATAATCCAAAACCACGTAAGTTAATTAGGCCCAAATATAATAAGCTTAAAGAAACAAACACCCCTCATAATAATGACAAAAACAATGACTACATGTCCGTAAGCTAACACAGTCGCATTATATCCATGAAAAAACGCATCAACAAGCGGCGCAACACAATCGTCAAATATGCTACTCCCCGTACTACCAGCGTAAACATAATCAAACGTAAACGAATGCGCACCAATTTGCACCTAATTCCATTAACATAACACTAATCAAATCATAACTAACAAAATTAGGGTTAGGGTTAGGGTTTGTAATTATAATTATACCTGTGGTTCACCGGGTGTAACATTTATAGAATCGGAGCATCCGACGAGAAGCTCAGGCGTAACTAATGGGCGAACATTGACGGCGACTCGAACCGATTGAGATCCGTTTGAATTGTCCATTTAGAAACACTAAAAATGAAACAAAAAATCAGATTAATAAACATTTGATTATTATGATAAAATTATAGATCGATTGTGTTGAATTTACCGTTAGGGTTTTGAAATGTGTGTTTTTGGAGGTGTGTTTAGTGTGTGTGAATTTGAATTTTTGGTTGGTGGGTGGGTGAGTGGTTACTAGTTAAGAACACTGGCAGTCATGATTCCGAAATCGTCCATACCTCCGAAATCCACCAATAATATCATTCCACCTCATTTCACCTCATTCATACTTTTTCCATACCTCCCAACCCCATTTTAGTGGCAACCATGCCTTTTTCATACCTCCAAACTTTTTTTTATTATTATTAATTAAATTAAACAATTTAATTAAAACATAAATATTTCATTAATAACTAAAAGAAAATTACATAATACTTAAAAAAAACATAATTAAAAGAAAATTACATTATTCTTAAAAAAAATGAAATAACTAATCATCGAGATATGTTAAGTTTTGAGCATCTACGTGGTCCGTAAGATCATATAGGAGTCGGTAATGCATTTGTTCGTCGATTAACTCCGGTAATACACTATCGTCATAAACTGGCGCGATTGGCGGATACATTATATGAACCGGTGATATTGCCATCCCATCGTCTTTTAAAATCATATTGTGAAATATGATACACGTATAAACGATTTGTCGAATCTTCTCAACCGACATTGCCCGGAGAGGACGAGCAAGAATCATCCATTTATTTTTAAGATGACCAAAAGCTCGCTCGATATCTTTTCTTGCAGACTCTTGTAGCTTTTTTAATCTCTTTTCATTCAATTCAACCGGATGCTTGTATGCTTTAACAAACGTTGACCATGTAGGATAGATTCCATCGGTAAGATAATAACCACGTTTGTAAAACCGTCCATTTACATGAAATGAACTGTTTGCCGCCGTTCCGTTTCGCTCCGTAAGATACAATGGTGACTGATTCAAAACATTGATATCGTTGTTTGCACCTGGAGGACCAAAAAACGAATGCCAAATCCACAAATCGTATGAAGCGACGGCTTCAAGCATAATAGTTGGGTATTGATGATCACCTCGCTTATATTGACCTTTCAAATGTCTAGGAAAATTACGCCATGGGAAATGGGTACAATCAATGCTACCAAGCATTCCAGGAATGTGATGTTTATCTTCATGGAACTCGTATAAGCGTGCAATGTCATGGGAAGTAGGCCTACGTAAGAACTCTCGACCATATAATTGAATAATCGCTTGGCAAAAATGATCAAGGCATTCTCCTATAAAAAATTAATAATAATAATTTAAAAAAATATATATAACGCTAACTTTATAAAAAAATTAATAACAAGAACTTTAAAAAATATATATAACGCTAACTTTATAAAAAAATTAATAACAAGAACTTTAAAATATATATAACGCTAAAATATAAAAAAAAAATTAATAACAATAAGTTTAAAAAATATATCACCTGACGTTCGGCGCGCCATGTTTAAATAGTCATCAAATCTATCTGGAGGTTCACCCGTTGCGAGTTGCCTAATGGCCGATGTGCATTTTTGTAATGCCGTGAAACTTTTTTTTTCTCCTTGCATCTAAGCCCTCTTGAAACCATTCGAAATTCGCTTCAATATCAGCAACAACTCTTAAAAACAAGCTTTTATTCATACGAAACCGTTCACGAAACCGTTCGTCGTTAAACTTTGGACGTTCAATGAAATAATCATTCATAAGGGTTCGTAAAGCTTGTTCACGAAAACGAGTTACATACTCCCGACTTTCGGTAGAGCTTGTCGTGTCGTCAATTGCATCGTACGCGGCTAATAAGGTTTCTAGGGTGCTACCGGATGGCACTAGTTCGGACAATTCGCCGGGGGGACTCACTAACGATTCGGACGAAGAAGAAGACATTGTAAAAATATGTGAATTTTATATATGTGAATTGTATTGTTTGTGTTAAAAATGTATGTGTTTAGGTTGAATATATATAGGGGAAATTTTTTTATTTTTATTTTTGGCCCAATGCATTCTCCAACGTCCATAAAATTTAATGCCAAACGGTCATATTTTGCATTGGAAATCCCATGCTTCGGAGGCAATATTTGCCGTTCAATGGATGCCGCTGAGGATGCCGGTGGGGTGGCGGCGGTGTTCACCGCCGGCATCACCTTGCCGGTGGGTGATGCCGCCCCCACTGCCACCCTTCTAAGGGTCCGTTTGGTTTGTAATGGATTTGGATTTGGTATTAGTTTGATAGAAAGTGGTAAATAATAATTGAAATTTTGTTTTGGTTTGTTAAAAAATTTATACGATTTATACAGTTTTAATTCATTTGATTGATTAAATAATCTATACTCCTTTATAAAGCATCAATATCCCCAACCAAAATCTCATCCTCCATTTTTAAGATTCAGACATCCAAGCCTAAATTTACACACACCAAACCAACATCCAACCCTAAAATAGTACCAAACCAACAAAACTATATAAACATACCATACAAACAAATACCCCATAAACACTATCCTCCCTTCCCATTTACTTCCTCTCCTCTATATTTCATGGGTAAATTGCAAAAATGGTCCTTAACGTTCTACGAAATTGCAAAAACGGGACCGAGACAAAAAGTAGCGCAAAAAAGACACCAACGTTTCACATTTTCGCAAAATCGCCACCGAGAGGCCTTTTCCGTTAATTTTCCCGTTAAGTGTCACGTAGTTGAGGGTAGTATCGTCATTTCATGTCCTTTTTTTATCTCCCGCCAACTTGCGGGGGACTATTTTTGCAAACAACGTAAACTATGTATTTAAAGATGTGTGTGTTTTTCAGGGAACAATAAATCCCCAAAACCAACCAACCGTTGTGTAGATAATCAACCGTCAAACCCTAACATAAAAAAAAAATTCAAATCGCAACAACTAAACCCAGCTATGGCGAATAATGATAAGAATGAAAAGGGAAAGTGTTTGTTGATGGGGGGAGGAATCATCCGAAATGTCATGGGGCAAGGTTTTATTAAATGATGAAGTCTTTGAGGATGTTTTGGATGAATTTGGTGATAAAGTTATTGCCAAGTATGGTTCGTATGCAAACATAGGGAAGGAGATGATTGAATAAATTCTTCAATGGATGTGGAATAGAACCTTCAACAAACCAAATGTGGGTGCTAGCGGTGCCATATCTATTCCTACCATTGGAAGTGGTAGCCGTTGCTCCAATGAGGTAGTTGCAGAGAAAAAAAGGAAGAGGGGAAGGCCGGTTGGGAGTGGCAAGAAGAAGACGGAGGGGAGTCCTATTCCGACTACAGTCACAGAAAAAAGAAATAGGGGAAGGCCTGTTGGGAGTGGCAAGAAAAAGAAGGAGAAGAGTCCTAATCCGAGTACAGTTACAGAAAAAAAGAAGAGGGGAAGGCCTGTTGGGACTGGCAAAAAGAAGGAGGCTGGCAAGAAGAAGAAGGAGGGGAGTTCTAATCCGAGTACAGTTACTGAAAAAATGAAGATGGAAATGGCAAATGGGACTGGCAAGAAGAGGAATGTGAAGGAAGAGCATACGGATTTTCATTTATGTGCCATTTTAAATTTGTTTACGTAGGATGCTATGATATGTTTGATAGACTTTTATATGCATCCCCTTTCCTAGGTTTAGGATAAACAGAGTATTTACATTAAGTATGGTGTTAGAATATCATAAGTGATAGTGTTTGGCATTACTAAAGTACTGCTATAGAGAGTGTTTTGCATTACGAAAGTACTGCATGTTCACATTGGTTATAAGTAAGTCTTCACATTGGTTGTAAGTAAGTCTTCACATTGTGTATCTTGAGTGTATCAGGAACAAAATAGATTGGTTTCTATATCACCACATTAACTTATTAACTAAACTACAACTATGTGGTGAGATATACAACACTGCATTGCTCTGCTTCACTTGAGCCTGCATAATTGTTTCATTGACTACTTCTGCATTGACTTTAGCATGTATACCATTAGTTTCGTAGGTGCTGGTATGTCTTGACATTTTAAATTTAAAATGTGGTAGATTTACTTGGTTATGGGGGTGAAGTTCTGTTCCGCATGCACAATAATGGAGTCTTTGAATTTGGTCCATTAAGTTATGTACAAGGGAATGTTTCTACAATGTGTGGCTTTGTATGTGATAGACATGTCTTTTTCCTAGGTCTGGATGATATGTTTTCACGCATTAGGGGAGAAAAATGGGCTGTGTTCTTTTGTGTGCCTGGCAAATCATTAGAAGAAGGTTTGAAGCTGATTCACACAGACAATGATGTGCATACAATGATTGAGCTAGGTTGTTGTGCCGGTTTTGTAGACTTGTTTGTTGCTCACACAAAACAGATGTTATCTCCCTACTATTTAAACAACATTGATGCAGAGGGTGATGGTGGGGAGGTTGTCGGGTGGGTAGAAGAAGATGCTAGCTTGCGGTGCTCTATTACTTCAACTCCTTTTAGGACTAGCACTTCAAAAACTTATAGTAAAGTGGATGATGTTGATGCTTCACAACCAGAATTCGGGAAGCATAAAAAGAGGGTGAAGAGGTCTGTGGATAAGGGAAAAGGAAAGATGGTTGATGAGGCTGATGTTGTTAACAGGAACAAACCGGCTGGTATTGTCATTAGAGACGGTGGTTCTATTAAGAACCCCAACATGTGTTGGTTCAATGAATGTGGGAGCAAAGGGTGGTGGTATTTTGAGACCAAGAATAACTAATTGCGTACTGGGTCTACGGGCACCAAGATCAATGGGTAACAATGTGGTGTTATTTTGACTAGGTGAGTCTAATGAACTGTTTAGCAAATATTTTGGACACATTGCATTGCCTATTATAGTAACCTCATTTCATTGCATATATTGACTGTGCAGGTGTTGTTGATCACATGTTGGTTCATCCAGTAGAAGGTTTGAATATTCATCCAATAGAAGGTTTGAAGATTAACATATGGGTCCATCTATTGGGAATATGTAATGTGTAGAAACTAAAACAATTTAATTTGGTTGTATTTAGTAATGTAATTTGACTAATGTAACTTGAACTATTCTACCTCTGTTTCGAATACACCAAATGGTGTGGGCAGGCATTGTGATGGGTTAAACTTTTTGGTACATGCCGAACAATATTATGTAAATTGAAGTATTTCATATGGGGTTAAATATTTAGTCAAGCTTGACTCCTATGCATAATATGTTTCTGTTTGTTTTGTGGTTCTGTTATTTGCTTCGATTAGTAGCATTTAAACGTATATGTTTGTGTATTGTATTATGGTTTCAATTATGTCAGTTTCATGTTTGTGATACGAATTGAACAATGTATATCAAGACAAACGGGATCAAACGACCCCTTCCATTCATAAACCATAAGGATACATTTACAACCTTATGGAAACCCACAACCCCTACCTACATCTACCTAGCTTACGACACTACGACAGTGGCACCAAAACGAACAAAAGAAACCACAACTACACAAGTGCCCAACCACCCACTACTTACATTCATCATACACAACAAACACAACAAAAGAACCCATCACAGCCTCCAGCACCCAACCCCTTCACATGTATGTTTGCCTCACAGCAAACTCAATCTTGGAAACAATGCTGTCGTTTGTTTGCCTAAGCATCCTCATCAACCCCCTCATCTTTCTCATATCAGCTGACTGAATGCTCCTAAGCTTGTTCACATTGGCCCTTGCAGTTCTCGAGCCCCTTAAGAGTTGGAGCTCCGCAACCAGGTCCCCTCTAACACCCAGCCTATTAGACAGCCTTTGGCATCTACACATCAACTCTTGTGCATGATGAATGTCCTCCTCAACCTCTCGTCGGTAATGGGTTAGTGATGAGTCTCTAAATACTCATCATTTCTGTCTTATTTTAAATACGAAAACATTTAAAAACACACAGAAACACCACATAATACTACAAATATCTTTGGATTGTGTTTTTATATGTTTCAGGTGCAAAAGGAATAAAAACAGATGAAAAACGAGTAAAGTTTGCACATTTGGCAGAATCAGTCCCTCAAGTTTCAAGAAATGACAGTTTTAGTCCCTGGAAGTTTAAAATGAAAGAAAAGTCAATTTTAGTCCTTGGGAATTCACAAAGTATCGTAATTAATCCCTGGATGAAAAGTTTGAGAAAATTACATAATTGGTCCCTGAAGTTTCAAAAATGGCAAAAATAGTCCCTGGGTATTTAAAAATGGAAATTTATCAAAATATACCCTTGTACTATTCATAATTGGCAAATCAAGTCCTTTTTGATAAACTTTTGGATAATTACACTTTAAACCCCTCAACTTTGAAAATTGGCAAAAATGGTCCCCGGTTGTTTTTATTTTTGGAAAATATTAAATAGGTACTTATATTATTCCAATATGACAAAAATGGTACCTTTTTGCATAACTTTGGAATAATTACAGAAATAGTCCTTGGAAATTCAGAATATACACAAAAGGTCCTTGGGCTTAAATATTTACAAATCAAAAATAATTAAACCAAATCCAAATAACCCAAGCCTGGTCCAGTCTTTTACCCAGGCCCAAATAACCACAAGCCCACTCCCACTTAAATAATAAAACCTGGGTCTTTGACCCGTGTTGACCATCATCCCCAACCTCCATCCACCTCACCCTTCTGCTATTACACTCCATCCTCCACCTCCACCTTACACTTTCGCCACCTCAACCCTAACCTGTCATCCCCACAAACAAAACCCACCCTTGGGTTTACCTCAGGAGAGGCCACGTACTACACCTACACCTCTGCCTTACCCTACTACCCTGCTCCTAACACCACCACACCCTGCAACTCCCACTACCCCTTATCCTGTCCTAATTCCACTTCCCAAGACCAAATAATACACCAAAACCCACCCTCCAACACGCTACAGTCCCAATTGATTAAAACCAATTTTCCCGCCAAAATTTATTAAACGGATTGGATGTCTTTCAAGGATCCAATGGTGGTGGGAAAGCTTTTGTGGGACCCACAAGACATGTGAGATACTATAAAAGGAGCAAGAGGCAGCAGAGGAACAAGCAGTAGATTAATTAGTGTAGCTTAGTCTTAGTTAATTTCATTCTCAGTGTAATTATCCTTTCCAGTTGTTTATCTTAATTAAATAGGGATGTAATCAGTTACTTTAGTATAATAAACTCTTTGTTCAATCTTAATTCCAAGCCTTCTTATCAATTTCAGTTTTTGGCAATTTAAGGTGAAATTGACAAATTCACTTAATCTTGTTAAAAGTTATGTTTCACTGTTTTATAAGTTTCATTTAGGTCACTAGTAAGCTTAGGTAAGTTATCTTAAAACTGTAAACTAGTTTTAACATAAAAAGCAAAAATCACTAAAAATACAAATTAAATAGACAATAATTCAAAAAATCAGTTTACTTGAATCAAAAAGCATTGGAGCATGGTGGATTCTGGATTGCCATGGTACTAGAACTTCGAGGGAAGTATTAGGATTGTTCTGTCCTTAGTTCTTGGTTTGAATCTCACTGGAACAATTTGTAAGCTTGTTTTTAGTTTTTAGCATAACACTGTTCATTAGTTGAATGGTACCCTTTCCTGTTTCTTTTTGCTTATTAAGTAAATATTAGTTATATCAGTGCCTCCTATGGGATACTTGTTCTTTGAATTTGATTAAGCTCATAATTTTTAGTCTCACAGTTAAAATTAGCATATTATGGAATCATGTTATCAAGCTGTTGTTGTTGGTATTTTTAGATTTAAATAGACTTACTATATCATTAAGTAACCTTGTGTATCAATAGTATGATCTAAAACAGTTAAAAACTTTGAAAATCTCACTATCACTTCTTTAAAGGGGTGTTTGGAACAGGTTTGTTCACTGTGATCTTGCCCTTGATTTGTTGTTGTTATGGCATAAGTAGGATATTACATGTCCCATTAGGTCATAAAAACCTTAAAATCAACAAGTCCTTTGTTAAAAAGTCAAATTCCACTTTGAACCCTTGTTACTTAGCCACTGTTAGGGTCTAGGGGGTTTATTTCATCATATCATCACACAAGTAGGTAGCATAGTTTATTTCACTCAAATTTTAGCTTATCATTACATTTAGAATCAGTTTTAGTCATTAGAATTTCATAAAAGTCAAACTAGGGACATAATCATAAAAGTAAAAAATTGCTTGATCTCAGATTTTCCAAAATTTCAAAGATTTGTTTTGAATTTTGTTGTGAGTTTTAGGACTTGATCTTTTTAGGAGTTGAAGCCTACCACCTCATATTTGAAATTCCACACTCTCTTCAATTTTGTGAATTTTCTAGTGGGCCCCACAGACCACCAAACACAACTGCAGGGAGATAACCTCCCCTGTGCAGCAGTTACTACAGCCACACCACCCACTTTGTGGTGGTTTTGTGGCCACCTCAGTGGGCCCCACTTGTCAACCTTAGTATCTTTGAACACCCTCCTACCAGGCTTCCAAAGTTGACCTTTATTTTGACCTAGGACTCAGTGGACCCCACTTGGATTTGACCCTCGATTCTGTCCCATTTCTGAGTTACTTTTGGTTTTTGCCAATTGCTTATTCAGCTTATTGGCTTATTCAGAGGTCACAAATTGCTTATTCTTGGTTTAACATGTCTACTTAACTCAGAGGAATCAAGTTTTATCTAGGTGGACCCCACATAAGCTCTTGTGAGCTTAATTCCATTTTCAGTCAACTAAAGTCAACTGTCTAGGATATTAGCTTATAACTAGCTTATTATTAAGTTCTAAATTAATTGTTTTTACAAAAGTTAGTTATTTTTAGGTATAAAATAGGTTGGTAAAAGAAAAATCAAGAAAAACAAATATAAAAATAAGTGATAGTTTCTATTTAATTTAATTTTAATTTTAATTTTCATTTTTAGATTTTTTTTAAGTAAGCTGTGTTTTTATATTTTTATTAATTTCCTTTTAGGTTAAAGTATTTTTAATAATTTTCTCAGATTTTTATGTTGTCTTTTAGTATTAATTATAATTAATATTAGTTTTATTAGTAATTAATCAATAATTAAGTTTTAAATAGAATAATTAATTTTTATAAGGTAACACCTAGTTTTTATATTTTTCCTAGCTTTTATAAGTCATAAAATAGTTTTACAAATTTTTTCATAATTTTCTAAGTTAATTTAGCATTATTTGTAATTTAAAATAGTTTAATTAGTATAATTAATATAAATAGTTTTTAATTAATAAGAAATCCATAAAAAGACAAAAATTTTTATTTTTATTTTTTATACTTTCTTCAAGTTCATTTTAAGTTTTAGAAATTATTTTTATAAGTTTTTAGTTTAATTTGTAGTATTTATAATTTTTAGTTTGATTTAAATTAGTTTTAATTAAATAGTTAAATAGTTTTTAATTAAATAATAAATAAATAATAATAATAAAATAGAATTTTCATTTTTAACCCCTATAGTTTATTTTTCCTTAAAATTCACCTTTTTCTCAGTACGCAATCGTGTCTGATTTTTAATTTGGTGTACGCTTATACGTTTTAGATATCTAGGTTTCACGTAACAGTTCCAATAGCTTATTTAAGCTATTTTATTTTATAAAACCCTAGTTTAATCACACACACACACTTATTCATATCCCTGTTCACATTCACTTGATCACAGATTCGTTTTTAATAAAACATCGCACACCTCGTTGGGACATTACGACCCGGGGAAATAATGTATTCCACGGAAGCATTGGCTTGATTAGTTTGACTTTTACGGTTGACCATTCACAAGTGGTTGACTAATAAAAGTTGACTAGTTTCACACCAATCAAAATTTGGCGCCGCTGCCGGGGAGGTTGTGCGCTTATTCTAAACGATTTTGCGTATTAGTGAACCTGAATACACGCTCATTGTATATTTATCCATCCTTGTTCATATTCTTTTCATATAAAACCAAAAACAGTTCCCGAAAACTTTTTAAAATCAGTTTTCAACGAACAAAAAAAAAACACAAAAAGATTTTCTTTCTTATAAAATGTTTATAAAAAATATCCATCCTTACCCTCTTACCTTTTTGATTCTACATTTCTTACCCTCCAAAACCCTTTGATTCTTTCTATGTCTTATTCTCACCCTCTTGTTTGTCAATGGTGTGGTAGTCCTTATAATGGTGGGGATTGTCCCAGTTGTAGCATGGTAGGGTCAGGAAACGGGTCTGTCTATAACCAGAATCCCTATTCCTACCATGACACAACTGATTCATTCCATCAGCTTCCACACCATGAGACTCAGCAGTTTTACTGTTGTGAGTACTGTGGTGGTTCACACTACAGTTCTGATTGTCAATCAGGAAACACGCTTGTCTATGAGAAATTTCCTAATAACAATTATGACTCACAGCCACGTCAGTTCAACTGTTGTGAGTACTGTAGAGGTCCACACTTTAGCTCTGATTGTCAAACAAGTAATCCATTTCCTTGTAACAATTACGACTATTCGTTTCAAGACCCACCTCCACAGTACCAAATGATTCAAACAACTCCTCATATCCAGCAAGACCCTTACATAGAGGTTCTTGAGAAACTCAAAGATCTTAAGGAGGAGTTGGCTAATATTTCTCTTTGCCATGATCCAAGTTCTTCTTGTGTATATTGTGGGGGTCCTCACAATGATGATCAATGTCAACCTTACGGTTTTCACACATCCACACCCCCACAGTTTCCACTCATTCAAAATTCTCGTGATAAATCTATCGCAGAATTACTTGCTGAAGAACGGGATTCTGGAAAAAGCATGGAAGAATTACTTGCTAAGCAAAGAGCAGCCAAAATACGTGCCAATCTTCGCTATGCTGCTCTTTGTGATGACGATGATGACAGTGATGATGATGATAACATTGTTATCATTCAAAAAGATTCATCGAGTTCATCAGTTGTGATTCCTTCCATGGAAAATCAGGGAGATAAGATTACAGAGAAGTTACTAGCAAATGCACAAATGGAACTTGTAAAATCCATAACTGCTAATCCTTCTCAACTCCCTCAGTCTGTTGTTATCACACCCGAAGTTCACACTCACTCTCTAAACATGGGGGATGAGCATCTTAGCACTATTCCTAATAAGGAATCGGACGAATTAATAAAGTCTAGTGTTGAGATCCTTGTCCAAATCCCGAGAGAGTCACAGGGAATTTCTAATCAAGTGTGTGATATTCCTTTCACCCATAATAATCCAAATGATCAATTTGAGAATGTCTCGGATTCCAGTGATGATTGTTTATCTTATGGAGACATTGAGTATGTTGAGGTTTCACTTCCTCATTCTGATGATGACCTCCATCTTGAGGAGTTCACTGATAAGCGTACTCACATTGATTCACTTCCATCAGGAAGTAATGATGATTTCTTCGATCTCAAAGCTGACCTGGACGAGGTCGAAGCTTTCCTTGCCCTAGATAGTTCAACTTCGTATGAAGTTGATGAAAACTATCTTGAACCTGAGGGGGACATTCTTTTTCTAGAAAGTTTGTTAAACGAAGATCCATATCCCCCTCTTCCACCCAAACAACTTCATAATGAGGAAATCAAATCAGTTGAGGAAACTGATAAATTTCCTCAGATCAAGCTTAAAGGCTTGCCTCCTCCACTTGAACATGCATCTCTTGAGGAGGAAGTTCTTATCATAATTGCTATTCAGATCTCCCTACTTTCCTTCACCTACCAGGTGATTTCTCCTCTTCTTCACTCCCTCGGGAATGAAGACACTATCTTTGACCCCGGCATTCTCATTTATAAATTTTGAGCCGGTGTCTGTATATCTCATCGGTGTGGAACTTTCACGTGCTTCAAATGTTTATCCAAACATCTTGAATGAAAGTCCGATGGTGATTGTTTCTTCCACATCATGCTTCCCCATGGACAAATGAATTCGGGGTCGAGTCAAGCTAGCGACTCGGTAAACAAAAATAGTAGCATGCTTATAGGGTTTTCACCCTAAGTGTGGGGGAGTCCCCCATGCTATGGTTACTTATGAAGTGAAAATACAAAATGGAGTTTTCCACGCTTAGCTTGCAATGTTGCCCTTTTACGTTCAAAATGTCGGCATAATAGCCGGGACTTTGAATATTGAGAACAATATTCAATTCTAAGTGTGGGGGGGGGGGGGGGGGGGAATTCTAGCGAATTTTATCACATTATATCTTCTAGTACCCCCGTTTTTGGCAAAAATTTAAAAAAAATTTCACTTGAGCTTCAAAATTTTGTGGTAATCAGTCTGCCAAAGTCTAAATGACAAATGGATTGGCTAGTCCAGGAGCAAACGGCTCTTGGTAGAGACATCTCAAACCCGTTGATGGCTTGCAATTTGCCCAAAATTGTATGGTTCCTCAACTCCCCATATTCCATAAAGCGAATGAGTTGGCTAGCCCGCAAGATTATGGCTTGTGGTAAAGGCCGTGGAAAAACCATAATTGGTAATCAGCTCACCAAGATGTTGACTATTCCATCAAGAGTTGGCTAGTCCAGAAGCAAACGGCTTTTGGTAAAGACTAATCAAATCCGTTGACAGCTGGTGGTTTGCTCAAAATCACACGGTTATCAGGTGTACCACAGTTTTCACACCTGGCTACTCCAGAAGTAATGGCTGTCTGGTAAAGAGACATTAAAACCATTAAAATTTTGAAAACGGGTTGTTATTGGATTATAGATTGCTAGGGACTAGCAAAGGTTTAGTGTGGGGGATTGATGAGTCTCTAAATACTCATCATTTCTGTCTTATTTTAAATACGAAAACATTTAAAAACACACAGAAACACCACATAATACTACAAATATCTTTGGATTGTGTTTTTATATGTTTCAGGTGCAAAAGGAATAAAAACAGATGAAAAACGAGCAAAGTTTGCACATTTGGCAGAATCAGTCCCTCAAGTTTTAAGAAATGACAGTTTTAGTCCCTGGAAGTTTAAAATGAAAGAAAAGTCAATTTTAGTCCTTGGGAATTCACAAAGTATCATAATTAATCCCTGGATGAAAAGTTTGAGAAAATTACATAATTGGTCCCTGAAGTTTCAAAAATGGCAAAATAGTCCCTGGGTATTTAAAAATGGAAATTTATCAAAATAGACACTTGTACTATTCATAATTGGCAAATCAAGTCCTTTTTGATAAACTTTTGGATAATTACACTTTAAATCCCTCAACTTTGAAAATTGGCAAAAATGGTCCCCGGTTGTTTTTATTTTTGGAAAATATTAAATAGGTACTTATATTATTCCAATATGACAAAAATGGTACCTTTTTGCATAACTTTGGAATAATTACAGAAATAGTCCTTGGAAATTCAGAATATACACAAAAGGTCCTTGGGCTTAAATATTTACAAATCAAAAATAATTAAACCAAATCCAAATAACCCAAGCCTGGTCCAGTCTTTTACCCAGGCCCAAATAACCACAAGCCCACTCCCACTTAAATAATAAAACCTGGGTCTTTGACCCGTGTTGACCATCATCCCCAACCTCCATCCACCTCACCCTTCTGCTATTACACTCCATCCTCCACCTCCACCTTACACTTTCACCACCTCAACCCTAACCTGTCATCCCCACAAACAAAACCCACCCTTGGGTTTACCTCAGGAGAGGCCACTGATTCCTCCCCAGCTAGTCATTTATTTCTCAACCACTTGTTTATAAAATGGTCAATAATAAAAAGTCTTTAGCCAGGGAGAGAATGCAAGTTTACCAAGGGTGAAAATATCCTTGGATCGTTTATGTCCTGGTGAGGCGTGATATTCTAAATACTTTGACTCGTGAATTGTTGAAAATAATAGTAGTATAGAAAAATAGGAATCTGATTGACTAACACTGAATGTGAATAGTAATAGCTCTGTCACAGCTAGTTCATTTAAGAAACGTACAATCAGAAACCTAAAAATGTTAAAGTATTTACAAACGTACGTTTAAGTTTAAAGAAACGTAAACGTAACGTATAAAACAAAACTTTCCCAAAGAGGGAATTTGCATGCCTAAACGGCTTAAATGCAAATTAAACAGAAATAAAATAAATAACTATAATTAAAATGTGTTTAAAATAATATTTACAAAAGTTATATTAATTATTATAAACTAAAAACTATTTATTAACTATTTAATATTATCTAATTATAAAGAAAATGTAAAATAAACCTAAGTAATTAAAACTAAAACTTAGAAAAGTTAAAAGTGATATAAAAGAAATTTAGAAACTAAAAATATAATTATTATACAAGTATTATATTTATTATTACATATTTACTATTATCTAATTACTAATAATATTATTAAATTATTATATATACTAAATAAGCAAACAAAAAATCTAAAACTTTTTACAAAAATCTAATATACTAATAAGAAGCTAAAAAAAATATAAAAACTATATTTTATGTACAAAAATAAGAAAACAAAATTAAAAATCTATTATTTATTAATTAAACAAATTACACTAAATTAATTATTATACATACTAAACTAATTTATAAAATTATAAAACTTTTTATAATAATTCCTAATTATCTCAGGAATACATAAAAAATATAAAAAGTTTATAAAAATTATAAATAAGCCGTTTTAAAAATTAAATACTTATTATTTCCTAAAACCTATGTAAATTGTATTAATTATTAAAAATATTAAATGAACAGTAAAAAATACGAAAAAATTACAGAAACTAGATTATGTTATAAAGGTCCTAGGAAAAATAAGTTGGGGCACCCAGCTTATCTCAATAAGCTGCCATAAGCTACACAGTCCAAATAAGCTTAAGGGGTCAAAATGGCTTAAATGGATTGAGCATGTAAAGACCAACGGAACTGGTGCCCCAGAGCAGTTGGAAGGGGTGTGGGGTTTAAGCATGCATACTAGCGAGAGGTCACAGGTTCGAATCCAACCCACACCCATTTTTGCTATTTTTTTATTTTTTTAATTTTCTTTTTACAAAACTATAAAACTAGTAAAAATATTAAAGTTTAATAAACACAACTTTTACAAAACCAAGCAATAAGCTCTGTGAGAGCTTAATAGCTTAACAGTTGGCTTATAAGCTTTAACTAGTATTTTTACTAAGCTATAAGCTACAAACAAGCTACCTATGGTTAAATAAGCTATAACTAAGTTAGATATACCTAAAGTAATATATATATACTAAATAAGCTAAGGGAAATAAGCTATAAGCTATAATAAGCAATTTCACATTCACAGCCAACCAAACACCCTTCTCAGTCAACTTAATGGGCAGAATAAGCTCATGAAATAAGCTTATAAGCTCAAAATGAAAACTGATATGGAAAGTTGGGTTGTAGGACTTTTCAAAAAGCTAAAGATCAAGGGATTTGATCCACTACTGAGCTTCTGAGGAGCTTGTGAAAAAGCTTGATAAAACAGATAAGTGATAAGCCTTCTAAATAGAAGCTATCACTTAGCTTTAAAAAGGCTTTCTTTTTGGTTTTTCTTTTTTATAAAACTAACTAAATACATATAATATACATATATTAAGAGAACTAACTTATAAAACCTATAAATAAGCTGTTTCACAGCTTATGACCACCTCAGTTGAGCTTTTGGGCTTACAGTTGGGTCATAAGCTTGAAACAAGCTTGAAAAAGCTATACAGTGGTGAAATAAGGTAGGTATGTGTATATACTAGTATATTGGGTGTGTATGAACATGAATAAGCACTAAGGAGTGCTTATAAGTACAAGCTTAAGGTTTAGACAGTCAAGCCTTTTTGGGCTTGACTTGGATTGAATGGAGGCTTGTTAAGCCTATATTAAGCTCCATACTATGAAATAAAAGTAAAAATGTATCTATACAAGTATAATATTTGTGTATGTACAAGCTTATGCACAGGGAATAACTTATAAGCTCATAATAAGCAAATAAGCACTTCCCTGGTTGCTCAGTTCCAAACACCCCCTGCAACAATTTAGTTGGGCAAAATAAGCTTAGTGAATAAGCTTACAAGGCCAAAATGAAACTTGTAGTTGCAAGACATGCTGGTAGGCTTTCCAAAAAGCCCAAGCTCACCTAGTGGGGTCCACTAGTGAGCTTGTAGGAAGCTTATGAAAAAGCTCCCATTTCCTGAGTTTTATGATAAAAGGCTAAGTACTCAGGAAATGGGACAAACAACAAGCTGCTTACAGCCCTATTAAATAGGCTGCAAGATAGGATTTGAGCACATAAGATTGAAATCTAGTAGATAGACTCCACATAGATCCAAATTTCATAGGCTAAGTCCAAATGATAAGCTTTTAGTGAGCTTATGAAATAAGCTAGTGAGAGTAAACTATGCTGAGGACTCAGCATAGTTTTCCTAAGTGTGATAAGTTGAAGCTTATTGCAGCCCTATGAGGAGAGCTACAATATGAAATTAAAGTGCAGAATCATGAAGATGTGTTGCTAGGCTTCCTAAAAAGCTAAACCACACAGGCTAGTGATCACTATAGAGCTTGATGTGAGCTTGTGGAAATGGTGTAATACCCCTGAGTCATCAGGGGTATGTTGTGAATGGGCAAACACAAGCTCACACAACTTATCAAAATAAGCTCTGATAAGCTCAACTCATATTGAGACAATGAGATGGGCACCTTGGCTTTGTAAAAAGCCAAGGTTCACATACTCAAGCTCACTGAGGAGCTTATTAGAGGCCTTGGTAACTAGCACCACTCAACTGTTTGCTTCAGTTGAGTGGGCTAAGTGGTACAAAAAGGGTGGTTGTAAAAAGTAGCTAAATAAGCTAGGAATTGAAAAATAAGCACATACATACATAAACAAGCTAGTAGGGTTTCAAAAGCAACAATAAACATAACCACAAGACCAAAGATCAACAATCTGTAAGCTTGTTAAATTTGGCTTGTGGTCAGGGTGCAGGGCAAAAACTACCTAAAATAAGCACTTAGAAAAGCATTTAAACATTAATAATAAAAATTAACAAAAATATATAAGACAGATAAGCAGCTAAATATTGAAACCCTAAGAGCATATAAGTAGACACTTAATAATAAAGGCACACTAAAATTAAACTTTAAATCAAAAATCAGGTTTGAGGAAATTTTGACTTTTATAGTTTATGATCAAAGTTGACTTTCATCAACTTTGATCTGAATTTAATCCCTGATTTAGATGTATTAGACATAATAAACATGAACTAAACACATATAAACAACATTTGAACACATAATTAAGATTTGGTTATCAAATCTAACACAAACACAATACTAAGACAGTTTAAAAGGAAAATTGACTAAACACACAATAAAACATGGAAATGACCATTTAACTGAGTTCCTAGATAACTAATAATGCACAATCAAACAAGAATAACAATACTAGCATCCATTAACACAGATTAGATAGCAACATTCAGTGGACTTTTGAAATGAAAATGAAAATGATCAAGTCTGTAAAAGACAGAACCATTGAGCCTAAAGGGGTGTCAAACCCTCCAATAACCCAAGGATTATGCAGGTACAGAAATGAACCTCTCAAACCATTCTCAGACCTCAATCCATACAAATCCAAACAGTCCCTTATTTATCACTTGTCACATGATTCCTAAGGTTTTCATTGATTTTGCATAAGAACCTGATTCCATACATTATATAAACATATATTAAGAACAAATAGACAGATAAACAACAATTATAACAACAATAAACCACAATCACTTATCATTCATAAATTTAGTGAAAAAATGAAATCTGAGCAACTACTAAACACAAAACATAAACATACAATATTATGACTTAAAAACATTAAACCATAACAAATAAACAACAAAACATGAAAATCAAAGAATATAAGAACATGAACAGTAAAATACAATAATTAAAGAAAATGCTTACAATTTAGAAATGAGCTGAGATTATGGAAACCAAGAGCAAGGTCACACCCATTAGCTTCCTAACAAGCTCCTTATACCCATTGAACTCCAAATTCACCACTGCATCTCCATTTCCTTTATTAACTTGCTATTTTTGATTTTTTCATTGATTTTCTTTATTTTTTAGTATTTTCTAATTTTAAAAGATCATAGCTGAATTAGGTTTCTAAAAGCTTTCATGAGCTTTGTCAGGAGCTTATGTGACCTAAAGAGTCCATCAATCAACTTTGATCAAACAGAAATTGAAATGACAAGGTATTTAAATGACATTTAAAGTAAAGACATGAAATTAAAGGTTAAGAAACTACAACTGTAAATAGCTCTGTAAATAAACTTTGTCAAGGTTCTTTACATAACTGAAAGCAATAAATTGACATGATAAGTAAAGTTAAGCAGTAAAAGACATGAAAATAAACTAGTGACTATGGCTTAAGGCCAAAAGTAAGTGTTTCCTCTGCTTCTTCTTTCTTTTATACACTCAGAATGCCTTGGAGGCCACTCCCAAATCTCTTGCTTCAATCTTGACCCTTTATTTTGTCCAATTCATCTCATCCGTTTAAATGGACTTTTGGCGCCAAAGTTGAATAGACAGCTAGGGGCGGTTTGGATGCAATTAATGCATTGTGGACATGTGTAGAGGTGTAAGGGAACATTTTGGAGTGTAGAAGTGGGCAAAGGGTGGTGGATGTGATGGTTGCAGGGTATAGGGGTGGTGGCAGGTTGTAGGGATTATAGGTGTAGTTCCCTAGGACTAACCTAGGGGATGGGTTTTGGTTTAGAGGGTGACAGAGGGTGGTATGAGGTGGAGGTTGAAGGTGCAAGTGGTTGAGGGTGAGGTGGAGTTGCAAGTAGCAGGGGTGTGAGGTGGAAGAAGGAGGAAACGGGGTAAAGGTTGTGTTTGTTTTATTTATTTATTTACAAAAGGGGTGGGCCGGGTTTTGTTATTTGGGCCAAGGGATGGGCTGGTGTATGTTTGTGTTTGGATTTGGTTTATTAAGGGTCCGGATTTGGTTTGTATTTGTAATATAGCCCAAGGACTAAAAGTGTAATTCTGCCAAACTTGAGGACCAATCTTGTGAACTTTCCAAACTTCATATAGAGAGACCAAACCTGCCAATAAGAAATACACAAGGACCAAAAGTAGTATTTTTTTGTATTTAAAAACTATTAAGGACCATTTATGTAATATTTGGATTTTGAGGGACTAAACTTGTAAATTCCCAAAAGTTATTAAAATTGTTCCATTTTATCATTCATGAATAGTACAAGGGTATATTTTGTAAAATTCAAAGTTTTGAATACCCAGGGACTTATTTTGCCAATTTTGTAACTTGAGGGGTAAAAGTTGCCAGTTTGTGTAAACTTTTATCCAGGGACGTTTTGTGAACATTTTTGGTTTCCCAAGGACTTAAGTTGACTTTTCATTCCTTTAAAACCTTCAGGGACTAGTTTTGACAAATTGTGAAACTTGAGGGACTGAAACTGCCAATTATGCAAACTTTATACGTTTTTTATCTGTTTTTGCATATTTTGCATTTGGAACATATAAAACACATCTCTAAGATATTTTAAGTATTATGATGCATTTTTGAGTGTTTTTGTATGTTTTGGCAGTTCAGATTGGTATAAAATGATGAGTATTTAGACACTCATCAATCCCCCACACTAAACAATTGCTAGTCCCTAGCAATCTTTTATGAAAAATTAATGGATTTCATCTCTTTACCAAAAGCCATCACTTCTGGAGTAGCCAGGTGTAAGAACTGTGGCACACCTGATAACCGTGTGATTTTGAGCAAATCACCAGCTGTCAACGGATTTGATTTGTCTTTACCAAAAGCCGTTTGCTTCTGGACTAGCCAACTCTTGATGGACTAAGTCAACATCTTGGTGAGCTGATTACCAATTATGGATTTTCACGGCCTTTACCACAAGCCATAATCTTGTGGGCTAGCCAGCTCATTTGCTTATGAGGATGCGGGGGAGCTGAGGAACCATACAATTTTTGGCAAACTGCCAGCCATCAACGGATTTGAGATATCTTTACCAAGAGCCGTTTGCTCCTGGATTAGCCAGTCCCTTTGTCATTTAGACTTTGGCGGACTGATTACCATATGTTGTGTACTAACACCAAATGAAAAAAATTTTAAAATTTGGCCATTTTTTTTTTGGGAAAAAGGGCATACAAGGGTATATAAGTGATCAAATTCGCCAGAATTTCCCCCCCACACTTAGAAATGAATATTGTCCTCAATATTCAAAGTCCCGGCTATTATGCCGAATCCTTGAACGTAAAAAGATAACATTTAAAGCTAAGTGGGGTAACACAACAATTATTTTATTTTTTTCTGTATTTACAATTTTTTTTTCAAAGCATTTTCAAAATATATACAACAGGTGGGGCATCACCCCCAAACTTAGGTGGTAGAAAGGGAAAAAGAAAGAAATATGGGTGAAAACCCATATTGACTAATGTTTTTGATAACCAAGTCACTAGCTTGACTTGACCCCGAATTAATTGGTTCATGGGGAAGTGGAGTGGGATTGCCACTCAAAGATTGGGTGAGAAATTGGAGTGGGATTGCCACTCACAGAATTATGAAATGATAAGATAAAGGAGATTATTTTTGGTTTTTATCTTTTATAAATGTTTTTGTATTTTTAGATTTGTATATATATGTACAAAAGAAAGAAAATTCCTAACAACCGCCCCTCGAAAGGGAATCTGGGTCTGACAGAGCTCAGTAACTGAAAACAGCCAACAACCAAATGTTGTAACTGAGGGACTAATCAAACTGGGCAAGTTGTGTGCAAAGAAAAAAAATGTTTTTGTATTTTATATTGTTTATTGAAAAGAAATATAAAACAATATAAGTAATCACTACCTCCCAGGCTTGTGTCAGGTTTACCACGCAAGCTAATTACTTGTGAATAATTAACTGTAATAAATGTGTCCTGACAGCCCGAAAGTTTGAATGATATAGTATAATATACAAACAAGGATAGGTATTTCAACAAAATACAAAATACAAGTCATAATACGTAGCACAGCCTCCCCGGCAACGGCGCCAAAATTTGATTCCTCCCCAGCTAGTCATTTATTTCTCAACCACTTGTTTATAAAATGGTCAATAATAAAAAGTCTTTAGCCAGGGAGAGAATGCAAGTTTACCAAGGGTGAAAATATCCTTGGATCGTTTATGTCCTGGTGAGGCGTGATATTCTAAATACTTTGACTCGTGAATTGTTGAAAATAATAGTAGTATAGAAAAATAGGAATCTGATTGACTAACACTGAATGTGAATAGTAATAGCTCTGTCACAGCTAGTTCATTTAAGAAACGTACAATCAGAAACCTAAAAATGTTAAAGTATTTACAAACGTACGTTTAAGTTTAAAGAAACGTAAACGTAACGTATAAAACAAAACTTTCCCAAAGAGGGAATTTGCATGCCTAAACGGCTTAAATGCAAATTAAACAGAAATAAAATAAATAACTATAATTAAAATGTGTTTAAAATAATATTTACAAAAGTTATATTAATTATTATAAACTAAAAACTATTTATTAACTATTTAATATTATCTAATTATAAAGAAAATGTAAAATAAACCTAAGTAATTAAAACTAAAACTTAGAAAAGTTAAAAGTGATATAAAAGAAATTTAGAAACTAAAAATATAATTATTATACAAGTATTATATTTATTATTACATATTTACTATTATCTAATTACTAATAATATTATTAAATTATTATATATACTAAATAAGCAAACAAAAAATCTAAAACTTTTTACAAAAATCTAATATACTAATAAGAAGCTAAAAAAAATATAAAAACTATATTTTATGTACAAAAATAAGAAAACAAAATTAAAAATCTATTATTTATTAATTAAACAAATTACACTAAATTAATTATTATACATACTAAACTAATTTATAAAATTATAAAACTTTTTATAATAATTCCTAATTATCTCAGGAATACATAAAAAATATAAAAAGTTTATAAAAATTATAAATAAGCCGTTTTAAAAATTAAATACTTATTATTTCCTAAAACCTATGTAAATTGTATTAATTATTAAAAATATTAAATGAACAGTAAAAAATACGAAAAAATTACAGAAACTAGATTATGTTATAAAGGTCCTAGGAAAAATAAGTTGGGGCACCCAGCTTATCTCAATAAGCTGCCATAAGCTACACAGTCCAAATAAGCTTAAGGGGTCAAAATGGCTTAAATGGATTGAGCATGTAAAGACCAACGGAACTGGTGCCCCAGAGCAGTTGGAAGGGGTGTGGGGTTTAAGCATGCATACTAGCGAGAGGTCACAGGTTCGAATCCAACCCACACCCATTTTTGCTATTTTTTTATTTTTTTAATTTTCTTTTTACAAAACTATAAAACTAGTAAAAATATTAAAGTTTAATAAACACAACTTTTACAAAACCAAGCAATAAGCTCTGTGAGAGCTTAATAGCTTAACAGTTGGCTTATAAGCTTTAACTAGTATTTTTACTAAGCTATAAGCTACAAACAAGCTACCTATGGTTAAATAAGCTATAACTAAGTTAGATATACCTAAAGTAATATATATATACTAAATAAGCTAAGGGAAATAAGCTATAAGCTATAATAAGCAATTTCACATTCACAGCCAACCAAACACCCTTCTCAATCAACTTAATGGGCAGAATAAGCTCATGAAATAAGCTTATAAGCTCAAAATGAAAACTGATATGGAAAGTTGGGTTGTAGGACTTTTCAAAAAGCTAAAGATCAAGGGATTTGATCCACTACTGAGCTTCTGAGGAGCTTGTGAAAAAGCTTGATAAAACAGATAAGTGATAAGCCTTCTAAATAGAAGCTATCACTTAGCTTTAAAAAGGCTTTCTTTTTGGTTTTTCTTTTTTATAAAACTAACTAAATACATATAATATACATATATTAAGAGAACTAACTTATAAAACCTATAAATAAGCTGTTTCACAGCTTATGACCACCTCAGTTGAGCTTTTGGGCTTACAGTTGGGTCATAAGCTTGAAACAAGCTTGAAAAAGCTATACAGTGGTGAAATAAGGTAGGTATGTGTATATACTAGTATATTGGGTGTGTATGAACATGAATAAGCACTAAGGAGTGCTTATAAGTACAAGCTTAAGGTTTAGACAGTCAAGCCTTTTTGGGCTTGACTTGGATTGAATGGAGGCTTGTTAAGCCTATATTAAGCTCCATACTATGAAATAAAAGTAAAAATGTATCTATACAAGTATAATATTTGTGTATGTACAAGCTTATGCACAGGGAATAACTTATAAGCTCATAATAAGCAAATAAGCACTTCCCTGGTTGCTCAGTTCCAAACACCCCCTGCAACAATTTAGTTGGGCAAAATAAGCTTAGTGAATAAGCTTACAAGGCCAAAATGAAACTTGTAGTTGCAAGACATGCTGGTAGGCTTTCCAAAAAGCCCAAGCTCACCTAGTGGGGTCCACTAGTGAGCTTGTAGGAAGCTTATGAAAAAGCTCCCATTTCCTGAGTTTTATGATAAAAGGCTAAGTACTCAGGAAATGGGACAAACAACAAGCTGCTTACAGCCCTATTAAATAGGCTGCAAGATAGGATTTGAGCACATAAGATTGAAATCTAGTAGATAGACTCCACATAGATCCAAATTTCATAGGCTAAGTCCAAATGATAAGCTTTTAGTGAGCTTATGAAATAAGCTAGTGAGAGTAAACTATGCTGAGGACTCAGCATAGTTTTCCTAAGTGTGATAAGTTGAAGCTTATTGCAGCCCTATGAGGAGAGCTACAATATGAAATTAAAGTGCAGAATCATGAAGATGTGTTGCTAGGCTTCCTAAAAAGCTAAACCACACAGGCTAGTGATCACTATAGAGCTTGATGTGAGCTTGTGGAAATGGTGTAATACCCCTGAGTCATCAGGGGTATGTTGTGAATGGGCAAACACAAGCTCACACAACTTATCAAAATAAGCTCTGATAAGCTCAACTCATATTGAGACAATGAGATGGGCACCTTGGCTTTGTAAAAAGCCAAGGTTCACATACTCAAGCTCACTGAGGAGCTTATTAGAGGCCTTGGTAACTAGCACCACTCAACTGTTTGCTTCAGTTGAGTGGGCTAAGTGGTACAAAAAGGGTGGTTGTAAAAAGTAGCTAAATAAGCTAGGAATTGAAAAATAAGCACATACATACATAAACAAGCTAGTAGGGTTTCAAAAGCAACAATAAACATAACCACAAGACCAAAGATCAACAATCTGTAAGCTTGTTAAATTTGGCTTGTGGTCAGGGTGCAGGGCAAAAACTACCTAAAATAAGCACTTAGAAAAGCATTTAAACATTAATAATAAAAATTAACAAAAATATATAAGACAGATAAGCAGCTAAATATTGAAACCCTAAGAGCATATAAGTAGACACTTAATAATAAAGGCACACTAAAATTAAACTTTAAATCAAAAATCAGGTTTGAGGAAATTTTGACTTTTATAGTTTATGATCAAAGTTGACTTTCATCAACTTTGATCTGAATTTAATCCCTGATTTAGATGTATTAGACATAATAAACATGAACTAAACACATATAAACAACATTTGAACACATAATTAAGATTTGGTTATCAAATCTAACACAAACACAATACTAAGACAGTTTAAAAGGAAAATTGACTAAACACACAATAAAACATGGAAATGACCATTTAACTGAGTTCCTAGATAACTAATAATGCACAATCAAACAAGAATAACAATACTAGCATCCATTAACACAGATTAGATAGCAACATTCAGTGGACTTTTGAAATGAAAATGAAAATGATCAAGTCTGTAAAAGACAGAACCATTGAGCCTAAAGGGGTGTCAAACCCTCCAATAACCCAAGGATTATGCAGGTACAGAAATGAACCTCTCAAACCATTCTCAGACCTCAATCCATACAAATCCAAACAGTCCCTTATTTATCACTTGTCACATGATTCCTAAGGTTTTCATTGATTTTGCATAAGAACCTGATTCCATACATTATATAAACATATATTAAGAACAAATAGACAGATAAACAACAATTATAACAACAATAAACCACAATCACTTATCATTCATAAATTTAGTGAAAAAATGAAATCTGAGCAACTACTAAACACAAAACATAAACATACAATATTATGACTTAAAAACATTAAACCATAACAAATAAACAACAAAACATGAAAATCAAAGAATATAAGAACATGAACAGTAAAATACAATAATTAAAGAAAATGCTTACAATTTAGAAATGAGCTGAGATTATGGAAACCAAGAGCAAGGTCACACCCATTAGCTTCCTAACAAGCTCCTTATACCCATTGAACTCCAAATTCACCACTGCATCTCCATTTCCTTTATTAACTTGCTATTTTTGATTTTTTCATTGATTTTCTTTATTTTTTAGTATTTTCTAATTTTAAAAGATCATAGCTGAATTAGGTTTCTAAAAGCTTTCATGAGCTTTGTCAGGAGCTTATGTGACCTAAAGAGTCCATCAATCAACTTTGATCAAACAGAAATTGAAATGACAAAGTATTTAAATGACATTTAAAGTAAAGACATGAAATTAAAGGTTAAGAAACTACAACTGTAAATAGCTCTGTAAATAAACTTTGTCAAGGTTCTTTACATAACTGAAAGCAATAAATTGACATGATAAGTAAAGTTAAGCAGTAAAAGACATGAAAATAAACTAGTGACTATGGCTTAAGGCCAAAAGTAAGTGTTTCCTCTGCTTCTTCTTTCTTTTATACACTCAGAATGCCTTGGAGGCCACTCCCAAATCTCTTGCTTCAATCTTGACCCTTTATTTTGTCCAATTCATCTCATCCGTTTAAATGGACTTTTGGCGCCAAAGTTGAATAGACAGCTAGGGGCGGTTTGGATGCAATTAATGCATTGTGGACATGTGTAGAGGTGTAAGGGAACATTTTGGAGTGTAGAAGTGGGCAAAGGGTGGTGGATGTGATGGTTGCAGGGTATAGGGGTGGTGGCAGGTTGTAGGGATTATAGGTGTAGTTCCCTAGGACTAACCTAGGGGATGGGTTTTGGTTTAGAGGGTGACAGAGGGTGGTATGAGGTGGAGGTTGAAGGTGCAAGTGGTTGAGGGTGAGGTGGAGTTGCAAGTAGCAGGGGTGTGAGGTGGAAGAAGGAGGAAACGGGGTAAAGGTTGTGTTTGTTTTATTTATTTATTTACAAAAGGGGTGGGCCGGGTTTTGTTATTTGGGCCAAGGGATGGGCTGGTGTATGTTTGTGTTTGGATTTGGTTTATTAAGGGTCCGGATTTGGTTTGTATTTGTAATATAGCCCAAGGACTAAAAGTGTAATTCTGCCAAACTTGAGGACCAATCTTGTGAACTTTCCAAACTTCATATAGAGAGACCAAACCTGCCAATAAGAAATACACAAGGACCAAAAGTAGTATTTTTTTGTATTTAAAAACTATTAAGGACCATTTATGTAATATTTGGATTTTGAGGGACTAAACTTGTAAATTCCCAAAAGTTATTAAAATTGTTCCATTTTATCATTCATGAATAGTACAAGGGTATATTTTGTAAAATTCAAAGTTTTGAATACCCAGGGACTTATTTTGCCAATTTTGTAACTTGAGGGGTAAAAGTTGCCAGTTTGTGTAAACTTTTATCCAGGGACGTTTTGTGAACATTTTTGGTTTCCCAAGGACTTAAGTTGACTTTTCATTCCTTTAAAACCTTCAGGGACTAGTTTTGACAAATTGTGAAACTTGAGGGACTGAAACTGCCAATTATGCAAACTTTATACGTTTTTTATCTGTTTTTGCATATTTTGCATTTGGAACATATAAAACACATCTCTAAGATATTTTAAGTATTATGATGCATTTTTGAGTGTTTTTGTATGTTTTGGCAGTTCAGATTGGTATAAAATGATGAGTATTTAGACACTCATCAGCCACGTACTACACCTACACCTCTGCCTTACCCTACTACCCTGCTCCTAACACCACCACACCCTGCAACTCCCACTACCCCTTATCCTGTCCTAATTCCACTTCCCAAGACCAAATAATACACCAAAACCCACCCTCCAACACGCTACAGTCCCAATTGATTAAAACCAATTTTCCCGCCAAAATTTATTAAACGGATTGGATGTCTTTCAAGGATCCAATGGTGGTGGGAAAGCTTTTGTGGGACCCACAAGACATGTGAGATACTATAAAAGGAGCAAGAGGCAGCAGAGGAACAAGCAGTAGATTAATTAGTGTAGCTTAGTCTTAGTTAATTTCATTCTCAGTGTAATTATCCTTTCCAGTTGTTTATCTTAATTAAATAGGGATGTAATCAGTTACTTTAGTATAATAAACTCTTTGTTCAATCTTAATTCCAAGCCTTCTTATCAATTTCAGTTTTTGGCAATTTAAGGTGAAATTGACAAATTCACTTAATCTTGTTAAAAGTTATGTTTCACTGTTTTATAAGTTTCATTTAGGTCACTAGTAAGCTTAGGTAAGTTATCTTAAAACTGTAAACTAGTTTTAACATAAAAAGCAAAAATCACTAAAAATACAAATTAAATAGACAATAATTCAAAAAATCAGTTTACTTGAATCAAAAAGCATTGGAGCATGGTGGATTCTGGATTGCCATGGTACTAGAACTTCGAGGGAAGTATTAGGATTGTTCTGTCCTTGGTTCTTGGTTTGAATCTCACTGGAACAATTTGTAAGCTTGTTTTTAGTTTTTAGCATAACACTGTTCATTAGTTGAATGGTACCCTTTCCTGTTTCTTTTTGCTTATTAAGTAAATATTAGTTATATCAGTGCCTCCTATGGGATACTTGTTCTTTGAATTTGATTAAGCTCATAATTTTTAGTCTCACAGTTAAAATTAGCATATTATGGAATCATGTTATCAAGCTGTTGTTGTTGGTATTTTTAGATTTAAATAGACTTACTATATCATTAAGTAACCTTGTGTATCAATAGTATGATCTAAAACAGTTAAAAACTTTGAAAATCTCACTATCACTTCTTTAAAGGGGTGTTTGGAACAGGTTTGTTCACTGTGATCTTGCCCTTGATTTGTTGTTGTTATGGCATAAGTAGGATATTACATGTCCCATTAGGTCATAAAAACCTTATAATCAACAAGTCCTTTGTTAAAAAGTCAAATTCCACTTTGAACCCTTGTTACTTAGCCACTGTTAGGGTCTAGGGGGTTTGATTTCATCATATCATCACACAAGTAGGTAGCATAGTTTATTTCACTCAAATTTTAGCTTATCATTACATTTAGAATCAGTTTTAGTCATTAGAATTTCATAAAAGTCAAACTAGGGACATAATCATAAAAGTAAAAAATTGCTTGATCTCAGATTTTCCAAAATTTCAAAGATTTGTTTTGAATTTCGTAGTGAGTTTTAGGACTTGATCTTTTTAGGAGTTGAAGCCTACCACCTCATATTTGAAATTCCACACTCTCTTCAATTTTGTGAATTTTCTTGCGGGCCCCACAGACCACCAAACACAACTGCAGGGAGATAACCTCCCCTGTGCAGCAGTTACTACAGCCACACCACCCACTTTGTGGTGGTTTTGTGGCCACCTCAGTGGGCCCCACTTGTCAAACTTAGTATCTTTGAACCCCCTCCTACCATGCTTCCAAAGTTGACCTTTATTTTGACCTAGGACTCAGTGGACTCCACTTGCATTTGACCCTCGATTCTGTCCCATTTCTGAGTTACTTTTGGTTTTTGCCAATTGCTTATTCAGCTTATTGGCTTATTCAGAGGTCACAAATTGCTTATTCTTGGTTTAACATGTCTACTTAACTCAGAGGAATCAAGTTTTATCTAGGTGGACCCCACACATGCTCTTGTGAGCTTAATTCCATTTTCAGTCAACTAAAGTCAATTGTCTAGGATATTAGCTTATAACTAGCTTATTATTAAGTTCTAAATTAATTGTTTTTACAAAAGTTAGTTATTTTTAGGTATAAAATAGGTTGGTAAAAGAAAAATCAAGAAAAACAAATTTAAAAATAAGTGATAGTTTCTATTTAATTTAATTTAATTTTAATTTTCATTTTTAGATTTTTTTTAAGTAAGTTGTGTTTTTATATTTTTATTAATTTCCTTTTAGGTTAAAGTATTTTTAATAATTTTCTCAGATTTTTATTTTGTCTTTTAGTATTAACTGTAATTAATATTAGTTTTATTAGTAATTAATCAATAATTAAGTTTTAAATAGCATAATTAATTTTTATAAGGTAACACCTAGTTTTTATATTTTTCCTAGATTTTATAAGTCATAAAATAGTTTTACAAATTTTTTCATAATTTTCTAAGTTAATTTAGTATTATTTGTAATTTAAAATAGTTTAATTAGTATAATTAATATAAATAGTTTTTAATTAATAAGAAATCCATAAAAAGACAAAAATATTTATTTTTATTTTTTATACTTTCTTCAAGTTCATTTTAAGTTTTAGAAATTATTTTTATAAGTTTTTAGTTTAATTTGTAGTATTTATAATTTTTAGTTTGATTTAAATTAGTTTTAATTAAATAGTTAAATAGTTTTTAATTAAATAATTAATAATAAATAATAAAATAATCTAAAAAATAGTTTTCTTTTTAATTTAATTTTATTTTAAGTTTAAGTTTATAGAATTTTCATTTTTAACCCCTATAGTTTATTTTTCCTTAAAATTCACATTTTTCTCAGTACGCAATCGTGTCTGATTTTTAATTTGGTGTACGTTTATACGTTTTATATATCTAGATTTCACGTAACAGTTCCAATAGCTTATTTAAGCTATTTTATTTTATAAAACCCTAGTTTAATCACACACACACACTTATTCATATCCCTGTTCACATTCACTCGTTCACAGATTCGTTTTTAATAAAACATCGCACACCTCGTTGGGACATTACGACCCGGGGAAACACTGTATTCCACGGAAGCATTAGCTTGATTAGTTTGACTTTTAAGGTTGACCATTCACAAGTGGTTGACTAATAAAAGTTGACTAGTTTCACACCAATCAGTTAACATCATTTCCGATATGACAAACGAGTTGCAAGCAACCACGAGATCAAGACAGCGAGACATGTTACTGGAAAAAGGAATGATAATTATTTGATTACGGGTGTGTGTGTGTGTTTTTCTACTTGTGTGTGTGTGTGAAGGCGTTGACAATTTAATATGAAACCTGAAAATAACTTTGCAAATTAGCCATTGAGAGGCCTTTTCCCAAAAAATAGTCCCCAGTCGAAAGTTGGCGGGAGATAAAAAAAGGACATGAAATGACGATACTACCCTCAACTACGTGGCACTTAACGGGAAAATTAACGAAAAAGGCCTCTCGGTGGCGATTTTGCGAAAATGTGAAACGTTGGTGTCTTTTTTGCGCTACTTTTTGCCTCGGTCCCGTTTTTGCAATTTTGTGAAATGTTAAGGACCATTTTTGCAATTTACCCATATTTCATAAAAAAAAAAAAAAAAAAAAGAAAAAAAAAAAAAACAACAAAACTCTCTCCCCACAAGCACTCTCCAGTACAGTAATAATAAAAACCCACCAACAATAAATACTCTCTACAAAAAAAAAAAAAAAAAAAAAAAAAAAAAAAAAAAAAAAAAAAACACAATAATACTTTCATCTTCCACTACCCACTATGACCAACTCACGCCACCACACCCGATGCCACCATCACCTGTCATCACCGGACTCCAAGAGAACGCACCACCGAGAAGAAGCTACAAAACCCACGGCCACCAAAAAGATTTTCAAGTTTTGACGTATTTTTAGTAGATGTATGAGTTTTGATTTTTTTTTTTTGTATATCTATATATTTTATTTGTAGATCTAAAGTTTTTTTTATAGATCTATACATTTTATTTATAGATCTATAGATTTTTGTTGTAGATCTATAAGTTTTTCTTAAGAATCTATGTATATATTGACATTTTTGGTGTTTTTATGTTAGTCCGCCGCTTGACGCCACTACTGTAGTCGCCGCCGCTGTCACCGGAAAAGCTTGCTGCCACCGCTGGATTTTGTTGCTATCGTTGGAAATTGTATGCTTTTTTTGAAGTTAATATTTGTTAAAATGGTTATTGTGTAAATTTTGTTATAAAATTTTTTATGTAAATTTTGCTATATAAAGTTTATAGTTTAACTTTGAGAGAATTGCAAAAATCGTCCCTAAAGTTTGACCAAATTGCATGTTTCGTCCCTAAAGTTTGAAAAGTGCAGGATCGTCCTTGTGAAGAAAACGTTGGTGCAAATATCGTCCCCACAGGGACGATACTTGCAACAAATGTTTCCCCCAAAAGGACGATACTTGCACCAAAAGTTTCCGCACAGGGACGATCCTTGCACTTTCCAAACTTTAAGGATGAAACGTGCAATTTGGCCAAACTTTAGGGACGATTTTTGCAATTCTCTTTTTAACTTTTGTTATAAAGTTTATTAATAGATCTAGATATTTTTTTTTCAAAATTGAATTGTCCTAACATATTCGATTTTTGCAATTCTCTCTTTAACTTTTGTTATAAAGTTTATTTGTGAAGCGTTCAAGTGAGAAGCCTAAATTTTGTGAGAACGCGAGAAGCAATCCTAACCACTCATTTTATCCTCCTTTAACTTTAATCTAATTGCTAATATTAGTTAGGCTATGTTTCTTTTTTTCTGTTAGTAGAGGGAACATTGGGCCCATCCATTTAATATTATTACTTTTCTTGTTTGGGCCCACTAATTCCACTAAATCATCTTAATTTGGAGAGTGTAAAATATATGTCTCTCCCCAATAAGATAATGCAAGAGACTGTGGGACCCATTTGTCCCTTAGCTAACAAAAAAAATAAACAGCCCCTTAATCAACTTTTTGAAAATTTCTTAAAAAATTTAAAAAAAAAATTCAAAAATTTTCAAAAAAATTTTTGAATTTTTTTTTTTCGAATTTTTTTTTTCGAAATTTTTTTGTTAGAAATTTTTTTCGAAACAAAAATTTTCGATTTTTTTTTTTAAATTTCTTTTTAATTTTTTTTTTCGAAAAAATTTTTTCGAAAAAAAAATTTCCGCATTTTTTTTTCGAAATTTTTTTTCCGAATTTTTTTTTTCTGAATTTTTTTTTTCGTAACATGTGAAAAAAATAATTTGGAAATTTTCAAAAAATTTTTTTTGTCACGTGTGAAAAAAAAAATCGTCACATGTGAATAAAATTTTTCGTCGCATGTAAATTTTTTTTTCTTCACATGTGAAAAAAAAATTTCGTCACATGTGAAAAAAAAAATTCTTCACATGTGAGAAAAAATTTCGTCGCATGTAAATTTTTCATGAAATTTTTTTTGTCACGTGTGAAAATTTTTTTTATCACATGTGAAAAAAAAAATCGTCACATGTGAAAAAAAAAATGAAATCGGCGTCCTTTAAAATAATTTTACGTTAACTAAACCATCCTAATTATACTTACAAGTAATGCCCGCCCATCGGGCGAGCTTTGAAGTCTAGTGTATATATATATATAGGCCCTGACTTTTTTTGTGGGCCCTGAATTCTTTTTGCGGGTCTATGATTTGTTTTTTGTGTATTTTTATTAAGAGATTGTAGCCAAGCTATCCCCTATATATATGGGAATATATTAGCTACAATATTTTGTAGCTAATTAACTACAATTTTGTGCTACAAACTGTGGGGCCCTGACTTTTTTTGTGGGTCCTGAATTCTTTTTGCGGGTCCCTGATTTGTTTTTTGTATATTTTTATTAAGGGATTGTAGCCAATTAGCTACAAAAATTGTAGCCAAGCTATCCCTATATATATATATATATATATATATATATATATATATATATATATATATATATATATATATATATATATATATATATATACGTAAAAATTTTGACCAATAGGAGAGCTCGATTTTACCACGTAGGTGTTAGAGTTTGACAATCAATATAGCATATATGCGGAAGCAAGGATCAACAATAACACGTATAAAGATTAACTAAAACATAAATAGTAAACGTACCCGATGCACTTCAAATTAACCTTGATTCTTGTACAAATAGATCAATGATAAACCCCTTACCGTTTTGTTTATCGATCTCTTGATAATTACTAAAGTAAGTAATTACCTCGTTCTTGTACACACAAACTACCAACGAATAAAGGTTTGATGCAAGTAAACAAAACCACTTAATTTTGGTTTAACCAAAATCGACCCAAATCCCTTTGGAGGGGGGTTGGACGATCGGCCACAAAAGAAAAGACAAGGAGAAAAGATTTAGGGTTAGTGTGTGTGCACAAAAGATGTGAAACCCTAATCCTTGGCCTTGTATATATACTAGAGGATTTCTTGGTGATCAAGCAAGCATGGGTCGATCCATGGGATTGGGCTTCGACCGGCCATAGCACCCAAGGGGTGTTTCTAGATCTTTCTTGACTCCCAAGTTACACTCTAGTCCATATCTTTCGTCCCTAATGATAGTTAATCCATACGGTTAATAACTAACGACCATTTAGTCCATTAAGTGTTTATAAATATATATATACGATACATTTAACATATATATATTTATTATACATTATTCTTATTTGTAAAGTGTGCAATCCCGAGGTCTCGGGTTCGATACTAGACATTTACTTATTAATGTTTATACGTAACTTTTAACAGCTCCCACTCGTATATCTATTAATAGTAAAATGACACTGGTTAGCGTCTTGCAACACTCCAATGCCCCTAGTTCGACCTGAGCTAGGTTTCCTGGAAAACCTTTAATGATTCATCATTATTATTATCCTTTCGCCTCTAATACTACATTAATAAAGATGTGAGGTTCTTTATTAAATTCAGTTTCTCATCTCTTTATGATTGAACAAAATTACCAAAACATCTGAACGTATTTCAGATAGACTTTGGGCGTGGCCACGCAAACATTTTGTCAACCCTACGAGGGGCCCAACAGTATTAAACTTCTGAACAAATCAGAAGGAACGAATTCTCTCTTGATTACGAGAATAACCTATGAACTTTGCAACATTCTGAAAACAACCCTTATGACTTCCAATTACGGTAAACGGTAGATTGCTCCACAAAATGCACTACATCCATGACACTTATCTGGTATCTCAAGTCTGAGGATAACTATTAAATATGATTCTCACAATAAATTTAAATCATATTGTTGGGATGAGTCCAATACTCAATTCATTGAATATCATGTGAAATTGGTATGACTACGCATGAATATGCTTTCAAGTATATCCTTAACCAATACTCAAAATTGTCTTAGTTTAATGATATTCCCATATCATTAATCGACAACGGACTATTTAGAATAATAAATTATTCACGGATCTTAAACATGCAAATATAGGATATATTATTAAGACAATGAATAAATAAACATAACCAATATTTTATTTCATTAAAAAATTAATAATTGTACATTACATCCTTTATCCAAATACTAATCACAAATGGGCATGAAACTATCAGCTAATTTAAGTCTTATTCCTTCAGCATGCTTGTAAAGCTTGGTGCCAGGCAAAGGCTTTGTAAATTGATCAGCTAAGTTTTCATCTGTATGAACTTTGAGCATTTCGATTTCACCTATCTCAACTTGTTCTTTGACATAGTGGTGCTTAATCGGGAAATGTCTGGTGCCTTTCATGATTCCAGGTTCATTGGCAAATGTAATTGCAGCTGAATTGTCACAATACATTTTTATAGGTCGCTGAATCGAAGGCATAACCCCAAGCCCTGAAACAAACTTCCTAATCCAAACAGCTTCCATTGCAGCTTCTGAAGCAGCTATATACTCACTTTTCTGTAGCAGACATCGCTAGTACACTCTGCTTTTTGCTCCTCCAATCAACAGCTCCTCCATTAATGACAAAGACATAACCCGTCTGAGATTTTGTATCATCTTTATCACCTTTCCAAGAAGCATCGCAGTAACCAGTTATATCAAGCTCTGCAGATGGAGTACCTCCATAAACCAAGAACATCTCTTTAGTAGCCCTAAGGTACTTAAGAATATTCTTAACAGCAGTCCAGTGTTTTTCACCTGGATTCTGTTGATATCGACTGGTTAAATTCTGAGCAAATGCCACATCAGGCCTTCTGCTTTTCACCGCATACATAATAAATCCCACAGCCGAAGCATAAGGGACTCTCTTCATGCGTTGCACCTCTTGAGGTGTTGAAGCACAAACTTTGTTGCTCAAGGCATGTTGCTCTTGCATCGGCAAATATCCTTTCTTGGAATTTTGCATACTGAATCTCTTCAATATTTTATCAATGTAAGCACTTTGGCTTAATCCAATTAATCGTTGAGATCTATCTCTATATATCTTGATTCCCAGAATAAATGCAGCTTCCCCTAAATCTTTCATAGAAAAACAACTTCCAAGATACGCCTTAACCTTTTGCAAACTCGGAATATCGTTCCCCATGATCAATATGTCATCGACATATAATATAAGGAAAATTACATTACTCCCACTAGCTTTGTGATATACACATGGCTCATCAAGATTTTGAGTGAATCCATACTTCTTAATTTCACTATCAAATCTCTTATTCCATTGTCGTGATGCTTGCTTTAATCCATAAATGGATCTCTTAAGCTTGCATACACGATCTGGGAATTCTGGATTCACAAACCCCTCAGGCTGCGCCATATAGATGTCTTCATCTAGGCGACCATTTAAGAAGGCGATTTTGACATCCATTTGCCAAATCTCATAGTCATAGTAAGCGGCTATGGCTATAAGAATCCTAATTGCCCTTATGTCAGCTACAGGAGAAAAGGTCTCCTCATAGTCAACACCAAAAGTTTGAGTATAGCCTTTAGCTACCAAACGGGCCTTATAGGTGTGTACAATGCCATCCATATCAGTCTTTTTCTTGAAGAGCCATTTACTCCCAACTAACTTGGCACCCGGAGGTAGGTCTACTTCTTCCCAGACTTCATTGTCTTTCATGGATTGCATTTCCCCATTCATAGCTCCCTGCCATTTTTCCTTTTCAGGACTATTCATAGCAGTTTTATAACTTGTAGGTTCATCAAGATCCCCTGTCAAGTTGTCATCACACTCTACGTTTAGACATAGACGTGTAGGAGCCTTCACAGATCTTGAAGATCTGCGAACGGGAACCACTTCAACTTCTGGTGGAGGACCTAAACTTTCAGGTTCTTCAGGAAGTTGGCTAGTGTTTTCAGAAGGTGTTACATCTTCATGATCGTCTTCCAGATCATATATTCTCCCACTGAATTCTTGAGATATGAGCTCCTTTTCTAAGAAGTCTCCATACCTTACAACAAAAACTTTGTTTTCAGTTGGGTAATAAAAGTAGTAGCCCATGGTTTCCTTAGGGTAACCTACGAAGATGCACTTTACAGATCTTTGTTGGAGTTTGTCTGCTGAGTCACGTTTAACATACGCCTCACAACCCCAGACCTTTAGATAAGACAAGTTTGGAGCTTTTCCAGTCCATACTTCATATGGAGTCTTATCAACCTTCTTTGTTGGAACCATATTTAAAATGCGAACTGCAGATTCCAAGGCATAATCCCAAAACGAGTAGGGAAGAGTCGTTAGATTAAACATAGTTCGTATCATGTCTTGCAATGTACGATTCCTTCTTTCAGATACACCATTTTGTTGTGGAGTATATGGAGAAGTAAGGTGCTGGACAATTCCCTCCTTTGCTAAGTAATCTATAAACTCTTGACTCAGGTATTCACCACCTCTATCGGATCGAAGAGCTTTAATCTTCTTTCCTAGTTGCAACTCTACTTCTGCTTTAAACACTTTGAATGTCTCAAACACCTCATGTTTATGTTTAAGTAAATAAACATAACCATAACGGTTGTAGTCATCCGTAAATGTTAAGAAGTAGCTAGCACCTCTCCTTGACACATGTCTAAGTGGTCCACACACATCTGTGTGAATAAGACCAAGTAGATCATTCGCCCTTTCAATCCTATTTTTAAAGGGTTTCTTAGTCATCTTCCCAGCAATGCAAGATTCGCATTTATCAAATGATTCATCATTGATCTTTTCTAAAAGCCCATCATGTTGCAGCTTTTTCATGCGATCTTTGCCAATGTGAGCAAGTCGACAATGCCAAAGATAAGATGAATCCAGACCTTTCTTGATTCTCTTATTGTTGATGCTATACATTGAATTATTTTTAACAAAAGCATTATCATTATCATTCATATCAATTTCAAAGACACCATTCACAGCAATAGCATTAAAATAAAAACCACCATTTAAAGAAACCAAAATTCCATTGCTAGAAATAGTATGCTCAAAACCAAGGTTCAACAAACATGAAAATGAAATTACACCTCTAACAATTGACGGTGCATAATGACAATTATTTAAAGATAGTACTAAGCCCGAAGGCAACACTAAATCATAGACTCTTATAGCTTCAACTCCTGCATGCGCTCCGTTACCAACGTGCAAGAATTGTTGTCCATAGGTCAGCTTTCTCTCAACTCTAAACCCCTGCAAGGTATTGCAAATATGAATGCCACATCCCGTATCATATACCCATGAATTCAATTTAGGAGTAAGAGTGAATAATTCAATCATAAAGAACGCACCTGATGAGCTAGGGTTACCAGCTTCATTCCCCTGCTTCTTGAGTCGCAAGTCATGAATATAGAGAGGGCAATTGCGCTTCCAATGGCCCTTTTCATGACAATGGTGACATGCCTGATCCTTCTTGTTTGGTGGATTCACCTTTTTCTGCTTAGGCTGATGTTGTTTCATCTTGGGTTCTGGTTGATAGGCCATGACCTGCTTGCCTTTGTTAACCTTCCCTTTGCCTTTGTTCATATGCGATTTCTTCTGGATTCTCCCACCATGAATTGCCAACACTTGCGGGGTAGGAGCCTTGACCTTGGCTTGTAGACTTTTCTCATACTCAACAAGCAATGCGAGTAATTCAGATACTGTCTTCCCCGAGCAGTGCATGTTAAAATTTTGCACAAAACCAGCAAAGTCCTTGTTAAGGGACCTGTTGATCAAGTGCACTTGCACATTGTCAGGGTAACCAAATCCAATTCTGTGAAGCTGATCAAAAGATTCCTTCATCTCAGTCACATAATCTTCAACTGGTTTACCATCACCATGCTTGCAGTTATGTAGCTTGTCCAATTCATCATACAATTCAACTGCAGGTGGTTTCTCATAAGATTGCCTAAGAACATCAAGCATATCTTTTGGGAAAAAGTACTCAAACTTCTTTTTTCAATGAGCACTCATGCTAGTGAGCATTAAACAAGCAACCTCATTAAACTTAGCATGTTCCACCCTCCATGCCGCCTTAACTGCTTCTGGTTCAGTAGCAGCAGGCTCAGCTGGGCATTCTTCGGTCAAATAATCCATCTTACCGGTCGACCTCAAGACAATTCTAAGTGAGCGGTACCAATCATTGAAATTCTTTCCAGTCAGTTTCTCTCTCTCAAGATGACTCTTGAAAGCAGAAATCACAGATGGGGTATCGGGTTGAGCCATATCTACAGATAAAAGTTCAAACATTAGTATTTTCGATAATTAATATCTTCAAGAAAATAAAACACCCAAAGTTATATTCATATAACCACCAAAATTTTCTTGAAAACCTAGGATCTAACTTTTCATAGTTCCACCACATCAGTTGATCTGCTAGTGGTGAAAGTACAAAAGATAGTAATCTGTCGAACAATAATTGGCAAACAATATTTCCAATTCCTAGATCATTATGGGAATTACATCAAATTGATTCATCAATTTGCCATGTAAGCATGTTTCATCCCATCTCATGCCTTAAGTTCTAGGTCTCACGCACAACTTAATTAAGTCGTCTACCTTAGAAACTATAAAATTATAATTATGGTCTCACGCGTTAAAAGAATTTTACCTTGTTATAGTAATTTAGCCTAGGTCTCACGTTTACTAAATTAAAATTCCAAGTGTTTCTTATAGGTAGATGGCATGTAACTTAAATTATAATGGTATTTAATTTTGATGTGTAAATCAAAATATGTATAAAGATGCATGCACTCACCTTTATAGCATAAGTTTTCAAAACCTTTTTAATACCAATTCCTGAAATTAATACACAAAGTTTTACTTGAGGTTTAACAAACCCTAAGATGACTTTCTACAATTATGATTTTAAAAGTAATTCGTTTAAGACATATTCAAGATTGTGATAACCAAGGCAGACTCTAAGGCTCTTTTCTAAGCCTTCAAATCACGGTTATGAATATCATCTTAAAGGACTTAATTTTAAAAGCATATTTGTACAAAACATCAATCAAGCAAAAGTTTATGGATTCAATCTCAAAATCATGTAATAAAGTGTGAATTTTGCTAGTCTCGCCTGGGAGCTGATTACCGTGCGAATCGGACCACTATCGGCACTTAAGACCTTGCAAGATTTTTACTTTATCACTTTAGTTTCACCGTTATTAGTCTATATTATTTTCTTTTATGAAAATCACCCTTTTTATTGCTTACATCAAGTCAAACAATTAAGAAAACAAAAAAAACAAGTAATTTAAAGAAAAATAAACAACTAATAATAAAACGTGAAACAATTAGCCACATGCAAACCATATTAAAAAGATCCTAATAAAATCAATTCTAGGTATTATTACGCATGTAATCAATTAAGGCCTTCTCCTCTTAGTGGAGGAGAGTCACATACATTGACGTATCAATTGCGTAGGCCAAAATCAATATACACACCACATAGCATATAAATTGATTTTAATATATATCAATTGGAGTCTTCCCCAATTATAGATCTATTTAAAACATGTGACATAAAATAAACAAACAAGATCCATGACTAACATGCATGTTTCGTCACGGATTAACCTAACAATTAGCACATAGGTCACAAGTACGTTCACAAAAACCGGTTTAGACCTAGGGTTTCTATATGATTACAATTTAATCAAGAAAACCACAAACCCTAATTAGGGTTTTATTAGTGGAAATCGACCCCCCCCCCCCCTTAAAATTAGGGTTAGGGTTATAAATTTTATAAAAAAAATTTAAAGAAAAACCCTAGAAAAAACATGTATCTAAAACAATTAAAGATCCGATTTTTATTACGTTTTAGTAGCGATCGACACTTCATTCCAAAATACCAAAAGACATAATAAATACTAATCGTTCCATACGAGATGAACATACAATCCGAATAGCATGACTTAAGGGATAGAATAACCAGCCCTCCTAACCAAGCACTCCCTGGCTTAGGAAGCAACATAACAAGACCACAAATCCAATTGATCTAACCATGGTGCTGGCATAGACTCCTCAACTCCGATCCCAAACCATCCAAATTCCTCAATAACGATCCCTGCTCAACACTATATGTATCTCTATCCCTCTTGAGGTCCGCAACCTCCTTTTCTAACATTGTGTTCCTCTGCCACAACTTACGATCTCCCTCGCGAGCCGTGAGGAAACCTCTCTACAGACTCTCTATCTGCTCATGTATCTCTATCATACCTGTCCTAATCGCTGTTGTCCTACCCATGACAGTAATCAAATCAACTCTCAACTCAGCAACAAACTCAGCAATAAACTCAACAATAAACTCAGCAATAATCATCTCAAGTCGGTCAGACATCCGCGAGATCCTCTCGCCCTGTGCAGTAATCTGAGCCCACATCCTACCAGTCTCACCTAACTCTGCATGCTCAGCAGAAACCTCAAAAGGTGCATCCGACGCCACAGGACTACCAGGTGGTGAATCAAACAAAAACGGATGATCAGGTGAAACCGGCTCTAACGGATGTATCGGGGAATCGGGCTTCGCAGAATGAACTGAATGTGCTAGCGACCCATCATCATCAGGCATATCCTCCTCCTGAGGATCATCCTCTTCCCAATCCTCGTCGAAGAGGTACTCCATCACTCGTCATCTCCGAGCAGGCGAACCACGAGGCGATAAAGTCGGCGACTTAGGGCGACAATGGGACGATAAAGTAGTAGCCGAACGCATGACCAACACGTATGGGTCATCAGGGGCCATAGTGATCCACGAGGGGCGACGCGTACTAGCAATAGCAATTCTTAACAACAACACGTGCAAAGGAGGCTATGATTTGTGACAACGGCGTAGGGTAGGTGTAAGTGTTTCAAAACAACTAAACCGCGAACTCAAAATACCATATCAAAATCATCATATAATTCCCAATCATATATATCAAGAAAGATTTAAATACCGCATTACTAAAATCATTCATAAAACAATTAATCCATATAATTCCTCAAAACGCATATAATTCCTCAAAACGCATATAATATCACTAAATCAATAACCTCAATCCTCAAATCATCTCAAGAATCCCATATCTAATAATCATCTCAATATACCTCAATAATAATAATGATGCTTCGGCTTGGCGGGCTGGCGGGCAATGGTCGATGATCGTTTTCTATAAAAATCGGTTATAGTTTAGGTGTTTATTTACCTAGTTCTCTATAACCTTGGCTCTGATACCAATCTGTAACACCTCCAAAATTTATTACAGCGGAAGACTCAACAAGCTTTCGGGGTGCTACGGGGATTGGTATCCAACACAAGACAATATAGAACGAGATAAAGTAAACATAATAAAAACACAACCAAAACGGGGTTTTAAGGTTTACATTTATCCCAACATCATTCAGAGTCAGGCCCAAATTAAAATAACAGTAGGTCCAAATTTAGTTATCATAGTTTAGAAAAATAGATCCATAACCGGTGCCATTGCCAAGCCTCCAATTCAAGCATCCATAGAGCATCACTTAATTTCCTGAGAAAACGTGCTAAAAGTCAGCTTTCGCTGGTGAGATCATAGGTTTAAGTTCATCTAACAATATAGTGGACATATACGCAAAACGCTTGCTAGCTAGACTAAGGATTCGCTAAAAGCCTGCGGATACCCTCCGCTCCAACCTAACACACGGATACCCTCCGTTCTAACATAGATATTCGGGTAACCCCCGCAATACCAATAAATACTCGGATAAACTCCGAAGTATTAATAACCTATAGGTGCACACTATAGTATCTAAATAAGTCAACCTTGAATAGTACACACGAAACTATGTGACTAAAGCTGACAATCCACCAATAACCAAATAAGCCAACCTTGAATAGTACACACAAAATATGTGACTAAAGCTGACAATCCACCAATAACCAAATAAGCCAACCTTGAATAGTACACACAAAATATGTGACTAAAGCTGACAATCCACCAATAACCAAATAAGCCAACCTTGAATAGTACACACAAAATATGTGCTAAAGCTGACAATTCACCAATAACCAAATAAGCCAACCTTGAATAGTACACACAAAATATGTGACTAAAGCTGACAATTCACCAATAACCAAATAAGCCAACCTTGAATAGTACACACAAAATATGTGACTAAAGCTGACAATTCACCAATAACCAAATAAGCCAACCTTGAATAGTACACACAAAATATGTGACTAAAGCTGACATTAGATCCTAGTCCATACGCATAGCAAGTTTAGAAAGAATATAAAAGCGATAATAGTCCACGTAAATAATTTGCACGTTTCTCACCCCAAGTATTGAAAACATAGTTCAAGATTAAAAAGTGGGGCTATGACTCACCTCAAGTCCAGAAATCAGCAATAAGAAATCGATAGAGGTAAGACGTATAATAACTCAAAAGACGGCAACTACGGACTCGGCACGACCTAACAAAGTCAACTCATTCAGAAATCCTTTCCTCAAAATCGAATATTCCCAAACCCGAACGTATTCCATTATACTTCCGAAAATCCATTTCTCGTATAAATCTCGTATAAGTTTGGAGTTTGGCGTTTGGTATCCATACGGGTGGTGGGTCGACACAACTCCAATCAAGAAGTCACAACAAAAAGGATAATAAAACAATCTATAGGTCTAATATTAGTCCAATATATTATTTAAATAAATCATCGAAGTTTATCAAATCCGTCGATTTGGTACTCCTCCATATTTATTTACTTAATATACCATTCTAAGATTATACCCGAATCCAAGGTCACACATTGCACATAAGTACTATATGGTATATATCAAAGTTTAATAAATTTTCTAATTATGTCGTTAAGCTTACCAAATTCGTCAATTTTGGCAATCTCACGAGATACTTAGTAACTTATTATTCTCGTACACATACCACAACCTATGGGCGTCGTAGGATACGATGCCCATTAATATACTCAATTTAAATAACTAAATAGCTCTTATTTAACCCGTCGATTAAATAAGTTACGTAGTTATCGAAAGTGAATGTATTAATCGTCATATATCCGTGACAACACGAATGTCACAAATAATAAACCACTTGGACTCAAGTGACCATGATCCCGTATAACTCGATAGTTAAAAAGATATTATTTTATTTAGTATTTATTCCACGTTAAAGATTTCGTCGTTAATTATAGTCGTTTAATTATAATAACGCTCCCGACATTTATTACACTACTTTCATAGTATAATATTTATAGTCACGTTATTATTATAATATCACTCGTGATCGTTTTATTTTTAATATACGCATTTATACATTTATATATACGTTACTCACGTCTATATATTTATATAAACGTTTATATTACCAATAATATTATTACGAGTTTTATTATTTGCATTTAATTATAAATATTCACCGAGTCATACGAAATGATCACATGTCCGAGTCATCACTCTCGGCTCATTGTCCAAGTCCACAATAGAAATAACCAAATCATAATCAATCAATCAAACTCCGTCCAAACCTTACCCATATCACGTGCTACAACAATAGGGTCCGACTACGGCACCCGACTAACCTATCTCCGTCATTCTAGTTTGACCGTCTCACAATCGGTCCCCATTCATCCACATAATCGACAACACTTCACTAAATAATCATTGTTCCAATTCATTCTCGGTTCCAAAGTAACAACAATAGTACCAAAATACCAATAGTAATATATCCCAACAACAACAACAACAATTAAAATAACAACAACAATAGCAGCAATGCTAATAATGAACAAGAAAAATGTCAAGTATATAGATGTGTTCCGGGTCGATTTTACCGAGTCAACCCGTGCCGAGAGACCCACTTGGGTCTCGGCTACACTATGAGTCATGGGGACTCAAACCTAAGATCACTTCGGCCTTGGCTCATACGAGCACACTAAGCTGCCAAACGGACCATTATGGTCACGGCACACAAGAACAACAACAAGCATCAAAAAGGGTCAATCAAATTCAAACCAAAAACAACTCCAATAATCCAAACCCTCGTTAGTGTGAACCCGAGGTCGAAACCATCAAAACATAAGCCATAAGGCTCGAACCAAAACTAAGCCATGAGCTACGGCTCACGGTTCACTCGACCTCCACATGAAATCCACCAAAACCCGGATACCAAACTAGTTTATTATCACGTTTTAAATCAAAACCCACTTATAGCTCGTATTTTTAATCGAAAACTCGCCCAAGGAATACAAACCCGTGACCCACAAGTCATGTTTTAGCAAAATACGAGTCGCCATCTTTTGTGACTCATCTTACCTTCGATTCACAAGACAAAGATGAGAATTACTTCCAAAATACACAAGATGGTGGCGAATTTGTATGGTTAATGTGGTGAAAATAAAGTTTTTGGGGCGCGTGGTTTAGTAGATCGTGAAGAGGAGGAGATGGGGATTCTAATGGTGGTGGTCGTGTGGTGTGGTGGCCGGAATTTATGGCGGCTAGGGTTTGGTGATGAATAGAGAGAGAGAAATGAGAGGATGGTGATGAGTTGTTTGTGTGTTGTGTGAAGGTCCAGGAACCCAAGGACGTTTTTGTATTATTTTTTTTTTGTTTTGTTTTAATTTTTCTTTTCTTTCCTTTTGATTCAAACAATAATAATAATAATACCAATTATAATGGTAATAATAATAATAATAACAAAAGTGTTATTAAATTTTGGGTAAGGTGACTAGGTGTAAAATACACGGACCAAAACCCGTAACTTTATAATATACTCCAACTCTTTCTCGGACCGAGCTCGTTCCCAAAAATATCACAATACGTTCAATAAATAAATATAGATATAGTCGAATCTGTAGACTCAAGACATAAAATTTTAGTTAGGTTATTCTAGTGCCGGAGTCAACGTAGTGCCAATAAAAATCTCGAAATAAATTCTCATCGCATCGATAAACCAAATTTGATTCCATAAAAGTTTTAGATATAATCAACCAAAATATTGGTTTTTCAAGTTCGTTACGAATAAAATTCCAAATATAATTTATAAACGAACTTTAATGTAATACGGGTTTTCAAAATAACTCCCTAATTTGCCAGTTGTCACATAAATGGCCACAATTCCCAATTCCCTGGGAAGAGAGAAGAGTGCTTTGTATGAATTTGCTCTTTGCTACTTCGATATCATATTAAATCTTACAGTACAATTGCTGGTACTTGGTACTAGTTATTTCTATCTTAGTGTTTTGCTTTATTTATTCATTTCAAAGTTTTACCTGTGAATTATGTGTTGGTTGAACATAGGTAAATTTGAACTTCTTGTAATGATATCTATGCTCAACTGTTCATTTCAAAGTATGTATGAGGTAATTTAGTTTTGGATAATGTGTGTCTCTCACACCTTTTTTTGGAAAAAATATTATGAACGTATAAATTTTCACACGTTAATATACTGTGTATGGTATAAACACGATCAATTCAAATCACCTATTTTAATTTATGGGCTTTAAGATGGCAAATAACTTGTTAGGTCGTTTTGTTCTATCTCTTCTCAAAATCTCAGCTTTGCACTACATCTTGGTGATATTGTTGGCGGGCGTTGTCCCAAAGATCAATCTTTAAGTGCTGTCAAGAACTGTAGGCATCTCGTTTTTACCAACTTGCATATGGGTCAATAGGTCATTAAGCGAAGCCTGAGACTACATTTACAATGAAATGGCCTCTTCCTCCATTTATTTTCATGAACCAAGATTTAAAAAACCGATTTTGTTTTCTATAATAAAAATCTGGTAATATGAACACAAAAACTATCAAAGAACAAAACGTAAACAGTTTGATCTACAAAATAATTAACAAAGAAAACCAAATAAAAGTAAAAACTTAAAAGTTTAAAACATATGGAGTTTAGGATACGTGCAAATAATATTTTGTTCAGCAAAGCACATTTTGGTGCCTATGACATAAATCGATATTGTGTAGCATCATTTCCCAAACTCCATAAAACAGTAAAAGGCCCTGAATTTAGTCCCTGAGTGGTGGTGGTGGTAGATGTGAAATAAAAGATAAACATAACTTTGCAAATTTAGTCCCTGAATCAATAGTGATATGCCACGTGGACCTTAAAGCAGTGAAATGACGATAACACCCTCGGTGACATGACACTTAATGATGAAACTAACGGAAAAGGCCTCTCGGTGGTGATTTTGCAAAAATTCGGAACGTTGGTGTTTTTTTTGCGCTACTTTTTGTCTCGGTCCTATTTTTGCAATTTCGTGAAACGTGAAGGACGATTTTTGCAATTTACCCTTAAAACTAATATTAATTAGTTTTAGAGTTTCATCCGTTAAAATATTTTTTTTTACTATATACGTTAAATAAGGACTAATGTTATTTTTTTTTTATGTTTAGTTTATGCGTACACGGGCTTGAATATTAAATACGGCTAAACTATTGTTAACGGGAATATGAATATCAAATATAAGCACGGATTACTGTGATATGAAAATAAATACACGTTGTTATACTTATAACAATGACTCATGAAATTCTTATTTAAAGTTTATATATGGATATCCAGAAAAACAATTTAAAAAAAAAACTTTATGGAGCATATTTTAACTTCATCAAGAGGATTTCCGTCACTACGAAAGGTGTCTCGTGGATTGTGTACTGATATATCTCATATTCGTGTTGATTATGTGCTACTAAACTCATACATTTTGTACAACATGATATAAATAATTAAAGTTAAACAATAATATCAACATCAACGTCTATGTCAGTTAAACAAAGTTAAATATTTTAATCAACAAATTTAGATAAATCTTTTGTGTTATACGCACACTTCAAACAATCTAAAACACATTATGATGTCTTTTGCAACCTTTAGAGGCAAATAAAGTTTTGGATAAATCTTTTGTGTTATAGAAAAGGTACATAGCTCACTAGAATCAACCGATCAATCATTGATTGTGTGGAACCGGTTAAAATTAACTGAATTAGACATGAAATTAAAGAAATTACCCTGAAAAAGTCATACGGATCAAAATATTTAGAATTTGTTCATGACAACGAATTAAAGATTATACGTCTTTTCTTGACCATAACTAAACTAATTGGCCCAGTTACATATGTTTAAATTTCATGATAGAAATTTAAAAAGAACAAGAAGCAGTATTAAACATATAATCTCAGCATTATATTGTTGATCGAATGAAATATAAAAACTAAACCAAACATTACTAAATAATATCAGTATTGCGGAATGGAATAAAAAAAACTAAAACAATATATCAAATGATGAATAAAATTAACTTAAAGCTAGGAGCAGAGAGGTTCTTTCAAGAATCACACTATAGGCGTAACAAATTTGGGATGAGGGGAGGGCGGGACCCTCCCCTGCCCCTATATAGGACCGCCTATGCGTTTAAGTATGTTCACAAAAACCACTAGTGTGTAGTCCACTACTAGTTATAATGCTCGCGCACGCACGAGTTTTTTTTAAAAAATTTTTTGAATCATATATTTTTATTTATTAAAAAATAAATAATTTAATATTTGTTTTGTTTGATTTATGATGATTAATTATAGTTTTTTATTATTATTAAAGATAATTATTTAAAATTTTTAATCATATTGTTAATTGCATCTTGTCTATATTTTTTGTATTTATCTTCTACTTGTGTTATGGATAAATATAAAATGTTAACTAATAAGAAAATAATATTTTTTTTAAATAAAATTATTACTAAATAAGGTATGAATGCATTTTTTTGAACTGGAAAATTCCCAATAAGGGTTTTGTTTTATTATATAAAAGATGAAGTAGCTGACTAGTTTAATTAGCTATAGCTTTTAATATGCAACGCACAACAATTTTGAAAAAAATTAGATAAAAAGTTTGGTCAAGTTGTGATAATATGATCCAATGTTTTCGATCATAGCTCTAGGGCCCATCTATTTCTATTGCAAACTCGTAAGTATCAAAATTTAATGGTCAAAAGTTCACTTATTTATCTTTTCGTCGACAAATTGTATGTCGATGGTTACACACTCTAAAGACTGCAATCAAGATCCTCGAAATTATAAACCAGTAAACTGATAAGGTTTTCTTTGTTCAAGTTATTCAGAAAAGACAAATCTTTTCTATTCAGATGTACGTGATCTCGTCGGGTTAATTTTCGACCCTTTCTTGACCACCCCAAATATACACAGCTAGCGAGTTTTGAACTTTTAACTTCTTTTTAAAAAACCAAAGACCTTACTATTAGGTCATTTGATGGTGCTTAGCGAACATGTTTACTAACTAGAATTTAGATATGTAATCCTTAACTTAAACATGTTTACTTGGGTGACTAATTAAGTTGATCATCCAACAAATCCACTTGTTTTTCATAATAAACATAATTATGTACCAATTTCTATGTAGACCTACCAAAATCAAATATTGGTTGAATGGTTGTTTAAACTTATGTTCACCTTTAATATTCTACACCAAACTTCATAAATTCTGAAACACGATATATGACCCATAGTATGTTGTGTATATTTATGGTAATGGTTTATTTATTTATGTAATAATGATGTTGTGGTGTGACACCATTAGAGAAGATTCCTCCAAAAATGTAGACTTTCACATATAAGTGTAAGAAAAATGGTACTTTTGGCAAGACATGTAGCCGTAACTTATTGACTACAATTAATTTAGATTAGTTTAAACATGAAAAACTCCAGACAAAACAATACAGGCAAATAGTGTTAGGAACTAAATTATGGGAATTGATTTGCACACATTTTATATTGATTGAGACACTCCAATAAATGCATTAGATACTTGTACATTATTAACATACTGCTTTAACCGCTTGTAAACTTGAGTGTCCCAATAAGAATTTGGAGTGTGCAAATCATCTCCCCTAAATTATACTCTGGTCTTTTGGGCTAAATGATGGTTAGCTGCCAAAAGTTTAATAACTGATAATCCGGAGCGGCTCATAATCGACTGTCTTTTCAGCTGTGTATACATGACTCACTTAGTAGTTGTTGTTATTGAGAGGCTAAATGACAGGTTAATCGCCGCAAAAAAAATTACATGTTCTTACAGTTGGGTGGTTCACTAACCGGTAACAAGGGTAAAATTCATTATCAAACTGCCTACGAGATATCATTTTATACTCAAGTTTTCAAAAAATAAGAAACCAACTTTAGAAAATAGTAATGCTTGATTAGACAAAAAAACGTGTAGGGAAAAACAAATAATAACATGCTTAGTGAATGACAATAAAAGTATAACTTCCTTACTCATTATGTCAATTTTTCAACTATGTATATCTCATGAAAATATTTCATTATCAATTGTATGTTATAGAACAAAAAATAAAAAACCAATTTAGTGATTACGTACACGATGAATAAATAACCTAAGCAAAACCAGTATCTCATATCAAGACAATAACGTACATGTATTTTTATCTAGATTCTAGAGTTTGAGCTTCACTTGACTTAAAGGCACTTGATTGTTAATTTCTAGTTTCGCCTGCATTTTTTATGTTGCTTGAATTTGCTTCAGTTTGTTAAAAAAATATATAAATAAATAAATAAAAAAAAGAAAGAAAGAAAAGAAAATCAAGCTTGATATAAAAACTTGAAAATATACTGAAAATAATAATAATAATAATAATAATAATAATAATAATAATAATACTGACACATACAAATTACTCGTAATAAAATTTGACTTGGCCATTTTACCGGCATCCATGTTACCCACGGCATTTCTTTTCTTTTGTTTCTTTAACTAACCATCTCATAAGATCTTAAATTGAGCAATAAGGGCCCGTTTGGTTTGTAGGTGGGTTTAGGATTTGGATTTGGATTTGGATTTGCATTAATATTTTGATTTAGGTTAAGATTTTGATTTGATGTAGGAGAGAGAAATAAAATTTAAAAAATATAAAATATATATTTAGTTAAATAAATAATCACTTTTATAATTTAATATATAATTTATAATATCTAAAGAAGAGAAAGATAGAGACATAAAAAGAAAATGACCCACAAATTTTATAAACCTCTCAAGTGAGACCACTTTTGATAAACCATATGTATTTGGGCATCATGCCCAAATTCTAAACCTTTGTACCACAAACAAACACCTAATTAATGTCACATCAAAGCAAAACCCAAGCCAAAGTAGGGAACCAAACGGGCCGAGTTGAAAATATATGGACTTAATGGTAGGCTTAAACTGAGTTGTCATCATCTAATTGGTGACATAAGAAGTGACTGATGTCACCAATCAGAGACTAACACCTCAGTTTAGGCTTCTTTTTAGGCCTATCAATTAAACCTCCTTATCATTTTTGATCTCACAATACAAAAATCACAACTCACATAAAGACATAGCTTAACCTCACAACTATCTTGTTGAAAAACATCCTTTTCTTAGTAAAAGGGTTTTTACGCCTGGTGAAAAACATCCTCACATAATATAAGAAACTACCGAGCAACAAGTATTTTGTTTCGAATTTTTTACTTGGACCATTTGCACTGCCAAAAATTGGTTAATAGTTTCAAACTTTCAACCTATTATTTAGGGGGAAAAAATCATTAAATAGTAATGAAGTTTGATTAGTGTTCTAATTTAGTCACTCATACTTTTTTTTTGTAAGGTTTAACCAATCAAGCTTCACAAGTGTTCTATTCTTATGTAATTTTTATGTTTGAGTGACCAAAATGAAACAGTTCTTAAACTTCGTTATTATTTTGTGACTTAAATTTTTCTTAACTGTGCATAAATTGGTTGTACATTGAGTTAGTTGAAATTAGTGAAATTCAGAGAGGTGGGTGTATATTATCAAAGTACAACAAAATAATACAATTAATTTAAACATTTACACAATAATGAAACACTTTTTAAACTTGAGTGGTTTTGTGGTTAATATAAAGTTGCGGTAAAACTTTGTTACTATTAGGCAACATTTTTCCTATTATTTAACTCGTTACTTAAGTGGTAAAAAAACATTTTCAACTAAATGTCAATCTATATTCACATCTCACATAACAAATAAACGATACGTTAAAAAAAACATTTTCAACTAAATGTCAATCTATATTCACATCTAACATAACAAATAAACGATACGTTAGCTAATAAGTTGAGCAATATCTACCTCTTATTTCACCAAGTCATTCTCAACTTTTGACTCTAATAAATTAACCTATAACTCATTTTTAACCATTTCTCAGAATCTACTTATTGAAGATGGTCATAACTTCTACCGGGGTATATGCTACTCAAAATTCCATATAAGTAATGAGATAATAATGACCATCTTTCACATTTCACTGTCACATAAATGAGAAATTAATAAGTAAAAAAGCAGTCAAGAAAGACAAACAAGTGGTCGTTAACGACTAATATATAATCCAAGAATCCATATTTCTAAATTGAGAGAATATGATTCTCAGCATATCTTATTTATGCTTTTCTCTCCAACATTAAATTATTGCATAAAAACAAAACAATATATCAATTCATAGCAATAACTAGTCCCATTTTTTTAACCTTTTTTAATATATATATACATTTATATTCCACCTTGTAGTTTCATTTGGTGGGACATTCACATCTAGCAACTTATACTTCTTGTAAGTCTTCTGTCTTTGTACTACGATTTTGTTTACTTACTTTAATGTTCTTTTTCAATACAAGTTCTTTTTCAGGTAGTTGAAAATATTTATATGTATTATGATTTTATTTACTTACCTTAATGTTTATTTTTTTCAATACAAGTAATTTTTTAGTTGTTTGAAATTATTAAATATTTTAAAGATACTCACTACTTATAATTTTTATTAATAAAATATCATCGCTATCAGCTAAAGTCTTTTTTGATTGGTTGAGAAATAAAGTGTAAAAATGTGAAAACGACTAATGTTTTGTTGGGAAAATTCTTTTCTTAATTTCCATCTTATCTTTTTTAGAAAACAAAAAGGGGTTTTATAACTAAAAAATGTTGAAAATTTAAAAAAACAAAACCATGCTTAAATGATATTTTTACAAAAAAATGAAAAAATGCTGAAATTAAGTGAAAAAATTACGAGTAAATAACTTTTTTTCAGTTCTATCTCAAACTTTTCACTTTCTTATAAAAAACTGTACAAAATTTTTGCTATAGTATCAAACAATCTCCTTATTTTTTTTTTTAAAAAAAAAGAGGAAATTGCAAACGTCGTCCTTGTGGTAAGGTCAAATGACATATTTCGTCCATAACCTTTCAAAAGTGCTGGCACCATCCCTGTAAAGAACTTTGGGTTGCAGTTTTCATCCATGTCTAAAGTAAAATGACTAAAATGCCATTGTCAAAAACTACAACCCATGGACAGAAACTGCAATCCAAAATCTCTCACACTGACAACACCTGCAGTTTCAAAAAATTAGGGACGAAACCTGCAATTTGAAAAAATAAATCATTTCTCAACAATTAATCATAACCTTATTCATTTAAGGGAAGAGAGTAGCATGTCTTTTTCAAAAAGATTAGAATAATGAATAATCAATATTAACAGCCACCCACTTAAGAAAAACAAAAAATTAAAAATAAACGTTTTTTTTTTTTTTAATCTAATATTACACTTTTATATGTCATTTTGTAGCACAAACTATTTTCACACACACACTAAAAAAGCTTATATATTTTTATAAAACAATCATCATAGTTATTTGTAAATCTTAAAAGGGTATTATTTTTCTTAACAGGGTTTTGTTTTATGATGGTGGCATCTGCTGTAGCATCACCACTGTGCACGTGGTTGGTGGCCACCTGCATGTCATCATTTTCCGGCGACTCACCACCACCACCGGCCAAAATGGTTTCTGTTAAAAGACTCAGCAGGTCTGCCCGAAGAAAGATGATGTTATGTAACAGTAGTGGTGGTGGTTATGGGTTGATGACGTCACTCATGACTTCATTGGAGCCTTGTGATGAGTTTTATAAATCTGATCCTTTGTCTATGTTTGGTCTTAATACAAGAAGGGATACTAATTCACATGGAAAGAAAATTGGTAAATTATGATTTTTTTTTTTTTTTTTTTTTTTTTTTTTTTTTTTTTTGTATTTAGGATTGTTTTTGTTTTTTTATGTATGTTTTGTGACATTTTGGCTGACTAATTCACGGGGTTTAAGCACACCGTCACGCAGGGGCGGAGCCAGAAATTTTTGGTCGTGGGGGCATGCTTAGATAAATTTTAGAAACTACGCTGTAAATTGGCACTTAAAGGGGCAAATTACGAAAAAGGCAAATATTTTGGAAAATTTACACTACAATTTTTTTCGCTAGGGGCACCTGCCTCTTGTGGCCTTTGCACCTTTTTGGGAGGGTGGTGGGGCCAAAAGGGGCGGGGTTAGGGGGTTATACCGGGGTTCACGCTGGATTGTCCCCACTTTGTGTAAATTTTGTTAAAAACTTTTACCTTTTACAAATTGGACATGGTAACTTTTTAGTTCATCTATATTCGTTTAATATTAAGTTACTATTTGGTTTTTCACGCCCCTGGTCACCGGCCATTTTGTGTGTTTGCTTCAAGCTGGGTTTGAACTTATGGTGTCCCACACTTTTTGGTTATGATAGTCACAAGCCCGTTTATCAACTCAGCCACCCTTGGTGGTTGAATTTAGAATTGTTGTTATGTAAATTTGTTAAGTTTAGGTTGTTTGTGAAATGGGTTATTGAAAAGTTTTGATTTTTGATGGATTAGTATATTTTGTTTAGGTAAGACTATGGCGATTGCTGTGCAGCCTGCAAAGGAACCGACAACGAAAAAGAAACCGGTTACTAAGAAACGACGAGTTGTTGTGACTGGACTTGGTGTCGTGTCACCTGTTGGTCATGTTGCTGATGAGTTTTATGAAAATTTACTTAATGGTGTTAGTGGTATAAGTGAGATCGAGTCTTTTAATTGCGATCAGTTTCCCACTGTAAGTATATTAGTATCCCTTTATTCCCTTATGTTTGTTGTGATAGGGGTGTTTGCTTTTCTGCCTATGCTTCTGCTTAAATAAGTACTTAAAAACAAGTAATTTTGGAAATGGTTATTGGATTTGCTTATTTTGTATAGAATGCAAAAGTACTCGGTAAAAATAATTATCTGTCGATATATTTCAATCACGTTCACGTTTAAGAGGGTTGAAATAAGAATCTGCATATTTACCTAAAAATAAGCAGATAAGCATAAGCTGTTTAAAACTGGTTCTGCTTAGAGAGAAGCAGATATAAAAGTGGAATTAAAAAAAGCAATCCCAAACATCCCCTTAGTGTTATTATGGGTCTAAATTTTAGTCGGTTTTAGAAAATTGCAGGTGAAATTAAGTCATTTTCACCTGATGGATGGGTTGCACCAAAACTTTCGAGACGGGTTGACAAGTTTATGCTTTACTTGCTTACGGCTGGCAAGAAAGCGTTGGAAGATGGTGGTGTTACTGAAGATGTTATGAAAGAGTTGGACATAGCAAGATGTGGTGTGCTAATAGGATCTGCCCTTGGAGGCATGAAGGTTAGTATCAGGATTTCAACACACTCTTCTGTAATCGATAGTTTTGTGCGCTAATTTGAAATATACGTTTCAACAGGTATTTCAAGATGGAATTGAAGCATTGAGGATCTCATACAAGAAAATGAATCCATTTTGTGTACCATTTGCCACAACGAATATGGGTTCTGCAATACTTGCAATGGATTTGGTAATATTGAGTTTTAAGTTGCTACAAGTTTTGATATGAAATATTGTACTTTAGCTAATTGATTAGTTGTTATATGTAGGGTTGGATGGGACCAAATTATTCGATATCTACAGCTTGTGCTACGGGTAACTTTTGCATACTAAATGCAGCTAATCACATTATCAGAGGGGAAACGGTAAGCATCATATTCTTCGGTTGTCTCATTTTTCGATAAACCGCCTGCGAACTCTTTGTCTAGACTAATTTTGTGAAAACTGGCAGGATATGATGCTGTCTGGTGGTTCTGATGCAGCCATCATTCCTATAGGTATGGATATATAATACTACACATGTGGCGTTTGATACTATTTTTATATGAATTATCATCTTAAAATGAATACAAAAATGCAGGATTGGGAGGGTTTGTTGCTTGCAATAGTCTTTCAGAGAGGAACAGTGATCCAACTAAAGCATCACGGCCTTGGGATGCGGTACGAGCTCTTATATTTACTTGGTACTTTAGAATATAACTTGATTATCTGATCTGTTTTTATTGTCATTTTGGTGGAGCAGAGCCGTGATGGATTTGTAATGGGAGAAGGTGCTGGTGTTCTCCTTTTAGAAGAATTAGAACATGCTAAGGTATATCTCGATTACACATATATTAATTGTTTCTCCCTCATAGATGATTTTGCAAACTGAATAAAGAGACGGTTGGTAGGCAAGAGGTGCAAAGATTTATGCAGAATTCATGGGGGGAAGCTTCACTTGTGATGCATACCACATGACCGAGCCTCATCCTGATGGTAACTAAATATTCACTGCTCATTATAATTTATAAGTGACAATACTTTTTTGTGATTCACCATTTTCTAAAATATAATGGTTACTGAAATCAGGGACGGGAATAACTTTATGTATAGAGAAGGCGTTATCTCAATCTGGAGTTGCAAGAGAAGATGTAAATTACATCAATGCCCATGCTACATCTACACCCTCTGGTGATCTAAATGAGTATGAAGCTATCATTCGTTGTTTCGGTGAAAATTCTGAGGTAAAGTTGATCATATTTAATGACCTAATTAGTAGTTGTTGAACTAGGATTAATCTGTTTTTTTACTAAATCTTGCAGCTGAAGATAAACTCCACAAAATCCATGATAGGTCACTTGCTTGGTGCTTCTGGTGCTGTCGAAGCAGTAGCCACAGTTAAGGTAAATAATATAAAATCATACTATATATATAATCACTAGATAAATTCGGTTTGAATACTGATTGACATCGTTATGTAGGCTATACAGACAGGATGGCTCCATCCGAACATTAATTTGGAAAACCCGGATGTAGGTGTGGTAAGTAGTCACATCCTTTCTGCATTAAATTGCATAAATATCAGATGTACTTTGCACTATTTTCACCTCAAGCCCTTAATTGTTGTGTCACAATGTGTATATATCTAATATAATAAACTTGTTGAATTTAGGATAAAAACTTGTTAGTCGGTGGAACGAAGGAACGATGTGATATAAAGGTGGCACTATCAAACTCATTTGGCTTTGGAGGACACAATTCATCTATCTTATTTGCCCCATACAAGGATCAGTAACTTCAATAATGTAATGTAGTGCAGCAAACCAGTGATCCTATATTGTGTAAATGTATAACTTTAAATGCAAGAAGTTATAAGATAATTTGGATTGAGTTCAAATGATGCATGGGTTCTTAATAAGTTTCATTTGGTTTTTGAAATCATATCCCCTCAACTAAACATTGGTCCTTGCAAAACAATAGATCACTCTGAAACACTGCTATCGAATATCGAAGAAAATCATACTGTATAATTCCATCAACCTGTGTTCTAATAACCCTGCTAAAACATCTAAACCGGGATTTAGCGGAAGCATAAGCAGTTAAGTTTTATTATCGGATACTTGATAAGTTGATAACTTTTAGGATTGCGGATGCACCTAATCAAAGTCCCGAAAAAGAACTTTTTAAAGGCACTTCAATACTTTCAAGCAGAGTAGCATTACGCCATTGAATTCGGGTTAGTCGGGTTTGGGTCAATTTGGGTCTGGTTCAATTCGGGGTCGGATCAACCGAATAAGAGTGAAATGGTAAAATAGTTACCTATTTCTACTCATTTTCATTTAAATAGATAATTTATAAAAATTATATTTAAAAGATAAAAATCCCTTATTTTGGGCAATCGGGTTGACCCGAACCCGAGTTAGCCAAACATTTTTAACCCCGATACCCGACCCTATTTAGTATTCGGGTTATTTTGGTTTACCCGAATAAAATTATTGACCCAGTAACCCAACCCGATAGGCTTAATTGGGTTCGGGTCGGCTTTTTTGACACCCCTACCTGTGAGTGCTCAAAAGTTATTAAGCTTGTAAGATAGAACCTGCAAGTATATATAGTATTATCCAATTAGTACCGAAAGGAGGTCAAAGAGCAAATGTAGAATCAAAGTGAAGATCCTAAAATAGTATTATCAAGGGCTTATGGAAAAGCAGAATCAACTTACCTTGTATGTGAATTTAAGTGAATCAAGGTCACAGATTCCAGCACGACTTTTACGAGGACTTGACACAAGAAATGGTGTAGTCTGTTAAGCATCCATTTTTGTTAAAGACACAACTAACGAATCCAGTGAACATTTTCAGAATCACCAAATGGAGAACCAGAGGCATAATTTGTTCCTTTAGCTGTGGTCACACCAAATATAGTCTTTCTCAACTCCTCGTCATTTAAAGGAGGGAGAATCTAGTTGTTAGACAAGTTTAATGAATTCCAATCACTGGTATTTGCTTGAAGGAGCTTTTGGCATACAGTGATTGCAGGATTTTGTGGACAGGAGGAGTTAACAAACGGAACACCAAAATTTTCAGTATCTCCATTCCTATCAACACTCTCTATCTGCAGGCAGTACATCAACCAAAAACTTATACCAAATCTTTTCTGACGAGTAAACGCCTGGAATGCTTGTATCATTACCTTCTAACTTCTCTGTCCCCACATATGATTCATTTTTATAGGCATAAAACTTTATACCACCACGTTTTACTACTAGGCTATATAAACAGTAATAACATATTCGTATAAGTTGCTTTAAAATTTGGGTGTGTTACAATAAATGATGTTCTTTAGAAATAAAGTCCATCGGGCATGTGATAAATTTATAAATTAGAAAAAAAATGCAGTTTTAGAAGAACGAAAGTAGCATTTAAGATGGAATTTGTGTGAGTTTTAGAAAGACACAATTTTGGGCAAAAGGTGTACTGCATTAACACTTCTTGTTGTGACTAGACGAGTGTAGAAATTCGCAGTGACCCGTTACCCAACCTGCCCATTTTGAAACTTCCACAATTTTGGATACGAATGGATGTAAGAGCTGGAAATTCATAAAACTATTGCAGGCATGTTTAAGAAAAGTCTAAATTGATGGAACAAAACACTTATTACACTAGAATTTCTGTGATTCCTTTCAGAATATCTCCAAAAATCACAGACAAGTAGGTGACCTTTTGCCACCTGCTCATTTCAACACTCCTAGTAATGACAATCGTAATAACCAATTATGATCAGAGTTGAAGGCCTCTAGTTAGAATCTTATCGCTTGACGCTTGGACAAAGATCACTAAGGTCCAATGTTTGTAGATACTTGAAGCGGTCAAAATACTCGTGTGGGAGCGTTACACAATCCTAAGGATCGAGAACCTCCTGTGGACAGTCACGAAATGTAAAGCCTTTCTGAACTGTTGGGAGGAACAGGAAATGTAGCATGGTCTTTGTGTATTATGGTCAGATGACTGTAATGTCTCCCAGCTCTTAAGTCATGGTTTTGGTCTACTTTAAGCACTCATTTCCCATCAATTCACAGGCGACATCATGAACCATGTCGTGAATTTTAAACCTTAAAATGGTTCCATCATCCTTTTATCGTCCGTATCTTGAAAAAGAGACCGCCTTATCAAAACTATCCAAGTACCCACGACCCATTATTTCCATTTCATTGCTATCAACCAAACCAAGACAGCCTTGGGACATCCAGATTTGAAGTAAGTTACCTGCGTCAATCATTGAATCATTACCAAAGGTAGCACAGTAACAATAATATTGTTGTATGGCGGGTGGTAAGTCATAGTAACTTAGCAGCAATGGGCTTGAAAGACTCATGTTTAGCTTGCTACTCCAAATGTTGTCATTTCAAATATGCTCCCATTCTTGTTTGGTGTCTTTTAACATCATCACACTTCCTACAGTTTTTGCAGCAAGAGGAAAACCTTGCATTTATCGGATATCTCCCTCCGATAACCTTCAAATCATCATAAAACTTGTGGGTCCTCCCTGAAAATGCCGACCTCTTGAAAACGGTCCAAATGTGTTCATCAGATAATCCTTTCAAATTGTGCATAAAAACTCATGAAGGAACCGAAAACAACTCTGTCGTACTAAACTCGCTTCAATCTTATTTCCATCCCCTTCACTTCGGCTAGTGATCAAGATCTTGCTACCTGGTGCACCTCCCTTAACCGCTAATAATAACGGCTTTAAACCATTTTGATCCTCTTCCTATTACATTATCTAACACCAACAAGAACTTATTTCCATCGACTGAATCAAGAACAAGACCAAGTGCTGTTTGATATTCACCACAGTCCCTTGAACAATCTGGATTGACTTGTTCGACAATAGCTTTAGCAACTCTTTTTCCATCAAATGTTTTCCCAACAGAAACCCATATTTTAAAATCGAAATCTTGTACTTTAACACAATAAAATAACAACTGAGCTAAATTAGTCTTCCCCAAATAAAGACTATTGGCGCGCTACCTTCCTTTGCTAACTTGGTCAAAAGATCATTTTTCTCGTAATCACTACCATATATAGTAGAAGAGTCAAGTCCTCGACTTAGTAATTTGTCAAACAACGCTACGACGTGATCTATAAACGTGTATTGTTGTTATGTTATCTAACAACTCATATATTAGTGATTGGAATCAGATATAGTATTACAAAGACGAAATCAATTGTTTCAACATATTAGAGTCATAAAAACTTGATGTTGTTGGGTAGAGTCTATATCCCACATCGAAAAAAATTAGAAACAAATGTTTATATATAACTTTGACAATAGTGGCTACATTAAGTTGTTCCAGTTCTGTAAGTTACAAATGTATAATGTAGCTTATAGATCGTTTGGTAACTTTTTACACAAACATTTGAATTTTTCTATTATAAAGAATAAAATTTGTTTCATTTTAGACTATATTAGAGCATCTCCAATGCAAAAACCAACAATAGCTTTTTACTATTCTAAAAAGCTTTTTGAGAGTGGTTTTTAGCATTGCATCCAAAGCTTTTTGAAAAGCTTTTTACAAAAGCTTGGTAAACTCCAAGTCATTCTTCAAAGTCTTTGTTATTAATTGTGGTATGCATTTATTGCATTAAATGCATCAAGTCTTTAAAGACTTGATGCATTGTAGATGCTCTTAGACTTTGATATGTTACCATTGACTTAACGAATAGCTACTAGCTAGAGCCCAGCATCGTCGATATCATAAGACGTAAACTCAAGATTTCTAACCCAATTCTTTGATAGTTTCGTTTTCAATTTATCTCTTTTAAGCATCCTTGAAATTTAGCTTGTATGGAAGTTGGTGTGGTGAGGAGTTGGTTAATGTCTTGTTCAACATTGACAACAAGGTTTAACTCGTTTTGATCGAACATGTTGTACTAGGATTGAAGTAGCTTGAGTTGTTAGTATAAATAAAAGCAACAAAACAACGTAAGCCAATAGCTCGGAAAAACGGGGAACAAAGGTTTTTCCAAGCTGTGTTTGTTTATCTGTGTTATTGTTTCTTTTTAGTTTTCTTTGAGCTTCAAATATTTGTTTTTGGGCACTTCGTGACAAATTTTAATACAAAGGTTATGACATGATCTATAAACTTGTATTGTGTTTATTAGTGATTGGAATCAGATATAGAATTCACAAAGATGAAATCAATTCTTTCAACATATTGGAGTCGTAAAATTTGATGTTGTTTGCTTGATTTATGTAAATATTCAATTTTGGCCATCATGTTTGACTACTAGATTGTTAATATTCAAGCAGGTATTACTTTATAAGCTTGAAGAATTTTATCTGGTATGGCCTGGAATAAATTTAGGGTAAATGCAAAAAAGGTCCTTAAATTATTACGATATCGCAAAAATGGGACCGAGACAAAAAGGCACGCAAAAAAGCCACTAACGTTACACAAATTTGCAAAAACGCAACCGAGAGGCATTTTCCGTTAGTTTTCCCGTTAAGTGCCATGTCACCGAGGGCATTATCGTCATTTCACTTACTCCTAATTCAAATATGGCTAAATCCGAGTACTAGGGCCCACGGGTTTTGTATAGTGAGACCAATGTTCATAAAGGCTCAAAGCGCACTAAGGTGCAAAGGGGTCAAAGAACCTCGAGTCGAGGCGCAAACCAAGGTGCGGGATTCATAAATATGAGGCGCACTATAAATTTAGGTTTTTTTTTATAACATATGTGACAACTTATGCGGCTTAAATAACACAAAAATATCAATATTCAATATATAATGACACTTAATGCTTATTACATCTAACAAGGTTGCATTTAAACCTAAAATATTAAGCAAGCAACATATCAGAATCCATGAACTACCCTAAATTCCTGAATATACATTACAATATATGAGTTTATGACTTATAAAATTTAACAAATTACCATGTATCAAAAAATCAATTATCAACAACAAAAAATCTATAGTTGTTTGGTAACACTTAACACTAAAGAAACAACATTTGTATCTGTTAATAAGCTACTATTCTTATACATAAGATTACAAAAAAAACATAGTTCTTTGTTGATTGTGTGTTTTTGTTATTTTCTAAAATATTAGGGTTATTAGATACTTTATAACTTAAAGGGCCAAATGTATATAACATGTAAGCCCAAAATGTATCTTACTATTAAGAAAAAAAATGCCAAAACCCAGTTACATCTTCTAGGCGCACAAATCCCCAACGCGCTAAAGCGCAAAAATCCCCAAGGCGGTGGGATTTTTAGGGGATTCATGCATGTCGTGAGCCTCGATCTAAAAAAATCCCAAAGGCTAGAGCCTCGTAAGATTTAGGGAGTAGGCGCGCCTTAGGCGCGATTTTTAAAACATTGAGTGAGACCCACAGGTTTTGTATAAAACCTATCTTATTTTAGTGGAATGAAAAAGTACTAGGGCTCACGGGTTTGAAAGGATTACTTACTCAACCAAACATCATTTATTATGAGTCATACCCGAGTCTAAATCCGACACCCCAACCAAACGGGCCCTTAATCAATGGAGTGATTTGCACATCAAATAAATTGATGAGAACACCACAATTATGGTGGTATGTTGTAATATATGTATTAAGAGTGTTATATTATCGTATCCTCATCAATTTATTTTGTGTGGCAAATCATCTCTTCTTAATCAATTCACCCAAGTGGAGTAGTTCAAATTACTTAATGGAAGTCAAACACAACCAGTAAAATGTACAATAAAAGAGTCCAACAGTCCAAACAAAACCCTTTAGTCTTTCTTGACCACAAAGCTCAAACAAAAACACTAGCCTCCTCTCTAGATCTACCACCACCAAAAATCCTGTTCGAAATTCTCTCAACAGATAACATAAACATGGTTATGTACTATATCGACTACGACAATTTGCCACCAGATTTCCGCTTTTTTAGTCTCGACAAAAGTGGCTTAGACTACATTCATAATATTCGGTTAGTTTATGAACTTTTGCTTTTGTGTATTTCTTATGTCATGTGATATAAGCAGTTGAAGTTTCTTATGTCATGTGTTTTGTTTGATTTGATTGTTTTTGTGAATACACGTGTTTGGGTAAGTGAATCTGTTTGTCGTCTAGGCTTTTGCTAATGTATGAATTTTGATTCTTAAAAAGTGACTGCAATTATGTCTTTCTATTTCACTTTAATAATAATAACAACAAGTTTATTTATGTCATTATGCTGTTTTGGTTTAGATATAATTCACTTAATGCTGTTTTGGTTTCGGATAATGCGTTGCAGAGGTAGTTGTTATATGAGGTTTTGCTGTTGTAAGGTGATTTTGATGAATTATTTAGGTGAGAAATTGATGTATATGGAGTTTGTTGAATGTTGTTTAAGCTGGTGCGTTAATGGTGATGGACTAAGAAGCATTAGTAATAGAATTACTAGTTTCCGGTGGAAATAGGTCAAAATTTCGCAATTTCGCTTGGATTTAAGTCATCCTGTCTGGCTAATCGCTTATATCATCAGTTTTCATCTATCATTATGTAACTTTTCAAATTTCATATAAATTTTTATATGTCTGGTTGTAATCAATAGTAGAAGATAATTTAGTACGGCTTGGTGATTTCATAGTGGTTGACTTGGTTTAAGAGTTTAATGTGAGAAATCATCTTTTTTCACGCTCTATAAGTTTAATTCAACGTATCCTGTTAAATTACATTTGCTTTGCACTACTTTATCAAATTGAATCTTGATCAAGGATGGTAACCACTTTTTATACAAGTCGCAGGTTTCTGAAAAGTTCTTTTTTTTTTTAGGGGTTTCCGAGATCTGACATTGACATTCCAGCAGACCCAAGTAGACCAAATCAAGAAAATTAACTGCCATCAGGGAAGACATTATCCTAAGATGCAAGGGGGTCTTTGGTGCTCAAACTGCGGCAATTTCTATTGTGCAAGACACCTTAAAAAGAAATATGGCGTGAGCACCTTGGACTACCGGTCTCCATGGGTGTGTTATACATGTCAGAAACCAACACAACCAACTCCACCAAGAAGAAACCCGAAGAAAAAAACCAAAAGAAAGCGGTGTTGAATTAAAGAAAGAACTAGAACTAAAAGAAGCTAGTTTGTTGCAGTTGAAGAGAACTATTGACGAGGGGATTGAAGAGAGGAAACAGCTGACCCGAACTATTGACGAGGGGATTGAAGAGAGGAAACAGCTGACCCGATTAACCACGTCCCTCTCTCTCAACCCACTTCCATGCATTAGCATCACCACCGATTAAACTAACACGATCAAAAGATCAACTTCCATAAAGCTAATGGACAAAAAGTCCAACATTGAAGCAGGATATAAATTTTAACGCACAGCAACACCAACCATCAATAGGCAATCAGACCCAATATATACGACTCCCTGAAAAAAGAAAATCGTCCTTTAAAACATACCCTAACAATCGCAAAGCCTGTTAAGGATGGATTATGATCGCCGACCTAACAATAACAACCAGGGATAATTATACGGGAAAGTAATAAAGATCGAATACTAGAAAACCTAGACAGATCAAAACCCTAAAAGAGTTAACAATCGATCCTAGGTAAACCAGAAAGACGATCTCTCCCAATTGTTGAATATCGATATAAGTAAACCCTAAAAACCGAAACCCTAAGACAGAATCTAAGGGTAATCGATCAAGAAGGATGAGGCAAAAAGAATATTTAGGGTTTCGTAAATAATAACTAGGGACGATTTAAAGTAAATAAACAATGAAACTGACCCTTCTACCCTAACAAATCAATCCTTAAATCGTTAAATCAGTAATCCCAAAAGAGATTAACGAATTAACAGAATGGAATAGGAAGAATTGTTGCCGGATTTGTTAGGGTTACCTCACTAACGTTGCTGACAGCATAAAGTGTAGCACCGGCAAGAACCAAAGGAACATATGACATAAACCAAAAATGAACAATACAATCATAAATTTTACAACGTATAAGAAGTAAATTACAACGTATAACAAATACCAAGTATGCTAAGCACTTTACATAGCATTATATAAAGATACACTTATCCCATGCCTACAAATACAAAGGAACAGATGACATAAACCAAAAATGAACAACACAAACATAAATTTTATTATAAAAAAGAAAGTCAATATATCACACCTATCATGTAGAGGTTGCGTTGCATTGTCAGACATCCGTTTCGTCCAAAATGGTTCTTTTTTCTTTTCTTTTTCTTTTTTTTTTTTTTTTTTCTTTTGCGCAAATTAAAGAGTGCTTTTTGGCGAACTTTTTGGTAATGAAGATCTATAACTTGAGTGAGAATCAGTAAGGTGTTCTTAAATGCCTAACAACAAACTGAGATGAACCAATTAATAGTTTTGAAGAATGATTAACATGGGTTGAATCCCCAAAAATCAAATTCGTTCCAAAATCAATTTAAAATCCCCCAAAAATCAAACCCAAAATCCTCTCAGTTAAATGGGTCATAAAAATTTAACTCAGAAGTCTTAACTAACAAATTAGTAGCAAAAAAGAATATTGAAACCAAGAAACCACCATACCGTAGATAGATCTTAACAAATTCGAGGCCACCAAACACACCATAGGTACCTTATCGGTTAGATCCGGTCAAAACACCACTGAAAACATCACCAAAACCAAAAAAAAACCACCGAGACCACTGAATCATCAATGAAACCACCAAAACTCAAACACCACCAGATTTTACAAGAACCGGTGATGTTGGTGGCGGAATCTATTGATGGTGGTGGTGGCGGCGAATTGGCAGCGGTGTTGTGGGTGCTTTTGTTTTAGTGAGAAAAGAGAAAGAGAGATGGAGCATATGTAAATGTCAAACCGTGTTTTTTTAATAGAATAAGTGTTTCCAGCAATGGTTATCAATACTTTCCTGCAATAACTTAATGCAATAACTCAGCATAAATTATTGCCATTTTCATAAGCCAACGATTTAACATCAATATGAATTGTTGCCATCAATATGAATTGTTTCCATCAATATGATTCAAAGCTTTCCAGTTTCGGTTCACATTAATTCACAAGGCAACACACTAAGGGTAAAATCGGGATTCACATTAATTCACAAGGCAACACACAAGGGTAAAATTGGGATTGACCAAAAGTTAGGTTTTTCACAATTTCAAAATTCCACTTTGACCATTTCTCTATTATAAGTAGTTAAGATTAAGATATAAATCATGGTTATAATATGAAACCTAACCAAACTACCAAAGGAACTTCTTGGAAAAGATAGATTGGGTTAGTCCCAAATTTTATCGAAAAGTCGCTATGGTAAAAGATTGGAGTATTTGGACTCAACACAATTAGCCCATTAAACATTTAACCCTCCAAAACAAAATCCAAAAAGCCCAACATGACCCACTCCTCAAACATAAATACCCTAAAAAGAAAACAGTGTAAAGCCAAATGGGGAAAAACAACAGCTCGGAAAAACTGAATGAGACTTTGAGTCAATGATTTCATAATTCCCCATTTTTCACCTTACTTAGGGTGGTGGTTGTTTGTATGTTTAACCTTATTTTTCTGGCTTATTGCTATGTTTCATAAGCTCACTTTTTTCGGCTTCTTTTTGTTTTCTCTTATTATATAAAAGATTTATTATTTGTAAAGGCGATGATGATATTAACTATTACTGTTCTGCATTTAAGTTTTGTTTTTTTTCCGAGCTTACTGGATTATGGGTGGAATTCGATCCGTATCTTGGCGGGGCAACCTGACCCGGTTTGTGGTTGCACCATGGCGGTTCGGATCCCCTTTATCCGGTTCATTTTATTTGCAGATCTGAGCCTTGGATTTTATAAAAATCATTAATAATTTTACTAAGATGAAATGAGGCTATTTTAGAATGTTGTTTTTAGTCAAACATAGTTACATTACATGTGTTGTTTGATGTGGTGACCTTTTTTTTTTTTTTTTTTCCTCTTTTCTTTTCTTTTTCATTTTTTTTAACTAAGATTTTCAACTTTTTGAATTTGAACCCATCGCCACACAGACAATCCTTCTTTTTTCATAAGGTTGGCGTAGTCACTTAAGGTACTTTGCATCTAGCAGGAATGAACTTAAGACCTCACATATTTTTAAGTAATAGTCACAAAGTGATAGTCACAAGACTTTTTGGCACTACTAGGCCACCTTTAAATGGTTTGATGTGGTTAAGGTTATTGTTGTTGTTATAGTATATTACATAAAAGGTACTTGTTGTCACCAAAGGCCTTATGTGGGTGACCATCGACTAAAAAGTTGTGGGTTCAGGTCTCGTTATGTGAAATGCTATTTTGTGAGATGGGTGGTGTAGCTTATAAAAGAATTTGTTGTTGAAAGAAAGAAAATGGTCGTCGTGGTTTATACAAAATTATGGATTTGAGGTGGTGTTTAGAATTGCTTATAAGGGTAGGTTGAGGTATTTCTCTCTTTGAAGTTTGAACCACTTGTAAAGACATAAGGACGCCTAACCACCACACTAGGCCACCTTGGTGCTGGTTTGATATTGCACTTTTTATTTTAATCATGGTTTCCGACTTTTTGGCTAATGGGGTTTGAGCCCTTTCGTGTCAAATTACAGAGATAGTCACAAGTATTTTACTACTATGCCACCCTTTTATGTTAAAAATATATAGTGTTTATTAGCTTAATAGAAAACTACATGTTCACTTACTATGTTTTTAAACTATTTTTTGAGTGTGAAGAATGAGAATGTAAGAGTAGTAATGATAGAGTTTGAACACTTCTGAGTGATAGAGTTGTTTGGATTCGAACGAGAATGAGAATGTATGATATTTTGATAGTAGGAACATAAAATGGGCGAAGAGCTTAACTTATTGATGAGAAGGTTTTGGCGACAAAATATCTATCTCCACTATTATCATACCTTAACTATAAACCTGAAGGAAAAGTGATCAATTGCAGCAAGAAAGTTAGCCAATGTAGCCCAATGGCAGCTATAGCAATGGTCTCTACTGCATTGTATCTTCAAACTACAACTAATAAGATTGCCATTAATATGAAAAGTGGAGGGGTTGGTTAGTTTAAAGTCACCAAAACAATTGTTATGTTTAAACTATAATAGCAATTAGATAAAATACTTTTGGATGAACCAATCAGGGATGACTTGCTGGTAAAAGCCTTCAGACTAATACCGCTAAAATGTGTGAGGTCTCAGGTTTAATTCCTGTTAGGTGCAAACAACCTTGAAGAATACTAAAATAATGGTAATTTGTCAAACAATGATGTGACGTGATCTATAAACTTGTATTATGTTTATGTTATCTAACAACTCATGTATTAGTGATTGGAATCAGATATAGTATTTACAAAGAGGAAATCAATTGTTTCAATATATTAGAGTCGTAAAACTTGTTCTTGTGGGTGGAGTCTATGTCCCACATCGAAAGAAAATAAAAACAAATGTTTGTATATAAGCTTGATAATAGTAATATAAATTGTACCCTGTAATCCTTAGGCTACATATTGCTTATGTACCCTACGGATTGCTTGGTAACTTTTTACACACACTTAACTATTAAAGAGTAAAAGTAGTAACTTTCTACCTAACTTTTTACACACACTTGAATAACTATTAAAGAGTAAAAGTAGTAACTTTTTACCCAAATATTTGAATAACTATTATAACAAGTAAACGTAGTTAAGAGGCCACATATATATTGGTATGTGTCATTTTACACATACCTTTGACCTTATTTAACGGACTTAAGTAACCAAAAACCGTCTAAATATGCCATATATGTTGTGTTTTTGTGTTATTGAATGTGTAGGTGCGGATATAAAGGAAATGGACAAAAACAAGGAAAAACCGACAAAACGGGCACGAGAGATGGAAAAGTGTCAAAAGCCGAGGCCGGGGAAGAAATTTACCAAATTGGATCATATCTATGCTCAAGTTGTCATAATAAGTCCTTGAAAGATACTTTAGAAGTTTGGCAGAATCAGTCCTTATGCTTTCAGTTTTTACATAATTGGTCCTTGTGATTATAACATCAAAACTGGTCCAACAAACCATAAACCCAATCCATAAATAAACAAACTCACTAATTCATTTCCTAAAAACCCACTACACCAACCCAGCCCATCACTAAACAAAACCCGACCCATTCTTTTAATAAAACCCCGGTCAATCCACAACCCACTCAGTCAAACAATTATATAAAATCCCAATTAACTCCCTCCCTTCCCTGTACATCTCTTTCCCTCCCACCATGAAATACCATCCGTACCCCTTCACCTAGCATCGTACTAAGAATATTTCAAGCTGACAAGGACAAAGTGTGGTGTGGATCGCCACAGTAGACAAATCTCAGCATATGATTGGATGATACACATCACCCAGAGTGATCCAATGGCTACGGTTTATGATCAATGGTTTATGATCAATGATTGGGAGCAAAGTGTGGTGTGGATCTGCCTTTACTTTTCATTTAATAGATTTAGTTTTAATTAAAGTTTCATAAATTACAAAAGTAACCTTTTAACTTTTCAAAATTTACTTTTTAGCTTTTAACTTTGTATCCTAGTTTAGTAAAGTGCACTTTCAGTCCCTAAGCTTTTTATTTTTGCATTTTAGCCTTTTAATTGTCACTATAGTTTTATAAATCTTGGGGTTAGCCCGAGATTTGCGTTAATTGTTTTTCCCTTTGCTTTTAATTATTTTACTTGTGCTTTTATTTTATTTCCCGTACCTTAGTTCGCGTTTAAATTCCAATTTGTAGCGTAATATTCCAAATCCCACTTTATTTTCACTTTTTCATTTTTCACGACACGATTTGCGAATCGATATTCACGATTCTATTCAATCTTCGTTGGGAGAACGACCCGAAGAAATACTTTCCTAAGCATTTCTTCAGAAAAACAAACCTATACTATAAAACGACAAAATCATATATTTACAAACACGAAATCTTTTTAGCCACATTTCTTAGCAAAACTATATTAGACTTTGATATTGTTACAATTGACTTGACGAATAGCTAGAGCCTAGTGAGTTAACATGTCGTTGATATCATAAGACTTAAACCTACGATTTCTAACCCGTTATTAGATAGTTTCATTTTCAATCTGTTTCTTGTAAGCATCAATGACTTTTGCTTGTATGGAAGTAAGTGTGGTGAGGAGTTGGTTAATGTCTTGTTCAACATTGACAACAAAATTTAACTCGTTTCGAACATGTTTTACTAGGATTGAAGTAGCTTGAGTTAGTATTATGATAAGATCTTCTGCCATTTTAGTTGTTTTGATGTTTTAGAATATAAAAAATGCCTATACTATGCAAGTTAACCGAAGTATAAATAATAATTCACAATTATCACTTACTAAAAGTCTTGTCCAAAAGTTTTTTTTTTTTTTGCGGTGCAACTTCAACAATACAAATATTTGGCTAACATTGTTAAGAAGAGTGTGTTGAAAAAAGTACATCAAGTTTCATTTCAATTTCTATCAAATGGTCATTGACACGAAACAACGTCTCGAGCTGGTCTTTGTTAATAGATCACGTAACTCCGTCATATCACAAGCTCAGAGTTTCTACACCGAATTAAACATTTAGAAAGAAAATTATAAGGGGTCTCTGGCTTAACGACATGTGGGTGACCCAATTACCCAAAAGTTGTAAATTTAAATCTCATTAAAAATATAGGTGAAACACTATTTATAGAATAGGCGTTGTATCTTATATAAACATCTCTAAAAAAAACTTGAAACTGAATTATATTATTTAATATAGATCTTTCATTTATGTAAGAATAGTTGCAAACATGTTAACTATAAACTTAACACGATGGACTAGCTTTATGAAAACATTTTACTCTTCTAAAACATATCTATAGAGCCCTACTGATCCATTCTTACATATTTGCTTAAAACTTAAAAACTTAAAAAATAGTAATTTTGTTAAACTAAAATACTTGTACTTATACAAAACAATGCAATCTATTAATAATTTATATACTTAATTGCAATTTAAACCACTAACTTTTTTCACTTTCACTTACTACACACCTATATATTCATAAAAAACTGTACACACAAATTATCGCTACTATACATCATCACAGCTGTGCGGGAGTAATCGTCTATTATAAATGAAAGCCACAAAAACAACAAAAACCAACAGCTCGGAAAAACGGGGACGGGTCGGGACGGGATCGGTTCCGGCCCGATGCCCTCCCCTAATTATGATACCGTTTTTTTTTTTTTTTTTTTTTTTTAGTTGAAAAGGTTAAAGATGACGTGCCACTGAGTTATGTGATAACTCACCGTCACCTTACCGAGTGCTCTCAGAGTCGTAAAACTTGATGTGGTTGGGTGGAGTCTATGTCCCATATCGAAAGAAAATAAAAACTAATAAACTAGCGTTTATATATAAGTTTGATAATAGTCACCAAATTTAAATAAAGGTTATATGAAGGGTGATTTACAAAATTGTATTTTGTTTATGCTGTCTAACAACTCATATATTAGTGATTGCAATCCAATATAGTATTTTCAAAGACGAAATCAATTGTTTCAACATATTAGAGTCGTAATACTTGATGTTGTTGGGTGGAGTCTGTGTCCCACATCGAAAGAAACTAAAAACAAATGTTTTTATATAATTTTGATAATAGTCCCATGAAATGTTTCTGGTAATCCGTAGGCTACATATGAATTACTCCGTATGTTAGCCTGCATATTCTTTTAGGGACATTTTACTCATTTGAATAACACTATTATAAAGAGTAAAGGCCACATATATAGACGAAATCGTTTTAAACACATTTTTTAGCAAAACTATATTAGACTTTGATATGTTACCTTTGACTTGACGAGTAGCTAGAACCCACTCATTCAACATGTCATCGATATCATAAGACTTAAACATAAGATTTCTAACCCATTCTTTGATAGTTTCATTTCCAATGTGTTTCTTTTAAGCATCGCTGACTTTAGCTTGTATGGAAGTAAGTGTGGTGAGGAGATGGTTAATTAATGTCTTGTTCAACATTGACAACAAGATTTAACTCGTTTCGAACATGTTGTACTAGGATTGAAGTAGCTTGATTTGTTAGTATTCTGATAAGATCTTCTGCCATTTTAGTTGTTTTGATGTTTTAGAATATAAATAGTGCCTATACTATGCAAGTTAACCGAGGTATAAATAATAATTCACAATTATCACCGACTAAAAGTCTTATCAAAGGGGCATATTTTTTCGGTACTACTTCAACAATACAAATATTTGGCTAATATATGGTTAAGAAGAGTGTCTCGAACAAATTACGTCAAGTTTCATTCCAATTTCTATCGAATGGTCATTGAGACAGAACAACGTCTGGAGCTGGTCTTTGTTAATAGGTCACTTAACTCCTTCATAATGCCGATGAGCAGTTTATATGCAAATTTACAAGGTGTTGCTTCTTTCAAGTTCTGTTTCCTTAGCCTCACTTACATCTGCCTGGTTCGAACCTTCTATGTTAAGACTACCTCGAAGATTATTCAAGTGTTTCAGATCACCAAGAGTACATGACGCATCTCCGGTTCCTATGAGAAAGTGCTTAAAGATCGAAGCGAGGTCAACTTCCCAATCTTTTTTGGTACTGTTTTTAGCCTGCTAGTGTGATCAGCATCAAGATGTCTTAGTTTTTCGAGGTAACCTATGCTTTGAGGTAGTTCTGTTAGATGATGACAAGAAACAAGTTTCAAAGTTTGAAGATTTATCAAACTGCAAAATGTGTCAGGTAACTTCATTCTCTAACGGGTTATGTGACAAGTTAAGGTAACACAAGTTTTCTAACTTGTCTACGCCATCAGAAAGAATTTTTAACATATTGCGACTAAGATCCATTGTTTGTAGTTACTTGAAGGGGTCAAAATACTCGTGTGGGAGAGATGAAACGTGGTAGAGCTAAAGTCTCTTGGGATGACCTTTGTTTACCTAAAAAGGAAGGCGGTCTAGGCGTGAGAAAATTAGAAAAGTTTAATGTGGCGTTAATGTCTTCTCATGTTTGGAAAATATTGACTCACAAGGAAACTTTATGGGTTCGTTGGATTCATTCATACAAGTTGAAGAATAGAAGCTTTTGGGATATCCCAATTGGTGCTAACATAAGTTAGGTTGGAGGAAATTGTTGAGTATCCGACCTTTAATTCGGCATCACATTTGGCACAAGATTGGTAACGGTAGGAAAACGTCTGTTTGGTTTGATAAATGGGATAACCTCTGCCCGTTAATGGATCATATTACGAACCGGGCTATAACTAGTGCGGGGCTTAGTAATCAAACTATGATAGCTGATGTTGTGGTCAATAATGCATGGACGTGGCCACATACCTGGTATTCTAGATTTGCTATTTTACAAGAGGTTAGTGTTCCTGTTCTCTTGCATGATCAGGAGGATACGTTAGTTTGGAAAACTCATGATGGCATGCTGAATTCTTTTGCTACTGATGAGGTATGGCAGGCGATTAGGGAGCATGGCAATGTTGTTGATTGGTACCACTTGGTCTGGTCTAAATATGGGATCCCTCGTCATTCCATTCATTTATGGCTCGTGATGAGAAGACGTCTTAAAACGCAAGATAGATTGAAGCAATGGGACGTCGGTGGTAATGTCGACTTAAACTTGCTTCAATGCCCGTTGTGTAAAGGGCAACCCGATTCTCATGGGCACTTGTTTTTCGAATGTTCCTTCTCGAGAAAGGTATGGGCTATGGTTTTGAAGGAAGCTGATCTACCAAACTTAACCCCCATTTGGAACGATATTCTTGATTGGCTAATTTCTATTTCGAAGAGTAACAAGGTAACGAGTATTGTAGGGAGACTTGTACTTGCAGCTACTTCTTATTTTATATGGCGGGAACGGAACAACAGAATTCATAGTAAGCCGCCTAAAAAATATGAGGATGTTGTGAAAATCATTTTGGACACGGTTCGTTTGAAGCTAGTGTCGATAAGGTTCAAGAGGAATGTGCGGGCCGCCAAGCTAATGCAAATTTGGAAGATTTCGAGTGGTTCTGAAATAATTAGCTGATTAATTTCAGTTATGGAATTAAGTAGATGTATTTGGCTGTTCGTGGCTTGAGTGTGTTCAAGCCATGTGGTTTGTTTTTCTAAGAGTAGTTCACTGCTACTCTTCGTGTTCTTAACGGTTATTTATTTTTTATAAACCCTTTACCCAAAAAAAAAAATACTCGTGTGGGAGCGTTACACAATCATGAGAAACGAGAACCTCCTGTGGACAGTCATGAAATGACTGAATCGAAAATGTGTAAAGCCTTTCTGAACTGTTGGCAGTAACAGGAAATGTAGCATTGTCTTCGTGTATGATGGTCAGATGACGGTAATGTCTCCCAGCTCTTAAGTCATGGTTTTGGTTTACTTTATTATGAGTTCCTTTGACCATCAAGCACTCGCTTCCCATCATTTCACAGGAGACATCACGAACCATGTCGTGCATTTTAAATCTCAAAACGGTTCCATCATCCTTTTTTCTTTCGGTATCAAAGAAACCGCCTTATCAAACTATTCAAGTACCCACGAACCATTATTCCCATTTCGTTCCTTTCATCCGAACCAAGACAGCCTTGGGAAATTCAGATTTGAATCAACTTACCTGCATCTATAACTGAACCTTTACCAAAGGTAGCACAGTAACAAAAACATCGTTTTATGGCTGGTGGTAAGTCGTAGTAACTCAACAGCACGAGGGCGAAAGATTCACGTTCAACTTGCTATTCTATAGATTGTCATTTAAAACATGCACTTGATAACGGTCCAAATGTGTTCATCAGATGAACCTTTCGAATTGTGCATAAAAACTCGTGAAGGAACCGAAAACATTTCTGTCGCTCCAAACTCGCTTCAATCTTATTTCCAACCCCTTCATTTCGGCTAGTGATCAAGATCGTGCTACCTGGTGCACCTCCCTTAACTGCTATAAATAACGGCTCTAAACCATTTTGATCCTCTTCCCATACATTATCTAACACCAACAAGAACTTCTTTCCATCGACTGAAATACGAAAAAGACCAAGTGCTGTTTGATATTCACCACAGTCCCTTGAACGATCTGGATTGACTTGTTCGACAATAGCTTTAGCAACTCTTTTTCCATCAAATGCTTTCCCAACAGAAATCCATATTTTGAAATCGAAATCTTGTACTTTAACACAATAAAATATCAACTGAGCTAACTTAGTCTTCCCCAAAATAAAGACTATTGGCGCGCTACCCTCCTTTGCTAACTTGCTCAAAAGATCATTTTTTTCATAATCTCTACCATATATAGTAGAAGGGTCAAGTCCTCAACTAATAGTAATTCGTCAAACAACGATATGACGTGATCTATATAAACTTGCACTGTGTTTATGTCATCTAACAACTCATATATTACTGATTGGAATTGGATATAGTATTTACAAAGACGAAATCAATTGTTTCAACATATTAGAGTCATAAAAACTTATGTTGTTGGGTAGAGTCTATGTCCCACATCGAAAAAAATTAGAAACAAATGTTTATATATAACTTTGACAATAGTGGCAACACTAAGTTGTTCCAGTTCTGTAAGTTACAAATGTATAATGTAGCTTATAGATCGTTGGGTAACTTTTTACACAAACATTCGAAATTTTCTATTATAAAGAGTAAAAGTAGTTTCATTTTAGACTATATTAGACTTTGATATGTTACCAGAAATTTTCTATCATAAGACGTAAACTCAAGATTTCTAACCCATTCTTTGATAGTTTCTTTTTCAATATATCTCTTTTAAGCATCCTTGAAATTTAGCTTGTATGGAAGTTGGTGTGGTGAGGAGTTGGTTAATGTCTTGTTCAACATTGACAACAAGGTTTAACTCGTTTTGATCGAACATGTTGTACTAGGATTGAAGTAGCTTCCAAGCTGTGTTTGTTTCTCTGTGTTATTGTTTCTTTTTAGTTTTCTTTGAGCTTCAGATATTGTTTTTGGGCACAGTGTGACAAATTTTAATACAAAGGTTATGACGTGATCTATAAACTTGTATTGTGTTTATTAGTGATTGAAATCAGATATAGTATTTACAAAGACGAAATCAATTCTTTCAACATATTAGAGTCGTAAAACTTGATGTTGTTTGGTGGAGTCTGTGTCCCACATCGAAAGAAAATAAAACCAAATGTTTATATATACTTTGATAATAGTCCATAAATCAAGTTAATGATAATATCAAGGCTATATATGTGTTATATAGCCCAGAGATTGCTCATTAACTTTTTACACAAACATTTGATTAGCTATTATAAAGAGTAGTAAATGTAGTTAATAGGCTACATATATATTTACAATGACGAAATCTTTTTAGCCAAATTTCATATTAGACTTTGATATGTTACGAATAGCTAGAGCCCAGTCTGTCAACGTGTCGTCGGTATCATAAGACTTAACATAAGATTTCTAACCCATTCTTTGATAGTTTCATTTTCAATCTGTTTCTTTTAAGCATCGTTGACTTTAGCTTGTATGGAAGTAAGTGTGGTGATCAAGAGTTGGTTAATTAATGTCTTGTTCAACATTGACAACAAGGTTTAACTCATTTCGAACATGTTGTACTAGGATTGAAGTAGCTTGTAGTTGTTAGTATTCGGATAAGATCTTCTGCCATTTTAGTTGCTTTGATGTTTCAAGTTTTATTCTTTGTTCAAGAATAAATAATGCCTATACTATGCAAGTTAACCAAAGTATAAATAATACTAATTCACAATTATCACTTACTAAAAGTCTTATCAAAGGGGCATATTTTTTGCGGTACTACTTCAACAATACAAATATTTGGCTAACATGGTTAAGAAGAGTGTCGAAAAAAGTACATCAAGTTTCATTCCAATTTCTATCGAGTGGTCATTGAGACGGAACAATGTCTCGAGCTGGTTTTTGTTAATAGGCCACTCAACTCCGTCATATGCACAAGGTTAGAGTTTCTACACCGAATTAAACATTTTGAAAGAAAAGTATTAGGGGTCTCTGGCTTAGCGACATGTGGGTGACCCAATTACCAATAAGATACAAATTTAAATCTTATTAAAAGCATATGTGAAACGGTATTTATATGTTGTATGTTATACAAACTTCCCTAAAAAAAGTTGAAACTAAATTATCTAATATAGATCTTTTATTTATGTAAGAATAGTTGCAAATGGGGTAATCGTCTAATATAAATGAAAGCAACAAAAACAGCGTATTTTGTTTCTCATGTTATTGTTTCTTTTTAGTTTTCTTTGAGCTTCATGTACTTTATTGTTTTTGTGGAGTGTGACAAAATTTAATACAAAGGCTATGACTCAACTTAGTAGTTTGTCAAACAACGATATGACATGATCTGTGAACTTGTATTGTGTTTACGGTCTCTAACAACTCATATATTAGTGACTGGAATCTGATGTAGTATTTTGAAAGACGAAATCAACTGTTTCAACGTATTAGAGTCGTAAAACTCCATGTTGTTGGGTGGAGTCTATGTCCCACATTGAAAGAAATTAAAAACAAATGTTTATATATAACTTTGATAATAGTCGATTAGCATGTAATGTGTGATCTTGCAGGTCATATATTTATTATATAGCCTATAGATTGCTCATTATTTTTTTACTCAAACATTTAAATAGCTACATTACAAAGAGTAAGGGTGTGTTTGGTATGCTGCGAGGAATGACAATGAGTATGAGTTTGATAGTACTGGTGGGTCCTCAACTATGAAAGTTCAATTCCCCTCTAGTTTGAGGTATATGGAGTATGGATAATATTGAACTTTCATAGTCATAGTTGTGGGCCCTCTCAACTAAAACAAACATCATTAATCACTATGATAGTTATAGTTCCATTCCCTTAGTACCATACCAAACGCACCCTAAAAGTAGTTAAGACGGAAGAGGCTAAATATAAAATTTACAAAGACGAAATCTTTTTAGCCACATTTCTTAGCAAAACCGTATTAGACTTTGATATGTTACCATTGACTTGACGAATAGCTAAAGCCCAGTCAGTCAACATGTCGTCGATACCATAAGACGTAAACATAAGATTTCTAAACCCATTCTTTGATAGTTTTGTTTTCAATTTGTTTCTTTTCAGCATCACTAACTTTAGCGTGTATGGAAGCAAGTGTGGTGAGGAGTTGGCTGATGTCTTGTTCAACATTGACAACAAGGTTTAACTCGTTTCGAACATGTTGTACTAGGATTGAAGTAAGCATGAGTTGTTATTACTCTGAGTGATCTTCTACCTTTGTTAGTTGTTCTATGTTTCGAGTTTGATTATGACTTGAGATGGGAATGAATTGAAAATTTGTTCAATAATAGACAAGATAATAGTAAACGGGCGGGTCAACTGTTGCTTCATATTCAAATGCAGTGGAAACTTCAGCTTAATGACATTAAACTTGCTCAAATTGTTTAGTGTAAGTGAGAAAGTACCATGAAAACAAGCTTAAAACATTTATTTTAAACATAGAAAATTTAATGTTCATTCATAGTTGCTTTGTAGAATGCTTAATCATGATCATTAAAGTTATAGTTAGCAAACTCATTTGTTATTATAACTATACAAAATGTAAGAGCATTCTTAAAATAACTCTACTCATTTTCTGACTTATGGCTGATTAGATGCATACATGGTTTAGAATATAAATAATTATCAGGTCAAAATTTTAACTTATAAGTAGTTATGGAATGAAATTATGAAAGTATACTCATATAAAGATTGAAAAAATAGAAAGTTCAATTTTTACTTTGAAAGTTTTAAGCAAACGAGTTTTTAATAGAGATAAATGTTGCAAAAAGAAAAAGGCCTATTTCTCGTCACCTAGGCGTTATCAGGCCACCAACCCTTTCAGTTCGTGTAAATTGGCCAACGGTGGTTAAACTTGGCGGAAACCTGCAAATTTTTTCGAAAATACACAAAACTTGCCGTAAACTTGTTTTAATCACTTTTAGTCGGTGTTTATAACTATTACAATTTGTTTTTTTAAGAAAAATATTCCAGAAATACTCAAAACTCGCCAAAAATACCCGAACAACTACCAATTCGCAATTTTTTCAACAGAAATAAATACCTTTAAATACCCAATTATTCAATTTTGGACTCAACACAATTAGCCCATCAAATATTTAACCAAAACAAATCCAAGAAGCCCAACATAACCCACTCCTCAAACATAAATAACCTAAAAAAAAACAATGTAAAGCCAAATTTGGAAAACAACAGCTCGGAAAAACAAAACAGAATGAGACTCTTTTTGTTTGAGTCAATGATTTCATAATTCCCCATTTTTCACCTTACTTACTTAGGCTGGTGTTTGTATGTTTAACCTTATTTTTCTGGCTTATTGCTATATTTCATAAGCTCACTTTTTCTGGCTTATTTTGTTCCTTGTTTGTGTTTTCTAGGGGTGTTCATGAATCGGTTAATATTTATAAAGGCGATGATGATATTAACTATTAGTGTTCTGCATATAATTTTGTTTTTTCCGAGCTTACTGGATATTGGGTGGAATTTGATCCGTATCTTGGCGGGGCAACCCGACCCGGTTTGTGGTTGCAGCCATGGCGGTTCGGATCCCCTTTATCCGGTTCATTTTATTTGCAGATCTGAGCCTTTTTTTTTTTTTTTTTTTTTTTTTTTTTTTTTTAAATAAACATTAATAATTCCACTTAGATGAAATGAGGCTATTTTAGAATGTTGTTTCAGTCAAACATAGTTACATGTGTTGTTTGATGTGGTGAAGGTTTTTTTATTATTATTTTTTTAATCAACTTTTTTAACCATGATTTTCAACTTTTTGGTCGATTAATCCACGGGATTTGAACTCATCGTCACACAGACTCAAACCAGGTAAATCCTTCTTTTTTTCATAAGGTTGGCGTAGCCATTTAAGGTACTTTGCATCTAGCAGGAATGAACTTAAACCTCACATATTTTAAAGTAATAGTCACAAAGTGGTAGTCACAAGACTTTTGCCACTAGACCCCTCTTAAGTGGCTTGATGCGGTTAAGGTTATTGGTGTTGTTATAGTATATTACATAAATGGTACTTGTTGTCACCAAAGGCCTTATGTGAGTGACCGTCGACTAAAATGTTGTGGGTTCAAGTCTCGTGATGTGAAATACTATTTTGCGAGATGGGTGGTGTAGCTTGTAAAAGAATTTGTTGTTGAAAGAAAATGGTCCTTGTGGTTTATACGAAGTTATGGATTTGAGGTGGTGTTTGGTATTGTTGATAAGGGTACAGGTTGAGGTATTTCCCTCTTTGAGGTTTGAACCACTTGTAAAGACATAAGGACGCCTAACCAGTAACCAGCACACCAGGCCACCTTGGTGCTAGTTTGAATTGCTATTTTTTTAACCATTGTTTCCGGCTTTTTGGCTAATGGGGTTTGAGCCCTTTTGTGTCAAATCATGAAGATAGTCATAAGTCTTTTTACCACTATGTCACCCTTTGTGGTTAAAAATATATAAAACTGTTTATTTTTTTTTTAAAGAAATAAAATTGTTTATTTGCTTAATAGAAAACCGCGTGTTCACTTACTGTGTTTTTAAACTGTTTTTTAGTGTGAAGAATGAGAATGAGAATGTAAGAGGTAGTGATGATTGAATTTGAACGCTTCTGAGTGATAAGAGTTGTTTGGGTTCGAATGAGAATGAGAATGCCTTATATTTTGATAGTAGGAACATAGAAGGGGCGAAGAGCTTAACTTGCTGATGACACGGTTTTGGCGACAAAATCTTTATCTCCACTATTATCATACCTTAACTATAAACCTGAAGGAAAAGTGATCACTTGCAGCAAGAAAGTTGGCCAATGTAGCCCAATGGCGGCTAAAGCAATGGTTCAACACTAGGTCTCTACTGCATTGTATCTTCAAACTACAACTAATAAGATTGCAATTAATATGAAAAGTGGAAGGGTTGGTTAGTTTAAAGTCATCAAAACAATTGTTCTGTGTCTATAATAGCATTTACAGAAAATCGAATGACTTTTTGGTGACACTAGAACTAGTATATTGTTTTTAAGTGTTGTTCTCCGTTATACTCGATACTGAATTCATGTAATGTTTAATTATTGAAACTGTAGTGGTAGAAAGCAAAGTGATTATAAAGACACAAACCTATAACATCATCTAATGCTTATGTTCATAATGGTTTAAAAATCGGACCGGACCGAAAACCGATTTGGCCTAAAACACCGGACCGAAATGTTCGGTCCATGTCCGGGTCGGTCCGTTCCGGTTCGTCGGTCAGTCGATATCGGTCGAACAAAGCATATGTCCGATTGTGCATAAGACTAAATGGGACCGAGGACCGAAAATGGTTAAAAGGGTGGGCCGAGGATCGAACTGAAATACATTCGGTCCAGTCCGGTCGGTCCAGTTTCTCAGTTCGATCCGATCCACGGTCTATAATGCTCAGCCTATTCATACATACGAATGAGATGCATCACTTGTGTTAATAGTACAATATACATGGGCTTGAGTCCATTGCCACATAAACTTAATCAATCACACGGAGCTTCTTTTCAGGCTCATTTGCATTAAGCATCGTTAATCTATTACTTACTAGTACATTTTAGTGATTGTAGTCACGAAATACTGTCGACTTGGTTGATGATCTCAATTATTTGAGACAAAGAGAATTTATTCAAATTATTGAAAGCTTAAGTGTCCAAGAAGAGATAAAATACGATAGAAGAAAATTTTGTTGATATTGTAAAAAACAACAAATGAGAACATAATGGAGTAACACCATCATGACATAGCTAGACATCATATTTGTCTTATCACTTTTAGAGTTTTAGGTTGTATTTTAGCGTCTCAACATCTACTCGTCAACGGTCAAATTAGCAAATCTGTGAAGGAAAAAAAAAATAAAAAAATAAAAATAAAAAAATAAATCAATACTGTCGGTGATTTTAGTATCATCGACTATTTTAAGTAATCGAGATTTACTATAAGACTAATGGGAATTCATATTATGCTCGGATACGAGTTAGGAAAGTGTGGAGTGCATATTTGTTTGAGCTAATGTGTTTCCACCACGATAAAGACGCATGGGTCAAGGGGGCTGCACCCCCTTGCAGGGTCAAATGTCAGCGCCCCTTGCGGGGTCAAGTGGCAGAACCCCTTGCTGGGGTCCCGCTCCCAGGTGAGCGGGCAGGGGTCGAGGCGGGTAGCCCCTCGTTGGGGTCTGGGGGCAACGACCCCAACGGCGTTCGAGGCAGCGCCTCGACCCAAACGGTATATTTGGTGCTCCAAATGACTTACTCGTTTTTCCCATCCTTTTTCCCAAACATTGTGACTGTTAGATAACAGTTTTGATTGTTGGTTTATAACCAACTTTAACCACCAAAAACTATCATTTAGAATATGTTTATTAACAGATTCATTGTCTCATTCTAACATATGAAAAACACATACAATTCCTTTTTGTTCTGCTTAGTATTCTTGTGCCTAGAAAACTAAGTGTTCTTCTTAAATTATCTCGATAAGGATTTCGTGATACCTAGGCATCTATAGGGTCGAAATACTTTATACGGAAAGTGAACATACACAATTTAAGAAGATATCCAGGATTATCATCCCGACCCTAAACCCAATTTCTAACATATACAAGTATATATGTTGTACGTGTGTTTGCAATAATAAATGAAAACCTTAACATGTAAATTGTATCATGGTATTATCTTTTGTGATGAGAGTGGTGAGCTCCATATTGAGCTCATCTTGTGTATAACAACATCTCTTCAAAATGTTTAATCGGCAAGGAAACCTGACCAAGGGCATTCCTTTTATCTTTTGTGCCAACTGGCTTTCTCACGAGGACTTAAATTCAATCAATGAGTACTTGTTACCGCAACTTTAGTCGGGAGTTGGATTGAACATGTGAACTAGTTTACAAAAGCCTTACTTGACCCGTTGATTATACATTCCCAATTGTTGTAAAACAACAACTGAACCATGTACTTTGAAAGGCTTGTTGAATATTCATGTGTGTTTACTTTACTAATGATAGTCGTTGTAGAACTTGGATGGCGAGGTACTTGGGTGTTTGTCCGTAATTGATCAACCTGCTACTAATTTTGTTTTTTTGAGAGAATCTCATATACTTACCGCATACTCATAGTTTTGTTTTTGTTTTTTTTAATTATTATTATTTATTTATTTATTTATTTATTTATTTATTTATTGTGATAAGCTAAGAAGATATATTAACACAAGCTTTAGGGGAGCCAAAGAGGATACAAGAAAAGGAAACCAAAAAGAAAGCACCCAAAACTATACAAACAACATCAAGCTAAACTAAATAACTCAAAAGACTTAGAAATCCAGTTATTCCAACTTGCGATCTTAGAGGAAAGACGAGCAGAAATCCACATCCTAGATAACCTTTGAATGGATAGAAAAATGTCTTCGTTCTTAATTTTATCCCACGAATCAAGTGGAGCATTGATGAGCTTGTTTTCGAGAGCAACATCCGACACCCATCCCTCCAAACTGAGCGTCAAGGAGGTCGAAGTTCTGTTTGACCCAATGAATACCACGTTGTTCCTCATTAAAGCCCCAGATGTATCTGCACCTGATGGATTCAAGGGTATTGATGATTTTTGCAGGTGCTTTAAAAAGGTAAATTAAATAAATTTGGAGACTTGAGAGGTTATCCCTGAACCGGTTTATGACCTAATACAAAAATTTTAATCTCAATCAACAATGTCCATATAAATAAACATCAAAACCAAAAAATCTAACCAATTAGTAACTTATTAACACCCTTAAGCTTAATTCCATTTTAGTCCAAAAAAAATTTTTTTCCTTAAAAAAATGATGATAGTTGATATCTTGTAAACGTGCAAGAATTGATTGGTCTAATAATATAGCCCCTAAAAAGTGATTGGATCATATGGATCAACACCAACAATAATCACAACAACTAACTTTATGTCAATATCAAATAAAAATCAGGGATTAGGTCGGAGGAGTAGGAGGATATATTAGATCCGGTCCATAAAACAAACAACATAAAAACCCGGTCCATTAATATAAAAAACACAAAACATTTGTACATCTGTGAAAAAAAGTCTCCTTCTTCCAAAAAAACCACAAAATCAGAACCCAAACATCTCTCTCTCTCAAGGGTGAACTAAACGAGGATATCAAAACACACACACTTACACACTCACTGTGTGTACTTTCATATAATGTTCTTTTCTTTTAAGGTAATTGTTTGCTTTTATAAATTTTTGAGCCTTTTTTTTTTTTTAATGTTTTTGTTAGACCCTTTTGTTGTTTGGTGAATTTGTTGTAATTAGTTTCTGGTTACGCCGACTACATCTGAGTTAAAGACTCGCCCTCCGAAGGAAAAAAATTATTTTGAAACTAGACCCTTTTTTTATTTATGTTTATAATTATGGAAAAAGGACAGGATCTTTTTTTTCTTGTGATTTCTTTCTTCTTTTAGTATATTTTTATGTATTTTGAGATATTGAAATTATATAATATTAGGAATTAGGCTAATTACCAATTTGGGCACTGTATATAGACTATTTGGTAACAAATTTTTTTATCTACTTAAGGCAGGTTTTTATTTAACAATCTATAGGGAATGGTTACATATTCTTAACCCGAACCGAACCCAAAAATGGAATTGAAATTTTGCAAATTTGCAGGTGTATAATCTTGGGTGGTTTTGAACTTTTGATTTTGACAAAAGGGAGAAACAATGGAAGGGGATATATTTTCAGGAATGGCGAACGGGTCGCAGTTAGGAGTTGATGGGAAAGTGTTGCAAACGTTTCAGAAGAGCTTTGTCCAAGTTCAAAACATTTTGGACCAAAACCGTCTGTTGATTAGCGAGATCAACCAGAATCAAGAGTCTAAGCTACCTGTTAACTTGACGAGAAACGTGGGACTAATTAGAGAGCTTAACAACAATGTGAAACGGGTGGTTGATCTATATGGTGATTTGTCAAACTCGTTTAGTAAATCGATGGATGCTTCATCTGAAGCAGAATCAGGCGGTACTAGATCTGATGGCAAAAAGAGAGGGAGGTCTGGCTAAGCTATTAATTAAGCAAACGCCTTGTGTAAGTTCTTTGTAATGATAATTCATCCTTGACATTTACTATCTTTGGTTCGTTAGGAATATCGAGTTCATAATTGGCAATTCAAGCTACTAATCGTCATACCCGTGTTGTAATTCTTGTTTAAAAAGTCTTGTTGGTTATTTAACATGATTTAAGCATGTTTTCGTTTTTTACTAGTTTTAGAGTAATGGATTTCAGTGATCCAGACATAATTATGAAATATATAATGCTGTGGAGCTTGATCAATAATCCTTTCAATTTCATATACTCAGTACTCCGTATGTAATAATACTTGGGTTATGTTTTTCTTTTCTTTCTGAATGTTGAATGCTATGATCCGAAAACCAGTTCTACATGATAAAAAGCATTATCTGAAAATGCATAATTATTAAAACTAGTTGAAATTTTTGCTAATTATGACTATCTGAGTAGTACACGATTGACCATTTTGCTGATAAGAGTGCCAAATTACCCAAACTGTATGAGGTTAACATAAAGTAATCTAGAAATTATCATCACGATTCACATTGTTTAAGCCTAATATAACCGTTGGATGAAAGAAAGGTAGTCTTCGTGGAATTATTCTCTAGCTGACTTTCTCGGTATCTTTCATATCTTAATAGAATATGTTGCCTAAAGTTGCTTTGCCATTTTATTAACAAGATTATGGTATTTTGGCCAGTAGAAAAGTACAGACACTAAAATCAGCAAATACATATGTTAAACATAAGTGGCTCAAAATCAACAAAAAGTAGCATATCTGAGCTGTAGTGTTTGATGATTCTCTTTGGATCAGGGTCTGTGTTTGAAGAGGCTTTAGTGGGGGAAAGGTGGATTCGAAAGTAGCTTTTGGTAATCATGATCCCTGCTAAATCATTGGACTCTTTTGTCCCTTTTAGATCAACCATTGTGCTTCTACCAAGTGGTCGCCCGATAATACTGATCCAAGTTTTACGACACTTAGATTGCGAGTTTGAGTCTTTTTTAACTTACCGTTATGTTTAGGAAAAGACTGTAACTGCAAAATGCTTGAGTATTATAATTAGACACCTTAACTAACTTTTTACCTTAATTGCTAGCATAAGTGCAATGATAAATTATTTAAAGTTGAGATGTTCTACTATATAATATGCAATTCTTTCATATAGTGGTGGTCACTCTTTACATGTTATCAGAAAGCATCAAAGTGAAATGTCTCTAATGCATCTCACTGTACCTTTTCAATAATGCCGACATATTTTTGATTTAAGGTTTGCAATGACATTGTCGATTGTTTGTCTTTGCCCCCACCTCCCTAAAAGTTCCAAATAATGGTGATGAACTCCAAAATTACAATTGTCGATTGTTTGTCTTTACTGTAGTTACTGAGGTCTTTTTACTATCGGGTTCATATCTCAACTATGCAAAGATGGTATTAGGCAGTATAGAAATAGTAAATTATCCTAAGGGTTCGGTTTTTTTTTTCCACATATTGTTAGTTTTTAAACATTACGTCAAAGCTCTGACGTTTTCAATACGTAGATAAGTCTCCGTCACCCCGTTAAGTTATCATTCATCCTTTAATTCAATACGTAGATCAGTCTCCATCACCCCGTTAAGTTATCCTTCATCCTCTAATGCAAGGTTCAAACAGTTGCGCCGTTCTTTTAACCAATCGAAACACCCAGTAATCCAATTGCACACAACACACACACAAATCCAAACACTACTTTCATCGCCTTCTCATCCGTAATAATATTTGTGCACACTTACAGAAATCAAGAATTAGTGTTCATTTTATTATAATGATTGATTGAAAAATATATAAATTTATATAAATCTTTAACAAACTGTTATAAAATATTATAGTATTTTAAACGTTAATGAGTTTTGCTAACAACAACCGGTTATTTTTAGCAACTAAATCCTTCCAATTTAGTTTCGACAATGTTCGATGTTCAAGAGAAACTGAGAAATTGCTAATACCGACTAACCACTTTCTACTATCTCAAACATAATTATAATGTTTTTCTTTTAATAGTCATATTACTGAAAACAAGGAGTTTGTTGATGATCATGTCTTTATGTTTGAAAAGTTAGTTGTAAATGAGCATTCCCCAAAATGTAAAACAACATCAATATCTTCCTCAAAACTAACACTGATATCAATATTCCATAGAAACTTTGAAAATAATCAAAGCTACCAACAGTTTATAACTTCTTTTTAGCGTTAAAACAACATTTGTCAAGCATTAAAGGTGAGTGATTTAAAAAGAAGAGTGATGTAGCGTTGAAGTGAAAGTGATGAAGAGGATTTGTTGAGATGACCATTCACTTAGGACTTAGTGGCGTAAACGATTCGGATCAAATTTCATTTTGGCAGGGTTCATCGACCCTTCACGAGAGAAGCTTGAGCGCGGCTTAAGAAAAGTTGAATTCGGTGCGAAAAGCTTGATTTTTTTTTAGTGATAATGTGTTTTCCAAGCCAACTAAAATTGAAAATAAGACAAATTTTATTTATTTTATTATTTTTTTTAAACAAGATCGAAAAACGGGATACATTCATAAATAAGTATTTACACCAAGGTTATAAATAGCGTGAGGCGTGACGTGGCAGCATGACCAAGCCTCACGACTTAGGAGCTATAGTGAAGCCATAACGTTTTATAAAGCGTGACTTAAAGCGACACAAAATATGAAAATATTTATAGATTTATATATTATATCATATTTCATATATATCGAGTTTATAAAAAGGGGATTGATTCGTACACCATTTTTTTTATAAACACACCATTTTATACAACACTGTAATGCACAGAGAGTACATAATACAACATTGTAATAGATATAATGTGGTGCAAGAATAAAAACAATTGGTATGCAAATCACCTCCCTTATAAAAAATATTATACATAAGGAATTCAATCAAGAAACTATTATTGCATGTAATCTTCTTAAAAAAAAAAAAAAAAAAAAAAAAAAAAAAAAAAAAAAAAAAAAGTTAATTAGCGCACATTTTCATGCCGCTTTAGCGGCACCTTAACGCCTTTTAGAACCCTGATAATAACTCTAGCCAAGCCTGTGTAAAATCGAGCTCAACTTGCTAAAATCTCGAGCTCACTGTCACGGCTTGAACTCAAACGAGCTCAAATGCTCAAGTTACTCGACAAAATATCGACTCGTTTACAAAATACGTAGTATAATCACACTTGGAGCTAAAACAACAATTACTACTGATTTTGTTCTTCTCTTTTCAATGTAAAATCAGAGCAACTTAAATTGAAGCGCGAGTAAAGGTATTCTAACTTTTGGGCCCAATAGATATATATACCTGAAAGAAAGTGTTGAGGCTCAAAGTATTCCTCCTATCATTCAAATTTACACGTTTCAACAAAACTGTTTCCTCCTCCAATGGCTTCTTCCGACTCTCCTCCTCCTCCGATCGCTTCACGTAAAGGTCAATAAATTCAGTTACAACTGATTCATTACTTTTATAAATTTTATTTCTTAATTTTGTTTTATAAAATAAAATACAGTTGTTGTGCATTTACGAGCCACCGGTGATGCTCCCATTCTCAAACAAGCCAAATTCAAGGTACCTACTCTCAGTTTAAACTTTAAATTGATTATTTGCACCTTATTATTTTTTTATCAAATTATTGCTTCTACTTTACGAATTAGCTTTTTCAAACCCTAGGTTAGCTTATAATGCATTTGGGACTATTCTATAATTAGTCAGGCTTAAAAATTCAGACTCAAACTTACTAATTATAGAATACTCCCAATTAGGGCAAAAACTCATTTCATTCTAAGGCTATGGCTATGTTTGGCAAAATTAGCTGTAGCCGCTTCTTAAAGAAGCATTGGAAAAATGAGCTTTCCTAAAAAATAGCAAAGCTCACCGCTCTTTTGCTAAACGAACACTAAAAATCAAAAAGCTCATTGCTAACCGCTCATCGCCGCAAAAAGCTCTAAAAAGCTCTGCGCCAAACATGGCCTATGTTTGGCGCGGAGCTTTTTGAGGCGATGAGCGGTGAGAAATGAGCTTTTTGATTTTTAGTAGTCGTTTGGCAAAGGAGCGGTGAGTTTTGCTATTTTTTAGGAAAGCTCATTTTTCCTATGCTTCTTTAAAAAGCGGTGAGCGGTGAGCTGTGGCTATTGCTCATGCTACTGCGACCGCTACTTTTACCAAACACACCCTAAGTATAACATAATTACAACAAACTTAACAAAAATAACAGAATTAATAACAACCTCTGAGAGTAATATTCTATTACATAATGAAAAAATTTGCTTCCCACAAAATTTAGTCACACCGCCGCATTGCGCGGGTACCGTTCTAGTTTACTTATATGTGATTAGAGTTATCGATTTAGATCAACCTTCAATAACTAGTTTCTATATCAGAGTTGACTATTAGGAAAATTAGTTTACCGCAGCTTATGTTCATTCTGTATAGGTGATTACAGTTATTCATTATTACTACTTCGATAACTAGTTTTTATCTATAACTGAACTATACGGAAGTGTTTGTTTATGATACATTGTACGTCAACTGTGATTTTCAGCTTCTACTTCATATATTCAATGACTAGTTTCTATATCGGAAATGTGCGATCATTAGTTTACCATAACTTGAGGAATTAGGCTTTTATGGAGTACTAGACTATACGGAAGTATTAGTTTATGATAAATTGTATGTCAACTGTGATTTTCAGCTTCTAGTTCATATATTAGTAATGTTGTATTTATTTTTAGAGGTATGATTGAGGATATCGGATCGCTTACATTTGCCTAATACGGAGTAGTTAGTTTTCCGCTTCAGATAAGCATAGTTCGAATGCCGATTAGTCCAACTTCTAATGACTAGTTTTAGCTTAACAACTTTGATTAAGGTGTTATTGCTAAATATGCCTTTACCGTTTGTACTTGTGCCTATAGTTTCTGTACTTATTGTTTAGAGTCTAGGAATTGAGTTTTTGAAATCGCAACGTACTCAGATTCTATGAACGTTGCTAATAGTATGATTGATATGTTCATTTTGTGTCTGTGATTATAGTTATGAATCAGGATATTGATTTTATACATTTGCCTGATAGTTAGCGTAATTTTTCTCAACAGTTGAACCTTTAATATCTAGCTTAAGTTTTAGTTTGTGCTTAGGGGAGCAAGGTAGAAATGTTATGATAATTGGTTCGATTAGGTTCTCACTGAATCGTTGTTGTTGTTGTACTGGTTTTTGTGACTTGAGTCAAGGTTCAAAAGTTTTGATGATTAAATAGCTAGTTAGGTAAATGATTTGTTTTGAAATTTTAGATTGCTGGAACGGATAAGTTTTCTAAGGTGATTGATTTTCTTCGCCGGCAGCTTCACAGGGAGACGTTGGTAAGCATGTTTCTATGGTCTTCACTTCATTGCGTGTCGATCTCTGGCCACATTGTTAAATGATGCATTTTCTATTTGTTTCAGTTTGTTTATGTGAATAGCGCCTTCTCTCCGAGTCCAGATCAGCTAGTGAATGACCTATACGATGTAAGTTCCTATGTATGCATCTAATATCTAATATCTATATATGACAACGTTCATGGAGAAAATTGACTTTTTGAAGATCTCGTAAATGTTTTTATGCTTTTGTGTAACTGCTCTTGCTTTGCTGCTGCAGAATTTCGGATTTGATGGGAAATTGGTAGTTAACTATGCGTCTTCTATGGCTTGGGGCTAACTTTGACCAT